>OW119932.1:64238485-65733485 GCA_933210815.1 Meta bourneti | reverse complement strand
CTCTTCTTCCAACTCTGAGTAAAGCTTTTGAGAGATTGCTTGTACAAAGGTTGACTTATCATCAAGTTGAAAACAAAGAAAGACATGCACTCCAGTTTGGATTCAAGGAGGGCTCATCTGTTGACAATGCTCTAGAAACCTTGCTAAACAAAATTAACGAAGAGAAAAAGAAAACAAACTGCATGTCGCTGTAGTGTCGGTTGTTATTGAGGGGGCATTCGACAATATTCACTATAATATCATCAAAAACAGATTAGCGAAATCTAAATGCACTTCCAATATTAAAAATACTCTTGCTAAAGTACTTGAGGACAGAAAAGTCATGCTCATGACAAGCGAGGGTTCGGCAATCAAGGAACAAGGGAAAGGCTGTCCGCAGGGATCGTGCAGCGGACCAGTGCTGTGGAATATCGTGGCCGATGAAGCATTAGCTCTACCATGGCCGGAAGGAGTCCACATGTAAGCATTTGCTGACGACTTTGCCTTTATTATCGCGGCAAAATCAGAGCGCAAATTAGGTGAGCTAGCCACAAATGCACTGGACCTGTTAAAAACCTAGGACAGATCAGCAAGGTCTGAACGTGTCCGAAGAAAAAACTAAGTACCTCCTCCTTAGTAATCTTTCGAGAGGACCTTCCATCTACTGGAATAAAAAAAGAATAAAACGAACTAGTACTTTAAAGTACCTAGGACTTACATTAGACGAGAAGCTAAATTGGGCAGTTCATGTACAGACTTTAGGACAAAAAGCCATGTTCCAATTTCAAATGCTACAAAGAATAGCTGGAACGAGATGGGGAATAGGGCAGAAATTTCGAAAAAAGCTGTTGTACAAAACAGTGACAGAAAGAATGTTGAGTCATGGTGCAGTGGTCTGGTGTCATAACCCAACTCAACGAACTATAAGAAAGCTTAATGGGATACAACGAAAATTTCTGATCTCAATTACAGGCAGTTACAGAACAGCACCCACTTTGGCCCTTCAAACAATCGCGGGAATTCCACCACTACATCTTTCACTTCAAAAAGAAGCAGTGTGCGTCAAAATGAGAATGAGAATAAGTACAAAGCTTGGAAATGCAAATTATGACAAAGATGACTACGAGGAAAAGGCAATATTGGTCTGTACATCCAGCTAAAACTCTTTCATATGACAGAATAAACCCAGCAGTGGCAACTCCGGCATAAGATACTTCACCGATGGCTCCAAAATGGAAAATAGAGTGGGAAGTGCTTTTTGTTCTATGCAAGAAGAGCGTATAACCCAGCAATGGTTCACGAAAATGCAGGACAGCAACTCCGTTTTCCAGGCGGAACTGTTTGAGATTTTAGCAGCTATAAAAGCGGCAGAAGCAAGAGCAGATAAAAATGTAAAGATCTGGTCAGACAGCCGAGCTGGTCTCTTGGCACTTAGAAATCCAAAAACGCCGAGTCCACTGGCACGAAGAATACAATGTTTATTAAATAACAACAAGGAAATTTGTCTAGGCTGGATTAAAGCCCATGCGGGCCATGAAGGAAACGAAGAAGCAGATCGGTTAGCAAAAGAGGCAACCACAACGGAGTGCATTGATGAAGGAGTGAAATGGCCCAGAAGTCATTGCAGGAGGGAAACGACTAGCTGGCTACTTGGTGCATGGGAGAAAAAATGGGATGAAGGAGAAACAGGTAGGATGGTACATGATATGTTGCCTAGAGTGTCACTAAAATCGGCAAGTTGGACCAGGGAAGAGACACTCTTCTTCACAGGGCATGGTCCGTTTCCATCCTACCTAACTAGGTTTAAAAAAATCAATTCAGAAATTTCTCCTGTGGTGAAATCGGCACACCTCTACATTACATCACAGTCTGCCCCCTTACAGCATCATGGCATATGAGGACGCCTGCCGACCACCTTCAAATCGCATGGCTCAGGAACATTGCTAATACCAAGGGCTCGAGGATCAAAATTATTAACATGATGAGATTCATTGAGAATCATCAGGACTTGATCATCCAAAGAGACTGAAAAGCCTACTTTTTTTCTTCTCTCATGTTGTATATATGTACTATATAGTGTAACTTAATATAATATAGATGTAATTACTGTATAGATATAATAATGTATAAATGTAATGTGCTCTAAATTCTGGATAGACATGTCACCTCGGTGGCATGCTCTATTCATCCCAACCACATTTATTTAAACTGGTACAGTGTCTCACGACACTAGGCACGGGAATGTGTGTTGATGTTAGTTAGTTAGTAATATCCAAAGTAATACCAAAGCTGGGTAACGCCAAGTACAGTCCATGTCCCGATTATCCACCAAGCAGATAACTGCAATAACCCTGCGCCATGAAACCCCCAAAACAACCAACCCTCTGCATAACAGACACTATATATTCCCTTTCCATATATACAGAGAAAATATAGAAACCTCACACATCCAAAGCAATACCAACGCTGGGTAACGCCAAGTACAGTCCATGTCCCGATTATTCACCCAGCAGATAGCTGCAATAGCACAGCGGTTTGTGAAATCACATTGGAAATGCGTAGTAGAGCGAGATTCAAATCCCCATCCGTGTGCAGCTGAAATGGCACGAGCGTCCTTCTTTCGTATCCATCTGTCCAGAGCGAAACTGAAAGGCTCGTTTCAATCTCGGCAAGGCGGTATCTTTCTTTCCTTCCTTCTTTCTGTTGTCTTCGGACGGTGAGATGATGAAACGGGCTTTGGTGTAATCCGATGGAAGGGAAGGGCTCTTTCCAGAAGGGTAGGGTCTTCCACGGGTAGGTTGGGATGGTGAATGGATGTCGGAGTTGGCGTCCTGTGTGGGAACTGGACATTCTCGACTGTAGTTACATGCTTGGAATTTCAATTGCTGATTTTGATAAGATTCAAAAGTGTAAATTAGCAATTTATCTTTCTTTCTCATAATATATAAAATTTCGTCATCTGACCATGGATCAAAACTACGTGGTGTTGTCCTTGGATCTTTCCTTTCGGGTTTGATCTCGGACCGTCGCCAATAGCCCCAGTGCGACGTTAATTAAATGCCTGCCTGCTTGCATAATATATAAAGAAGCGAGACTTTCTTTTCCCCTTTTGTGTATTTATAGATAGAGGCTATGTATTTCTGTATGGAGCGAGAAAAGGAACAAACTCATTACCCTCTCTCTTTTCTCTTTACCTCTCTCATTCCCTCACATTTCATCTCTCTTCCCCTCTATCTTTCTTTTTCTCTCTCACTCCCTTTCTCCATCACTCATTGTCTTCCCCTCTCTATCTCTCACTCCTTATCTCTTCTCCTCTATCTTTCCCTCTTTCTCTTCTCCCTTTCTCTTTCTCCGTCCTCTTTCTCTTTATCTCTTAAGCTCTCTCCATTCCCCTTTCCCTATCTCACTCTCTTTCCCTCATTCATTGTTTCGTCTTCTTTAAAGAGAAAATTTCCTATTGGAGAAAAAGATAAAAACCGTAAAGAGCACATTTGATAGATAACCAGTCAACCCCCATTTTTTAAATGTCGAACTTCTATTCTATTTAAGATGCCTGCATATTTCGAAAACTAGGAGCTAGACCTTAGCCCTCCTGGTGGTTGTCTCGACGAGGTAGATTGCCATTAGCAAAACTAACCAGATCTTGACGAACGAGATATCTCGTTGAAACCACATGAAGGGTTAACCCTCCTGGTGGTTGTTTCGAAAAGGCATCTCATCATTAGCAAAATTGACCAGATCTTGATGGGAAAGATATCTCGTCATTCGAAGAAAACTGACCAAATCTTGTGAGTGTCATCATCAAAAAATCGGCAATATACATGTGGATGACGAGATATCTCGTCATTAGGAAAGTTGGTAATATCTTGATGGACGAGATATCTTTTCGAAACCACTTGGAGACTTAATACTAAAATTGAACTACGTTTGTGTTCAAAATACTACGTTTGAACACAGATTAAAAAATTATATATTGACATAAAATAAAAATAAAATATTCTGACTGAAAAATATTAAATATCTGTAAATAACAAATACGTAGACAAACCTTAAAATGGATACCTTACTTGACATATATCGTAATTCTGAAGCCCCGTCCGTAAAAGAATCAAAGCATAGTTTTACGAGACGGATCAAGCGGCACGAAACCTATTTGTCCCCTTAATCTTTAACGTGCAGTTTATTATAGTACGCGTACAGGAACACTAAATCTGGTTTCAAATAAACGCGACTTGTCACCACTGTCATAGAAAGTGAGTCATAAAAATGGAATGACTAAACGGAAGCGAACTTAAAGAAAGTGGAACTGTGGTAAAATTGCACGTAAAAAGGACAGTTACCTTCTACAAGAAAAAAAATTATATTTGCATGTTGCGTTTCACGAGTAGTCATGAGAACGTAATTTGAATGTTTTTCTTTTATTCTTTATCTGATATTTAGATTATATTAGTGTCTCAATTTAGCGATAGCTGTCTACGACGCTCGGTAATGCGCTTGTTCGAGGACGATTACATTTTAGACTATAGAACGTGGGCAGATGTCCAAACTCGGAAAACCTCTTTATGATTCAATTCGATTATTTCGTAACTTGGTTTTACAGTGTCGTTATCCTAGATAACATGCCCTCAGGGTGACATCTCCTTTAGGTGTGTACGGGCATCACAAACCCTAGGTACTCTAGTGATCTTTTACACATGGGGTTTACTATCTTTAGTACACGGGGGTCGCGCCTCCGGGCAAGCAATCTTTTTCTACCAAGCAATCTTTACCTACCCAAGCAATCTTTTTCTGTTTTCATCCCACCATTCTGCTCCCCAATCACGCTTTTTCCCCTTTCATGAATTGACGTTGCCTTGTGTTTGGCGCAGCTTGGCGAAATATGGTTTATAAAACGCCAAAAGAACCAACCAACCTAGCCAGCGTGTTTGATTGTTTATTTACTCGCCTTGAGTGTCTGTTCTAATTAAAATGTTGCAACGATTTCGAAGCGGATTTCATGTTCGACATGTGAACATTATTAGAGAGTTATTTAAATTACAAAAACTTTATTTCCTCACACATCTCTTTACTGGGCGAAAATAAAACCGATTTGTGATAGCACCACTTAACAATCCACGAAGTTCACGCCATGCAGCAATGGTATTGGTTGCCATATCGGAGTAGTGGGCGAATCCAAAATGTCATGCCTAAGTAGTAAACAAACCCACTCATCTGAGATTGATCCCCCTCTGCAGTGAAATTGAATCGTCCTTGAGCATGAGCAAAACTGGTCGCCGAAGACAGCCATCGCTAAATTGACATTGGTGTCAGATATTAATGTTAGACTATAAAATACCTAAAATAACCTAACCGATAATGAAAAGTATATTTTAAAACGTGTTACTTTTAGTTGATTAGGTGATACAGCTTAAATGACCTAAAGGCACAGAATGGAAGACTAAATGTATGAAAACAAGCGAGTCCCCTTCGACAAAGCAAAATACAGATGAAAACTTTAGGGAGTGAGCATGCGTCAAACGTGAACGCACTCTCTCCTAGTATAGTGCAGTTTGGAGAGTGAAGTGCCAGCTCAGGTGTGACCTCGTCATCTGACCGTGGTTGAAATTTACGAGGTGCTGTCCTCGAATCTTTTCCATTGGGTTTGATCCCTGACCGTCGCCAATAGCCCGTTGTATTGCTTCAGTGCGACTTTAATTAAATACCTACCTAGTACAGTGCGGCTCCGATAAGAAGGCGGTCGACCTTGGGTCAGTAAATGTTTAAAAAGGTGCAATAGATCCTTAGGAGGAAGCTTCTCTGCTCAAAACTAAGAATTGCGATCACCGTGGGTGATTGCCCCACCACCTCGTTATCACTGCAATCGCTTATCACTTTACTCGTTATCACTTTACTCGTTATCACTGCACTCGTTATCACTGCACTCGTTATCACTGCACTCGTTATCACTTTCGGTACTTAAGAACCAGAATCCGGAATGTTCATCGGCAGCCCCACATATTAGATATACGTCAGTCAACCCGAAATTCGCGCACAGCTCTATCAAGTGCGATATCTAAGCTACGAGTGAAGAAATTAATGTAGGTAGGTAGTTGAATTAACGTCGCATGGAACAACGTAATGGACAATTGGTGACGGTCTGGGATCAATCCCGAAGGGAAAGATCCGACTACAGCTCCTCGTAATTTTGAACCCCGGTCAGATGACGAGGTCAACACCTGAGCTGCCACCCACTCTCCAAACTTCCACACTACGTCAAGACAAAAATAGGTCCCAATTAATATCACTATATCGTCGAAAGTGCCTGTTGTACACTTATTGTGTCAGCATTTTCGTAAACAGCAGAGTTCAATTCCCATACTGCGCAAAGCAATGTGCGCACGACATTTCCCTTCCTCTTCGTGATTTGGGAAAATGGTGCAACATTTCTGGGTGTGCCGCAGCGTTTAACTCTGTCGATCTCGGCAGCCGTGAGTGCAACATGACTGCGAGGTATTTTAAATCTCTCGATAAGATTTATTCAAGTCTATTAAGAAACTTGTGGTGATTTCAACAGAACAATTATAAATATTTTCTTGTGAACCGGCGAACACTTTTGACTTTGCCTTGGATTAAAGGGTGTCCCAAAATTCACGCAAGATTTGAATTTTGTGCCATTTGTGCGATAAAGTATTGCCAACGAAAAAAAAGACAGCGTGACAATTCAGGGTTATTAAAAATGGAACAGTTATTAAAAATGGACAGTTCAGGGTTAATAAAATGCGGTTGGTCAGGCAATAATAGTTAATGGTTCTCGCTATCGCGACATGATAATCCAGTTTATTGTGCCTAATATGGATGTGGACGACATGTGGTTTCAACAAGATGGTGCCACATGCCATACAGCCCGAGAAACAATTCAATTACTGCATGAGTCATTTCCTGGTCGTGTAATTTCCCGTTTTGGTGATCCCGTTTGGCCGCCCAGATAATGCTATTTAACGCCGTTGGATTTCTTTCTTTGGGGTTTTTTGAAGGCTAAGGTTTATGCCAACACGACCACCCACGCCTTGAAGAAGGAAATTGAGCGCTGTATCAACGAAATTCAGCCACATTTATGCTAAACGGTCATGGAAAATTTCAACAAAAGAGTGCGTATGTGCCAGCAAAGCCGTGGAGGCCATTTACCCGATATGCTATTCCATACATAACCCTATACTATATACACTGCTGGCCACCCAAATTGCAACACCAAGAAAGACAAGAGATATCACAACAAAATTTATTTTGTAGATAACATGTTGACCAAGTATCAAATGATTAAATTTATAGACTTCTGTGAAGTGTGGTTCCTGCCAAAATCAGTAGCCAGAGTAGCCGCCATTGTTGGAGATCACCGCTGCCACACGCCTCGGCATTGATTCAAAGAGACTTTGGATGTGTTCTTGGGGTACAGCAGACCAAGCAGCTTCCACACGTTGCCAAAGGTGATCTGGTGTGGCAGCTGGGGATGTATTCTGGGTCAATCGTTGAGCAACCATGGACCACATGTTTTCCATCGGCGAAAGATCCGGAGAGCAAGCTGGCCAGGGAAGCAATTCAATCTGGCGATTGACGAAGAACCCTTGGACAATGCGTGCCACGTGTGGTCGCGCATTATCCTGTTGAAATATGGCTGTGGGCAAGCCCTGAAGGTAAGGAAGGACAACTGGCTCCAACACCTCGGAGATGTAGCGCTGGCTGTTTAAAGTACCGGCAATGCGTACTAGAGGAATGCGAGAGTGATATCCAATACCGCCCCATACCATAATACCCGGTGCAGGACCAGTGTGGCGGTGCATAACGCAGCTGTTCAGCATCCTCTCTCCACGGTGTCTCCAGACTCGAATCCGACCATCGTGGTGTTGCAGACAGAAGCGTGACTCGTCAGTAAAGACAATTTCATTCCATTCTGCCGTCCACATCCTTCTTTCATCGCACCATTGGCGGCGGAAACGTCTGTGATTCTGCGTCAAGGGTAGACGAAGCAATGGACGTCTTGCGGACATACCACTCTGCTGTAAACGGCGTCGAATGGTACGCGCAGACACTGGATGATGCGGTACAGACTGAATGTGCTGTGCTATGGTTCATGATGTGGCTGAGCGATCCGTCACTGCCATACGCACAATATGCCTGTCATCACGTGAAGTGGTGCACTGAGGTGGATGCGATCGAACACGTCGGTCCGTCGTACCCTCCTGCATCCAACGATCACATATCCGCATTACAGTTGTTTGGTTTCGTCCAACACGACTACCGATTTCCCTGAAAGATAATCCACAATCTCGGTAGGCCACTATCCTTCCTCTGTCGAACTCGGATACTTGATCAAAAGATGATCGCTGTTTTCTACGAGGCATAATGGATCGTTTTTTTGAAAAAACCACAAGAAAAACACAATTGCCGTACTTGAAATCGTCGAAATCTCCAAGCCTTAAATAGCGCTTTGAAGTGGCGCCACAGGCGCGCGTGATGTGCGTCTGCGCTGAAATTCTAATCATTTGCATATCTCACCTCCGCTAATGCATGTTGTAAATTTCATATTATTTGCATGCTTCCTTCAGGGTGTTGCATTTACGGTGGCCAGCAGTGTACTTTATGAATCAATAAAAAATTTACAATTTTTAATTATAAACCTGTGTTTTCTATCAAAATTACCTCTTGCGTGAATTTTGGGACACCCTTTATATGGATTATCTTGTGTGCGACACGACTGGGTGTGGTATCATCTTAAGGCTCCCGACGAGATCTATTCAAGTATACGAAGAACATTTTGCAGTGTTTGAACTGAACATTTGAAAGGAGCCCTAATCCTATGCTCCAATTTGACAGCTCAATACAATAACCCGCAGATAAATATTATTTACCATGTTACCATGCAATTTCTCTACCGCAAGCTCGCACACTTCAAGACCATGTTGCACTTTAACATTTGGCTAAAGGCTGAAGGTCCCTGCGCGATAGACGAGCCCGCTCCAGGCATTAACGTGGTTTATCAACGTTTTGTGAAAGATGGCAGATACGAGAATTATCTGCGGGACTTGGGAAACATTCGGGATGATCCATCATAAATAAGCTGACACTTCGAGATGCTCGATCGTTAAAAGAGTTTAGTTTTAACTACAGGGTTGGAACATTTATTATTTTCGGTTTAAGAGCCATAAAAATAGAAATGTAGTTGTCATTTTCAGACAAAGGATTTAGGTTGGAAACGCTTTGGAGTTGTGGCGTCATTTAAGAATGTCCTCGCGGAGCTAAAATTAAATTGCAATCTTACCATGTGTTTTAAGTCATTAAACATTCACAGAAAGATGGTTAATTAAATTAGAAATTGTTTTTTTAAGTGGCTAAGAGATTTTCGGTGTAAACATAAACTGAACCTTTAGAGAGGATATTTCCTGTTAAGAATATTTTTGATTTATCGCTGTTTCGACGATGCTGGAATTGATTCCTTTCGATATTAAATTAGTCGTGTGGAACAGGTTGATATTCATTTTTATTTTTTGAATTACTTAGAATTTTGTATTTATATGCATGAGAGGGATTTTCAATGTAAAACAAACCAGATAGAATGCGAAGGTTTTATTTCCGTTAATGAAATGCTCTCGGTTGATACATATTGAGGTTACCTTAAAATGTAGCCTTAAATGTATCTCCGTTTTGGCTTTAAATTTGATGGGATCGACTGAATCCGAAATAAAAATTATTTTAATTACTTTATAGAATTAACTGATTAGTGCTAATGTAAAATGAAATTGGATAGAGCTATTGGGACTATGAAAGTGAGAATAATTTTCAGTGCAAACAAACCTGACGAAAGATTGAGATTTTACTTTCTGTCACCCAAATGCTCTCTCGTACATATCAGGGTTAGAGGTAGGTAGTTTTGATTAAGTAAATATAGTTTAATGTAAATAGTAGGGGGTGTTAAATGTAGAACATCCCCGTTTTGGTGCCGTTCGGTTTTTAATCTAATTGACCAATCTACTATCACATATATCAATTCGGAACTCATTTTTTCGAATTTTGAAGTCGCATTCAAGAAACAAGCCAAGTGACATCTTGTTCTGAATATTAACTGAAAACAAGTTCCACGATTTTAACACTACCGCCACCTACATTTAGTTTGACAGAAAATGCAGCTGTTATGTATAACCGTATAACGTTAAAACAGTCTTTCTAGTTTTAAATCTATTTTAATCCTCCATTTTCATTGATTTCAAGTGATAATGAAAATATCAGTGGAAAATACTTCTTTTCCTAATCTAAGCCCCTCCCTACCAACTGAACAAAACATGTGGTAGGGGATCTATTATCTCAACTGCGCATGTGCTACGATTAATAGAATAAATCTTTGTATTTTCGGACAGGTCGCTATGAATTGCTTGATATTCCAACTGTAATATTATTACTCATCACTTGAACGTTGTTTTCCTAAAATATTTTTGTCATAGTGATTTGGTTTTTATTTATTTTACAGTTTGATTGTAGAGATCGTCTTTAGATTTATATCCAAATATTTCCCGCTTCATTTCTTGCATTGAATCATTTCTTTTTAGAATTTACTTTTCTCAATTATCGGTGGCCGTGGTAGCCCGGTTGGAAGAGTAACGAACTAGCAACCGAAAGGTTGCGATTTCGAATCCAACCAAAGACCGTCGTGTACAAGGGAGGCTGGTGTGTGTTAAATCTGTAGGGTCTCACGTTGGCGTGGTGTGGAAATTTGGAGAGTGGGGTGCCAGCTCAGGTGTGACCTTGTCATCTGACCGTGGTTCAAAATTACGTGTTATCTTCGGATCTTTACGCTTCATAGGTTGATCCCGGACTGTCGCCAATAGCCCGTTGTGTTACTCCAGTACGACATTAATTAAATACCTACCTACCTATATTAGTTATCGGAATTGTAATCCCGTCTGTTAAGATGCTACTGCTGTAAATGTGTTTCATCAATTTATCTAAGGCTATGAGAAGGATTTTCAGTGTAAACAAACAAATCAGATGAAATTCGAAGACTTTTTATACAATACTCAAATGCTCTATTATGATACATATCTGGGTTATCTTAAGTATGGTTGATTGCCGTTTTGACAACGTTCGACGCTTAATTTAATTGGCGTTGTCCTATCAACTATCATATCAATTCGGAATTTATTCTTTGGAATATTTATTGGGAGAAATGCTGAAATCGTATTCGAAAAACAAACCAAGTGGTGTCATGTTCGGAATATGTACACGAAACACGTTTCACTGCAGATATATTAGTCACCTACATTTAGTTTGACAGAAAAATCTGCCATATTATTTATTCGGTCATTAATGTAATGCTACTCTTTTGAGTAAGAAATGAATAAGTATTATCATAACACAAACATTACTATCATAAAATTGGAAACCCATTCACATTAAATTAGACAGAAGACATTAGAATGGCTCTTTACATATAGTTTTACTCTCCATGGAGCATCATCTTATATTTCGCGTTTCTATCAGACCTCGAAAGCTCTCAAATAGAGAACGTCACTAACATACTGTACCGAGTAACGAGTAATTTGATTCTAATGTATGTCACCAGGAATTGATAACTATAACTATTGCCTTCATCCCTGCAATTACCTTGAATGAATGACTAAGTTCAGAGCATGAACGTGCTATTTCAGATCTCTTAAATAGACTGTATAGTTATATATAATTCAGCAAATCGATTATGAGATCATTGGAAATTTAGTTCCCTGTGAGAGCGAATTTAAGTGGAAACAAACAAACCCAACGGTCTGCGAAGATTTTACTTCTGTTATCTAAATACAAGCACATGATGCATATTAGAGTTACTTTAAAATATAGTTTATTGCCGTGTGGACAACGTTTGCTTTTTAACCCTCTTTGTCTTCATTGCTGGACTCTATGATGTATCTCTCCATAAGCAAAACTGACCAGATCTTGATGCACGAGATATCTCGTCATTAGAAGAAAACTGACCATATATTTATGAACGAGTATCTCATCATTAGAGGAAAACTGATCAGATACTGATGGACGACATATTCGGCTCGTCATTAGAAAACTGACCAGATATTGATGAACGAGTATCTCATCATTAAAGGAAAATTGATCAGATATTGATGGATCACATATTTGGTCATTAAAGGAAAACTGACCAGATATTGATGAATGGGTATATCATCATTAGAGGAAAACTAATCAAATACTGATGGACGACATATTTGGCCATTAAAAGAAAACTGACCAGATATTGATGAACGAGTATATCATCATTAAAGGAAAATTGATCAGATATTGATGGACGACATATTTGGCCATTAAAAGAAAACTGACCAGATATTGATGAACGAGTATCTCATCATTAGAGGAAAACTAATCAGATATTTATGGACGACATATTTGGTCATTAGAAGAAAACTGACCAGATCTTGATCTCGTTATCATAATTAAATTGGTAATATCTTGGCGAGATGTATCGTCAAAATAGAATCGTTGAAATCTGATTATTTTCTTCGTATAATTTCCCCTATTAATAACCACGTTATTCAAGTGTAAATCGGGCCGCGGTAGCCCGGTTGGAAAAGTAACGGACTAGCAACCCGAAGGTTGCGAGTTCGAATCCAGCCAAAGACCGTCGTGTACGAAGGATGCTGATGCATGTTAAATCCGTCGTGTCCTCAAATGTCCTCACATTCGCATGGTGTGGAAGTTTGGAGAGTGGGATGCCAGCTCAGGTGTTGATCATGTCATCTGACTGTGGTGCAAAATTATGTGGTGTTGTCTTCGGATATTTCCCTTTGCGATTGATCCCGGTCCGTTACCAATGCCCCCGTTGTGTTACTCCAGTGTGACGTTAATTAAAATACCTACCTACCAAGTGTAAATCAATTAATTTCTATCCACTCGATCACAAGTGAGCCGCAGCAACATATAAAAGCCACAAATAGCGTGAGGATATTCTCCATCCACACTTCCAGATATTCATTCCTGTCTTCACTATGCGATTGACTTGCATCGCGTTTAGTGACATATAAGATGAAATATTCATGATTCATGTACTGTCGTTTGCCCCTGGCTATGTCAATCAGAAGGCAATGTACCAAAATGATAGGGTTAATTAGTGGGAGCACTTACTTATCGAGAGGCACTTATATTTTTTTACTCTTTCTGACATGTCTTTTATAAGAGACATTTTTCGAAGAGAAGTCACTTCATTACAGCAACCTACATTTTTAAGCTAAATGTCGGTGGCTGTAATGAAGTGTACCTGACATTTTTGAAGCTAAATGTAGGTGGCTGTAGCATTTCATACATGTATTCCGAACGGGAAGTCACTCGGCTTGTGTTTCAAATATGATTTCAGCACCCTCGTGTTGCCCTTAACAATAACCATATTATTCCAATTGTATATACATTCCAATTGTATATACACCATTCGACCGCAGGTGAACCCATATCAACATATAAAAGCCACGAATAGAGTGAGGGATATTCGCCATCGACACTACAGATATTCATTCCTGTATCCACTGTGCGATTGACTTGTATCGTGCTTAGTGACATATATAAGATAAAACATTCATGTTCTGTCGTTTGTCACAGGCTATGTAACGCAAAAGGCACAGTATGAGAATGATATGGTTAATTAGTGGGAGCACTTGCTTTTCGAAAGTCGCTTATGTTTGTACTATTTCTGACATGTATGAGGGGTATTTTCCTTCAAGTTAAATCTAGGGGGCGGTAGTATTTTCTGCACGTATTCCAAATGTAAAGTCACTTGGCCTGTATTAAGAATACGATTTCGGCACGTCGCCAATAGAAATTCCAAAATATTCCGAATTAATAGATGTTATATTATGATCTTCAATGGCCCTCGCTTGATATTATGTATGAGCTGAACTTGGGGATTTCCAAAACATTCCGAATTGATAGATGTTATGTTGTGATCTTCAACGGCCCTTGCTTGATATTGTGTATGAGCCGAACTTGGTTATTTCAAAGCATTCCGAATTAATAGATGTTATATTATGATCTTAAATGGCCCTCGCTTGATATTATGTATGAGCCGAACTTGGAGATTTCCAAAACATTCCGAATTGATAGATGTTATATTAAGGTCTTCAATGGCCCTCGCTTGATATTATGTATGAGCCGAACTTGGGGATTTCCGAAACATTCCGAATTGATGGATGTTATATTATGGTCTTCAATGGCCCTCGCTTGATATTATGTATGAGCCGAACTTGGGGATTTCCAAAACATTCCGAATTGATAGATGTTATGTTATGATCTTCAATGGCCCTCGCTTGATATTATGTATGAGCCGAACTTGGGGATTTCCAAAACATTCCGAATTGATAGATGTTATGTTATGATCTTCAATGGCCCTCGCTTGATATTATGTATGAGCCGAACTTGGGGATTTCCAAAACATTCCGAATTGATAGATGTTATGTTATGATCTTCAATGGCCCTCGCCTGATATTATGTATGAGCCGAACTTGGGGATTTCCGAAACATTCCGAATTGATAGATGTTATGTTATGATCTTCAATGGCCCTCGCTTGATATTATGTATGAGCCGAACTTGGGGATTTCCAAAACATTCCGAATTGATAGATGTTATGTTATGATCTTCAATGGCCCTCGCCTGATATTATGTATGAACCGAACTTGGGGATTTCCGAAACATTCCGAATTGATAGATGTTATGTTATGATCTTCAATGGCCCTCGCTTAATATTATGTATGAGCCGAACTTGGGGATTTCCGAAACATTCCGAATTGATAAATGTTATGTTATGATCTTCAATGGCCATCGCTTGATATTATGTATGAGTCGAACTTGGGGATTTCCAAAACATATTGTCTATCTTGTGTCTGGCACAGCATGGCCAAATATGGCCCTTGCGCCATAAAACCCCGAAAACAACCAACCGACCAACCAAACTAATAACCGTCATAAAATCTAGACTAATCAGCTTCTAGCTTTTCATCATATTTTAATTTCCCTGTTCAGTCTTCAATCACCATCGTCTAAGGTTTTTAAAAGTACAATTTTTAATTTATAAGATTTGATTGGGGAAAATCTATTTTAAATCTTTCTATAAGTTTTTAAATCTCGTCTACTTTTAAAAAATTCAGTACGATCATCAGTCAACTCTAAAAATTCTTGTACAATGCTTCAAGAAACAAATTAAATATGAGATGACTATTCTTAGTCTTTTGCTTTACACTGCTATTTCTTTAATTTTATAATTTTGCATCTACCCACTTGTCATTGGTTGGTTAGGGTTTTATGGCACAAAGGCCATCCCCCTTTTGGACCTTGCACCATAAATCCTAAAATCCAAAAAAAATCAAATCTTGCACTAAAGGAGAAAATTCCATAATTAAGTGATGCAAAACTCGACCCCGGTAGCACGGTTGAAAGAGTAACGGACTAGCAACCGGAGGGTTGAGAGTTCGAATCCAATCAAAGACCTCCATGTATAAAGGGAATGGTGCGTGTTAAATCTATTGTCGCCTCAAATGTCCTCACGTTGTCGTGGTGCGTAAGTTTGGAGAGTGGTGTGCCAGCTCCAGGTTTGATCCCGGATCGTCGCCAATAGCCAGTTGTGTTGTTCCATTGCGACGTTAATTAAATACCTATCTACCTACCTCTAAGAATGAATATTTGTTGGTCATCTGATAAAAGGAAACTACTGAGTAATTATGTTTTTATAGGAAAGCTGAACAAGGAGCTCGCTGCATGACAATCATTACTACAAGCTACTTAAACCACCAACAGCCCATTCAAGACCTTCTCAAGACCTAGACAAATATTGGGTGCCGAATATCCTTGCAAATATATTTCCTAGATTCTCATCTGGATTTTTTCCCGGATAACCTAGGAGCAGTCAGCGATGAACAAAGAGAAAGTGTCTTCCAAGATATCTAAAATATGGAGAAGAATCAAAGCAGGAGGGATTCCACAATACTGAGTGACAGTGATGAAGTTGGTCAACACATAAGAGAAAAACTGAGCTGGGAATACAAGTTATAAGTATATAAATTTAATTGTGTATTTATACATGTTTGCATTATTTTAAAACATTTTACTCTTTCATGCAGTGAGATGTAAATATGTTTATAATTTTTAACACTAATTTTATAGCTCAAAAGAAAAATAAGTGCTGTAATAAACTAAATTAAATATAGCATTTACTTCCACTTCCTAGACGTGTAAAAAGGCCGCGGTAGCCCGGTTGGAAAAGTAGCAAATCAGCAAAAGGAGGATTGCAGTTGGAAGCTCGATCCAACCAAGAGCCGTCGTGTACATGGGGCTGGTGCAGGTTGAATCTGTCGTGGCCTCAAAAATGTCCTCACAATGGCATTGCGAGAAAGCTCAAGTGTTAACCTCGTCAAGTGACCGTGGGCCAAAATTACGAGGGGTTATTCTCGGATCTTTTCGTTTGGTATTGATCCCGGTCAGACAGCTATTGTACATTGTGTTACTCTAGAGCTATGTAAATTCAACTACCAACCAACCAACGTATAAATATTACATTGTACATATATATTTGGAAATATAGCAATTATCAACCTTCCAAATGGTTTCGACGAGAAATCTTGTCTAATAAGAACAGACTAATTTTGCTAGTGGCGAAATATATCGCCATCTAGATATTGCCGTTTTATCATGATCACGCGTATTGATCTGGTCAGTTTTCTTCTAATGACGAGATATCTCGTCTATCAGGATCTGCTAATGGTTTTTCTAATGACGAGATACCTCGTCAAGACAATCATTACGGCGGTTAATACAGGAAAATCTGTATGTGACGGAGATTTTTAGAGTCGTTCTTGAATTCAGCACCCCAAAATTAGTTAGAAATGCCTTATTTCCCCGTGTTACGATAAAAGTTGCTGACTAGTTTTCTCAGTTAAGACCTCTAAAGTTAGTTAACCAAACGGAGTTTACTAAACGTGGTTCTCTAAATATAAAACACGGCCGCAGTAGACCGTCCTGTACAGGAGATTGGTACACGTTAAATCTGTCATGGCTTCAAATGTCCTCACGTTGGCGTGGTATGGAAGTTTAGACAGAGAGTTTCCAGCTCAGGTGTTGCTCAGGTTCGTGGCTCAAAATTACGAGGCTTTGACCTTGGATCTTTCCCTTCATGATTGATCTCGGACCATCGCCAATATCCCGTTGTATTGCTCTAGAGCGACGTTAATTAACTACCTACCTTATTTTCCCCATGTTATGAAAAAAGTTTAAAATTTTAGACTAGTATTTTCAGTAAGTCCACTAAAGTTAATCAACTGGTAACGGGGTTTACTGAACGTGGTTCTCTGAATATAAAACGCCTCTCGGACTCGATTTGTGGAACATCACTCACCAAGTTCCATCCACCCCGCCTTTATAATTCAATATTAACATTTCCATCCCATTTGCGATTCACACCGTAAACCATAATTCGACAAAATTCCGCGTCTCCTTTTTATCGGGAACTTCAACGTCTTCTCTTCCAGAAACCAATAGAAAAAAGTGTCTCGAAGCAGGTGGGAAGGGCATCACAGGCATCCAGCCAAAACCGGGGCTTTCCACCTAATCCTGCCCCAGAAGTGGGGCTCGGACAGCTTAGGGCGGCGGCAGGTGCCCGCAGAGCGATACTGCGAGGGCTTAATGGAACGGAAATGTGCGCACGAAAACAAGGAGTGCGATGGGTGACAGTTTTCTTGTGCGTTGCTCCAAGGAAACAGAGGACGCAAGATGGAAAATGGGGAGGCGGGACTTAGAAATCAGGTTTGGATGGGTTTTATGGCACAAGGGCCATATTTGGCGATGCCACGCCAAACACAAGACAGACAACATCAAGTAATGGACATACACACGCAAGGAAAGTTTTACAAACACAGAAGGGGGTTGGTTTTTTGGTTGGTTTGGGGTTTATGGTGCAAGGTCCAGTAGCAGAACACAGAAGAGAGAAACACACCCAAGGAGGAATGGAACCTGGGCCGGCTACAACTCAAAGGTTGCTAGTACAGTGGACATACCCAATGAACTACCGATTGCCCCAACGAATCAGATTTCTATTGGTAGGTAGTTGAATTAACGTTGCACTGAAGCAAAACAACAGGTTATTGGCGACGGTCCAGGATCAATCTCGAAGGGTGGGTATGTATTTTAATTAACGTCACACTGGAGTAACACAACGGGCTATTGGGAACGGTCTGGTACTAATCAGAAACAATCTCGAAGGAAAAGATCCGAGGACAAGGCTTAGTAATTTTGAACCATGGTCAGATGACAAGGTCAGTACTTGCAAGTTTCTATCGGTTGCAATCATATATCTTCGTGTAAACAGCTTTTTTTGTTTTTAGATTAGATGAATTCCGTACTGTTAAAATTTTAGTTTGCCATTATAGTTGGATTGTAGTCGGATAGATTATAGTTGAGCCTCGTTACATCATATCTCGATATATCGCTCATTCGGCTTTATCGCTATTTCTTATCTCGGTCCCCTGATCAATCTTCTATATGTGAACAACAGAAAAAATCTCGATCTATTCCTTTAGAATAGGGAAATCAAAGGTCATTTCTTTTTCAAACAGTTATCTTACATCAAGTTATCTCGTTAACTGTTATCTATTCCATCAAGATCTGACCAATTTTGTTAATGACGAGTCTTGTCATCAAGATATTGCCTATTTTTTATGATGTCAACATTAAGATTTTTGTCAGTTTTTCTAATGATGAGATATCTCGTCCATCAAGATCTGGTCACTTGCTAAAGACAAGATAATCGTCGAGACAATCACCAGCAGAATTAACATATTCTTTCATATTTAGCATTATCTAAAAACTTCCACCATCGTTTTTGTAATTAGCAAGTGAAGTTTTATCACATTTAAATAAAAACGTGTTTATTAAAGAATAATTTGAGACTCGTTTCTAATAAGCAAGTTTTTCTCAGCGCACTCAATATATTGCTTCTTTATTTCTTGTCCCTCTGAGATATCGAGAGATTATTTAATTATTATTATCAAGGTTTTTCTATACATATGTTACCTGCAAAATTTTAAACGCCGGCATTGTATAGAATACCTAGGCATTTTATAGAATGCCCGGCGTTTTTAGGCAAAGTATGAAATATGAGAATTATTATATACTTTCCCTAGGAATTGTATATAATACCTAGGTATTATATAGAATGACAAATGCTATTTAGGCAAAGTATGAAAAAAGGTTCATGATAAGGCTATTTAAAAACCGTTCATTCCTCAAAAATACGAATGTTATTTTGAAAAAATAATGAAAGAGTGACATTAAAAAACTTTTGTTCAAAATACATAAAAAAAAATTAAAGTTGTACGAAACAAAATTTATGCCTTTCCTATTAAAGAAGACAAAATAAAATATGAACTTGCTTGTTGCACCGAGAAAAGAAATAATTTTATTTTGAATTGCACTTAATTTTATTTCTTATAAAAAGTAAAACAGGGTCATTAAATGAACTTTACTAAAAATACACGCATTAAAAAAGAAAATACAAAAAATGTAATTTTTTCATAAAAAAAAATAAAAAATTTAATTTAATTTACTTGTTGCAACATGGTAGGCTTGAATGACATTTTAAATTACACTTCATCACTTTTTTCACGCAAAGACATTTCATATTTTGGCACTTTGTTTTACACATACACTTGATGAATCCTTGGCCGCTTCCTCTGGGCTGAGCAATTGCAACTGACCTGAGAGGAATTTCGTGGTCAGGAATATCTTCAATTCTAAGCAAGTTCTTAGGGCATAAAGTGAATTGTGATCTCGCATATAATTGTTTTAAAATTTCCTCAGGAAGTTCCAAGTCGGTTGAAACCGTCCTCTGTCACACTCATTACAACTGCCAAAATATTGTGCGAATCGCCTCGGCTCTTGTCGACGTCAGGAATAGCAACTTGCACAGTAGTTCCCAAAGAAGCAATGAGAAACTTTTTTTCCGAATTCATTTTCATTTTTTTGGCTTGTATTTCCAGATGTTTTTCTTACATTGGATTGTCATACATACCGGAGATGTATTTCATACATTGCCGGTTTGTCATTTGGCATTCTATAGAATGCCTAGGAAATGTGTGAAATATTAATCGTTTTATACATTGCCAGCCAGTTTTCGGCATTCTATAAAATACCTAGGCATTCTATAGAATGCCGGATTTCAAACTTTGCCGGTAACATATATAAGAAACAGACTCAGGTTCACTTAATTCTTTATGTGATGGTGATTAACTTGAATACTGTTAATGGTAAAGTGGGGCAGCTTTGAACCGAAATCTTCAAAGCTCAAATTGAACCAATTTCTCTAGTGTGTGTGTGTTCCAGTAGTCTAAAAATATCCAATTTTTTCCATTCACTATCAGACCTTTCACTGATATTTTTACTCTCTTATTTGCTGAAGTTTACCATTGATGTAACTTAAAAAATACTTCTAATGCTATGTTATAATACGGTCGCACTTGCCCCACGCAATGAGGGAAGTGCAAAACAATAGACTGTTGGCCATTTCTTTGATGGAAGGTATGACCCAATGAGGCGATTTCAGAACACAGAAGAAATGAAAAATGGGACGAAGGACTTGATGGAACTTTTAAGCGACATTTTCTTCCAGCAGTAGAACCACTGGAAGAAGAGTGTTGACCCAGAGATGATATCTATATTAAAGATGGCAAAATTGAACTAGGATAAGATGGGCGAAATGCGAACACAAATCTACAAAGTTTGCATCGACCAAATTTATGTGTCACGTTTTTACCACATACTCCCAGACTCTTAACTGTAGAGTGGGTTGCAAGCTCAGATGTTATCTCGTCATCTGACCGTTGTTCAAAATTACGTCTTATTGTACTCGGATCTTTCCCTTGAGGGATTGATCCCGGGCCGTCGCCTCCAATAGTCCATTGTGTTGCACCAGTGTGAGGTTAATTAAAATACCTACCTACCTACAATAAGAGCCGCCACAGTGACTCAGTGTTTTTGCCCCCTGTGCTAACAGCCTGTCGTCGCCAATAGCGCGTTGTGTTGCTCCAGTGTGATGTTAATTAAAATACGTACCTACCCAGACGCTTTACTAATGTTTACTCTCTTATTTAAACTTAACATTGGTGCAATTTAAAAAGTACATACTTCCAATGCTATTTCACTGGGAACTCTTTCACTTGCACCCATATGATGGAGCAAGTGCCATACTACAGACTATTTTCTTGTTTGCGATTGGTAGTATTGTGAATGGTGCAAGACCATATAATTTCATTCATGTCCTTTGGTCTGTCATTTCCCTTCCAAAATTCGAAGCGCTCTTGAGGTGAAACAAACCTATAGGACTCCCTTCAAGCATTTCCATTAGATGGCAGCCCTTACTTTAATCAGACACGTTTTATATTCAGAGAACACATGCGCCCCGCCTCACCTTATGTAAATTTACTTTCCTATAGGACTATTTAACTTTTTTAAGGGCATTGAGCTGAAGAAAAGTTTTTTGAGACATAAAAAGTTAATGTAGCTCACTTTACAAAAGAATGTCTAGGTGAAAACTTATCTTACATGGATGTATTATTTTGCACATAAAAAATGAGTACTTTTAGCTTTTTAAGGGGTAAGGGGATCTTCCCCCTTCCAAAAAATGTGTAATTATCTTCTGAAATTTTAGATTTAAAATTTTTTCGGGAATATTCTATGTAATTAAAATATAACATCAGGAGTGATCCTATATCCATCTTATAAAAGTATCGATCCGTTTATTGAGCATCCCTGTGATTTTATTATAAAATAAAGAAAAAAAAAGTTTGGGAAAATGGCGCAGCTAACAGAGAACCATAAAGGGTACACTGCGGTATTTCAGAAAAATCTGTACACTTGGGAATTCCAGATTAACCCTTCAAGTGATTTGGACGAGTTATCTTGCCCATTTAGGGATTTAGTATGGAATTGCATAGTATTTTTTAATATTTAAGTATAATATCTAGAAAAATCTAAAATTTTTCTTTTTATTTGTACCCCCATAAAGTTTGAAAACCAATAATTAATCTACACACAACAAAACGGACTTTTTGGTATAATTTATGTTTTTAGTGTCATTTATATAACTAGAATTTTAGCTTATTTAATAAAATAACTAAATTTTAGATGACTTAATTGAGTTTATTATCAGTCTAGTTTATATTTTTAAACTTTCTAATTGTATTTTAAAAAAAGTAGCATCATTTGAAAAAGAATAAAATTGACTTAAAATCTCTTAATATCTAAAAAAAATTGAAAAATTTAGGTTCCGACTTCCCTTAAATATTTAATATTTTCTGCTTAACTGATATAGTGATCATAGCGTTTGTCTAACACTCAAGTCCAGACACAGTAGGTCTGGACTTGAATCCCGTTTTGTACTAGCATGGAAGTTGGTGATGCCCGTTAGAAGAAACGGCAGCTTAAAAACTGCGTGCTCCCTAACAAACAGCGTCAGTTCACCCCTTGACGTGCCGAAGTCCGGAGAGATCATTGGTCTGGAATTTAAAATATATGTTTAATATTTCCCAATTTTCCATTCGTCCAACCAATAAAACGTGGCCTTAAATGTCCTGACTTTGGCGTGATGTGGAAGTTTGGAGAGTGGGGTGCCACCACAGATATTGCCTCGTCATCTGACCGTGGTTCAAAGTTACGTGGTATGGTCCTCTGATCTTTCCCTTCGAGATGAATCCCGGACCATTGCAATAGACCGTTGTGTTGCTCCAATGTGACATTAATTAAAATACCTACCAAACAATAAAACTCTTCAGAACAGACACATTTCAAAAACTCCAAAAAACCTGATCTCTTATCTAGACTCAGTCAAATGGTAAATCCCAAACTTCCTTTATTAAGTCATGGTCGAAAACGTTTTCAGCTGTCATCCCACATGCCAAAAGAATTTTGTCATTTTGGTAAGGATCTTAATGTATACATTAACGTTAGACAAAAACAAGAGATCAGACTTTAATGTGCGTAGGTTTTAAATTGTAATTTTAATACAATTTTTATACATAAAAAGTGTTATACGAGTAATTTTGATGTGGCAGTAGAACTGTATAAATCCATTAAATTCTTTTAAATATATATACTTTTAGTTTCTGTTATTTTAAGAAACCTTTCCTAAACCCCGATGCTGCTAACCCATTCTTTCATTTCAAAAATTCTACGAAACCGAACTTCTTATATCTATTCGGACAAATGACAAATTTTAAGCATCCATTCTTCAGTCGAGGTTGGTACTGACTTCCAGCTTACTAAAAGATTTTCGCCATTTTGAGGAGGATCTTTATGGTATACATTAATGCTAGTATGAAACAAAAGTGACCGAACTGTTACGTAACTATGTTTTAATTTGTAATGTTAACAACATTTTCATAGACATAAAAATTGTTAGAAATTTGAGGAGGCCGAATAGAACTGCATATGAATCCTTTAACTCCTTAAAGACTCCTTATTTCATTAACTCCTTAACTCCTTAAAGACTCCTTAATTCATTAACTCCTTAAAGGTTTATTTAAAATTGAAGGGACCACCAAAATATTCGAATTATTCAAAAATTCGAATTAAAGAAACTTTAATATATTCCACGATTTCTGAAAATTAATATCAAGTAATTTACAGAATTTCATGTTTTAAAAAAATTTATAAGGCGTTAAGAATGAACTATGCTTAAAACTGTACAAACATGTTTTTTTATTTAACATAAAAGCAAAACAACTTGACATAAAAAGAAGTTTTTGTTTTCCAAACATTTTCTTTAAAAAAAATTTTAATTTAATTTGTTTGTAAACACCCAAGTTAATGTTATACAAACACTCCATTTTGAGCCAGATTGATAAGAGCGTAAAGGGGGCGGGGCTTAGAGTTCACGGAGACCGGATATTATACGTACATATCGTTACCCACCACGCCAAACCCACCAATCTGCATTTTGACGATTTTCACCTAACTGCATTTTTCGAGTCACCATTTCATGTTTTACACTATGACAAGGCCGCGAATCATCTTGATTCTAACTGGAAATGCGGATTTTAATGAGAAAATAACTTTTGAGTCGTAACTCGATTTTTCCCGAAGTATCAAAACTTTGAACGCGTTTTTGTAGAAACGTCAATTTTTTTGTTGAGCAGAAAAATGTTCGAAATATCTAAAAATAACTCCGAATTAAACACACGGCTTTACATTACAATAATAGGAAAATTCAGGGAACAAAAAATTCGAATAATCCAATAATTCAAATTGAAAAAGTTCGCATTAAGAAAGTTTCATTGTGGGCAGTCTTTCCATTCCTCTATTTCAACCAACCTTTTCCAAGCCTCTATACAGCTGATATTCTTCCATTTCAAAAATTCCAAGAAACCGAAACTCTTATCTCTGCTCGGTCAAATGACAAATCCTAAACATCCATTCTTCAGTCGTGGTCGAAAAAGTCTTCGACTGCCTTCCCGCATGCCAAAAGATTTTCGCCATTTCGCGAAGGATCTTTGATAGCTGTGGGCGTAACAAGAGGAATAGTGACGAATGGTTCGCTGAGGCTGACCCTGAAGCCAATTTTCAAGAGATCGGCCTTTCTGACCACCCTCCCTTGCCTCCCCATGAAGAAAGAATATTTTTTGTAGCATTATTCATCGAATGTGAAGGCTTTTTTCCCCTTTAGAATTCTCCGTACCATTTCCTGAAGACTTTTTTTCCGTGCAAACGATTTCAAGATTCCAGAATTTTGGCAGAAATTTGAATATTTCATCCATTTGGAACTGCTTTCAAAGTACGGAGGAGGGAAAATAGTATCGTTTGCCCTGGCCATTTTTATCATATTAGGCGTTGTAGTTTTATTCGGGTGAGTGTAAAAAGAATAAAAAACAATATTGATTAGATGATACCGAGAAAAACTCCAATCTGAAACTTCAATAAATGGCTTTGGGGTTTTTCTCTTGCGATTTTAGGAGGAAAAATGTATAGAAATTTTCATAATTGTAAAATTAAGCGAAACGAAAAAGAAAGTTTGCGGATCTTTGATTAACGCTCTGAGAAATTCACGCCTATAATTCCGCTTTACAACCAGCAGTCTTCCTTGCATAAAGTGTAACCAGCTTTGGCCTCTTTGAATAATAGAATATGTCCAATGGACTCTATTCTAAGCAAAGAACCGATGAAATATTTCCAGTGGATTCTAGTCTAAGGAAAGGATCAATGGAATCTTTCCAGAGGATTCAATTCTAAGGAAAGGACCAATAGAATCATTCCAATGGATTCTATTCAAAGGAAATGATCCATAGAAAAGGAAGAATCAATATAACCTTTCCAGACGATTCAATTCTAAGAAAAGGATTAATAGAAACTTTCCAGGGATTCTATTCTAAGAGGACCAATAGAATCTTCCACTGGATTCTAATCTAATGAAAGGATCAATGGAATCTTTCCAGAGGGCTCAATTCTAAGTAAGGGACAAAAGAATCGTTCCAGTGGATTCTATTCAAAGGTAATATTCAATAGAATCTTTACAGATGATTCTACTATAGGAAAAGGACCAATATGACATTTTCAAAAGATTCTATTCTAAGAAAAGAGCAACAGAATCTTTCTAGTAGATTCTATTGGAAGAAATGGATCAAAGGAATCTTTCCACGTGATTCAATTCCAAGACAAATAGAATTTTTAAGGGATTTTGTTCGAAGGAGAGGGTCGAAAGAATCGTTCGAGGGGATTCAATTCTAAGTAAAGGACCAATAGAATCTTTCGAAAGGATTCTACTCAATGGAATATGGAGCAATAGAATATTTCCAGAGTATTTAAGGACAAGACCAATAAAATTTTTCAACCAAATATGTAGTTAGTCATTAAGTGAGTTGAGAGGTAAAAGGGCAATACTACACTACTCGAAAATCTCGCCACTCTGGGAAGATTAAAAATCTCAAAAGTTTTCTTGAATGTGGCATCTTTAAAACAAGATGAGTCGAAAGGTTAAATGTACACAGCCACCTTTCGGTATATAGTACTTTATAATAAATATATAGTCGGCTTACAAATGAAAACACACTAAGTCTAAGAAGCATAGATCTGAAAGCATGGAAAAAATCAAAGGGGAATATTCTACTCAATAAGCTTTACTCACTAAGAATGTTGTTTCGGTGGAGATATCGAATCCGGGGCACTAGCGGTTTATCGCCAAACATGGTAACCTTGGTGTTTTGATTTAGCTTTATGGCAACCCTATGCTAAAGGTTTTTCGCGTAGGAAAGTCCACGTTTTTTTAATGAACATACTGGCTTTGGACGCCATCTTGATTTGGCGACAAACATGCCCCGGATTCTACATCTTTACCGTTGTTTCTCAAGAAGAAATCTGAACTTCATAGAAAGAAAAATGTCCTAGTGAAATTTCCAGTCCAAAGATCAACATGAAGAGTTTCAAAACTTTTCCAACACTTAAAATCATCGTTTGTGGCGATTACCAACTCGCCAAAGCTATTGCTTGTTTATATTGATAAAATGAACGGAGCATACGCTCGCAGCTTCATGCTATTTCTAACCGGTTTAAAGATCTGTCACGTGGTTGTGGAAAGAAGCATTAAAATCCTAATGTGAGACAAATTATTAATTGGTGCAGTGATTTTTGAGCGCGATTAAAAACACTAGTCTGTGCTTCGATAACTAATCGGCCCAAGAAAATTCGTAAGCCCACATGACTTACCCTTCTGGTAAGTAAGTGGGTTTATCAGAAGGGTAATCCCACTAACGACTCCGCCCATCTGCTGCGCATTCCATCTCTTCTATGTAAGTTAGTTTGGAAGGTTAGTTGGTTTGGGTTTTATAGCGCAAGATTCGATAGTGGACAAGCTGCGCCAAGAGCAAGAGTAAATATTACCCTAGTTAGTTTTGGATTTTGTCGAAAGAGCAATAGAATACGTTTCTTATGCGATTTGTACTGGTAGCTACTATCTCAATTTACCAGTTTCATCTTTTAATTCAGAGTAAAGACAGTGTTATAACAATTCTTCTGTTTAGTTGTATGGATAATTCATCACACACTTGCATATTTATAAATTAGGGTAATAAACCTCATTTGCACCAGCCTAGACTAGAGTTCTGGTGCCACACATAAAGGTTCTTTAATGTTTTAACCCTCTAAGTGATTTCGATGAGATATCTCGTCCACAAGATCTGACCAATTTTGCTATTGACGAGATTTCGTCATCAAGATATTGATGATTTTTTATGACGAAGATATCAAGATCTGGCCAGTTTTTTTTTCTAATGGCAAGATAAGCTGTCCATCAAGACCTGGTCAGTTTTTTAGGACGAGATACCTCGTCGAGGCAACCACCAGGAGGATTAATTGATTAAATTATTGAGAGGGGGAAATATTTAGGAACGTGTTACCTATCGACATGTGGTCAGGCTAGTGTGTTGTTGATCACTGGTGAAGGGTGCAAGGCTCGATACTTCGGGGTTCCCATGAGATAGTTGCTTCCACTTTGGTGTTCCTTGGGGAACTTGCTCCTCACAAGTTCACACACTCCAGCACTAGACCCCCTTTAGCACGAGAAACTACAATTATTCTCGTTTGCTGGCTTCGCCTTCTTAGCTGGGGGAGCAGCCCTTCCGCTGGAGTCACTACGGATGTAGGAAAAGCCCTGAGAAATATTTGGCAAAGGCCTTGACAAGTTACTTGCGCGAATCATTTCTGACATGGTGGTGAAGACGAAAATCAGACATATCTCGCATACCACAGCGTGGTAATTTTCTCAGGGTGTTCATATGGAACTGGAGGTAGGTTTCCTTCAGGTCAACCTTAAATGGATCCTAATTGACGTCTTGATACGGGGGACGGATAGAGCCTTATCCCGATTTGTTCGTCCTACCATCTATAACCTGGCTCGGGCTTAAGCTTGGAGGTGGTTTTTAGGTGAAATTTAAACTTAGGCATCTATGTCTTATTCCAGTGACCGTCATAAATTCGACTGACGTGAACCTACACTCCTCGTCATGGTCCTGATGCCTGCACCATTCTCCCAACCCTTGGAGGTGGGCTAGGAGTGGTCTGCCATACAAATTTACCCAAGCGGCTTATCACTCGGGGGATGCTTAATGTCACTGGGTTGATCTCTATTTAATTCAAGTCCTTCTCGGAGATGAGTCGTAAGCCCTCAGTCTAGTATGTAGTGAAGATAATCACCTACTCCACCACATAAACAGGTGTCCGACGTCGGGTATCCCATGCGGAAAAAGCACTCCGGGAACCCTCAGTGGTTGATGAGTAAATTGCTGGATCCACCCTATTGAACCTCAGCTTCATGATAAACCAGCTCTGACCAATGACAGCAAGTTCATTCATCCCAGTCAGTTATTCAGGTTGTTATAATAAAATATCGTAATTAACACACCACTGTGATAATTATTTTATTTTTATCATGTTAGTAAAACTTCTTTTAAAATAATTTTCTATGACAACTGATTTTTAAATCATGGAACAATTTTTCTTAATTTGGAGACAAAATATTGACACACTGACATTAAATGGCAAAGCTTATGCCAAGACAAAACAGAAGGTGATACAAGCTTTAGGGGAATTTTTTAATCTGCTCACATAAAGACCAAAGACAAGATTACAACCCAAATACTAACCACCTAACCATTAATAATGGATTCAAGTTAAGAGTCACCATTTAACCCTATGAGCGTCGCGAGATTTCGGAGTATTGAAGTATTACTTTTATTATAGAACACACATAATTACTAAATTGCCATATTACTCTTCGTTAGAAGAAACATACGAAAAATTCTATTGGTCAAGTAGGTCAAAACTGGTTAGAAATCATATAGAGAAGACTGCAGATTGCAAAGTCGAATTATGCGTGAATTGCTTGTGGTATTCTAATATGTCTGACATACTAAATTTAAAGATACTCAAGAATAAAAATTAATATTTATTAAGATAGCAGCTTGCTAACGTAAAAGAGAAAACGAATAAAATATGCCGCTTGACACTGCAGCTATCAAGAACATAATATCGAATTCGAATAATCAATACAGTTTTGGCAGGTGAATTTATACTACACTTGAGATTTTTACTAGTACTTGAGAGCGCGGTGTTGCCACAACACTCCCTTACACCAAGTATGTTTATTTTATGTTTCATATTTCCTAATGAATGAAATCGACCATAAATATAAAAACATTTTGAGTATACTTAGTAGTTTGTGTTTTTATTGAGTATCACAAAATGCATACTACTCAAGGACATTAATGTCATTTGAAACATAAAATGAGTAGAGTAATGCAAATGCAACAAAACGCCAAATTAATTAAAAACATTAATGAATGGCATTATTTAATGCCAAAAAATGAATGGTTCAAGTGGATGCGCCCGCTGTGTATAGACGTACAACTACGCTTGCCAAGCCTCGTATCTATAAGATCGCAAATAATATGCGCTGTGGGTGTTGGTAAAGTTTATTTATTGTAATTTTTTCAATTCACACAACTAGTTAACTATATTAGCATTATTTACGGTCAAAGATCAAAGTACAAGTACCTTTAATTCAGAAGTATTGAAAATGAAAAGTAGTGCAGAGAACAGACATGACTTCAACGGACTGCCATGAACTGACATTGATTCGCAGGAACCACCAACTACAATTGTCGCTAAATGCTTTCCATGAGCTACCAAAAACACAAGCATCGTTTCCACACACCCGATAACCCCAGTGTTATTTCGAGTTGAAATCGGTCACACAATTAAGTCCATCGACCTTCCAATGAAATAGACAACCTGTGGAAGGCGCAGGTTCGATTCCTCCCAAGGTGTATTTCTCTCTTCTGTGTTAGACAAAATGTCCTTTGTATGTATGTTCATTACTTGATGTTGTCTGTTATGTGTTTGGGCAGCATCCAACCAATCTGAATCATCCAATCTCATTGATCTAATGAAACACACTGAGCATGTGGTTGGAGTCGCTGTCGTAAAATCTCAATAGAGTAAGGCAAATGAACTTTCGAATCGGCTTGGGCCGATTGGCTATCAAAGCCCAGACTAGTGTTTTTAATTACGCTGGAAATCACCTTATCCAATCAATAATTTGTTCCACAGTAGGGTTCATGCTTTTTCCCACAACCTCATGACAGATATTCAAACCTAGCGACCGAAAGAAAAAGCATGAAGCTAAGCGCACATAAGTCGCCTATTTCATTAGGTAGGTAGGTATTTTAATTAAAGTCACGCTGAAGCAACACAAAGGGCTATTGGTGACAGTCCGGGATCAAACCAGGAGGGAAAGATTTGAGGACCAACACCACGATTTCATTAGGAGGTCGATGATTACGTCGCGCCCACCGATAGTCTGTATGTATCGTACCATAAAATGTAGTTCTAAGTCAAAATCAAAACAGACGTTGTAAAACATAATTAATGTAAGATATGGAAGGAAGGTATTTTAATTAACGTCCTTCTAAGAGCAACACAACCGGCTGTTGACGACGGTCCGCGATCAATCCCCAAGGGAAAGATCCGAGGACAGCACCACGCAATTTTGAATCACTGTCAGATGACGAGGTCACACCTGACCTGGCACCCCACTCTTCAAACTTCCACACCACGCCAACGTGAGGAATTTGAGGCCACGACAGACTTAACGTGCGGGAGCCACTTTGTACACGACGGTCTTTGGTTGGATTCGAACTCACAGCCCTCCGGTTGCTAATCCACTACTCTTCCAACCGGCCCAACATAATTAATGTAAAAGTTAGTGTGCTCAATGCACAATTCAAGTTTTAATTTTCAAAAGATATAGATCGTCCAGACCGTTAAGTTTTTATCATTTTATTTTATTAAAATAACATAAAATTATGCATTACCAAGATAATTTTGAATGAAGAAATTTGTTCACGTGTAGAATTTTTTTAAACCGAAAAAATAAAAACATTCTAATGAAAAACTAAATTGGAGTTGTCGAGTTGAAGATATATAAATATAGCATCCCTTTGAACAAAACTTTTCAAACTGTATACTTGCCTTAAAATAAATAACAAATTAAATTATTCAATGCGTATTTTCCTTGAATTGAAGGGTTTCAAGAGACATGAATAAGCAACACTTCAAATTTTTCCCGAAGAGTAATTTTCAAGTTTTAGAAGCTACAAAATTATAATGGTTTATCCACTATTGAAGAGTTTTCTTAAGCTTTCAAGTATTAATCACTGACAATCAGAAACTCTGGGTCCTCCTAAATATTTTTCCATTACGGTACATCTATTTATATGACTTTTCATAATAATTAACCCAATAGAATTTAAACAGTGAATGGACTTATAGGTAGTAGTAGGTAGTTAAATTAATGTCGCACTGGAGTGACACAAAGGGCTATTGGCTATGGCACGGGTCAATCCCTAAGAGAAAGATCCAAGGAAAAAACCTCGTCATTTTTAACCACGGTCAGATGACGAAGTCAATACCTGAGCTGGCAACTCAATCTCCAAACTTCCACACCACACCAAAGTGACGACATTTGGGGCCACGACATATTTAACGTGATCCCACCTCTACATACATGACGGTCTTTGGTTGGATTGAGTTTCTATTTTGCAACTTTCCGGTTTTCTAATTCGACCGGGCTACCGCGAAACCTTAAATATGATATTCTTTCTTATGGTAGGGCCGAAGTAGCCCTGTTGGAAGAGTAATGGATTAGCGACCAGAGGGTTTCGAGTTCGAATCCAACCAAAGACCGTCGTGTACAAAAGGGTTCTGGTGCACGTTAAATCTGTCATTGCCTCAAATGTCCTCACGTTGGAGTGGTGTGGAAGGTTGGAGAGTGGGGTGCCAGCTTCATCTGACCGTTGCTCAAAATTACGTGGTGTTGTCCTAGGATCTTTCCCTTCGGGTTCGATCCCGGATCCACACCAATAGCCCATTGTGTTTCTCCATTGCGAAGTTAATAGATACATACCTTTCTTATGGTTATCTGAAAAATGAAATACAAAAAAATAATTTTGATATTTTTCTGGTTTAATTTGCATTACGTTCTTTCGAGCTTTTAAATGATCGATTACTTTTCTTTATAGCTGTATGAAAAAATACTTAGAAGGTGTGAATATTCCCATCTGAAACCTTTTTAAATAAATACTCTTTAATAGGTGATTTCTCAAGTGATCATTTTCCAGTATAATGCTCCTTTTCAAAAATTATCAAAGATAGGCACTTGAAGTTTTTATGAAATGCTCTTATCACTCTAATACACGTTTTAACCAATTTTATGGGCATTTAAACACATGTCAAATAAAAAACAAGACAAACTGAAAAATGGTACTAAAAATGGTAGTGTCACATATTTCGATTATATCAGCAGAAAAAATATTAACAACGAAGTGGCTGGTTAAAATATTAACTATCTAATGAATAACTGGTAAAAAATATAGTGCTTATGAAAGATATATATATATATATTAGGAATTTAACTTAAGAATACCAAGAAAATTTAGAAAACATGAAAAGGTGTTGATGGTTCAGGGTGTCATCAGGGAAAGCCTGATGCCTGACCCAGTCAACACAATATGATGTTTTCTGCATGTGGGTGGCAGTTCACCAAAAGTAGCCCACACACACCTCCAAACACCATAAGCAGAAAGGCAAAATTAGAAAATCAAAATAGCTATCACAGTCTGCTGAGTGTTCGTGGGGGTCGAGACATGTTCAGTTGAACTCGAACAAGCTGAGCCAGGAGTCTGCTGGTGATCGTCAGAACCATGCAGCAGGAACGCTGCTTGAGTCTGTCAAGACTAATATTTACTTAGGTCCAAAGTATAGAATTTTGGAGATAGGGAAACAACTCTATACGGGCCATCATAAGGGGTTTGTAAGGACTTAATCGTGCAGCACGATAGCTGGAGAGGATGTAGCCAATGCAACAGGAATGTAAAATGGTTTAGTGCATTGAGCTGAAGCTGGTGTTGGTCGCAATATCTGCACATGATGTCTGCGAAGTTTCTCTACGAAATCAACTTGGGTGGTATCTACTGCGGTGTTTGAAAAGAATTCGCCGAGCAAGCGAAGAGGTGAGCCGTATATGAGTTTTGTTGCAGTAGCTCCAATGTCTTCCCGAAAATAAGCGTGATATCTAAGCAAGATAGTAGGGAGAACTTCAGTCTGATGGCATTTAATCGCAGCTTTTAGAGAACGGTGAGTACGCTCTACATTGCCGTTGGCTTTTGGGTTGAAAGCCGTGCATCTGGAAATCAAATCTCCAATGCCTTCCCAAAAATAAGGCGATATCCAAGCAAGATAGTAGGCAGAACTTCAGTCCAGTTTAGTACGCTCTACCATGCCATTGCTTTTGGGTTGAAAGCCGTGCATCTCGAAAGCTTGGTACCCAAGAATCGCATCAGTACCTTGGAAAAGGAGAACTCAAATCGGCTACCTGGATCACAAGTGATAAACTGCGGAACTTCAAATTGGGAAATCCATTGTGCATAGAGAACAGTTGGGAATGTGGAAGCTGTCATGTCCGCAAGTGGTACAGCATCGACCCCTCTGGTGAATCGGTCGATAGCCGTGAGGCAGTAGCTATAATCTTGAGATGAGGTCATTGGGCCAATTAGGTCAATGCACAAATGGCGAAGACGTTCAGTCACTGACGGAAATCGTGAGAGTGGACTGATAGTATGGCGTTGTATTTTAGATTTTTGGGCAGTGTAGACCTATACGAGTCCAAATTGTGCAGTTTTGTGTTCTATATGAGTAGCTCTTATACCATGAGAAAATCCAATCTATCAATATTTAAAACCCAACGCCAAAATGTCGCCAAACCCGAAGTGTTCGTATCAAAATTACCTTATAGCAACCCTAGTAAAACCGTCCATTTGCATAGCGTCCGCGTTGGCACAGAAACGGTCGAAAAACATGGCTGCCGTTTTCCCTGTCACCTCTCTATCTATACAGGCTCTTTATTTTGATCTTCGTGACCTATGTAAGTGGAAGGTTTAAAATATTTGCATGTTATTTATGTGTGATAAAAATGTAATCTCAATGATAATTAGATTTTGAAAACGGCACATCAAGTATTACTTATTAAATGGGAAGCAATAGAGATAACGCTAAACGGTTTATCTTAACATTATTAGAAAAAGAAGAATTGAAATAATCAAAACAATATTTCATAGATGTGTTGATTGAAATCAGAACAGCTATGCAATATTTTTCAGATCAAATAATGAAAATTTCTGTTCAAAAATACAATTTCACGAGATACCTCTAACAAGTTCTTTAAAATTACTAAGACATTCGTCAGTTTTTTTAAAACACGCTTCTACATCAAAGCAAAGCTTCATCGTCTGACACTGAAGTATTCCAAAACCACAAAATAAACATTCTCAGAAATTCCAAAAAACTGTCTCCATCATTTCCTCCCAAACCATCCAAGAGTTTTACGGTCTCTCCCATTAGGCTTCTTTTTCCCCCTCCTTTTATCCTTGTTAGAATTTTCCCTCCGCTACGGTCACAGTTACGCTAAATTTCTGAGATAGTTTTTTTCCCTGTTGACGATAGGAATTTAAATTGTTTCCAAACGCCCCCAAAGTATTCTTCTCGTCTTAATAAACCGTAACCTATCGCCGAAGAGTAGACACCAACTTCCTTTTCGAGAAGTTCGAAAGTTTAATTTTCCGCGGCTTTTTATCTGAAGAAAAGGGCACAGACGATATTTTTTAAATACTTTTCCCCGCGCAAATTTCAGACGAGTGGCAACGATTTCGGAATCGCTTCATTAACTACGTCATTAGCCGGGAAATAAGTTCTCTTTTAAAGTTCCTTTTTTGGTTTTTTCTGTTATACATTTTCTTTCTTCTTCTCTTAGCGAGTGAAAGGAGACTTAAGGATACTTAAACTTCTCTCTCTTGCCCCTAATAAGTTGTCTGTTTTACGTTTTCTCGGGGAAAAGTCTTAAGGAACGCGGATTAGGTTAAACCCTATCTTTGGGGAAATTTGCCAATCAGAGCTTCCTGCGATGCTGGAGGTCTTATTGCAAACAAATGTTTCTCAATGGGAACATAAAAATAAGGAATGCGAAAGAGTTCTTTGAATCGAAATAAAAACCGTAATCTCCTGTGAAATAAAATCATTTTTATTAAAGTCTGTGCTATCAAAACGCGCTACTGTGAGATTGGTAAAAAATAATGATTCCTATTTAAGTAGGAATCGTAACTATTGGTGATGTATAGTTCTGCATCTGTTCAAGCTGAATTTCAATTCAATATAAGTAAAATGTAGTTCAAAAGCTTACTTATGTGTAGTGAACTTAGATACCACTACAAAAACTAACTTACGATGGTATAATCGAAGCGTAACCTATCTACAACATATACTCTTTGGTAGACAAAGTAGCATTCTCTTTCATAAATCTTGCTAAATTAGAGACCCGGACATTATTATGAACAAGAGCACTATCAAAACAAGCCTGATGGCTCTTCTGACAAATATATGATTGCAGATATGGTTTCTAGATTAAGTTTTTTTAATGTCTGACCGCTAACCTCTTCGACTTTTGGTACTTCAAAAAAGGGACTGACAGCTATTTATGAAGGAACACCCAGTTTGCTCCCAACAGGGACAATCACCAACAGCCAAGCGCTTACAGACCGAGATTTAAACCCGGGATCTACTGAATGGCAAAAAGCCATAGAGGAAATATAGAAGTAGAGTGAGCAATGGTAACATTTTTATGTGTCCAAGCTCATGTGACAAAAACTAGTAGTAACGTGACCCTTAGATTACTTTTCGTCTGCCACGTGGAAACAATCATTCATCATCTGATTGGCCCAAGGGATAGAAGACGCCCATTCACTGATTCATCCTCTGATTGGTCTGAGCGACATAGTAGACTGGCAATTTTTTACTATTTTGGCCACTCTATAGAAATGCGCATCCATACATGTCATAAGATGGTATGTAGCCAAACGGGGCGAAAAGAAGCCAAATTTGGTAAACAAGTCAATTTTTTCAGTGACTACTACTCGACATGTTGGTCACACTTCTTGAACCTCCTTTCAATAGCAATACTCAGTCTACTAACATCTCCCGCTATGGCTGGCACACAATAATCAGTACGCAACTCGATGGATGGTCACGATGACAATTAAGTTGACAATGCAATGCCAATCACTTCCAACAACTACTTGATGTCCTGTTATAAGAGACTCTGCTTCTGTGATGGAAATTGCTATTTCCATCACAGCTTCAGTATTCAATGCCTCTCAGAGAGAGTTTGGTGATAGGGATGCCAACTCAGGCATTGTCCTCATCATCTGACCGTGGGTCAAAATTATGAGGTGTTTTTTTTAATGAACAAAATCAAACTCCCCGTGCACCACAGAAGTACAACACGGGGCTTACAGAAGTAAGTTGATTTAACAAAGACACAGTGGAAAACAATTTAACTGAAATTACAAGATTTTATGAACTTGACAAATGAGTAGAAAAGCAGATTAGATTTTACAAAAACATTGAGTTTCACTGGCCATGTTTCATCTAATTTTCTCAAATCATTTTTTAGGCACATTCTTGAAGTTTTAAATGCAGGACAACTAAAAAGCAAATGCTCAACATCTTGTGGCTGCTTTTTAAAACACTCGCACAAATCATTAGTCCGAAGATGAAACCTATATAGATATTTAGCAAAATTTCCATGGCCAGATAAAAATTGTGTAATTTGGAAGTTTGTGAAAAAATAAATCTGAGTTCAATCTGTGCTTAATAGTAGGAAAAAATTTTTTGGTGTGGCCAGCTTTCTCAGACGAGACATATTCTTCGTACCACTTAGCAACAAGCTTTTCATAATATGAGCCTTTCAAATAACACTTAGGAATGTTACAATTTACATCAATTGCTAAATTCAAAGCGTCTTTGGTGTTGTCCTCGGATTTTTACCTTCAGGATTGATCCCGGACCGTCACCAATAGCCCGTTGTGTTGCTCCAATTGCGACCTAATTGTAACCAACTACCTGCCTACCTACCTATGAAAAGTAATCCAATTAGCTCACTAGAGCACGTCGTTGTTCTTGTGAGGTTCTTGTTAGTGTTTAGGCCCCAATTCGAAATCCGAGAGCATCCCAAGCAGGCTCTATTGGATTTAGGTCAGGTGACCTTTCATGATACGAATTCAGAATTATCCTTTACTTTTGAGCATTGTGTAGTTTTGTAATGTAGTTTTATTTTTCTGGTCAAATGTTGAATACTTTTTGATTATACCTCCATAATAGGAGTTTCGTGTTCATTGAAGCTCTCGAATCTCTTAGGGCTTATGAAGTCCCTTAAAACCGTCTTATATTGCCCCAGTCAAGGTGTTCTTAGCCCAGGTTATGGTCAAAACCTTTCACATTTTATTTAGCTTAGTAGTTTCTAGCAACTGAATAGATATGCTATTTCATAAAGAATAACTTGAATAATATTATAAAGAATAACTTGAATAATATTATAAAGAATAACTTGAATAATATTATAAAGAATAACTTGAATAATATTATAAAGAATAACTATATAATTTTATAAAGAATAACTTGCCCCGTAACCCTTTGAAAGTCACGAGTTTTCCGAGTAGTGTAGTATTGTTTTTACCTCAGAGGAAATATAAAAGTAAAGTCAGCAATGGTAACATTTATATGTGCCCAGGATCATGTGACCAAAACTAGTAGTGACATGACCCTTAGACTGCTTTCGTCAGCTGGGTGGAACTTAATATTTACCATCTGATTGGTCCATGGAATAGACGCCCATCCATTGATTCATCATCTGATTGGTCCATTTATTGATCATCTGATTGGTCCATTTATTGATCATATGATAGTACTAGATTGATGATTTCATCACTTTTGTGGATACTCTATAGAAATTCGTATTCCTACACCTACCCTGTCATATGATGTTACATCGTCTAATTATTGTCATAAGATACCAAATAGGTCAACCAAGTCAATTTTTCGTATAGCAGTCACGTGACCATTAGTCGACATGTTGACCGCACCATTGTATTGTACTCTCTACTCAATAATAATTCTTAGTCTACATATCTATGACTATATACACATCTATGGCTTTTACCCCACAATAGTAGCCCGTTGTGTCGCTCCAGTGTGACGTTAAAATACCTACCCTTACCCCGCAACACACATTGTGACAAAATAACCTCATCAAGAGGACACAAGGGAAAGTTATATTAATCAAGAACGTCTAAACTACTTAGATAAGTCAGGCAGAGAAAACTACAAGTTGCAAAATTGATGTATGGATGTGAACCCTCCTATGGTTAAAAGGTTAATTAAACAAGCTTGGCCCTTGTCAAGGTAAAATTTATGATCCCACGACCAATCATGCATTGTTGAATTTGTGGAATCATTTATAATCACAATAAAATGGTTTGGAAAACAGCGTTCTCAAATCATTATTCCCATATCTCTAACTTTTAACAACCACTTTATCTCCCATATTCCATCTAAGAACTTCTAATATGTTTATGTGTGGGGGTCTTATGAAACACAGCATAACTAGTTCGTTTCTCAAATTTAAACTCAATTCGATTATAAAGCAGCCTGCCCCAAGCGAGTCCTTAAGCTTTTATATAATGGATTAAAAGAACTATCTGACTCAATTCCATTTCCCTGCAGTCTAATGGAATTCATTTTATTACAATTATTTCTTCCATTAAGGTGGGGATAATCGCTCTAAAAAAACATGTAATTCAATTCCATTTTTCCCATGCGCCATTTTTTTCCGCCACCCATCAAATGAAGAATACTCACTGAAAACATCGGAACGGTATCTTGAGTTGAGTAGTCTCCGGATAAATTATGATTATGGTATTGTTTATTATAAACCCGGCTCTTTTATTTATTTTTTTGAGCGAGCGATAATCCGACGAAGTGAAGAGGCTTTGCAAAAAAAGGAATGCTGTGTCTTCATCGGCGCTACGGTTACAGCTAAGAGAGGGGTGGTGAGGTGATTATGTGCAAGGGCCGCCATTAGCGACGCAGTTTCTGAAATGCTGGCTAATGTGTCTTAATAAGGGTCGACTGTATCCCATTTTGCTACGGAAAGAGGGACTGTGCTGTAAGTTCGGAAAAGAATGCATCCAGGTTGATATGCAGCTGCCATTGAGTGAGGGAAGACTGATAACCAGGATCCTGATTTTGCTGACCTGAAAATCTATAGAATGCATAAAAATCAGAAAACAGACCTCCGATTTTTATGGATTTACATTTGATCAGCAATATACAGGGTATTTTGAAAGTTGAATCAGCGTCGCACTGGAACAACACAACGGATTATATAGAAATAGTCTAGGAGCAGTCTCGAAGGAAAAGATCCGAGGACAACTCGTAATTTTGAACCACGGTCAGATGACGAAGTCGTACCTGCGTCGGCACCCGACTCTCCAAACTTCCTCACCTCATCAGGGTGTTTCGCAAGGGGGGTGTTTTCGCATGCAGGGTGTTTCGAAAATATCTGGTCAAATTATAAAGGGTGGTAGAGGGGCCCAAAATAAACACTTTTTGTCAAGAAATGTGCGTCCGGTAATGCCGCCTGGAATCATGCATTGTACAACCTTTGAGTAGCTCGTCCTTTTCCGTACGCAGTCCCATACATAAGATGCATATCCACGAGCTCCGAATTCGTGTAGCAATGCATGCCGTTGAAATCCGAGCAGGGAATGACGCCTTGTGCCACAGAAACAATGATATCGACTGTTCTAAACAGCACCCCTTAAACAAGAGATTTCTGGACAAACATTCTATGACACAAAAAATGCTTATTTTGGGCCCCTTTGCAATTTGGACAGATACTTTCGACGCACCCTGCATTTCCTATACAAATACTCTCTTAAATATGCTTTTATCTCTACATTGTATATGATTACAATATAATCCTCTCACTGAACAGAAGTGACCATCCAAACAGGTCAATCCTTCATAGAATATGAGATATTTCCGTCAAGCTAAACGTAGGAGGGGAAAGCGTTTCTTCGGCAGGACCTTTCCATATCCTTTGCATATTTCGAAAGTGACTAGTTGGCTTGTTTTTTTTAATACAATTTCAGTATTTCGTCAATTAAAATTCCGAAGAATAAATTCCGAATCGATAGATGATAGTTGATTGGTCAACGCCAATTGGATTAAACGCCAAACGTCCGCGAAACGGCGATTGACTGTATTGTAAGGCAACCCCGATATGCATCATGAACCTCATTTGGATAGCGGAATTAAATTCTTCACTTTTCGTCCGGTTTGTTTACAGAAAATTCCTCATCCATGAGAATAATTTCCAGTTTAGACGCTCTACGAAGACTACTGCTAAAGGTCGGTAGGTATTTTAATTAATGTCGCACTGGAGCTATTGGCGACGATCCGGGGTCAATCCCAAATGGAAAGAACCTAAGTCAACACCACGTTGTACAGATTACGAGGACACACCTGAGCTGGCACTCCACTCTCCAAACATCCACACCACACCAACGTGAGGACATTTGAAGCCACGACAGATTTAACATGCACCAGACCCTTTTGTACACGACGATCTTTGCACTCGCAACCCTCCGATTGCTTGTTCGTTACTCTTCCAACTGGGCTACCACGCTCCCCGCACTGTTTAAAATAAGCATAATTTGGAATTTTAGTGGAGAGATTGTGGTTGTTTGCCTGGCTGCGGATTAAGTCGAAATCTGTCATTAAAACAATGTATTTTTCATCGATTCTCAGACAGCAATAAGAGCTCTTACCACCCCAAGTCATAATGGATGTAGAGAAAGATTAAACCACCTTGGAAAGGCTAAAAACAGTTGCCTTACAATGGATTCCAAGTCACTGTGGTACAACACATAGCAATGAAAAGGAGAATCAATTGGCTAAGACTGGAGCACAGTTGCCACAACCTAAATCCCCTTTACACCTCTGCGAAACATCAAGACGCTTATATGCTAGTCTATAAAGACTAACAGACTAGTCATATAGACTAACGGTCTACCTTCCTCTACGCGATGGTAGGTCATTTATCCCCATAGGCTGATTCCCTCTGGAGTTATGGGGATTTGAGATATCAACACTTTTCGTGACGCGCAAATTTTTGCCAATGACCTCTATACCGATTTTAAAGACGTATTTATGTCAGGAACATTACAGACTGACTCATGTTACAACGAAAGAGACATCGATTTTTAGAGTTTTAAAAATGACAAGTTTTCTCTACTCCTGAAAGAAGTTAGTGGGAAAAGTATTAGGGTTCTTAACCAGCAGTACTAAGTCATGTAAAATCTTTTAAAAAATCAAACTAAATTAAGTAAATGCCACTTTTATATGGGACTTACGTTACATGCTATTCATTATTAACAACGATTTTGAAGTTTTAAACTGAACTACAATTGGGTTTTGTATATAGCTGAGAATAATAGCGTATTATTGAAGAAAATCGCACATTTAAAACACTGAAGAATGATTAAATTTTTTCACTTGTATGTCCGAATTTTGTGGAATTGCCCAGATAAAAAATAACCAAATCTTGGCAGTTGCCTAATATCTAGTTTTCAAAAACTGTTTAAAAGTTTTAGATTTTTATAAAAAGAATTACTTTAAAAAACATTAATCTAGGTATTGAACACTTACTATATAGTTAAAAGTAATTAAAATTTTATGCTCACAAATGGAACCAACGGCAGAGAAAATTAATTACAAAAATGTGTACTTTATTCCCTTAATTAGCTTTCATAGACTTGCAGAAAGTTTCTAAAATATTAGAACAGTGCCTTTTGAGATACGTTTTGTGACTTGAAAGAAACTGGAAAAATGCACTTTCAGAAAGGATGAAAACGCCTTACCTTAATAATTATTATAACTAAATAATTATTATAAAAATGTCGATCTTTGAATAAAGCTGAATTGGGGTTGGTTTTATTACCATAATTAGTGTTTAAAACTATAATTGAATAAGCTATGAGCATAAAGCTAATCATCTGTAATGCAGGGCCGATCTGAAGGAAACCTTAAAAATGCAATTATTTTTGTTTAAATTTTACAAAGGAATACTTTATCACGCAGGAGAATACAGAAATTAATTCGTGAAGGAAGTTTTAAAATGCCGTGTATAAAGTATAGTAGCCAATATCAACCATGAAGCACATTTTCAAAAATGGTTTTCTACCTTTATACATCCCCTGATTGAACTGATGAACACGCTTCAAGGTAGGTAGATAGGTTTTTTAATTAATGTCACACTGGAGCAACACAACGAGCTATTGAACACGCTTTAAAATTGTATACTATATGAAAACTTTTATGGCAAATGGGGGAGAAAGGTAACGTAGATGCGACATGAGCCTATATTAGTATAACGAATTCTCGATTACTTTCAAACGAAACAAAATTTCTTGACGAGATATCTCGTCCATCAAGATCTGACCAATTTTGCTAATGATGAAATATCGTGTCATTAAGATATTGCTGATATTTCTATGATAACGAGAAGATCTGGTCAGTTTTTATTTCTAATGACAAAATATCTCGTCCATCAAAATCTGGTCAGTATTTTTTCTAGTGATCAAATATCTCATCTATGAAGATATGGTCAGTTTTTTAATGATGGGACTCTTCAGAATTATGAATTATGAAATACTTAATATAGATGGATACCAAAAATAGCTTAATTGATCAGTTAACTCTGCTCTACTGCATTTGTTCTGATCAGCGAAGCAACTGTTTAACCATAAAAAACTAGACTCATGATTCTTTATATAAGTGAATAAAGAGTTAAGAATTCAATTAAAAAGTTTATTTTTGAAGTTACTAGACACTATTCAGACTAAAATATGATACATAATAGAATACAAATATTTTTGTAAGTTTCTTTATGAGTACGATGTAGTAACGAATTTCTTAACCCTCCAAGTGGCTCCTACAAGAATCTCGTCTGTCAAGATCTGACCAATATTGCTAATGACGAGATATCTCGTCATCAAGATATTGCCAATTTTTTTATGTTGATGAGAACAAGATCTGGTCAGTTTTTTCTAATGACAAGATATCTCGTCCATCAAGATCTGGTCAGTTTTGCTAATGACTTTACGAAATTCTAAATTATTTGAAATACTAAATATAGATGGGTCCCAAAAATAATTTAATTGATCAGTTAATTCTGCTGCATGATCTGACCAATCTAAAAATGCTATCTTGTCATCAAGATATTACCGATTTTTTTTATGACGAGATCAAGATCTGGTCAGATTTTTTCTAATTAGATATCTCGAATATCAAGATCTGGTCAGTTTTGCTAATGACGAGGTACCTCGTTGAGACAACCACCAGGAGGGTTAAAAAGGTTAATATATTACATAAACGGAATAATAGAACTGTTTTAATTCCGATTATAATATTCTGATAAGTGCAAACAAACATACCAGACGGACTGCAAATAAATTATTTCCGCTACTCAAATGCTCTCGCATCAGGATACATATCAGGAATACTCAAAAATGTAGTTTATCTCCGTTTTGGCGTTCAATCTAATTGGCGTAGACTAATCAACTGCCATTTATCAATTCGGAATTCATTCTTTAGAATTATTATTGGCGACGTGCTGAAATCGTATTGCAAAAACAAGTCAAGTGACGTCATTTTTTGAATACGTACAGGAAACGTGCTCCTCTGCAGAAACTCTACCAATACCTATATTTAGCTTTCCAGAAAATACCTTTTATAGGTGCTGAAATCGAATCCGAATCACATGCCAAATTGCATTACTTCCGGGATGAAACAAGAAGTACGAACATTCACAAAACCTTTATCAACATCTCTATTACAGAAAACCTGATATCCACCTTGCGATTAATTGCCCTATTTTATGCCTTGCTCAACTTTTCGATGCATAATCGTAAAAGACTGTTTTAAGGGAAGTCATTTATAGTGAGTTGATGTAAGTGGAAACTTTTTAGAACATAACTTGTACGTTTATTCTAACGATTTTTTTCCTTCTACTTTAACAATTAAGGATTCTGTTTGATTCCCAAAATCTTTTCTAAAGACCAAATAGAACTCCTAAGAGAGAGTACAAAAGTGTAAAACTTCGATTTAAATTCGTGTTTCATTTCAAACTCCACTAACAAATACACTGTCCAAGTAAACAATAACCATTAATTACGCAAGTAAACTTATTTTATTCGCATAGAACATAGGTTTTAAACTTTTCAAAACTTGAGCAAGCTCTTACGAACCAGAAAAGAAATTTTAATGAAACTATTAAGGATCTTCGTGTAGTTTCCTAAGTTTTTCCAAAGTAATCGTTCCATGTTAAATAATTCATTCGTTTTAACTAAAACAGAAAAAATTTTTGGAGTTATACTTTCTCGAAAAGGAATAGCTCTACAACACATTCTGTTTTAATGGTCAATTCATAATCATGAAGAGAGTTGCATAAAAATTAACTTGTATAATTTAAAACGAAATAATAAGTTAGTTGTCGCTTATCACAGAATAGTTTCTAATGCTTCATTTATTTTCATTATAGTTTTCTGTTATTCTGAGCAATTTCTTTGATAAAAACATTAAAACAGCTGACGTTAATTCTACGCAGATGATTTTATGGAGCGGCCATTCATTTTAGGATTAAAGTTACATTAGTACATTTTTAGAATTCTTTATATTCAAAGCTACAAAGGAAAAAATTTTTTTAATGTCGAAAAATATACAAATGCGTTTACATGGAATGGGTTTATATAATCGGCTTAAAGTAAAGTTTAAACGATAGTATAATTTTCATATGCTCGAATTTTGTAGATCGAAATATTCCACAAATAAATTGCCTTTTCATATTTACAAAAATTCCGTCTTGTGTTTTTTGGATTAAACTCTTGTCCATACAGGGGATGAATTTTCTGAAAATTCTTTCTATTAACAATATGTCCTAGGGTAAGTGCATAATCTCATAATTCAATTATTTTACCTAATCAGCTTATACTTTTTCTGTAAAGCTAAATGTAGATGATACAAGTGTTTTGTGATAGAACGTTTCTTGTGCGTGTTTCTGGTATTGGGTAAGCGAAAGTAACATCCTCATATTTTTGTTGATGTTTACGGTAAAAATCCCTCTCGTAGTGGTTTCAGGAAAACATTGTTTCGATAACTTAATTTCCGAATGTTACTCTTTGATGATAGTTAAATTAAATTAAGTAAATTAACGTGTCAACTAAAAACTCGCTGTTTATTGATCTTGCCTAGGAAAGTTTCATTAAGTCCAAATCATGTTAAGTATTTTCATACTTAAACACTAAAGTTCAAATAAAACATAAAAACTTCATCGTCATTTTAATTACTCATAATTGTTCTATGCACATTCCTTAATACTAATTTCAGGAATAATAATAGTCAAGGGCTACTTTATTTTTAATATATTTATTCATTTCAAAGGGAATTCTAAAAATAATGAAAGATATATTACAGCTCTAAGTTAAATTATTAGAATAATTTATTCCACTCGTAATTTAAATATCTTCATTTTAGCAAAATGCATTACAAAAGGATAAACTACAATTTTTTTTAGTTTTCTAATTTTAAAAGTACATTTAAAGAACTACAAGATTCATTTTGATGAAAAATGCTTTTGGAAAAAAAATTAAGTATTCACAATATTAAAATATTCGAAAGAAGTTCAAAATGTTACATTTTAGAATTTTTACTGATTGGTTTTAAAAGATGCATAAATTAAGAAAATAATTAGCTACAACTAGTAGGTAGTTGAACTTATATTGCACTGGAGCAACACAACGGATTATGGGAGACGGTCCGGGATCAATTCCCAAAACAAAGTTCCAATATTGTGACCCACTGACAGATGTCGAGGTCCACACCTGAGCTGGCACCCCACTTTCCAAACTTCCACACCACGCCAAAGTGAGGACACCTGATGCCTCCACAGATTTAATGTACACCAGCCCCCACGTACTTGACGGTCTTTGGTTGGATCGAATTTTGAACTCGCAAGCCTCCGGTTGCTAATCCGCGACTCTACCAACTGGGCTGCTGTTATGTTACTGCTTCCTGGGTTTAAAAATATATTTGTATCGTGCGAGTTTGCTCAGATCCTGTAAAACTATCGCACCACTGACATATCAAGATTTACTAGACTTCGTATTGTTAATTTGCATAAGCAAGGCTGCAATTAGAGTTTATTGCTAATCTTCAGAGTATTAAAACATTATTCTAACAAGGATGGTTTGACATTAATCGTGTTTACCTTCCTGGTGGCATCTCTACGAATTATCTCGTCATAAGCAAAACTGACCAGATCTCGATAGACGAGATATCTCGTCCTTAGGAAAAAACTGACAAGATCTTGATCTCGTGATCATAGAAAACTTGGCAAGATCCTGATGACGGGATACCTCGTCCTAAGCGAACTTTGTCAGATCTATATTGACGAGATATCTCGTCGAAACCCCTAGGAGGTTTGACGGTGGCCCAATGCTGAAAATGCTACGATGATAGAAAGATGAAGGATATTACTGAGGGAAACCGGTTTTTTATGTATGTTGTCTAGCATCGGAAGTGGAGAGAACAAGGTAGTGGTATTATAAAATCAATAACATTAAGAAATCTCCATAAACGAAAAGATGGTAAATTGAATAATATATCAAGAATTCTCTAGCATTTTATTGATTTTAGGAAATTCTTATATATTTCATGTGATTTTAGGAAATTCTTATACATTTTAATATAAATTCAATGCATAAACCGGGACAAAAAAGCTCAGTATAGCGAAAATTCAAAAGCACTTATCTATATAAATAAAAATGGGGTGAATATTCGGGAGCATTGACTATTTTCGCCACCATTTGAAGTTTTTGTTCATTTTGAGTTATTTCAATGCAAAATCAGTGATTTCCGCGTGTCAGACTGTCTGCCTTCACCTTTTATTTACGTTTTTGTGTTTGAGTAAAAATCTCAATATTAATTCAATATAATTTCAAAAACATGTTATATATTTTTTAAACAATATTCACACATTGTGAATACACTATTTAAATTTCCTTTGCAAACATTTTAGGCAAGTTTCATGCTAAAAAATCTGAATACTTAAACTTAAATTTTCCTTAATTTGGCAGTGTTGTAGAAGGTCGAGGCTTACCAGTACGGCTAGGAAAGCAATTATTTTTCCCAAAATTATTGTTACAAAACTTAAAAACTTATCATTTTATTATTTTTAGCTTATTTTTTATCCGCGGAATATAAATAATTTCCTAATATTAGGGACAGATGACATAAAGAGAGTAAAACGTCCAATTTTGCATTAGTACTTGAAAAAATTAATTTTTTGTCCAATACTGTTTGACGTGTGTTCATTTCTGGACGGCTTGTGTACATTTCGACCAACTTCCGCAAAAGTCCTTGGATTAACTGGAGGCCGCGGTAGCCCGGATGGAAGAGTAACGGATTAGCAATCGGAGGGTTACGAGTTCGAATCCAACCAAAGACCATCGTGTACAAAGGGGGGGGTTTCAATTAACGTCACACTGGAGCAACACAACGGGCTATTGGTGACGGTCCGGGATCAATCCCAAAGGGAAAGATCCGAAGACAACACCACGTAATTTTGAACCACGGTCAGATGACGAGGCAACACCTGAGCTGGCACCCCACTCTCCAAACTTCCACACCACGCCAACGTGAGTGTACAAAGGGGGCTGGTGCACACGTTAAATCTGTCGTGGCCTCAAATGTCCTCACTTTGGCGAGGGGTGGAAGTTTGGAGAGTGGGATGCTAGTTCAGGTGTTGTCTCGTCATCTGACCGTAGTTCAAAATTACGTGGTGTTGTCCTCGATCTTTCCCTTTGGAATTGATCCCGGACCGTCGCCAATAGCCCGTTGTGTTTCTCCAGTGCGACGTTAATTAAAATACCTACCTTGGTTTAACTCACGTGGTTGTAGAATTCTATTTTAGGAAAAAGAAGTAAAATATACAGCCTAAAACCTTTGAACCAAGACTGGTAGCTAATCGAGTTTATTCAAAATATTTTTAAATTGTGACTTTTCATGTCCTTTTTAAAACGATTTAACTCATTAAAACAAGCATTTCTTTTCCATGTTTCAAGTAAATTTTCTGATTTTTATTTAAAGCTGCCTTCAATAGAGAAGTAACACCCTCATTCTCATTCTAAACAGGCACGTGGTTTCCATTCAAAACTAAATTTATGAATTAGGTCTTTAATGTATAGTACGTGTTGAACGAAACGGAAACTAGTGTTTGTTGATCAAGTGTCGTAATATTGCTTCCTGATTTTTCGTTCAGAATTATTTTCACATTTTTAAATTGTGTTCTATTTTTAGTTGTAAGCTGTGGCAACTATGCGAGATCACGAGATGAAAAGGATCACGAATCTTTAAATTCCTTTTTTTCCACCGAGTTTGATTTAGTTTTATTTCTCTCCGTTTTTATGAGTGGTTTCAAATTTATTAAATATTTATTTTATAAAAATTGAAGTCCTTTTCATCACACGCAACAACAACCCTACAAAGGATTCAATTTGAAACTGCATGCAAGTTAGAGGAAAGATAATTTTTTCTATGGAACTTTACCGATATTGAAAGGCTATTAATGTTAGAAAAAATCGGAACAAGGATACTTTTGAACTATAAAAAATTCTTTGTAGTAGTGACAGAAGGTTTAAGGTTGCCTATTTTAATAATTGAAGCTATAGTTAAACAACGTGTTATATCTGTTCAAATTTTGTTGAAAATAGTGATTTTTTTTAACTTAAATTGATCTACCACTTTAAGTATCGGTTACCTTTCTTTGTCTGTACTAAAGACATTCAATTTTAAAACAAGTTCTTTTGTTACTGAGCGTTTCACTAAATGTAATTTTCAAGTAAAAAAGGTATTCGCTTTTCAGAAAAATTAGTCATGAATTTCCTCAAATTAGTCATGAATTTCCTCAAATTAGTCATGAATTTCCTCAAATTAATCATGAATTTCCTCAAATTAGTCATGAATTTCCTCAAATTAATCATGAATTTCCTCAAATTAGTGATGAATTTCCTTCACAATAGATCGCGTCAAATTCGAAAATGTCATATACCTGGTGAAAAAGTGCCTCAAATCAAAAAATATTAGTAGTAAAACTATGATTGCGAAAGTATTTGTCACAGATTGGTCATTTTTACTAACTGAGTAACTGCAATTTTACACGAAACAAACTTAAGAAGGGATATTCATAATCCTCCAAACTCAAAATCGACGTTTCAAGTAGTCACCTTATAGTATAGTGCTAATTTTTTCATACAGGGATATGATGTAAGTGAAATGTATCCGATTTGCGTCCAAAGTAAATTGTGGAAATTAAAAAAATGTTGAAAAGCTGTTAAAAAATTATTTTCCAAACACTTAAATTATGTTGACATTTTTCTACAAAAATGAAAAGGGATTATTTTGGTCGCCTTTTCAAACTACAATTAACAAATTCAACCCAAGTAAGGTTATTAATTCTGCTAGTTAGAAATGAAAAGGCGTAAATTGTATGTTAGCAATGGGATTTTCAATGTAAACAAACCAGGCGGAAAACGGAGATCTTACTTCCTGTTACCCGAATTCTCTCGAATTTTCCATATCCGGATTACTTTAAAATGTTTATTGCCATTTGGAGTTTAATCTAATTAGTGTTGACCAATTAACTATCATATGTCAATTCGGAATACACATTCTTTGGAATATTTATAAAATCGTATTCGAAAAAGAAGCCAAGTGAGGGCACTTCCCGAACACGTTCAGGAAGCATATTCCATCACCAAAACACAACCGTCAGCTACATTTAGCTTGACAGAAAAAGCCTCCCAAAGAGGAAGAAAGGATATAAATGCTAATTATGCGCATTATTATTTCGCATTTTAATTACTTAAGTCATTTAAATAATTTAGGTAGTTTAATTTACGTCGTACTGGAGCGACACAACGGGCTATTGATTTGAAAAAAGATACCACTTTCACTTATTTAGAGAGGTTTTTATGTGAGGCTAACAACAACGGGTTAGCTAGTTACCAAAGTTACGTTAGAGGTTACCAAAACACTAGTAAACTAGTGTTTTGGTAACCTCTTTCGTAACTTGTGATGAAGCTTGGAATGTTACTTAAATACCATTTCAGCATATCACGTATATCGAAAATTATCACCTAAACGGTGATGTATCAAATTAATTCGTAAGCTGAAGCATGTTATCTTCTCCGGTAGTTTTTCTTCGTCATCTGACCGTGGTTCAAAATTACGTGGTGCTGTCCTCGGATCTTTCTCTTGGGGATTGATCCCGGTCCGTCTCCAATAACCCGTTGTGTCGCTCAAGTGTGACGTTAATTAAAATACTTACCTACCTACCGGTAGTTTTTGTGTTATATCTATTTATTTATTAAATGATACTGAGATCGAATCAATTGCAATACCACTGAGGAACAGAAAAGAGAAAGAAACAGGTCACACATTTACAAAATTTTCAACCCATTCATAAATATTCTCAACATATAACGCATCAAGAGGCTTATATGCTCATCTACAAAGACTAATCGACTCTCAATCTACAAAGAGATGTCTACAGGAAAGAACTGAAATGTTTTATTCAAGAATAAAGCTTGCATCCCTGGTTCCTTGCCCAGAACTGTAGGAGTCACTTGCTTTCGACTTCTTACCAGACATGACAACCTACAAAGACTCTTATTGTATTGGAGTAGCGAGATCAACTATCTATCGCCTTTGCGAACTAGACGAAATGACTGGAGATCACCTCAAGAACTGCCTTAAATTCCTGTCAATAGAATTGGAAATACAGTTGATGTTTTTAAGCCATATATTTTTACTTCCGATATCTATTGGGCTGCTCTACGATCGATGGCCGATAGGCCGTTGACGGGCGTAGGATAAAAAAACGTGTATAAAATATTCAAAAATATTCTTTTAAATAATGGTATTGAATTATTAAATAGACCACAATTATCAGAATCACTATAATATAAATTATAAATTCCATTGAAAGCATTAAATTTGGTATAATTGCAACGTCGAAAAGGAATTTTAAATCAAACTTTGGATCTTAAAGTACGAATATTGGTATGAAATTTAATGTTAGTAAGTCTGAACTGTCAATATAATTATTCAAGAATTTGAAGAGAAAATTTAAACAAAATATGCCTCTCAAAGGTTGCACAATTGTAGAGAAAATATCAATTCTCGATTGATTTCAAAAGCATAGTTGCATAGAGTATTTTAATTTTAAATAACGGGAAAATAGAAACGTGAAATCGTAATACCAAAAACAGCAATTTTTGCTGAAATTTTGGGTGTCAGTCTCAGGTAACGTAAACAACTACTCTACCAAATTTTGTCAAAATATTTTCAAGAATGAGAAATAAAGTTTTTCATGTCAACCATCCCCTTAAAATATTACCAAAAACCTTAAAAACGAATAACTCCTTTTAAAATTACATCCATCCTTATATTCGCTTTCACTCCATCAAAATCCGTACTTCTTTTTACCTGAAGCAATATTGCCTTTTCTTCAAGATCTTTGAAAGACTGCAGAGACAAGCGTAAAATATTACGTTGGAAGTTTTCATTTTTCAATCGTAATATTTTGCCGAGTCAATTTCTAGAGTACCCCCCTTAACACAGCCATGAGAACTGAGCCAGCTGATCTCCTTTCTAAGGAGAAAGAGTCTAATTAATAATACACCCAAACTCGATTCTCTTTATCTTCGTGTCTCGTGGCACAAAAAGATTCGCTCCTCCCCCTTTGTTCTTTATTCGAACCTCCTCCTCTGTTCTTGTTCTTCACCTGTATCAGTGAGCCAGAGCCAGGTAGGGCTTTTCTTGTCCCTTCTAAGTGAAATTCGGTCAATATTTAAATTCGATTCAAGGGGTTGTAAATTGGAAAGGGGAACTCGATTTTGTATTAAGGATCGACTTGAATCGAATCAAAATTCGTTGGATGTAGGATGTCTTTGAGGAGCGGATTGTTATAGAATTTTTTAAATGTTTAAGGAATTGACGGATAGAGAGATATGATGAATTGCATTGAGTAGATTCCGATTGGCTAGAAATAGGAAGGATGTTTCCGAACATCCTGTACAAATTTCGAAAAGAAATGTAAGTTCGTTTTAATGGTGCAAAGGTCATATTTGGGCAAGCTGCGCCAAAAACCATAAAGTAAATGGACATGCGTGCACAAAAAAGCTTTACTGATACAAAAGAGAGAAATACACCCACAAAGCAATCGAACTTGAGAGGTAGGATTAATCCATTACATAATTAAACCATAGTCACACATGGGTATGTGTCCGCAAGCACTCCTCAGATTAAATTGATGGTTGGTTGGTTGGGTGTTACGGCGTAACATTTTTGGCCAACGTCAACATAAGGTCAAGTAAACGGACAAACACACATAAAAAATTGTATTGATACGGAAGAGATAAATACATGTAAGTTAAAGGTAGATAGCTAATTAGCGTCGCACTGAACCAACACAATGGGTCATTGGCAACGGTAAACCCTGAAGAAAAAGATCCGAGGACAACTCTAAATTTTGAGCCACGGTCAGATGACGAGGTCAATACCTGAGCTGGCACCTCCTCTCCAAACTTCCGCACCATGCCAACATGAGGACGTTTGGTAGGTAGTTCAATTAACCTCGCTCTGGAGCAACACAACGAGCTACTGGTGATGGTCCGGTATCAACCATGAAGAGGAAGATCCGAGGACATCAACTCGTATTTTTGAATCACGATCAGATTAAGAGGTGAACACCTGAGCTGGCACCCCACTCTCCAAACCTCCATACCACGCCAACGTGAGAACATTTGGGTAAATGATCGATTTAACGTGCACCAGAACCCAAGTACACGACTTCCTTTGGTTGGATCGAGTTTCAACTCCCAACCCTCCGTTTGGTGATCCGCTACTCTTCCAACAGGGCTACCGCGGCCCGAACGTAAGTTACAGAAGTCGAGCCTACAATTTTCGGATTGCTAGCGCATTTGGGAAACTCGCTGAGCCTGAGACACAGCGGTCAGCATTTGATAGAGGGAAGCACTGATCGGCAGAGAAGCAATTGCATAGTTTAGGCCAGTCATTTGAGGTGCTGACTTATTATTGGTGAAATATATTATTTCAGGAATGCTGAGAAGGCTGATGTGCACTAAGTATATGGGGTGACTAATAGGTTAGGATAAGTAAATATTACAAATAATGGTAAACAGCGCCAAAACGGAGATCGGTAAAATAGAGTGAATGCACTTTTTTAGGTAGTTTGTTTACGTTTACATATAGACAAACCCTCTCATAGATGAATTTTGTGGTAAGTGTACCGAAGAAAATAAAATAACGATTTGGAAGGAATAGTACTAGAAGTCACACTACAAAAGTAACAATATATCGTGATGAAAACCTTCATCTCTGCTTGAACTAAATTAGAATGACTTGTAGTAATGTTTACCATTTCAACTTTTAAATATCAAGCAATTAAATAAATATTTTTTAGTTCAAGGTGTTTTTTTGCATTTAATAAATCTGCCACTCAATGTCACCTAATGATGTTTTTAACATCGACCTTCTAATGAAACAGAAGGAGCATGTCCTTGTAGCTTTATACTATTTCTTCTGATCGTTTGGTTTGACGATCTGTCACATGGTATTGGGAGAAAACATGAATCCTAATGTCGTACTAATTATTGACCCATCGAGGGTAGTAAAGAGTACTAGTTTAAGTTTTCAAATTCGTCTTTGGCATTCTACCCAAGTCCACGTGACCTACGCTTCTGAGATCTTACGATAGGGTCTCGGCCCACGTGCTTCGTCTATATCATTAGAAGATCAATGCAGTGAAATCTCTGACGTTGAGGGGCCACGTGACTGATGCGGTTTGTTGCTGGGTTTCAGATTCCGAATGTTAAATTAAACAAGTTACAAAATGAGTACCTCAAAGATTCAAATTCCATTTCGCCAATACCGTTTTATTTATTTATATTCAGGTACTTTAATTGGATTGATTAATATTAGAACTCTTTCATTCAATATTTTAGTAGATTCTCTGATTTTAGCCTACAACAAATGCAAAACAGTTTAAGAAAAGTAAATGTGGACTAAAAATTTTCCTAATTAAGTGAGAAATATGATTTTAGAAATTTCGTTTCAAAACGTAAGCAAAATTACCTATAAAATAAACGGACTCAGTACTAAATGTAATAAGTACTGAATGAGAAAAATAAGATTGGCTTAAAATTTATCATTTACTTAAAACTTAAAATTCAGTTCCATGCATACTTCTTAAAAATTATAAAACTCATAATTACTGCGCTGTATTACGATGAGTCTATTTTACCTCACTTTTAAGAGACCTCCGAATGATGGATGACGTCATGCAAGCGCACTGGAAGAGTAACGGATTAGCAACCGGAGGTTTGCTAGTTCTAATCTAACCAAAGACAGTCATGTACAAAGCTGGATGGTGCACGTTAAATCTGCCGTGGCCTCCACTATCTTCACGTTGGCATGGTGTGGAAGTTTGGAGAGTGGGGAGTCAGCTCAGGTGTGACCTCGTCATCTTACCGTGATTCAAAATTACGTGGTATTATCCTCTGATCTTTCCCTTCGGGATTGATCCCGGACTGTCGCCAATAGCCCATTCTGTTGCTCCAGGGCGACGTTAATTGAAATACCTACCTTCAACACCAAACGATAACCTTAGAACCAGAAGGCTCTAATTGTGGAAGGGCCGCAGTGGCCCGGTTGGAAGAGTAACGGATTAGCGACCGGAGGTTTGCGAATTCAAATATCCTCACGTTGGCGTGGTGTGGAAGTTTGGAGAGTAGGGTGCCAGCCCAGGTGTTGCCTCGTCATCTGACCGTGGTTCAAAATTACGTGGTGTTGTCCTCGAATCTTTCCCTATGGGATTGATCCCGGACCATCACCAATAGCCCGTTGTGTTGCTAATCCGTTGCTCTTCCAGCCGGTCTACCGCGGCTCCGAAAATAATACGGAATTCATTTTTTGGAAGTCTTACTGGCGAAATGCTAAAATCTTATTTCAAAAACGAGCCAAGATACGTCACGTTCGGAATACGTATAGGAAAGATATTCTACCCAAAAACACTACCACTACCTACATCCATTGACCTAGACATGTGAGCGGAGTCGCTGTAGTAATATCTCAGAAAGGTTAGTCACGAGGGGTTACGAATGACTTGGGTCGATTCACTATCGGTAGTTGGTTAGTTGGTTGGGTTTAATTCCGTAATGTCCAAAAGGGGACAAGGTGTGCAAAACATATGACAGAACGTAACCCAATGAAAAGCAGATAAAATACCTCAAGGTTAATTGTCCAACCATAATTAACAGGTAGATTTGATTTTAAAAATGCAACACTTGAAATGCATTGAAGATGAAAAATAAAAATAAATATTCATTATAAAATATGATATTATCGTCGTCATAGTGAGTATTAGTTAAAAGTTTTGATGAAGTTAAGGGGACACGGTACCCTTTGAACAATTTTTTTTGTTTTCATATGCGTAGCAAAATTTTTTAGTATATTATATTGAAATGCACATAAAATGAATATTTCAGGCGAAAAAATTTAATTTTAATAAAACAATAATTCAGAAATTTAATTTTTTGAAAAAAAATCAACATTTTAAAATCCCTACTACTTTTTTAAATATCATCTTTCTGAATTTTTTTTTTACACTTTTCTATTCATTGCAGTTTTTACACAATTCTACGCATGGGTTTGCATGTATTCTGATTATTTAATTTTTTACAATTTTTTTTCTAAAAAATACTGTGAAAAACTAAAAAACATGAATATTTTAGTTTACCAATTTTTTTAAAAAACTTTTAATCCAAATTCTTATCGCATGCACAGAATTGTCAAATACACTATTGTGAACAACTACAAAAAAAGTTTCAAACCTCTAAATTAAATTTTAAAAAAGCCTTAGCAATTTGAGTACTTTATAGTCATCAAAAACAGAAAGCTGGGAAAAAGCCATTTAAAGTTTTAATTTTTGGTTTCAATATGTTACATCCAAGAGAAAAAAAACTTAAATAACTCCTAAAATAATGTTGCTAGAGCTATGAAATTTTGTATACATATTCAGAAGAGTTGTATAGTTAAAATAAAGCAATAAAATTTTTTCGCTATTTTTGTCATTTTAAGGGTATACCGTGTCCCCTTAAAGACATGAAAGATAAAAACATTAGATGGCATTTAAAAATTCTATTCCTTGCAACAATTTAAAGATTTTGATTGAGATTATCCCCAAGTTTAAAATTGAAAAAGTATTGGGTGATGACGATTGGCTATCGAAGTAGACTTGTGTTTTTAATCATGCTGGAAAATCTCTAACCAATCGACAATTTGTCCCAGATTAGAATTCATGCTTTTCCCATAACCACGTGACAGATCGTCAAATCGGATGATCGGCAGGAATACCATGAAACTGCCCACACATGACCCGTCTATTTCATCAAAAGTTCGATGCTAGCTTGATAGAAAAAGCCTCGTTGTATCACGCGTGGGTATATAGCTACCTGAAATCGATTAATTCAACGCAGCAACTGAGAACTGAATGATATAAACTGAGTATACCTCAGTCCACCATGTCTTCAAAATTTTCTAAGAATTTTGATTCTTCAATTAATTAATTCCATCTCTCAAGACGCATCTTCGTTTACGTTCTCTTGTGACTACTTTCGATTACATTTCTAAGATTGTTTCCGTTTCCCAAGTTTTCATATCGTACCATCTCTAACTTAGGAACACCAAAACCTTAATTATTTAAGCGCAGAATTCTTATGAATATATCAATCATGACATTCTTCTACTCTTGCTTGAATTCACAATGCAGCGTGATGATGTATTTAGCATGTACTAACGGCGTATTTCGGTTCTGATTCTATCAGTTTTCGTCACACTTCAACATTTTAGGAGCCATACTTCAAACCTCATTACAAACTCTTGATAAGTGTAGTATTTAGTTTCCATACGGGTTTGACACGAATAAAAACCGTGCATAAATGTGCCAAGTTAGCTCAGTGCAGATGAGAATAAAACTATTCTTAAATTATACTATTACGTAAACTAGCGTTGATAAAACTTATAGACAAACATCTGAGTTTCTAACTTGGTGACATAAATGAGGAACTGCGCAAAAGCTGAATAACTTCAAAATGGCGTTTGTAACTTAGCTGTTCGTACACTCAGTTAAAATTAAAAATTGGTAGTTTGTGTCGAGGACACAAACCATAAGCTTTGACGTGAACACTATGGCATGATGTTGAATTGTGAAATGAATGAAGCAGATGTAGGAAGTTTGAACAATTCAATAATTAATTTACACTTTGAGCGATTAATGAGCGTTTTGATACTTTGAGGGATAATAGTTCAAAATTACGAGATGTTTTCCTCTGATCTTTCCCTTCGAGATTGATCCCGGATCGTCATCCATAATCCGTTGTGATGCTAAGTGCGACATTAATTCAACTACCTATCTACTTACCGTGATGAAAAATACTAGTTTTCGCTTCGATAGCCAATCTGCGCAATTCGATTCCCAAGCATACGTGACCTATACTTGTAAGATCATACAATAACGATTAATACTTCACGTGCACCATCTATTTTATTAGAAGGTCGATGTTAATTTCCAGATATCTAACTAAATAGAGTAAAAGAGATAAGAAATAGTCAGATTGGTAGTCAATGAGTGGGGCGAAATTTCCCATCAGGACTAAAATTAGAAATACTCGAGTTTTAAAAGTATCTTTGAACAGTGTTGCTACCAACTCGCTTTTAAACGAAACCTTCCCTCCGAGTGTAAACAGACAAAAACCACTAATATCATTCACTAGAGTGTCATATATGGTAAAAAAGGAACGGTGAACATTGACCTTCTGAAGGTTCAAAAGTGTAAGAAGGGTAAGAATCTCAGAAGTGTAAGTCACGTGGACTTACGAATCGACTTATGTTGATTGGCTATCGAAGATCAGAGTAGTGCTTTTAAACACGCTGTGAAATATCACTTTAACTGATTAATAATTTGTCCCCATTAGGATCCATGCTTTTTCTCACAACTACGTGGTAAAGTTTCAAATCGAGAGACCAAAAAAAATAGCATGAACCTGCGCGTGTCTATTTCATTATAAGGTCGATGGAAGATAATAATTATTTAAACAAAAGCAGTGGCGAAATATCAACAAGTCTTCCATTGTTCACAAAATGATCCCATTCAACATGTTTTGAACTTTTAAATGAATCTATGCTTCTGGATATTGTGAAATCAAAATAGAAAATAATTCTATCGGCCCCAAAATGATATAAACGGGTAGGTATTTTAATTAATGTCACACTAGATTAACACGGGCTATTGATGATATAAATGGAAATAACAATGCATAAGGGTTTGCACCATTTTTTAGACGCGGATAGAAACACAGCCACGATGACATCCAATCTAAAGAAGCCAAGACAATGACCATAACCAAGTGACTCTCATTAACCTTGAATCCAACAATTTTTAAGGGCCGCGGTGGCCCGGTTGGAAGAGTAACGGACTTGCAGCCGAAGGGTTGCGAGTTCGAATCCAGCCAAACACCGTCGTGTACAAAGGGGGCTGGTGCACGTTAAATCTGTCGTGGCCTCAAATGTCCTCACGTTGGCGTGGTGTGGAAGTTTGGAGAGTGGGGTGCCAGCTCAGGTGTTGCCTCGTCATCTGACCGTGGTTCAAAATTACGTGGTGTTGTCCTCGGACTTTCCCTCTGGGATTGATCCCGGACCGTCACCAATAGCTCGTTGTGTTGCTCCAGTGTGACGTTAATTGAAATACCCCCCCAACAATTTTACACCCTAAGTTGATAAGGCTTTCTTTTATATTCTTCACCTTAACTTTTAGGTGAAGAATGCATCTCGATTGGACTATTTTTGCCTGATTCAGATGGGAATTAATTTTTCATCAGTTGGATTTTATGCACTCAGAATTCATTTAATCATTTTTTTTTTCAAATGGGTAGGTAAGTAGGTAGTTTAATTAAAGCAACACTGGAGCAACACAATGGGCTATTGAAGACGGTCCGTGTTCAATCCCGAAGAGAAAGGGGGCCGTCGTGGCTCAATGGGTATGCCCGCTGCGCTAGCAACCTTCGAGTTGTAGGCGGCGCAGGTTCGATTCCTCCCTGGGTGTATTTCTCTCATCTGTGTCAGTAAAGCTTTCACTGAGTGTGTCAGTTATTTGATATTGTATGTCTTGTGTCAATTACTTGATATTGTATTGTGTCTGGCGCAACATGGCCAAATATGGCCCTTGTGCCATAAAACCCAAAACCCAACCAACCAACCAACCCGAAGAGAAAGATCCGAAGACACGTCGTAATTTTGAATAAAGATCAGATGACAATGCCAACACCCGAGCTGACACCTTACTCTCCGAACTTCCACATCTTGCCAAAGTGAGGACACACACGGTTTGAGGACACGACAGATTTAACGTGAAACCAGACCCCCGTAGACAACAGTCTTTGGTTGGATCGAGTTTCGAACTCGGAACCCTCCGGTTGCTAATTCGTTACTCTTTCAACTGGGCTACCCGGGCCCTATTGGAAATATAAAATGAGTAGAGTAATACAATCGAAACAGTTGATGGATCAATGGATGGGTGTTTTCTCCTGCCCTTATGGATTATCAGATGATGAATGTTGTGTTCCACCCAGCAGACGAAAGTAGTCTAAGAGTCACATAACTATAAATACCAATTTTATCACATGATCCTGTGCACATTAAAAGGGTTATCGAGGACATTTGAGACGACGACAGATTTAACATGCACCAACCCCCACGTACACAACTGTCTTTGAATGCATCGAGTTTCTAATTCGTAACCCTCCGGTTGCTAATCCACTATCCTTCCAATCGGTTCAACAATTGGGCGTTGGAGCTCATGTGAAATTCCCTCTTCCATTGTTAGGTGCTCCTGTGTGTAGTTCCTTTCATCATTCGCCATATTTTAATTGATTTTGCTGTTTTTAATCACCGCCAGTATTATTTTAATCACACAATTTTAAACTTACAAGATTTGGTTGGGGAAAATCCCCATCCAGACCTATTTAAATTTTTACAAAACAAAGTATTTGAATTCCATCCGATTTCTTTTTATCTTTCATGCTTTTTGAACTCCATAACCTTATCAATACTTTTTATTATATTCATGACGAGGAATACTCCTGTGCTCCTTTTTATGATCTAAATATTTTTAAATAATATACATACTTATATTTCTGATCTTTTATTTCGGGGCCGCGGTGGCCCGGTTGGAAGAGTAACGGACTAGCAACCGAAGGGTTGCGAGTTCGAATCCAGCCAAACACCGTCGTGTACAAAGGGGGCTGGTGCACGTTAAATCTGTCGTGGCCTCAAATGTCCTCACGTTGGCGTGGTGTGGAAGTTTGGAGAGTGGGGTGCCAGCTCAGGTGTTGCCTCGTCATCTGACCGTGGTTCAAAATTACGTGGTGTTGTCCTCGGATCTTTCCCTTTGGGATTGATCCCGGACCGTCACCAATAGCCCGTTGTGTTGCTCCAGTGTGACGTTATATAATTGAAATAACAATAACAAAAAAAAGATCTTTTATTTCTAGACATATTTGTAAATGCTTTATTCATTTTGCTGGGTTGAATTTTGTCTTGCGATTGGAGCACCCTGTCCACTATTGGACCTTGCGCCATAAAACCCAAATCAATCAACCAACTAACCATCCACTGTTAGTTACGGGCAGCGGTAGCTCGGTTGGCAGAGCAACGAACTAGCAATCGAAGGGTTGTGGGTTCAAATCCTTCCAAAGATCGTCGTGAACAAAGGGGCCTGGAGCACTTTAAATCTGTCGTGGCCTCAATTGTCCTCACATTGGCGTGGTGTGGAAGTTCGGAGAGTGAGATGCCAGTTCAGGTGTGACCTCGTCATCTGACAGCGGTTCAAAATTACGTGGATTTGAACTCGCAACCATCCATCCGGTTGCCAATCCGCTGCACTTTAACCGGGTTACCACGGCCCTGTATGTAGTTCTGGGATCTTTCCCTTCGAATTTGATCAAGGACCATCGCCAATAGCCCGTTGTGTTGCTCCAGTGCGACGTTAATTAAACTCATACCTACCTACCTTTATCGGGCAGTTTGGGTTAGAGTTTGGCAAAAATGCTACCGGCTTAAATGAAGCTTACGCGAAAATCGATCAATTTGCCTTTATTAAAACATCCCTGACAAACCACAACAACAATCTCCCCAACGGATAAATCTTCTCCCAGCCCCAGAACACAGAAAAAAAACACCGGTCAAAAAAGGTCGGTCTCGGGAAAACCAGTCTATGCAGTATCGTAGGCAATCTCAGCATGCGGGCTGGGTTGTTTTTCTCCCTTGCCAGACATGCCGACGACGCCACTAATTACGTCCTAGAGGAGCAGGCCACTCCTCTGGGAGTCCTCTCGGCAGCCCTATTAGGCCGAAAAGGGAATTAGCCGGGACTAGAGGATAAGTCCTCAAAAGAACGGCTTCCAGGCAAAAAACCAGGATCGGTGAGGACACAGACTTAGAGCTAGAAGTGTTGGAAAGAAAGAGTCTTAAGGGCCAAAGGTGCTGAATGACCTTTGTTGTTTTAAGAACAGGAGTTGGGTATGAGTTCTTTTGGAATCTATGCATTCATTAATCTCCTATAAAATAAAGCAGGGTCTGTGAAAATGCATCCTATAATCCACATTATCGGTATCTTCATTTATATTGCTTACCACTATTTTTGCCTATCCCTGTTAGTATCCGTCATCTGACCTTGGTTCAAAATTACGTGGCATTGTCCTAGGATCTTTCCCTTCGGGTTTGATCTCGGACCGTCGCCAAATAGCCCGTTGTGTTTCTCCAGTGCGACGTTAATTAAAATACCAATATACCCACCCTGTTTATTACATCTCTGTTTCCACGTATCAATATGTACATACTATAGTCTATTCTGCCTTTAGAAGGTACCATTATAATATTAAATGGTTTTCTGTCAATTTAAGTACAATGAGGGCGTTAATGCTTTGGGTACCTATTTTGTAACTTGTGTTGTAACTTGGCATGCTACTTGAAATAAGGGGAGGGAGGGAAGGAATTTCAATTAACGTCACACTGGAGCAACACAATGGGCTATTGGTGACGGTCCGGGATCAATCCCAAAGGGAAAGATCCGAGGACAACACCACGTAATTTTGAACCACGGTCAGATGACGAGGCGACACCTGAGCTGGCACCCCACTCTCCAAACTTCCACACCACGCCAATTTTGAAATAAGGAGAAAGGCTTCCCGTCAAAAATCAAGGTTGATGGGGATAGAGTGGAAAGTGTGGAAATGAATTCTTAAAGTGCAAAGGTGCTGAATGACCCTTGTTGTATGAAAAACAGAAGTTGGATATGAGTTCTTTGGACTGTATGCATTCATTAATTTCCTATCAAATAAAGCAGGATTTGTGGAAATATATCCTATAATCCTCATTTATATCAACATTTATATTGCTTACTATTATTTTTGAATATCCCTATTTATATCATCGTCTCTGTTTCCATGTATCATTAGGTACATACTATAGTCTAATCCGCTTTAGAAGGTACTATTAGAGTATTAAATGGTTTACTGTAAATCTAAGGACAAAAAAGGGTTAGTGCTTTGTGAATCTATTTTGTAACTTGTGACGTAACTTGGTATGTTACTCGAATTAAACAGAAGGGCTTCCCGGCATTGAGTCCATGACATATATAACATATACTAGCCCCCACGTAAACGACTTGTTGATTATATCAAGTTTTAAACTCGCAACCCCCGGTTGCTAATCCGCGACTCTGCCAACTGGGATAACGCGGCCTATTCAAAATGAAGCTAAATTTCGAAATAAATTATGATGAACTCCTTGCACCTGAAACTTTACATCGAAACAAACGTACTCTTCACACAGGTCTGTATGTATCCAGGAAGAGATAAGTAAACTTGAATTCTCAAATATTTAAAGTAATATGATGATATAAAAATGAAACGTTCTATAAAATATCCGTCTATGAGCAAATTTGTCGAAAACTAGATTTAAATGGAATAATGATGTACGTAGTTTTAGACATCGAATCCTATAAGCAGTTAATTTCAAAGAAAACCACTAGACTCTTTTGTGGATACGGATAAGAATCATGAAATCATGCGTTAAAATATAAAATAACGGTTTGTGTAAGTAATCGGCTATTGCCTGACTTGTATTTGTTTATAGAGAAGATTACGGAATCGATAAACCTCGATCTTGTGGTTCGGTCCTCTAATGCTACTTTATATTAAGATATATTTCACGATCATGGAAGGAGGGAGAAAGATGAAACTATCTATATGTGACGTCAATTGCTTTAACACGCTTAGCCAAATCTGCACAATAGTGAATAGAATAAGGGTTCTTGTGGCATTTATCCATGTAACGTTGAGATCAGAAATTTTGTTGAACGTCTTTTTTCCTCCTCCTTTAAAATCAGAGATATGTAACATAAACCGTTCTGTCAAACCATTCAATTCCGAATAAATTATTAACTCTCATCGTATTTCAATGGGGCCACCTTGTCTGAGTGCGTACGTACACTGTGCTAGCAACCTGCGAGTTGTAGGCGGCGCAGGTTCGATTCTTCCCATTGTATATTTTTCTCTTCTGTGTCAGTAAAACTTTTCTTGTGTGTGCATGTCCATTACTTGGCACAGTCTTGTGTTTAGTGCAGCATGGCCAAATTTGGCTTATGCGCCATAAAACCCAACCTCTCCATTCACAGAGCCACCGTAACCTGGTTAAGAGGATAGCGGATTAGCAACCGGAGGATTGCGAGTTCGAAACCCGATCCAACCAAAGACCGTCGATTGCTTAGATGCGCGATAAATCTGTAATGGTCTCAGATGTCATCACGTTGGAGTGGTGTTGAAGTTCGGAGAGGTGCCAGCTCGGGTATTCACCTCTTCATCTGACCATAGTTCAAAATTAAGACGTGTTATCCTTGGTGGTAATTGTAATTAATTAACGTCGCACTGAAGCAACAGATCGGGCTATTGGTGACAATCCGGGACCAATTCCCAAAGGAAAGATCCGAGGACAGCACCACACAATTTTGATCCACGGCCAGAGAACGAGATCAACACCTGAGCTGCCACCCCACTCTCCAAACTTCCACACCACGCCAACATGAGGGCATTTGAGGCCATGACAGATTTAACTTGCACTAGTGTACACGACAGTCTTTGGTTGGAACGAGCTCTGAGCTCACAATCCTCCCGTTGCTTCCAACTAGGATATCGAGGCTCGAGTTTTCTAGTGAATATCCTCAGTTATGCAAATAGCCAGAGTCAGTTTCGTTCAATTTGGAGATTGTAACTTTTAAAAATAATGGTTTAATGGTAAAAATAACTAACGTTTAATTAGTTCCTTAAGTTTTTTAAGACAGATTTAACGTGCAACACGACGGTCTTTGGTTTTGACCTAGTTTCGAACTAGCAACCTTCCGATTGCTAATCTGTTAATCTTCCAACCAGGCTGGTGTTCTTGGATCTTTTCGTTGGAGAGTCCGTTTGTCGCTGAATTCAACTAATTTACCTCTCCATTCACAGCATATCTATATGTGTCGCTGTCCTCGAAGCTTTAGGCAGCACTGGTAATGGTTGATTTGTATCCCCTTGGCGAATTTGACTCTGAATCAGGACAATTTCTTTGTTGAAGGCAAAGATAAATTGTTGTCCATTTTCTTCCACCACCCTTTTCTTTTGAACTTCCATTCACACACCACTATTTCCACTGTAATCTTATCATCCACCCGAACACTCACTCACACAACTCAGTGCCGAAACTACACCTTAAAACGGCACACGGCTTCACATTTTACACTTCTTCCACCCCCGTCAGTATTACTCCTTCCTCCCAAGATACCATAAACATCGGGTATTATTCCGGTATCAAAACCCTCCACCCCAATAACATCCTCCTGAACACCTCGTCTCATCACTGCGAATGACCTATTCCGTGGTGAGCTGGAGACATCTTTCCAAAGTGGTTTGGACGTAATAGAACCCAGACAGCGGGTTTGAGCTGCCCCAAGGGGTCCCCCAGGAGCTCTGATTGGTCTTTGTCGTTAAGTGGATCAAGTAAGTGCGTTGTGTTAAAGGCTCTTAACAACGCGGTGGTCTCGTGGGGTGATCTCGATTTTGCAAATGTGCGGAATCGATTGGAGTAGTTTTGGGGCTGGTGTCGCCCCTTTTGTGATTGGTGATCGTTCGGTCGTGGAACGAAGTTTCTAAGTGTCTGATAAATTTGTTCCGTAAAGTTCTATTGTGAAACAAGATGTGGTTTTTTCTTACCCCTTGGTTTTTAGTGTTCGTTATGCGCCAAGTTTCATGACTGAGACGGATAAAAAGCTAAAGTGACTGGAAAAGCTATATGATAAAATGAAATTTTTACACATATTCCTTTACATTAACTCTGTTTACATCCGTTACATTAATAATATTACTACATTCAATCCGTTTTCATCCGGTTGGAAGAGTAACGAACTAGCAATCGCAGGGGTACGAGTTCGAATCCAACCAAAGACCGTCGTGTACAAAGGGGGCTGGTGCACGTTAAATCCGCAGTGGTCTCAAATGTTGTCATGTTGGCATGGTGTGGAAGTTTGGAGAGTGGGGAGCCAGCTCAGGTGTGACCTCGTCATCTGACCGTGGTTCAAAATTACGTGGGGTTGTCCTCGAAACTTTCAATTCGGGGATGATCCCGGACCATCGCCAATAGCTCGTTGTGTTGCTCCAGTGTGACGTTAATTAAATACCTACCTATCTTCCATTTTCATACACTCTGTGCCACAAAAATCGAAATACCCCCGTAGTCAGTGTTCGATAACTTGCCACAGGATAGCATAGCTTCTTTATTCCTTGTTACATGGTATGTCGCCATGTATCCCCGTTCTGCTGTAATTCTACAATTATAGAGTCCACTAGATTTTAATATTGTGATAATTTCTCTATATCTTCATGTATATCACATATACTGTTTAAAAGTTTTAAAATGCGATTCGAAGTTTCACAACCAACCTGTATGCAACTTGTAATGTCTTAAATCAACAGATCTCTACATTAGCTTTCGTTTGAGACCCATTTAGACATCGCAACGCTTTGAAGCCCGAGTTATATTGATTTGAAGGGAAAGTCCTCAGTGGAAAGTCCCCAAAATGCAAACCCCTCCCCCCCCCTCCCAGCTTATCGCTGCGCGCGAACTCAAGGTCGTTGGCAAGCCTGTTTCCTCAGCTATCAAATGACACTAGATTGGTTTGGTTCGCGTTCATAATATAGAAATTATTAGATCGAATTCGAGGGGCCGCGGAAGCTCTGTTGGAAGAGCAGTGGATTAGCAACAGGAGGGTTGCTAGTTCGAATCAAACCAAAGACCATCGTGTTCAAAGGGGGCTGGTGCACGTTAAATCTATCGTTCCCATCGGTATTGATCATGGACCGTCACCAATGGCCATCGTGTTGTTCCAGTGTGACATAAATTCAATTACCAATTAGTAAGATATTTTCAGGTTTTCAGGAAATTGTCAAAAAATAATATTTAAAAAAAACATTTTTTTGTCATATTTCCTTGACGTCGATTGGCGCAGTTTGGCCAAATACGACCCTTCACAAAACTCAAATCCAACCAAACATGTACCTTTTCTAGTTGCAGTTTTTTAAAACAAAAACCGTAATTTTTTCATATCAACGTTATTTATTTCTTAGAGTATTTTTTGAAGTTTTATTAGGTCACCAGGTATTCACATAAAGAATTTCCTCGTAATCTTTAGGTCACCAAAATCCACCCATCTTGCCGATTCTGAAGTAGGTGCACATATGTCCCAATTTGCAGCTAATCCTAAGAGAAACTAGAACAAAAATACCAAATACAAAAAACAGACTCCACATCATTCAAAATATAATTTTTACCCAAGAAGAATTACGATATCACTTTATTCCCGGCAATTCTTCTAGTTTCCAGTAGATTGGATAGACCCGGAAAAATACGAGTCCATGGGAACGCTGACCGGGTCTCTAGGGGTTGGACCCTGCATTTTAAAGGATTCGAGAAACCCCCTACTGTTCCATGGAATGTTTCTCATGGGAAAGAGGGCCTCTGTATTATTGTCTGCTCTCCCCCCCGCTGTAGTAGTTGAGTTGGATTAAAAATTAAAATTTTGTTTCAGGGTGTTGAATTTTTTAGTCCCCACAGAATGGCCACAGAGTGCGAGCAAAGAAATGGTAACTTGTTTCGGTGTTTTTATGTGTTTAGGAATGGCAACGGGGAGAAGTCGATTTCTTTGGGTCGTGTGCTTCCGTGGACGGACCTTTAGTTAAAAAATTATCAGATTTTTACTTGAATTATGATCTGAGAAATACAGGTGACATGCACTAAGCATAAGTTAAATGAAAATAGTAATACAGAACCAGGACATTTTGTAAAGTGCTTTTGTGTGTACCAAAAGTATTGTTCAAAGCTTCTGTTGGTACAAAATGTTTAGTACAAATTTTTGCACAAAACAAAATATTGTATGCAAAACGCAATACAATTTTTAACGTCTATTTCTCAGATACGTAAGTCTTCTGCAAATATATACTGTCAATCAAAAACTATATTTTTAAGAATAGTGCAATTTTTTCGTAATTGCAAGAAACCTTTATTTGTATCTAAAGTATTATTCAAAAATTTTGTTGGTACAAAGTACTTAGTACAAATTTTTGCACAATACAAAATATTGCATGTAAGATGCAATACAATTTTTAACGTCTATTTCTGAGCTATGTAAATCAAGATACTCTACAAAAGGAATTGCGCGCTATACTTTTAGTATAGTGCAATTTTTTTTGTTCGATACTCTTTCGATTGACAGTATATATTTGCAGACTTACGCAGCTCAGAAATACTTTATTCAGCATTTAAATGACTGATTTCTATTTATCTTTTAACTATTGTAAATCCACAATTTAATAACATGATATATGCTTAACAAAACTACCAATAGACATCAGCAAAAAACCCTACAACGCAGATGCTATACTCTGAGTAGTTTATTATAAAATTCGAAGAATAAGCAAACAAAATAAATCTTTCAATACATACATCCAAGTTTAAATACCTAAAATATTTTTAAGGTAATAGGAAATTAGAAAAAAACATTAGAAATTTATGAATTAAAATTTCTCAAATAAACACATGGCAAATACACGAAACTTTAATGCTTTTAATTAAAATCAATGGTTTCATGAATTTATATATTTTTGTAAAAGCGGCTAACTGAGCGTCCACAATCTTTGTAAAAGTTAAAAAACATGAGTTGCAAAGTGCGTGGTCGGAGTTGAAGATTTTTAATTATTTAGTTTTGTTGGAGTGGGAGAATTGAAGTTAACCCACGCCAGATTTTATTATAATTAAAGCAACTTGACCTTTCCCTTTAATTCCTGGAGAAAAAGCATTTATCAATGGATGGTTATTGAAAGCTAAAGAATATTGAACTAAAGTGGAGAAATTTCAGCGAGTAAGAATGCGATTTAACTTTAACATATTTTTAACGTGAATTTCATCTTCAAAATCAGACCAGTACTGGGGGGTATGCATGAAAAGTTGAGTTAGAAAAAAGCGGTGCAACTGTTTTGTCTTATAATAACTGAACTTGAAACATCCAGAAGATAAATATAGGATCGTGTAGACAAAGGACCGGCATGCCCTTTAGACCGAGTGGGTAGAGAGTACGCAATATGTCAAAACTATACGGTATAGGGTGAACTTTGGGCCTGTGTAATTGGAATTTGTATAGTGAGTACTGCGTAAGTTGTGTCATTCGAAAGCTATCGAACTACACTGAAAATAATATTGAACAATCGTGTACGAGAACTTGGTGGTTATTGAGTAGAATTTAAATAAATTTCATGATTCAAAACTAGAAGATAAATATTACTGATCCTTTAGTCTCTCAATATTATCAGACATATTATTAGGCAAGTGCTAGGTGGCAGTACGGAAAGGCTGAGCTTTAGGATAAAATAGGCATCGAGTTCAGTCTGGATAGGATATATTAATGTCACACTGGAGCAATATAACGGGTTATTGGTGACGGTCCGGTGTCAATCCAGAAGGGAAAGATTCGAAGATACGACCTCGTAACTTTGAACCACGATCGGATGACGAGGACAATACTTGAGCTGGCATGCCACACTCCAAACTTCCACACCAGGCCAATGTTAGGACATTTGAAGCCACGACAAATTTAACGTGCACCAGTTCTCATGTATACGACAATCTTTGGTTGCATCGAGTTTCGAATTCGCAACCCTCCAATTGCTAATCTGTGACTCTACTAGCAAAGCATCGCCAAAAACACTAGAATCCTAAACGCCAAAAACACTAAAAAAAATCCCACAAAAACACGTTGTTCCTTACCCTCCATTTAACACAACTGAGAATCATTTGTCAACAATATCCGTTTCTCACAACACAGAACAACTCGTTAGAAATTCACCAGACGCTTACCAACTTACGAAACATTACATTAATTCTCATTAATTTCAGATTTTGAAATCTTGGCCGTACTTGGTTCTTGTACCATTTTAATCCAATCAATCAACCAATCAAATCACGAAGACTAAATCTTTAAATTTTATGTTAGTGTGTCAATGAATATCTCATCTCAAATCCATCACACGCTTGTCTCTTTACAAAACATTAGTCTCTTTAATTCAAAATAGTGGAGTCTTTGACGGAACAACTCATCAGAAATTCACCACACATACAAAATACTGCATTAAGTCTCGTTAATTCTAAATTTCGGAGTCGTCTCCATGCTTGGCTCCTGCACCAATTAAATCCAAGCAAACAAACAAACCGCGAAGACTAAATAGTGGAGTCTAAAGTTTAGATTAGTGTGTTAATAAATATCCCATCTTCAATCCATCACACGCTTGCCGCTATACAAAACATTAGTCTCATCGATTACAAATTGTGGAGCCTTCTCCATGATTGGCCATACTACCATTAAAATTCATTCAACCAAAATTCTGGAGCATAAATTTTCAAGTATTAGATGTCTCTTCTACAATTCATCACACGCTGGCCACTTTACATAACATTACATAGACTCCTTAATATCAAATTGTGGAGTCTTCGCCATGATTGGCCATAGCACTATTGAAATTCATTCAACCAACCATCCAACCAAATTGTGGAGCATAAATTTGCAAACTTCAGATGTCCCTACTACGATCCATCACACCCTTACAACTTTACAAAACATTACATGCACTCATTAATTCCAATTGTGGAGCATAAATTTCCAAACTTCAGATGTTCCTACTACAATCCATCACACCCTTACAACTTTACAAAACATTACATGGACTCATTAATTCCAAATTTTGGAGTCTTCGCCATGATTGGCCATAGCACCATTAAAATCAATTCAACCAAATGGTGGAGCATAAATTTTCAAACATCAGATCTTCCATCTCCAATCTATCACACGCTTGCCACCTTACAAAGCATCGCAAAAACACTTGCACCTTAAAAAAATACCCACAAAAACACTACCGACGTTCCTTCCCCTCCAATTAACAACTCAGAAGCATCTGTCATACAATATCTTTTTTTTTCACAGCATAGAACAACCCCGTAAGACGCCATTTTTTCCAGCCAACCGAGTCCTGCTTACAAGCACTATTACTCCATGAGAACAAACCGTCGTTAGTTTTGCAGAGATAGGCCTAAGGGCAGAGCGTAATGGAAAAAGTAAGTTGCAGAGATAGTCATCATAATCTGTCATCCTCTTCGGGCCCTACAGCCAGTTGAGATGTCTCGAGGATCCCAGGACAGTGTCACGAACAGTCGAGGGGGTTTTTTTTGTTTTGTTTCTGAGGCAGGATAGGGAGGGAACGAAGATTTCGGGAATGATACCCCCTCCCGTGGACGAAATATCGGGGTGGAGTAAACTTTAAAAGTTTGGAAAGCCACGTTTACAGTTAACTATATTTTGTGAGTTAACAGACTATCAAAAGGGCAAGCAAGATTCGAAATAGGTTTTATTCGACATATTTAATCACATCATCACCTGGGGTAGTTAAGTATTTTAATTAGAGTCGCACTGGAGCAACAGACGGGCTATTGGCGACGGTCCGGGAGCAACCCAGGGGAAGGGAAAGATTCGAGGACACCACCTCGTAATTTTGATCCCGGGTCAGATGATGAGGTCACACCTCAACTGGCACCCCACTCTCCAAACTTCCACACCAAGCCAACATGACATTTGAGGCCACGATAAATTTAAAGTGCACCAGCTCCTTTTTATACAAAGGTCTTTGGTTGGATTCGAACTCGCAACCCTCCGGTTGCTAATCCGTTACTCTTCGAATCCAACGAAAAGACCGTCGTGTACAAAGGGGTCTGGTGCATGTTAAATCTGTCGTAGCCTCAAATGTCCTCACGTCGGAGTGGTTTGGAGGTTTGGAGAGTGAGGTGCCAGCTCAGGTGTGACCTCGTCATCTGACCGTGGTTCAAAATTACGTGGTGTTGTCCTCTCTGATCTTTCCCTTCAGGTTTGATCCCGGACCGTCACCAATAACCCGTTGTTTTGCTTGAGTGCGACGTTAAACTACCTGCCTACCTTGCTGGTTTGTTAAAGGCCGAAATTAATGTTCGTTGGATAAAATCTGATGGATGTTATCAAAGTAAGGACATCATTATGGTGTTAGTAGAAGAATATAGCAGCTGTATGCTTCCCTTGCCTGGACACGGGCAGCTGTTGTCTGGTTCCGGTTTAGAGGGTATTTAAGGAGAGTTGTTCGTTCGGCTGAGGTATTTTGGGACTCTTAGAGATAGTCTGTCGTTTATGGTTGATATGCAATCGGGGTAATTGTGTCTGATAAAATTTGGTTAAAGAAGTTACATGGAATATGAGTGGTTTTCTATCGTCCTTAGTTTTTCTTAATAAATGCCTAAATCTTTCTAACAAACGTTCGGTTCGATGTGTGTAATCAAATTCTAACCTACAATTATTTAATGCGATATTGCTGATCACCCGAAAAATAATTAGTCTGTCTCCAAAGTGAATTAGGAGCCGATTCGGAGATAACCACACAATCTCACGTTATTTAAGGCCGCGGTAGCCCGGTTGGAAGAGTAACGGACTAGCAACCGGAGGGTTGCGACTTGGGCTTACGAATTGACTTATCCAATTTACTATCGAAGCACAGACTAGTGTTTTTGACCACGTTGGACAATCACGTTAACCAATCAATAATTTAAGATTCATGCTTTTTTTCCACAACCACGTGACACATCTTCAAACCGAGCGACCGGAAAAAATAACATAAAGCTGCCCTCACATGCTCCTGTCTATTTACAGGGTCGATGGGTCTAATCTATGACGTCAAAGAGGACTAAATTGAAAAATAATGAAAGGGTATGTCGTTTTATACCAAATGGTGTTCAGTCTCCGAAATACCACTTTCTGATCTGTAAGGGCCGTATTCACAAGCCTCGAGTTAATTCGTGGATCAGCTAACCCGTGGGTAGGAATTAAGCCAGGGATTGTCCAAGAACCGTATTCACAAACCACGAATTAAGGGATCCACTGATTAAAGCAATAAGCTCGTTGTGGTTGCTACTGTTTTCCTGTCGATCACGTAACGTTGTTTACATTTCTTACGACGCCCGAATCTTAAGATATTTCATACTGGCCAAATACTTCGCCGGCAGAATTGATTCCAAATTTTTATTTCAATAAACCGCATACGGGATAGTTTTATTAAAACATTTTTATTCGGGTTTGGAAATAGAAAATAGTGTTACGTAAAAGCATTTAATTCCAGATTGGGTTTTTATGGAAATTTAAGTTATACAAGAAAGAATTATTCTCGAGCATCATTCTTCTCTGAATGCTCATTACCTTGACAAATCGATGTATTCTGATTGCTTTTACACACGTCAGTATTGGTGTGTTGATGCAAAGTGAAGTGACTTACATTGCCATTTTTCTTCCATCTATTTAAATAAGAATGGAGAGTTTGTACATTGAATATTTTCGACCCATTTCAAGTTTTCTATCCATTTTGGGCTCTTATGTTAAATCCGTCTCTTACGAATTTGGTGTCTGCCTCTGTGTATGTGCCCTTGCGACGTCCAAGCGGTTGAATATATTTTCATGAAACTGCATACTGTGAGAACTTACATTCATTTAGTACCTGAACTTGGTTGCGTAAGCCTGTCTGTCCGTCTTCCCGTTCTATGTTCGATTTTGTGTCTGTGTTTGTACAAGTATCACATAAAATTTATTTCACATATTTTAATGTAATTTTACATATTTTATACACCATATTTAAATTTAGTGAATACATTATTTAAAATTTCTTTGCTTACATATTTAGGCAAGTTTCACGTTAAAACATCTGAGTAACTATACCTAAGTCAGTCGTAATTTGGAAGTTTTGGAGTAGCTGAAAGGTATATTGAGCGTTTCAATTACTTGGATTGTTTTACCAGAGCTGTGAAAATCAACTATTTTTACGGATTTTAAATTCTAATACCATTTATTTTGAGCCTTATCTTTTCTTTACGAAATATAAAAAATTCTGATTATTTGAGACAGACAATAAAGAGAATAAAACTATATAAATAAAATATACAGAACAAGACCTTTTAAAATATTACTGGTATCTAATATGGCAACCTTGGTACTTTTTAATCGTTTGCTCTTTTAAATTTGTCCCCGTTATATTCCAAGAATCTATTTCGGATTGAAAAAGCAGATACATTCATTTTCTTTTCGTTCGAAGCTTTTTTTAAATATGTTTTAAGATGTATTTCTGGATTTTCAATTTGATGTTTTTCGTTCAATAACTAATCAAGGTAAGTAATGGTTTAATTAGTTTAAAAACGTTTTTGATCATCGTATGATATTTTTTGGGAAACTTGTTTTAAATGACATACAAGGCATTTATATGCGTACTCTGAACTATTCTATGCATTCTCGGTAACATTGGCACACTTCAGAGACTTTTCGTTCTTACTAAAAACTTAAAATAATACAAAAATGTAAAATGTTAAATATGACATTTACATTTGTGAAATTATGTATTTAGCAATTGTGTAGCTTTATTAGAGTGGTAGTTGTTACGTGTGTTGAATATGAATTAACAATTTATTAACGAAAACTGAAGTAAGTGAACCAATTCAACCGCCAGGTAATTCTGCAGTAACGCCAGATAATTCTGCTAGTACATAATAAATCAACAAAGGCATTTTTATTCTGCAATAAATTTGCATCTGCCGTGGTCAACGCATCTGAATGTTAAGGTAATGGTAATGGTAATTAATTAACATCGCACTGGAGCAACACAACGGGCTATTGGCGACGGTCGGGGATCAATCTCCAAGAGTTCTTTGGTTGGTTGGTTTTGGGATTTTATGGCGCAAGGGCCATATTTGGCAATGCTGAGCCAGACACAAGACATACGATATGAAGTAATAGACACACACAATGAAAGTTTTACTGACACAGAAGAGAAAAATACACCCAGGGAGGAATGCACCTGGCAGGAAATCGAACCTGCACTGACTACAACTCGAAGGTAGCAAGGGAAGTGGGCATACCCACCGAGTCACGACGTCTTCTTATCCTTAGAAAACTAGTTTACCACAGAATAAGAGTCGTTCATTTTGTTTTGTTGACGGTAGGTAGGGTAGGTATTTTAATTAACGTCGCACTGGAGCAACACAACGGGCTATTAGCGACGGTTCGAGATCAGGACAACACGTAATTTTGAATCACGGTCAGATGAAGAGGTTCAAATTACGGAGCTGGCATCCCACTCTCCAAACTTCCACACCACGCCAATTTTTTTGACGGACGGCATCGCTTCTTTCACAAAAAGCTAGTACTGCGCATGCTTTAGTCCTCAACCGAGTGTTAAACGGCCGATTTCAGGAGGATCAAAACTTAGCACCGAGACTGTGGTTTAAATCTCGTATCATCACTGTGGATAAGGTTTCTTCGATAATAGGGGATTATCGTTTTAATTCGACTAGTCAATACGGCCGTAAGACTCGTAAAGTGTATTTTCAAGCCATCGCTCGTACATAAATGTCATTTCGTGTGTCTAGTCCATAAAAATCTGCATAGTTTTGGGTTAACGTGGAGTGGAAGTTTGGAGAGGGGTACCATCTCGGGTGTGACCTCATCATCTGACCGTGGTTCAAAATTACGTGGTGTTGTCTTCGGATCTTTCCCTTCAGGGGGATGGTCCCTAACATTCGCCAGTAGTCCATTGTGTTGCTCCAATGCGACATTAATTAAAATACGAGGAGTGTTCAAATGAAAAGGTACGTAACGTCGTAAAAACCAAACCGGTTGAAATTTGAATATGCCGCTTTGGGATAACGTAGTGAAACATCTAAGGAAGCGAATGCACGAGTACCGGCGTGGTTGTGCGCATGCGCGGGCGCCCGCACATGACGCAGAAGAGAAGCATGCAGTTGTGTTCCGTCCAATTGACGCGGCAGTGCGTGTGAGGACATCATGGCGTTCACATTGCAAAATTCGAGGATTGAGGAGCAGCGAGGTGTTACAGATTTCTGATTGCGGAAGGTGTTAAACCGGTAGGTGAGACACTCCGTAGCCTACGCAAGTCCATCAAGAGCAAACGGCCTGGGCTGCTCACGGAGGGAGTGATTCTGCTCCACGATGACGCGCGTCCACACGTCTCCAGGGTCACACAAAGTGTACTGGCCAAGTTCAAGAGGGAGCAGCTTGAGCATCCGCCCTGCAGCCCGGACATATCGCCCTACAACTTCCATCTGTTTTGTCCGCTAAAAAACATCTCAAAGGGAAGCGCTTCAACTCGGACGACGAACTGAAGGACACAGTGGAGGACTGGCTCTTGTCACAGCCACAGGAATTCTGGGAACAGGGAAACCTTCGGCTCGTGAAACAGTAGGATAGTTGTGCTCAGTCCTCTGGTGATTACTTTTGAATAAAGACTTCAATTATACTCACAGTGTCGTTTCGTGCCTTTTCATTTGAACACCCCTAGTACCTACCAACCTGTATAGTTTTGGATTGATTTGCAATGTGTGGTCCATTTCCTGCTACATACCGTAATTTTAAATGAAGATATGCGAAAGTGAGACACTAATTAGTGCTTTGATAGCCAACCTGCCAAAGCCCATTCCCAAGCTGACGTGGCACACTTTTGAGATCTCACAACAGCGAGTCTGCCCACATGCTCCATCTTTTCGTGGATGTCTCAACACCGTACAGGGGCCGCGGTGGCCCGGTTGGAAGAGTAACGGACTTGCAACCGAAGGGTTGCGAGTTCGAATCCAGCCAAACACCGTCGTGTACAAAGGGGGCTGGTGCACGTTAAATCTGTCGTGGCCTCAAATGTCCTCACGTTGGCGTGGTGTGGAAGTTTGGAGAGTGGGGTGCCAGCTCAGGTGTTGCCTCGTCATCTGACCGTGGTTCAAAATTACGTGGTGTTGTCCTCGGATCTTTCCCTTTGGGATTGATCCCGGACCGTCACCAATAGCCCATTGTGTTGCTCCAGTGTGACGTTAATTGAAATTCCTACCCTACCAACACCGTACAATCCTTTATCTCATTCATAAATAAAAAAGGAAATCGCGAAACTAGGAAAAGGAAATTTAAAAATGATATTTAAATAATCACCATAACACATTACATTTAAAAAGCAAGGCAAAACACAACAAGCGACAGTGAAAAATCATATTTCAGTCATCCCTTTATAGGTAAGTAGCTGAATGAACGTTACACTGGAGTAATATAACGGGCTATTGGCGACGGTTTGGCATCAAAACCCAAAGGGAAGAGAACAGCACCTCGTAAGAATCACAGTCAGAAGACGGGGTCAACACCTGAGCTGGCGCCCCAATCTCCAAACTTCCACACCACGTCAATAGGAGGATATTTGAGACCACGACATATTTAAAGTGCACCATTCCCCTTTCTACACGACGGTCTTTGGTTGGATTCGTACTCGCAACCCTCCGGTAGCTAGTTCGTTACTCTTCCAACTTGGCTACCGCGGGCCCGCGACCAAGCGAGATTAAAAACACTTCTATACTCAATCGGTCCAAGTCGATTCTTCAATTTAAACCAATCCATCGAACATTCAACCCTCCTGGTGGTTCTCTCGACGAGGTATCTCGTCATTAGATAAACTTACGAAATCTCGATAGACGAGATATCTCGTCCATCAAGATCTCGTCGTCTCTATTCATTAGAAAACTGACCAGAACTTGATCTCGCCATGATAAAAACAGATCGGTAATATCTTGACGAGATACCTCGTCATTAGCAAAATTGGTCAAATCTTGATGTCGTCATTAGCAAAATTGGTTAAATCTGGATCCCGCCAGTAGCAAAATTGGTCAAATCTTGATTCCGCCATTAGCAAAATTGGTCAAATCTTGATTCTGCCATAAGCAAAATTGGACAAATCTTGATCCCGCTATTAGCAGAATAGGTCTCAAATCTTGATTCCGCCATTAGCAAAATTGGTCAAATCTTGATCCCGTCGAAATCACTTGGAGGATTAAATACTTATATAACATATTGCATTTAAAAATCAAAACGAAACGCGCAATAACGAAATATAAGGGTTCGATCCCCATTTCATAAATCGACAAAAAGTCAAAATCTCTCCGCTGTATCAATTAGACCCCGGGAAACTTCCACATATTTTGACACGTCGACTTAAGACTCGCTGGGGAAAGAATCATGATTGAAGATGCCAGTAATTCCCTTCCACGCCTGAAAAGTCGATTGTTTATCGCACCAATTTCCCCAGAAGGTTCAGGGCGACGGCATTTCCAGATCAGATTTCAACGCCGCTGACTTTAATCCCGTTAGTGGCCTCAGTGGCGTACGGCCTCCTCAAAAATTCAGTTTTATCCTCAGCACCCCTGTAATGCCTTTTATTTGCCGGGGCCCACAGACACCCGATCCTCTGCCAGGGCGGGCTCGGGGGTTTTGCCCCAGCAAATAGGATTGCGAAGAGTGTCGGAAAGCCCATTTTTGAGTCTCGGTTACGGAAAGGCAATTTTCGCTTGGGGCTTGTTTTCATATCGGGGCGCATTTTAACGCCCCGCAATGAGATTAGCCCCATGGGCGCCGAGGGGAAGAGGCTTTTTGGGAGTGGGTCGTGAATTCTCGTTTAGGTTTTATGAATATTTAGTGATCGCGAATTTTCTTTCGTGTGCTAAAGCGGCTAAATCGGACAATTTTTTTTCGAGCATTGGTAAATAAATAAGCATATATAACCGATTCTCTTTTGTTGAAGGAAGAGCAATGGATTTTTTTAAACTCCATTAAAGATTTACCTGTATTTGTTTATGAAATGTTTATTACTTTCGCTTTTGCTCCGCGGAATACATTCGTATTTCTCGAGGGAAAAGGATATGACGTGTTGTGTTGCAGAATGTATGCAGTGTCACATTTTTTGGTGTTTTGCGTAAAGCTTTGGGAGTGGTGTAGAGTGAAAATCGTATCAATCGGAGCCATCATCTAAAGTTTCACCTTTTGTATTCCACTGAAAATTTCACGAAGAATCGGATGTATGACTGCTCTGTATACAGTGTCAATATAAGAATGTTCAGGTACTGGAATGCCTTTAAATTTGAATCTCCACTTTGTCTTCAAGAACTAAAATTGAGCTGACAACTTCCGCTGCTGTCGCATTTTCCCTCAATGGTAAAGTCAAGGCAGTGTTTTTACCTCCTGACGTCAGTGAATTTGTTTCTTTTGAATCGGCATTGTGTCGGTTCGCTTATTGTATTCTTGAGGAGAAAACGACGAAAAATATTTTACTCTTTCTAAAGTAAATTAAAAAATGCACAAGTTATTCTGAATCTTCTTTATTCCATGTCTCGCAGTAAATACAACAAACTTTTAAAGCCTTTTTCAAGCATTATTTCCTTTTTAGCATGTTGCCAAAGCGAAATGAACAAAAGAGACTAAATATTTAATATCGATTAAAAACATTCAATATCGATATTAACCAAAATGTAAAAGTAAACAATACATAAATATTTACTATCTAAAATACTTTTGAAATTGAAAATATCTTATAATTGATTTTTCTTGTGCTAAAACTGATCCACTACAATATTACACATTCAGATATCATAGTTTTACTCACCTTCAATCAGTATATAAACCTGCAGACTGGATATATATAAAAGTTGAGTCGGATATAACAGAATATAAGCAGCCATGGCTCCATGGGCTTTCCCACTACGCTAGCAACCTGCGAGTTGTGAGTGGCGCGAGTTCGATCCCTAACTTGCTCGATTCCGCCCTGGGTCTATTTCTCCTTTCTGTGTCAGTAAAATTTGTCTTTGTATGTGTATATCCATTACTTGACGTTGTATTTGGCGCAGCTTGACCAAATATGACCCTTGCGCCTTAAACAAAATCAACCAGATAGACGGGTAAGTTGAATTAGATATTGGAGCAACACAACAGGCTATTGATGACGGTCCGGGATCCACCTTGAGAGGAAATATCCAGGACAACACCGGTATTTTCGAACCACGGTCAGCTGACGAGGTAAACAACTGAGCCGGCACCCCACTCTCCAAACTTCCACACCACGCCAACATGAGGACATTTGAGGCCAAGACAGATTTAATGCGCACAAGCCCCCTAGTATATATATAGAGAGAGGGATAGATAGATATATAGATCCCCCCAATATATATATATATATATACATATATATGAAAGCGAAAACGGTTCATCAGGCACCAACAAGCCGGTCTGTCGACTATCAGTGGTCATTTGTTTAGATTTGGCGCAGCGTAACAATGGCGTCGAAAATAAGCGATCCCGCCAGTTGTGAAGTTCGTTCGGTTATTCGTTTCCTAAACGCAAAAGGTGTTGATGCAGCTCAGATTCACCGTAAATGGAGTGAGATCTATGAGTCTGGTATTATGAGTGAGGGAAAAGTGAGAGTGGTGTCGAGAATTCAAAAGGGGCCGTACAAACGTGATCGACGCTTCACGATCAGCAGTCTTGCCGAAGAATTTCCCAACGTTTCTCGAACTACAGTATTCAGAGTTGTCACGAAAAAGTTGGGTTATCACAAAGTTTGTGCCAGATGGGTGCCGAAAATGCTGACCGACGAAGGCGAAAACAAGCGGATGGCATCTGGAGAAGCCTTTTTGGACCGTTATCGACGAGATGGAGATCGATTCTTTTCACATGTGGTGACTGACGATGAAACGTGGGTTCATTATGACAATGAAGAATCAAAACAACAATCCATGCAGTGGCTTCATTCGGGTTCGCCCAAACCAAAGAAGTTTAAGTGAACGTTCTCAAATCGAAAAATTATGGCGACTGTCTTTTGGGATCAAAAAGGCGTTCTCGTGGACTTCATGGAACACGGTACAACAATCGCAGCAACTGTGTACTGTGAAACACTCGCGAAGTTCAAACGTGCCACTGTAAACCACCGGCGTGGGATGCTGTCTTCCGGAATCTCCCTTCTTCATGACAACGCGAGCCCTCACAAGGCTGCCCTCACTATTGAAAGCATTCATGAATACGGTTAGGAACTTTTTGACCATCCTCCCTACAGTCCTGACCTCGCACCCAGTGACTATCACTTGAAAAATTGACTTGGTGGACAACTATTCAACGATAGCGAAAGTCTGAAAACGGCGGTGAAGAACTAGTGCTACTCCCAGGCGACTGACTTTTAAGCAGAGGGAATAAGAAAACTGATACCCAGATGCACCAAGTGCTTGAAATTGAACGGCGATTATGTAGAAAAGTAAACAAAGGTCCAATGAAAGAAAACTCACGGAAATCAAGGTGATTTAGAAAGCATTTTTTATGTAATGACCAAACGGCCCTTATTTTTGGAATACCCCTCGTATATACAGTGGCTCCCAAAAGTGTTCGTACACTTACGAATTTCAATGAAACATTGCTCTATCCATTAATAAAAATTAATATTTCAGAATGGGAATTTTTTAATAACATCTATAACTTGTTCTTAACAAAACTACATAAAATATTTTAAAAACATAGTAAAACTTTTTTTTTGGAAAATCAATAATCAAAAAGTAACAAAAAAGTTACCTCACAAAAGTCTTCGTACACTTTAAAAAAATCTCTACATATCAGTAAATATTGTAATATTTCGGTAAATTAGTACTTAGTAGGCTATCCTATAGCATCCACAACAGCTTTTAAACGTCTGGGAATATTCACTAGTTTTTTTTTTGTAATTTCTGCATCAATGTTCCTCCATTCTTCAATCATTACTGTTTTTAGTTCGTTTTTCGTTCTAATGTCGTGTCTTCGTACTTTAACTTCCAGTTCTCTCCAAATGTGTTCTATTGGGTTTAAATCCGGCGACTGAGGTGGTGTTTTCAGAACTTGTGGACAATTATAAAGACACTAGAGGCGAACATTGACAGCCGTGTGCTTAGGATCGTTACCTTGATAAAAACAAAGTTGTTTCCAATACCCAAATTTTGGGCTGATAATTCTAAATTGTCTTTTAAAATATTTAAATAAAGAGCATGATTCATTATGCCATCAATAAATACCAAATTACCTAGTCCTGATGCTGACATGCACCCCCACACAAGGACAACTCCACCGCCATGTTTTACTGTTCCAACTAAGTTCTTGGGATTAAGTTCCTCATTTTTTCTTCTCCATACAATTATACACCCATTGGAACCAAACATGTCAAATTTGTTTTCATCTGCAAATAAGACATGATTCCAACAGCCTAAGCTTTCGGGCTTATTTATCATTGATTTTGTGAAGGAAAGCCTAAGCTTTCTATTTTTCGCACTTACAAAAAATTTTCTTCTGGCAGAACGCCCATGTAATCCAGCCGATCTGAGCACTCGTCGAACAGTTTCAGATGAAATTGAAGTAGAAAGTTTTTCAGTAAATTCTGTAGAAATTTTTACAGCACTCAAAGTGGATTTTTCACAAATTTTCTAACTATAAATCTATGATCATGTTGAATTAACTTAGCCGGACGACCTTTCCTTACCTTGTTTTCGATCCAATTTTCTTCTTTAAAGCGTTTTATCACATACTGCACCGTAGAATGGGATAAATTTACTAATTTAGAGATATTCCGAACTGATTTACCACTGCTATGATGAAAAATAATCAATTTTCGAATACTGTTCGTTGTTTCCTTACGACTACGAGCCATTTTTAAATAATAAATATAATATTACGAAGTAAGCAGGCAAAGATTAAAGCCAAACGATTTTTTAAATGTCACCACAATGCAAAAATAAAAAAAGCGATAAACGATAATTTATTTATGAATTTATCCGAAAATGTTTCTGTGTACGATCACTTTTGTGACGTGTTCTTTCTCTAACTCCTTGCATTTTCATTTTTATAAAAAGAAAATGAGTCAATATTTGTTTAAAGAATGTTAGGTTTTATTCAGAATCACATGGAGATGATATGAAAAATATTGGACTTTATATTCGAATTCAATTCCAGGCTACAGCGCTTTTTCTACAAATTTTTAAAGTGTACGAACACTTTTTGGAGCCACTGTATATATATAGAGAGAGAGTCAGATAGATACAGTCAGAATGTATATATATATACAAACGCATGCACACATAGGTAGAAAAAGATAGATATCAGAATGAATAGATAAATTTTATTTCCAATTGGGAATACATAATACAGATGAAGACAGGACAAAATTAGAGGATTTAATACCTGTCAAAAGTATAATTATTATCTATAAGACCACTAGCAGAATTACCCGGCGTTGCTCGGATCGAATTGGTTAAATGTTGATTGAAAAGTGATTAGACCAATCACTTTTCTTTCATAGAAAAATGCAAATATCTTTCAAGTGTACGGAAAATAATTTTCTAACTTTGTTTTAACTTTTCTATAGCTTCTACAATTTACATGTATACACGATATATCTATCCATATAATCCATTTTATATTCATCACACTACTGCTGTAAGACAAACTACAAAAGTATTTTCTAAGGTGACTACTTCTGAAGTCGATTTAGAAATATCTTTGAACTACAAGTATGGCTACCCGTTTTAATTTAACGTAAGCTATCTTATTTTAAAATAATTTTATTTCAACTTTACCTGTCATTTTAAAATAAGAAGTTACACACATTACTTAAAAAGGTTTTGTTTTGTATATTTTATGAAACAGAATTCTAAAACCGTTACGTATTCAACCAGATTCAATAAAAGTTGGTCGAAATATACATATACAGCCAAGAAATTACCCACGTCTAGTGATATTTTGCAGAAAATTAATTATTCAAAAAATGCAGAATTCTGAAAAATGAAAGATATGAGAAAGCGTTTCGAATTTCGACTTCCTGAGTATATTCTGAAATAGAGAAATTCGAAAAAAAAGACGTTTGAAAATTACTTATAGAGACAATAATTATTTATTTACAAAAGAACACAAAAATTTATTAAACCTAGAAATGCCCAAATATGACAGGATTCCGCTGTCTTAACTCAAATACACAAACACGGAATTCTAAATCAAATTTATAAAATAAAACATTAATTCTGATAGGTAGATATTTTAATTAACGTCACGCTGAAGCAACACTACGGGCTGTTGCATTAATTCTGTCATTGCCAGATACCGAATAGCAAAATTACGCTTTTAAGATCAATGAGTTTTACATTTGGGCTTTTCGTGCTTCATTACAAAATGTAAGTTATGTCAAATTATTTACTTTAAATATCATTTTTCCATCAATGAAATATTCGCAAATTATTTATATTATGGGAAGAAATAAAAAATCATTTAAGCATAAATATTAGAATTTAATTTGTTTGGGAAAAAATTGTTTATCCAGCAATAATTGGTAAAACAATTTTATTAGAAAAGTTGTTTTTCCATCAATACTGGTAAAACAAACTGAATTGCGTCCAGCAATCGTTTTATGCTCAATGTTATTCCTATGGGGATTTCGAATTGTTTTAGCCCCTCTGGACACCTAGGACAAATAGAACGGGGGTTAATATGTAGCTTGCGTTACCCGCAGGGTTCCAAAGTATCAGTGTACCAAATATAGTGAGGATTGGTCAAACTGTAGATTTGTATAGAGAACAGACAGACGCCAACTCTGCTTTATATATAGAATTAGTGTTTCGTCTCCCAGTATCTTTACCACAGCAAAGTAGAGTGGAGGACAGGACAGTAAGCAAAGTGGGCCATATTCATCTCTTTCCGTAGAAAAGGCGGAATGCTACTACGGTTTTTGTCTTGGCCACCCCAACGAGATCTCAGAAATTATGTTCCATCGGGATTTTTGGAAAATAAATAGGTAAATAAATAGGCATGTATCGAGAGTCAATAGAATATACATAGATAGATGAATCATTAAATAAGCACATAGACCCATAGATAGACAAATTAATCAATAGACAGGCAGATAATGACGTAGATAGATAAGAGATAGAAACATATCGAGGTCTAGATAAATGGACAGAAGTTAGATAAATAGGTATATAGATCGATTGAAGTAGATAGACAAGCAGACAGAAAAAATGGGTAAACAGATATATATATATATAAGATCCATTCAGATAGAAAATAATAAATATGTAGTCATTTAAAAGATAGATAGACGGATATATTGACGTATAGATGGGTAGAGATACAGATAGATAGAACTACATTGGCAGACATATAGAAATTGTCCAGATATATAAAAGATAAATAAATAGACATACAGATAGAAGATTAGTGGATAATACATAGAATATACAAATAGAAGATAAATAGATCGATAGACAGGTCATAGGCAGAGAAACGCTAGATTAACAGACGGATGCATCATCAGTCTGATAAATGGATGGAGACATATATATATATAGAAGAAATAAGCAGGAAGACATAGAAACGATCCAAGCATACAAAAATAAATATATAGGCAGGCAGATGGAAGATAGATGGATAACGCATAGAATATAGATATTTATACTAATAAAATATTAACAGACAACTTATAGAATATGGATAGATATACAGATAGCAGACCTACAAATATACAAGCAGACAGATAAATACAGCTAGATTCACTAACAAACCATTTTGTCCTGGATTATCTTTTAAAGAAAAATCAACCTACGATCAACCAAATACAGCAACTTTCAAATCCCTCAGCATCTAAAAACAACAAATACAAAACCGGTAACCAGCCAGTCACCCTACCGCCCGAATTAGTCGAAGTGCATTCCCGTTGTATAATATACACCCCCTCTGAAAAAACAGTAACGAAATTCTGCAAGGAAAAGGTGGTAATGCGAAAAGATCGATTCACGAGTCTTCTACTTGTTGGTGGACAGTGAAAAAATAAGGGAAAACCCGTTTGACTCTGTTTACCGTGAAATTCGTTTAAGAGACAGGACCACTCACCACTGCGAGGACACCCCCCTCCCCCAAGCTTTCTAGTGTCTGCAGGGATCGTTTCAGTTCAGTTCTCCCACCTTCCGTTTCAATCGGGAAAAGAGAAAAGTTGTCCTGGAATTTTTGAATCCGACTGGTATTGGTGGCAGTGGACTTCTGGGGTAGTGGTGTTAGTTGTGTTGGCTTTTAGCAGATTTTCGTGTGGGAATTTTAAATTAGTTGAGTAAGGATAAGAATGATACTAATGAAGGAAGGTTGGTTGGTTAGATTTTTATGGCGCAAGGGCCATATTTGGCCATCACATGCAATATCAAGTAACGAACAAACACACACAAGGAAAGTTTTTACTGATACAGAAGAGAGAAATACACCCATAGAGTAACCGAACCTGTGCCGTCAACAATATGAAGGTAGGTAGATAGTTTAATTAATGTCGCATTGGAGCAACATAACTGACTATTGGTAATGGTCAGGGATCAATCCCAAAGGGAAAGATCCGAGGTCAACACCACATAATTTTGAACCACAGTCAGATGATGTCCGCTTTTGGACCTTGGGGCATTAAATCCAAATCAACCAACCAACCATCGAGAGTGAATCAACCCAAGTCAATCGTAACCCCACGTGACCTACCCTTCTGTGAGTCCGAGAACAACACCTCGTCATTTTGAACCGCGGTCAGATGACTAGGTCAACACCTGAGCTTTCAATCCACTATCCAAACTTCCACACCACGTCAACGTGAGGACATTTGAGGTCACGATAGATTTAACGTGCGCTATCTCCCATATACACGACGGTGTTTGATTGGATCTATACTCTCTTCCAACTATCGATCTATATTCTTCCAACTGGGCTACCGTGGCCCCAGAAAATGAAGGAAGAGGATAATTTAAAACTATTTTGAGCGAAAACTTTTAAAAGGATACCATATATCCGTAAATTGGAGTATGAAAAATGTATCCAGATATTGAGAGGTCTTTTGGTGACAGCTTTTTAAAGTGCAAAGTGCGTCCTGTAAGTATTCCGAACGTGACGTCATTTAGCTTGTTTCATCGACCTTCAAATGAAATAGACGGATTCATGGTGGGCGGAGTCGGTGTCGTTAAGATCTCTGAAGGGTAAATCACAAATCGACTTAGCCGATTGGCTATGGAAGCGTAGACTAGTGTTTTTGATCTCGGTGGATAATCACTTTAACCGATCAATAATTTAGGATTCATGCTTTTACCCACAACCACCTGAAGATCTTCAAACCGAGCAACTGGAAGAAATAATATAAAGCTGCGGGCACATGCTCCGTCTAATTCATTTTAAGATCGATGTTTTGCTTTTCGAATACCGTTTCAGCACGTCACCAGTAAAAATTACGATGAATAATAAAAGAAAAGGCTATAAATTTTCAATGAAAATGTGAACAAATTCTAAAATGTTCGAATTCGGAAGTAAAATATGCCATTGGTTTACCCGCTTATCTTTTGGCTCTCCTGCAAAATTTGCTTTTTCGAGTTGCCTCACTCTTCTGCAAAAGGCGGATAAAAGTTTTTTCGCTTGTTCTCAACAATGTAATAAATTCTACTCACAGGATTATCGCACTTTCTTTCTTAATGTATCCTTAATTAAAAGAAAAAGCACGTTAGGGTGCAGCGAAAATTCCGATTTCATTACGGAGCATCTTTAAAGTAATTAAAAAAATCAGAACCAAAATGGCAGAGCAAAAACGCAAAAAATCAATAAACAGCACGTGCGAGAATCGCCTTCCAGAAAGTTCTCGTCCCAAAGTAATGAACAATTTCGAATAATTAAACCAATAAAAAATCGTCGTTTTGAAATCGTCTGCCTCTAGTAAATCATTTCGTCGACTTTACTCATTATTAATTCCAACGTCTGAGCGGAAGGTTTCGCGCTGCGACATTTTTATTTCGGTCATTAGGGTTCTCTTTACGCTAGGAAGTGCCGGGATTCTTTTTTTTTTCTCTCTTCGTTTTCTTTCTTTTTCGTTCTTTCGCATTTGAAGTCGCCCGAGAGAAATTTTACACCTCATTTGGTTAACGAGAGAAGAAAGGCTTGATGTTTAGTTTTTCTGACGGGGGACAGAGGGAGCTGCTGTAGCGGTGGCGAGAGCTATGGAACAGTTTTAACGATCTCTTGAAATTGTTCTAATTAAATCTTCTTGACTAATGAGTGCACCTTGAGTTTAAGGCGTCGAGAAGGATTCCATTTTTCTCTAAATTGCATTTGGACGAGGCGTATGCTGTTTTCGCCCGTTTACTGTGAAAGTTCCGTATGGTATGATGAGACGCGATGTACTTTTTATCTCACAGTATCATTCGTATGTAGAGATCATTACGTAGGAGACAGAGAAGCGTAATAAAAATTAAGGACTTCAGATTGAATGTTTCAGTCGGATCGTTGATTGGTAAACTTTTAAAAATGATTCTCTATTTCAGAAGTGTATTGGACATCGAATCAGTTATTTAAGATCAGCATACGCCTCGATACCTATTCCTTATTAAGATTTACCACTAGCACTCCAATGCAATGCCAAATGCCGGGATTTCGACGCCAAACGAAGATATAGTATTAAAACCCTCGCTTTCCGAAACCCCTAATTTGTGCGATTTAACTAAACTGGAATAGAAAACTTAAGGAACTAATTGAAGGTTAGTTATTTTTACCATTAAACCATTATTTTTAAGTTACAATCTCCAAATTGAACGAAACTGACTGGCTATTTGCATAACTGAGGATATTCACATGAAAACTCGGGGCCCTGTAGCCTAGTTGGAAGCAACCGGAGGATTGTGAGTTCAGAACTCGTTCCAACGAAAGACTGTCGTGTATACCGGAGCTACTGCACGTTAAATCTGTCATGGCCTCACATGTCCTCACATTGGAGTGATGTGGAGGTTTGGAGAGTGAGATGCCAGCTCAGGTGTTCACCTCGTGGTCTGATCGTGGTTCCAAATAGAGCGGTGATGTCTTCGAATCTTTCTCTTGGGGATTGATCCCAGACCGTCGCCAATAGCCCGTTGTGTTTGTTGCTCCAGTGCGATGGTAATTCAATTATCTACCTACCTATTCTCTATTGATATGGCTAGATTTATGACACCAATCGAAGTTCGATTTCCTAACCCCCTAATTTGCGCGATTAGACTACACTAACATGGAAAACTTAAGGAACTAATTAAACTTTATTTTTACCATTACCTCAAAATTAAGCAAAACAGCCTCTGGCTATTAGTATACCCGAGGATATTCACTAGAAAACTGGTGGGTATTCAAATTTTTAATGGAAACTTTTGAGACTCGAACATAGGAATTTGTTCTAATGTTTGGTCAAGCTACGCTAAACACAAGACAATGCCAAGTAAAAAATGCAGTGAATGGAAAAACGGGGGGTTGGGGAACAGAGTAGTGGGATTAAATCAGAAAAAGATAGCTTGGGTATCCTGTCAGCGCGACTTCTCCCATGATGTTTACTTAATACAGTAAACATCATGGGAGAAGAAAAGATCACCTCTGGTCCGTAAAGCCTGTACACACCTAAAGAGGATATGCCCATGAGGGCCTTAATCTAATGGGAACTCATCTGCGACCAGTCTCTGTATGCAAACGCGGTGCAAACCCTGCATCAATATTCGAGGTGGTCTTTAACCTAAAAATGACCACTTCTTCTCTTTTTCTTTTAAGTTTTCACAGTTATCCTGTCCCATTAAGTTCCAAGGCTTCTTTACCATTCGCTTCTGGTCTTGTTCTCGCTTTGTTTCTACTCATCGGTTCGGTAACTTTGGAAGTACCTTTTATATCATTTTCCCACATCCAAGTCACTTCACTGATAAATAGCAGATGAAAACCTTACTGCCCCTTAAGTTTTGCATGCCACTATGGTTCAAAAATAGTTTTAAACAGGCATTCACATAACAAACAAGTAGTTTGTTACATTTGTTTAGCCTTATAATAAGTGCAGATATACATAAATAATTAATATATATTATGCACGTATAATATATTATATGTACATGAGTTATTAATTTATTTTAAAATATAATCATGGTTTTATTTGAAGTTAGATACACAAAATAAGATAGGTATTGGAATTGGTAATTAACTAATGTCGCACTGGAGCGACGAGCAACACAAAGGGCTATAGGCGACGGTCCGGGATCAATCACCAATGAAAAGATCCTAGGACAACACGTAATTTTGAACCACGATCAGATGATGTAAAAAAGATCGGCTTTTTCTGTAAAGCAAAAGGTAGATGGTGCAATTTTTTGTAGCAGACGTGAATAGAATGCACCTAACCTGACACTACCCTCTAACCCAGTATTTTCCAAACTCCAGTGATTGGCCCTTGCGCCATTAAAATCCAACCAACCAAACTGCGGATGCAATACCGCTGTTCATTAAGCAGAACTTTGGAGACTAAAGAAATACCTTGGTTGACTATTTTTCTCCAACACTGCCTAATTAAGGTTGATTTAAGTATGTGTATTCAGCTTTTTTAGCGTGAAATTTGCCTAAAAATATAGGCAAAGAAAATATGAATAGTGTATTCACTGACTTTTATGAAACATTTTATGAAAATATATTAAATTAATTTGATGTAATACTTGCACAAACATACAAACACGAAAACAGATATGAAACGAGGAAACAGAGTGACAATGTTAAGTTCAGTCACTAAGTTATTTTATGTACTCAAAGTATACAAAATTTCATGAAAATATATCCATTCATTTGGAAGTAAGATGGGAATACATATACATACACCAAAGACGGCAACCGCTAATTTTGCTTCAAAATGACCCAAAACGGATAAATAACTTGAAAGGGAGCGAAAATATTTAATGTACAAACAAACACTCATTCAATGTTCAAGCAAACATTTGTATAGATTGTTGAACAAAACAATTATATTTTTACATAGAACTACGTCGTATGGCTCGATACAGATTAGATAAAGGGCGCGACATAATTGTGCGATCGATTTCAACTCGCAATGACCCCAGGGTTATCGAGGGTGTAGCAAAGGCAATAGTCTCGTTTGATAAGGCATAGATAATATTTAGTGACAATTATGCCAATGGAATATGGTGACAATTCGCAGAAATGGATTACGATTTATGTGCTCTGCGCCAGGAGAATGCTTTTGTTGGGACAATTTGTTTTTCCTACATGGATCTTTTTTTCACTTGTGACATGGTCCGAAGCTCCAGGTAAGCCAGTGACCTTGACCGTTTCACCGACGAGTAACCCTAACATAGACTTGTAGAGGACTTTCTATACTCACAATATTTTAATTCGTGAACCACCTGTCCATGAGTGTCATCGAGCCTCTCCTTCAAGCGTTAATAGAAATTAATAAACATTTGGAATAAATGGGACAAGTGAGATGAAAGCCGATACTGCAAAAGTCGAGCACTAAGCAGTAGATTGAATAAGTTAACTAAGTTAAAATGAATCTAAAGAATGAGATTTTTGTGAAGTCGGTAAAAACATCGTTTATAACATAAAAACAAATGTCTATAAAGCTATCAACAAACAAGAATTTTACAATATATTTTTTGCTGAGTACGTCACATCCACTTATAATAATAGGGCAATTTTGTGTCTAAGAGATATCTCGCCCTTAGCAAAATTGACCAGATCTTGAACGATATCTCTTCAAAACATTTGGAGGGTTAACACAACGGGCGAATCCACTTCGGCCCCATCTTTTTTGTGTGGGAAATTTCTTTTCCTCATATAATAATAATGTAAATAACATTTATAAATGTAAATAACATTTATAAATGTAAATAACTTTCATCATCGAGGCTGAAAAGACCAAAAGATTTCGCGGCTTTCGCCAAATCCAACAATAATCCGATGAGACGGTAAACCTTTGTGAAAAATATATATAATGGCTTTTTTTAGGGTAAGTAACAGTGTCATGTTAAGGTTGATTTTAGTATAATCTAATACAATTTAGTATAATACAATCCACGAGTGTTCCACCATCCTTAACTTAAGTGAATCCACTTTACTGTAATGCCTTGAATCTCTGTAAAACAGTTTTCTCCTTTATGATATCCTTACTGCAGTGATGCAGTCGCGAAAAAACCTTTATGTCGAGCACTATTCACAGTAAGGCAAATTCAAAGATATCATTCAATATGGAATAACGTCCTCTACAAATTCAAAGGCAAATATAGATTCGAATTTTTTTCAAAATACGGGGTTTCTATTGGAAATTATGAAGTTGGTGCTCCATTTAATATGAAGACGGCCCCTTAACTTTACCCATATGAATTTATAGCAGACGTTTTCCCTGTCGAATGATATCTTTTAATTTGCTCTTCTGTTCAAGTTATTCGAATGAAGAGGGGTGGTTCGTTTATTTTTCACTAACTGTACATCATTGAGTATTTGTTTTTCGTAATAAAAAAGATTTTGATACCAATTAAAAATATCGACTTAATAGTTCATGATTAACAAAGCATTCCTGGTAGCATTATAATACAAAAAACACAAATGGATTCATAAAATAATTGAAATCAAGATTTGTATTATACAGGATTTTTTTAGACAGTATAAAACAGAATACCTTATTTTACTCTCTTAACTGTTCCATCTGATGTCTAACAATTGTTCTATACAAAATTCAATAATTGTTCCTAACAATTTCTTACAATTCTTTTTATTTGAGCACTTTTCAAATCAGTCTATCAACTGCTCGATCAAAAGTTTAACAGTTTTTTTTACTGAGTTTAAAGAATCCTCTATCTTTACTCTGGTGATTGTTCCAAGCGAATTATAACGATTTTCTTATCCAAATGCTCTCTACCGTCTAACTAAAACTTAATATTGTCCCAACTGAACTCTTAGGAAAATTATATTTCTACTTAATTAAAATGCAAAGAAAAATTTAATAACTTCCAAGTAAAATTGAACTACTGTTTCTACAAAATTAAAACTATTGTTCTAACTAAACTGACAATTGCGACAAGTGAATTCTAACAATTGTTATAACTGAATGCTAATGGTTGTTTTAATCGAATTCTAAAGAGTGGAAAATTTAATAACTATTCTAACCTAACTTTAACCATTTTTCTATTTGAACTCAAATAAAATTAACCTAATTACAACGATATTTCTAATCGCATGATAACTACTGGGTAAGCAAAATTGTTTCAATTTAACTCTTACGAAATTTCACGCCGTGCTAGCCCAGTTGGAAGAGTAACCGGACGGTTGCGAGTTCGAGTTCAACCAAAGACCATCGTGTGCAATGGGGACTGGTGCATGTTAAATCTGTCGTGGCCTCAAATGTCCTCACGTTGGCGTGGTGTGGAAGTTTGAAGAGTGGGGAGCCAGCTCAGGTGTTACCTCGTAATGTGATCGTGGTTCAAAATTACACGGTGTTGTCCTCGGATCTTTCCCTTGTGGATTGATCCTGGACAGTCTCCAATGGCCCTTTGTGTTGCTTCAGCGCGACATTAATTAAAATACCTACCTATCTTACGAAAATTCTGTTCGTACTCAAGTACTCTCCAAAGCAAAATTTACTAACTTTCTAACTAAAATTTAACAACTGTTCTTACCTATATCAAACTGCTTTTTAAATAAACTCTACCTATAGTTATAACCAAATTATAGCGATTGTACTAATCGAATTCTCCTAACATCTTTTGAATCCAAAATTTAACATTTTTTCCAATCGAACTCAAATCATTGTTCAAGCTAAAATTTACTAACAGAACTCCAATGACACTATTAAATTGTAATAGAAACTTATACATTGTTCTAGTTAAATTCTAACTTTTGCTCAACATAATATCATCGACCTTTTCAATCAATTCCACATTTTGTGTTTCAGAATCCTAATGTTCTTTACAAGCATTTCATTCTAAATGTAAGCATCGTACTGTAAATAATATTCATCTACCGAAGTTATCTGAACTCAACAATTATTCTAACCCCAAATTATATCGGTACTGTTCACCAAACGCATGAATTCTTCGTTCAGGTGAACATTCCAACAGAACTCCAAAGATTGTTCAATCGTAATAGAAACTAAAAAATTACTCTAAATTCTAACCAATGTCTCAAAGTAGTATCATCGACCTTTTCAATCAATATCATATTTTGTGTTTCTAAATCCTAATGTTCTTTACAAGCATTTCATTCTAAATATAAGCATCGTACTGTAAATAATATTCATCTACCGAGGTAATCTGAACTCAACAATTATTCTAAACAAATTCGATCTGTACTTTTCACCAAACACATGCAGATTCTTCGTTCAGGTGAAGATTCTAACAGAACTCCAAAGACTATTTCATCGCAATAGAAGCGTATAAATTACTCTATAAATTCGAACCAATATCTCAAAGTAGTATCATCGACCTTTTCAACCAATACCACATTTTATGTTTCTGAACCCTAATGTTCATTATATAAGCATTTCATTCGAAATATAAATCGCACTGTAAATAATATTCATCTTCACCGAAGGTATAAATTCAATAAGTCAATTTATAAATTAATATCGTAATATTATCGACCTTTTCAATCAATACCACATTTTATGTTTCTGAATTCTAATTTTCATTACAAACACACACAAGCATTTCATTCTAAATGTAAACAGCCACTGCAAATTAAATTCATCTTCACCGAAGTTATAAATTTAATCAGTCAATTTATAAACGAACATTCCTTACAGCCAACTGCTCTCTGATATCAAACGAAACTCCATGATCTGCAAAATTACCCAACAGAAATAACCTTCGCCATTCCAGTCGCTAGCTAGCCGTTGCCATTTTAATCTCCTAGAGCTCAAATTAGACGCGAAAATCTCGTCTGCAAAGTATTCGAGAAGTCCATTAGCCCGAACAAAGGAGAAGGCGAGCGTCCTTACTTTACGATCCCTTTGTGCTTGGGCTTCCGGTGCTCTGCGAACTTCCGGTATTAAGAAGCAAAGGACTCGGTGAGGCTCGCTGTTAACGCAATGAACGACTTCGATGGCGGCGGTTACCTGCGACCGTGAAGGGCTGAAAAAGTAACTGTCATCGACACTTCTTACTGGTCTCTTGTCATAAAGCCATTTTTAGAAGAACGTACATTTTTTTCCTTTTTTAATGAAGCACCTATTGTATTTCAAGCATAATCTCCTAAAGAGCGAAAGTTGAAAAGAGTTTCTTTTTAGCGTAGCATGACATATGAAGAATTTTCTTTTAAATATCAACTCGAAAGGGAGAGAGTTTTTCAATATAAGTATAAACTATCAGAAGTTGAAACAGTATTTAACCCTCCTGGTGGATTTCTCGCGCGGTATCTCGCCATCAGGAAAACTAACCAGATCTTGATGGAAGAGATATCGCGTCACTACAAGAAAACTGACCAAATCTTGATCTCGCCATCAAAAAAAATCGGCAAAAAAGGCTTGATTAGATATCTCGTCATTGGCAAAATTGGTCAGATCACGATAGACGAGATATCTCGGCAAAACCACTAGGAGAGTTAAGGGAAAGAACGAACATTAAAATTCAGGTTACCTTGAAATTCGATTTTTTGCCATTTTACAACTTTTGGAGTTAATTACTTCCGACATTAATATTCGTGTGGAACAATTCGAGACAAACTTCTTGGAGTAGACATTTGAACACATGTATCATGAATATTTTAAACTAAGCAAAACAGAAATCTCAAAAGAATAATTTCAATTTTTAATTTTGAAAATCTTTTCGAAAAGCCCATGTTAAAGTGAAAACATACTACATGTCGGGAGAATTTTCTAAGATGTTTAGGCTTAACCCTCTTGGTGGTTGTCTAGATGAGGTATCTCTTAATCCACAAAACTGTCCAGATCTTGATGGACGAGATATCTCGTCGTTAGAAAAAACTATCTTGATCTCATCATCATAAAAAATCGGCAATATCTTGATGATCAATATCTTAGCAGTAGCAAAATTGGTCAGCTCTTGATGGAAGAGATATCAAGTCGAAACCACTTGGAAGGTTAACCCTCTCGCTGCGCATCCCGCGATTTCCGCGGGCAACGTAGAAGTAGCAAAAATTTGCGCAGCCCGCGATTTCCACGGGGATGCATTTTTACCGTCTATTGAACTGTGTAACCCGCTCTTTCCCCATTCATGGTTTCATTTTGGCTTTTCTGTGATGTTTAATTGTTTATTCAAATCTGGGTTAACAGATGGCTTTAGATGTCCACATTTCTGCGAAATATACAAGCATTTTTTGCAGCATTTTGCGCACTCTTTTCAAAGCTCAAAAATGTCTGGCAGGAAGCGTTTCGCGAGTGATAGAACCTACATTCCTGACAATATTTCCGACACTGATAGCAGTTCTGACTCTGATTTCAAGTATATTGAAGATAGTTATAGCGAAACTGATGAGAATTTCTCGGATTCCTCTGTGGATAGTGATTTCTAATAATTCTTCATTTCTAATAAATGTTTTGAAAGTATTTTGCATATTTTCATTAGTATATACGTTTTACCTTTGTATTTCATAAAATAAATCATAATTTAACCAAGATTAATTTTCAAAATTTTGCTTTTATATGATTATTCTTCAATTTCAATATTCCGACAACCTTTTTTTATGATCTAATTCTATATCGAAAAAACTCTTTTGCAAAAAAATTTTGTATATTTTAACTCTAAAATATATGTATATTTGAAATATGTAATAAAAAATACGCAATTTTTGAACCTATTTTGATAAAAAAAATTACGCAGCGAGAGGGTTAATGGTCAAATAGTTGCAGGGAAAAGGTTCATCCTATAACAAACATGGTTTTGAGAATGAAGCAAAATGTAATTTTTAAAAGCAAACTGGTCATGGGAAAAGTGAGATTTGAGCAACACATGAGGAAAAGCAACACAGTAGGACAGTGGCTCTCAAACTGTGTGGTGCAGAAGAATCTCAAAGGTGTACTGGCAATGTTTTAAGTATTAAAATCTTTAAAATATCACTTTTCTGGAAACAAATCCACCTGGAAACCTTTGAAAAAAGATGTAATTCCAATTAATTATAATCTATTCATGGAATCACATAATTTGAAAAACAAATTATTCTCAACATGTTAGGTTAAGGTAACCTTGCAACTTCACTTCTCCGAAATGAAACTTTTATATTTATAACATAATTATATCTTTAGGGTATAGTTTAAAAGTTGGTGATTTTGACAAGCTTCTTAATTTGGTCCGGAGGGTTGCGAGTTCGAATCCAACCAAAGACCGTCTCGTACAAAGGGGGCTGGTGCACGTTAAATATATCGTGGCCTCAAATGTCGTCACGTTGGTGTTGAAGTTTGGAGAGTGGGGTGCCATTTTAGGTGTGACGTCATCTGACCGCGATTCAAAATTATGTGGTGTTGTCCTTATAGATATTTCCCTTCGGGTTTGATCCCGGAACGTCGCCAATAGCCCGTTGTGTTGCTTCAGAGTGATGTTAATTAAAATACCTACCTAATTTGGTATCAGACCTTCATAAAATTGAAAATAAAATGCTGTCTCAGCTGTTAAGTCGTCAACTGACCGTGATTCAAAATTACGGGCTACCGCTGCCTCAAATGTGTATAAGAGATCAAGTGGAAAGTGTTTACTGGTGGGTTGCTAGTACGAAACACAATTCAACCAATAGAAACCCTAGCTAAAATTTCATTTCAAATACATTTCATGATTATAAGGTATAAGATTGGATTAAAAATCTCTTTTGACAATGATCCTCCATTAAAAACTTTCAAAGGCCGTGGTTATCTTTATTTGTAGAATTAAAAGGGGACTTGAAATTAGAGTTTGATAGTGCGTTACGATATGTTATATTTGCAATCAATTCTTCTGACAGTGTTTTGGAAATACGTTATGTTGCAATTGAATAATGGTACAATATGTGCATCACAAAAAATATATTATCAACTAAAAGCATACTTAGTGATAACCGGAAGTTCATTTTATTCATTAAAAATATGGGAAGTATATATTGATTTTTAAAGAAATCCCCATGTAATGCGGGAAAGTGGATTTAAAATCTCAGCTCTCCTCGTTGAAATTAGTCATTTTTGCAAAAAATTGTTAAACATGGCGAATATTAAATCTATTATAGAAAAGAGCTGAAAGTTTGCATGTTCATATAATATTCACGAATTGATTTAAATCAAAAATAAGTATCGCGTATTAATTACACAGTAACTATTGCATATTAAAAATTACCTTTAAAAACCTAGCAGATATTAAGTTTGGGTTGTTTGATAGTAACCTAATAAAAACTTTCAGCGTGGTAAAGATTATTTCGGTAGATATTAAAAGTCTTGGAGGAAGCTATCGGCACTAGATGTTTCAAATTTTGCATTTTTATAATCTAAAAGAGGATGGACCAAATTAGTAGAAGGCCGCGGTAGCCCAGTTGGGAGAGTAACGGATTAGCAACCGGAGGATTGCGAGTTCGAAATTCGATCTAACCGAAGACCGTCGTGTACGTGGCGGCTGGTGCACGTTAAATCTGTCGTGACCTCAGTTATCCTCACATTGGCGTGGTGTGGAAGTTTGGAGAGTAGGGTACCTGCTTAGATGTTGACCTCGTCATCTGACCGTGATTCAAAATTATGTGGTGATGTCCTCGGTCCTTTCCCTTTGGGATTGATCCCGGACCGTCGCCAATAGCCCGTTGTGTTGCTCTAGTGCTATGTTATAATTCAACTACCTGCATACTAAATTAGTAGAAATTTTTCTACAGATTCGAAATTTAACTATAAATTCAAAATTTTGGAAATACATTAGATTCTAAATTAATTAAAATTTGGTGTTGGTGGAAATTACGAAATTTGATGCAATTTGATGGGAAAAAGATCCTTTTATGCATATAACTTTATACAAGGGACGTTAAATTTTTACATAGTAGGATGTTGTTCCTTATGCATTTGCTCTATAATGAGCGATGCGTGAATAAAGAGAGATGGTTCGATTTTTTTTCCAAAAGCTATAGTTAAAATGCACTGGATATCTGACAAGTGGGGATGACAACCATATAAAGATGAAATAATTAATAAAGCTCAATATAAAATATAACAAAAAGATTAAATATGTTTTAGTATTTTTTTAAAAAATGCCACCTCTTCTAGAAAAAAAATTCGTAAGTGTGTGAGAGGTCTGTCCAAAACAAATCGTTTTTCATGTCAATTTGACAGAGCATACTTTCCCTCCGTCTACATATAAATAAACAGTCTTTAAAAATCAAAGAAAATTTTATAAAATGTATTTCATTCATTCATCTTATTACATAAAGTTAACAGCGATGTTTTTGCATTTTTTGGGTTACTTTTTGAATCCTTGTGGTTGTAATAGAAAATCGGAACAGAAGAGGTCCTGTCAATTGCGCCAAAAGTTGTTGGATTATTTCTGGTTCGCTATGATGTATGGCAGTGATTCTCAACCACTGTGCCGCGGCAATTTAGTGTGCCGCGAGATTCTTCAAGTGTGCCGCCACTGCGAACATTCAGAAGAATCAATTAATTCCTTCTGGATTAATCTTAGATACGATTATCCCACAATCTCAAAAAGCCTTAAGTGTGTTATTACAATTTTCCACATCTTATTTGTGCGAATTCGGATTTTCGGCTTTGACCACCATAAAAACGAAAAAAAAAAGATCCAGACTTAAATTTGGATCACGAAATGAGAATATTATTATTATTTTTACGCCCAAATATACGCAAATAAAGTTATCAAAAAACACCAAGCTCAAATTTCGCATTAAATGTAATTTGTAATTTATCATTAAATAAACATTTTGTTTACTTTGTAATGGAATTTCATTTTATATTTCATTGAAAATTATTATCGTATGCTATTTTTACAAAATATATTTTAGGTACATCAATCAATTAACAAGTAAAATTCCTTTAAATTTATCTTATTGTTAGTGTGCCGCCAAATTTTTAAATTATTAAAAGTGTACCGTGACAAAAAAAAGGTTGAGAGTCACTGATGTATGGTGTCAGATTTAGAAAAGATCTGTCTAAGGACTAGCACGTTTATTTTTACAGCAGACGAAGACATTACAATCAAGCACAATTAGTATTTACAATAAAAGCGAAAACGTAAGGATAACATGACAGAGCAGGGGACAGCACATCCACCCTATCTCGAACATTAAAAAAGTCTCATTTTTTATTCCGCACACTTTTCTCCCCACACACCATTGCAGCCTTTTGGTTACAATTTGGGAGTGGTGATCTCACAAGCCCCTCCGAAATTATTTCCTCAACCCTCCTTGTGGATGTCTAGTTAAGGTATCTCGTCAATTGCAAAGCTGATCAGATCTTGATGGACGAGATATCTCGTCATTAGAAAAAAACAGACCTAATCTTGATCTCGTCATCATCAAAAAATCGGCAATATATTGATGGACCAGATATCTTGTCAACAGCAAATTCGGTCAGATCTTGATGAACGAGAGATCTCGTCGAAGCCACTTGGAGGGAAAAAACATTTCCTGGTGTCTTCACAAATTTCATTTTTCGTTCTCAACACGGAACTTTCAGTCGACTTGCGAAGTATCCCTGTTATAAAACAGCCACCCGCTTCCACACACCCCAAATGTAACTATTATTCCTAATTAATATTCTTCCTCCGTGTGTACCAAAGTACAAATATGGATAGATTTAAAAACAAAACGTGCTTAGTTTTGACTTACAGGTTTTGTATGTCGTACACACACTGTTGTAGTGGGTGATTTCAGAGCGATAGGAAAATTAATTACTTCGGAAGAAATGGACAGAAGTCTGGGAAGCAATTTAAGGTGCTCCAAATTTTACAATAATTCGAATTAATTTCTGTGTTTTATGTTTAAATGTTTTTTCGTAGCTTTTTACTGTGACTAGACGGGCGTAGAAATAATGCGTCGAATACTACAACCGGTTGGTCAATCCTGGACATCTAAAATATCCAAAGTTTCATATAAGTCCTACAGATGGCGACACGAAACGTATCTCGTATTCAATTTGTTCTTTAGTCCAGGCTCGTATCCACTATTGTATCGTCATGTGAATACACATTGACCAAGTGAAGTATTAATAACAATCAGCAAAACTTGGGGTTTTTTTTAATTTTCAAAATTTGAGCGAAAAAATTGACGGGCACAGTTTAACTAGCTTCTTTTCAACCTGATTCCAACGATCTTTAGATATTTTATTATTTTTAGAGAACGAAATTATTTTATTATTTTTAGGTAATTTAAATATTTAAAATTATTTTTTATTTAATATAAGGTTAACTTAAAATTAAATTTGATACTTAAGAGATATTTTTAAGAAAAAAGGACAATGTATTTATTTTAAAATTATCTTAAATTGGATTTAAAATTTTGGCTAAAGTCACATGTCTGTGTGTACGAACGTTTAACATTAGAAAAAATCTACTCTTTCCTGTAAAAGTTTTATTATACTCAAGCTTGTGTACAAGATAGACAGCACTACTATGCAGATATGTGTTATGTTATTGCTCCGACTTTTTTGGCTGTGAGGAGCATTGGCGCCGGCTTCATAAGGATTGGTGGGGCTCGGGCCCCACTAATGTTGTCAGAGGTGGGGCTGAGCACCACCAATATTTTTAAGTATTAATCATGGCCCTTCTTCAAAGAAAGAAGAAATATCTTTATAAGCGTTTTAATATGTTTATTAGTTAAAACTTTATTAAAGGCATGAATAAAAATGTTTACAACTCAGTCAGCTCGAAGGGTCTGGTTTTATCGTACAGTGAAACGCATGCAGACAGCTGTGTATGACTCATGTCTACTAGGTACACAAAGCATATGAATGGCGAAACAAAGAATTCGCCCTTGAGATAGCATGTGGATCAAGGCTGTCTTTGGGGGTGAAAATATACCTCCTTTATACTGCAGATAAATGGAATTGTATTAGCCTACTTTGTTGAATGAGGTATGCATGGGACAATGAATGTGATATGTAAATGGAGGGCCAAACAAAGGAATATGTCCCGAACCTCGATACACTGATAAACTGGTTCAATTAGAATAGTAAATATAGAAATATATACAGGGTGAGTCTAAATTGTTTTCACAAAATAAGAGGGGTGATTAGTACCCATCCAGACGAGCAATAATTACCATGGAACATAGGGTCGCGTTCCACTCTGAGAGGCAGAAGAGTAAAGTCGAAACGCGTCGAGCATGAACAAGTCATCGCCTCTGACCAAATTCGCACACTTTTCCAGCACGGTCCGGCACTTCTTGAATGCCACAGACACCGCACGATGGATCGGACGTGGCGGACCTGTGGCTGGTCCTCCTCGCTCACCGGACCTCAACACACTGGACTTTTTCTTCTGGGGGCACATGAAATCTGTAGTGTACCAGACGCCTGTGGACTCGGCTGAAGATCTCGTAGCGAGAATCGGTGTTGCCGCAGACAAAATTAATACAACACCAGGAATCTTCGAGAGGGTGCGCCAGTCATTCCTTCGCCGGTGTGAACTGTGCAACGACACGCGTGGCCGCCACTTTGAGCACTTGCTGTGAGTTTTTCTCTGATCAATAAATCAGATTGTGCAACTTTTGGTATCGTTCATTCGCTTTCCCAACACTGTTGTAAGTTCATGTTGAAATTCTAATTTTACTATTTTCTGCCTCTCAGAGTGGAATTCCCTACGGGATCTTCTCGCTACGAGATCTTCAGCCGAGTTCACAGGCGTCTGGTACACTAAAGATTTCATGTGCCCTCAGAAGAAGTGCCGGAGGCTACGTAGCAGGTACAAAACGACGTCAGAGGCGATGACTTGTTCATGCTCGACGCGTTTCGACTTTACTCTCTTCTGCCTCTCAGAATGGAATGCGACCCTATGTTCCATGGTAATTATTGCTCGTCTGGATGGGTACTATCACCCCTCTTATTTTGTAAAAACAATTTAGACTCACCCTGTATAGTATAAAATTAGTCAACGGGCTCATGAAACAAACAAAATTTAATACTTATAAATATTTACATTTGACGAAAAGATAACATAAATACGTAACTTACGTTAAACGGAATTACAAACACTATACAGCAGCGCGTTGAAATCTAGCGAACCGAAAGTGTACAAAATGAAAAGTTATCATATGTGCGAGCAGCTACCGCTTAGTTTCTGCGGAGCAGCTATACACAGAATGATCTGCAGGAGTATTCACCAGAATGAATGACGGGTAGGAGTAGATACCTACTACCCCCATTGCAGCCGGACACACCCAGTCTCAGTCAGTGTGTTCCATCAACTGAGTTATTCGTAGTTTCTTTTTCTTGTGTCTTAATTATATTAGTTCTTTTTTATATTAGTTTATTAGTAACGTTTGAATAAGTTTTTAAATCTGCTGTTGGATGGAAAATTGCTACGATGGACAAGTTTTTATTTAAGAAATCACGCATTGAAACAACCAGGAGCAGATCTTTCATCAATTCCAGGGCCATCAACCTCTCTACCTCAACTTCATCTCCTCCATCTCGGCTTTGTCCTTCTGGCGAAAAGCAAACCGGTAAGAGAATATCATTTAAAAAATCTTGGCTTTCAAAATATAACTGGTTGGAGTGGAATTCCTTCGAAGATAAGGTATTTTGCCAAACATGCAAAGAGACCGTAGCCAGGGGCCTTCTGACTTTTAGCAGAAAGAAGGAAGACGCTTTCACATTAGTGGGATTTTCCAATTGGAAAAATGCGATTGAAAGATTTAGTGCACGAAAACACGCGCCCAAAGAAAGCGCGTTGAAAAGAGCATCGCCACAAAACGTTGCTACTTCATTAGACGAACAGCTAGCCAAAGACGAAAAATGCACATTCAGTTATGTTATGCATTTTTACCACAGTAAAGTTTCTTTGCCGACAAGGTATACCAATTCGAGGCTTTGAGGATGTATCCTCGAATTTCTGGCAGTTACTTAACTTGCGGAAAGATAGCCTAGAATTGAAGGAGTGGTTGGGGCGTTCCAGTTACAAATGGCTGTCACACGCTATCCAAAATGAGGTTACTGAAATATTGGTCCAATCTGTTTTGCAGTCAGTGATCCAAGAAATAAAGAAACATGAATGTTTTGGGATCATGGTTGATAAGACATGTGATTTAGTTCAAGAACAAGTCACCTTTTGCATTCGATCAGTGAACGAAAATTTGGATATTTGTGAGGACTTTATAGGCTTTTATGCAGCTCCTAACACAGGTCAAAACTCTTTTTGAAATTGTTAGACATTTTCGTTCGATTGGGCTTGCCGTTTCAAAATCTAAGGGGTCAATGCTAAGATGGTGCAGCTCAAATGCAAGGAAGATTTAAGGGTTTACAAAAACTAGTGAAAGATGTGCAGCCACAAGCACTTTACGTGCATTGCGCCGCTCATAGTTTGAACTTGGCGGTAGAAGACAGTTTGAGGCATGTTCCCAGTATGAGATTATGAATCTAGCAAAGGATTTAATTAATACTATGAGAGTCACCAAAATGAATGGAAATTTTTAAAAACACTGTTGATTGTGAGAAATCTGCCAAAACTGAACTTCGGCCGCTTTGCCGCACAAGGTGGACAATGAGAACCTCTAGCATTAACCAGATTTTGAAAAACCATTCCAACCTCATAGAATTCTTTGAGATGTTTTCGGAAAATGATGGTTCTGACGCAGCATCCAGGTGCTCTGGATATCTTGAACAAATGGTTCAATTCAAGACATTTTTCTTCCTGTCTCTCTAGTCTCATGAACCCAGTAGAAGTGAACACTCAAATACAGTCCTCAGATATTGGAACTTAGGAAGTAGAAATCAAGATTAAATGCCTTATTGAGGTTTTAGAAAAAAAAACTTGGTGACTATGAGCAATTCTGATAAGTGTCTGAATGAAAAACTAAGTTTCATTGGTGAACCAAAACTACCTCGACAGCGTTGTGGTTCAAAAGGTTTGAAAATCCTGGTGTATCTGAAGCTTATAAGTTTTCCAGCCCAAAAGAGTATTTCAAACAAATATACAAGGATATATCAAAAAGTAAGGTGAATTTGTCTCTAAAACTCAGAGTTTTTTGTGTAGCTAATTAATTTTTTAATATGTTGCAAGTACCAAGGTGATAGAAGTGTGACGGCTTGTAGAAACTTCTACGTCGAACCGTCTGGTGCTTAGAGCAAATCAAAGATGGCGCATAGACTTGAGCATTACTCCAAGGAGGAGGTGCGCGGTGTCATTCGTTTTTTATGGGCCAAGGGGAAAAAACATGTGATATTCATCGAGAATTGTTGGAAGTCTATGGAGAGAGTGTTATGTCGCAGAAACAAGTGTACGTGTGGTGTAACGACACGAATGTGGCTGTCGTCGATGCCATGATTCGTGAAGACAGAAGAGTGAGGTTGCATGATATTGCAAATGCATTGAATAGCTCATATGGTTCAGTGAGCAGTATCGAAGTGAGAAATTCTTGACCATCCTCCGTATAGCCCTGATTTAGCCCCTTCGGATTACCATTTGTTTGGCCCCTGAAGAAACACCTCCGTGGGCAGCGTTTCCATACACTGGAAGAGGCACAACAGGCTACACTTACCTGGTTAGGGAACTTGGAGCAAGATTTCTTTGAAAAGGGCATGGATAATTTGGTGCCACGTTGGAATAAATGTTTAGACCACTATGGTTCCTTTGTCGAATGATAGTGTGATACGATTAGTCAAAAATAATAAATTTTCATATATTTATCTCTCTCTCTCTCTCTCTCTCTCTCTCTGCACGTTTTTCTGTCAATCAAAAATTCACCTTACTTTTTGATACTCCTTTGTACGTAGAAGTTTGCGATAGTGTTACTTTGCCTTCAAGAAAGGTTTGAATCATAAGCTTTAAAGAAAGAAGTTGCTGTAGAAGAGTGATTCAGCTGTGACCCATGGAACTACCGACTTTAAAAATGTACGAGAATTCTGCAATGATTTGGATGCCGACCGGCTTTCTTTGCAAGGCCTGCGCGCTGATTCAAAATGGCGACAGCTGAAGGCGGTTGTTTATCCAGTCCTTGCGAAAGCTTATCGTCAAAACAAACGGGTTTTTTTCATGTAACACTGCTTTTCTAATTGTTCGTACGAATTAGCGTACATTTCTTTGCTTGAAAATATTTGGCACGATTTATATAACTACTTATCGTTTATTTTCATGTTTGAATATGCAGATTCTAAGATAATTTTGATATTAAAATGCCTCTTTTTTGGTCCTAGTTCAATTTTATTATATAATTTTCATTTCTTTTTTCTGAATAAAACTTGCAATAATATTTTTTTAATTTAAAAGTTAAATAAGGTGCTAACTTTGCTATCTGAACTAAAGTTATACATTTTAAAAACATTCTAAGGAAAGTTTAACATAAGCTTTTATTTAGTATGTAAGGTCTCATGCAAGAATTTTTTTATTTTTTTGCTACTGTTTATAAAAAACACAAAAGAAAACGTAATACTTAATGTGTAAATAACGAAAAAATAATTTTATCACTCATTTTCCCAAAACATTTGTATTAAACAAGCTTTCTAAAACTTTTAAAATCCTTAAATTATCACCCACGGTTTCAGTTCTACCAATAATAATTATTATAACACTGACAACTCATGAGACAGTTATGACAAATTCATTGATCAGAACATATATAGATAATACAACATTCACAATTAATAAATACCAGTAAACCCATACGAAACTTTCGCACATTACAAACAATGTGTTTTAACGTAGACTGAGTATACCATGTAAGAAGTGGGTAAAAAATCCTATCCACTGATACCTTATTCATTGCTGTAGGCTTTGTATTAATTGAGAAAAGGGATGTTGACAACAAAAATAATATATAAGATTACTAAGAAAAATTATGATCCAAAAATGAGAGACATACAAATGCAGTTTGATAAGATATAAAACAATTCATGAAATCAAATTACTCATTGAAATTATATTGTTGGCGGTTGGGAGAAAGATAAACTCAAGTCAACGATAACAAAGAATTTAATAAAATTACTTAAAAGGCATGCATGTGCCGTGCATAAATGTCAAAATAGAAGACACTCATGTTCTGATTCAAGCTCATTCGCTGAGCCTAATCATAAAACGATTTTAACGAAATAAATTAAATCAAAATTAATTAAATTTTAAACAATGTGTTTTAACGTAAACTGAGTATACTATGTCAGAAGTCGGTAAAAAATCTTATTTCATCGATTTAGGCTTTGTATTAGTTGAAGAAAAGGGATGTTGACAACAGAAATAATATATAGAATAGATATAAACACTCGTATCTAAAATTTCAGCATGATTGAATGTTATTTTAATATGAAAAGTAGGTATTTTGCACTTAATGCACTTTACTTCTGAAAAATCTCTGCAGAAAATTAAAGAGCTTTAAACACTTGATATATATAATACATACACACTTATTATATACACAAATCATAATATAAACAGGAATAAGTGAAGGTAATATTATTTACAACTGGTTAACTTTTTTATTTTTATTTTATCCGAGTTTAACGCCTCATTTTTTTCTGTTGCCATTTTCGAGTAATTATTTAAGAGTTGCACAACTGGCGTTTAAAGAATAAAAATTAAAATAATTAAACTCCAAACGATTCTTAATTATTAGCGAGCCAAGATATTAAGGCACGCGAGAAAAAACAATCGTTTTGAATTCGCGCAAACCGAATCCAGCACGCGCAGACACGGACCGAAACAGCCATTCCCAAAAAAAATTCACAAATACCACTTCCAGGGATTTTAGTTTAGCTTTAGAGGATACTGGAGAAGATAACTATACCAACTTCAAATAATTTGCCAACCATAGATCAAATAAGTTGAAAATAATTTGTGGCTCGTCCCACTGTTGCTAAAATGTATCAGAGGCAAAAGTATTCACAAATAATTATATTTTGTAAACACATCACTAGAATTATGCCTGTTTTTCCTATTCATAAGAGTTTTGTTTATGAAAGTAAAACTTTATTATTAGCGATTGCTGTGAGATCATAACCTAGTTAATTTTAAATGTAGCATGTCACTCGTTGCCTTAAGAAAGAAACTGAAAGATGCAAACACACTTATTGCCATTCATTCCACCAATCTACAACGTGATCTTACCAAGTGATAAGGCTGATAATGAGAGCTATGTTAAATTAATTTTAGTTTTTCTTTCGGTGTAAAACAATGATTAAATCTTAAATGTCACTAAAAGCCCGTATCGCATTCTTCGAAAAAATCTACTTTTGATGTGAATACGTCTTCAAAATCGGAACAGTACTGGGGAACATGCATGAAAGGTCGAGCATCAGAACTGTTTTGTCTTATGATTTTAGAATCACAAGATAAATATAACAAAGGATGCCCGTACCTGACATAATCTTCTGATCGAGTGTGTAGGCGTGCTTAAGTAATGCCATTCGAAAGCTACCGAATACGCTACAATCACAGGCCTTTAATCAATAAAATTATCCTTCTATATTAATATCAAACTGCACTTTAATCGTTCAAAGTGTAAACCAATTCTTGTATATTCTCACTAAACAATCGTTCAAACTTCCTGTCTGCTTCATTCCACAATCCAACATCAGGTCCGAGTATTCAGCCAAAACTACGGCTTGTGTCCCCGACATAACCTACCAATTTTTTGAAAGGCAACGATATAAGCCACTAAAGAGTCCAATATTGTAAAAAGAAATAATTTATTAAAGTACCAGAATAATCTGTTCATGTAAATGACAGTACAGGAAGATAACTAATTTATAATTAATGTAGTGAAATATGGATAACATTGCACAAAAAAGTAATTAACTGGATCTTTTAAAAGTTAAAAACCTGAATATTTTGTGTTATGGGGCTAGTCATGTTATTGCGCTAAACCCTTCATCTAAAAATATTTGAGAAGATAGGATAAAACATGGCCAGTGAAACTCAATGTTTTTGTTAAATCTAATCTGCTTTTCTATTCATTTGTTAAGTTCATCAAATTTTGTAATTTTAGTTAAATTTCTTACCCACTGTTTCTTTGTTAAATCAAATTACCTCTGTAAGCCCTGTGTTGTACTTATCTCGTGTATCTATTTTTTGTTTGCAAATTGAAAAAAATATATATAATCTGTATTTTGAGTTGCGTCACTTTCCAAGAGGTGTGTGATAAAAACAGAGTTCAAGATCAATGTTCATGAAAAACAAATGCTTTCTCATCACGCATTTGAGAATATCAAGTATGTTTGACATTATAAGGTTAACAGAACAAGGTTATAAGAGTGAAAGGGGAAATTGATGCATATTTAGAACAAATCTCTTCTAATTCAAGATAAGATAGCATAGATTCTTAGTACCTTATCAAAGAAATTGGATCACTATTTCAAGAAAATAACTTGAACTTGTTTCTCATGTAATGACCTTACTTTGTTCCATATTTAAAAATTCAGAGCAGTAGATTAGGGAACTCTCATTAGGACCGATGCAAAAAACATAGCTACCGAACGTAATGGGACGTCTTCGCTACTAGTAAACTATATTACACATTATATCGCTTTCTTTAAACACTAACTTTATCTTTTTTATGGTTTTGATAATATATATAGTTCATATTTATCTTTTCATAATTAATAATATATGTAACAAAACAGCAATTTTAGAAGCTGTAAGATTTCATACACTATCGATTTCTTGTTCGGAAAAGAACAATTTCTCAAAACCATTTTTATTAAGCTACCACTTAAAAGTCATCAGCTATTCATGATTCCGGAAGTGATTAAAACATTTTTAATCATCTGATTTCTTTGTGAAATGGCTATAGACAAGAAACAACCAGTTAGGAATCCGAAAACTGATAATTTTGCATGTAATAAATGGCCGAATATTTTGAAATTCGTAGACTGTGAAAACGTTAACTGTATGCAATCTATTATATCGGACGATGGGGAAAATATATAAATAAGTATGATACTCACGAATATCAGCAATTGAATTTTCTACAGAATTGGCGAGAGGGATTTTCAATGTTAACATAGAAACCAGTCAGTTTGCGAATATTTTACCTCTGCTGTCCAAATGCTCTCGTATGTTATATCGAGGTTACCTTAAAATGTTGTTTATCGACATTTCGGCAACGTTTGGCGTTTATTCTAATTGGTGTTGACAAATCAACTAACATGCATAAATTCGGGATTTATTTCGAATTTTTAAAGAGATGGTGCTGAAATAGTATTCGATACATAAATGACGTCCGGAATACGTACAAGAAAACACGTTCCGCCACAGAAACGCTGCCGCCATCTATATTTAACTTCACACAAAATGCCTTCCTTTCATACCATTTAATCAGGAAACTTTTCGAAAAATCATAAGATCGGGATAAAGGAAGTGCCTAGACTCAGGAACAACATAACTGGACTCTTGATGACTCTAAACGAGTAGTCTGGTCTGACGAATCGCGTTTCCGACTGGATTAGAACTCGCAACCCTCCGGTTGCTAATCCGTTTCCCTTCCAACCGGTCTAGAGTTAGGGGAAACCATTCACGGTTATCGCCTTTCATGCCTTTGCAAAAAGCAACTTTCTCCAAAAGCACATTCCAGCGCTTTTCACACCTTTTCAACCAGCGACTGACCCAAGGCCAACTGCCTTATCGTTGGATTAGAACTATGCCGCATACTCGTCTCCATTTTTTTTCAATAGACAACAGCAGTTTGCAATTGAGTTGCGACAATTGCAACTTCAAATTTCGACAAATCGTTATTTTAATTACCTTGCATATTATGCAAGGTACATATGCAAGGTACTATGTACGAGGGGTGTTCAAATGAAAAGATACGAAACGACACTGTGGGTATAATTGAAGTCTTTATTCAAAAGTAATCACTAGAGGCCTGAGCACAACTATCCCACTGTTTCACGAGCCAAAGGATTCCCTGTTCCCAGAATTCCTGTGGCTGTGACATGAGCCAATCCTCCACTTTGTCCTTCAGTTCATCGTCCGTGTTGAAGCGCTTCCCTTTGAGATGTTTTTTAGCGGACAAAACAGATGGAAGTCGCAGGGCGATATGTCCGGGCTGCAGGGCGGATGCTCAAGCTGCTCCCTCTTGAACTTGGCCAGTACACTTTGTGTGACCCTGGAGACGTGTGGACGCGCATCATCGTGGAGCAGAATCACTCCCTCCGTGAGCAGCCTAGGCCGTTTGCTCTTGATGGACTTGTGTAGGCTACGGAGTGTCTCACCTACCAGTTTAACACCTTCCGCAATCAGAAATCTTATAACACCTCGCTGCTCCTCAATCGTCGAACTTTGCAATGTGAACGCCATGATGTCCTCACGCACTGCCGCGTCAATTGGACGGAACACACAACTGCATGCTTCATGTGCGGGCACACGCGCATGCGCACAACCACGCCGGTACTCGTACATTCGCGTCCCTAGATGTCTCACTACGTTATCCCAAAGCGGCATATTCAAATTTCAACCGGTTTGGTTGTTACGACGTTTCGTACCTTTTCATTTGAACACCCCTCGTACATAAAAGGTACTATGCAAGGACTTATGTACCTTGCATATTATGCAGTTCCCCAAGTGTGTATAGTTAATACATATTCCTTTATCAAGTGCATCATACATTCACAGGGCTGCCAGTCAAAGAAGCACTTGTGAAATAGCAGCATAATTTTTTAAAAATAGAAGCAAAAAGTCTCATCTTGAATCCTATTTGAGTTGCTCAGATACAAAATGAATCCGCTAAAACACAAAATGTGCTAATTAAGTATGAAACAAACGTTACACAATTTCGCCTAGAAAAATTAAAATTTTAAAATTAAAAACTAAATATTTTCCTAATGTTTTCAAGACAATCTGCCAACCAGATTCCAATGTTTTTCTTTCATGGTTACCATGACTGGTGCCAAAACTTCCAAATTGGAGTCTCAGAAAATTTCTCCTACAACAAATATCCGAAAAATATTTTTTCCGTATTCTTGTTAAAAAGGACGAAATTTTCGTTGACCTTGGGTGAATTTTTAAAAAAGTCGCCAAAATTTTGAAAATAGCTTTAAAGACGATTTTGCTCAAAAAGATATCCCTAATGGCAAAGGTAGAAAAATGGTAATAAAGTTGCCCCTGCTGCAGCCCTGATTTAAAATCTCATTGGAAGTCATTTTGGTTATTTGGTACTGGTGATCAATAACACAAGTACTCGTCCACTAATTTACATTTGACCTCGAAAATTGGAGTAAAGGAATATTTTATTAATTTGTTGAAAAAGTGTTTAATGACAAAGCAAGCTATATTTTTTTAAAATATATTTATTTCAATTTTGTCATATTTACAGTCTTATACATTATGCATTTGTGAAACTCGGAACTATTTTTTTAAACATCAAGTCTAAATTGTTATTATCAGTCTTCAAAGTGAAAGTCGCACAGCAACTCTTTAAGAACTAAAATTAAACTTATAAAAAAAACGATATTAAAAGCAACTATAGTTCCATGCGTACAATACATATCACATAATATTCAAATAAAATTTTGCTATCAATAAAAACATTTCTTTCATTAAAATGGAAGATTTTTTTTAAATCAATAAATTTTTTGTGCATCTCACCAATGTTACTGATTAATAAATACTGAGTTTCAAAAAGAAATGAACAAATTAGATATATAACCCGAACAAAACTCCACCAAACATCTTAGAACAATAAAACAGTCAACATTGAACTGATGGAACATTCCAAAAATAAATTAGCCCTCTTTGTACTGTTAACCCGTACCATTACCAAAGATCAAAAAGTGTCAAAACAGGAAGATAAAATTTTGTAGTACAGATTTGCTAATGTAATTTCTTTCCACAAAAAAATCCATTTGTACTTTTTTAACAGTCCCCTAGAGGTTGTCTCAACGAGGTATCTCATCATTAGAAGAAAACTGAACAGATTTTGATGGACGAGATATCTCGTCAATAGCAAAACTGGTCAGATCTTGATGGACGAGATATCTCGTCCAAACTACTTGGTGAGTTAAGAACTTGTGTGCCTAATTTCAAGTCAAAATTCGCAAAATTGGCCCTGTTATAAGTCATTAACAGATTCGGCAAGCAAATGAAGAATATGGAGCGTACCCCACTTCACAAAGATATTGTAAATGTCATAAAGTTGATTGACAATGATTTGTCATCAAAAGATCACACTAATGTGCTGGTATAGCAGATTATCAAGAAAATACTATGAGCACTGAATGTTTCCGTTAACTGTACTGAAACTTTACACATTTTTCTCGGAAAGACTTTCGTGAGTGGCATATCTGTAAAATTATTGAATTGATCCGACTTGCAATTTTTACAGCATGTCGAACACACATTCTTTTATCGTTGAATGATTCAGTTGTTTGGTTGGCTTTGGGTTTAATGGCACAATGGCCATATTTGGCCAAGCTGCACCAAACACAAGACGAAGTCAAGTAATTGTGAAAAGAAAGGATGGAGAGTAGAAAGTAGAAAAAAATCGCTTGGTGTACCTGGGGTTGCGACTCCCATGGTAAGCCCCATGACAAGAGAATAGATGACTAGGGTACCTAGGTTTTGTGAAGCCTGTACACATCTAAAGATGTGCCCCTGAGGAGGTTCAATAAATCAGAAAATTTGTGATGCGCTTTTCAAAGCACAAAATTGGTCAAATTTTTTAGCTAAATCAATTAGTACTTGGATTTGACAAGTCACCATTTCCTCAAATTTTTCTGGTCCATCAAACAATTGCTACATGAGTAAGAAGTAAATGCAATTCTAAATTTTTGTTTAAGACCACCTGAAGTTGAGAACTCATGCCAACCAGCGACCACAGCGCTTAGAACGGCATCATGGTCGAGGTGGTTAGCAGGCATGATTCTCTATGAAAATGATTTTTTTTAATGTGTGAATGAATACTGACGTATTAAGACAAAGTTTGGAGTTATATAATTGCAGTCTGCTCACTAAACTCTCGAAAGGTAGTAATTTTAGTGACTAAGCAGAGAACCCCTTCCTTCAATATCTTAGACACAGTTGGTTGTTATGGAGTTTTATGGTGCAAAGGGCCATATTTGGCCAAACTATGCCAAATATGGCCCTTGCACCATAACATCAAGTAATTTTAGTGACTAAGCAGAGAACCCCTTCCTTCATTATCTTAGACACAGTTGGTTGTTATGGAGTTTTATGGTGCAAAGGGCCATATTTGGCCAAACTATGCCAAACATGGCCCTTGCACCATAACATCAAGTAAAAAATATTGTGAAAGGAAAAAGGGATTTAGGAAAAGAGTAGTGGCTTGAAAGCCAAAAAAGATCGCTTAGGTGTATGAAGGGAGTGCGACCCGTGAGATTATTTTAAAGATGATTTTGCTTAAAAAGATACTCTTAATCGACAAGGTTAAAAAATAGTGGCATAAAAAATTGGCATAAAAAAAACTGGATGAGATATCTCATTGGCAAAATTTGCCAGATCTTGATGAACGAGATATCTCGGCGAAACTGCTTGGAGGAACGCAAGTCAAAAACTTTGAAAAACTGCTGGGAAAAGCAGTTCAGCTTCCTCCCAGCAAACCTTAGCATAGAATAAATATACATATATCAATAACTTCACTTTCTCATACAATATCCAATACTAAAGCTACAAAATATCACCAACATAGCAAAAAACACTTCAAAATCATACATTCAAGAACGTATTTCAAAAAATAAATATAAATCATACACAGCTTTCAAATAGATGAAGGGAATGATGATCATAGTGACATTTCCTGTTTAGGACGGGGAGAGATAAGTTCCTAAGCCTAAGAGTTTGAAGCAAAATAGCAACAACACAACAAATAAAGCCTACAGGACCAATTGGACAAGGATACTGAAACCTTTAACACATTTGTTCCAATTCTAAGGGGTGAGATCAGAAAAAAATGTCCTGCTGTGTATGATACCCCATTGGTTGCTCCTCGAATAAAATGATTGTTCATAAAATTGCTAATTTAGTGACGATGATCCCTTTTGATTTATGTTCCAGGGCCTATGGCTAAAGCCCACACGGCGAAGATTAGAAACACAATTCCTCCAATGAAGGTCACTGTAAAGAAAGAAAAGATTTACTCCACTTACTCTACTTTTGAGTTTGCCTTTATTTCAAGGTTCAAAGGTTTTTTAAATGAAAAGTAAGCACTTTTAAGCAATCTTTAACCTTTCAAAGACAATTCAATATCTGGCTTCCCACCACCCCTGAAATAGCAGAATAAAGCCCAATAAAATGCAGTTTGAGCCAAGAAACTAGGGCCATATTACGTTTTCCACTGAATTATGTCTCATTTTCCAAAATTGACAATTTAATATATTAGGAAATAACCAAATTAAGTGACAAGTAATCAGTTATTTTCAGATTTTACAATAAAGTTTCAAAATGCGTTGAATTCTTTCTTAAAAATAATTATGTTAAATTTGTTTAAAAGTAAAGGCATTGGGATTTTGGTTTGAGGTAGCAATATGGTATAAGGTTATAGAACTAAAAATTAAGAAAACTTATGTTGACATTTTGTCAACGAGATCACACATTATCAGAAGCTTAAAACCATTTTTATGCATTAAGTGGTATTTTCTCAATCCAAGACAAAGGACCATTTACAATCCCATGCCCATGAGCACTGAATTTATAATTGAAGAAACAGAATTACATAGATTTACAGGGTGTTTTGAAAATATCTTGCCAAACTGCAAAGGGTGGTAAAGGGGCCCCAAATAATAAATATATAAACATTCCCCACTTCGATTTTCAACGGTAAGCTCCGAACTCATGCGGTGATGCATGACGTTGAAAAATCGGGCAGGTAATGATGCCTTGGTCTTTATACTGTGTTTCGAAAATATTTGGCCAAATTGCAAAGGGTGGTAGAGGTGCTCAAAATAAATACTTTTTGTCAAATAATGTGTCCAAAAATGCAGCATTTAGAGGTAGATGGATGCAGCATGGTAGAGGATGCTGTTAACATCCTTTCAGTGGCATAAGGCATCATCCCGGCTCAGATTATTAACAGCAAGCTCGAAATTTGTGCAGTGATGCATGCTGACAGAAACTGTTACCAACTGACCTAAATAGTGTCCTCTACCACCTAAATGTAGCATCTGGACACACATTCTTTGAAAAAAAATTATTTTGGGCTCTTCTACCACCCTTTACAATTTAGTCAGATATTTTTGAAACATCTTGTATACTTCAAGGGTAACTCCTGAAATAAGAAAATTATTCCTCACCTGATCTAACCGATATTCTTTGTGCCACAATTCGACCTCCAATGACAGCCAAGGTTGTGCAGATCCCATGCCCAATTACAGCTCCCAGTGTAACACCAAAAGCATCCTAGAAAAATGAGTACAGCTTGTGTTTCATGAATTGTTTCACAAAAAGACAGAAAAATTACTGTCACCAGCCTAGTTGATAGATTGCCAATTGCGTAAAACCTTGAGAGCTGTGGTAAGGTCACCGGTGCACTTCCATATACATGATTGTGCAATGGATGATCACAACCATTTGACTGTCTTGCCTTTAGCAAAATTCCATTAAGATCTTAAATTGCAGTTCTGCTAATATTAAAAAAAGTCAAATTCACAGAGTACTGCAAAGGAAAATAAGATTCCTCAGCACTGAAAAGGAAAATAGAATTATTTCTGTTCTCTAAAGTCAATTTGCCCAAATCAAATTTTTGTGGTACCCAGTAGCATGACTCCAATGTTGTTAATTCATGGTTAAAAAGAAAATAGCACACAAGCTTTTCTATCACAATACACATGAAATCCATGTCCCAAAGTTTGCTTGCCCAAATCAAATTTTTCTGGCAACCTGCCAACTGATTCAACTGTTGCTCCTTCAATTCTGAAAATAAAATGGCACATACCAGCCTTTCTTTCACGATGTGCATGAAATCCAGTGCATATGCTGCATAAAACACACATTTACCAATCCAACTTGGAGATAATGCAGTTACGACTATTGCCATCCACTCCGAAATTCACCCCAAACCAAATGAAGTTAAGACATCCATCAAAGCCACCCCTTCTCAAAATGTACAAACCCTGATCCTATGGCAACCACAGGGCTGCAACAGCCAAAGCACTAGTGAAAGTGTAATAGTGAAAAAAATAAATTCAAAACTTCAAAATTGGCATCCCTTGGAAAATTCTCTACAGAAAAATCTGAAAAATATTCACTATCTGAAAAATTCTCACTATTAGTAAAAAAAGGGACTTAATTTCTGTTGACCTTTGTCGAATTATTTTCAAAAAAATTCGAATATGGTAGTTTTTTAGGTGATTTTGCTTTAAAAGATACCAGGGCCAAGGTTGAAAAATAGTAGCAAAAGTCACATTTTAGACACATGTGGCACCCCTTCGACAACCACCATCCAGACTTAGTGGCGGGAGCAGTCATGGTAGACAGCCAATTAACATAAAGCAAATTTAATCAGGCAGGATTGCTTACCTCTCTGGCTGCAAGAATAATGGTAGTCAACTGTGACCTATCACCCCACTCAGCCAGAAAGGTCATGGTGAAGGCCTCTAGAAATATTCTTGAAAAGAATACCATGAGTTTTCTTCTAAATGCTTTTATTCTACTGTTCTTGATAATTCCTGTTTCCACATCCATTTGTCCATCATACTGAAAGTAAGGTTCTAAAATTAACTATGCATTGACAGATTTGACTAATTGCTTTATCAAACTGAATCAGTAGCATTAATTTTTAAAAACAGTAGCAAAATTTAGCTTCTCTTAACCCTCCAGGTGGTTTCAACGAGATATCTAGTGCATCAACATCTGACTCGTTTTGTTAATTACCGATTTTTGATGACAGAATCAAGATCTGTTAAGTTTTATTAATGGCAAGATACCTTGTCGAGACAACCACCAGGAGGGTTAAAGCTAATTTTAGTTGGCCCCAGCAGTTACATCCTTGTCACAGGGTACTCTAAAAATGTTGTTTGAAGTTGAAGTAGGAAGAAGAGTTTAGCATAGCATGGTGTTGTTAACAGAGCACACTTTTAACAGAAAAATACTAAATTTACACGGAGCCTCATTGAAGCAATAAGAATGTTTATACATTCATTTGTGACCAAAACAGGGATTGGTGCAATTGGTTAAAAAATGGGGACTTAATTTTCACTGATCTATGGCAAATTTCCAAAAAAGTTGCCAAAATTTTCAAAAAGTTGCTAAGCTTTGAAAGGAGTTTTCGGGACGATTTTGCTTAAAAAGATACCCTTAGTCACCTATGTTAAAAAATAGTAGCAAAAAGTTGCCTTTTAGTTGCCTGTGACAACCTTGAAATTATCGCAGAAACAATATTCAAATGAGTTCAAACGAAATGTGAGAAAGTGGGAAGTTAAGGCAAAATTAATAATACTAAAGGTTGGTTGGTTGATTGATTAGGGTTTTATGGCACAAGATCCAAAAATGGACAAGCTGAACCAAAAGCAAGATCCTAAAATTTGATATAGATTTTTAAAATATCGGAATAGTAAGACTAACATTAAAAGGGTGATAAAAAATTTAAGTAATCAACTTGAAAACGAAATAGAAATTTTAGATCAAAGCATGAAAAAATATATATTAACATGTCATCAGCATTTAAGTAAGATGTAGAATTATAATGTATGGATGTAAATGACTTAAGAGATGAATGAATGCAATTTAAATGACACAAAAAGGTGAGATGAATAAAAACATGAGGGTTACCCTTTGAAAAAACCACGAAAGCTAACTCATCTCAAAAAGACATACTTAAGATGGGGGTTACCCAATCTAAGTTAATTTTGAAAACTTAATGAGTTGTAATTTAAAAGGTGATGAACTTAAGTAACTTGCTTTTGAAGAAACTGGTAAAACATTTAATGTCAAAATATTTCTTTCTTTCACAACATAAAGCATTTTACAAAATAAAACATTAAAGTGATGAAAATCAATATTTCTGGATAATTTATTTTGACTAATTTATACTTATAAATATATCTAAAAAAACTATTTTAAAACAAGGACTTACACTTACAAGTCTTTTTCTCATCTACATTGAAAATAAGCAGTAATTTAAAAACAAATACTAAAATAGTTTCAACAGATTTAAAAGAAATTTTCACATAAAATTCAATTTACAATAAGTTCAAACTATTTATCTCAATACAAATAAATTTGTTTTTAATTATTTCTGAACAAGAAAAATGAAGTTTTATTATTATTATTATTTGTTATGATAAAGTATTTTGGAAAAGCATACACAAGGGTTGAATACTATGAGCCAATACTTTAAGCTGTTGAACATACACTGTTGGCCATCGAAAATGCAACACCATGTGAATGAAGCATCTTATAGCTGCCACTATGTCTAAAGTTTTGGAGCCTGTTGTCCGATCTTCAGATTGCCATCGACCAGTTCGCAACAGGAAAATGCTTGACCACACATGGCATGTAATGTACACCATTCTACAATATCTACTAGGTTTCACTTCTTTGATGGCACACGTTTTCTCACTGTAGGGGAAGGAAGTCAAGTGAAATCTGCCGTTCTGAGATGCGAGTAAGAAATTTGGGCGCCGTAGTGTAAAGTTTAACTTAATAAATATAAAAATAGCTTTAAAAGCAAGAAAAATCCAAAAGTACTTGACTTTTTGCCATTTTCCAATAAAAAGAAAAGTCACTTCCATAATGAAAATCTACAAATTACATACCTATTCTTGGCCACTCTAAAATAAAGAAAAATTAAGCACAACATCAGATTTTAAAGTTACTTTTAACCAGGTGACCATTTGAATACTAGGTTTCAATACACTGCTGTGTGAATTCTAAATTTTCAGAAATACAGAACAAGTCTAGATATAGATACAGTGATGTATACACATTTATAAGTTGGAACGAATGGTTTATATACACTTATAGTAAGGCTCCGACAAGAAGAAAGTCAATCTCGGGTCAATCGATTTTTGAATAGGTATGAATGAAAGCTCATTAGAAGGACTGCCATACCAAAAGTATGAATGGAGATCATCATGAACGATTTTCTCCATGCCAACTCATCATCACTGTAACCTCTTTCGGCACTGAACAATACTTGCAACCGGAATCTGGGCTAAAGACTAAAGACATCAATTGTAATCTACACTTCAACCATCACCTAATTTAAAGAACAGATACGTTCAAAACCACATGACCCGACTGCCTTCTCATGGTAGTGGAACTTTAGTCCTAATTGCACATATGTTGAAACTATATTGTCCTGCTTCAAAATTCATTGATACACAAGAAGATAAGACCAATTAATAAGTAGTAAACACCAATAGCATATTTTTAAATTTTGATAAAAACTCAAAATTATCGCAACTAGTTATTCAGTTCAAAGCAATAATTTTGACATTAAGTTACTAGTAATGGTTTCCATATATAAAAAGTAATACCCTGGTTTTTAAATTAATCTAAAAAAATGCTTGAGCAAGATTTCTCAAAGCTAAACATAAAATGAATCGTTCAAAAGAAATTTCACTATTCATACAAAACCATTCTAAAATGTACAACAGTCAAAAATTATAAAACAATTTTTCCAAAAAGTTAACATTTTAAAGCACACAAAGGTTTCTAAAAAATTTGGAGCACATATATTTTGAATAAAATATCTTAGAAAAATAAGACTACCTCATTTTCACGTTTACTTAAGTTCTTCTGAACTTCTTCGTATTCTTCTTGACCTTCATCAGGAGACATATCATATGCTAAAAGAGTGTGAAGTGATTGTTAAATATATTCAAAGTACTTTTAATAATTCAAAAGATAAATAACAAAAATATATTAGGTTTATAATAACGTCAAACTAATTACTTACAATTCAAGGTTGATATGCTTTCTAATTTAATGACCAGTAATGACAATCTCCCATGTATTTCATTGGGAACTCCCATATTAGAGCTAATTTTTAGTATCCTCCTGGGTTCCATATATCTAACTAATAATCCAGATGGCGAAATTTATTCCCACCAAATACATTCCAAAAAACTGTTATTATTGTCAACAGTTTAGATTTAGAGGTACTCTTCTATAAATATCGAAAAATTACCTATAATAATCGATAGAAGATTTAGCATATACTAATCTATGGTGAAATATCCATTTCTGGATTGCAAACAGGTTGGTTGGTTTAGGGTTTTATGGGGCCATATTTGGCCAAGTTGTACCAAAGTAAACAATGCCATGAAAGGGGGAAAAGGAGGGAAGGAGTGGGACTCCCATGTTTACTAAAGACAGTAAATCCCATGGGAAAAGAAAAGATCACTAGAGTATCTCGGGTCCATGCAGCTCGTACACACTTAAAGGAGAAGTGCCCCTAAAGGCACTTCTCCTTTAGTGTTTCTAACAGGAAGTATAGAAGAAAGTTGGTTCTCATTTTCAGTGGTTTAAGAAACAAATTGATGTGCCAAACCTTGATAGGATTTTAGGATTTTAGGCTTTGTTTTAAACATACCAGTAAACAAGTTTTCTTACTGATGAGCAATAAATGGACTGACCAGAGAAATCAAGAGATAATTAAGTCAAAGTTAAGGGCAGCAATAGTAATAAACTATAGTTGTAAAGAGTTTTTGGAATTTACACAAGAGGTGGGAATAAAAAAATGTTTAGTTCTGCAGTATCACTGGACAAATACATATAAGTGTGGACTAAGAAACAAGCAAATTTGTAAATTGTTATTCTACATTGCAACCTGCATATTATATATAATGTAAATTAATTGCTTTGTCTAATATTATCCTTTACATGAACATTTATTGAAGTGATGCTAAAATGTGCAAAATTTGTCATTTGTCTCCATTAAATACATGGCTGAAAGTTGGTCTCCCTAATGCATGTCACATTTTTCTTGATTAGTATTTTATTTGGTAAATAAATTTTAGCATTTCTAATCATTTTGCCTAATATTTTGATTAGGTATAAATATATGGTTTAAGCAAGATACCCAAAATACATACAAGATATAAAAGTATATTTTTGTCAGCTTAAGTCCCTTTAAAACAAATATCATGAAACCAATCCTTCCTTGCTGAATGTTTTCAGAGTATTGCCCACATAACCAACAAATGATCTGATGTACAAAGGGAAGTTTTCAGTTTGAGATTTCAACCAATAAAAGATCAAAGAATCTGCATTGTTAATGAATAACTGTTGATTTTGAAATCACACAAAATGTATGAATCTTTGTAAAATGCCAAATGTTAAAGAATACAATCCATGATGCATTTGTAAAAATTACAATATTTATTTATGTTTTGTCAACATCAACCCCCAGTCATACCTTACACATAAAACTAGAAAACACATTAGTAAGTAGCGATGAGTGATCTGAGAATGGTTGATATGAAATCTAGATAAAATGACATCTAAAAAATAAGGATTCAAAAAAAGCCAAAATGAGATGATTGGCTGGATCTTATGAAGTTTATTATCACTGCTCTTCCCAGTCGTATTTAGCCAATTGTTCCTTATGATGTCCTGAAATCATCATATGGAACACGCACTCGAAAAGATTACCAAATTGCTGCAAACAGACTACTACATAAAATAATTATAATATATGTTATGAAACTGTCAAGTCATATGAACTACAAGAAATAAAACTCATGCTTACCTTCTTTTAACATTTTCAAGCCAAATATAGCAAATAAAGCTGTAGATATGTAGTGGGTATATGTGCGTGGAATTACTGTCGTAGCAAAACCCAGGCATGCTGCAAGAAAACTTTAAATAAACAAGAGAAAATACTAGATGAAAAAATTAATTTTATTCTCAATACACCTACATATTTCTCAGGAAAGCATTAAGAAAGTGGTAAAATTAGTTATGAAAGAACAGATAAAGATATGCAGAATACCTAAAATCATGCGAAACTTAATTTGTTTATCATTTCCCTCGAGGAACTAAAATAAACTTATTTTACATGCAACATATAACACAGATCTGCTCTTCCATAATACAAATAACTACTTAAGTACGCAAGCAAAGATAATGTTCGCAACATAATGTAACCCCATCTGAAAACAAAGAAAAATCAAAATGTTCTGACAGTCAGGTGAACAGTTTATTATATTAAGTATATTAATAACATAATTAACTCTTAAATGACATACCATAAGGAAATGAACAGATTTAAAGCAAACACACACATAAAAACATTAATTATTTAATTATTAAAATATTTTAGGTCTTCTGCCAGCCAAATAGGAGCCTCTGTCAACCGTACTCAGGCATGATACTTGGTGATATATGTATATATATAAAATTTGCGATACAACTTTTAATTATTTCAGATTGAAACCATCAGGGCATCCAAAGCACTTGTGAAATAGCAGCATAATTTTTTATAAATAGTACCAAAAGAAGTCTTCTTAACACTATTTTGTAGCAGTTTTAGTTGCTCAGATGCAAAATGAATCGGTTAAAACACAAAACGTGCAAATTGAGTACGAAACAGACATTGGAGATATCACCTAGGAACTTAAATTTCAAAATTAAAAAAAAAACAAGTATTTACTTAATAAGTTTTTCATCACAATCTAGCAACCTACAAATTTCGATGTTTTTCTTTTGTGGTTGCCATAGCTTGGAGCCAAAATTTCGAAAATGATGTCCCTTGGAAAACTTTCTCCCCTAAGAAAAAATAAAAATAAAAACATTTTTCCGTCTGCTATTAGTTAAAAAAAAAATGACTCAATTTTCGTTGACCTTTGGTGAATTTTCGAAAAAAGTAGCCACAATTTTGAAAATAGTGATTTTTTAGACGATTTTGTTTAAAAAGATACCTAGTCATCAAGGTTGAAAAATAGTAGTAATACGTCGCCTGGTGTGCAGTCCTGAATTATGCAATACATATTTATACAATAATGCCTTACCTGATAGAATGGTCATGATAGTTAGGGCAGACATTGCACCAAAGAAAACTGTAATTCGTGGATGTCTCATAGCCATGATGGCAGCAATGAAGAATGTTTTATCTCCTAATTCCGATACTATAATCACAGACACTGCAGCAACAAAGCCATGGATGAACCCTAGGTGACCGATGTTCTTAAACTTGTGAAAGAAGGCTCCAGGTTTCTTGAAGTCCCCTCCAACCTGAGGCAGAATATTTGCAAGTTAGTACACAAAAGTTAGATTATTGTAAGCTAAATGAAACAGAAAACCTTACATTATAAGGCAGTGTGTATCAAACTGTAGGTATGCGAGGTTATTCCAGGGAGAGGCATACATCTGTTACCAAAAAGATTTAACTTTACAAGTCATTTTTTCCACGAAAACAAAATTGCATAGTATTTTTGAATGAAAAAGTTACTTATAGAGATGTAATTTCTTGATATATCTTCAAATAAGTTTAATGCATGCACTACACAACTATATGCAAAAATATGGGAGGGGAGAGTTGCTAGACTTCATTGTGACAACAGCAATATTAGTAGGTAGATAGTTGGATTAATATCACACTGGAGCAACACAACAGGCTATTAGCAATGGTCCTGGATCAATCCCAAAGGGAAAGATATAAAGACAACACCTAGTAATTTTGAACCATTGTCAGATGACAAGGCCAACACCTGAGCTGGCACCTCATTCTCCAAACTTCCACACCACACCAATGTGAGCAATATTTGTAATATATGAAAAATATATCATGGTTTTAATAAAAACTAACAATTACAAAAAAAATAATTTCTGTGCTTATATATATATATCATGAATGATACATAAAATAAGCTTCCAGCTTCATTTCAGCAGTCAATAAATTGCAATTCCTGAAAAATGAAGTTTTAAGAAAACTACTCTCCAAATTTGAATATTTGGTTGTTTTTAAGTTTTATGGCACAAGGGCCACTCTTGGCCACGCCATGTCAAACAAAAGACAACATCAAGTAAAAAATGTGAGAGGGATAAGAGAGGGATTGGGTAATATAGTGGGATGAGAACAGAAAAAGGTCGCTTGGGTATCCCAGGAGCATGACCCGTGTTCACAAAAGACAGTAAATACCATATGAAAAGAAAAGATCACTAGAGTACCTTAGGTCCGTGAAGCCCATACACACTGAAAGTTTTAAAGTTAGGTTCGGTTAGAAATTAGGAACAGAAAGCCATGTGGCATTGATACCTAAGCACTTTCTCAGTAGCCAATATGCTTTACTCAGTGTAATTTCAAATTTATTGTGCTTATGTGGATGTGATAAACATGTGATATAGAGCCTGCATTGGCATTTGGGAACTTTTTCTCTTTAGAGCATGTTATTTGAGATTAGTTTTACACATTTTTCATCACTTTTTGTTAAAAGCACTTTCTTTTAACTATGTTCTAAAATTGCAACACTCAGAACCAGGGTTGACAAATAATTTAAGTAAAGAACATTCAATAGTTATCCAATTGTGTGAGTTATTCTCTGTAGAACACTATTTACTGCTATCGAAAGGGTTGGTTGGTTCTGGGGTTTTAAGGCGCAAGGGCTATATTTGGTCAACTATTGAAAGGGAGAGAATTTACTTTCTCCAGTTTTAGAAGTGATTTTCATAGGGATATTCTTTCAAGATTTAATACTGAATTTTATAAAACATTTTATATTAGATAGTGAAAGTATTTTATGTTCATTGGATATGTTTCTTATCGTTAAGTATAGTACCTATTTCTTAGTATTTGTACAGTGCCATATAGTTATTAGGAGATGTTAGCAGAGAATATTCCCAGTGAACGAGAATATTTACCTAACATTTCTTGTTTGGAGAATATTCAACAATTTTCCAATTAAAACCTTAATTTTTAGGGTATATAATTTATTGATTACTAAAAAAACTCTAAGTTTATTTTATGTATCATTCACAATACATATTAGAACTGTTTAAAATAAATTATTTATAACTATTAGTTTTTATTGAAAATAATTATATTTTTTACATATATTACTGATAATGCAGCTGCCACAGTGAAGTCTAAATATATGATAAACAACAAATACCCCTATATTTCTGCTAATAGTTTGCAGCAGATATTAAATATATTGCTTGGAGGAAAATTCAAAATAAACTTTGTGGGAACTCAAAAATAACCACATACTGTCAAAGTATTTCACACTTCAAGCAAAATTGCTGAAAAGAGCAGAAAAATAACTGAAATGTTTTCTTATTTTTCTTTATTTCTAATGTTAACCTCAGGAATACATTTTTAAGCTTGTGATGTTTCTACTTGATTATTCTCTTGTGTGGAGAATATTCTAAGATTATTACAGAGAAATTGAAATCTCTAGTTTAACATGTTGAATGCTTTTGTATAAATAGACCAATCAAGCAGATTGGGCAAGAGAAAAAGTTGCTTCTAGCTTGTTTTATTTTATCTCAGGTCATTTTTATAATGGCTAACAAAACATTGTAAAATTTACTTATGAAGTATTTTTTAATTTTTGAGACCCACTAATGAAAAATAACGCAATAAACCACTATACAAGGGGGAAATTCAAAGTTAGACATCAAATATGACAAGTGGGTTTTGAAACACGATTGTCAAAATCCACTTTATAGGTGCTAACGATCGCTAATTTCGAACCCTGAATGACACATATTACAATTTCAAATGTCAGAGCCGAATAAACTTCGCCAGTAATGGATAAAATAGTATTATTTGAAATAATTTTCGATTATCAGATTGCAAAGTATAATATTTAAAAACCTTAACTACAGGCATCAACGAAAACAAGCAGCATAACAAGAAATCTTGCATGTAATAGCATGAATGAAAAAGAGTAAAATAGAGCTTACATCTTCATAGTTCCCAGGAAATTCAACATTTTTAATGACACTTGTTACTAATAACGGTGCGGGTTCTTCCTCGCAATTAATGACACTTACAGATACTATAATAAACAATATAAATACTAAAAAGCAAAACAATGAAGTTCTACAAGTAAACATCGTGCAAATTATCGTAGAATTTGATGTTATCTGAGAGAATTCCGAAAAAGTCTACGTAACACGTTGTAGTAATAAAACTCAAGTTGAAGTCAGTAGGTTGGACTAGTGAGAAATAGGATCAGCTGTACAAAGATCTTTCACTATCATAATAAACAGTGAGATTTTTCAACAACTATCAACCTTCAACGACGAAACCAGATAAACTTTGCAACGCGAAAAAAGTTTTAAGTCTTAATCAATTAAAGCTATGTAAACAACAAAACAAAAGTTATTGAAACATTTGGCCACAGCGCGGTAGGCGGTTTAGCGCTACAGAGATGAGAGAGAGAGAGAGAGATCGAGAGAAATTGATAATGAACTTGGTAAACAGTTGTTGCCATACAACATGAATAGAGTTTGGTAGGGAAGTATGTATTTAATTAACATAAGCCTGCGGGCTATTGGTGACAGTCTGGGATCATCCCCCGAAGGGAAAGATCCGAGGACAACACAACGTAATTTCGAACCACTGTCAGATGACGAGGTCACACCTGAGCTGGCACCCCTCTCTCCAAACTTCCACACCATGCCAACATGAGAACATTTGAGGCCACGACAAATTTAACGTGCTCCTTAGTACACGACGGCATTTTGTTGATTCGAATTCGTAACCCTCCGGTTGCTAATCCAGTACTCTTCCAACCGTGCTCGGCGGCCCTGAATAGAGTTTGGACACCTGATTCAAACTTGAAGAGGGTTGCGAGTTTGCATCCAACCGAAGACCGTTGTGTACAAAGAGTCTGATGCACGTTAAATCTGTCGTGGTCTCAAATGTCAGTCACGTTGGCGTGGTGTGGAAGTTTGGAGAGTAGAGTGCCAGCTCAGGTGTGACCTCGTCATCTGACCGCGGTTCAAAATTACGTGATGTTGTCCTCGGATCCCGGACCATCACCAATAGCCCGTGTGACATCTTAGCGCCTAGGAGTCTAGAATGGCCGGCTGCAGACCCGGAAGTTTCCTGTTAAAAAGTCCTTCAATACTGCGCTTGCGCATGTGAGGAGAATGAGAAACAGTTAGCTCACGGACTCCGTCTAGTTGAGACGTCTTCGTAGCAATTCGTAAATTTTAATATGAAAATAAGCATTTTTGTTTCGCGCGTCCATTGTAAACCCATTGTTTTGTCTGTGTTAAAATAAATGTTATTTTTTAATGTCCAACAAAAGTTCGGATTAATTCATCACAGACTAGAGTTTTGGTGTCCTGGAAGTTGGATGGAAGCAAGAAAGCAGGAAATGCAGGTAGGCCCACCCTTGTATTAAATTAAATTTACTAAGGTTCTGGCTTACCGGAATTAGTGAGGCAAAGAGCCTAAATAGTTTTGGTTAAAAAAAAAAAAAAAGAAAAGAAATGACTACATATCCAATTTTATTTTGTGGTTATTTAAATTTTGTCTTTATGAAAGTTAATAGAAGTTGATGATAAAGTGAATTTGCATGTTCTACTAAGTAGATATTATCAAGTTGATAAAGTCACGGCCAAAAAGTGCCAAATCGAAAGTGAACGAAAATTTAAATTTCGTTTTGATTTTACTGAAATTTTGTGTTTTGTGCATTTAATGATTTGAAAAGAATCAGATAATTTGAATTACATATGGTAATTACACATTAGTAAAAGAAAACAAATATTTAATTGCAACTATATATATTGCATCTTGTGTATTGTATATGCTACGATATAGTTTAAGATTCTGTTATTATATTTGAGAATTGTGTTTGATATTAAATCTTATCTAGTATTTGAAGCATATTTGGCATTGAATATATTTTGTGAATCATATAGTTATTAGAAAATATTGGTAACTATATTTATGATAACAAAATTGGATTGTTTATTAATAAGTTATTCATCGATCATGGCTTTTCTTTCTCGTGGGAGAAAAGAAGACCTCCTCGAACTCGCAGATGAACTTTGTGAAAAGGTATCGCATAATTGTAAACTGGTTGAGATAAGGAAAATAATCCTAAACAGTGAAAACTATGAAGAAGAGGAAGTTAAAATTTCTTTAACTCGTATTATGGAAGATAGGATAAAGAGAGAGAAAGAAGCAAAAGAAAAAGAAGAAATTGCCAGACAAGAAGCAAAAGAAGAAATTGCCAGACAAGAAGCAAAAGAAGAAATTGCCAGACAAGAAGCAAAAGAAGAAATTGCCAGACAAGAAGCAAAAGAAAGGGAAGACCGTAATATTCGAATGGAAGAAATAGCTTTAGAGAAGAAAAAGCTAGAAATGCAAGCTGCAAGTGAGCTAGGACTATCTAATAGAGAACGGATGCCAAATCATAAAATTGAGCTCATCAAAATTACCCCGAAATTTGAGGAAAAGAAAGATGAAATGGGTCTATATTTAATAAATTTTGAAAGAAGAGCTGAGATGGCAGGTGTGCCTAAAGAAGATTGGGTGCCGTATTTACTAGGCGTATTGCCTTCGGAAATTTCGAGCATGATGGCTAGAGAATCGCCTGAAGATGCAAAGAATTACGATTATGTGAAAGATATTATTCTTAAGAGGTATAAAATGAGTTCTGAGAAATTGAAGCAGATGTTTTACCGTCATCAAAAAGTCCCGGATAAAACATGGAGAAGTTACGCTCATGAACTTACAAGCTACTATGATGAATGGGTTTCTGATTTGGAAATCAAAACTTTTGAAGAACTCAGAGACTTGCATATCACTGAGCAGATGAAGAGACGAGTGCCGTCGGAAGTAAAAGAACATTTTCTGGAGGAGTGGATGGGCTTAAATTCTCCGTTAGAATTAGCTAAAAAAATAGATCAATTTGAAAGCTTAAAGGAGAGTCTTACACCCAGAAATACTAAAGGTCCCCAGAATAAAACAAGTATCAAGAAAACATATGTTAGTTTTCATAAGTCTAAGGGAGAAAATAAACCCTTTGGAAAAACAGAAGTAAACAGAGAAGATTATAAAGAGAGAAATTTTGAAAAAAGAAAGCAACTTCAATGTTATGAATGCAATTCCTATGATCATCTTAGACCTCAATGTCCTAAGTTGAAGAAAAATGAAATCATAGCTGCTAACGAAATAATGGGAAAGGGATTAATAGATTTGATGTCTCCTTACACTAGTGTTGGGACTGTAAATGGGTCTCAGATTTCCATATTACGAGACACAGGAGCCAGCATAGATCTAATTCCTAGGAAGTTTGTTAAGCCACACATGTATACGGGTGAACATGTATGGATAACATCTCCTTTAGCGGACAACCCTATTTGCTTGCCTATAGCAGAAGTAAATTTGGAGTGTGAGTTGGGTCATGTAATAACCAAAGCTGCTGTCAAGGATAACTTCCTAGATAAAGAACACTACTTATTAAGCAATAAGACAGTTGTACTTATAGAAGAGATGAAAAAAGACGAAGACATAGAAATCCAAGTTCTAAATGCAGTGCAAACTCGTGCTCAAAGAAAAAATTTAGAACGTATGGATCAAGAGAAGATAGACTCTTTTAAGGTCTCAGAAAACGAAGACTCTGATACAGAATTAAAAGACATTGTTTTGGGAGAAAGTGACATTTTACCACCACGAGAATGTGAATCAGTGATTCCAGATCTATTGAAGACAACTCCAGTAGAATATAGAGAAGAACAAAAACAGAGTGTGGACTTAAAGGTGCTTTTTGATCGAGCTTGTAAGAAATCTTCAGAAGACAACAAATATGTGATTCTAAATCAAATGTTGTTTTTTAAAAAGAAAGATAAGGATGGATCAGAAAGAAGACTGCTCATAGTGCCCGAAAAATACCGCGAGCAACTAATGAAATTATGCCACGAAGGAGTGAGTGCTCATTTAGGAGTAACTAAAACTAAAGATTCACTAGTCAAAACCTTTTATTGGCCAAACTGTTATCTAGATATTGAAGAATATGTAAAAACCTGTGAAAGATGCCAAAGAGTAGGAAAGCCGCAGGATAGAAAGAAGGCTCCATTGAAGCTGGTTCCAGTTATTCAAGAAATTTTTACCAGGATAAATGTGGATGCAATAGGACCTCTTCCTGTTACCCCAACTGGAAAGAGGTACATCATTTCTGCTCTTTGTATGTCATCTAAGTATCCTGATGCTGTTCCCGTAACAAATATATGTTCCACCTCAGTTGTAGATGCCCTGCTTAAAATATTTAGCCGTATGGGTTTTCCTCGAGAACTACAGTGTGATCAAGGTACCTCTTTTGTGAGTGCATTGACAACGGAATTTTTGCAAAAGTTTGGGATAAAAATTATACACAGTTCAGTGCACCATCCCCAGAGTAATCCAGTTGAGAGATTTCACCGCACTTTAAAAAGAATCATTAGAGTTTTATGCATCGAGTCAACTTCGGATTGGGAGAAGCATTTACCACATGCTCTTTTCGCTTTGCGAACGGCTATTCATGATAGTACAGGCTTCTCACCTGCAGAGCTAGTTCATGGAAGAAATCTACGGACTCCCATGAACTTGATTTATGACAATTTAGTAGAGTATGAGGGAACTGAAAGTAGTGTCGTAGAATATGTTTTTGATCTAATAAATAGAATGAAAAAAAGTCAGGAATTGGCGGTTCAAAACATGGAAACTGCCAAAATCAAACAGAAATTTTGGTACGACAAAAGGTCCGTCAAACGCGAGTTCAAAACCGGTGACCTTGTTTTGGTGATTGCCCCATCTAAACCAAATAAATTATCCGTCAATTGGATAGGCCCCGGAAAAGTAGAAAGCCAACTTTCCGAAACTAATTACGTAATCAGTTTGCCCCCAGAGAAAAAAACACATGTATATCACATCAACATGCTAAAACAGTATCACCAGAGACCGGAAAATATAAATTTGTTATTGGAAGAAACGGAAGTCATCGAAGTTGAAGACGATTTTCCGACGCTGAGCTCAACACCTGATGATGTAACAAAAATGTTAAAAGAACATGCTATTCCAAAGAAATTAAACTCAAAACAAAGGGAAGAATTAATGAAGATTTTAGAGAGGTTTTCGAACATTTTTTCTAACAGTCCAGGTCAAACACAAATGGTTGAGCATGATATTGAGCTAATCTCTGAAGATCCGATCTGCTCAAAACCATATCGAACTTCGCCACGACAGACCGACATTTTAAGGACAGAGGTCGAGAAAATGTTGCAACTCCAAGTAATTGAGGCCGGAGACTCGGATTTCACCTCACCCTTAATTTTGGTTGAAGTACCTGGGAAGGACCCGAGACCATGCATAGATTATCGGAAACTAAATAAAGTCACTCGTACGCAGTATTTTCCACTTCCAAACATTGAAGATCGGATTGAAGCTGTGTCTGCAGCTAAATTCATATCTGTTATTGACCTAACCCGGGGATATTGGCAAATACCTTTGAGTAAGAAAGCACAGAGGTATGCTGCCTTTGTAACCAGTTTTGGGACCTATAGACCCCTAAGAATGCCTTTTGGACTGAAAAATGCACCATATTATTTCAGCCGCATGATGGCAGAATTATTAAAAACATGTGAATCGTTTGCCGTTCCTTACTTGGACGACGTGGCAGTTTTCTCTCAAAATTGGGAGGACCACTTACAACATCTAGAGTGTGTTTTGAAAAAAATTAAATGCGCTAAATTGCACATAAAAGCATCAAAATGCCAATTTGCACAACCTTATGTCAAATATTTAGGTCACTCTGTTGGGCAAGGACAAAGAAGCCCCGGAGATTTAAAGATTAAAGCCGTAGCAGACTTTCCCCAGCCATCTACTAAAACAGACATCCGTGCGTTTTTAGGACTTGCCGGATATTACCGTAAATACATTCCGAAATTCTCCGAGATTTCTGCACCTTTAACAGATTTGTTAAAAGGAAAATCTCGAAAGGGAAATGTAAAATGGACAACTCTATGCCAAGAATCTTTCTTAGAATTAAAGAAAAAACTTTCTGAAAACCCTGTGTTGTACGCACCAGACTTTTCAAAACAATTTATATTGCAGTGCGACGCTTCGAATGAGGGGATTGGCATTGTGTTGTCCCAGATCAACGAGGCAGGAGAGGAACATCCAATTTTGTTCTTGAGTAAAAAATTTACTCAAACCGAAAGAAAATATAGTACCACTGAGAAAGAGTGTGCTGCTATTATTTATGCTGTCAAAAAGTTGCAGTTTTATTTAGATGGACATCTACCATTCCTAGTTCAGACTGACCACAATCCACTAGTTTGGTTACAACAGAATACAGGAACAAATTCTAGGCTACTAAGATGGGCTCTAGCCCTCCAACATTTGAATTTCGAGGTAGTCCATAGAAAAGGAAAACAGCATATAAACGCTGACAGTTTAAGTCGTACGCCTCACGTACAAAACTAAATTACTATTGTTTGTATTTGTGATGTCTTGCATATATAAAAATATTTTATTCCTAGTGTATATTGATACATTTGAATTGCAAAAAAGTGTTAAATTTGAATTGAAAATCTAAATATTTTGAAATTGAATTTCTTCTTAATGATTATCACTGAGCAAAATTTTGATTATACTTTGTTAAAATTATGATATGTTTTTTTAATTTAGAGTAGGCGGTACACAGCCAGGATCTTTAGGGTGTATGGTCTACTTGCATATTGCTTTGGGCATGAGTTGTTGCCTTCGCGAAAATTCTGTTGCTGCTGTTTTGTATCTTTTTTGCAGGTGTCTGTCTCTGCAGAAAAAGAATCTTGAGGAGGGAGGAAATAGACTGTGACATCTTAGCGCCTAGGAGTCTAGAATGGCCGGCTGCAGACCCGGAAGTTTCCTGTTAAAAAGTCCTTCAATACTGCGCTTGCGCATGTGAGGAGAATGAGAAACAGTTAGCTCACGGACTCCGTCTAGTTGAGACGTCTTCGTAGCAATTCGTAAATTTTAATATGAAAATAAGCATTTTTGTTTCGCGCGTCCATTGTAAACCCATTGTTTTGTCTGTGTTAAAATAAATGTTATTTTTTAATGTCCAACAAAAGTTCGGATTAATTCATCACAGACTAGAGTTTTGGTGTCCTGGAAGTTGGATGGAAGCAAGAAAGCAGGAAATGCAGGTAGGCCCACCCTTGTATTAAATTAAATTTACTAAGGTTCTGGCTTACCGGAATTAGTGAGGCAAAGAGCCTAAATAGTTTTGGTTAAAAAAAAAAAAAAAAAGAAAAGAAATGACTACATATCCAATTTTATTTTGTGGTTATTTAAATTTTGTCTTTATGAAAGTTAATAGAAGTTGATGATAAAGTGAATTTGCATGTTCTACTAAGTAGATATTATCAAGTTGATAAAGTCACGGCCAAAAAGTGCCAAATCGAAAGTGAACGAAAATTTAAATTTCGTTTTGATTTTACTGAAATTTTGTGTTTTGTGCATTTAATGATTTGAAAAGAATCAGATAATTTGAATTACATATGGTAATTACACATTAGTAAAAGAAAACAAATATTTAATTGCAACTATATATATTGCATCTTGTGTATTGTATATGCTACGATATAGTTTAAGATTCTGTTATTATATTTGAGAATTGTGTTTGATATTAAATCTTATCTAGTATTTGAAGCATATTTGGCATTGAATATATTTTGTGAATCATATAGTTATTAGAAAATATTGGTAACTATATTTATGATAACAAAATTGGATTGTTTATTAATAAGTTATTCATCGATCATGGCTTTTCTTTCTCGTGGGAGAAAAGAAGACCTCCTCGAACTCGCAGATGAACTTTGTGAAAAGGTATCGCATAATTGTAAACTGGTTGAGATAAGGAAAATAATCCTAAACAGTGAAAACTATGAAGAAGAGGAAGTTAAAATTTCTTTAACTCGTATTATGGAAGATAGGATAAAGAGAGAGAAAGAAGCAAAAGAAAAAGAAGAAATTGCCAGACAAGAAGCAAAAGAAGAAATTGCCAGACAAGAAGCAAAAGAAGAAATTGCCAGACAAGAAGCAAAAGAAAGGGAAGACCGTAATATTCGAATGGAAGAAATAGCTTTAGAGAAGAAAAAGCTAGAAATGCAAGCTGCAAGTGAGCTAGGACTATCTAATAGAGAACGGATGCCAAATCATAAAATTGAGCTCATCAAAATTACCCCGAAATTTGAGGAAAAGAAAGATGAAATGGGTCTATATTTAATAAATTTTGAAAGAAGAGCTGAGATGGCAGGTGTGCCTAAAGAAGATTGGGTGCCGTATTTACTAGGCGTATTGCCTTCGGAAATTTCGAGCATGATGGCTAGAGAATCGCCTGAAGATGCAAAGAATTACGATTATGTGAAAGATATTATTCTTAAGAGGTATAAAATGAGTTCTGAGAAATTGAAGCAGATGTTTTACCGTCATCAAAAAGTCCCGGATAAAACATGGAGAAGTTACGCTCATGAACTTACAAGCTACTATGATGAATGGGTTTCTGATTTGGAAATCAAAACTTTTGAAGAACTCAGAGACTTGCATATCACTGAGCAGATGAAGAGACGAGTGCCGTCGGAAGTAAAAGAACATTTTCTGGAGGAGTGGATGGGCTTAAATTCTCCGTTAGAATTAGCTAAAAAAATAGATCAATTTGAAAGCTTAAAGGAGAGTCTTACACCCAGAAATACTAAAGGTCCCCAGAATAAAACAAGTATCAAGAAAACATATGTTAGTTTTCATAAGTCTAAGGGAGAAAATAAACCCTTTGGAAAAACAGAAGTAAACAGAGAAGATTATAAAGAGAGAAATTTTGAAAAAAGAAAGCAACTTCAATGTTATGAATGCAATTCCTATGATCATCTTAGACCTCAATGTCCTAAGTTGAAGAAAAATGAAATCATAGCTGCTAACGAAATAATGGGAAAGGGATTAATAGATTTGATGTCTCCTTACACTAGTGTTGGGACTGTAAATGGGTCTCAGATTTCCATATTACGAGACACAGGAGCCAGCATAGATCTAATTCCTAGGAAGTTTGTTAAGCCACACATGTATACGGGTGAACATGTATGGATAACATCTCCTTTAGCGGACAACCCTATTTGCTTGCCTATAGCAGAAGTAAATTTGGAGTGTGAGTTGGGTCATGTAATAACCAAAGCTGCTGTCAAGGATAACTTCCTAGATAAAGAACACTACTTATTAAGCAATAAGACAGTTGTACTTATAGAAGAGATGAAAAAAGACGAAGACATAGAAATCCAAGTTCTAAATGCAGTGCAAACTCGTGCTCAAAGAAAAAATTTAGAACGTATGGATCAAGAGAAGATAGACTCTTTTAAGGTCTCAGAAAACGAAGACTCTGATACAGAATTAAAAGACATTGTTTTGGGAGAAAGTGACATTTTACCACCACGAGAATGTGAATCAGTGATTCCAGATCTATTGAAGACAACTCCAGTAGAATATAGAGAAGAACAAAAACAGAGTGTGGACTTAAAGGTGCTTTTTGATCGAGCTTGTAAGAAATCTTCAGAAGACAACAAATATGTGATTCTAAATCAAATGTTGTTTTTTAAAAAGAAAGATAAGGATGGATCAGAAAGAAGACTGCTCATAGTGCCCGAAAAATACCGCGAGCAACTAATGAAATTATGCCACGAAGGAGTGAGTGCTCATTTAGGAGTAACTAAAACTAAAGATTCACTAGTCAAAACCTTTTATTGGCCAAACTGTTATCTAGATATTGAAGAATATGTAAAAACCTGTGAAAGATGCCAAAGAGTAGGAAAGCCGCAGGATAGAAAGAAGGCTCCATTGAAGCTGGTTCCAGTTATTCAAGAAATTTTTACCAGGATAAATGTGGATGCAATAGGACCTCTTCCTGTTACCCCAACTGGAAAGAGGTACATCATTTCTGCTCTTTGTATGTCATCTAAGTATCCTGATGCTGTTCCCGTAACAAATATATGTTCCACCTCAGTTGTAGATGCCCTGCTTAAAATATTTAGCCGTATGGGTTTTCCTCGAGAACTACAGTGTGATCAAGGTACCTCTTTTGTGAGTGCATTGACAACGGAATTTTTGCAAAAGTTTGGGATAAAAATTATACACAGTTCAGTGCACCATCCCCAGAGTAATCCAGTTGAGAGATTTCACCGCACTTTAAAAAGAATCATTAGAGTTTTATGCATCGAGTCAACTTCGGATTGGGAGAAGCATTTACCACATGCTCTTTTCGCTTTGCGAACGGCTATTCATGATAGTACAGGCTTCTCACCTGCAGAGCTAGTTCATGGAAGAAATCTACGGACTCCCATGAACTTGATTTATGACAATTTAGTAGAGTATGAGGGAACTGAAAGTAGTGTCGTAGAATATGTTTTTGATCTAATAAATAGAATGAAAAAAAGTCAGGAATTGGCGGTTCAAAACATGGAAACTGCCAAAATCAAACAGAAATTTTGGTACGACAAAAGGTCCGTCAAACGCGAGTTCAAAACCGGTGACCTTGTTTTGGTGATTGCCCCATCTAAACCAAATAAATTATCCGTCAATTGGATAGGCCCCGGAAAAGTAGAAAGCCAACTTTCCGAAACTAATTACGTAATCAGTTTGCCCCCAGAGAAAAAAACACATGTATATCACATCAACATGCTAAAACAGTATCACCAGAGACCGGAAAATATAAATTTGTTATTGGAAGAAACGGAAGTCATCGAAGTTGAAGACGATTTTCCGACGCTGAGCTCAACACCTGATGATGTAACAAAAATGTTAAAAGAACATGCTATTCCAAAGAAATTAAACTCAAAACAAAGGGAAGAATTAATGAAGATTTTAGAGAGGTTTTCGAACATTTTTTCTAACAGTCCAGGTCAAACACAAATGGTTGAGCATGATATTGAGCTAATCTCTGAAGATCCGATCTGCTCAAAACCATATCGAACTTCGCCACGACAGACCGACATTTTAAGGACAGAGGTCGAGAAAATGTTGCAACTCCAAGTAATTGAGGCCGGAGACTCGGATTTCACCTCACCCTTAATTTTGGTTGAAGTACCTGGGAAGGACCCGAGACCATGCATAGATTATCGGAAACTAAATAAAGTCACTCGTACGCAGTATTTTCCACTTCCAAACATTGAAGATCGGATTGAAGCTGTGTCTGCAGCTAAATTCATATCTGTTATTGACCTAACCCGGGGATATTGGCAAATACCTTTGAGTAAGAAAGCACAGAGGTATGCTGCCTTTGTAACCAGTTTTGGGACCTATAGACCCCTAAGAATGCCTTTTGGACTGAAAAATGCACCATATTATTTCAGCCGCATGATGGCAGAATTATTAAAAACATGTGAATCGTTTGCCGTTCCTTACTTGGACGACGTGGCAGTTTTCTCTCAAAATTGGGAGGACCACTTACAACATCTAGAGTGTGTTTTGAAAAAAATTAAATGCGCTAAATTGCACATAAAAGCATCAAAATGCCAATTTGCACAACCTTATGTCAAATATTTAGGTCACTCTGTTGGGCAAGGACAAAGAAGCCCCGGAGATTTAAAGATTAAAGCCGTAGCAGACTTTCCCCAGCCATCTACTAAAACAGACATCCGTGCGTTTTTAGGACTTGCCGGATATTACCGTAAATACATTCCGAAATTCTCCGAGATTTCTGCACCTTTAACAGATTTGTTAAAAGGAAAATCTCGAAAGGGAAATGTAAAATGGACAACTCTATGCCAAGAATCTTTCTTAGAATTAAAGAAAAAACTTTCTGAAAACCCTGTGTTGTACGCACCAGACTTTTCAAAACAATTTATATTGCAGTGCGACGCTTCGAATGAGGGGATTGGCATTGTGTTGTCCCAGATCAACGAGGCAGGAGAGGAACATCCAATTTTGTTCTTGAGTAAAAAATTTACTCAAACCGAAAGAAAATATAGTACCACTGAGAAAGAGTGTGCTGCTATTATTTATGCTGTCAAAAAGTTGCAGTTTTATTTAGATGGACATCTACCATTCCTAGTTCAGACTGACCACAATCCACTAGTTTGGTTACAACAGAATACAGGAACAAATTCTAGGCTACTAAGATGGGCTCTAGCCCTCCAACATTTGAATTTCGAGGTAGTCCATAGAAAAGGAAAACAGCATATAAACGCTGACAGTTTAAGTCGTACGCCTCACGTACAAAACTAAATTACTATTGTTTGTATTTGTGATGTCTTGCATATATAAAAATATTTTATTCCTAGTGTATATTGATACATTTGAATTGCAAAAAAGTGTTAAATTTGAATTGAAAATCTAAATATTTTGAAATTGAATTTCTTCTTAATGATTATCACTGAGCAAAATTTTGATTATACTTTGTTAAAATTATGATATGTTTTTTTAATTTAGAGTAGGCGGTACACAGCCAGGATCTTTAGGGTGTATGGTCTACTTGCATATTGCTTTGGGCATGAGTTGTTGCCTTCGCGAAAATTCTGTTGCTGCTGTTTTGTATCTTTTTTGCAGGTGTCTGTCTCTGCAGAAAAAGAATCTTGAGGAGGGAGGAAATAGACTGTGACATCTTAGCTTCTAGGAGTCTAGAATGGCCGGCTGCAGACCCGGAAGTTTCCTGTTAAAAAGTCCTTCAATACTGCGCTTGCGCATGTGAGGAGAATGAGAAACAGTTAGCTCACGGACTCCGTCTAGTTGAGACGTCTTCGTAGCAATTCGTAAATTTTAATATGAAAATAAGCATTTTTGTTTCGCGCGTCCATTGTAAACCCATTGTTTTGTCTGTGTTAAAATAAATGTTATTTTTTAATGTCCAACAAAAGTTCGGATTAATTCATCACACCCGCTATGTTTTTCCAGTGCTACATTAATTAAATACCTACCTACCTGGCACATTTGCATGTTTATTATATTATTTTCAAATATTAAGTCATCAGTACTTTTGTCCGCAAAAGAAAGTTTTTTAATTTATTAGTTTGTGGATGCTTAAAAAATATATGAAAATTTTTATAAAATTACAAATTATTATGAAATTCGAGGTGTTAAACACAAATGCAAAAACAGTTACTCCTATAGATTAAATTTTTTCATTAAATTCTTTATAATTTGTTTCTTTAAAAAAAGGGTATATGTAGGAGGTAATAATATGCAATATCCTTTAATTTCAAATAACACCAAATCTTCAAATTTCTTTTTTAAATTTTATAGGGTAAATATGGGTTGAAGTAAATTGAAAATTGATATGTTTGTCCAAACAAAAAATGTTAATTACCGTCCTAAATTTCTATGACTAAGATTTTAGAAAACGTTTTGTGTAGATTTATTGTATTAAATTTGCATTCCCTCGCAATCCAATACTTTAAAAATACAAAAGACAAAAACTATGGGTTCTTATAAACTTTTTTATTGTCACTTTCATAATATACAATCAGCAATGTGTATATATGAAATTTAGGCACATGTATTAAGTACATCACATATAAAAAGCAAAGTGATGCTGATGCACTTTATTACATGGCTATGAAATTTTTCTTCCGTGGGAAGATCTACATTTAACTTCGAATAATACCGAGAATAATGCTCCTGTTGCTATTCCTCCTTATCGCATATCTTCAGCAAGAAAACAAATCCTAAGTAGAGAATTGGATTAACCATTGGAAACTGGAATCATCGAGGAATGTGATTCACCTTTTGCTGCTACCGTAGACTTAGATCCGAAACCGAATGGTGATATTCGTCTGTGTATTGAATAGACAATTAAATGCGATTACAAACCTGGCAGTTATCTGCTATTCAGAATAGAGGATCGACTCCATGTCAAACCTACTGCTCCTTCCTGCCTTTTGAATATCTTGGATATCTTCACCTTACTCATTTGCTTTTCAATTTCTCTCCAATTTTCCCGTTTTGGTAGTGGTTCGATTGGAGACTGAAATTCATGGATATGGAGAAGTTGAGAGTCCGGTAGGTTTATATTTATTTCCTGATTTGATTTGGCGTGTTCCCATTTTTGGTGCATTGCTGCATGTCGGAGTTTGATGTTATCTTTCTAGATGAAGAGTAGTTTGATGAAACTGTAGGTTCTTGTTCTTTGTCTTCAGGTGATGGGTTGTAGAAATGGTGGTAACTATTTCATATCATAGCTTCCAGGATATTGAGATTTTTGTTGATTTCTATTTTGAAGCTGTCCAGGAAAATTGGAGAAGAGGCAGGAACTATTGATATATCTTTGGTTGGCTGAGTTTGAATTGAAGTGTTGGCTATTGAAGTACACTGGTGTTCAAAATTAAGAGAATTTTCACTTTTGGGCGAATATCTCCAGAACTACTGGACATATTTTAATAAAATTTGTTATGTACAAAGGTTAAAATAATACAAAAAACCCCATACAATAGTTATAGTATACACGCATGATCATGATCAAGACTCATCAGCGCAGGATGGTCTAAAACAGAGGTTACAATATCAACACAAAAAAGTGCATTAATAGTGGGTATGGTCCCCTCTTACAATTATACAGCTCTCACAACGTGAATTCATACTCGAAATGAGGCAGTTTATGAGTCCCTGTGGCAGTCGGTCCAACTATTTCAGCAACGCTGTTTAAGGTCCTGGATGGTTCTGGGAGGGGGAAGACCAGTTGCAATTTTCCTCCCAAGAGGGTCACAGATATGCTTTATAGGGTTTAGATCTGGTGGCCAATTCATCCGGCGAATATCCTCACTTTCCAGATATTCGTCGACCAGGTGAGCCCTACGTCGAACGAGCGTTGTCATCCATAAAAATGAAATCAGAGCCAACTGTACCCCTGAAAAGGCAAACATAGGGTTCCAAGATCTCATCCCTATACCTCACAGCAAAGACATGGTGCGCCCATTCAACATGGTGCTTACCCAGACCACCAAACCTCCGCTTCCATAGTGGTCTCTTTCTCGGATGTTGGAGGACAAGTAGAGGGTCCCTGGTTCTCTCCAGATAAACGTACATCGATAATCAGAGGTTAAGCTGAACCGCGACTCATCAGTGAATAGAACGGTCCCCCACTGATCCCTGGTCAAAAGTCGATGTTCTTTGCACCATGCTAAACGGGCTCTCCTGTGCGCAGAAGTGAGCGGGACATAAATAGAAAGTCTTGCAAACAGACTTCTCTCATGTAGCCCTCTGGGAACAGTAACCCTTGAAACTTGGCTTCCTGTGGCCAAATAAAGGTCACGAGAGAGCCGAGAATCTGTTACGGCTCTCTGTAATGGACAAATATCGATCTTCATTGGCCGTCGTGGCTCTTGGACGACCTTGCCCAGGCTTTTTCTCTCTACGGATCCGGTATCCTTAAACTGGGACACGACGCTGGATGTTAGATTCATGTCTCAAGCAATCTGCACTTGATACTGACCTGCTTCCAGTCTCCCGACGATTCGCCACCTCATCCAAACGTTGGTGGTTAATAATTTTAACTGTTTGCTTTTGAATTTCACCGAATTTTGCAAAAAATAAGCACCACGAAATTTACCGAGGTGTGCGAGCGAGCGAAGAGCGGGAATTGTCGCGTGCGCTTAGAAAGCCTATTCCTCTAAATGCACCGCCCACACGCACGTGTACGCTTAAGTATTCGGCACTAAAGATTTGCATCTTTGTTTGGATGTAGTATTAGGTTTACCTTTCGTTCAGTACGCTTCGAAAAATTAGACAAAATATGCAAATTCTCTTAAATTTGAACACCAGTGTACTTCTAATTTGCGTAAATTGGACACTGTTCATCACTCTGTTTTAGGATATGCTCTGGTGCATTATGCACGTCTCCAGTTAACACCTTGTGTCTCGAATGTAACCAACCTCCATTTGACCTGAGAAGGAAGAAGTTGTCCATCAACTATTGTTTCAAGATCGAATCATTGTCATCCCACCCTTTGAAGTGTACGACTTTTTCCCCAGGTTTGAATCGACTTTACGACGCTCGTTCCATTGCACAATTTTTTTTCAGAGAATAAATTCCATCATCAACGATTCTTACCTTAGTGGTATTGTTTCCCCAACAAAATGAAATTTTCATATTCCCACCACGGACTTTCGATCTGTCATGCCTTTCACTCCGTACGTAAAGTATGACACCGCTCCTGCAATATTCTAACAATTATATCACTCACAGAGCTGTCAATTAGGCTCCTATTTTGCAGTTTTCATGGATGGGTTTAAGGGAGGATTATGTAGGAATCGCTTTTCTCAATAGTATTTGTAGTTACAGAATTCATTCTTCCTGCTCCGTACATACTGCTGAAGCGGTGGAGATTTATTCCGCCCTTCAGCAGATATCTTCTAATACCCACTATTCTGCATTTATACTACAACAGGAACAATGTATCATCACTTCCCGTGCTGTCGTGTCAGGCATATTCACCATCTTACTTACCTTGCAAAGCAAGGGTTTTGATATTCTGTTTTGTTGCGTCCCGAGTCACGTGGGCATAAAGGGTAACAAGCTTAATGAAATAAGTGGTGCGAAGGCAGCTTCCTTTCCATTACAGCAAGCCGTTCCTCTTAGTGACTCATGATCTACTCCCTTTTTCTGTTTACCATATTTTAATTCTCTGCTTAAAAAGAAGCGCAATCCTGGTCACGCTTCACAAATCGTCCTGTGCGTCACCACCATAAGTGTGCTAATGTGGCCAACTCAAATACTTTAAAAATTTCGTTTAGAAAAGGGCCAAATCTCTTCAACGGCAACAGACACAGACATTCTGTCTGGAGAGTTCTTATGGATGACAAATGTGAGGCATTTTAAATAACCTTGATGTTATGTTTTGTGTATGATGATGTGGTTGGGGAGTACAGTGTGTCATTTTAGCATTCTAGGTGGACAAAATTATTGTTCTAAAACACAGATTTTGTTGGGTTTAAAGAGGCTGTGATTGATAAAACCTTTTTTAAGTACAAATTTAACAATTTTTAGAAACAATTTGAATACAAAAATATGAATTTTTTGAAGAAATTTTCATATTTGCTCCATATATAAGATAGAGTTTGATTAATTAGTAATAAAATTTTGCTAATTTATATTAAAGTACACTCACATGATGGTCAGTTATATCTAAAACTGTTTCATTAAAGAACAAAGTTGTGAGAAAATCTGTAAATATTTACAAAATTATTTACCTGGAATTTCAAATGCCATTTAAATCAAGTGAAGTTCTTCCTACAGTTTCAAGTCGGGGTTGTAGTGTATCGCCGTTTGCCCTTTAATCTAATGGGCGTTGACCGATGAACTGTCTCCGCCCATTAGATTCAGAATTTATTCTTTGGAATTTTTCTTGGCGACATACTAAAACAAGGCACTGACAAATTTAACAAACAAGCCAAGTAACGTCATGTGCGTAATACGTACAGGTTGCACCTTTCGCCGCAAAATGGATAAATTCCATATTGGGTAACAGGAAGGAAAATTATCATCTTCTGGTGATTTGTTTGCTTACACTGAAATCTCATAAATTATTCTTTCACGTGCAAATACAAATATGACATTTCAGAATCTACGTAGTTAAGAGATTTTTTTTGTGTCAAGAAACGACAAGTTTCTCAAATAAATAAACATAGCTGTCTTTTTCATTCGAATGTGAAAAAATCCTTGCTTTTCTAAAATTTTCTGTGAATGTTTATTATCAGTAATTTTAAAGTGTGTGTGGCAATAGTTCCTGCATTCTGCATAATTTTGGTGGAGATGTATTTATAATTTGTGTATGTGTGTGTGAAATTATTCTAATTTTCTGCGTTATATTTTTTTCTTTTGCTTCAATCTTACAATGTAATTATTATTTTATTTTCTCATTTGGTATGTCCATTTTTTCCGTCTTTATTTTCGTTTTGATTACGGTTATGGGTTGGAAAAATCATTTGAATGAAATGAGTCGTACCGGTTACCGTTCGACATAAAGTTTTTAGGGATTTCTTTGCAACTAGTTTTATGAAAATTATTTGTATGTTTAACTACATTTTAATCCGTCATAACTCGTCAAGTAACTACTAGCATCAGCGTTATCGCTGATCAGACTGTCACTCTTAATTTGATCCAACTATAAAGATAGAACAAGATCTTGTTTAACTCCAAAAGAAGTTATAAATAAACGTTTTCTTAATTATTTTTCTTCGTTAGAAATGAGATGAAATGTTTTGAGCGAATGATTTAGTTGATTTTATTTTATTAATAAAAACTACTGTTTCCATGTTACTCGTGAGTAATCTTAAAGTTCTTGTTTTGTTTTGACGAGAATTCACCAGAATTGGCTCCAATTTTTATAAAATATCTAAAAATTGTTCAGTAGTGTGAGGCATTTGAAAATAATTAGCACAAATTACTTAAATTGTTAAAAATTCAAATTCATCCACTTAGTTACTGAATACAAAGATATTTTGCTAGGTATCACAGGTTTATAGAAGAGCAATTATTATATTTATGAAAATGCTTGTGGTGTACTGATATTTATATTAATTTTTAAAAACTTCTGTTCTTAACTTGTAACTCAAGAACAGGGCATTGGCCCATCACCAAATTGGCAACAAAAATGTTCAAAGCCAAACAACCATTTAGCAATGGAAAATTATCATCAATTGGAAATGGTGCTGTGTTCTTGAATCCAAATTTTAATACATCTTTTTGTGATGAGACTATATCTAATACTGTCGTTTGAGTTACAAGACAATTATATATATGTCAATTCTTCTAGAAAGCATTTTTTTCCTGGTCTTCTGAACGGAAAAAATATCTTCTGGATTTTTCTCTTCAATGCAGGAAATTTTCAAATGATACCAAATTCGACATTTGTTGCCATGTTGTGACAATCCATAAAATAATGATATTAGGATGATATAGTTACCAGAAATATTTGCATATGGCAAATCAAGTTTGGGAAGCATGGATTTCACATATATCGTGAAAGAATTTTCAATTGTTTGTGAGGTATCAATTATAACTTCAATGCATTGTTTTCGTTTCGAACTTCAGTGTTGTTTTTTATGCCGTTTGAAATCTTCAACATTTTTTTCTTGAAGGTTGGCACGTATGCATTTTTAGTTAGTTTAATTTAAGTAGAATATCATTAACATGTCGTGTGCATGTTATTTTGAGATTTAAAGACTTGTTTGATTCGTTACAGGTAAACACTTTGCAGCATAATCCCCAATGCTGGACACAGTAAAGACTCATCTGTCTAATTTTATACACAGCACTGATTACCAGCTCACTAATGTCTAAAAGGTATGATTAATTGATTTTCATTTTTATTTCAGTTTATTTAAAATAAAGTTCTATTGGTACAATTAGTATTTTTTATTCATTAGTAATTGATCGATAGTATGATTTATACAGGACTTCCACTGGCAACAACTAAAAGGTGACTTAACTACTAATTTTCAACCTTGTCCACTAGAGGTGTCTTTTAGCAGAATCATCTCCAAAGCTAGTACTTTATGTTTATCTCCAGTCACATTTTTTGTTGACAAAAGAGACATCCTTGGCACTATTTGCATTTGCGATGAAAAATAAACACCAAAGTAGCGAAGAAAACTTAGATTTTGCCACAAAAGCTTCGAAGAAATTGCATATTGTAAATAAAGAAAATATGAAAAAGAGTCATAAAACAGTACAGCTGTATCTAGTGCCTCATCTGGTGGTAATGCTCTTGGTGCACTTTTAGTAGCGAGTTATGACAGGTGAAGGTAACCCATCTTTATTAGGTTTTTCCTTTTTTATGGCAACTTCGGCAAGCGTAAAGTTTAAATTTTCATTTTGAATATTCTAGAATGTTCTTTTTATTTCTGTTAAATTGTTCTTTGATTTCATTGGTTAGTTTAAATTCTTTTCCGTTTAATGTATGGAAGAATTCAAATGTTCAGTTTGATTTTAGTCTCGGTCCAGTGCAGTCGTATCAGGTTGTATTGTTTCTTGCTATTTTCTTTTGAAAAGCATTACCTTCTGTATTTAGTATTTCTGTACCTTCTGTATTTTTATTACTTTAACAGGTTCTTAGAAATTGTTAGGGATATAGATTGGGAGGAGTTTAAAAATGAAAAAGATATTTCAACTGCTATTTTCAAACTATTTCTGCTATTTATTTTCCGATAAAAAAATGTTTTTTAAAAATTCTGTATTTTTCCCATTATTATTTCCCGCTAAAACTTATTACTTTCCGTTTAAAAAATAAGATTTTTTCTAAGATTTATTTCCTTGGCAACATAAAATATGCACCAAAAAATGTGCCAAATGTTGCCACCAGACGAGGTGCTAGATACAGCTGTATTCATGAAACACTTATTTACGGTGGGAAACAATCCTATTGCAACTATAATTGTGTCAAAAGGATTTTCTTCGATCACAATTTAAAACAAATGAAGCCACTGGAAAAAAGCACTGAAAGCATAAGTAAATGCAATTGGCGCCAAGGATGTCTCTTTTTTCGCCAAGAAAATGACTAGAGATAATCAAATGTATCCAAAAGCTCCAATTTGGAAAGTTTTAGCAATTTTTTTTAATTCACCTTAGGTCAGCAAAAATTAAGCCCTTCCATTTCTTAATCATTAGCACAAATCCTTGTTTCAGTCATGAATTCATACCTCTTGCTTCAGTCATGAATTCATACCTCTTGCTTCATTGGGGAAAATGTTTTTTTGACTGACCTGCTCTCCAATGGCATCAAAAATGTTTGTTAAATATAAATATTCCAATCACTTCAATAAGGCATCCATGTAACAGAACATATAGTATTTTTTTCTGTTAAAATTGTGAATTGTTAACTAAGCTCCAAGCTATGCCATATGTTTTTTCCTATTTGTTCTTCAGGGCCACGATAGCCCCAGTTAGAAGATTAGCAACCGCAGGGTTGCAAATTGGAAACTCAGTCCAATGAAAGATTCGTGTACACAGTACTGATGCACGTAAAATCTGCCATGACTTCAATGTCCTCACAGTATGGTGTGGAAGTTTGGAGAGTGGGGTGCCAGCTCAAGTGTTGACCTTGTCACCTGACTGGTTCAAAATTACGACGTGTTGTTTTTGGATCTTGCCCTTCGGGATTAATCTCGAACTGCTGACAGTAGCCTGGGTTTTTTTTGGTATTTTTGAAAATAAAATTTGGTGACTTTCCTTATATACCATCATAGGTGAAGTGATTGATATGCAACCATTATTTACTTGTGCCTTTTTGCTAAAAACATGCAAAATTGATATTGGCGACTATCCAACCAATGAATGCATTAATTTTATTCTGTTTGTTATTTTCTAGGAATAAGTAATTATAAATTTGTTTTATATAATGTATTTTTCTGACCAACTAATTTCAATTTATGAATCCTATTTAAAAAATTTACTTAATAGATGCATGTGTAATTAGAAAAATATTTTTCTTTGTGATTTAAATATTGGTATTATATATAAGTATTCATGTTGATTGATAGCTAATAGAGACATTGACTTTGATTATTAGGGATTAATTTTTTTATTTTCTAGCCTTCACACAGAAGAATTCAAACATCTGTATGCCAGAAGTCAGCACTCTAATTATTTTATTGTTACCAAGGATTGTATCTCCTGGTTAGTTTTTAGGTTTATGCCTTTGAATTTCAATTGCTTTTACTACTTTGTTTTAAAATAATTTTCTGTGTTGTGTATTTTAAACATTCTATGTAGTGTAATTTTTAGTTTTTAATGTTGTGAGGTATAAAAATGAAAACATGATATGTTTTGTTCTTTTTACCTCATAATGTAATAATTATTTACTACTTCAATTAATTCCTTATCAAATTTGTATAAAAAGTGATTTTTTTTTGTCAGGAAAAGATCAAAGCTGAATTGCATTTCAATATTTATGTGCCCTGAGCTAAGTCTGGGCAAATGTTTTGCATTTGATACCTTGAACCCATAGTTTTCCCAAACATTTTTCACTCAACTCCTCATTTTCAAAGAAATTTTTTCTGGTTCCACCTGAGGAAAATTATTTCCATTAATAAAGTGCAAGTGAAGCTGTACCAAAAAGAAAAGAAGCAAAAGTTTTTTCATTGATTCTATTATCACGGAATATCTAACATGTGGCTGATCTGGGAACTGCTGCACACTGCTTGAAAACCTCTGAGTTAATGAATGTAGGTTTTTGTTGTGTCCAATTTAAAAGTATGAAGCTTTGAACCCCCAATTGCATGATTCTTGGGTTATAAAGTTTTTTTATATTGTTCTTTATTACTTCACTGGTAAGAATATGACTAAAATTGTGATTTTAACTGGGAAGAATCAAATAAAATCATGTAAAATGCTTACTTTAAAAAATATCAACAAAATTGTTTTTAAATTATAGCTAGTTTAAGAATTAGGTTTTGTTTATTTTCATCTGTTGTATTCTTTTAAAATAAAATTTATGCTTCTACGTTCCATAGATGATGGACAAAATAGATGATATGGAAAGACGGCAGCGTCTGCTGCAACTTGAACGATGCCTGTCAGAAGCAAAAAGTGACATCAATCTTGATGGCCTGTTGGTATGTAATTTTCACTGTTCAGTGCACGTAAACCCAGGTATTGATACTCTAAAATTAAAAATTACATGTTTTATAGCATATTTTTTCTACAACCAGATATGGATACAAATAGGTTCATAAGGAATTAGAAATGTTAAAGAAATAGGCTTGCTTTATGCTCATTAAATTGTTTTAAATTAAATTCATAACTGCAAATTGGTATGTTGACTTTTTAAACAAACTATTACTCAAGACATGTTCAGTTTTTTACCAATCAACATAACACGGGTGTTTTGTGGGTATTCTAAATTGGTACATAAGATATTTTAGATTTTTTTTGGCTACATTTGTGTATTTGGATGTTGTAAATATATTTTCTAATCTAACCAATTTCCAAGTCCAGAAGTTTTGCATGTTCTTTAAATTTTGGGGGACATCAGTACTTTCGTATATTCTTGTAAACCTCCATTTTAATAATAAAATAAAATATATTTGCAAGACAGAGTGTTAAATTTAAACTTGTCTTCATTATCAGTAACAATGAAAACTTTTTATATGCTGTAGTTGATATTTGTTGCAGAAATTTAATTTATTTCTAATTTAATGTTGATTGCAAATTCCTTTGTCCAGTGAATTAATGAAATATGTTTTTAAAATTGATAATTTATTACAAGTGAAAATGAATTACTATTTTTATTGCAAGACTTACGTACTATATTGAATAACCCATATTAGAATCTTAATTTTGTTTCATGTTTTGTATGAAGCCATTATATTGGTTAATAAGTACTGTCCACTTCTATGCATACATAAAATCTTGCAACGACTTAACTTTTTCAGGATATCGTTCAGGCATTGTATTATGATTTGGACCAGCCTTCTTTACGGAGAATGAAAAATATTGAAAGTTTTCTTGCTAGATGTAAGTTATATGTAATTCTACAAGGATTGTACAAAAATGTACTATATAATTTTTGTATTTGTTGCAAATTTTCATTTGACTGTTTTCTGAAATTATCTGTCATACCTGCCAGCTATATCACATTTTACGGAAAACCAAAATTTTCAATTGACAATAATTTCAAAGCTTTGACGCCAAGCTAATGGCAACCATGAAATAAAAACATTAGAATCAGTGGTTGATAAATTGTCATAATATCTACTTTGGCACTAATTTCCAAAAACAGAAATTTACAAATATATTTCTAATTTCGAGTAAAGTATCGCCTAATTTGAATTCAAGCATATAATACTAGAGGAAGGGGTTACTTTTTCAGTTTTCAAATTGCTTTCATTTAGCCCAATTTGGTGCTATTGTCCTTAATCTTGGCATTTATAATAATGTTTTATTTTGACAATTATTTTTAGGCATTTATCATTTGTCACAATTGTATGTTGGTTTGATGTCAGAATTCTAGATTTTTTTTTCTTAGGGGTTGGCAGGTATGTGTGTGTGTGTGTGTGTGCTGTGTTTGTGACTATTTTTTTAAATTTTTGAAAAACAAGATGCATCAAGTTGAAAATACCATGCAGTGTCTGAGTTATATTAATATCCAACTTGTTCATTTTTTCTGGTTTCAGATGAACGATCTGCAAGCATCGTTCAATCATGCAGAATGCGTCCTGAGGATTTCACAGTCATCAAAACCATCGGTCGAGGAGCTTTTGGAGAAGTGGAACTGGTATGAAAAGTTTTTTGGAACTTATTTAAATAAACCTGTGAATAGTAATTTATTTTTGTTCCAATACACGTCACAGGCTTGAAAAAGACCGATTTTTTTATTTTGGATATTTTAGTCCCCTTAAAAACCTTTCAAAAATATTAAAAAGCCTTAGCTTTTACCAGAACACTGAATATTCTATTTCTCCTGCATTCAAATACCAAGATCAATTATACTTGTCCAATGTCAAGTGTCAATCAAAAATTGAGGACTTAATATTTGTTAAGCTAAAAATTGATGTTTTTTTAACTCAGTCCTTGAGACCCAGACCTAGCACTCATGAAAGGCACTTCACTTGTGAACTCAGGTTAATTTATTGTAACTTCTGTGTAAAGGAGACTTAACAAAATTTAAGAATTCCCTTGTAAAGGCCTTAAAAAATATCCTAATTTTTCTTTTGCTTAAAAAGGGAAGAACCATGCATCAGATATTGTTAATTCAATTGTCTTAGACTATCAAATGCATCTTTGAAACAGATTAGTCCTGAAAGGGCATTGGATTTATACTTGTTTAGTACTTTTCTAATGTATGCTAGGATGTTGTCCATTACTTGAAAATATGCATTTCAAGATCATACTCTTTCCTCACTTCCCTCTCAGGTTATGACAACATTTGCCTTCCCAATACTGAGTCATGTTGGCGTAGTGAGAAAATTTGGAGAGTGGGATGCCAGCTCAGGTGTTGCCTTGTCATCTGACCGTGGTTCGAAATTACGTGGTGTTCTCGATCTTTCCCTTTGGGATTGATCCTGGACCGTCACCAATAGCCCTTTGTGTTGCTCCAGTGTGATGTTAATTAAAATACCTACCTGCCTAAAACTGAGTTCACTTTTCCTATTTCTGGACCTTGCGCCATAAAACCCCAAAAATCCAATCCAATTCTGCTTTACTTCTATTTTGTGTTTGATGTTATGGGTTGAAATGGAATCCAATCAAATACAACTGAAATATACAGCATGTGATTTAAACCTGTTTATTAAATATTTGTACCAGTTTTGAAGTTTGAGGGGAATTTCCTTTACCAAGACAACATTACCGGTTTTCTTAGTTACGATATATTTTAAAATTTAACTCTGCTTTATGCTTTTTTTAAATCATTCTCCAAAAGTATCTTTAAATTTATATAGATTTCATGTAAAATTAAATGTGCTTAAAATAACTGAATCGTTACTAGATCTACGTATTTTTATAAAAGAAATGTTTTCTGATTCCATATTTTGTATGTAAAATATTAAGTCATGTGCTTCATTTTTAGGTTCGTCATAAAAGCACAAAGCGTGTGTATGCCATGAAACTTCTGAGCAAATTTGAAATGGTTTGTGAATTCCTATTCAAATTTTTTAATCTAATTAATGTTATGTATAATTTTTGCTTATTTCTATAAATTATTCAAGGTAAATCATTTATAAGTGAACTAGCAGATGCACAGTTCTAAAGTTTCTTAATTGCTTATTTGTATTGATGGCAAAGTGTTGCTAATCACATTTCATATCTTATTTCAATCCATGTATAATGAATATAGCATCCAAATTCACATAAATGGATTTCATACAGAATTAACATTATTAAAAAATGTATAACAGTATTTAGTTTCCTTTTATTGGTTAATTCGTATTTCCAATAAAATGCATGGCATAAAGCACATCTCAGTCATGTTAACCAAATTTACTTCTGAACATCGACTTTAATTACATCCTATTCACTTGTTAGATATTTTTTACCTCAAAACCTATTTTTTAATTGCTCACATTTTCCCTATTGTGCCAATTTATACCTTCCAGATTTCTCATTGCTTTCTGTCATCAGGTTACTTAAGAATTTCATTAATGTAGCGAGCTCTTCCGTGTAGCTTTAGTAATATTATATTATTTTTTCTCATTGTTGCCATTCGACAATAAACAATGTTGATTTCTGCCACTTATGTTAATGAAATATGAAAAAAGATTATGTAAGATTATTTCCCAAATGACTGATGAAATTTATACTTAGTTTGAAATGAATAGTTTCAAAAATTATTGATGGTTTACATTCTAAATTTAAAGTTAATCTGGAATTTCTGTAATAGGTATTTTGAAGTAATGTATTTGTGCACATAACATTCAATTAAATAATTATGTTGTATGAAATATACCAATGTTTTTAAATAGGCAAATTTTCTATTGAATTATAAAAATATGCTTATTGGGGGTGTAATTGATGTATGCATGTAATACTAAGTAAATTTACTGAGGAAAGTAATCAATTTGTGTCCCATCATTGCCCATGTTACTCAAACTTATAAATTACTTCATAAAAAATCTGCTTTGGCAGGCTTCCCACCAGCCTTAAGGCTTCCCACCAGCCATTTTTCATTTTAGTTTTCAAGGGATATTAAAAACCTTAATATTTGCTGAAAGTTCTTAAAAGATTTAAAGAGCCATAATTTTTACAAGAACACTGCATGTTTCATTTCACCGATATTCAAAAACCGAAGTTAATTATACTCATTCAAGGTCATTTGTCTCCAAAAATTGATGGCATAGTAATTTATAGGTAAATTAAAAATTGGTATTTTTAAAACTGGGTCTGGGAGACCCAAATTTAGCACTGGTGAGTTTCTTTAATCGTGCACTCATGTGTTATTCTATTTCAATCTATGTAAAGTGTAGCCTTAAAAACATGAAAAATACCCTTTAAAAGGCCATAACCCATAAACGTCACAAGATTTCCGAGTTGTTTAGTATTAATTTTACCCCACAATGCACTTGTCTAAGTAACCACACCTATTAGTTGAAAGAATCCATGAATTCTTTCAACATTTGGAAAGATTCTGTTGTCATTTTGTAAGAATAGAATCCTTTAAGGATTCCATTGCTCTTCATTAGAATAGATTGCTCCTTTCCTTAGAATAGAATTCTTTGAAATATTTCTGTTGGTATGTTCCCTGTTAAAAAGCTATTGGAAAGATTCCATTGCTCCTTTCATTATAATAGAATCCTTTGGATAGATTTTATTGCTCCTTTCCTTAGAAAAGAATCCTTTGGAATGTTTCTGTTTGTACTTTCCTTAGAAAATAATCATTTGGAAATATTCTATTGGTCCTTTAATATAAAAGAATCCTTTGGAAAGATTACATTACCCCTTTCATTAGAATAAAATCCTTTGGATAGATTTTATTGCTCCATTCCTTTGAATAGAATTCTTTGGAATGTGTCTGTTGGTACTTAGAAAAGACTGGATAATTTCTCTGCAATGAGGTTTTGTAAAGACAAAACTAGTAATGCAAGTGGGAGAAATCTGGAGAGTGCTCTGTGTGAATCAGACCCCTACCTCCCTTTAAAACTTTTGCTTTGAAAAAATTTCAATTTAAACCAGGTTATTTTGTTTAATATTTTAAAATGTATATAGTGAGTTACACACAGCTAATGATAAATGCTCTCATTAGCTGTGTGTAACTCAGACTGAATGTACCAATTGATGTTTAATTTGTTAAAATATCTTGCTTTTTTGTGAATATTTTATTAGCTATTTAGGTTTTGTGTTTATGTGGTACTCAAAAGGTTATATTTTGTCTTATCTTTTTCAGATCAAACGTTCAGATTCAGCATTCTTTTTTGAAGAAAGATTTATTCTAGCACATGCCAATAGTGATTGGATTGTAAAGGTAGGCCTTTTTAAGTGTTATTTTTCCTATTTATTTTCATTTTAATGTGATATTTTTACAGTAATTCAAAGTTACTTTTTAATAGAAGACTATTATCATTTTGCCTCCTTTAAGTATGAACTGAAGGTGGTATTCATGAATAATTTACATTTCATTTCAGTATATTGCGTTCTAAGACTAATGTGTAATCAGAATTTCAAATCCTTGCAAATCTGTTAAATAAATATTTTTTCTGAATTAATGCTTTGTTTTTAATTGAATCTGTTGGATGCACTGCTATTTATTGAAGCATATCTAAAATAATCTATGCCTATTACAGGGTTGCCACAGACAACTAAAAGGCTACTTTATGCTACTATTTTTTGATTTTGGATATTAGGGGTATATTTTTAAGCAAAATGATTTCAAAAGCTCCTATTTTCAAAGTTGCTGAAGACTGAAATTTTGTTTACTTTTTGAAAATTTCATCAAAGGCCAAAATTAAGTTCTGTTTAACAAATAGCATGAATCTTTGATTCCACCGTTTCCACTACCGATTACAGCATTGACTTGCCAAGTTTTCCACCAAACTTCGTTTTTTCACAAAAGGTCACCAAGTTTATACTTAATAACAATCCAAAAATTCCAATCTAAGTTTAATAATGAATTAAAATGTTAAAATTGTAGTAGAACTGTAGACACAGAATGATGTTCACTTGCATTTTGAGGTGTATGAAGAAATTAATATAAATTTTTTACGTGATCAGCAACAAATGAATAGCATTGGGTAAATGTTTTGAAACCTTCATGAAAACGTTTTTGAATTTTCTTCAAAGTAAAATACTGAGAATTGCCATGTGGTGTTCTTGCTCAACATTAGTAACATCCACAACTAGACTTTTACTGTTGCTATTGAGAAAAACATTGTGCTTGGGTATGATTTGTGGATGCACTGAAAATGTCTTAAAATATGGTTCTTTACCCATAGATACATTGAAAGTTAAAAGGAAGAGTCAATGTATATTGCTTACTTTGATTTCAAAAACAGGTATGGAGGAATTGGTGAATGATTGTGTGGTATTTAATATGTTCCCCTACCATTTGATTACCCTTTTAAAATTGTGGGGAGGCTCTAGGAGTTGGGATCCATGCAAATGATATATTTCAATATTATATAAACACTAATGGATCATTTGTTAATTTTTCATTGAATTTTGTTTCAGCTGCATTTTGCCTTCCAAGATCATAGATTTCTGTACATGGTGATGGACTTCATGCCTGGTGGTGACTTGGTGTGCCTTATGTCAAATTTCGATGTTCCAGAGTCCTGGGGACGTTTTTATTGTGCAGAAGTAATTCTTGCAGTAGATGCTATACATTCGATGGGCTTTGTTCATCGGTAAGAACATTTAACTTCAAAGTTAGTTATCCTCCTGGTGGTTGTCTTGATGAGGTATTGCTTCTCTTTAGCAAAACTGACCAGATCTTGATGGATGAATGAGCTCCTTCGTCATTAGAAGAAAACTGACCAGATCTTGATCTTGTTATAAAAATATTGGCAATCTCTTGAAGATGATATATCTCATCATTAACAAGATTGGTCAGACCTTGATAGACGAGATATCTTGTCGTAACCACTTGAAGGGTTACTTAAGTAAATGTTTTATACTACTGAGACTAACAACAAAGTGATTGCAATTATTACTGGGGTTTCTGTGGCCTATAGTTTTCAAACTAGAAACAATGAAATAAAGCTGCTTAGAGTATGAAAGTGTAACATGCAATGCTTTATCTTCCTGAAGGGATACATGAAGAAATGACATTTTGCTTTGAAACTTCTAATCTCCCTCAATGAAGACTAGAATTGTTGCAACAGAAACACTGCAAAAGCTAAGACATTTTGTGTAAAATTATATATCTCTTTGACGTCTTATGTGCTGTGAAAGGTGCATAAACTAAATTAGAGTTCAGTATTGTAATGCATAGATTCTATAACCAATAAAACTATTTTAAGTTACACCTTCAAATTCTGTATGCAGTTTTATTTCGTTATCGCATTGCAGTGAATCTCCAGTCACTGGCTTAGCTAAGGCCGGATCTGAATATCCCAAACCATTTCCTCCCATTGAATACTATACAGTAAAAAGGATTGTAAATATAACAAACTCTTAACTTTATACTTACAAAGGCGAAAGACTGGAACAGACTTACTACAGAAAGACTGGAACTCCTTGCTAAGGTCTTAGTTGCCACAGGACCTACAAAGAGCTGCAGGACTCTCTTGGTTTTGTGTTCTCATTGGTCACAACTACCTACAAAATCATCTATCAAATTGGCTTATCAAACTCCAACTTGCTTTCTGTATGGCCTTCCAGACATGACAGGAACCCACCTCAATAGTTGCCCCGATCTTACTGATGTCACAGTGAATAATACTGTTGCTAGAGATACATATTTTATTTATGTTTCTAAGATTATATTGGGTGGGGCCATCATGGCTCAGTGGGTATGCCCACTGCGCTAGCAACCTTTGAGTTGTTGGTGGCGCAGGCTCGATTCCTGTCAGGTGCTTTCCTCCCAGGGTGTATTTCTCTCTTCTGTGTCAGTAAAGCTTTCATTGTGTGTCTATCTATTACTTAATATAGTATGTTGTGTCTGGCACAGCATAGGCAAATATGGCCTTTGCTCCATAAAACCAACCAATCAACTATATTGGACTTGCAAACTAAGACTGGAGAAAAGACTGACATCTGGTGTACGATTACAAAAGTTTTATTTTGTCTTTTCCAGTTTGAAAATTATCGATAGCAGAAACCCTAAGAATAGTTTTGAATGATCTTGTATATTAAACCACTTATTTTTTAGTGACGTCAAACCGGATAACATGTTATTGGATGCACAAGGGCATGTGAAGCTCAGTGACTTTGGCACTTGCATGCGAATGGGACCTGTAAGTTATCCTTCATTGTATTTGTTTGTTTTCTGTTTAGAAATTTGGTTTTGCAGTGGTGTAATATGCACTTATTTCCAAAGGATGGTTTGGTGCATTCTGACACTGCTGTTGGGACTCCTGACTATATATCGCCCGAAGTTTTGAAATCTCAAGGTGGTTCGGAATCATACGGCAAAGAATGTGACTTTTGGTCTGTTGGAGTCTTTTTGTATGAAATGCTTATAGGTAAGCTGAATTTGTGCATTGCATATTTTGCTAGAAAAAGCTAAGGAAAACAACTGAGGACTTACTAAGTTGACTTCAAATGTTGTACTTTTTTAAGAGAATTGGTCAGTTTTATTTTCAAATTTAAAAAATGTGATATTTTTTAAAATTTAAAGATTGAACCATTTTCTTAAGTTGTCGCATACAAAAAATTTGTTATGAAAGTATTGTTGAATGTCAAGTAAATGTGAAATCTAAAATTTTTAGAGGATGGATTTGAAATTTATTGTTAAATTGTAAAACAACTCAAGCGTTTTATTTTTGTATTTCAATAGAAGTTTGAGAGGAGATGGTTGCTTCTTTGGCTATTGTACCTTAGGAGTCAATACTGAATAGACCAAAATGAAAGACAATATTGGGTACACCCCCTTTTGACTCTGAGATACTTGGTAGACAATTTTTACATGCTATTGAATAATCTTCCAAATCGCCTGTTGTGTTGCTCCAGTACGACGTTAATCAAAATACCTACATACCTACCTGATAATCTTCAAAGAATGCTTTTTGTTTTGCAATCTTGTCTTTGAAGCTATCTGCTGTCTTGTCCCACATATAAGCTTTACTTTCTATGGCTTTAATTAAGGTAGCAACATTGTACTTAAGTAATTTACTAATTTTCGGAACAAATACTAAAATTTACGAAAATAAAAAAAGAAACGCTATAAGAACAATTGTAGAGCTGAAGTAAAAGTTAAAAGTAAAGACAAGTAACAGAAAGCAGGTGCGGGGTAAACAAGGCTCTCCAGTCACCAACAAGAACATTTTGGCGTCCGATTCATGGAGTTGAATGCCAATGACTAAGCCTGCAAATCTGCCAAACCAGTCTGTGCTATCTCCCTAATGGTTAAGAATAGTCTTGAAGTGAAATCCATGTATATGAATTGTAAATACCTATGCAAGAAAATGTGGTTTCAAATTCCTAATGTACATGTGTACCTTTATTACATGTTCTAAACTGATCTCGAGAATAAAATCTAGAAATTGATAGAAAGCTCCAAGATAGTGTGAAGAGGAATTTTTCTCTTTGAGCTTGACATATATGCCACATAATACCAGCAAAGCTAACACAGTATGAAGCTTTATAATATCTTAAAGTTAAGGTTGATTAAAGTATAACTCTTGTTGATGTATAATTTTTATAAAACTGCTTTTTTCAACGAAACATTTTGTTTTTCTTTGCAGGTGATACACCCTTCTATGCTGAGTCTTTAGTAGGCACCTATGCTAAAATAATGGACCACAAAAATTCTTTAGTTTTCCCAGACGATGTTGAAATTTCAAAAGAAGCAAAACATCTTATATGTTCATTCCTTACTGATAAAACCCAAAGATTGGGAAGAAATGGTGTTGTGGAAATTAAACGTCATCCATTCTTTGAAAACGATCAGTGGACTTTTGATAATATTAGAGAATGTAAGAACAATTTTCATCTGTATATTAACAATCTATCTTCTCTAACAATAAAAAGTTGTAGCTGGCTCAGATTCGATTCTGTAACTTACCTTGGATGCATTTGTCAGTAAAACTCCTTACGTGTATATGTATGTCCATTACTTAATATTGTCTGTCTTGTGTTTGGCACAGCTTAGGAAAATTGTCGCTTGAAACCTAACCAACCATCTATAATGATATAAGTTTATAAAATTTTTGGTTTAGTAGTTTGAACTGGGGGCTAAGCAATATTTTTATTTTTCATAATGACCATTTTTTTCTTATGAATGCATATCTCAGTTACTACTGAATGGATTATGATGAATATGTAGTATATCTAGTTTGAATATGTAAGTTCAGTACTATTGTTTCATTTGTAAACTCACCAATACAAGATTTCTAAATCTTTAGAGTGGAAACTAGTTTTTTATTATTTACAAGTCATCTCAGCACTTTTGCTTGTTTTAATTAAAGAAAGTTAATCTTCTAATTCTGAATATAAAAGATTAATTTAATTTTTATAATTGTTTTGATGACATTAAGAATTAATACTATTTTGTTGAAAAAGTTCTATTTTAGGCATTAATCTCACATTAGACAGTAGAATATATTTGTTAGAGACAATATCAATTGGGGTGAACTGATATGATTTTTAAATGTTGCAATTATCTGATCACATGTTGCATGTTCTGAATATGCTAATTCAGAATAAACTGACATAATTTCAATATGTACTATTATGTATTATTCAGTGTTCAGTAAGATATGATTAAGAATATTCTAATATGATTTAGATATTGTCGGTGTACAAGTGAAATACTTAGTTAAAAATTTTCCGAGTATGGGTTTTTTATTTTTTCTAGACCAAAATGTGGTAATCTTTAGACTCTTGAAGTGTATGTGTGTCCGCTAAGTCATTTTTTTTGCGATTAGATTTCTTGAGAAACACATGAATGAATGTACATAATTATAATTTTATTTAATAAATTGCTATTGCAATACATCATAATGAAGTACTCTTCTCTGAGCAATTGATAAATTGAGTAAATAGTGTACTAAATAATTGCTAAAATGATAAAATTACAAATTTTGCATCACTTAAAAAAAGTTTCCCTTCCTTTTCTCAGAGCTATGTTTCTTGGCTTAGTGGGTTTCACTAAGCTGACAATATTTAGCAATATAAGAATTTGTTTCATTTTTCTTTAAAAAAATCATTTTCAGACTTTTAACTTTATCTTTAAATTAATATAAATAACTAGGTATTGAAAGGATATTTAACTACAGTGCAACTTGGATAATTCGAAGCTGAAGGGACGACTAAAAAATTCGAATTATCCAAAACTTCGAATTAAAAAAGTTACATCTTTTAACTTTAATTTCAGGTCTACTGAATGCTTGAAAAGATTATTCTGTCAATAAGTAAATATTTATTCAGAAAGATCATGGTATGAAAGACTTAAACATTATATGTATGTAAACAAAATAAGATTTACATTATGTAAGCTACAGTACATATTACATGTACTGTAGCTTATGTAACAGGTGGCGGGTAGGGGGTCTCAGCTGTTTCGTGTTGAACAGATGGCAGGAAGGGGATTTCAGCTTTCAGGTGTCGAACAGGTGGGGGTATTCCGGCAATGATTTCTTAACAATGAAAGGCCAAAAAGTCGTTATGGTTCGAAAATTTTTATAAAAAACTTCGAATTAAGGAAGTTGAACTTCGAATTATCCACGATTTTTTAACATTGATTTAATGAGAAGTTCAAGAGACTAAGAGAAATCTTCGAATTAGAGACGTTCGTTTTATCCAAATTGCACTGTATTTAATTGTATACATTGTAAAGTATCTTAGCAATTGCCTTTTGTATTTTTAGACTAACTGGTGATATTAATTATAATTATATTCGATTTTGATTTAGTGAAAACATTATTTTAAGAAGTTCTTCTCAATATTAGGTGTACCACCAGTCGTCCCAGAACTTTCTGCAGATGATGATACATCTAATTTTGATGAAGTGGAAAAAGAGACTGAGAACCCTGAAGAGAATTTCCCTGCAACCAAAGCTTTCGCTGGAAATCATCTAGTTTTTATAGGATTTACATATTCCGGTGATTACCAGTAAGTATTAAACTTGAAGGTATTGCTTAAGTTATTGCATGTTTAAAAGTAGTGCAGTAAATTTTTTTTTAATGATGTATTCTCTCGTGTACACCTTTTGCTTGCTTTATTTTCTTCCATATGGATGAATTTGTTTTCTAAAGCAGCAAGTATTGTATTTTTGTTTTAATTGAATCAAACTACAGTAAAACCTGTCATCCCAGGAATAAGTCATAGATTTTCTTCAGTCCAGTCTAGCTCTCATAGATGACAACGTAATTAAAACCTTGCTCACTCGTCACTAATTCAAATGCTACCCTGGATAACTCGTCGCTGTGGAAAGGTCTTGAAGAAACAGGTTTGTTTCTCAGAGTTTGTGTCTGATGGCAAACAAAATGAAGTCGAAAATGAGGACTCGAATTTGGAGTCCTCATTTCAACCTTTGATATGACCCTGATCCTTTATTGAATTTATTTGAAATTGTAAATGAAAGTGGATGTACTGTTCCTGACTTAAATACCTACATAGATATCAATAACAACATGGCATTGCACATATATTCCCAAATCACCATAAAAGATTTAACTATGGAATTTTCAGAAGAAAGGTGAAAGTGCAATGAAAACTATGAAAGAGTAAAATTAGGAAATTCTTTCACTACTTTATCAAACACAAGTTCTTGAAGCCTTGGAGACAATTAGAAATTACCTTATTATTATTGACCTTATGTCATTTCAAGGTACTGGATGTACAACATTTTGAACACCTTGATAAATTTAAAATCTACATGATTGTTATAGTTCTGCATATTGAGTACATTCTGGGGTTTACTCTTAAGTAGTCAAAATTTCTTGGTACCTTGAGTGACTACTTAGTGAGGTTTTGCTGAATTTCATTTGATCTTATTCAAAATATTTTTAATTTTCTAGATTAATGTCCAGAGGTCTAGAAGTCTCACGGAATTTAGATGAGGTATGTAAAGTATATTCAGTCTGTTAATTATGCCATTTTATTTTTATAATTTTACGAAATTACATTTTTAATGTTTTGTCTTTTAATTTTTTCTTATGAAAATGAACACTCACTTCCTACACCACCAGGCAGATAAGGTAATAATCACTTTGTGCCAAAGTGTTTCATTATATGTTAAATGTAAATTTTTAACCTTAATGTCATCCATGTCTATTATGTGTTCTGTAGCTAAATATATTTCTTAATCCTGCGAACCTCTCTGAAGGTCTTCTGGAAAAAACTTAGTTTTCCAGTCTTCCGTTTTGTTGCATAGACAATCATAAGCATATGAAAATATTGCATAGTAAGCAGTAAGCTTAAGTTCACTAAAGTGAAAGAGATAGTGATGATATTTTTTATAACTATTTTATACTCTATATTTACTGATATCAAATTGACATCTGTAGATGCTTTACAGTACTCCAGGTACTGTAAAATATCCGTTCTATTATTAAACGTCCATTCTAGTGTCCAAAAAGGGTATGTGCCTTCCAACTGGCTCTTAACATAAGCATTTAAAAAATATCAATCATTCTCTTGTTCCTAGCTTTTGGTTAGTACTTTCCTGAAATACAATTGCAAAAATTGTAGAACAGCTTCAGTTTTTGGGGACATAAACCTTTTATATTAAATTTCTCAGAATTCAGAGACCTTGAAATGTTTAAGCTTAAATTCAGTGTGTTAAGGGGATTTGTGAATTTGTAAAGTATTTTATGATGTACAATTTTGTCAGTGTTGACATTACTTGCATCAGTACAACTATCAGGATCATCAAATAAAAACTTTCAAACTGCAGCTCATTGAACTAACATAGGTCAATGAGTCATGTTTATGGGACTAAAAATGCAACTTTTTATAGTTTATAAAGTATATTTAAAATTTGAATGTCATATTTTATTAAATATTCTTAACTGTTCATGAAATAGAATTTTTGAATTGTGGATTGCATACTGTGGCACGTGTAGATTTTGTTATATATCTGAATTTGAAATTTTGAGAGATGAAAAGTCATTTTTTAAATTTATTAGTGTGAAGTTGAATTTTATAACTGGCAATTCATTAAAATTGATCTCAATCAATGATTAATAAACTAACAATTTTAGCAATTGAGGCATCAAAATCAAATCACTATTCTGTATTTGCTTTTTATAATTTTAACCAATCAAATGAATTTGAATTGTTTTTAAAACTTAAATTTAAACTACTTTTATTTCTTTCTACAAAGTAGATTTTGCAAGTGCTATTTTAAATGACAAGAGGTTGATGCACTTATAAAAGGGTTGTTTGTCAATCTACATTATTACAATTCATTGTTTCGTTGTAAACGAACTTCATCGTTTCTGTATATTTACATGAGCAAATAAGCTTATGTTATATTTTATTCCTTGCAGTCTGTTGATTCCCTAAAAAAGATAGAAAGACTTGAAGAAGATATGTACAAATTAAGTAATTGCAATGAAGAATTGGAAAAGAAATACAGGTAATTGGGTTTTTTTTTTCAAAATTTGTATTTTAATGTTTAAGCCCTACTCTAAATGCTGTCCATGTTAAAGGGGATTATCTTTTTCTGCGAAAAAAAGTGATTTTGTATTTTTTTGTTATTCTTTAGGGTCTTAAAAACATGTATGCCAAATTTCAAGTCGAAATTTGGCTTTTAAGAGACAGCATACAGATGTAGAATTTGGAACATGTACCAATTGGTAAAGATGTTGTAAATGCTACAAATCATGATTTACAAAGATTTGAAGTATTGGATATGCTTCTGTTAACTGTATTGAAACTTTACACGTTTTCTTAGAATAGCTTTTTTGTGAGTGGTTAGCATGATATGTATTAAACTATTGGATTGATTGATTTGAAGTATTTACAGCATGTTGAGCAAACACCCTTTTATCGCTTGATGAACCAGATATGCGATATGTTATGTTTTTGTATTTGTATAGCAAAAAAACTAAGTTTTTTAGCTAAATTGATGATTTGGATTTGGCAAGCCACCATTTCCTCAAGTGTTAAAAAAATGTTCTGGCTCATCAAACGATAGCTACAAGTGTATGAAGTAAAAAGTGTACAAATTTTTTTGTTTAAGATCACCTGGATTTGGAGATATCATGCTTACCACCAGCTTTGAAACTTTTGCTGTATCCTCATGAAGGAGGGTTAGCAGTCCTATTTTCCATGAAAATGATTCAAATATTTTTATGAATACCTGAGATGTTAATAAATGGTCATAAAGTTGTGAGAAAAGATAATCCCCTTTAAATGAAGATTTTCAGATCTATATTCATTATTCCTGTCTTTCAGAATGTCTTTAATGCAACTTGAAAATTATGGCAAACAGCAAGAAGCTTTGGTGCTAATGGAGAAGGAAAATCGTCAGATGGAAAAAAGTGTAGCCATGCTCAAGCACGACTTGAAGGAGGTTAGCCATGCATCTAGATTCTCTTTATGGTTTTTCTATCGTCCTCTTATTTAAATCCATTTTACTACTCAACAATTCATTTTTTAATGTTGACCAACATGTTTTCTAATTTATTTTCTCAATCTGAATTCATTTTTATCTTTTATTTCACTTTTAACCTGCATAAATGTTGTGCTTTCATTGCTATTTTCCCCTCTACATTGCTTTTCTTGGTTTATCTTGTTTGGTGCAGTTTGTATTTTTTAAGACCCTGGCTGTCCAACCCCAGAGGGCATAAGACTACATAAGAGGACCTTTATCAGCCCTCATAAGGTCCTCAGGGCCCTTACCTCTACTGGACATTCAAAATACAATTGATTCATACCAGTACAATGGATTCATAGAACAAATACCATTTATAAAATTAAACTGGATCCAAAGTCCAGTCATAATTACATAAGATGTCTACGTCGTGTAAACGAAATAAGAATACATAAGTAAACAATGCACTAAAGGATTGAAATGAACAAAATAAAGTTAGATAGACACTGCATCTAGTAGGACAACTTAACTGCTTAGAGACTAGTGATTATAAAATTTACAAAGTGAGTATAGAAATCAGACAATGGAAAACAAAGCATGGTAATGAAACATGCATATGCATGTTTCGTTACCATGCATGTGCATATTATAAACATATCTATATCCATACACAGTATACATTTATAACTGTTAGAATTATGCAATGTTTTTGGTTAAATATTTGGAAATTTTCATACATTTCATCAGTCTAGGTAGAGATTGAGTTACTTACAATGTTATTAAGCCATGTGTGTTTTAAACTGTCTGTATGTTCTATTAAATGAAGATGTTCTGTTAATTTACATTTAAATAGTAATTTAAATACATAGTAATAGTCAGTTTTGAAGTTAAACCTTGTGTGTCAGTCATATAATGTTAAGTAAGACTACTCTGCCTAAAGTTTAAGGGACCTGTTTGTTTTGGGTTTTTATTCAGAAATGAGTAATGAAAAATTGTAATGATATCAATTACTAATTTTTATTGAAGATTCAATGACAAAAATAATGTAATAGTTAATTTTGTATAATAGAGTTAAGGTAAATATGTTTTCTGTTTGAGCTCTACACACTTTAATGTTCTAACTAGGATATATTAAAATATTCTATATTTTTAAATAAAATTAGTCATTCTCAATAATATTTTGTTTTTATTCAGTAGGTTTCCTTAATTTTTGTGCATACTTTTCTAGAAATACAAAGACATTTATTAAAGTAATAAAATTTATTAAAAAAAGAACTGATTGACAGAAATGTCCTTCCTACAGAAGTTAGTTTTGTAAATGCTCTGTTAAAATGATTGAACATTGAAATTTGCTCAAGCAGATTTATATATTTCTTTTTTCATTTTATTTGGCCATTGTAAATTCTTGAATAAGGGATTTAATTTTGTGCTCGAACAAATTTTGACCAATTTGAATTGTAAAAATCTTGTACCTGTAATTCAAAACGTTGAAAACATTTTCAAAACTTTGTTCAGAGAATCAAAACCCACAGATCTCAACTCAAGATAATCCACAATCCCAAATTCTACCTGTAATCATTTCAACTGCATTTCATTTTCGTTTCTTACAGGCTCAACGGAAGCTGTACAACGAAACAGAGAATAGAAAAAAAGCAGATGCAAAAATTGATGAACTGTGGAATAGAGTGGAGCACGAACAAACAATGAGGGCACAGCTCTCGACTTCTACCAATCAAACCAACGAGAGGGCTCTGAACTTGGAGAAGGAGCTGAGGGACTTGAATGAAAAAATTAAGGTTGAATCTGAGAACAGTATGAAGTATAAAAAGATAAATGCTGAACTGCAACTTGTAAGTTTCACTGTGATAATACACTTTTATGTATTTCAAAATGCAGTTATGTTTCAGAAGGAATTGTCACATTTGGCTGTTTTGTAGACATCATAAAATCTGGGATTGCCTATAAGGGGCTTGTCCATCTAATGCCAAAATGAGTGAAGTGAATATTAAACTGATTTACTTTAAAGCTCAGTACTGCAAGCTAAAATGCTCTTTCCTTCATGAAACAATTGATGAATAGTTGATCACAAAAATATGTTCTTTATTATAAAGTTTATTTTGTTAAACTTTAGCAAGTAGCCCCGAATGTGACAACACAACTTTTCTGTATCAATCATTGGTTCATCTTAGCCAAATATGGCCCTTCCACCATAAATACCCAACCAACCTATATCAGTCATTCCATGTGTTAGTGACAAGAGAGCATCAAAATTTGCCGATTGTGGAACGTGCAAGTAATTGCTTTTATGTTTTAATACTTAAGGTGTGGTTATTTTAATGATTATTTTGTGCTTTTGTTAAATATTTTATTCCCAAATATGAATGAAGACAACTACACCAATTTGGACGAATAAAGTAATGATAGTGAAATTTATAGCTCTTGCTTCTCATAAAGGCTTTAGATTCTTCTGATGATCTTTGCAATTATGCTAGGCCTTATATTTCAGCCAAGGAAAAATTGTTTCCCAACATTATTGTAATGATGAAGGTGGAAGAAAGTGTTGATAACTGGATTTGAAGCAACACTGATGAAGATGAAAATTTACCTGGAATTATTTCATTACAAATAGTGGATGCGAAATTTTGGAAATGTTCTGAAGCTTGTAAACTCCCCTCTACACCTGTCTACAAAATCCTACTGTGCGATAATGGTTAACACTACTGTTCTTAACTGAACCCACCAGTGGTCGAGAGGCTAAGGGCACTGCTCTTAAAAAACTGGTAGACTGAAGGGCTTAATTACTAGTTTGAATCTCATGCCGAAGTTGGGTTGACTAGAAGTTTCCTGGTTTCTTCAAGATGATGCATAAATGCGGGCCAGCTTCCCCAAAGTCCTCCAGAAAGGCATTGAAATATCTATTTACATTAAATTGTATTGGCGAATTGATAACAGTGATCAAAATTTTGATTTTGAGGTTATTCTCTGCTAACTACATGATCGATTTTATGGGGACATGCACATGCCTCTGACAAAATATATATTAAAAATATAATGACACTTCGATGAACAAAAATATTTAAAATAGAAATGGCAATGTGAGCAAAGTCAAATAAGTTGATCTGGTAGCAAATGGGTTATATTATATAGCATTTGGTATAATCAGTTTCCTCAATTAAAATTTGTATTTACCATGGAAGCAAAGAAGTATTTAACTTAATGGTGTCATTTAAATGTCCCCATAGCTGACCTTACGAATCATTTAAATACCTTCCCAAGCTTGTAAGCATAATTTTTTTAAAAATAGAATCAATAAAGATTTTTTCTGAAAATTTGCATGCATAATACTGAAAGCATGAACTCGCCAATTCTGTTACCTTAGTATAATTGTTGAATATAGTAGATCTGAAAACATTTTTCTAAATAAATCACTTTTTACACTGCCAACTTTCATCAACTTTGATGGTTACTGAAGACAGCAAAGTATCATGAAGAAATAAATTATTTTTTCATGATTAAGAAGCATCATCCTACTGGGGAATTACCAATATCATATATCTACATTTCATTTTAGAATGCATACAAGTGGCATCTTGGTGCTAGACGTATTATATGTATTTATAACGAGCAATGCAACCTTACAAGCTTAACTCGTCATATGATGCAAATGGGTTAAGAAACGTGTCTTAAGTCTTGATTTCCCAAGTTTTTAAATGGTATTTCCATGAAATTTTAAAGTGTGATTTTTATGTGTGATGCATGTAATTGATTTTATGTCTGCTTGTACTATCTTAACATTATTTTAGAGCACTGCAAACAAAGATAAAACAATTGAAGAATTAACTGACAAAATAGCTTCGCTTCAAAAGAAATATTCCGTTCAAGAGAAAGATATCAGAACTCTCGAGTCACAATTAGAAGATGCAAAGAATACATGGTCACAGGCATCTGACAGAAGTTTAGAATTAGAAAGTATGTGATTTGTGCTTTTTTTTTTTAAAGTGATTGATTTTTAAGTTTTATTTTTTCTTTAATCGCAAGCTTCATGTTTTATTGCACTAGTCAATTTGTAAGGGACTTTCATTCAATGGATTAGGGAAACAGGATGGACTGAATTCACCGGTGCCTAAAACATATTGCATAAATTTTTTCATGTACCTGAATAAAAAATGGTCTAGCGACTTTTTGCTACTATTTTTCAACTTTGGATTAGGGGTATCTTTATGCAAAATTGTCTCAAAAGCTACTAATTTGAAAATTTGGTGATTTTTTTTTTGTTTTGAAAATTTACTTTTCAACGAAAATTTAGTTCCTTTTTAAATATTAGTGGAAAGAAAAATATTTTTCTTAATGAAGAAAATTTTCCAAGGGACACCAATTTCGAAATTTTGGCACCTAGTCGTGGCAGCCTTTAAAAAAACCATTGGAATATGCTTGCTAGATTGTCATGAAAACCTTATTAAGAAAATATTTTGTTTGTTTTTTATTTTAAAATTTAAATTTCTTGGCAAGATATTCCATGTCTATTTCTTATTTAATTAGCACATTTTGTGTTATAGCCGATTAATTTTGTATCTGAGCAACTAAAATTGCTACTAAAGCAGGGTTTATGAGGAGACTTTTTGTGCTACTATTTAAAAAAAATTATGCTACCATTTCACAAGTGCTTTGACTGGCAACCCTGATATTATACAAAAAGAGACAAAAAAATAAAACCCATAGCTATTGCATCAACTGAGAAATGGAGATACCCCATATTCATATTTAGTCCCTTTCCACCTTTTCTTGGAGTACCATTCATGATGGAATAGCCTACATAGTAGCACCTAGATGGAATTGCCTACACAGTTCAAAAGTCCTATATTTTCTCGTTTTGATTTGACTTGTTATCAAGTTGCCAAGCTTCCCTTTAGATGTCACCACATTTCAAACATTTGTCATAATGTTGCAATCAGCACCTCAGTTTGTAGCTGGGGAGCTGTTTTATCGAACGCATATCACATTGGCGGGAAAACTTATATTTAGACAGAGTAAGGAGCTCAAAGGCAGATCATGGGCTTAAAATTTCCAAAGATATCCAAGAAATTTGATTAAATGTACTATTGTGACTGGTGTGCTGCACTTCGGGTGTACACAGAGGATTCTGGGATTCGAAAGACTAGACAAAACACCGGTTGAACCACCATGCTCTTGATGTCAACGCCATGGTGAGGCAGCTACCTTGCCAGCTAAACACCCATTACACCTTCAATGAGAGCATAAAGAAACATTTGAGCATCTCGTATCATCGCCCTATGTATGATTCCATTCATATGTATGATTATCTATGTGTGATTCAATCTATAGGGTGCAGTGATTTGATGCCCAATAAATGATTGCATACCTAACCTCATTCCATTTCTTGTAAGTTGTAGGCAATATAGGTTCAATTCCTCCCTGGGTGTATTCCTCTCTTCTGGTAAACATGAGGGTTGCTCTCCTGGGATACCCAAGTGATCGTTTTTTGCTTTCATCCCACTACTTCCCAAATCCCTATTTTTTCTCCTTTCATGACATTTTTTACTTGACGTTGTCTTATATTTTACACAGCTTGGCCAAATATGGCTCTTGTGCCATAAAATGTAAAAACAACCAACTAACCATCCTCTCTTGTTTGTTAGTAAAACTCTCCTTTTGTGTGTATGTCCATTACTTAATGATGTCTCTTGTGTTTGGCCCAGCATGACCAATTATGACCTAGCACCATAAAACCCAACCATTTCTTCCATCTCCCACACTTCTACGTAAAACAATATAGTAAAGTTATGCACCTGTCTATGTTTTTATCACTTCTATCCCTGTTCTACTGCCCTCTGTATTTTGCTTTACAGAAATCCCTCTTGTGTTGTGTTCTTGCAGTGTTTTTATAAAAACGTTTTATCTTTCAGATCGAAAGCATGCTTTGCTCATGGAACTTGACCGAATGAAAGAACGAGAATCCAGTCTTGAAATGGAAAATCACGAACTCAATAACAAGTTTGTTGAAGTACAAAAGAATCATGCAATGTTGGTATTGGAGCTCAAAAACCTTGAAAAGAAATATGAGCAGGAACGGGCAGCACACAGACAAGACATTGATAGTCTTACTGCTGATAAAAAAAGACTCTTATCAACAACAGAAGAAGCTAATCTTGAGGCAATGCAAGGTATATGTAAATTTATTCTTTGATTTGTTTAATGTTTGATGACTACTTGTCTAAAAGGCAGTATCTCAAATAGAACATCGAATATGATAAAATCAGTTTTTTATTTCAATGGATTTTTATTTAACATTTGTTTGATTCTTTTCTTTTTTAAATTTGTTTTAGCTCTGCAAACTAAGCTTTGCGAGGAAAAGAGTATGAGGCAAAAGTCAGAAGCAATCCGGGAAGACAAAGAAAGGGAGATGTTGATGCTCACTGTGGATTACAGGCAGTTGGAGTTGGAATTCCAAAAATTAAAAGGCGAATATAAAAAAGAAGTAGAGAAGGTGAGGCGAGACTGTTTTGTTAAATGGATTTAGTTTTAGTTAATAGTGAGTATGCACACACAAGTATTTTAGTTTTTTATAAAATGTGAAATTGCATTTTATTTTTCTGTATACTTAGGAACTTATTTTTGCATAAACCTGCAGTTCTTATTAATTTATCCAAAGATTTGTAAGAAATAAACCCCACATTGGTGTTGAATTTCAGATTGCAAATCAATTTTTAAAATTAATTCATTATTTTTTGCATTTGATTAATATTCATTAAATAAGTATTAATAATAAACCCTTTAATTTGTAAAAATCATGGCATATTTATAGAATCCAAGCTCTTTCATTCTTTGAGTAAATAGGGAATTCTTAGAAAATAGAATTATACTAAATATTCATACAATTTTGTGCGAAATCTGGCAAAAATTTTAAATCAGAAAATAGTATAGAAAAATTACAGTAAATACAGAAAAGCTATGAAACATCTATTAAATATTAACATCACCTGTTAATTTCAAGCTTTTTAAGCTGAGTTTAAAATTTTTACCAAGAAGGAAAGTTTAAAAAATACCTGATTTGTTTGTGTTAAACCAATAAAAAAAAATCAACCTTATGCATATCGAACAAGAAAATTAGAAATATAAACCTTCAAGACTTATATTTTCAAAAGTTTATTTTATCTCATTTAAAACCATATGAACAAAATTAACTGTTGACTATTTTCCCTTAATAGTTAATGTGTTTCTTGTCCCATACAAAAGTGATTATTTGTTTTATGAAATTTTATCTAGAGATCAAAATAACATGCTTCGTGACTGCGACAGGCCACTTAAAAGCAATTTTTTCTACTATTTTTCAACCTAGGATACTAGAAGTATCTCTAAGCAAAATCAATTCAAAAGCTCCTCTTTTCAAAATTTGTTAGACTTTTTGAAAATATTAGTGACTTTTTTTTAATTCACCAAAGACCAAAATTAAGTCTCCCTGTTTTTTAACCAATAGCAGGAATCTTTATTTCCTCTTAGGATTACGGTATTACATCAAACATTGAAAAATCCCACTTAATGATAAAACGTTGCTCTTGCGAAGTTGGTGACCTACCATCTTTTCTTCACAAAATGTCACCAAGTTTGTATATTATAACAATCCAAAAATTCCAATCCAAGTTTAATAAGGAATATAAATTCTACTGCCTTTTAAGACAGTGTTGGAAATTCGGATTTCATATTGAAAAGGTATTTTTTTTAAATTAAATTTCTTTGAGTTTTTTATCCTTATTTCTTCAAATTCCCTTTATTTGCACATTTTGTTTTCTTATTCATTTTGTATCTGAGTAACTAAAATATGCTTGGAGAGAAGACTATTTTGCTACTATTAAGAATTTATGCTTTTAAAATTGTTATTTCACAAGTGCTTAGGCTTTCTTAATTCTTTACCAAGTTCTAAGATAATACTTTTTATAAATGTGTTAAATTTTTCTTTCATTATGTAGTAATCTGTTCTAATTTTGAGTGTAGTGAATGTGTGTGTTTTCTGTCCGTTATTAAAAATGTTTTATTTAAATGTGTCCTAGGTCAAAGCTTTAGCTGCTGATGCAGAAGAAGAAGCTTCAAAGAGAAAAATGTTACAGTCTGATATTTCACATCATCTGAATGAAATCACTAATTTAAAAGTTAAAGAAAGGCAGCTGATAAAGGATATAGGTGATCTGCGTGACGCTAAGAACAGTTTAGAAAATGGCCTCTACAAATTAAGAACGTATGTTGATTTTGTGTTTGTCCTTTTAGACCAGTTGGGCTACACTAGCCCAGTTATAAGAGTAGTGGATTAGCAACTGGAGGGTTAAAAGTTCGATACTCGATCCAACCAAAGACCATCACGTACATGGGGGCTAGTTCACATTAAATCTGTTGTGGCCTCAAATGTTCTCACATTGGCATGGTGTGGAAGTTTGGAGAGTGGGGTGCCAGCTAAGATATTGACCTCATCATCTGACCATGGTTCAAAATTATGAGGTGTGCTTGGATCTTTCCCTTCAGTATTGATCCCAGACTATTACAAATAGCTCATTGTGTTGCTCCAGTGCAACGTTAATTCAACTACCTAACCTTTTAGACCAGTTCAGATTTGCATACTTGCAAATTATTTTGTGGGATGTCTTATATTGAGCAAATAACTCCTCTATCCTCACTAGGGTTACTAGACTGAATACTGGAAATTCCTCACAAACTCCCCTGGCCAAATATGGCCCTTGCGCCATGAAATTTAAAAACAACCAACTGGACAAACTCAATTATAATTCCTAGCATTTCACGGAAGTTCAGACAAATAAAACTCAATAGAATATTACAAAAAATCATACATTGAAATGGTCAAATAAACATTTTTACAAACAAGAATTAGCAGTGTTACAAGGAAAAAATGACTTAAATGAAAAAAATTGGACTAGATGCATACAATTTCGTAAACTTCTGTTAATGACTAATATATTTTGTACTCAGAGTGATTAGAACAATATAATATTAGGTAAAACTCAAAAACACAGTACTGGTGACCCCTAGCCAAATTGGTGACTCCGAAAAACTGTTTTTTGACTTATTAGGTTCCTTTAACTTGAGTGCTAGTGTTAAATACATGCAGCAAACCTTTGACCGATTACCATATTCATCGATCGTTAATTGGTGATGATAATTATTATCAATTGGCGATGTTGCCGTGTTCTTGAGTACAATCTAACATTTGTGTTTAATTGATGATTTCCGTGAAAATCCAGACAACTTATAATTCTTCGCAAGAATCTGGGCAATGCACACAGGTTTCAGACCTGTTGCCTAAACCCCTACTATGTTAAGGTTACTATGGATTAGGAGAGGACCTTGAGATAAGGATTGGTGCATTTGGGCACAAGACGTAATGTATGTTTGCTGTATCATACGGAACCTTGTGTGACAAATCAACAAGCATAAGGAGGAATTTAGATAGAAACTGCCTCCTATCAAAGTCTGAATTTAACAAACTGAGTATTATGCTGCTGTTTTAACCGAATTTATGCTAATTAAACAATAGGAGGGGCCTTTCATAGAGGATATTTTATTTGGCCCGCATTCTCGTTACGTGGGAGGGAACAAGAAACATTTATAGGTGGGTGAAGAGGATACAGTTTGTGCGCAACTCATCACACAGGATTCAGATTAGCCTTTAAAAACCTTAATAAGGCCTGATAAATAATTTTATTTTGGGGGGCCCTTAAAAAACCTTAATATTTGCTTAAAAAGCATTAGAACTTTTTAAGACCTAATTTTTTCACAATACTTATACGTTACTGAAATTGCATAATTTATTCAACTTGCAGTCAAGAACCAATATTGTTGTTTGAACCATGTGTTTCTCTATGACAGATGTTAGCACCACTCTTTAGCACAACTTTCATGTGCTTGGCAAGCTTCAAGAACGTTGTCAATTTGTGTCCTGATTTCTTCAACACGATAGTAGACATCACCAGCATTCCTTTTCAGGAACCACTCTCTGTACTTAAGATAGTACAGTAATTTAGAATCAATGTTTATCAAATAAATATAGTTGCAGTCCATTAATTTTTGTGTCAGCTGTGACAAATGATACTTGTCCAAGATCAAATATCATTGATTTCGGTTTCAGTGGGTGTAAGGAAAGACTTGTGTAGGTAGTTGGTAAATTACAGATAGCAGATTTGGTAAAAAGTTTTCTTGTAGAAAGATATTTATATTCTTGGTGCTACAAAATGACATCAACAAGCTGAGACTTGGTTGTTTGATTGAAAGTGCCAGAAAATGGTCCTCACAAAGAATTGTTACTGATTGTCTGTGGACTTGATTTTTAAAGCCAGATTTGCTGGGAAACTGGACATTTTGATTCAATGGTTTTATCCACACTGATCACTTTGAAATGTAGCCTAAAACTGAAAACTAACCCTTGACAAAGTCATGATTTTTCTTTTGCTTGAAAACCTGTCACACAGTCTGGTACTTGGTCATCCACTTCAGATGATGCAGACCCCTGGGTAGAAGTGGCCACCAGTGGTAAGGCTGGTCCAATTTGGGGAATGCAAGATCACAGCTCATTTTCTCCTACATGGTCTCATTGGTAGATTCAAGGTTACCAAGGGCTGAAGAGCTACCCAAGATACTGATCACTTCATCACTGTAGTTTCTAGTTTCAGATATGTTTAAGAAAGCATAGTTTAAACTAATATTGTAATAACAAAAAATGATTGTTCTACATGTAGAATGTGTCTTGCTCTTAATTTGGAAGTGTCAACTCTGATTTTATTTAGATACACGACTCTTGTCACTGGAATTTTTCACAGAATATCTAGCAACCAGATTGAACAACTAATAAGGGTTCAAAATGAAGCAAGTGTTTTATATACTTGCTGTAAACATTCATTATTGAATCTTTCAAGTCCAAGTCATTAATTTTCTTAATTGAAAAGACATATTTTTATGTTATAAGAGCAGGTAATTGTGCCTGTTTCTCCTTTCAAGACTTATTTTTCAATAATCTCTGAATCTGAAATTGTGTAGTGTGTTATTATTTAATATTTATTCATACTTTTTTTATTTTAGGATGAAATCTTTAGATGATTTACAAATGAAAGAGTTACAAGACCAATTAGAAGCTGAACAATATTTTTCAGTATGTTTATTATGTTTTCTAACTTGAACGAAATTAAATTAAAATTTATCGATGTTTAATGATCTGTACATAAATATAGTACATTTACTTAATAAATATTAATATTATGCTACATTTGTTATTTTTAATCCAAATGTTATTTATTTAGACACTGTACAAAACACAAGTCAAAGAACTGAAAGAGGAGGTTGAAGAGAAACAGCAAATGATAATAGATTTAGAAAATGAAAGGTATGTTTTATTGTTTCCCCTGTTTTCAAAGTGTTCATATAGTTTAACAAATTGTTACACTTTTTAATCACTCATCTTTTTTATCTTTTATTTCAAATCAATTCTATTCTGATGTTTGACTCATTTCAAAGATACATTTGCAAAATTTCATTGCAATTGAAACGTATCAATGAATGTAATTTTGCATTAATATTTATTACTTGAAAATTTTAAATTATGAACTTTTAAATTACTTGTTCTATCTTTGGATGGTTTTCATTTTTGAAGTCAGCCAAAATTGTTGACAATTTCTCACATTTCTATAAAAATGTTTGTATTCAAATGCAAATGATTTGGATGCTTCTGTTTGAAAAACCTACCCGCTTTGCTATCTGTTTACAGTAGATATTGAAATTTTATTAAAAAGGTTGAATTCTGTTATGAGAATATTGCTTATTAGCAGAATCAATGGTGCCTGGAAAGAAACTAAATATAGCTATTGTTTATAGTTAGTTACTATGCATCCTTAATATTGATTAAAATGTCATGTTTTAGTATAAACTTGTAAATATAGCCTTATTGAAAGAACTTCACATACTACATTATAACTAGAGCATAGTATTTGCTCAAATTTTTTAATCTTATTGATGGCAAAGTGTTGTTATTCACATTTCATATCTTATTTCAATCCATTTAAATGAGCATGGCTTTCCATGTACCATAAATGAATTTTATACCTCTAAATGAAATAAAATTATCAAAAAATATGTAATGCATTTTGTTAACTTGTACTTGTGTTATTTCTTATTTGCGATAAAATGCATGACTAAAAGAACATCTCAGTCATGCTGCCACAATTAAATTCTGAATGTCTACTTCAATTTCACCCCATTCCCTTGTTCAAAGGTGATTCTGCAGTTTTTGACTCTACACCTATTTTCACTTAAATTTTATTTTCTTCACTGATTTCTATCCTCCATATTTCTTATTGTTCTTGCCTCAAACTAATGAAGAATTTCTTTAAGAGTGGCGAGCTCGCATTGTAGTTTTTGCAATATTATGCAGCTCCCAGCTCAAATCAAGTATATTTAAGCTAAGTGGTGAAATTGGCAAATTAATCCTGTAATGGTAGATCTTATAGTTTATATCTTTTGCTGCTATTTGGCAATTAAAAAAGAACATTTATTCTGTGCTATGTACATAGTGAAATATCTATATATATGTATTTCGCTAACATGTATGGCACAGAAATCAGCATTATTTGTAAATTGTCGAATGGCAACAAACAGATAATAAAGTTAACCTTTACAGGATTAATTTACCAGTTTTGCCGCAAAGTTTAAATATGCTAAACTTGACTTAGCTGCGTTTTATTGCAAGAACTGCACAAAGAACTTGCTGCTCTTATAAAATTCTTCAGCAGTCTGATAACATGGAAATGAGAAATCTGGAAGATAAAAATCTGAGCATAAAAGAAAATGTTAATGAATACAAAATAGGTGTAGAAGGAAAAAATATTGAATCTTTGAACTAGTGAATGGGATGCAATTGAAGTGGATGTTCAGAAGCTAATTGTGGTACCATGTCTGAAATGTAAACTTTTTACCATGTACTTTATTTTTATTGGAAATAAGAATTCACACCAGTGTGAGTTCATTTGAAAAACATAATCAAAATGCAGTTTTATATTTTCGAATAATTTTATTTCATTTAGTCATGAAATGTGCATATCGATACTTGTATTCATTGTAAATTGAATTAAATGGTGTACGAAATGTGACTAATGCCATTGGCATAAACAGATATTAGGAAGCTTGATAGCAGTCTGCTAGTAATAAATAAAATGTCATGTTTTTATAAAAACGTTATAAAGTTATTGAATACTGCGAAATACATAATTTGTGAAACATCAAATCTAAGGTTGACATCTATTATCAAATTCATTTCAAATATTTTAATTTGTAAAATTATTACTCATGTCTGGTCTTTCTTGCAGAAATAACATGTCTCACCAGCTTCAATTATCAATTGCACGATCAGACTCGGAATCGCTTGCACGTTCTATAGCTGAAGAAACCATAGCCGATCTAGAGAAAGAAAGGACTATGAAAGAACTGGAACTGAAAGACCTATTGTCCCGTCATAGATCTGAATTATCAAACAAGGAGGCCATTCTTTCAAATGTATTTAACCAATTTCATTGTTTTTCTTATTTGAAGTATAAAATTGATAGGAAACTAAAAATGTACAGTACCAGCACAAGTGTACAGATTATAATATCTTGACTGTTTCTCGAGAACTACTCACTACTCTAAGCCTGCCTGCCTGTTGCCATAGAAGTGGGACTTACCAGGGTTCGTGCTCTTCTTAAAAGTGCTTTTGTTTGATTCTAAGAAAAGGCTTTTTGGAAAGTGCTGTGGCTCAGTGGGTTCGCCCATTGCGCTGCAACCTGCAAATTGTAGGCCATGCATTTTTTATTCCTGATACTTACGCTGGGTGTATTTCTTTCTCTGTCAGTAAAACTTTCCTTGCGTGTGCACCTTTATTGCTTGGCATTGTATCCTGTGTCTGGTGCAGTTTAGCTATATAAACCAAACCCAATCAACTTTTATACTTACTCAAAAAAAAATCAAATTGTTTGAGTCATGTTAGCATTATGATTACTGAGCATAATAATGTAGTAAAATTAACTTGAAAGCAGTTTTTTGTTGTTACTTTTTCATCCTAAATTTTGCTTGCAAGTACTTTATTTGAAAATTAGCTAATACAATTTGGCATTTTTTTTAATTCAAAATATTTATAAGGATTTTATGTCAAAGTGACTTTTTGAGAGTAGAGCACAAAAATATAGTATTGATTGCCTCCTTTTATACGCCATTGTAACCTTTTAAACACTTATACTATGAGGAAGTTACTACTAGTAAAAATAGCCTTTATTGAAAATAATTTGTTTAGCATTTAAATACCTGTCAGGTATGTTTTTAATTTAATTGTTTTGTACATTTTTGGGGTAAATGTTCATATAAATATAGTTTTAATTAAGACTTGTTAAATTATTTTTGGAATTCAATTTAGCTTGAGGTACAATACATTGTCTTATCTCTTGACTGGCATGAATTAATATATCATGTTACACAAAACTTGTCACTCAACAGGTTAATTTTATGCTGTGAATTGAACATTTAATTTATAGATGTTTATTTTTTAGCTCAGGGAAAAAGAAAGTGAATACAAGAAAACAATTGAAATGTTAACTCAAAAGAAAGAAGAGCTGACTGCTAAAAATTTGTCTCTACAGGATGGTAAATACAAAATGTTTTATTCATTGTTATACCTAACTCTTACTGCTCATATTTACAAAAAAAATTTGTTTTATATCAGATGTGCTCGTTTCAACCTGATCTAAATTATTTGTTATTGATTTATCCGAGACCATCACCAATACCCCATGGTGTTGCTGCAGTGCGATTTTAATTCAACTATCTACCTTAAATTTAAACTGAAATTTGTTGTAAGCTTGTTTTTTTATGATTGTGAGTGTATAGATACAATATTTCTGCAAATGCACAACATGTGTCTTGGATTTGTTGTAAGTTAAATATATCCAAACATGTTTGAGGGCATTTCTCTGAAACAATTCTGTATTGGATTATTGTTATAATATTATATTTATAGCATACATCTGAATTCATATTTAAAATAAACTACGCACAACTTAAAACTTATAATTCAGTGATATTAAATTACTCAAGCAATATCTTTTTACTGTTTTAATGTGATTATCATTTTTGCATTTTTAAATATGTTCTGTTTTTTTATTTAGAAATCAATAATGCTAGAAATGAATCTGTAAATATTGATGATCAAATTAATCAACTGAGTAAGCAAGTGCAACAAGAACGGTTACTGAAATTACAGGTAAGAAAGAATGTACCCATTTGTGACAGCTTCGAAATTTTGACTAACATACACTCTAATTGCTTAAGCAATTAGAGTGTATGTTAGCCAAATTACATACTTATTAATGATTAAATTAAACAATTGAATGTGCAGTTTCACCAAATTTCTGTATAAATATCGCTTGCTCTTTCTACTATTTTATTGTAAATAAATATTGCCTTGCATTATTCTGTGCATCTATATCATGATTTAATATTTATTGTGCACAAGCAATTTCTCGTGAAAGTACTTAAATATAACTTTAACCAATGAGAGAACAAGTATAATTTAAATATAACTAACCAATAGGAGAGTGAGAACTCATTATGAATGACTTGGGATTTTTCAAGGTGGTGTACTTGTAAGCAATCACCTTCCTGTGCATCTTTTATCATAAACTGCTGACATCTATTGACAAAAACTTTTATTTGAAAACATGAAATTGTATTTACTCCTGGAAATGTATATTTGTTATGCTTGAACATTTTGAGATCATTATCAACCGGATAGCTAATTTGTATTTCTTTATTACAGGCTGTTAATAAATTGGCTGAAATTATGAACAGAAAGGATTGGTCTGGTAAGAAGAATAAGTCCAGTGCTACTGATCTCAGAAAGAAAGAAAAGGAGTGTCGTAAAATACAACAAGAACTTACGCTGGTACATATGATTTTTATCTCACTATTTATAACTACTGTCAAGTAAGTTAGATTATGTGTTATAAATGCAACAAAGCTTCACTTTTAGTATAATTTCGTATGAATATTTATATAAAAGAACACATCACTTTATTGGACATAAGCTGCATAAAGAATTTTTATATAGCAAAAAAAATTGAAATAAATTCTCCTATTATTCAATTAGCCGAAAATCCTTGTGGTATCTCATAAGCCATTGTGGCTCAGTGGATTTGCCCACTGCTTTAGCAACATGCGAGTTGTAGGCGATGTAGGTTTGATAGGGTGCATTTCCCTTCTGTGTCAGTAAAACTTTCTTTGTGTGTGTGTGTGTCCATTATTTGATGTTGTCTGTCTTGTGTTCTCTGACATAAAACCCAACCAATCTTGATATCCCTAGTGAGGATATGTAGACACTCTGTTAGATACACATGTAGGAGAGGCTTGATATTAAACTAAATTATATATGCTTAAGGAGCTCATTGCTGATGTTTTATAGAAACAGTATGAATTGAGATATATTGCTTTGTTTTATATTTAAAGTATTGCTTTAAAATCTCAATCTCAAAGTTGTTGGAACAGGGGGCTTGAAAATTATTGGCAATTCTCAATGCCAGTTTTTGGCTTTAAGTACTTTTTGCTTGGCAGGAGGTCCTGACTGTAGGACTTAATTTGTTTACTAGTTTTGTTCTACAACATTCATTGAAAAAATTTTCGAATGTGCAAGGAAATTATGAAATAATAGGTGAGCCAGATTTGAAAAAAATGCATTCAATATTCTGCACTGTATAGAGATATCAATCATAGATTTTTTTAATGATAATGGATTTTTGCCTTCATTACTGTCAAATTATGGAAAATCTCACTACATAGAATTGCAATCCTTTTGCATCTTTTCTGCAAATGAGTATTCCCAGTTACTATATTCCATTATACTTACTAATGTACAAAAAATGGAATATTACCTAATTTTGTATAACTTTTATCTGTAGGCATTTTATGATTTTTAAATTACATGCTATCCTTTTGGGTGACACATTTTTGAAGTTGAAACTGACAGGTTATATAAGCTTTTTCACTCTTTCTGGACCATTAAAAATATTAGTTTGCTATTCAATCTCTAAAGAAGATAGCTATTTACAAATACTAAAAGGAAAATATATATTTGTAATTTACGTGTTTGTATTTAAGTAGAAATAACTTGAATTTTTCTGTTTGAAAACCCCACCTACCTGTATTGAAGAATGCTTTAATTAAAGAATATTGGAATTTTATAAGAAAAGTTAAATTATGTTATAAGCTCGTTCTCTGTGAAATATTATTAATGCAGTCAGTATAGCAATCTAACTAAAAATTTAATGATGTGCATTATTTACATTGTTACTACATATCCTAAATATTGATGAAACTCATATTTTTCTAATAAATAGTAAATGGTATGACTGTTGAAAACATTCTGGAAATCATATTTAGAATTCCTGAGACATCTCAGCAGATTTGGTTTTGTCCTTTACTATTGAATTTGATGCTATTGTCATATAAAATTATCTCTGAAGTATGATGTTACATGGAACCAACATAAAGCCAAAATAGTAATAAAATATAACTAAGAAAACTGGTTTTGGTTTAGCTGTAATTCTTACCAATCTCCAAAACTATTAATTACCTTTATTTTATTACTGGTTTTCAAACCCTTGTTGAAAACCAAACAAAATGTTACCCAAATTAATCCATTCAATTCGCTTTATTTTCATGGGAGAAAAAGTTTTTTTCTGGTAGCCGTGAACAATGAAATAGTTTTGTTTTGTGATTATATGTTCACAAAAATTGCTGGAAAAGAATTTTCTATGGTCCTGAAAGTTTTTATCTAAGAGTTGGCAGCAGGATCATGTGTTTATAATTATTTCAGATTATCTAATATATAATTTTGTATCTAGTTAGGAAATAAACAATTAAAATGTATTTATATTTTCAAACAGGAAAAGGAGAAGTACAATCACACGGTCAACCGTTTCCAAAAAGAACTGTCAGAGCTTCAAGCTTTGCTCTATGATGAAAGCCAAGCAAAATTAAAACTGCAAATGGAATTGGATTCCAAGGACTCTGAAATAGAACAATTGGAACAAAAGTTGATGTTATTAAACATTGAAACAGCCAGTATTAATAGTGGTCCAGATAATGATAATGATGATGGGTTTAAAGGTAAGAAATTCAAACATGTGTACATTTGTTTATCTACATCACTTATACCTACCGTATATCAAGAATGCATGTTCAGAAAATGCTAATTTTTAGTTTGATACTTGATAAGTAATGGTCCCTTTTATCCATCTGACACATCCTGATATGATTTTGTGTGATTGTTTATAGCAATATTGTATACATATTAATCATGTTTAAACCATTAGAATGGCCCTCCAATAAGTGGAATCTATTACTTTTGAATAAATTCTGGATTTTTGGTGAATAGTTAAATTATTACGTAAAATCTCATTGGATAGATCTGCAATCTTTTTGCATCCCAACATAAATTATTTCCCAGTTGTTATATCTCATTAAAATGCCAATGTATTAAATAACCAAAAATTGTCTACTTATATTTATTACTTATAAATTTTATGAATTAAGAATTTATTTTATACTTTTGGATGACTTGCCTTTTAAAAGTCAAAACTGACAATCTAGGTGATTTTTGCAGAGGCTAAAATAAAGATATGTATCCACAGTTAAGAGTTTATTTTAAAAATAAAAATTATATGGCTGTTTCTGTTTGGGAGCCCTCCCTACTGCCTTGAAAAAATATACCCGTTCTGAAAAATGCTTACAGTAGTGGTAGGATATTGAAGAACAGGTTAAATTATGCTAAGAGAATAATTGAATTAATGCAGACAAGAAAGCAACAAAAATAAAAGTATAAGGTCATGCATAGTTTGTATCTTGAATATTGGTTAAAATTGCATATTTATATAAAGAGTAAATAATATAACATCAAACACATTTTGGGAGAGGCATAACAAAATCACATTTCAAATCCCTGATATATCACAGGTTGGCATCTGGTAATGTGGAATCCAAACACAAAACAGAAATAAAGTGGGAAAAGTGATCTTGCAGTACTTGATGGCAGATGCTACCAATGTAATCGAATAGGGAAGGGAGTATCCTTGAGATGTCTGTTTATAAGTTATGGTTCAGAAAATTTGGAAATTTATGGGCATACAAGTAGGTGCAGAAACGAAGTCTAAAATACAGGGTAGGCCTTTTCTGGTTACTAGAGATTAGATGACAAAAATGAATTGAGAAGTTGTGGAGAACTGAAACAAAAAAATTCCTGTCTTGGCCCCTAAGTTAAGGAATTATTGCATCACGGAATTTTAGAAAAAGCTTCAACATTACAAATTATGTTCCCAATTGCAACACTACTTAAAATGAAATTGTTAACCCAATGGGCTAACAATCTAGCAGTGTAAGATACTCAATGGGGAATGCCTGGTTTAGCACAGTTGAAAACGGGAGGTAACACAGCTCACAAACGTCGAACGGACATGACCTGTACATTGTGCAGTATATCTAGGATACAAACCAACTCCGCTTATATAGCGACCAATCAGAATATATGGACATTTCAAATGCAAAACTGGCCCGATTTACATATTCATTGAAAGATCCGATCCACTGAGCAAATAGCTATGCATTCATAGCTACCTACTCTGATCCGATCGATCAAGATTGGCATGATCTGAAGTGAACTCAGACTGTTTACAAACACAGTTTAGTGAACAGGAGGATATCTGACAGAAATGATTTGCACTTTTTAAATTTAAAATTTTACTATATATATTTCTTTTCTGTTCACAGAAATACGCCTAGAAGGCTGGTTATCTGTTCCAATCAAGCAGAACATCCGAAGGCATGGCTGGAAGAAGCAATATATTGTGGTGTCCAGTCGCAAAATTTTCTTTTACAATTCAGAAGCAGACAAACAAAATGCTGATCCTATTGTCATTTTGAATCTAAGGTTAGTTTTTTCCATAGAAATTCACATTGGTTTTTATTGTCTTAGTTATTTTTTTATTAATTTATCTTAGTTGAAGAAAGAAAAATCTACAGGGTTTCCACAAATTTTAAAAAGCTTGATTTTTCATCTTAGTTTCTAAGGGCCCTTAGAAAACCTCAATACAGGGTGTTTAAGAAAGGACTCTAACTTTGAAATGACATAACTACGAAACCGTGATAGATAGAAATATATGAAACAAGTGGTACATTTAATGGACAGGTCTGGAATTTAAATAGACCGTTTTAAAAATTTGTTACAACTTTAGCTAATAGATGGCTCTAGTCTCCGTGATCACAAAATACAGCTGAGAAGTAGCTTTTATTCAAACTTCTGTCTCATCCACTGGCAAAACATGGCAGGAAATTTAGTAACCTGTTGAAGGAGGAAATTCGAGTCATGTACTCATTGGAACAACGTGTTTTCATTGTACTGGAATACCACCAATTAGAGCTCAGTCCTACAATGGCAAGGCAAAGTTTTCAACAAAAATTTAATGTTAAAAAGGTCCTGATCCAAAAACAATTCAAAATTTGTTTGACAAGTTTCAACAGACAGGAAGCATTGCGGACGATTTAGTCGGAAATGTGGCTTGCAGCCGGTTGGCCATGACACCTGAAAATACGTAAGCTGTTGAAGAAATTGTTAAACGTTGCCCTCGGAAATCCATCCGAAGAGTAGCTGCTGAGAGCACATTGTCAGCATCCACTATGTTCAGTTGCTAGAGTTTATTGATGGGAGTGCTACTAAATTGATGTCGGCTGCATATGGTTTACCTTGAGGCCCATTTTCATCTGGAGGGTTTTGTGAATAAATAAAACTGGCATATATGGGGTTCCGAAAACCTGCATGTTTGTGTGTCAAAACCACTTCATTCGGAAAAAACTAACGGTTTGGGCTGCAGTTTCGGGTAAAGGGATCATAGGGCTGTTTTTCATGAGAGAAACTGACCTCATCCCGATACATTGCGATTTTGCAACACTTCACACCAGATACTTCGTGGTTTATGCAAGATGGTGCCCGACCACACATACTTCTGCAGTTTTCACTTTCCTTGATGAAATACTTCAGTGACAGAGTCATTGCTCTAAATTATTCCAAAGAGATTGGCTCTGGAATAGATTGGCCTCCATACTCCCTGGATCTCAATCCATGCGACTTCTTTCTCTGGGGCTATTTGAAGAACATTGTTTACAGTAAGAATCCTCAAACGCTTGAACGGTTCATCTGTAAGGTATGTGTATCCACTTCAGTGCATGCATTGCAGGAGGTGGCTTCAAACTTCTCCTTTCGCTTGCATCAAGTGATTGCTGTTCAAGGTGGCCATTTCGAATCCATTGTAATGTAATTTGACACCTGTTTACGAATGACAATTTACACACTATTTAAAGGGAAAAGGAACCAATATTGCAGTGCCATCTATTATCCAAAGTTGTAACTAATTTTGTAAACTGGTCTATTTCAAATTCCAAGCCTGCTCATAAAACGTTCCACTTGTTTCATCTTTCTGTCATTCTTTCTGTCTGTGTTATCACTGTTTCGTAGTTATTTCATTTCAAAGTTAGGGAGTCCTTTCTGAAACACCCTGTACTTGCTTAAATTTCATTAAAAATTTAAAAAATCCTTAGTTTTTAATACAAGAACACTGAATATTTTATTTTCCCACCTTCAAAACGCAAGATTTATTCTGCATGTTTAGATATAAAATATCCAGTTTGTATCTTAATATGTATGTTCTAATAGGAACTTTATCACTATAACTATGCCTTTCCCATCATCATATTTCAGGCAATAATTATATTTAGTACTTATCTGTTTGATGAAACTAAAACCAAAAAAGTGCGTTGATTGATTTGTGTTTTTATAGTGTCACAAAGAAAGTATTCAAATTTCAGAAATGATGAAAAAAATATCCGTCTTAGGGCCAGGGAAACAAAACTACTTACCATATTTAAATCAAACCTAGTCCCATTTAAAATTAAACCTTTCTGACTTGACACTTTTCGAGTGGTTGTACTACTAGAAGTATTTTTCAATGCCACTATTTGGAATATCTGTTAGATTCTTCATCAAATTCTTAATTTCTGCAGTTTCCTGAAATGATGCCCTTTAAGTGTCATCCCCAGTCTGAGAATTGACCAGAAGTCTCCTACAACCATGTTGGAAGGGTGAAAGATTGCCAAATCCGTATGCAGCCATTGTTAAGCAAAAATAATTCTGGTTGAGCTGATGTATGCACAGAAGAATTGCAGAATGAGGGATCTTCCAATCCCAACTCTCAAGTTTTGGTCACCTTAAAGGCAATGGATATATGATAAGCAACTAAAATGGATGAAATGAACAGGGTTGTGATGAACTATGCCCTGGTGGCCTGAAAAACAGAAAAAACTGTTAACAAGATCTTCAGGTAGTTTCATGATTGCAGTGCCTGTGGCCATGAAAATCTTGAATTTTCCAATGAGACATTCAATGGTGTTGGTTAAGGATAAACTGTAGGTCCATGGATCCAGGATCATCTCTGATTATGATTTTTTCATGAAATCTATCACCGACACATTCTGGCATGCCTTGCACAATAATCATTTTAGATATAAAAAAAAAACATCAAAGATCACAGAATACATGGTTTTATAACAGTTTTCCAGCAGCAGAAAGTTGCATGGTCTAGAAAAATTCAATATTCAGTAGGGTTCGAGGTTGCTTTAGCCTGATACCTGCCTCGCTGTTGCTGATTAACAAAAAAGGTTAAGAAGTAAGGTAAGATGTTTTTTAAAATCAAACCTGGTAAATCCTATAAAGACTATGTCTTGATTGTCATAGTATGACATACCTGTCAACCTTGTTATTTTTTATGGTTTTTATAGTGCAAATGGCCAACCTTCTGGGAAAACTTTCCCGTGTATTTTAGTAGAAACTTTTTAAATGACACCAATTTTGAAGTTTTAGCAGCAACCATGAAAAAACCACTGAAATCAGTGGCTGCTAGATTGTCATAAAAACTATTTTTAGGGCACCAACTTTCAAGGAGAATCTACAAAGATATCTCTAAAACACTGATTGTTCATTTCTGCAGATATTTGATGCCATTTCATGTAAAATATCCCAAAATCAGTTTTAGTGAGTTCCAAATACTGCCAAGCAATTAACTTGTAGAGAACAAATTTACCTTTTTGTTTTGAATTCCTTTCATAAAGCACAATTTGATGCAATTGTTACTAATTTGGCACTTTTAATTATTTTTTTATTTTAAGAATTATTTTTAAGTATTTTTCATATCTAACAATTGTGCATTGGTTCTTATGTCTTAAAATCTTCTGCATTTTTTTCGTGGACATTGGCAGATATGGTATAAATTCAGCTTTGCTTTCTTAAGTTGCTTGTAATATTACTGTTGTATTTTAAGGTCTTTGATGTCTTGGAGTAATTTGCAAACATAATTAATCAAACATGCTGTTCTCTTTTGATAGCAAATTGTTCCATGTGCGACCTGTGACACAGGGTGATGTGATCCGCGCTGATGCCAAAGACATTCCACGCATTTTTCAGTTGCTGTATGCTGGTGAAGGGGAAAGTAGGAAACCTGGTGACAATGCTCATTTAGAATTGCAATCAACTAAGGATGTAAGTATGAAAAAAAGCATTTTTTTCTCTGTTGATGCTTCAAAACCCTGAAAGCAAAATAATTGTACAATCATAATGCCAATCTTAGATAGAGATGAGAAGCGTAAATACTCACATGTCCAAATATTAAGGATAATTCTGAATTTATACCAAGCAAGGTCACCTGATTTCAATGCAATAGAGCACTCTCAAGATGCTCTCGAATGTTGCTTTGCAGCCTACACAACACCAAGGCATGCAGAAGAGCAAAGATGTGTTCTAGTGCAGGAATGGAACTCTTAGCCACAGGAATGCTTGGAGAGCCTTGTGGAAAGCATGTCTGCACTTTATGAGGCCTGTCTTAGTGTTAGTGGTTAGAGCGTTTCCCACTAGGTTGTTTTTAACAGTACAAAAAAAATTGTTTTCACTATGACTAAAACCTACAATCTGTTCATGTTAGCATTTTTATTTTCATTTCTTTAGTTCTCTGTAGCACCATCAGGTATGTGGTTCTTATTTTCACTCAGTTTGGAATTTTCATTGGTGCAGGTACTTGGCACAGGATTTCATTGTCTTTAATTTTTGTACACATGTGTATTAACCCTCTGCGCATCACAAGATTTCTGAGTAGTGTACCATTGCATTTACTCCACGACACCTAATGACTAAATTCTTGGGTTGAAAGAATCCTAGGAAAGATTCTATTGGTCAGGAATTTCAAAACTGGTTAACAAATAATTGTTATAGTATATTTGAATGAACTTTACTAAGATTTCAAGTCCGGGATTAAATTTGTTTTGCATGCCATTTATAGATGATGCAGCTAGGAATGCTCGAGCACAAAGGTCATGATTTCGTGTCTATAAACTTCCACATGCCAACTACCTGCGAAGTCTGTACTCGTCCAATGTGGCATATGTTTAGACCACCTCCAGCTCTGGAATGTAGAAGTAAGAAAGCTCATTCTTTTTTTATTTGTTTATCACTTAGGACTTTTTTTATCCTTTTAAAGGAAAGGTTATTGCATACCTGCCAACCTGTAGGGTTTGGCCATGCATGTACAGATTTTTGCATAATTGTATGGTTGTACGTGCATATGGTTCGATTGTATGGTTTTTCGCGAAATTTGCAAATAAATCTCAAATTTTAGTTATTAAAGAAATTTCCATTTCAAAATACATATTTCCTTCTAGCTGTTTTTCATAATTACAGGATCGCCTTCCACCAAACAGGTAATGTGTTTCAGACCGTGTCTTAACAAGTGTCATCCGAAAGGGATCTACAAACCCATTTCCATAGGGTTGTGTTCTGCAATTGACAGCTCTTAATATAAAACAAAATCTAGGTTTGATTAGCACTAGATAGCAAAGAAAGAAGTGTATCAAAACAAATATTAAACAAAATTAATTTCCAAGACAACGGCCCTCTGGGGCACATCTACATTAGATGTGTACAGGCTACACTGACCTGAGGTACGCGAGTGATCTTTTCTTTTCCCATTGGGTTTACTGTCTTTGGTAAACACTGGGTCATACTCTCGGGATACAAAAGCAATCTTTTTCTGCTTTCATTCCACTACTCTATTCCTCAATCCCTCTTTTTCCCCTTTCGTGGCATTTTGTACTTGACATTGTCTTGTGTTTGGTGCAATTTGACCAAATATGACCCTTATGTCATAAAATTCAACCAACCTAGAGAGCCAGATAGTGTCCTTTTAATCAGATATATTAACATCCTTGGGCATTTGATTATTCAAATCAATATTACAATGCTCTTGTCATGTTTGTGTGACACCTAGTATTACATTCATGTTTAAATTTACTGTAAGTTTTTCATTGTTACAGTTTAAACCGTCACTGTATCTGCTTAAAAAGTAGTTATGTACATGAGAAAAACAGAATTATCTATTCAAAATCTTTGTCTGTGAGTCCCCAGGCTTCGATTCTTTTTTCTTATGTTTTGCTGAATCTTTAAAAAAAATAGCAGTATTGGATCATTTGTGAGGTAGAACTAAAAAAGGAAATTGACCCAATGGGCCGATCCCACTTACTTTGCTGCAGTGCAATTCAAGGAGACTGAAATTTTCTGATACTGGAGAACAAGTAGACTTTTAGGACAATAACCCTTGTTAAATTTCCCTTGTCTCTTATGTGATGCAAAACTTGACTATGTTGTATTCTAGTAGTTTGTGTTGTATTTCTTCTATTGTATTCTATTTGTATGCTATTGTATTCTATTTGTATGCCTGTCTATTTGTATTCTATTTGTATGCCTCTATATTTCTTCTTGCCCTGGCCATTTCCAATAAAAGAAATTTATATTGAATACTTACTAAGTTAAATTATGAATTTCCTTAGGATGTCGAGTCAAAGTCCATAAAGATCATTTAGACAAGAAGGAAGAGTTGATTGCTCCTTGTAAAGTCAACTATGATCCCAACTCTGCTAGGGAGTTGCTACTTCTGGCAACTTCAGTCGAGGAGCAGCAAATGTGGGTCTCTCGACTCAGGAAAAAGATAGAAAAATGTGGTTATGCTGCACAACAAGAATCAAGAGGTGGCTCTCCTAGGTAAATGTGCTATTAGTGTTTCTTTTAAATAAGTTTTTAAAAAATTTGATACATTTTTTTATTGAATGAAATTCTTTAATTTCTTGTGAATAATCTGGATCTATTGGTCTTCGTATTTGGTCTTCACAGTAAGATTCAAAATTTCCCGACAATCTCAATACTATGGATCTTTTTTCTTTAGAGGAGGGTACTGACTTGGAGTGCTTATTAGGCTCATGTACTGGTTCAGTCCTACAACATTCAATATAAAAACAATAAAAAGTTTAATTGTGTAAGAGAATAGTATAAAATAGTATCAAAACTTAGTTAATAACTTCTGTACAGAAAAATACCCACATCATAAAGAGCACTTATTCAGGTTGACTGGTAGATAGTTGAACTTTGGCCGCATGATAAGTGAGATAATAAATACAAAGTAATGAACATAATGTAATATGTTGTAAATTAACGTAATGTATAATGGTAATAAACATACTGGGAAAACTAAATGTAAGAACAAATTCTGCCTTTTTTTTTGGATAAATTGAATTATGGTACTGTCTGCCTACTACTAGAACTGTTCCCGCATCTATGCCATAGGTCTAATTAGCTCTTATGTAGCAAAAAATGACAGACAACGCCAGGTACAGACTTTGGCAGAAACTTGTAGACAAACAATAGACTACACATTTGGCAATAAATTTTGTTATGCACCACCAGTTGAAAACTGCTGCTTTAGGCCATTTTCACATATACCAGCAAAACCAGTGATAACTGGTTTGTTTTTGGCTGTGATGGAAGGAAACTTTTAGCTGTTCCCAACAGACTATCCTCCTTGGCAATTGCACCTTAGGAGGAAGTACCAAAGAGGCAAAAACGAAAGACAATATTAGGTGTATCCTCCTTTGACTGAGATACTTGGAAGACAGTTTTTACACTCTATTTAAAAAACTTAAAGAATGCATACGCTTCCTTCCTGCTTTTTATTTTGCAATCCTTGTCTTTGAAGCAATTTGCTGTCTTGTCCCACAAACAGGGTTTGCTTTCTACATGTTCAATTAGGGTGACAACATTGTACTTAAACAATTTACTCATTCCGAAACAACTACAAATTTTGCTGGGCTGAGGTAGCCCAATTGGAAGAATAGCGGATTAGCAACCGGAGGGTTTCGAGTTCGAAACTTGGTCCAATCAAAGACCATCGTGTACATGGGGGCTGTTTCACATTAAATCTGTCATGGCCCCAAACGTTGACATGGTGAGAATATTTGGAGAGTAGAGTTCCATATCAGGTGTTGACCTGGTCATCTGACTGGTGAAAATTTTTAAATGTTTTACGCTTTTATTACGGACTATTCTGTCTTGTGTTTGGCACAGCTTGTCCACTTTTGGACCTTACGCCATAAAACCCCAACATCCAATCCTAACTGGTGCAAAATTAGGAGGTGTTGTACTCTGATCTTTCCCTTCAGGGTTGATCCTGCAGTCACCAATTGCTGATCCAGTGCAACGTTAATTAACTACCCCTACCTTTTATAATATTTTATTCTGAAAGGGTTGTGGGTACTTTATCCATAACACAAATGACATTGGTTTCATCCAACCTACTAAGATTTATGAAGTAAAACAAGAAGTGCTATGAAAACAACGACAACTGAAAAGTAAACAAACTAATAACAGAAAGCAGGTGCAAGGTAAGCACGACATTCCGATCACTTGCAAAATCTCCCATTTGATTACATTGTATCCATGGCTGGCACCATTTTTGCCTTGTATGTGAAAATGGCCTTGGACTTACGATCAACTGTTTTTATTATAATTTCAGGGCATCTATGCGCTCTACAAACAAGTACCAATCCCAAAAATCGGCTACACTGCCATCCAATGTGCTCTCCAGTGCCATGAGAAAGTAGTGGCTGTGCCGTTCCTGTGTATTTGTACATGTTGTATTTAAAATTCGATTTTTAAAGAAATAATTGTTAATGATGAAAATTTTATGTGTATGAAAGGAAATATATACATTATATATTTTTATGAATATTTTTACCAACACGGAGTATTCTTGATCTAGATCTGAACAATTTGCAAATCTGACTCTCATTCTTGCTTTGCTTTAGTACACTCCTCATGCCAATATGAGCTTCCGTATGAGGCTGCGTACACTATCACCCGTTGCTGTCATATTTATCTGAGTGTCTTTCTGTGTGTAATGTATCCTGGTTAAAACGTTTACTTAAAAAGCTATTCAACTTCAGATTCAGAGTGTTTTTGGTAACAAGTAATCTTTCGTATGTGCTCTCCGAAGTGAGCTCGGATGAGTAATCCTTCGGATGTGCTCTCGGTATGTGAGGTGTTTATCATGATCATGTTTAGATTCTTCTGTACTGTATTGATTTTTTTATTCATCATTTTTTTCATGTGTCCTGTTCAAAAGCATACCTGCCTGTTCTGTGAAATTTTAGTACATGGGCTTTGCTGATGGCCAAAATGTTTAATTTCGAATGGAGATTTTTTTTATTTTAACAATTTTAGTTGCTGCTTTTATCTGGATATAATTTAGTCCCATAGTTTGAATGCTTTTGTTGGATCCATCGATGCTAGTGTGCACGCACTAAACTACTCCAGTGGCAATAGGTATATAAATATTACTGTGAATTAAGATGGGATTAAGTCATGGTTGGGGTTGTAATCAAACAAAAGTGACTGTTGCATCGACAGACAGAAAAAAGTAGGAACAAAATAAAATTAGTATGCATTGGCTTGAGAAAGGCTTTTGTATGCTTTACTAAACAATTTTATTACTTTCCTAAACAAATTGTTGGTATTCGTCACAATTTGATTAATTTTGTAAACAAATAGCTTTAATTTATTTTAGAATGAACTTAAAGAATGTCTTGATTCAGCGTTTCTTAAACATTTTATTGCCAAACTCCCCTTAAGATTTTTAATGGAAGAATAATACAATCTTACATTTGTAAGAAAACCATAAAAATTAGTTTTGATGTAAAATTAAATGCAGTCAAAAGTCAAGTAAAGATTTTGAAAAGCAATATTCTCTTCGTCGTTAATATTTCAAGAGCCAGGATCATACAAAAAGATCTAAACCAATTGCTTGAAATCATCATCAAAGTACACTTGAAAAGAGATTCTTGCATAGATATAAACGATCAGTGAAGCACATTTTGTACAAATTAACTTAATATTGAACAATAATATTTATCTTCAAATCTAAGTATTACAAGCATTAATAGATACCAAATATTAGAAGAGAAAACAAATGGAATATTTATACTACTCAAATCTAATTTGTGTTTCTGAAATTAACATCTTTTTACCATCTTCCCTTGCCAAAAAACCCCCAAACCAACATTTGAATTTGTTTCTGGAATTGGTTCCATCTTTCGAGATAAAACAGTCATGTTCCAAAATTTGTGGATCATTTTTAATTTGCAACAATTCGAAAGAATAGGCAGCCATTTTAAATGTAAAATATCGAGATTAGCTTACTAACTTATCATCAAGTGGTTTCATTATCTACAGGTAATTTAGATATTGGCAGGTATGTTATGGAACTTTAATTTGATTATTTTATTTTCTGTATGTATTTTCACTAAGAAATTGTTTTCCATAAAATGTATTATTAGAATTGACTTATCTGATCTAGACCTGTGAAATTACATGAATGTCTTATTAATGCCATAAAATATAATTTTAGTTTATAAATTTCTGATCACACACTAACCCAGACAAAGTGTTGGAAATGTTATTTCCTCATGCAAATGTTCCTTTGCTGGTTCTCAATGACTTTATGCTTTGCGAAAAGCTTAATTTTTTTTCTCTTAGTACAATGTTAGGGACCATGTTTGTCTTAATTTTAATGCGGGTAATCTGTTGGCTTTTAAATTGAATATTCTTTTACTTGTTCCTTAAATCTCGTAATAGTGATTTAATATGTTGAAGTAGTTTCAAAACCTGCTTTACAGTCTTATTTGTAATGTTCCTCTTCCTCCCATTTCTGAGTTTTGCTGTTTTATTACCTAGATCGTAAGTACTGAACTAATTGCTAGTCAAAAGGGCAATATCTCCAAGTTTGGTTTGTAGGGTTCACTATTGTAAAATGCTGCATATAAAAGTATCTGATGCCTCATAGTGTTTGAAAACAGTTACAGTTCATCTCTAATTGGGATTAATTTGTAGGCTTCTCAAGAGCGAATAATTAAATTTCTTTTTTCCATATTCAATGTGAATTTAGTTTGAAAAGTTAACAAAATGCAGAAATGTTTTAAAATTTATCAGTAGCTCTGCTCCATTACTTGAATAAAACATTGTACATTTTGGAGAATATTTTTTTCCTTTTGCTTTTTCAATGGCAGCCATTGAAATGAAGTTTAAAGGTCACCCACATTTGGCATGCTTATGAGTCAAATGTATTGATTGGCCATAACAATTTGCTTTGTAAGTAGTGCCTACCTTGAGCTATGCGAAACCAAAACTTTCAATAAGCAATCGGAAATACATAGGTTCATATAAACACATGTGCATATTACTGACAACAAATTTTTAGTCTCAAATTCACTAGAAGGTTAAAAACAATTATTCAAAACCTGAATGTCTTTCTTAAATTTTATTTTTTTAATGCATCGCAATCTAGTAAATAACAGAAATTTGAGCCATATTATTTTTGTTTTGAAAGTTTTTTCTTAAACATTAATAACATTCTGTAATATTCCTTTGTCTAAAGAAATGTAGATTTTGAAGGTAAAAAAATTAAAAAGGAATTGGTTTTTACAATTTTTGTATCAACTTTGAACCAAAGTAGTTTTTTAAACACTTGTGTATGACCTTGCAATTAAATTGTGGCATTGGAAAGCAAAAATTTCGAAGCTTTTGTAAATTTGCATAAGCAGTTAAGGAAGGTCACCAGAAAATCTATGAGTAGATGCCAAATAAAATTAATACAATATAGACAATTACTATTAACTGTGTAAAAGACTCCTTACATAGACATAATTCTGTCTTGACTGGATAGTTTATAGAGCACTGAATCAACGATTGAGTGGTTATTACTGTTATTTAGTGTTGTGGAGTATTAAATGCTTATATGCACAATCGTCAACTTCGAAAGACCAAACTTGGTAATACTGCTTTTTGACCAGCACACACACAGCAGTCTATCCATAGACGCATTGGAAATTTGGAATTTCTTAAACTGGTTAGTATCAAAGCATTGTATTGAGCTGAGGGATATTAACAGGTGCAGATATTAAGTACTTAATTACATCTAGATACTCACTTATAATTTTGCTCAGGCCATTTTCACATGTTCAACAGCTAGAGGGCTTCATGGTTTTAATTTTTGCTGCTGTAATTTAAATTAATTTTATGTTTCTGTTCACACATAACATTTTTCTCCTTTAGCTTTGGTGAAAAGCCATGAAAACATTCCACTGTAATACCTCATTATAGTAAGATGCAGCTCATGGTGAATTTAAATTGACCTGGGCTATATTTCTTTTTCATTAATAGAGTAAATACACCCCCTGGAAAACAGCAAAAGGATTGAATTCTCAGGGATTGTTTCTAAAATCTCTTCTGGATTTCAGGGAAAATCAGTTTCTTTTCATGAAAATTACTTAAGTACCATTTAAAACCCACATGACTTCCATTTTCCAATTGTTAATGTTTTTGAAATTTATGGAGTACCGAAAAAGCAACATTTTCCTAAAATCATCAGTGTGCATATAAAGGTATTCAGAAATGTATTTCGTTGAAAAATTTACGAAAAAGGCCAATTGGTTTTACTCCAGGTCAGTGATTTTCAACCTTTATGCCACAAAAAGGGCTCTAGCAGATGGTGTAGATGTTTAATGTGTAAGATTTACTTCATTTCAATAGTTTAGCTTTGAACTTTTGAGGAGTGTCTTCAAAGATAATTTCAAATTATACTGGTATAAGGGGGGGGAGGGTAATTTTGAGAATTTTAGATTACGATGTGTCACAAATTAATTGTTTCAAGATTTTTGAAAAGGTTGAAATTCACTGCTCCAAGTTATTTGTTGAAATTCCTTAAAATATGGAAAAAAAACAGTAATATTTGGAACCCTGGTTAAATAAGCAACATTTTGGAAATTGTGGAACTAATGAGTATGTATGGGGTGAAATATATTTTACAAGCTACCAATCAATAAGGACAGTGAGGTAGACTATAGTACAAATAGAGGTAGCATTTTAAGTATTAAAATATAGAAATGTTGATAGATAAAAGTATATTTATAAAGATTCCTTAAGCCACACACATATGTTAGAGTATAATCATTGCTTTATCTTGAAACTAATGGTATTTGAATGAAACTGGTAGTCATTGGTGAGACCCAAAATAGTAAGACCATTTTGGTAAGTATCTAATACATGTTAATAAATTGATAACAATCAAATTATCTAAAAAGTTTTAATGGACAGAAATGGCTGTCTAACAGATCTCAAGCAGTTGCTTAAATGCATTCTGGGACTAATTGGTGCCTTAAGAAATGCCATGTTGAGAAATTAGTAGAGATGCATGGTAAGAGTGTTGTGAAATGGCTTTTAAAATCTAATTTAATGAATATATAGAATGTATATATTACAGACCCCCTATTTAACAAAAGTTATGTTTCTTGTTATATGAATCTGCTGCATATGAGACATGGTCATAGTTTCTTTTACTTTAATGTTCCTTGATGAATCACAATCTGTGGATTGGATCGACCACCAAATGTACTGTCTTCTAATTATTTTTGGACCAATGAAAGAGTGAGGATCAGTAGCAGGTTTCTGGAAATTCTGCCCACTTTCAATGCATTATTTTTTAAAATTTAGTTGAAATGTCTGACTCAAAGTATATATTAATCAATGACAACATAATATGAACTATCAATTATTGTAACTTCGATACTCTGAAACTACTGTATGAGTATCAACAGTTTGTGCTGTTTTACAAATTCATTTTATGAGAGTTTTATGTATCTGAATACCTGTTAAAGACAAATATTAGTATTGAATATGTTTTCATTTCTTTTCATTGTACTTCCGTCAGAATACTTCGCAACAAAATACAGCTTTATTTTGGATATTGTTAATAAATACATGTTGTGATATTGTAGAATATATAAATAAAAGTTAAATATTGAAGATAATTTAAAATGCTGCAAGTACAGACTTGTAGTATATGTAGCATCCATTGAACTTTTTATTTAGAGTACTGTAATCTGAAGTGCCTGCAATGTTCTATTTTAGTATTTTTAAGGTTAGTTTTGTATTACTAAAAATATTGATAGTTAAGTAATGTTCTTTGCAAGTGTAAAATTAATAAATGTGTAAGCAGAAAATCAATATAATTTAGAACAATCAAGCATTTTGTGATAATGTTTACCTTCCCAATATGTACTGGGAATTCAGTTAATCTTTTTGCAAAATAAGGGGTATAATTACCCATGTACAAAAAATGCTATAATTTTGGTCACAACATTCTGTTTGCCAATTAAACGTTTAGTTCTTTTTATGTTTAACATTTTTATTTTACACTTTGGTAACATCATCTCATATTAGTAATGAATGGCCTGCAAAAGTTTTGAAGGACTTTTATGACTCACAAAAACTTATGAACCAACTTGCTTGGATGCTACTTTTTTAAAAAAAATTGTCTGATAATTTATTGCAATTGCTTGTCGTTTGTACTTGAGAATTTTATAACTTTTTATAATTTAAGATGTGAACATTTGATTTGTGGAATTTTGAACTTATGTTAACATTACCTGTTATCAGTTTTTACTCATTGGCTTGAGATTTGTGTACTTAATAACCACCTTCAATTTAATTCATGAATAATTGCAGATTGTTTTATTGGACACATTTATATTTTTGTCTATATCATAAAACAAAATTTTTGTTAAGCTTATTTTCATTGTAATCAATCTAAAATTAACTAAATGTATATTTTTATATTTGCTTGTTGGATACGTATTCAGATGTTTGTTTTTAAGTTAGAAATTTTTTTAAATATCATCTCATCGTTCATCTTTATATCTATTATAAATGTTATAATTACAAAGTAATATATTTTGTGAATGAATCACAGAACCATGTATTTCTTAGTTAAGACCATATTTTCTTGTCTTTTGGCATAAATGTATTATTTTTATAATACCTTTGGACCAAAAAATCTAAACCAAGGTATAGCATTGTGTTTGCTATTCAATTTATTTTTAAAGTTTTGTTTTTATTTACAAGTCAGTACAATGCATCAGTAGATTCTGTATCATTTCATTTTTTTACTTTAAGCACTTACCAAAATTGTTTTTATTTAGTTTTTAAAACCAGAACAGTATGTATTAAATAGTTATTATTTAATGTGCAAAATGAAGAAACTGCTATTTATGTTTTAATGTAGTGCACAATCAAAACATTTGCCCTCTGTTTTGTATAATCTGGCTCTGATGAGTTGGCATTTGAGTCGCATGGTTTTTGAACGAGTATTTGCTCAATTAGATTAATTTGAACATGAACATTGTGTTACCACAATTGGCGTCTTAAGTTCAGAATTTGACTCAAGATTATATCATTCTGTGTCTGGACTTTTAGCAGTGATTACAAGTTGGCAATGCAAATAATCACCTATAACGATCACAAATGCATTTGTATATGGCAGCCCTTTCCCCTGGCAAGCTCTAAAAATGGACTCCTCCTTGGTCAACTGCTTTCTCACTAGAGCTACACTACATAAATATTGGTAATGCTAGTGGATATTATATTGTTGCTGTTATTGGAATAGGTCATGACAAAAAATGTAAAATTTCAGTGCAAGAAAATGCTTATCTTTTTATAGAATATTAATGACCATCCTTGCATCTATTAGCTTACCCCATTCGACTTATTTTAGGAATTCTCAAGACTCTTCAGGCCTAAGACAGCCTTAAGACCCGATTTTTCATTAATTTCGTAAGGACTGTTTAAAAGCCTAAAAATTTGCTGTAAGTCCTTAAAAAGTTTTAAAACCCCTTAGTTTTTTGCACAAAAACATTGCATGTTTAGATTTCATCCGAGTTCTAAAACCAAGGTCAATGACACTTAATATAGTTTCATCACAAATAGCCCATTGTGTTGCTCCAGTTCGACATTAATTCAACTACCTAACAACCTTAATATTATTTCAAGGTCAAATGTAGAGGGTATATTTTACGTTAGCTAAAAATTGATGGTTTTAAATGGTCCTCGAGACCCCAAACCTAACACTCATTAAAGCTTCTTCACTTGTGCATCTATTGCAATCTGAAATGTGTCCTTAAAGGAGTGAAAAATATCCTCATAAAGTCTTTAAAAGGGCCCTAATTTTTCTTTTTTTAAGTGTGGGAACCATGTTATCATTAGCCGTGTTAGTCATGGTATTTTCGTTTGGAGAGAATCTTGCTAAAAACTGGCGTTCTTAACTTACAGCCTATTTCAGTAACAATATATAATCATAAAAATAAGTTTGTTATATTCTTGAAGTTGCTGAAAGTGCTTGATAATGGTTTTGAAATTCTAATAAATTAATTCATCCTATTTCATAATTCATATGCCTTAAAATCTAATGTTTTCTGAAATTAAGTGTTATTTGACTCTGCTTTTAAAACTGTCCAAGAAAACTAAATTAGTTTTTACTGAATAACATGTTAGGTGTTCAAAAGTTTTTAACTACAGTTGAACTTTTTCAAAAAATGTATAAAAGTACTCATGTGAATGAGTTAAGAAATCATTTGTTACAAGAATGTAAACATCTCTAATGATATACATATAGGACTTATTTTTATTTAAAATGTACTATTGTGTGAATTGTTTTTAGGATTGTACTGCTATAATGCACAATGAAAATACTTGCCATGCTTTATTTAACTGAAAATACTAATTTATCAGCAAATATAATGTAAATTTATTTTGCTTGTCACATTCGAATTCTCTTTAAAGATTACATTTCAAACAATCAAAGTTAGTCTGTAACATCTGAATACTTGCTATTATAAAAGTAGATTGAAACTAAATGATAACAAAGAGCTTAAAAACTTTTTTAGGGCCGTAGATCTTTTTCACTTACTGCCCTTAAAAACTTATAATGCCATTTACAAATTTTTATCTAATTACTTAGTATTAGGTCATGCATGGGCAGCCTGATTGTACTATTACAATTTAGATTATTTTACTCTCTTAATTGATCACAATGTATTCATTATTATCTATACAATGTACATATATATAAAAAAAAAAAAACATACATGTCCAAAAATTAAGGATGATACAATCTGAGATAAATCTTATGCCAAGTACCTCAAATGAATGTTCCACCAGCTATGTGGAATAAAAATCCATCATGAGTCTCATTCGTACACTAGAGTAGCACAGGACCATGTCTGCTCTTGTACTGTCCTTTTTAGTGTTGTGTTGATTGCAATGTGCGACTTCTGAGAGCATTCCAAGCATGCTTAATTGGATTAAGATCTGGTGACCTTGCTTGATACAAATTCAGAATTATCCTTAATATTTGGATGTGTGTATAAAAATTAAAAAAATCATTTAATGGCATCCCAAACAAAATGTACTTTAATAAATAATGCTCAAATGGGTTTTTTATGATCCTTACCGTTTGGTAAATGAATCTCGATTTAGATCTCATGTTTGCTAAGCATTAGGCACGTTACAGAATGGCTTTGATGCTATCAAAGGATGTTAGTCATGTATAAAGATTTATTCACTGAATTTATAATCGTCATCTTCATAACTTATACAGGAGCAAGTGGTACTTCTAAAGAGCTGTATAAAAATGTAAATAAAGTTTTGTATATTTATATCACTTAGATATATCAGTTGAATGTCATGTACATACTTAAAAACTGCCCTGTCCTTGGACTATCTGTATTTCCAAGTTGTTATTGAAGTAATTTGCAATATATTTGCATTAACACCATCCAGTCAGTGTAATGTGTCCGCGAAATAAAGGAATTTGTCCCTGTTTTGAAGGCAGTAATTTTTGTTCCACTTGGGTTTCTCTTTCGTTTTGGAAATTTATTATTAAACTCTAAATAGACCTTTTCTAATGAAGTATTTAGGATATTCTTGAATAAATAGAAAATCACTCGAATTATTTCTTGTGTATTTTAGGAGTGTTACAAAATGATTCACATTTGGCAGTTCTTGTGTCTGACTGATTCCAAATTATGTGGTGTCCTCTATCTTTCCTTTCGAGGTTGATCGGAAAGATCCAAGGACAGTGCCTCGTAATTTTGTACCAAGGCAGCCACAGGCGACTAAGACTATTTTTCAACCTTGGTGACTTGGGGTGTCTTTAAGCAAAATCATCTCAAAAGCTCCAATTTTCAAAATTTTGGCAACTTTTTCGAAAATTAATATGGAATTTTACACATTTGAATTTCACGGAAAACTAAATTTTAAAAAAGTATTTGAAATTAGTTCAAAATTCCTATTTTGATTCGTGATTGCTTAGGAATTGTCACTCAGGGCATTCTCAAACACCAATTTCACAAAAGATAGGATCAAAATTTATTTTTAACATTTTCAGTAATAACAGGCATAAGCAGATTAAACAAAAAGCTAGTTATGAGGGTGTCTTATAACTAAGCCCTGGATTCTTTGGTTTTTGCCTATTTAGCTCTATGACATCCATTTCAAATTTTAATACATTTTTGTGATTTGAGATATCCTGAATAAAATATGTAAATTTTATAGCACGTAAAAATACTTAATTTGGGATTTTGGACCTAAAAAACTAAAAAGGTCTTAAGCACCTAAAACAACCTCTTGGAATCTAAGACTTTTTCCTAGTTCTTTCCTAAATGCATTATGAATATTTCTTCCAAATAAAGCAGTGTGATGAGTCGTTTTTGGACAGCGTAAAGAAAATCTTAGCTAATTCATTTGGGGTTCTGTGCCATGTTACTTATTTGAGGTTCTGTACCATGTTACTCATTCCGTTTTTAAATATTTGTCTTGGATAACAATTCGAACATAAATTTTTTACCTTAATAGTACAAAGACAACTATCATTTTAAAGATGCCAAAAGTTTAGAAAGCTGGATTCAAGGAGACAAGAATTTCACTACGGATGGGATAGTTCTTTTTTGCCAAATATGTGAAGCGGGTAACGTACCTTTTATATTTTAAAATGTGTAATACTCGAACTGAATTCTTGAAGAGCTAATGGAAAGTTTGGAATATATATGTATCTAGATACTAGACATCGCGAAGTTTACCATATATTCCGGGAAAAAGCAACAGCATCTTAAAAAATGAATAACAAACAATATATTGGCCTAAAATTCTGATCTTCCTATTGGGTCATTCCATGTCAAGCCGCAGTTCACAACCCGACCACCTCCGATTTTTTTTAAACTTGGCTAATTTGTTGCCCAGCCATATATAAGAAATTCTGGAAAGTTTTGGCTTCCAACTTGCAATAGTTTTTTTTTGTCTATTGATTTTAAATTTGAAGAATGGGCAATATTTCATGATTTTAGACCAGTGTTTCTCAACCTTTTTTGCTTGACAGTGAAGCCATGGATTGATGAGGAAGCATTTTAACAAAACAAATAATTTATTTAGATTAAGTTAAGAGATAATTAAGTACAAAAAGGAAGCAGGTTCATACAGCATCACATCATGAGTTTACAATGCTAGTCTAATCATAATAAACACTTAAAACGAAGTAACATCACAAGTTGAGTTGTAAGTATGCTTTACATCAGATAAAAATATCCAACAATTCCCCCCTATATTTTTATCATTTAGTCCTTATTTATGTTATGCTTTTTAATTAGTTTGGTAACAGTCCATAATCACTTGCATCCAATGGTAGGTGTTATTGGCCCTAATCCTAGTCCAGCCATATATTGGTTTAAGATATCACTAGGAAGGTGTTTTGTCATCATATCTGCATCTAATTCCTTCGTATTTTGATGTGAGAATTGAATTTCTCCACTATCCTTGTCGTCTTTAATAAAGTGATACTTCCTATTTATATGGCGTGTGCGATTACTTATTTTTTGGTTATTGACCCAGTCCATTAATCCCTTGCTATCAGTTTTCACATTAATAGGTTTGGCTATAAGAGAGTCCTCTTCTAATTCTTCAAGTAAATATTTTAGCCACTTCACTGCACAAACACTATCACATGCTGCAATTAGTTCGGATTCCATCGTTGATAATGCAACTAGCTTCTGTTTCCCACTTTTCCATCCAACGAGGGACTTCCCTATTTTCAATAAATATCCACTGTATGATTTTCCATCTGCTGTTGTGCTCCAGCTTGCATCAGTACTTGCATTAAGTTTTCCATCTGCAGCTTTAAGTGTTAGGCAAAAATCCATAGTCCCTTTCAGGTATCGAAAAACTCGCTTGACTGCAGTCCAGTGTATCTGTCTAGGATCTTGATTGTATTGAGACAATTTACTTACAATACAAGCTATATCAGGTCGAGTTCCAGTTGCCAAATACATTATGGAGCCTATCGCTTCTTGATACTTTTGTGGTGAAAAATGTTCAGATTCTTTAAAATCATCCAATTCCTTGTCCCCAGCTACACTTGGAGTTTTCATTGGATTACAATCCAGCATTTTAAATTTTTCTAAAACTTTGATTATGTAATTCTTTTGGGATAAGGTTATTTCATTTCTTGCTTGCTTGATTTGTACTCCTAAAAACATATTTGAATCTGTTGTTTCCTTAATTTCAATATTCTTTTCAATCCTTAATATTACTTCATTGATAATTTCATTTGAACTTGCCACAATTAAAAAATCATCCACATAAATTCCAATGTGAATATATTCTTCGCCTTTCCTCTTAGTGTACACAGATGGATCTGATTTTAATTTCTTCATGTCTGCTTGCTCTAATATTTCAGAAAATCTATTGTACCAGCACCTTCCTGACTGTGGTAATCCATAAATGCTGCGTTTGATCAAATATACTTTATCGTTTGGTAATTGATAACCTTTTGGAGGTTCCATGTATATTTCTTCATCTAATATTCCATTTAAATAGGCTGTTTTTACATCATAGAACTTTACAATTGAATTATATGTGGATGCAAGTGTCAGAAGTGTTCTCAATGAATCCCATTTCATCACAGGACTAAAACTTTCTTCAAAATCTACACCTTGTTTTTGTCCATAACCAACTGCTACTAATCTTGCTTTATAATTTTTCCCATCATCACAATTCTTGATCTTGTATACCCAACGACTTTTGATAACTTTCTTGTTCTTAGGTCTTTCCACTGGTTCCCATACTTCATGCATTTCTATAGAATTAATCTCTTCATCCATTGCACGTGTCCATTGATCTTTGTCATTAGATGTCGTTGCACTTTCATAAGTTTCTGGTGTGAAGTCTCCCGCAGAATATACTTGATAATCATTGTATCTTGTAGGCATCCTTCTATTTCGTGATGATCTTCTTACCGCATTACTTCCATCATCAACACTTAAATTATTACTATCTTGTTCATCCAAGTTGTCTTCGGAGTTAGTCTCAGGTCTTATATTAGTTTCTTCATCATCATCTTGATTATCCATAGTGTAGCTTATTTCCATGTAGTTTATTTCTTTCTTTTTCTCTGCATTTGGTATATATCCATTCTTTAATTCGTCGAATATTACATCTGATGATTCACAAACTTTTCTTTCTTCAACATCAAATATTCTGTAAGCTTTCCTTTCTCTTGAATATCCTAGGAAAATACCTTTCTTAGCTTTCGCTTCTAACTTATGTCTTTTGTTGTCATGAATTTTGTAATATGCTAAACATCCAAACGGTTTCACATGACGTACTGAAGGTTTTCTGGATTTCCAAAGCTCCATAGGTGTTTTATATCTTCGGTTCTTTGTGGGTGTTATATTGTGCATATACTCTGCAGTAGCTACAGCTTCAGCCCAAAATTCAAGGGGTAACTGACTATCTATCAGTAAAGTTCGTGCTTTATCAAGTAGTGTTCTATTTGCTCTTTCAGCCACTCCATTACTTCTCGGTGAATAGAATGTAGTCTTTTCATGCTTTATGCCTTTTCGATCCAAATACTGACACATTCCTTCATTGATAAATTCAGTTCCATTATCTGTCCTTATTCTTTTAACTTTTGTGTTCAGTTCATTTTCTCGTTTTCTTATCAAGACTTGTATAACTTCTCTTGCTTCATCTTTGGATTTCAAAAACTCAACAAAGTATCTTCTTGAAAACTGATCCACCACTGTCATCATATATTTCTTTCCGCTTAAAGTTGCCACTCTAAATGGACCACACAGATCTATATGTAATGCTTCAAGGGGTTTTTCTGATGTTTCTGAATAGGTGGTGTCATATGAACAACGTGCCATTTTCCCTTTTATACATGAATCACAAGTTTTGATTTCTCCTTCCAGTTTTTCTAGTCCTCGTACCATTTTATTTGCCAACATCATTTTAAGGTATTCATGATTTAGATGGCCAAGTCTTCTGTGCCACATTTCAAAGGAATTTACTTGTGTTTGGAGGCATGTTTCATCTTCTGTTTTTGTCTTTCGAGGTATCAGTTTCACAATAAACATATTGTCTCTTAATTTACCTTCACACACCAATTGACCATTTTCATCATAAATGTACGCTCCTTTTGAATTAAGCACTACTTCATTTCCATGTTTAACAATATTCGGAACAGACATTAAATTACCTCTGAGTTTTGGAACACATAAGACATTCTTTAATCTGATAGCTCTTGTATCTCCTTCAGTAGTAGTTGCTCTAATCTCTCCTCGGTAGGTCGATTCGATGTTTCTACCTTCTTCTGCAACACTGACAATTATGTTATCTTCTTTCAAATTTTCCATCCAAGTTTCATTTGGGGTCATGTGTGATGTACAGGCAGAGTCCAAATGCCATTCTGTCAGTTCCTTATCACCATATACTTTTTCACTTGTTGTCATAGCTAATTCTTTACCAAGTTTAGGCTCCTCCTCAGAAACTTGTGCACGCTCATTTCGGAAGTTGTTAGAGTTCCTTGTTCGCTTTGTATCAAAATTTCTTTTCTTAACATTTTGGTTAGATTTTCCAAACCAACAATCTTTCTGTAAGTGTCCAGGTTTTTTACATGTGTAGCATAACTTCTGCTTTTGCTTGTCATAAGTTCTGTAAGCTGTACAGAACTTTTCTTCACCCTTATTATTTTTCTTTTCAAAATTCATCAAGGTTTGTCTCAGGTCTGTGAAGTTGATGCCTCTATTTACAGATAATGCCATTGCAATCGTCTCATAACTTTCTGGCAGACCTTCCACGATATACCGAACTAATTCTCTTTCAGTAACCGTTTTACCCAGTTCGTTGATTTGCTGTGAAAGTCCTTGCGACCTTGTAAGGTATTCATCTATGCTTTCCTTTTGCAATTTTTTCAATCTCGTCAGATCCAGCAATAACTCTGTTCTTCTATCTTCAACAGCTCCTTCAAAACGAATCTTTATTGCTTCCCAAATTTCTTTTGCCTTCTTGATGCCTTTATAAATGATCGCTTGTTCCGCTGTCAGGCTAAGAACAATTATTCCAAAAGCTTCTTTATTTTTTCTTGACCAAATTTTATGATCGTGTGCATCTTCATTTAAGGCAGGTTCATCTCTTAGAATTACATCTTCGAATAAATCCTTTGCATCTAATAGAGCTTCTATTTTCATGCTCCAAATTGCATAGTTTGTTTCATTCAACTGTTCTATCCTAGTTGAATTGAAATCCATTTTTCTAAGTGTGCGGTTAGGCTTCAGAAAAGTTCCCAAAGAATGCAATACAAAGTTAGGCTTATTCGAATGAATTCTAATTTAAAATCATTTACAAATATCAACCACGCTCTGCTACCAATTTGAAGCCATGGATTGATGAGGAAGCATTTTAACAAAACAAATAATTTATTTAGATTAAGTTAAGAGATAATTAAGTACAAAAAGGAAGCAGGTTCATACAGCATCACATCATGAGTTTACAACGCTAGTCTAATCATAATAAACACTTAAAACGAAGTAACATCACAAGTTGAGTTGTAAGTATGCTTTACATCAGATAAAAATATCCAACAGACAGCCCACTAAAAATATCTGGAATTATTTGCGGCACACCTGAATGTAAAAGTTGTATGATAAAAAACATTTATTTACAAAATTTATTCAACCAAAACGATGTTCCAAAGTCGCCATACAAGTTCGCATTTCATCGTCAACTTTTAAAAGTCTTCCTCGCTTTTTGGACTTGATTTCTGTCAATGCTGAAAATCCAAATTCACAGAATCATGAAGATGCAAAAGGCAGAAGAATTTTAATAGCTTTCAAGCTGGTTGTAGGGTACAAATTTTTGACAGAAAGACAAAATTCATCCAAATTTTTCTCGAAGAATGTTGAACGGTAAAACTTGTCGTTTCTCTAATCAATGAGCTGTTCTTTTTCTGTTATCAAATTTGTTGTCTTGCAAATTACAAATGGGTTGATTAACCATTCATATTCGTCAACTGAAAGCGAAGGAAAGCTTTTAAGTGAGGTTTGAAGTTCGTCAATGGTGCTTATAATTTCGTCTGCAATTTTTTTTTTCGACAGATTCATTGACACCCGAAAAGCAGTCAAAATTTCCTTTTGATATTTCCGATTTCCAGTGTTAATATTTCTTCAAATGACTTCAGTTTTGATGTTGATGTGACGATATTCGCGGATGGACCTTGAAGACTTAAATTTAGAGTTCAACTTTTCAAACAAGTCCAAGAGAAATTGAACTTTAAACCACCAAATCTCGTCATGAGAAAATTCAAAAGATGTTTTTTTTCGACCTCCAAGAACAAAATCACCTACTTTCAGGTGTATGAGTCGTTTCAAAACCTTTCCCTTCGAAAGCCAACGCACTTCGGTGTGATATAAGAGTTTTGTGGTCGGAATCCATTGCGTCGCTCAGCTGAGAGAAAATTTAGGAGATCGACTCTTGATGGAATTGGATGACTTGGTTCATAACAATCAATGTATCTGGAGTTAAAGATTTTGAAACGAGAGATTCTCTGAATCATGCAGTGGACGCTTATAATATTTGGACTTTCTTGGCACAAAGTGTGATAAATCCTTTTTTGTTTCCCAACATTGATGGACATCCGTCTACAAACACCAACGCAGTTTTCCACAGCAAACCAACGCTTGAAATATTTTCTTTTACAAGCTCAAATATGCCTTTTCCTGTCGTGCTCTTCAAATCTTGGCAGAAAAGATACTCATTCAAGAATTTTTCATCTTTAACAAATCGAATCAAAGCAAGGAGCTCTGCTTTTCCACTGATATCTGTGGATTCATCAATCTGAAGTGACCAGAGTTCACTGTCGTGCGATTCGAAATGCTCGACAATTTGTTTTTAAGTCTGAAGATAAATCTTCGATTCTGCGTGATATTGTCATTGGATAATGGTACTTTCTTGACCTCTGTCGCTTCCTTTCCCAGCATTGTTTCGACAATGATAGCTAATGCTGGTACAATGATGAACTCGGCATCGGTGTGTGCTTTTTTGCGTTGTGCTATTAATTGTGCAACCTTGTAACTGTTAATCCCTTTTCTGGCATCTTCATATAGTTTGAAAAATTTTTTGCTGCGCTGCCAGGTTTTCAAAATATTCTCTTGGTTTGTTTTTGACCTCTGAGTGTGAAGTTCCAAATGTCTTTTCAGTTTACTAGGAATGAGAGCTTCATTTGCAAGTTTCTTTTTGCAGACTACACAGAATGGTATTTGAGGATCTTCCGTTTCAATTGCGATGAATCCGAATTCGATGTAGTCATCTTTATACTTCCGTTTGTTTCTTTGTTTATCTTCCGTTTGTGAAGCACCAGATTTTATTATATATTTGTCCATTATGGCTAAATGAATGAAACATTTTTTAATTACTTCACAGCAATGTAATCACATTAAAGAAATTTAGAGACTTATTTCACAAATCTTTTGATTTCAAGAAAGCCAATTTGAATCAACGTCAATTACAATTGGGAAAAAATATCAAATAAAAACGCGGAAAAACTAAATTTTAAAAGATTTTTTTTAGAAACCGTTGAGGTAATTACAAATACTACACTGGCGGGGAAAATTAAAGGAACTACTATAAAACGGTGCTTTACGTTAATTCTATTAAGTGAAGTCCAATGAAAGTTGGTTGTAACTCAAGGTCAACGTTATCACATCGTCCAATGGGATTCACCTTCGCTACACAGAAATGCAAATTTTTGCCCCCGTTCTTTCGGAACGTGTGGAAAGGAGTGTAAGGGGTTGCTTAAAATTCGAATGTCAAGGATTGTACGAGTAGTTGGATAAAATTTTCGCGTGTGGTAGGTGGAACATGTCGTTGCGAAGGCATTTGACAGATTGTGAGAAATGGCGTTTAATAGGGAGAATGGAAGGAGGACAGACACTGACACAGGTCTGTAAAGTCCTAAAAGTAGCCAAAAGCGTCATGTCAAGAATCTGGAAACGGTTTAAAGACACTGGTGATGTATGCAGACAACCAGGTCAAGGTCGGAAACGTGCCACAACAAACTCAGGACCGTTATTTGGCAACGATTGCTAAAAGAAATAGGCAACTGACGTCAGCCCAGATTTCAAGGGAGTTCGCTGCAGCTACTGGAACTTGACTATCTAGATATACTGTGAGTGACAGGCTGCATAAAAGAGGGCTGTATGCAAGGAAACCGATGATTTGTGTCCCACTAACTCGTGCTGCAAAATGCGCACGGTTGCAATGGTGCAGGGATCATCGTGACTGGAGTACCACGGACTGGAGCGGAATTCTCTTCACTCGAGAGTCTCGCTTTTGTTTGGAGAGTGATTCCAGGCGTGTTACAATCTGGAGAGAGCAAAACACACACAATAAGCCTGAAAACATCCGTGAAAGGCAACGGTACAAAGGTGGTGGAATCATGGTATGGGCGGGCATAATTTGAATGGCCGCACCGACCTACACATTTTTACCAGTGCAACTATGAATGCTGAAAAATACAGAGATGAGGTTCTTGAGCCTTACGTCAAGTTGTTTAGGGGTGCAATTGGTAATAACTTCCTCCTAATGGATGATAATACTCGTCCCCGTCGCGCTGCACTGGTGACCGATTATCTTGAGGGCGAAGGAATCCAACGGATGGAGTGGCCCGCATATTCTCCGGATTTAAATCCGATAGAACATGTGTGGGACGCACTAGGACGCCGAGTTGCATCACTGCAGCCCCCACCTAGCACTCTTCAGGAGCTTCAAGGCGCTATTCATCGTGGATACCCTTTGTTACCGCAGAAACTCCTGGACAATTTAATACAAAGCATAGAAAATCGCTGTAAAACTTGCATTTTGGTCAGGGGTGACCACGCACCTTAATAATTTTTTCTATATATCTCTAAAAAGTTGTAACACTAACTTTTCCAAACCCTACTTTATATCACATTTCCTATGTTCTTATTTAAATTTATTTTTTTGCAGAAATAGGATATTCTGCATTTTGAAGATATGTCAGGCATGACATAATAAAGATCTTGTGCAAGTTCCATGTTCTTAGCTGCAAATTCATTCAAGTTACATGAGTAGTTATATTTGTTCCTTCAATTTTTCCCGCTAGTGTATTTTAAAGTTAGAAAACTCATGCAATTTTAATTATTTGTCAAAAACCCTCGCGACACATTTGACAATCTCTCGTGGCACAAAGGTTGAGAAACGCTGTTTTAGACTCAGTAAATCAACCCCCTCTGGACCTAACTGTCCAATCATACTGAATGAGAGCTTATTTAGTAGAAAAATGTACAACCTTTTTAATGACTTGCGATCTTTTCAATTTCAAGTCATTCAATTTGACCTACAATTACAAAAAGTTGTATTTTTTTCCTAAAAATATATGTTAAAGGTACATTATTTATCTTTGCTTTCTGAAAGTTTCATAGTAGACACGCATGGGTTCATAGTTAAAGAATTTTCAAAGTAAATAGATGTAATCAGTAGACAAACACACCTGTATTTGTTGGTCCAATCGAGATGAACGAGAGCTTATTTTATAGAAAAAAGTATAATCTTTCTAATAATATATAGTAGTGGTCGAAATTCGACCATAATTCATTTAATTTTTAAGTTTGAACGTTAATAAGGTTCTTTTGTCAAAGAGTATACCTCTATATTCATTGCATATAATTTTTTGAATTTTGTTCTATTACGTAAGCTGCGAGCATGTACAAATACGTCATAGGAAAAATGCGGTATAGCTTGGTTAAGCCATATCTAAAAAACAATAACGCGTTGTTTGACATTTTCTTGGGATTTTTTTATTGCTATACTGGCCACAGGTTTTGCCAAGGCAATACAGATAATTTGCCTATCTTTTTCAAATTATATAAAATTTAAATAAAAAATGAAATAAGGAATACGTGCTTCGTATTTTTTTATATATTTTTATTGGAACAAAAAAACGTGTGGTTAAAAAAATAAATGTTGTCCATTGAACTTGAAATAGTTCGACAATTAATTTAATGATTCAAAACTTCTGTGTTTTTACAAGATACAAGAGTTTTTACAAAATATTTTTTGTAAAAACTCTTTCATCGTTTGCTAAATGCCCTTGACCGTTATATTCCGAAATATAAAATCTCAAACCATCGAATGATCGAACTCTACTTGCTGCGACGTACAATTGACCATGTGTAAAAACTGGCTGCCTCAATAAAATTCCAATTTTTTCGAATGTTTGTCCTTGAGACTTATTTATTGTCATCGCAAATGCAGGTATAATTAGAAATTGAGTTCTTTGAAAGTTAAATGGTAAAATAGTTCCGGAATATGTTAAATTTCTACCTGGAATCAAAATTATCTTATTGCGTGCGGTTCCAGTTAAAACTTCGCAATCAATAGTATTACGATGCATAAATTTGATGCGCATTCTTCTCCCATTGACTAATGCTTCCTTCCTTTGTATTTAAGTTTCTGATCAGCAAAACGATGCAATTAACTTTCAATACTAACTTATGTGGTGGCAAATTATGCCAAATCTCATACTCCTCCGTGCGTGCTTAAAAAGGGGTACAAAGCTTTTTCTTCACGTATTAATATATAGATTACAGTATATGAACGTAAAATAAAATGTTTTATTTTGTTTAATTTAATATATTTGTAACGCATATTATACATTAATTTTATCTTTCTGCACTCCTCCATATGAACTTTAATTATGCCAAATCTCATACTCCTCCATGCGCGCAATGTGCTTAAAAAGGGGTACAAAGCTTTTTCTTCACGTATTAATATATAGATATGCCAAATCTCATACTCCTCCGTGCGCGCAATGTGCTTAAAAAGGGGTACAAAGCTTTTTCTTCACGTATTAATATATAGATTACATGATACTATGAATGATCTTTTTTTATTTTAAGGTCACTCGATTTGACCTAGAATTACAAAAAAGTATATTTTTATTTTTTCTAAAAATATGTTAAAGGTACACAAAGGTATCTTTGCTTCCTGAAAGTTTCAAGTTGGGACACGCATGGATAGAAATTCTTAAATGGATCACAGCAATAAATTTTGTTATTTAATTCAGCCATCCAAACAGTTAAGAAATTTAAATAGGAGAAACATTCAAAACCGAAAGATAAACAAAGATCTGTAAGTTCGACTTACTAAGCGATTCTTGCCTTATTTTGATCGCAGCAAAAAAGTGTTCTAATATGCTATCGAGTATTTAAATTCCAATTAGAGTGAGCCACGGCAAGAATCGGAAGTGCGAACAAGCGTTCTACAAGAACAAGCAGAGCCAACCTTTCACGACTTCTGACCGAATCCACCCCGGAAGGTCTTGGGGGAAATGACGCATCTTTCTGAAACCTTTCACCAAGTTAGAATTTTTCCCTCATTCCACACAAATTGGTAATTTCATTCGGTGATTGGTAATTATAATTAAGTGAAAGAACAGTTTTCGATACATGTTTTATTGTTTTTATTTGAATATTGCTTCTGTCAACCCATGCGTGTCCCAACTTGAAACTTCGTTGGGCTCCATGGTGGGCGGTACGGTTAGGCCCGAATTCAAATTAATTAAACATGGAAAATAAAAATGATAATCTTTCTCCTTCAGTGGAGTACCAAATTAACGAAATTGACAGCAACAGATTCTTTATAATAAGAAAGTAGAAGGAACTCTGAAGAATATCTCGGCAATACTCATCCACAAGACGATTCTTGGTATGATTGGGGATGTCAAAACTATAAAGAAATGTAACAACGGTAATATATTAATGGAAAAAAAATAACATCTCAAAAACAAATCCAACCCATCATGAATTTGAAAAAATAAGAGAATATAAGGTTACCGTTTCACCTCATTTTCCCTTAAATCACTCCCGAGGTGTCATCTCAGAATTGGATTTGCAATTTGACTCAGAAAGGTATTTTAGAGGCACTTAAAGACCAACACGTTTTCCAAATCCGAAGAATAACATTTCGTCGTGACGGTCAAACCTTCCCAACAAAACACATAGCACTTTCTTTCAAGGTCCCTGTTCTATCTAAATTTGTCAATTTCGCTTACCTCAGACGTTCTGTCAGTCCATACATACCCAATCCCGTGCGCTGCTTTAAATGCCAGAGATTTGGCTATTCCATGCAAAATTGCCGTGGTAAAGAAACCTGCGCATGCTTTTCAATGGAAGGTCATGATAGTAAAACATGCGATAAAAATCCGAGATAGCAAAAATGTTCCTTACCTGTATCCCTATCGTTAGCAGAAAACTATATTTCTGTAGGTTGAATATTAACGGATATACAAGAGGTTCCATTTTAAGGGGTCCGTATCTAAATTTAGGACGGAAACTGACCCATGGCTAAAAATGAAGAGCTAAGTTCTGCATTGCTGCAGATGGAAAACATTTTGAACATGCATTGTAAATTTCCTTCTATTTTTATTTAAACCATTTTTATATAATATTACAATACTTAATTTTATACAATATTTTTATTAAAGATTACATTGTCTACTATTATTTATTGCGATTTTCATCTGCAGTTGCAATACTACATTACTTTGCACAATGTTGCACTTTCTGACCGAAAAAAAATGCTTTTTAGCATTGTGTATACGGTCCCTAATCTGACTGCTTGAACAGCTGTGCACAAGCGGTATAAGTCAACGTTTTTGCGTCATTATGCCTCCGTTACTGTTCAACCTACAGAAATGCAGTTTTCTGCTAACGATAGGGATGCAGGTAAGAAACATTTTTGCTATCTCGGATTTCTATCTAGAGAGGTTGTATAAAAATTAAAAACTGAATCCGCTTAAATTGTTATCACGTGATAATTTTATTCACATATCTTAATTGCTTACCTTATTTGGTGTACTTTTGCAATTTACATTGCCTACCTATCTCCAAATGGTGAAAAGATAAATTGCGGAACAACCTTTTTGGGACACCCTGTGTATGAGTTTAAAAAAATTGCTAATTCACAGGAAAAAAGTTGGATTATTTACACAGACTCTAGAAGTTCGATTGAGGGACTTGCTAATGTTTCAAGACAGAGCCACCCATTGGTGCTGAGTTCAATTAAACTATATTTTAAATTGGCCGACCGAGGTTTCAATATTTTTCTGTACTGGATTCCAGGCCATGTGGATATACCAGGGAATGAAGCAGCTGATAAAGCAGCCCAAACGGCTGATACCATGATAAGACCATCCGTCCCCTTCCAAGACGTGGATCATATCATCAAAAAGTCATAAAAAATTCATGGCAGAATAAATGGGATATACAAATTCAAAATAATTTATATTCCATTCAACCACATGTTAAGAGCTTAAAACCTAATAATTTTAATAGAAGACTCGAAGTAAAACTGACAAGACTTCGTATAGGTCACACCTATTTAACTCACAGGCATTTGGTACACTCGGAACCAGCTCTGACATGTCCAACGTGTGATTCAATCCTATCTGTTGGATACATTTTACGTGTATATCCTGATTTTAATGCTATTAGACTCAATTACTTTGGTGCTACTAATCCTAATATTAAAGACTTAATAAGTGATCTTCCTCATCCAAATCTGTTCTTATTTATATCAGACACAGGTTTTTATAATTTTATCTAAAAATGATTTAAAGTGGTTATTTTACTATTTTATCTTTGTTGAATTTTGATTATTAGTATTGAATTTATGAATAAATGACGATAAAAATTTATTTAAAATTACCGATAGTTTGGAGCAGCTTGGCCAAACCTGGCCCTTGTGCCATAAAAATTCAATCAATCAATCCCATCGCTTTCCGAACTCTGTCCAATAACTGCTTGGAAGGAGTGGCAGATATAATGTCTGAAACACACTTTTTCCAAGATTCCCTCTAGCTCTGACGTCGCTTGATCCCTAGCCGATGACGAAGTCCAATCGACCAGCCGATTGATGCACACGGAACCAATGAACACCTCCCGTTTACCTGAAGCTGGGGCCAAAGTGTGGGTCAGTATGTCGTCCCTCAAGTTACAGGATCCCCTTTTCCAGGGACACGGGACTCCACGCACGGCAAACACGTGGGTGATATAATCCCCAAGAGGAGCTGGAAGCAACAGAGTGGCGAAAAGCTTCTCAAGGGGAGCCCTCACCTCCGAAGAGGCAACCACAACGAGGGAGGAAGAAAAAAGCAGAAGGGGAGGGGAAGAATGAAAAAAAGGGAAGATCACTCAGGTACCCCGAGGCTGTGAAGCCCGTACAAACCTAATGAAGGTATGCCCTTGAGGACTCTAGAGAAGGAAATACAACCTGTGAAGGAGTAGCAGATGTATCGCCTGAAACATACTTTTTCCAAGAATCCCTCTGGCTCTGACGTCAGATATTCAGATGAGTGATATAAAGGAACATTCATTTCATATATAATGAACTCTTTTGTTTCTTGGAACTGTCATGGTTTTCGACCTAAACTTGATGACATTAACCTTCTAAGTGGTTTCGAAGAGCTATTGCGTCCATCACGATCAAGATACTATTTCTAATTTTTGTATGATGACGAGATCAAAATCTGGTCAGTTTTCTTCTAATGACGAAATATCTCGTTCTCCATGGTTAGTTGGTTATGGTTTTATGGCACAAGGTCCAATAGCGGACAAGCTGAACCAAACACAAGATTAAGTACACTCATGTCCAAAAGTTAAACATAATTCGTAAAATGCGAAAAAATCGGAGTAGATATGGATACAATGTTCAAAATCACTTGTGGAGAATCGTGGGAAGAAAGTAAAACATAGTGCATATGCAAAACGGTTCAGTCGACGTCGACATGCGCAAAGCACCGGCGCATATCGGAGCAAGTATGAAAGGGCCTCGAGTGGCATGACCAGTTTAGACAGAAATTTCGCAATTGCTGTGGTACGGAGTGTTGTTATCAATAAGGACGAAATATGTCACAAAGATGCCAACTGGACATGTTTGTGGAGGGAAGAATTATTGGAATGCTGGAATCCGGTCGATCCCAAACCAAAGCGTCTAGAATTCTGAATGTGATTCAGTGTGTGATCTCCAGACTGGCAGAGGTTTCAAACCACTGGAGATGTTACCCGACGACTAGTACCAGGACAATCAGCGCAGCTGGAAAGTTCCTTTTCTAAAAACATCTGCTTGACATCCTGATTTCTTTTGCTTCGTATTTAAATAAACCTAACATTAAAATTTAATTATTTTCCACTTTTAAGTCAGTTTTATCTTCCTTCCTTATATTTTTTAATCTTGAGATAAATCATACTAAATTAGATTGTTTCTAACAATATTTGTGGGCGTTTCAATGTTTATATCGTTCTTTAACTCGATAAAAAAGCGTGGTGGTGATAAAAACACATTCCACAGCGAAATGAAATCCTTCACTCTATTGTTTTCTACCTGAAAAAGGGACTTTTTGATTTTTTTCTATCTGAATAGAGTATTTTAACGAATTAATTATATTTGTGAAAATTAATGTACACTGCTGGCCACCCAAATTGCAACACCAAGAAAGACAAGAGATATCACAACAAAATTTATTTTGTAGATAACATGTTGACCAAGTATCAAATGATTAAATTTATAGACTTCTGTGAAGTGTGGTTCTTGCCAAAATCAGTAGCCAAAGTAGCCGCCATTGTTGGAGATCACCGCTGCCACACGCCTCGGCATTGATTCAAAGAGACTTTGGATGTGTTCTTGGGGTACAGCAGACCAAGCAGCTTCCACACGTTGCCAAAGTTGATCTGGTGTGGCAGCTGGGGATGTATTCTGGGTCAATCGTTGAGCAACCATGGACCACATGTTTTCTATCGGCGAAAGATCCGGGGAGCGAGCTGGCCAGGGAAGCAATTCAATCTGGCGATTGACGAAGAACCCTTGGACAATGCATGCCACGTGTGGTCGCGCATTATCCTGTTGAAATATGGCTGTGGGCAAGCCCTGAAGGTAAGGAAGGACAACTGGCTCCAACACCTCGGAGATGTAGCGCTGGCTGTTTAAAGTACCGGCAATGCGTACTAGAGGAGTGCGAGAGTGATATCCAATACCGCCCCATACCATAATACCCGGTGCAGGAACAGTGTGGCGGTGCATAACGCAGCTGTTCAGCATCCTCTCTCCACGGTGTCTCCAGACTCGAATCCGACCATCGTGGTGTTGCAGACAGAAGCGTGACTCGTCAGTAAAGACAATTTCATTCCATTCTGCCGTCCACATCCTTCTTTCATCGCACCACTGGCGGCGGAAACGTCCGTGGTTCTGCGTCAAGGGTAGACGAAGCAATGGACGTCTTGCGGACAGACCACTCTGCTGTAAACGGCGTCGAATGGTACGCGTAGACACTGGATGATGCGGTACAGACTGAATGTGCTGTGCTATGGTTCGTGATGTGGCTGAGCGATCCGTCACTGCCATACGCACAATATGCCTGTCATCACGTAAAGTGGTGCACTGAGGTGGATGCGATCGAACACGTCGGTCCGTCGTACCCTCCTGCATCCAACGATCACATATCCGCATTACAGTTGTTTGGTTTCGTCCAACACGACTACCGATTTCCCTGAAAGATAATCCACAATCTCGGTAGGCCACTATCCTTCCTCTGTCGAACTCGGATACTTGATCAAAAGATGATCGCTGTTTTCTACGAGGCATAATTGATCGTTTTTTTGAAAAAACCACAAGAAAAACACAATTGCCGTACTTGAAATCGTCGAAATCTCCAAGCCTTAAATAGCGCTTTGAAGTGGCGCCACAGGCGCGCGTGATGTGCGTCTGCGCTGAAATTCTAATCATTTGCATATCTCACCTCCGCTAATGCATGTTGTAAATTTCATATTATTTGCATGCTTCCTTCAGGGTGTTGCATTTACGGTGGCCAGCAGTGTATATAAAACATGCTCCTCAATTGAGCGAAACATTTATCTTCTACAATTTTTTAAGTTGAAAAAAACTATTTTTTAAAAGTGTTAAATCTGTGATAACTTGAACTTTTAAGGTTCCATTCCTTGAAACAATAAAAATAATTTTGTATTTATGATTTTTAGAACTATAGGTAAAACAATTTATATTTACTCGTAATAAGAACTTGTAGAGATGTGTACCTGCTAAAAATTCATTTATTTAGTTCTTATGTATTTAAAATTATTATTCCGTTCCATTTATTAGTTTCCCTAAAGATGAAGAAAGAAGATGGCTAGTAAATGGCTACATGTTTCTATGAGTTTTATTCAGTGGATTTAAATTGTGATGAATGTGACAGTAAATTTTATAAGTTTACTGTTTCTTATTTATCTTTCGTATTTATAAAATATAGGTTTCACACACAGAATAATTAATACAAATTTAATATTAAAGATGCAGCACAGAACTTTTGCACACACTTAAAATTATAAAATTTGCCAAGAGTTATTTATTTGAACACTTTGATAAATTTAAAATCCATATACAGACACACAGGTGTAACTTATTTAGTTTTTGAATCAAAAATCTAAAATTGGGCAAAATAGCTAACAACTTTAAGTATATGGTGTAAAAAGTTACCTTCCATCTTGTAAACATTATATGTATAACTTTTCACGTTAATAATACTTCTATGCGCAATTGTCCTAAAATAAATTTGCGTTTACAAAAACATAAGCAATTATGTATCCATAATATAAATGAAAGCTTTCAGTGGTGATCCAGACGTGATTTGAGCACGCAACCTTCTTATATATTTTCACTATTTTTATTTTATGCATCAGTAAAATATTTATTAAGGCAGTCATTTCTTAACTTGTGCATTTATTTTTCAATTTATTCCAACTCGTGTTAATCTCATTAAGTTTAAAAAAGGAAGTTAGAATTATTTTCTGCTATTAAATCTTTAAGATAATTTTCACAACACCTAATATAGTTAAAGAAAAATACATAATATATTGAATTAAAGAAGGTCAGGTTTCGGACAACTATCTTACACAAAATTTTAACCAGTGACGATATACTTGTGAGCATCCCCTAACCCTTTTGACAATTTCTCTTAATATACAATTGCAAAAGCTAACAGTCCAGCGATAAATCAAACCAGTACTACAGGACCTATCTCGATTGCGGATCTGTTAAATTGCGGAGGATTGTATCTGGTCGGCAGGCTGGTTAAGCCGATTAGAGGACCGGGTCTGATAAAAAAAAATATTTGGAGGATTGCATCTTGATTTTGGGCTAGGTAAAACTGTCCTGAGGACTGTATGTGGACAGCGGGCAGGTTAAACATGTTTACTATCTGGTCTGCTGTCCTAATAAATATATTTGGTGAACTGTATATGGACTGGGCCGCGTAAACCTGTCCGGAGGCCGTATCAGAACTGGGTCCTGATTAAAATTTGGAGGGCCATATCTGGTCTGCGAGCTGGGTAAACATATCCGAAGGGCTTATTCGGCTTAAGGGCCGGCTAAACCTGTCCAGAGGGCCGTATCTGAACTCCGGGCCAGCAATCAATCTATTCACTACAACGCATTTATCTTACACGTACGGATTTTTTTGTATACGTGCTAGTTAAACTTGATCCCAATGCGAACTTAAGCTAATTATATGACAGCTCAAATAGCTAAAAACATTAAAAGTTACACAAATTCAATAAATATTCAGTAGTATGCACATTCGCATCGTCCAACAATGTTAAAATGCAACTCAAATTCAAGAATTATTCAGTATTATACACATTCATCACATCGCTAACTTTTTATAAGTAAATGTTATGTCGCCAAGAGAAGCGATATAAAATCAAATCAATCAACCGAACTGAATTTTCGCGTAGCAGTCACGTAACTACTAGCGACATGTTGCTCCCACTTTCCGAATCTCTTCTCAATACCAGGGCCACGGTGGCCCGGTTGGAAGAGTAACGGACTGGCAACCGAAGGGTTGCGAGTTCGAATCCAGCCAAACACCGTCGTGTACAAAGGGGGCTGGTGCACGTTAAATCTGTCGTGGCCTCAAATGTCCTCACGTTGGCGTGGTGTGGAAGTTTGGAGAGTGGGGTGCCAGCTCAGGTGTTGCCTCGTCATCTGACCGTGGTTCAAAATTACGTGGTGTTGTCCTCGGACCTTTCCCTCTGGGATTGATCCCGGACCGTCGCCAATAGCCCGTTGTGTTGCTCCAGTGTGACGTTAATTGAAAATACCAAATACCAAATATTTCTCAATACGATGCTCAGTCTACTTATATTTCAAGTCTATGGTGTTAACCTCTCGACAAGATACCTAATAGAATTTTTCGTCATCTGACCGTGATTAGAAATTACGAGGTGTTGTCCCCGATCTTTCCCTTCGGGTTTGGTCCCGAACCGCTGCCAAAAGCCCGGTGTGTTGCTCCAAGTTTGACGTTAATTAAAATACCTACCTACCAGTTGTGAACGAACAGTCGGAAATGACGTCATTTGCATTTTTCAATCAAATCTGTTTCTGCTTGATGCACGGAACATCTCAACTCAAGCCAAACGATTCGGCTTCGCTTTTTCTGAGGCAAATTGGTTTTTTTTTTTTAAGATTTATTTCTTAAGCTATGGCGGGGATGCTTGATGGTGTTACTATTAAAAAAGAAATAGAAGATCCTTTAGATTCACCGGAAAATGCTGACACCCAAGACTCTGGACAAGGTCAGGCAGAGGGTCAAAGTAACCAAAAGTTGTCAAAAGGTAATTCCCGTTTGTTTTTTCCAAATTGTATATCAGTAATCCTTTGTCAAATGAAGTGTTCGTTCTTTGAACCTTTATTATGGTATTTCAATTTAAAGCTACACAATAATCAAGGAGTGCGTATTCAAACGTTAAGTTTTATCCCTAACTCACAATGCACAACTTCATGACCAAAAATCAAAGACCTGATACGTTCTCGTGATAGTCGTCTTTTATACGGTTCATTAACTTGCAACTTGATAAATTAATTTCAGTGTAAAATAGAACTTTATGAATAAAATGTGCCATGCATAGAATTTAATAACATGAACTGCATTAATCGTACGGATTTGTAACGTAACAAGTGCAAAAAGATGGGAGGATTTTGCATAGTATGCTGCATTGAATTTGTTTATGATATGATCACTACTTGCATTTTATATGAACCAAACAAATGGTCTTCGAAACACTAATTGTATTAGGATCGAAACGATTTTTGAAAAACTAGAAGGGTTCTTAAAAATTGAAGGAGCTTCTCAATTTCGATAGACATTGCACAAGGGATGTGTGCTGTTTGAACCTTTTTCACCCTCAACCTTCTGAGTCATGGGACTCAGGATTGCGGATCAGAAATCTCGTTCATGTTCTCAAAGAATTTTTAATAAGATTGTTCATGTAAATATTTTTCCCTTACTAGTTGTGTGTTCTTCATTGTGTTCTAGGTATTGTGGTGTCTGCTCATTAAAAAATGGCTGAAAATTATGTCTAGTTATTACTCTTGAAATAAACCTCACATCAGAAGGATTTGTAGCATCTCGCCTTATCTATTTAATCCCCAACATCTTCATTCTATGTAGGGTCATCAACTTAAATGTGGTAGTTCCTGGCAAACTCAAATATAATTTCTGAAATTTCACAATAACTCATTGCGTTGCTCCAGTGCGATGTTAATTAACTACCTACCTGACATTTCAAAGGAAAGCCTGGACTAATAAAACTCAATTGAAGGGTTATTAGTGAAAAAACTTGTACATTGAAATGTTCAAATGAAGGCAAACAAGAAACCTCAGCATTAGAAATATTTTTAAAGGTACAGATGTGTACCTAGCGCTGCGTGATGTGGCAATGTGATTTTCTGGCATACTTTTTATGTCGCCAAGGAAATCTTCCAAAATGAATATACACTGCAGCTGTACCCACTACATACATATGGATTAAATTTATAAATCTTGATAAAACAACATTTTGACTAGTAAAACACTGCAGATCTGGATTAAATATACAAAAAATATTTTTTAACAGAAATCACATCTTGACTAGTGAAACATTGCAAAACTGGATTAAATATAAACAAATATACCAAAAAATTTTGATGCGACTGCACTCAACTGTGTCAGAACTGAAAAGAAAAATCTATGCGAGTGCACTTAACTGTGTCAGAAATAAATAGAACAATCTAGAAAAAGAACGATCTGGACGCTGGCAGGTTGCCATAAAAACCCGAACCATAAAACCAGAGAAAAATTCGAGGTAAAGATGGGTTACCATCACCCGGCATTAGTCGCTTAAAAGTGCATCAAAAACGCGTCAAGAGTCGTTGCCACACTGTGCGGTGCTAGATACATCTACCTTTTTAAATTCTGACTTGATGCATACATTTTCCCGAAATGCTGTTATTTACAAACATTTTTTTCCTTAAGCAATTATAGTAATACAGCATTTGGATTGAAGTGATTTCTCTAAGGAATCCGGACAGTTTATACTTTCCAGTGGAATCCTGGTAATGCATGCAAATTCCAGAAGTCTGGAAACCCACGCTTATGAAAAATTGCTATCGAATTCTATATAAATTTCTATAGAATGTGGTCTATAGAAGAATAGCTTGTTTTTCTATAAGCTCTATTAAGTAACCTCTAGAAATCTTTATAGAATGTCTGTAGAAGCTCATTTCTTTAGTTTCACGACTTTACTTTTCTATAGAAATACATTTCCATACAACCAGGGCTCGTCTTCTCGGAACAGATGCAGTATAGGACATTTGGCGTGTTTTTACTTTGGCAACCATTTTTGGCCGCCAAGGAAGAAACACGTCTTTTGCCTTGGTTCAACACAGAAAAAACATTACACAATCGCCTTGATTAAAAATAAAACATCTTAAAACGTAACACATAAAATCAACATATCTTGATTAAATAAGACATTTTGATAAAAAAACAAATCTGGATAAAAAATGTAAATCTTGACTAAATATAAATCTTAAGTAAATAATAAAACATTGAAATTACAAAATTCAAAACAGCCACACAAATGTGAAAGAAATCAAATATCGGCAAATAAAACATCTTAAATGTAACAATAAACACAGGGAAATATTCGGTAAATTAGGGAAAGTTGCCATAAACTGCAAAATTCTGGGGGAAAAAACTTCAAATAAAACTGCACCGAAAGATGTTCTATATTCTGCATCTGTTCCGTCTTCTCGATAGAATTCTATGGAACTCTACAAAAATATTACGTGAGGGCAAGTTCCACATCGCTCTGTTGTAATACAGGGTGGGCGAAAAGTCCATGACACATTTCAAAATTTAATATAAAATCAACCAATTGTCATGAGTTCGGTTTTCACTAAATAGCTTTACATGACATCAAGGTATTTTTTTGGCATAAAAATAGTTCAATTGTTTGCACATAGATGGCGCTATTTGTATAGCACTAGCTTAGTAAGGTTAGCTTGCAATCCGCCATTCCAGCTATGACAACCCCAACGGAAAGAGAAAAACTATTAAAACCTCATTAGATGTCGCTCAAGCCACAAAGGGTGCCCACATTGAAATATGGTAGTATGTAGTGATAAAAATGCTCTAATAAATTCTAATATGTATTGTTTTAATGTATATGTAATTTTATTAGAACAATATGTAATTTTTTTATGCCAAAATAAAAAACTTGATGCCATATAAAGCAATTTTGTGAAAACCGCATTCTCATGTGACAATTGGTTGATTTTATATTAAATTTTGAAATGTGTCATGAACTTTTCGCCCACCTGTATATTTAAATAAGATGACTACTTCATGGATGAAAGGGGTTTATTTGTTACAACAAATCTTTGCTTGCATATGTTTTAATTCCTTCACTTGCATGTTTTCTTCCTTATTTGTTACCAACTGAGGTTGTGTTTTTCTGCACAGTGGAATGGAATATGTTGAATGCACTTGAATGAGGTCTATTTGTGTTTATACTGTAAGTTAAATGGGTTACCTGAGTTAGGAGATCTCTTGGTATTAATCTTTTGGAGAATTTTCTCCAAGAAAATAATCGAGAATTTTCTCCTAAAGTCATGAAAAATAAAATGATTTGCAATAAATTTTTTAATCAATGAATAAATACATACATGAAACAAATCTTGAGCTAAAAATGTTGTGCTTCTGAGGCTAATATTAGAAATTAAGAAAAAGAAGTAAACATTTCAATTAATTTCATACCCTGCTTTTCAACACTTTTTGCTCAAAGTGTGAATTTTTCTGTTTCTTTGATGCGTGTGGATATCAAATTCACACAATGAGTTTATTTTTAAAATCCCAATCATTACGTTTAATGTTTACGCTGCACAACTCTTTGCAGAACATGGGATATGTGTCACACTTCATATCTGTAGACTTCATTGTGGCAGCAGCATTATCAGTAGTATGAAATATGTATTATGTTTTCAATAAAAACTAACAATTATAAATAATTTCTATAAAATGCTTTTTGTTGTGAATGATACATAAAATAGCTTCAGGTTCATTTCTGCCATCAGTAAAGTGCAAGATTCAATAAAATCTTTGCTTTTCTGCTGTCATTAAATAATGATCAAAACAAGAATATCTTATCTGAATCGCTCACTCAACAGAAGGAATTGTTTATGAATTAAAATGCAAGAGTTTGAGTTTAAAGATATTAATTACTTTTTAAAATGAAACACAATTTGTAAAGAGAAACAGGGACTTGACTAGTTTTTCGACCTGATGCAAAGCAATAAGTGGAATAAATATTTCAGATATGCCTAACTTCCAAAATGTTATTCTTTGCATTACAAATTTAAACATAAAATGACAGTTTTTTTAGATAATTTAGCATTGTGGGAAGACTTATTTTATTTACACTAATAAGTATTTTATTGAGATTGTGGTTTATTCCAATTTGTATAATTTATAATTATTCTAATAATGTATAATTATTCTGTCTAATGAGCCATTCATTGCTGAAGCATTTTACATTGTTAATTTATTATATATTAACAACATTATAAAGAATTTCTTCAGATATTTTCATATAAAATAATTACTTAAAGATTGTTTTTGAAAAAAAATCATGTCATCAATAGAAAATAAAATAAAGGAACTTGTATAAAGTGGTTAAATTCATACTACTAGTATACTAGTAAAAATATATATCTAGCAAAAAGTCCTTTTGTTTTAAAAAAATGCCTCATTTTAACTGTTTCCTTACAAATGACAAGACACGAAAATACATAATTGAAATAAAAAATGTATCAAATTTTCTCTGAGCATAGACAAGTATTTCATAGGTACATTCCAAGCACACTTCAATGCTCAAAATTTCCCAATAACATTTAAATAAAAAATACCAACATGTTACAACAAAATGTAAATATTAAATTGTTAATTATAAAGATTATGTAAAATTGGAATATTTTTGTGGTACTACAGAAAATCTTTTCATTGTATTTAGGTATATATTTTTTCATGGAGACTACAATACTAAATAAATAACATCTTAATAAAGAATTCGAGTTGCCACAATTTAATAATTTGAGTATAAATATAGTTTGATCACCCTACTACATGATGAAGGATGGTTCGAAATTCGACCCACATGTGAGCTATATCACAATGTTTCAAATAAAACCCACACTGATGAACAGGGTTGGGGTTGACAGCTGTTCGTCGTTGGCCTAAGAGGAAAATACATACTTTGTCTGGTAATTATGATCCCAATCAACGAATGCTGTTGTGTTTTCAAAGGAAGAATAATTTTCAGTATAGTTTTTGAGAAAAACTGAAATGCAAGCAAATTTCTTAACTTGTTTGGATGAAGTAACATGCATCTTCAGTTATTTCGTTTTCAATATTATTAAACTTAATACAAGAGTCTAAAATTTTGATTTAAATTAATGAATGTTTAATCACTTTATTCAAATCAGCATACCCTAGTAGGATATGCAAATAAAGTATTAGTTTTTCTAACCTTAACTTCTTCAAAGTAGCTTCTTCTAATACTTGAATTTATTTGTATTGTCTTGTAAAATTTTGTCTGAATAGGTGCCATTAAGTCGTTGCATTTATGAATTTTAAACAACAAAAATCAGTTTTTATTTCCAGTAAAATTCAATCAAAACAGAAAACAATTTTTCTCCTGAACATAAGAGAGGTAGATTAAATATGTAATATTTAAAACTTCAAACTTGTTTTCTTTCTTTTTTTGTATATCTCATTCAAAACTCATAACTTACATAACACTACAAATGTTCCTTGCTCTATGATTTCATATTTCTCTGCCTTGACACCTTGTGCCATAAAACCCAACTATCAATCATTCTCTGCCTTGGCTAAAACTTTTTTGATGAAATCAGTATTCAATCACGAATGGTGTAACGGTCAAAGGATTAAATTTTAAAATAATGTATCTTCCATTTCTTTTTGTCTCCAAAAGCTTGATTTGTACACCTTTTTAGCTGTTTAAATACAAGCATAACCCATTGTTATAAATTCAGTTACGAGCTAATATTTAGTGTGGACTTCTGCTTTGTTATGATATTTAAAAAGTGTTGTAAAATTTATGTTGCGCAAATATTGTATGGAAGCTCTCGGGATTGTTTCGTTGTTAATCTTGTCTTTAATAATTGATCCGTGAGCTCTTACTAGGGGTGAAATTTTGTAATAGAATATGAATCATAATAATTTTGTGTTTTATTCTATATGACGATTGGATTGAATTCATACCAGAAAGTTCTGCTATAATTTCAAAAAATCTAACTCTCGTTATAAAAGATTTGCATGTACGAAACTATTGACTCTATAGCATGCTAGTTACCGAGACTTGTTGGGGCACTTGTGCTTTTCTCGTAAAGTGTCATTTGCTTCTGATATTTTAAAAAGGTAAGATAATTTTTTAATATTAACATACATTCAATTATAAATGTTTCAAATTTTGACCATGCAATTAGTTTACTTTATTACAAGTTTCAAATACGCCTGTTGACATTGTCAATATCTGATTCTAATACAATTATTTGTTTTTCTAGTTTGGTGTGAGGAAGAAACCAGATCATTGATAGAACTAGCCAAGGTTTATATTCCAAAATTCAAAGACAGCTCCTATTCAAAGAGACAACTTTTGGAAGATGTTGCAAATGAGTTGCAAATGATAGGCTACGAGACCACTCCTGAGCATGTGCGCAATAAAATGAAATACTTACGTACTAGATACAAGAATTTTCTTGATTACAATTCAAGACACTCAGAGAAGCGATCCATGCCTTTCTCTGAAGAGCTTGCGGAACTGTACAGATTAGATTACTTTGAAGATCAAGACTTTTATTGTCTACCAGACCGTAATGGGAATGGCTCGAGCGACTTTTCTTTTAAGGATGCGGGAACGAAGAAAAATTCTAAGTCCACGATTCCTGCATCACATGTTGACTTAAGAACAGTAGTCACGTCAAAGAGAAAAACCACTCAGGTCATTCACAAAGGTACGAAGTTCACCATCAAGAAGAGAGGCACTGCAAAAGGCCGTTCTCAACCCTTGTTCCAGTGTGGTCTTTGCATGGAAAAGTTCAAAACTTCTCATGATATGCATGGGCATTCTTGTAAAACTCTCCCAAAACCCCCAAGTGAAGGAGGAGGAAAGAAAAAAGTTAACTCCCCATCACTTCCAAATAATGTTTGTAAGTATGTTTTATTGATTAGAGAATATTTCATATAGTTAAGATATATTTTTCCTGTTTGGATAAGCTCAAATTTTCAAACCAAATATTTCAGTGGAAGTAAGTACCACTTGTTTAGAAAATGAAATTTGCATTTACATAAAATGGATAATATTTCAATTATGAGTAATAATTTAACTTAATAATTTTTCTCTCTTCTCAAAAATTTATTTAGTATAACTATGAAAATTATTTCATTGTAAAATCTAAGCTATATAGTCAATTTTAGTCTAAGTATGCTTGTCTACCAGGATAATGTTTGTAGGATGTGATTCTTTACTTTTCTATCTTAAAAATTGAGTTTGCTAAACGTGATTAAGTGTTTAATGCTGCAAATTATACTCCTTATTAAGTAATCAAAGAAGGGGAATAACAAAATGCATGATATCAGCATGTTTTAAATTAGTATTTTCATTATATTGGTGAACCGATGTGTATAAATATGGTATGTTGTACACATTGTTATTTTCCTTTAGTTCACTGGAACAGCCTGATCACCATGCAGTTCTTAGAATTGCTGAGAGATTATCAAGAGAACCACAAGAACTCTAATTTCAGAAAGGGTAACCTATGGGCTCAAATGTCCACCTTCATGAAAAGACGTGGTCATGCCATCCACCCGAGAGAAGTAGAAAAAAAGTGGAACACATTATCATCTGCCTTTGAAAAAACCATTCAGTACAACAAAACTCACAAGGACAAGAAAAAATGTGCCTTTTTCAAGCGTCTGGCAGACCTCCATCAACATCCTTCATCATTTACCTGCTTCAAGACAGAAGAACCTGTTAAAATGACAGTTGAAGTGTCACCATTTTCCTTCGCTAGCAGAGAACCAGAACAAATCGTGTCAAGGCCATCATCAACAAATTCCACTGCTCAACGAAAAAGCACTGATGAGCAGAAAACAATGCCCAATCAGAATGGCATGCCTGAGCTTTTGCTCTGGCTAGATTCGACCTGGACCGAATGGAAAGAGCTGGAGAAAAAGCGTGAAGTGCTTCAAGCTCAAAGGCACAATGAGGTGATGGAGATGCTGTCTTATTTAGTAGACAGCAGTGGCAGCAATGGCACTCGGTGATTTTGGGTCGGCTGAATTTTTTTTAAACTCAGAAACATGGCTCCGAAACTGTCCACCTATTTATACTGATTGTATAATTTTTGTGTTTTTTACCTGGTGTCTTAATATAAAGAGAAACACTATGCACCTCCAACATTAAACTTGGGATAGTAATTAATGTAGCCATTTCAATAACTGAGTATTTTTTTGGAAAATTTGTTTTAAATTGATGCTGTGTAAAAAAAAAAAAAAAAAAAAACCTTTGCTTTTTTTAAATTGGAAAATTTTAGTTTTCCCTTCATCTCTCTGAGGTCATCCTGACTTATTGTGAAAAAAGCAATTTATTTTAATCAATGTGACTGAAGGAGTTCATTGTTAACAAACTCCACCTTAATACTACTCCATTAGTAAATCACACATATAGGATGTTTCTTATGTAAGGACGCCATTTTGTTTTAGAATAAATTTTAACCCAATGAGACGTGCTACTTGCTGTTACATGATGATGTTCGCAGGGCTTCGTAGGCCCAAAGCAATTTTTCTTAGTAAAACGCAAACAAAATTTATTTTACCGTTACAAATTAATTTAGTTAATCAATACACAATACGAAAAATGTAAAAAATATTTTTCAGATAAATATCGCTTTTAAAATTCTATATTTTAAAATGCATTCTACAAAAGTTCTAACGAAAGTTCTTTGATAAACAAACTTCGTTTTCTGTATTGAATCTCCAGTGTTTTTTTGACAAAAGCAGCATTTATGGTTGCAATATTTAATATACTGGAAAATACAACTATGGGCCATCTTTTGCTTATTCTAGCAGTAGAATATGTAGATGACATTTCATCCACTAAATCTCCAGCACCCTTTGTTAGATTATAAAACGTTATAATCTTTGGTTTCTTGGCTTCTGTCTATTTATCAATGGCACTATCATTATGCATTGTAGATAACAGGACGATGCATTTGTTTTTCTTTGGCACATAGGAAACCAAAATCATGTTTTTTTTAAATCCAAATAATGATGAATGCACTTCTCGGTTCTTTCTACAAATAAATTCTTTTGGTAGCTCTTTTTTATTTTTTCTAGCAGTTCCAAATGTAATTTTCTTAAGAGATCCTTTGCCAAACTGTAACTGGTATATCAGATATCAACAGTAAGGTTTTGCCCTGAATTGAAGATGGGTTTCACTAATCTCTTGACAATATTATCGTAATCATCTTCTTTCCTGTACGGGCCTGTAGATTGAGCTTCTGCATAAATTACAAGGTTCCAAGTATAAAATGTTCTTGCATCCACTAGAGCAAAAATTTTGAGTCCATATTTTGCAGGTTTACTAGGGATATATTGACGAAATGAGCATCTTCCTCAAAATGGCTAACTTTTCATCAATTGTTACATATTTGCAGACTACAGTTTTTGCAATTTGCAAGAAATCTTTTGAAAATATTTCTGATAGGAGCAAATTTATCCACTTCTCTTCTAGAACAGTTTCTTACATCATCAAATCTCAAACATCTCATTAGAAATAAAAAAACGTTTATACGACAGTTATGTGAAAAATGTCAAGCCCAGTACCATCAGTAGCCCAAAGATCATGAACATTTACATGAGAAGCTTCATAGAGTCCTCCAAAATAAATTACTTTATTTTGTAATTTTCTTCCTGATGAATGCCTTTACTTCTGAGGCAAGCATGTCTTTCCCATTCAAAATTACCAGTAATCGATTTAATATAAATATTTGTACACTCCACAATAGTTGACGTTGTTTCGTCGATAAGCAATTGCCAAGAATTTACAGGTGAGGATACAGCTTTTGCTACTCCAACATTTCCGGGCAATTTTGTCATGATGTTGTAAGCAAGAGTTCTCACATTTTTTGTTTCTTTTTTATTCCATTTTGTTAATTTATCTTTACCAAGATAGTGATCCATAGATTCAAAAATATGATTCATTGCTTGAATCAATATCTTCTGAATTTGGCTGATCACTAAACTGCTCTTCATCAACAATTTCTTCATCTTCATAAATGGATTCTTCATCAATTGACACTTCAGCTAATAGCGTCCGTAATCTTCATTTCATCATTATAGCGAGACATTTTTAACCCGTCTGTTCTCTTTCGCGATCTTAAACGAAAATGTCAGCTTGCGCTCCTCAAAAGCCTGAACAGTTTTTCTGAGAAAACAGTGGGGAAAATTTTTTAAATGCCTGTGGTTGTGACATACATGACCTTGAATGCAGCTACTGTGAAACTGGAATTATTCCATTAAGGGGTTGGTTTTCTGTGCTAAGTTTTTGTAATACTTGGGCCTGATAGGCCCGGCGTGCGTTTTTGCGGGTTAAGTAAAACTAAAAGTTATTCTAAAACAAAATTATGCCCTTACATAAAAAAGCACCCTGTACATTTAGTCTCTACAGATCATTTTCTAATCTTGGCTTAAAAATGAGTTTAAAATTTATTTCAATTAAGTAACTAATCCACATAACTTTTTATATGATGTCCATGCAATTCCTTTTCTGCTTCATTTTAATCTATTTTCTGAATAAGAAAGGTCACATTTTTATTAGTGACAATTACATTTTCTAAGGAAATGCCTCTTGATTAGGCATGTTTTATCCATTTCACACTTGAAGATTTGTATCAATTGCTGGTGACCTAGTTCTCTTAATGTGAAATTTAATATTCAGTGTCTTGAGAAACCTGAAGTGGGGTCTCTAAATGCTTAGTACCCATACGAGAATCATGTCTCGGCATTAATAAGTTTTAGCTTCTGGTTATTAATTAAAATGTATTTGTGTGCGAAACAGTTTCTGGTTGTGGAAATTTTGTTTATTTAAGCATTTTTACGATTGTTTTTGTAATTGAAATACTCGCTTTTTAAGTTTCCAGACTTTTTTCCAAAGATCTCGATGCCTAGATAATTATCTTCCTACAAATTATATGCCATATGTATATTATCATAATTCTATTTGTGGAATAATTAGTATGCTTTACATTTAAATTAATAATTGGACAATATTCATTAGGCAATTAAAACTTGATTTTCCATGTGTGCCTTAGTATACTATCCATGCCTCTGCTGCAAATTACTTCAGAATGTAGTTTCTGTTTGATTACACAAATATATTGTGACTAGTGTGCTTGATCGGCTTTTGATTGAGTATAATGCAAAATAATTTTTCCTCTTTTCAATCTTTTTTTAAGTTGAAATCTATTTTTTATTCAATAATTTAATGAGAAGCAGAAAGGTCAGCTCATGATTTTCTAACTATTTTTATCTTCTCATTTGTTTCCTCACATTATTATATTATACGAGCTCTAACCTATTGAATTACATTCACTACATCATAATAGTTTACTAAGGAATCTGTAACAAGTCAACATGACAGATTTCTCAACTTGCAGAATATAAAATTATGTTTATATGTAAAATTTTTTGCCTTCTATCTTGTCTTTTCAGTTAGTTAATAGTTATTTAATATTTGTTCTGTTGGAAATAATAGCAAAAAGACAGGTGTCAATGGCACCTAAACACTTACTCTGTTGCCAAAATGAAATTTCAAATTTCTTTTGTTATGTGGATATGTGTAAATAAATAGTTAAATGACTCGGTCCTGTTATATAGTCAGATTCCAGCGAGTTAGCATTTTAGCCACATGGTTTGGAATGTGTCTGAATTAGGTGATAAGCTAGTGTATAAACAAAACAGGTTCTATAACTGATGTCTTTAATGTACATTCCGGTTCTAATTTTATTGCTTGATGCCGAAAACAATAGCAGTGACAACAAGTTGACTAGGGGAATCATCTACATTGCTATTCATTCTTTTTGGTATTTGACCTAACAAGCTTTTACACCTTTTCAAAAAATTGACTGCCTTCTCGGTTGGATCTTTCCCTTGGGAATTGATCCCGACCATTGCCAATAGCCTGTTATGTTGATCCAGTGCGATGTTAATTAAATACCTACCTGCTTTCTGATTGGAGCCGCACTGTAAGATTGTTTTAAAGAAAAGTAAACAGTTGGTTTGCTAGAATCTGAGTCATACAATTGAAAATATTCAATTGTTTAACTCGGATGTCAAAAATGGTGATTGAGTCTAAAAAATGTGGCAAAATAAGACTAACCACTAATTTCAAATGTTCTAATTATAAACCCTCTTGGGGTGCCTAGTCTTGTCTGTAAAGGTTGCATATCTTAATAACATTTCAATTAGTTTGCAAAAAAAATCTTATAACTAAATTCTTTGCGAAATGGTATGAAAAGGTTGTATAATCAAATATTTTAAGCTTCTATTTTAATCACATTTTAATACATGCTAGTTATCAAAATTTTTCAGTATTAACTATTTTATTGCTTTAAATAGTTACTATCAGATATGGCTACATTAATATGTCACTGTTTCAATATTTGTATAGAGAAGGAAACTTTCTTTTCTGTTTTCTATTTATTTACTGTCATTATATTTATACCCATTTTATAATGTATTTTACTCACTTGTATCAAGTTTCTCATTGAATTGTTTCTACATTTGGACTCGTGTCATTTTTAGATCTGATAGGGAGTGCTTTAGTTCTCTTTACTTAATATATTTATCTTGTTTATAGTACAGTATCCCAATGACATTCAAAGCATCGCTTTAGATTTAATAAAAAATATTTGTATAGACAGAATATTTATGATTATGAATTGAATACTTTTGTAATGTGAAAAAATTAGGTACTTATAAATAAATATACCAAAGTCAGCAATTAAAAAACTAAGTATGTAAAAAAAATTTCATCGGGAAAACTTTACAATAATTTCCCCTTGATGTGTACTGTCACATTTATGTATTAGCTATTTCAAAAAAAGTTGTGCTTAGATACATATGTGCTGTGTTATAAAACATTTAAATTATAATGAGGAAAAGAAATTATATATGAAGTGAAAATTGAATTTACACGCGTTTTGTAAATTTTTGTTCCTGTTCAAAATAAATGATCTTGTTGCCTTATTAAAATCCTCATTCCAATTCCAATTGGAAAAATAATTAATTTTTTAAAAACTACATACTTTTATTGGATAGATCTGATTAATTAACTTAATCTATTATGTGGGAATTTTACAGTTTATGAGTATTGCTGACTGAAATAAAATTTCTGCATTATAGAAACAAGAATTTCACAATTTTAAATGAATGGTGTTGCACATATTCATTTTAGAGGGCTTTCTACACATTTCCAGTTGCTATTTAGATTAAAATTGTTATTGAAATTCTGATCATGAACATTAATATTTTGTAATTATTGGTAGTTTATGTCTAGACTTTCAGTTTATTTTAATGGTTAGAGCTTTTTATTTTCCAGTCATTCAGTTGTGCTATTTTCTTTCTGCATTTTTATTTTGTTTTTATATTTTCCCTTTTTTTAATTTTATGTATTATATTTATTTGATTTTAAATGTGTTCTTCCAACCAACACTAATATGCCAAGGTTTTATTACCATTCATTATCGGGTGATATGCAATTTCAAAAGGATTGCAATTATCTATGCACAATTACTCCGAAGATGTTTTTAACTGGCACATCTTCCCATAAAGTATTTGTTGCCAAACACATTATTGGTATATTTTATCTGTTCTTCCCGTTTGAGATATGCTACAAACTCAATATTTTTTAATTATAAATGATTGATTACCAAGTGGTTCTGTTAAGTATGGGTCTTTACTATTTTCTTTCAAAACTATTAAAAAAATTAATTAAATCATGGGTTTTTGTCCCTGCTTTGAAAATGAGCCTCTATTTCCATAAATAGAATTATTATTAATTTAAATGTCTTGGACTATTTGAAAATGTCTATCTAAATTGTCTATCTTGGACTATTTGAATATCTTCAATTTCAGGGTGTGAAATTTTAAATCATTGAGCCATACCAATGAATATTGATATAATTAAAAAGATAATATAAATCAGGGTGAGAAATCAAAAGCTAAAAGTCAGTCATTGGCACCTAAACATTTTCCCCTCTGTCTCAAAAATATTCTACTTAGTTACAATTTCAAAATTATTTTATGAGGATATGCAGGAGAATAACCAATCAGAATCTATTATGACTATTTTTAGTTTTGAACTTTTTTAAGGACATTGTTTTCCATTTTCTGTCATTTTTTAATAAAAAATTTGCAGGTTTAATAGAAATTCAGGGCATCAATTATGATACTATGGTTACAGAGTAGGGAGGTTGAAAGAGTAAATGACCTTGAAGCATGCATTTAAAAATAGGGTAGATTAAATGGAGGAATAAACAAAAAAAATTATGAAAATTTGGCATTAAAAATGACTTAAAACAACTGAGTTTCATAAATTCATAGGTGTGAAATGACTGATGACTGCCAATTTCAAACCCTTATTTAAATATATGAAAATTGTTTCATGGTATTCATTTATGATTATATTACTATTGATAGTCCTGTGATTTAGTTTTTAACGTAGTTTCACTGAATATTGTGTTGCATGAGTAATTCGATTGTTTTTCAAAATCACTAGTAAGTGCCAAAATGTGTTTATTTACTTACCCATTTGATTAAAATCTTTAAGTTATTCTGTATCGTGTTATTTGTAATGGTGTATTATTTTCTTAAATGGGGAAGGTATGCAAAATTTACTGATGAAAATAATTTCCTGAGAAAGTTATTTCTGAAGGAATGAGACTGTTCAGTAGTTTGTTAAAAAATATTTTATGCTTTTTCAGTTACAAAGTCAATTAAATCATGCTATTTACATTTGTATGGAAATAAAATAAAAGGCAAATGACTTTCAAACCCTAATGCCAGTTTGAAAAATCTTTTAATTACAGTATACAATAATTATAAAGAAATTTGCTAATGAATTGCTATAAGTTTTTATGTGACCAAAATGTGTTGCAGTTTTATACATTTTTAATGTATGAAATCCCATTAACTTGAAATCTAACTTACAAATTAAAATGTTTTGATAAATCTGTTGTCTTTTGCAAGTCTTGGAAAAAAAATTCTGAGCACTCGTGGAGTTATTTTCATATTACAGTGAAAATGTGTATTGTGTGTAGTATTAAGCTTCATATTTTTAACTACATTTGTAACTTATTGAATATTTGTAAAATAAATTTTTCTTTCAACTAATAATTTAATTGTTCCATTATTTATTGTCTGCTTATTTATTGAACTTTATTGTTTTCTGTGATAAATGAAAAAACTTCATCAATAATACTTTTAAACAATTTTAAATGCTAAATTTTACCATATTTATAGAATGTCACATTGAAAACTGTATATGTGCCTTTTTAGTGCTTTTGTCATTTTTGTGTTTTTTGGTGTTCAAAATAAAATATTTTTCATATTTTGCCTTTCCTTTTTCAGCGTTTTTTTTTTTCAAAAATTCTCGACTGTTCCAGCATAATATAAAATAAGTAATTCGATCTCAGTGACTCTTGTTTTTATTTTGCTCATTTCCTAGCACTAATTGATTACAGCAAAAATAAAATTTGTTTTATAAAAGGTGCAGAGTTGAAATTTCTTTAAGAAAAGAAACATTTGTGAAATTGCAAGTCAATGCATTTCTTGAAAAAATTTTTATGTGCTTTATTAGTGGAAACATAGTTCAACATTTCTTTTTTTCCAACATAAATTAGTTCCTTTCATATACAGTTGAATCTGCTTTATGAAAGAAACCAATATATCTGCCATAAAATTTGAATTCAAGTGCTGTTGATTTGTATGAGGTAAAACTTCCCCATTTTTTAAATGGGAGGACGTTGAAGATTTTCCCTAGTAACTAAAATTATACTCTTCTGTAGAGTTGAAAGTACGATGCTGATACCAGCATGTGCCGTGATCCTAATTAGGATTAACCCATTTGAATAGGCCTGATTAGAATGTGCCTAACCTAAATTTCAGCCCAATTTATTTCTACAATTTGACTAATGTTGCTTTTTTATGTACTATAGTTAACTTTTGTAGTGATTAAGTCCCTTGAATACAAATATAACTTAAGCAACCACCAGAATACCTGTTTAAGATTAATCACCTTTAAATTAATCTGCACAGTTAAAAAATTTAGGAAACAGCTATAAATTGAGATTCAAGTGACTTTTATTTTATGTATCTACAACTATTTTAAAATATGAAATGAATTTTATACACTTCTAAAATTACTCCTCTTTAAGTCTAACAAATTTAATCCTCTTCAGACAAGCATTTTGTGCATAACTTGTTGCCAAGTTGAAGTTTGAACTTCTGCATATTTCCAAAAATTTCACACCCAATATTTGTATATGGAATGCTTCTTGATAAAGCATAGGTATCAATTTCAATCCAGTCTTCATCAGAATCATTAACCTCTTGAGTATTGTATAAAAACCATTTTTTTTCTTGCTGTGAATTGCAACATGTGCTACCTCTCACTGTCAGATGAGCAGAAGAATCAAATACCTTTTCCAAATCATCATTCACAATTTTCTCTTTCTATTGCAGTTATTTTCAAAATTGTACTTTCCTTCATTTTTTGGGGTGTAAAATAGCACTGAATGTGTTGGCTTATAAGAATATATGAAAGCAGTTACATATGCAATCAGCACATTTACTTGTTAAATCTTCACCTCATGCCTCACATATAACTGATACAGAAAAATCACAATTTCATGTCAGGTGACATGACCGATTTGCATTAAAATGTCAAAATATTAATATTCAGGGGGGTCAGACTAGAATTTTAACCAGGCTACTGTGGCACTCAGGTATGTGACAATAGCACTTCAGGGGGAAGTGAAATATGCTCCTTCATGTAAAGTCTGATGTTGAAAGCAAAGCAACTCTGGAATCCTCCAACATAGCTAAAGAGGTGGCAGATTTCAGTGGTAATGTCTAAAGGTGACATTTCTGAAATATTACAAATTTTGTGGGTTTTCTTTAAAAAGTTTTTTTTAATTTAATCACAAGTTTTAATTTGTATGCCTTCATTGCTATTTGAAAATTTTAACAATTCACAGGGAAATTCAATGATAACTAATATTAATCAGTGATATAGTCATTAAACCCTAAAATCATAAGGTCCCCAGGAATGGGGCCTATTATATCCATTTGTAAATGCAGTACTGATTACACTAATATGTTTCTGTATGTTGCTGCAATTGATAAAAATAAGAGCATTGATTTCTGTGCATCATGTTAGAAAAATTCAGCATTTATTTTCCCTTATTTATGTGTAGTTCAAATTTACTTGGGGGTGTCTTCAGATCGTCACCAATAGCCCTTTGTGTTGCACCAGTGTGTCGTTAATTAACTACCTACCTAACCTTATTTATGTTTGGAAATTATGATTGGTTAAAAACCTCACTTTAATTAAAAGTTCACAAATCATACATTAAAATTACAAGTTTTATTTAAAATTATGTTAAACTACAATCACAAACTCGATCATGAAACCTTTTAAAATTTTACTAAATATGGCCACAGTATGTTTTAAAATAAATTTCTTCTCATTTACACTTTTAAGAGTAATTTTTTTCACCATTCCAGTACTGGATAACAATTTGGAACTAGTGAACTTATGAACTTCCTAAAGAAACAGACTTAGATTTTCGCAATAGGAAATCTCAAATATTCATTGAGGGACAAGCAAAAGAGTAATGAAGCAGAATGTGATATAGTGAAGCGATATAGCAAAGGGTTACTAAATTCATCTGGTCCAATGTCTTGATCAATAGTAACCACATCAAATCCTGTGGAACAATAAATCTGTCCTGGAGTACAAATTAAACCCTATCATCTATCTGTCATGTTCCTCCACTGCATTTTCAAGCATGTACAATTTTTCTTAAAGATTACTCATTTTCACAAGTAGTAATTTTACAAAACTACCAGAGTGCATGTTTATAACATTAATATTTCCACCTATCTTAATTTCATTCATGTAGAAATTTTGAAAAACTTATGTATGTTTATATACATGTGTTTATGTGGAACATTATAAAAAAATCTTTTCTCTTCATTCCAGTCACTGTTTGGTTGAAGCCAACAGGCAATGCTCCTATTGTCAAAAACAAGAAGTGGACTGTGGATCGAAATACAACTGTTGGAAAAATAATGGGCTTTCTAAAGCAATATATGAAACTGGATACAACTGACTCAGTGGTATGTAGTGATAACAACTTAGATATTTTACTATTATTTACATTTCTGTTGATATTTTAGCTTTACTTTGTTGCTTCAAGTCAAAATCTTTTAATTTTGCAAATTGTTCACTTGTCACTGAAAATTCCTTTATATTGCTATTTAAAACAGTTGCATTCTCTGACACTTTGATTAGCCACTTGGATTCTTCAGTTTATCTTGAAAAAATGGCATTTGAATTTTATAATTTTTCATTAAATATTGATAACTGATGTGAATAATGCTACTTTTCTGGATAAAAATGCCCTCAAGGGCACATCTCTTAGGTGTGTACAGGCTTCATGGACCTAAGCAGAGTATGAAAAAAATCATGATTTTTTTTAAATCAAAAACGTCGGATTTATTTGATTTAAATCAGACTTTTTTTTTATTTAAATAAGATTTTTATGATTTAAATTAATTCCTTGCCCATACAAGTTTAAATTTGTTGGACATGAGACACGCAAATTGCAGTGTAGTTTCTAGACAGTTTTGATTTATCTAAACATTAATATAAAGAAATATAGCTGGGTAAATTTTTGAAAGATTAAAACGCAACATAGAAATTAGCAAAGTAAATCACATGATAAAGTAAATAGACCCCAAATGCCAAGATGAACAATGTTTTTCCATCTTGTTCTCAAGTGGTTTAGATTATTTTGAGTTTAACTCATAACCTGTGACGTGAATTTTTTAGACCCAGATAAATGAGGTTGCCTGATCCCATGTACACCATATTATGATTTTTTTTCAATCATACAAATTTCAGAACTTTTTGCATTATATATTTATCATATACGAATAAAATGTTTTATTATTTTAATTATTTTGATATAAAATAATTAATTTATTCAAGACTTCCTTTTGAGAAAAAATCATGTCAACAATAGAAAATAAAATAAAAGGAACTTGCATCTTGAAAAAATTCCTACTTATTAATTTTTAGCTTGCAAAAATAACTTATTGCTGAAAATATTGTTATTTTTATAAGCTCAGTAAAAAATGAGATGACATAAAAATACATAAATTTGAAATCAAATTTCTATTTTTCAAATTCATTCAACATTGACAAGTATTTCATAGGTGTATTCGAAGCACACAAAAAGGGTTTATATATAAAACAAAAAAAAATAAGCTTTTCTCTCTGAACAGCATAGAACAAGAGTGTAATAGCATACCCCAGATAATACCAATTTAGTGGAATTTTGAGTTTGGATTAAAAAATTTATCAATTCCAATAGCTTTCTGCTTCAACCCATAATCTTTTCTCAACATACTCACTCAATTATCAGATGAGTGAATTAAATTTTACATTCCAAATTTCAATTCCATAAATATTGAATAGTTATTCTAGCAGGTTAAAGAATTCTAAGGGATCAATGCATAAAATTTCCCAATAAAGTGAAATATATAAAATTAAGCAATATATTACACAAAACAAAATGAAATTATTAAAATTGCCAATTAGAAATATTTATGTGCAAAATTGGAATGCTTTGCGATACTGAAGAAAATCTTTTCGTTGTGAGTTCGTGTCTTTATATTTTTATGAACAGACTACAATACTGAATAAATAACTAGAATATCTTAAAGAGAAAGTTACCACAATTTTAATAATTGGATTGAATATATTTTGAGCATCACTTAACATGGTGAATGGTTTAAAATTGGCCATGGGTGATTTCTAGTCCCATGGTATGTTTGAAACAAAACCAACACTGATGAGCAGGCTTGTGATTGACATCTATTGGTCAATGGCCCAAGATGAAAATACTTGTCTGGTAATTATGATCCAAATCAGCAAATACTGTTATTTAATGTCTTCAAAGGGAGGATGATTTTCAATATAATTTTGAGGTGAACTCAGTACAAGCGAAGTTCTTAACTTATTTGAATAAAATAACACGTTGTTCAGTATTTCATTCTCAATATTACTTAAACATAACAAAAAGAAAAATGAAATTTAAAATTTTGATTTAAATCAACGATTTTTTTAATAAAAATCACTTGATTTAAATCAAGATAATTTAAATCGGCATACTCTGGATCCAAGTAAACTTTTCTTTTCCATAGGGGTTTATCTTTGCTAAACACAGTGGGCGCACTTCCGCGGTAACATCCAAGCAATCTTTCTGCTTTCATCCTACTACTTTGTTTCCCTTTTTCCTTTCGCTACATTATTTACTTAACGTTATCTTGTGTTTGGCACAGCTTGGCCAAATATGCCCCTTGTGCCATAAAACCCCAAAACAACTAATCTGGATAAAAAGTATTGTAATCTTAGTCAAAATTCAAGAGTAGATAAATTTAAAAATAGTATTTGTAATTTTTGCAGAACATGGATAAATTCTGTCAGTTGGTAATGTAAAACCATTTGAATTGATTCAAGCTCAAATTACATTGAGAATTATAATTAAGTTGTCTTAATATGCTCTGAAAAGTACTAAACAAACCACTTTCATTCTACATGAATTGGTGGTTCAGTATTTAATGCTCAAGTAGATGAAATATTTGCAGTTTCCAAAGTTGAATTAGTTTGAATTAAATTCAAATAATTAGTGCCATATAAATTTGTTTAAACTCTTGTTTAACTGAACTAAGTGCTTTGAGTTTTTGTTGCACTTTCTGACACAGATTCATACTTACTAACCGATACAAAATGTTTTTAGTTTCTAATAACAGATTGCCAAACTTTGGAAAGTAATCTTAAAATTGTATACATTTTCTATTTTGGTATAGCAAAAACCGTTTTACCTGAAGTCTTCTGATTTTTCGTCTTTTTACTCAATTGTTATCTGGTATTATCTTAACCACAAAATTTCACTTTGATATTTTATTGTAATCATAAATAATGTAGGCTGTAGGTTTTCACTTATGAGAAAAACAGTTTAAACTTATTAACTGAAATAATTGTCATTACAAAAAGTCAGTATTTTAAAATGACTTTTTGCCAATGTTATAGAAGTAGTATACTGTATAGTTAAATATATGATAGATAGGCATCTCTACCAAAATTTATAATTATCTGTTTGCACAACCAGCTTGTGAAACATGTGTACCTGATTGGTAGAAATAACGTTCTCATTCAGAAGTGTGTAATCAAACTAAAAAAGTATTAGCAGTGGCTTTGGTGTGATGGAAATTAGTTTTGTGCGAATAACATTTTGTAAAACTAAACCCAAATGAGGTCAATAAATATGTTGTGTTCAGTTTCAATTGCAGTAGACTCAACAATTTAAACATCATTTGTATAAACCCTTACTGTAATTATTTGTTTTTGTTCTGTGATAAAAGAATTCATTCTATCTATACATATAAAGCAGAGTTGGCATCTGTCTGTTCTATACAAATCTACACTGTTTGACCAATCTACACCAAATACCAAATTTGGTACACTTATTCTTTGGAACCCTGTGGGTAACGTAGGCTATATATTAACCCTGTTCTATTTGTCTTGGGTGTGCAGAGGGGTGTAAAGCCTCGTCATTCTGGACAGAGCACTTGCTAGGGGGTGTTCTCTCTCGGTCTGGCTGTGCAGATGATGTCAGAACATCTACAGGAGTCACCTCTCAAGATGACTTTGGAGTTTTTTGTAAATCTTAGAATACGATGCCAATCGCAGATGGATGCGGTTGCATTGAAAATCACTCAGTATCATATCGTTTATGTATCCTGTCTGTAAAATCTTAAACTAGCTTTGTTATTGGAGTGTAAATTTTTATGGTAATATAAGATTATTTTCATAGAAAGTGGTCTTTATTTTTATCTTCGAATATGGTACAGGGGGCTAAAGACAATTCGAAATCCTCCTAGGAATAACATTGCATATTTATACAATCAATGTCAGACCAATTCACACTAAATTTGGTACATTCATCCTGTAGAATTCTGCAGGGCATATATGCTATATTATCCCTGTTCGATTTGTCCTGGGTCTGCAGAGGGCTAAAAATAATTCGAAATTTCCATAGGAATAATATTGAGTAATATTACGATGAATTATAAACAATTCAACCTGGAGTAATTCATCTAGTAGTTCATTAAACAGTTGTAAAACTATTTCTTTTTCCCATTGAACATTTCTATGGATCTAAGTAGAAAGCCTGCAAGGAGAGATTAGTAATATTTAGCCCAGTCTTGTTCTTCAAAAAATGTTAGACTGTCCTGTCATATGAATGGCTAGTAGGTCCTAATCTTAGCCCTCATGTAGTAAAAATTAGTAGCTACAAACCCAACCATATGAATAAATATTAAGACTTAGGTTTGGATACACCAGGGGAAATTGTAAGAATTTGATGACATCAAGCGAGATGTTTCACCAGGTCCACCCCTCATGTTTACATTACCTTGAGTCTAGAGTTTGATCTTGATACCCATTTTGGGCAGCTATTTTCTAATGACATTGATTTTACTTGTATATCCTCTGTAAATAATGTACATAGCAACTTAAACCATTAATTCAATTATATGGAGTTCAGTATATTTGTATTTTATTGATAATTCGAAACCATTTATGATAAAAACTACTGAACCTCTAGAACAGTGGTGCGCAAACTATTTTCATTTCCGCCCCCCAATTTTATTTACTATTTTGTCGCGACCCTTGGATAGACAATAGACGTTTTTTTTAATCATCAACGTAGTTAAAGTCGAATTCTGTTTGGGATTTGCGCTTCTGTTTGTGCCTTATTAGAGGTCTGAATAAAACACATAATTTTATGATGCAATGGTTTTATTTATGCATATGGGTATAAATATTTTTTAATGGAAAATACTTTAAACAAACTTACAACATAAGAAATCAATGTGAGGTATGTGCTTGGAAAGAGCTTATGATTGCTTCTATGTTCGGATCTGTATTGGAAATCGCAAGCCGTAAGTCATCCTCTGGATCCAATCGAGATCGATATTTTGTTTTAATGGCCAATTAATTAAGAAAAACCGGTTTCACATAAGTAGGTCGATGCAAACTGAATCAAAATATTAATTGCCTTTTTCTTCAAATCGGCATATTCATTTCCAATCGTTAACCAAAATTTCTGGCAAGTCAGACTTAAATTGAATGTGCAGTGTTTCATCGCTTGAAACATCAATTAAATGTTCTTTTTCATTTAAAGAGATATTGGATTTAAAAATATCAAAAGAAAATGGATCACGTATCTAACCTAATTCATTATCTAGAAGAGTTTTCTCCCAATTTTATCATATGACGGGAAATGGTGTTTTTAAATATCAAGAAATCTATATTATTTTCTTTATTAAATTCTGAAAAGCACGGGAACATGTCTGTGTTGTTTTTGCTCAATTCTCCTTGCCAAAGTATCAGCTTATTTTTAAAAGCTTCAATTTTAATGCTCGATGTTAAAATGTTTGTTTTCTCTCCCTGTAGACTTACATTCAAATCGTTAAGTTTTTCGAAAATGTCAGCCATGCAACTGAGTTTTCCGAGCCAATCTTCATTAATGAATGAACTTGCCAATATGTTTCTTTTCTACCAAAAAATGTAAACTTCGTTTCTCAAATCGAAAATACGTAGCAGTATTTTGCAGCGTGAGAGCCATCTGACTTCGGTATGTAGTAATAATGTCTCATACACAGAACCCATCTCATCACAAAGTATTGAAAAGAGACGACTGTTTAGGGAGCTGTTGCTTTTAATGTAATTAATTACAATAACAACATCCTGTAATATCTTGTGCAATTCTTCATCAATGTCTTTTGCAACAAGAGCTTGTCTATGTATCATGCAATGGTTGAATATTGTATGGGGAGCAATTTTCTTTATTAACCCTCTTAGTCCTTTATTACTACCTGTTAATGCAGCAGCACCATCAGAGCAAACCGCGACACAGTGTGTCCAGATAAGGTCATTTGTTTCCCCAAAATATCATAATTTCAAATATTTTCTCTCCATTTGTTTTTCCTTCCAATTTTTTACAACATAAAAATTTCTCTGATATGTCTTCTTCATAAACGTATCTCACATAAACAATTAATTGAGACACTTTAGAAATGTCTGTAGTTTCGTCAAGTTGTAGAGTAAATACATAGTTTTGTAATCGATTTAACAGAACTGATTATATATTACGTGATATGGCGGAAATTCGCCGAGAAACGGTATCTCTTGATAATGGTATCGTTTTTAAATTGTTACCATATGTTTCTCCTTGAATAAATGATGTCATTTTAATTACTGAAGGAAGAATGAGTGGTTCTCCAATTGTATGTGGTTTCAAATTTTTTCCTATTAAATATGAAACTTCTAAGGATGCCCGTAAAGCCTTCTCAGCAATTGTGTATTTTTCAAAAATACATTTTGATTTTTCACACTTTCAGCTCGTTTTTTTTTAAATGTTTCTGATTTATTCGCTAATTCTTTATGTTTGGTTTCCAAATGTCTTTTTAATTTAGCAGGTTTCATACTTTTATTTGCTAATTTATCCCTGCAATTAACACACAACGGATGTTCTTTCCCATTAACAACGCAATATGTAAATCCATATTTAATAAACTCTTCTTGATATTTTCTTAATTTTTTATTAGATAGCACATTTTGTTCGATATTTTTTTATGCAGAAACAGTGCCATTGAATTCATTCAGTTTTTTTAAGTTCATTGGATGTTGACCCATCATTCTCATTTGTATTGTCATTCTTTTCATTTTCTAGACGTTGGGTACCTATTTTTAGCCATTTATCCATCATTAAAACTAAAACAAAGTTATAAATATACAATATTTCATTTCTTTGCGTTCGTTCAATCACGTGCGGCTACCATGTGGGAAGAAAATAAAGTCCGGGATTACTCTGTATAAATCATGTTTATTTGTAGCTTATTCAGACGAGAATTAAAGAAAAGAAAACTAATTGCTTTCGTAAAAAATATAGTTCTTTTTTTATAAATATCTCATTTCACTATTTTACTGGTACCTGATACTTGTTGAAAAAAGTCTTATATTTTTATTTCAAATAAATTTTTTTGAATTTGGCGACCCACAAAAATTTTCAAGCGACCCAGTGGGTTTGCGCACCACTGCTCTAGAAGACTGCATTTTACACCTGTTTCAAATGATGAAGTAACATTTGTGTGCACATAAAATGAACAATAACAGGGTAACAAGTAATATAGGGCAGTCCTTTTCTTAACCCCTTATGTTTGCATATTTGATACAATATTTATTTCTTGTATTTATGATTAAATTAAATAATTTATCATTCTGTTCTTTTAATGTGCTTTCAATATTTTAAAACTAAAATTAGTTTTTCAATTTTAGTTCCTGTATGTTAACCAGTCATTCGCACCAAGTCCAGATCATGAAGTAGGAAATGTATATGAGGTAAAATATTGAGAAAAATCTAGATATATTGATGCTGTTACTTTATATCAATATATAAGAAGAAAAGTTTGTTGCAGTGTTTTGTAAACTGCTACATGGAGGGAAAAAATACTTTATGAATTTAACTTTATGGAGAAAAGTTTCAAGTGACACTAATTTCAAAGTTTTGGCCCCAAGCTCTGGTAACCATGTAAGAAAAACATCAGAATCAGTAGTTGCTAGATTGTCATAAAAACCTGTAACATTAATTTTCAAGAAAAACTTTCAAATATAGCTAAGCACTCAGGAAGTTTTAAATTGCTCATTTTTGTAGATTTGATGGTGTTTCGTGCATGTTTCCATATTGGTTACTGAGTTCAAACTGCTGCCTAGTATCTACCCGTAGTAAAGAGCATGGCTACTTTGTCTGCCTTGAATTGATTTCGTAAAGCTCAACTTGGCACAATTGTTGGCTTTTTATCATAAAAATCTTCCAGATTGTTTCTTGGAGGTCGGCTTGTATGCTTTGGAGTTTCATAGTTATCTCAAGCTCTAAGGCAATTTTAGAAAATTCTTTGATTTTCATATAAGAGCATCAAACTTTGGATTGAAATATCTACGGAATGGCCCAGAAATAAGAAATCAAAAGATAGTGATATTAATTGATTTTTAAAAAATTCTAATTTTTTTTTACATACCTTTCAAAAATTTCATTAAAAGAAGTCTTACAAATTGCAAATCATATTTATCTGCCTTTAAAGTTGCACAATAAGTATGTCATTTACCATGTGGTCATCGGACAATTTGTATTCCTTATGTTTTTTTAATTATTGATTTATTTTAATATTTAATAACTGGGATATAAAATGATACAACAAATAAAAAATGATGAGTTTGGACTAATTCAAAGTCAAAAAGATTTTTATTTTCATTAACACTATGTTAATGCATGTTATTAACTAAATGCTGTATAAAAGCTTCATTATAAAAGTCTTTACAGATTCAAATATAATTCACATAAATATATAATCAAATTATAAAAATTAATCTAATTTTTTTCAGTGCTTCAATATCAACGGAAAACTGGTTCTGCATTATTCCACAAGTCCAGCATGGGGATAGAAACCATGAATATTTCTGTGTTATGTTTCAATTATAATTGATTTTTTTGTACATAATGCCTGTCTAAAATGTAACATATTTCATAAATAATGGAATGTATAGTTTTTGGATTATTTTTTGCCTATGTTATTTTAATACGACAGGATTGGATACCCTGAATATGGCAGGCAACAAACTCGATAAACTTGAAAACAGCTCTTCAGATATACCCTGTAATACAAAAAGAACATAGAATTATGTATAAAAAATGCATTAATTCCATTTTACCTTTTTTTAATAGTTAGTTGAAATATGGGTGTAAAGAAAAAACTGAATGCAATCACTCCTGTTGCTTATCCCCTGGTCTAGAAAATGCTAGACCAGGTCCATAAGATCTTATCGCCTAAGAGAAACTGCCTCCTCTTGTTCTCCCACCAATAAATCCAAAGAGGCACCAATGCAGTCAAGGACATGAGGGAGTTGCAAGTGAGGTGTACAAGAACAAGATGGGAAAACATTGTCTGCAAAAGACAGACTTTTGGTGTGTCTACTTCTGAGTCTGTATAACTTGTCTGGATCTTGCCAAAACAGGTTGCAAGGATCTGAGACCACCAAACTGAAGGGAAAGACCAGCTTATTTAGCTGGATACCAATGATGAGTACTGGTAGTCCGGGGCTTCTAGACTTCACTCAGGACTGGACCTCTGATGCAATGAGTGCTATGTCAGAACTGTTCACTGCCCTCATTGGCAAGCAAATCGGGTTGTTTCCAAACATGGGAAGGAATCCATTGCAACATTAATTTTGAAATCATCTTAAAAAGTGATGTCTGCTTATCTTGTCTGTTATATTTAACCAGTTCTTTAGATATACTGAGCTCTTGCTGTGTCAAAATTCAGACATTGCCCCTGGTAGGTGTTTTGGCATAACTTATGCTATAGCAATGACAGACTAGTAGGTGAAAAGAAAAGGGAGTTACAATGGAAAGTTAGGAGACTTACCAACTGTGAAAATTACATTTTAGGGACTTAATTTAAGTATTGTTTGATACATGTAGAAAAAGTAAAAACCCAACTAAATCAAACAAGATTTGAACTAAATTTGTTTTGGGGGCTGTCGTGGCTCAAAGGATTTACCCTCTGCACTAACAACCTGTCAGTTGTAAGCGGCACTAGTTCAATTCCTGTAACTTACCATAGGTGTATTTCTGTCTTCTATGAGTGAAAATGTTCCTTGTGTGTGTCCATTACTTGACATTGTATATTTTGTGTTTGGCACAGCCAGGCCAAATATTGTGCTTGTGCCATAAAATTCAACTAACTAGATTTGTTTCATAAAATGTGCAATTATTTGCAATAGATGCTACCATGTGGCTAAAAAAAGATCCATAGTGTCAGTCATGATTTATTAAATTTTCACCAAGGATAGTCTGAATTCAAATTATGCTCATTGGCAATGCAAATGCTTTCAGATTATATAGTTTAAAATGTTTGTAATATCACCTTGGCAAAACATCCTTTGAATAGTATTTCTCAACCTCCTTTGTATCATACTCTTCTTTCACCATGTCAGAATGCAATTCCCCCAAAAGGTGCATTCTAAATATGTACATATATTGAAAATATTATTTTGTAAATATTAAACATACATGTGGATGGACGTTTTGGTCCACCAAAATAGCTTTTCTGAAGCGTTTAATGTTTAAATGGAGTTTTATCTGTATACATGGTATGCTTTTATTTTAAAGCTATACAAATTCAATAGCAATAGAAATGGTTGATGGATTTATAAGGTTGAAAATTTTAATTTTCATAATTTAAAAATAAATTTAAGCATGCATTAAGAGATATTAACTAAGAAAAATCAAATTAAATATTTGCATATAAAAATTTAAAATGCCAAAGGTTCCCAGAACCCCAAAAATCGCTTGTTGAGAACCAATGCCCTAGTCCAGTGATTTTCATCCAGTGCGTCACAAGAATATCAGGTTTGCTTTGCAGATGGTGAAATTGTTTGAATTGTAGAAAATTTATTTCATATCAGTGTTTATGTAACTCAATCAGAATTGTAAATTTATTTAGTCAGATCAGCAAAAATGTAATATAGTTTTGGTGTGCTGCAGGTTTTTCATAATTACTTTGTGTGTTGAGATGAAAAGGTTGAAAATCGCTGCCCTAGCCCATTATTTTCATAATGTTGCTTTTATGTCTTACCTTTGGCACTAAGAATTGAACTGTTCTTGTTTCATCTCCTACTAAAGAAGCCATTTCAATCATAAAACCTTTAACACACTTGAAAATCAATTCTGCCCTTTTAAGACACCACTGAATAGTCATTTCCTGAAAACATTAAAATGAAATGCTCAGTTGAATACAATTTTAGAATTTTAAAAAAATGCACTTATATTTATGATACATTAATGTATGTTAATTTCACTCTGCATTAAAGAATTGCAACCAATTGCTTGAAAGACTCAATCTAAGTCGGCAGATTAATATTGTAATTTGCGGAAGTTGGTTATCGAAATTGCTTTCCTTTTCCACTTTCATTGTAAAAATTCATTGATATAAATTTCAGGCTAAGAATCATTTGATTAATATTGGATGACGTTATCTTTGAAACACTAGTATTTAACACAACTATTTGTTTTTGTAGAATTAACTTGTTCTGTACTCTTGTAAATAAAGTTTTGATATTTAGTATCATGTAGCATTTTAAAGACCAAATCTTCACATGCAAGTTTCCATCTTTGGTTCTGTATCATTATTATAACTTAACGTTGAAAACTGGGGATGTCAAGATTGGATTGAAAGCAAAAACATATTCAATGCTTAGCTTTAGACAAGCAAATAAATCAACTAGATTCACCGTTCTTTCTTCTCTTGAAAATCTAAATCATTTTTAATCCTAAGTTACAAAGAAGCCCAAAAGGCACAATTACTGCCAATCTTGACAACTCTATGGATGATCCAAAAGCTGTCTTAGAGCTTGATGGCAGTCTATTACAATGGTGGAAAAATGAGGGGAGAGTAATAGACTATGCGGAAAGGACAGACTGCACACATTATCTGGCATAAGGTAGGGTAGAAGAGTGCTGTAAGTGCACATGACAAACACCATTAACCAAATGTAGTAAGAAATCATTTGAGATTGAAAGGATTTGCTATCTCCCTGGTTGGCTTTTTGCAGTAAAAATCTGAAAATCAAGGACTTTAAAAAAGAAACTGATGTCTTAATGTTTTATTGAGATAAAGCAACTATTAACTCCGATACCAGTGTGACATGTATTAAAGGTAAGACTTATTTTAGCTTGCTTATATAGCTCCAAGCTTCCATCTAATGGCTGCTGTATTGCATCTTTTCAAGGTTTCAGCAGGTTTAGGTTAAAAAATTAATTTTGCTCCTTGTTTTATCGATTTTGATATTTTTGCTGCCGAATTTCATAAGGGAATGCTGGGATTCCATGCACTGTTCTTAATGTATACTTTAATGTGTCACGTTTTGTCCGTGACCAAAGGGAATGATTGACTTTGACTGGAAGACCATTTGCAAACTTACTGTATTGAAAATCAAGTGCAATTAGAGGAAGGGAATCTTAATAATTACACAGAAAACTGAAAAATATTTAGAAGTTTTGGCAGTTGATATTTAAACTGCGGAATAAAGGTACAAAGTGTTGTGGACACTGAAACTGCAATGCACTGGGAGATAAGGTTTCATTCATTATTTTAATAATTCAATCACTTACACATTAAAATACTGGATATCACTTGTGAAATACCGACCAATCGGTCTAGTGGTCAGGATGCTGGCTTCTGGATCAAAAGGATGCTGGTTTGAAAGCAGGTAAGGCATGGATGTTTGTCTGGAATGAATATGTGGCCTCTAAACAAGTGCCTAGAATGTGAACTCGCCCCTTAGGTGCACCAGAATAACGCAAAGTTATTCAAAAACCCACCCTTGTGGTGCCATAATAAGTAATAATCAATTGGCTGGGCATTAGAAAAACCTTGTGAAACTGGTAAAAGGTATGGTGAATTTAAAAGGGGACAAAAAGATAAATTAATTTGATTCTGAAATGACTTAAAAGTTAACATCATATGTCAAAAGATTTTGAAACAAATTATTTAACTTGGGAGAAATTGTATCAATTTAACACAAGTAGACATGGCATATCTATCAGAATGCAAAAATTAAAAATGACTTAGTCAACTAGCTATTCTTTCTGCTTCCTTGCTATTCTACTAGCTCCTGAAGTGAGGTGCAGATGAAGTTTCAACCATATATCGTTAAGCTTAAATGCTGAAGAGATTTCTTGAGATGCCTCATGTATCGAAGGGTTAAAATTAAAGGGTAAGAAACATTTCTCTTACCTCAGACATTTCATGGACTAGTAAAAGTGGTATTGTTACAGTGCAAATGTCATGCTCATGGGCAACTCTCAAAATGTTTCTGAGGCCTAGTATTGTTGGATGTCGAGAATTCACGTCAGCAGAACGCAACGTATCATCCGTAACTAAATGAAACACCAAATGAACTTCTGATAGATTGGAATGCCGAGTGATGTAAAAGTCTCCAGTTTTTAATGTGACTGGGTTGGCCCTCTGTAACGAAATAAAAATTATTCACTTAATTTCAACTTGAAATGAAGAACTTTAATCTATTACCAAACATCTAATGAAAACATAAAAATAATCATTATATGAAAACAAATAAGTATGTTGGACAAAGATAAATTTTATTCGGAAGTATTTTTAACTTAATCTATATTGAATATCCTGCACTATATTCCACTCATTAGACATCAATATCTAAGAGTGAATTCAAATTGTTTTTATAATTTATGTTGATAAAAAAGAATAAGATAATTTCATTCAATATCAAGAAAATGGTTATCATTTATACTAATAATAGTAATAGACAAATAATATTTATAGATAACGCGAAATAAAATATTTTTGGAACCTTTAACCCAGCATATACACCTATACTACAATCTTGCCTCTAATTTGTGACCAATAGAATGTTTCCTAGGATTCTTTCAACCAATGTAAATCGATATGGTTATTTAGTCAGTAAATGTATTGTAGAGTAAAAGCAATACCACACGTCTAGGAACTAAGGTGATGCTCAAAAGGTCAATACACATTTTAGAAACTAAGTTTCACAACAGATTTACTTAAGAAATAAACCATTATAGCAAGTTGGAATAAATTGTTACTCGGGAAATTTTCAGTTAAATCATATTAAATGGAAAGGATAAAATGTATTTAAATTGCGTCCTCTTAAATTGATAGAATATATAATATTGCTTTGATTAGGAAATAATACAATTTTTTTCCATTAAGTATCGAAATCAATATATTTTTAAGTTTCATAGATTGTTGAAAATTTTAAATAACGTTTTTATTAATATATGTGTTGAAAATCAAAATGCATGCTTTAAAATTAAATAACTAGATGAACAAATGTGAACTTAATATTAAAATATGTAATTCAACAAACTGAAACATGAACTTTATATTGACAATTCCCCATTTTCTGAATTTATAGAAATCCTACAACTTATTTCATTTGAATCTACCACTAAGTCTGGAGCCTGTTCCCTATCCCTCAAAGTTAAAAATAATAAAATTACAAATAAATTATTCATGTCCGAATTTGAAAATTCTCATCTTCCAAGTTTACTCACTTAAAAGTTTACTTTTGAAATTCTCACTGATAGAAAAAATTGCAAAGAACTAATTAAACTATATTTTAAAGAACTAAACATCAGATTCACAGTTAATGTGTAGCTATAAATGCATCATATTAGGACTAGAGGAATGTAACTTCATTTTGCTGGTTTAAAAGGAGAAGTGAACATGTACTGATATGTGTGAATGTAAACCAGTACTTTGGAGATATATGGCACTGGTTAATTCTAAAGCAACATGATGAATCTGTCAATTTGTCACAGTAGAACATTCCAAGTAACCATCCATCAGTAACATGTCAAAATTATAATATACAAAATCATTGTTTAGAGAAAAGCTTCTTACATTTTGATACAATATGAAAAGTTGTGTTGTAATGAAAAGTGTAGGCATATATTAAAAGCTTAAACTAAAAACACTAAGTCAAAATCAGTTATAAGATAACGAAGGAGAAAAAATTCTACTTTCTAAGTGTGTTTCTCAAGAAATTAACTTTCATGCAAAAAGAAATAATTTTGGTGGACTTTACCACTCTAAAGATCTTTCTGGCATAGAAAAACTAAAAATCTCAAATCTTTAAATTTTTGACAATATATTTTACTTGAAGCCAACGATAAATCATTTTATATTAGAAACACCATCCATGCTTTTGGTATATCAAATAACAGTACAAGAATGCATTTAGGCAAAACAATCCAAAATAGATTTGACTTCAGCATTGTAATGACCAAAAATCTCATTTTTTAGTTCATTCCTGATATAATGCAGCTTTCCAAATAAAAATTGATACACAATCCCATATGTAAGTGATTTCAATAAAGTACATACTGTCTGGGAATGTTCTGATGATGCTTCACTTGATTTCCCACTACTACTTTGACTGCTGCTATCCCCTAGGGAAGAATTTGCTGCTCTCCACTCAGCTACTCTCCTTCCTTGGTCTCTGATTATTTCTAGAGCAGTGTCTATGTCTTCGAAATGAAACTCTGTTGACATCTGGCACACTGCAGCGAAGTCTAAATAAACAAGCTTCCAGTTCAAAGCAATGTTAGATACATAATGACATTTTTAAGTAAAACTATAAGAATGCACCACAGAAGAGATAGTATGCACTCTTTATTAAATTATACCGATTTAATACTTAGAAAAATTTTCTTCACAAAAGTGTACAAAATAAAGTTTCAAAAGTATTCTTAAATTGGAATTAAAAGTCCGCATTAAGTCAATTAGAGTGAATTCTCCTTCAAAAAAGGTTAACATTAGAAACATTTTGGTAATGAATACAAATTTGGCAGTGTGCATTACAAAACTAGGAACCAACATGTGCACAAGTTACCCTAGGTTAAGATATTAGTTTTCAATAAATAAAGTTTGGAAAATCCTTTTTTATAGCAATTCATTCCTTAAAATTTGATCAATTTTTTCTTTTAGTTCATCTGTAATAACATTTTATGAGAAAGAAAAGAAATAGGAATTGAAATAACAGATTGAAAGAAAAAGTATATACTGCACTCCTTTGGAAAAATGTTATAATTTTTTTCTTTATCAAACGATTTTAAGTAATTTTACATAATTATCCATAACTATAGCAGTTTTGGAAGCTATTATTTTTGTGCCTCATTCTAAGTTACTAATTTTGATGAACTTTTTCTGTCATCTTGAAATAGCTTTTTTATGGAAATAAAGAAGATAAATCCTAAGAATTTTATTAGTAATTTCTTTTTTTAAACTTTCAATTTTTTTAATAATTTATATTTTTAGAAACTTTTGATGCCACCACGGCTGCCAAAGTACTTGTGAAATAGTTTCATAAATTTTTAAAAATAGTGCAAAAATAGTCTCCATTTAAACCCTATTTTCGTAGCAATTTTAGTTGCTAAGATGCAAAATAAATCAGCTATAACAGAAAATATGCTAATTAAATATGAAACAGACATTGAAGAATTCGCCAAGAAAATTTTCAAAACTCAATTTAATTCAAAACTAAATATTTTGTTAATACGATTTTCATGACAATCTAACAACCATGAATTCTGATGTTTTTCTTTCATGATGGACTGCATTGCCACCATAAATTTGAAATTGGCGTCTTTAGGAAAATCCCTCCAAAAGAAAATCTGAAAAATATTTTTTCCGTCCAATATTAGCAATTAAAAAAGGGAATAAATTTTTGTTAACTTTTGAATTTTAAAAATCGCCAAAATCTTCGAAATGTTTCAAAAAAATTTGAGAACAGGAACTTTTGAGACGATTTTGCTTAAAAAATACCCTTAGTTGTCAAGATTGAAAAATAGCAAAAGTAGTCCGTGGCAGCCCTGGGCTATAAATTTTGAAATCAATATTTAAATTATAATTGCAAAATACAAATAGAAAAAAGATCTAATAAATTTCACATTGGACTACATCCATTACTGATCATACAACTATTTTACAAATAAGTAAAAATTATTTTAAAAACACTTTAAATAAATTTCACAGTATGTGTGTACCTCTTTTAATACCGGTGTAAGAATTCACTCTGTTGTCGACTAATAAAACCAGACCACTCAAGTTATTGGAGTAAAGTGATATGGCAGTTTGGAGACGCTGTGGTTGCGGGACAACAATTCCACTGGAAATAAAAATACATAATTGACAGTACATTAAACTGGTATTTAAACTGCATGAAAATCCCATGAGAACACATACTGAACTTTTCATTTTCATTCATATGAAAAAAAGTCAATTGTGCTTGTAACTGGCACAGACAATACCAATTCTCTCAGATAGCACATCAGTTTTCAAAGAATTGATTTGTTTATTTTTTGAGTTCAGCATACATTACATGGTCCACTACTTAACATCCTCTTTTGGCCATTTTTAGATGAAAAGCTATTGAAAACTAGGCTTGGTTTAAAAGAATCAATTGTAAAAATCAATATTGCATCTTAATATTTGCTATTTCCAATGTATTTCAATTCCTTTACGAAGGTTCTTCCTGGTAACCACATTTATACCCAAGGCCAGAGTTTGTCAGACACCCAAGCTTATTTTCACAGGTTCCATCTTGTGGACAGACAAATACCTAGTTTTCTCAATGGAAAAGGAGACATTGGAGCATATTTGATTTCTCTGCACTGGAGAGAACTTTTTCAGAGGACATTTGACAAGATTGTGCAATTCAGTCCTATAGTTTCTATTTTATCTAATTCTTATTTTATGACCATCGTATTTCCCGTGTATAGAAGACATCATGAAATTGGAGCAAGCAGCTCTGGAATCAAGAAATAAAGTTGTATCGTGTGTATTTCCCTATTCACGCACAGCTTCATTCACTGAAGTTTTCCTAGTTTAATGAAGGAATAAATTTGACGATTGGCTGTTTTGGCACCAAACACAAGACGACATCAAGTAAAAAATGTCACGAAAGGGGGAAAAAAGGGATTGGGGAATAGGGATGAAATCAGAAAAAGATCGCTTAGGTATCACAGGAGTGTGACCCCTCATGTTTACCATAGACATTAAACCCCATGGGAAAGAAAAGACCACTCTGGTACCTCAGGCCTGTACACACCTAAAGGAGATGTGCCCCTGAGGGCACAATAATTTTGAAACTTTAGGATTGGTTGCATTGAGTTTTATGGCACAAGCTGCAACAAACAGAAGACAGACAACGTCAAGTAATAGACAAACACACACAACGAAAATTTTACTGACACAGAAGAGAGAAATACACCCAAGGAGGGATAGAACCTATGCTACGTACAACTCACAAGTTAGTAGCGCAGTGGACAAACCCACTGAGCCACAGTGGCACAAGACCAGAACTTTCAGTCTCAGTTCTTAAGAATTAATTGGCTGACAATGGCAACAATTTCAACATCTTTAATTTCAATAGTGACAGCTTTTGTGGTTAAGGCAATAAAATGCAGTTTTTTGAAACATGTAAATATGTGCAAGATAAGAAAAATAGCTGTAAACTGCTTTTGTCTTTTTGATTGAAACACCACAATTTCTACTACCATAAAAACAACTTGTTACTACAATTTATGGTTGGTTTTGAGTTTTATGGCTCAAGAGCCGCATTTGGCCAAGCTGCGCCAAACACAAGACAAACAATGTCAAGTAATTAAGAAATGAAAGGATGAAGAAAGTAGAGAGAGATCGCTTGGTCATCCTGGGATTGCAAACCACATGTTTACCAGAGGCAGAAAACTCCAAGAATATGTCACTAGGGTAACTTGGGTTCATGAAACCCGTACATACCTAAAGATGTGCCCCCGAGGGGTACAATCATTTATAGTTAATAAAAGCAGAAGGTACACAAAATGAGTCATTTAGTAAATGTACACAACCTGAAACAATGTCATGATACATGTTTGAAGTGTCTGGCAATATCAAAGGAGTTAACATCACTGCTAAAAATGCCCGTCTATAATTCATGATATAATCGCTTCCTGTGCTAAACTGTTTATGTTATGAGCTGTTAAAAAGCATAGTTAAGTAGTTATTGTATTTTTCGACAGAATAACAGAAGCAGTGTTTCTCTTATTCCTATGTAAACAAAAATAAATAAAGTTTGTAGAATAATCTTCATTAAGACTATTTTGTCTGAACCAGAAGATGAGTTGTGTTGTAAGACACAACTTTTTCCTGTTGTTAACCAATTGCAGTTACTTTTATTTAAAATTTTTTATCAGCAGCAAGCTGAATAATTTACTTTGACATTCTTTTGTTATGCAAGCTTGTTCCCTTTTCAGAACTTGCTGTGTTGTTATATTCGTAATCTTTTGCAGTTTGCATTTTCTAGCTTTCGTTCTGATCTCATTTGTATTTTTTATTTCACCTTTTTTCGGAATTTAACGTATCAGACTTCTGGTTGTCATTCTCATTTTTTTCCGTTGCTGCTATAGCCTGGTACTTTGATAATTTTTGTAAAAAGGCAAATAAATTTGTTTGGAAAGATTGACTGTACAGATTTTGAATTGGTTAAAACTTTTGAAGACTTGAATGACCAACAAATATTTGTGTAAGTTCCTTTTGATTTATTCTAAACAGGAAGTAACAGTTATGCAACATATTTATCAATACATGTCTCTCAGTTTATTGTGATCATATTGGGAATAAGACAGGTTGATTTAATATAGCCTGACAGCAATAAAAAGTTCATGGTTGGTTCAGTTTTATGGCACATACACCATATTTGGCCATGCTGCGCCAAACACAAGATAGAGGCTTCAAGTAAAAGACGTGCCCACACAAGGAAGGTTTCACTGACATAAAAGAGAACAATACACTACAGAGAAAAAAAGGTGATAATTTTTATTTTAATGAAAGTGCAACTAAGTATTTAAATTATGTTTTCAATATATTAAATTGAAACATTCAAAGAATATGTAACAAGAAAAATACTTTGAAAACAATGTACTAAGGCCACTTTCCAGAACACACCTAAATAAAAACAAAAAATCCTTACCCGACTTTGTTCAACCTGTGCCTGCAAAGATCAAGAACATCGGCAGAAAGCAAACGCAGATTGTGCATTAATTTTAGTTGAGAGCCTATAAAGATAAAACTGCATCTTGCAAACACAACATTTAAAAAAGAACTAAACTAATTTCATGGAGCAAATGTAAATTCAAATGCTGCTGATAAGTGAAAAGTTTAACATCACACAATTGAAATCTGAAGTGCATTTGATGTTATAAACTATGGGTCATAAATTAAACGTATTAGATAATTTTCTCAAAGTTTTAATAGATTAGTAATGCATTTTAATAATAGTCCACTATGAAAAGGCTACGAAAAGGGGATATTGTAAATTGACAAGCAAATAGTCGCAATAAAAATATGAATTTCCAAAAATAAACAGAAAAATGTTACTAAAGCATAACTGGAAAACTCTTTTGCAATTCCCTACATTACAAATTAAGATAACAATGAACATATCTTTGCAATATTTTCTACGTTTTCTAGCATATTTTCATTGTTACATTTTAAAACTTTACACATAATTGAATTTCAATATTAGTATATTATGCCAATGAATATGAGCAGAGTCCAGTACAAAAGAATGATTTTATCCTATAAAAGTCTAGTATTTAAAACACATACTTTTCTGGTATTGAATGTTTTCATTGGCAAATGAAATACACTGGTGTGCAAAACTTAAGCAACGATGTAATTTTTAATCAGACAGCCATGAAATTGTACAAAAGGGCTTGTTGCGTTCAGAACAATGAACACCCAATTCAGTAGAAAGGTGATTTGTATGCAAATATCAGGAACAAGACGTCATAGGTGATGTGAAGGCATGCAAAACGCGTGCAGTCAGCGTGCACAGTGCAAGACTACACTAAAAAGGACGAAAGGCGCTATTAAAGGCATTCGCTGCAAGTTCAAGTGAGTTCGTATGTGCAATATGGCTGAAGAAACCATCTGGACGACTTTACACTTGGTAGAATGATCGTCAAGCTTAGGGAGAGGCGAAGTTTGACGAGAGTGTAGCCCAAGAGTTTAGAATCGACAAAAGTGTCATTTCACGAGCTTGGAAAGCCTTCCAAACAACTGGTACAGCTGTAAGAAAGGTTGGTGGTGGTCGGCCAAGAAAAACAACGTCAATGGATGACCGATATATATCATTCTGCAGGCGAAAAGAGATCGATACCAGTCAGCGGGCAACCTGGCTCAGCAGCTGCGTGTAGCAACGGGACGACAAGTGTCGCGGTTTACTGTGGCCAGACACCTTCATAAAGGTGGCCTATTCGCCCGCCGTCCTGAACGCTGCATCCCATTGACAGCTGCCCATCAGAGGCACCATTTGGATTGGTGTAAGAAACACAAAGACTGGAATGGAGTCATGTCCTCTTTACAGATGAGAGTCGTTTCAGTGTCACAAGTGATTCTCAACGCCAGTTGATATGGAGAGAGGTAGGAATATGGTTTTATCCCACTAACATCAGGGAAAGAGACCGTTATGGTGGTCCTGGCGTGCTCGTCTGGGGAGGCATCATGATGAACGGACGGACTGAGCTCCAAATTTTCGACAGAGGTACTGTTACTGGAGATCGCTATTGTCAGCAAGTGATCCTCCCCACATACGTCTGTTCCAAGGTGCCATTGGTGCAGACTTCGTTTTTATGGACGATAACGCCAGGCCACATCGGACTCTTGCTGTTGAGGAGCTGCTAGAAAGTGAAGATATCACTAGAATGGATTGGCCAGCGTACTCCCGATTTAAATCCCATAGAACATGTGTGGGATGATTTGGGGAGACGCCTTTCGGCACGATTATATCCGCCGGAGAACACCCAACAACTGAAACAGGTGCTCATTGAGGAATGGGCCCTCTTACCTCAACAACTGTTGGATAATCTGGTGTTGAGTAAGGAGAGATGGTGCCAAGCAACCATTGCAGTTAATGGAGGTCATATCCCTTACTAAGGGGCATCTGTTTGTTGTTCTTCCTCTTGGGCAGACAATCATGTGTACCAACGCTACTCTTTCGATAAAGCCTTTTTTGTTTGATTCCATACTGTATGCGTTCTATTCATTTTTGGCTAGTATGCTTTCTTCATCCGTTAAGTACAAAATAATGTCTCTGTATTCTGAATTACATCTCTCCCAGGTGATTTCTTGTGGAGTTACAGCAAAAAAAAAAACAGTCGTTGCTTAAGTTTTGTACACCAGTGTATTTTCATAGACATAAGCTAGTTCTAAGCAAGGCTAGTTATAACTCTAAAATACAATTAATATAATACAGAAACTAAAATACAACTGGTAATTTCTGCATTTTAGAAGTATATTTAAAATATACTTACCAAGGTGTATTGTGAAGCTTTCTTCCATTCTTTGAGGTTGAGGTGTCCAGTCGCTGTCATCAAAAGGTACTGCTTCTGATAAAGCTCTAACTCTTTGCCTTTCAAAGAAAACTTACTTATTATTTTCAATTTTCATATTGAATTCTTAATAGAAATGTATTTCATTAAATTTAACACACTGACAAGTTAAACCTTTGTTTTACTTGTTGCTTTATTATTTTACAATATATACATGTATACATGAAACATTACTACATTTACCCTCTTAATATTCACCACAGATAAGTTCCTTAACATTCGGAACCCTTTTTTTATGCTTTACATCCATTAGTCTTTATGTGTCTGAATCCTAAATTCACTGCCCTTTTGCATTTCTCATTGCTAGTCACCTGGTTCCTGTCACCAACACTCACTAACCACGATTTCATACAGTTCTGCTCAGTCATGATGTTTACTTCTTCCCTTTCTGATTGCCCTGTGCAATCCACATCTAAAATGCACATGCAACTTTAAAAGATATCTCAACATTCCTGTCAATAAACTTTCTTAATCAACCTGGTAGTAAAATGGTTAATGCTTTGGCCCAATGCAGTTCTTGACCCAATTTCTTGGTCAAAATCCGATTTTTAGAATGAGTTCATGCCACAATATGAAAGTAAACAATTTGAAAGTCAAGGTTTTGTTTTTACTTCTTTGTTGCAGTGTTTAATTTCTTTTTTGTGGTTAGGGTTGTTTGGTGTTTGTTATGGAAGTTTTAGTTTGTGTCTGAAAATCATCAAGTGTATACCAAGTTTGGAAGTGTTCTGTTTGTTTTTCAACATTTTGACATGCAGTAACTTGCTTCATTATCCTATTTGTATGTTTTTAATAAACCTAAAGAAACATCCTGAATCTGTCCATAGTATTTGAGGTGCAACTGAAATTATTTGGATATAATTTTGTTTTGTAAAATTTAAATACACATTTAAAGTGACTTTTAAAAAATGGTGGTGTTTGGCAGTAATAATTTTTTCATGGTTGAATTCAGTTATTAGCGTTTAATTTCATACAAAATTTTCCTTACAACTTTCAATCCTTGACAAAATTTCAGTTTGGCAGTAATAATTTTTTCATGGTTGAATTCAGTTATTAGTGTTTATAATTTCATACAAAATTTTCCTTATTACTTTCAATCCTTGACAAAATGAAGAGTTTTGAAATCTGGTTGGCAAGGAAAAGTGACACAGATGGGTTCTTAATAACTTTTGATTATGATAGAAACATGGTGAGAATATTAATTCATCGAATGAGCAGGTAATATAAAGAAACAAATTTGTCATTTATGTCGCACTTTCAATGAAAGATGGTGTCCAAATTTTGAGCAGAAGTACTTGAAAGAATACAAGAAATACTTGAAAAATAAAAATTCTGACTGACTGAAAAGAAATTTTATCATGGACATAGACCAATCTGAATCACCAATATCTTCTGGTCAGTCAAGTTTATTGCTTTCTGAAAAGTCAAAAGGTCACAAAGGCAAGAAGCTTTGCTATTATGTTACAAAATCAAAACGAATCATCTTTAATGGTAAAAGTTATGGGCATAGCTGCAAGTCAACAAGGAAAATGTGATTTGGCTTGGTGTTAATTAGCCCTCATGTAGCAAAAAATTGACCAAGTCCATCCCAATCAGCTAAAATTAGGAAAATACTTTGTTCACCAAGTAAAATACTTCCAATTACTCTGCTGAGGAAGCATATAAGTTTATTTTGATTGTAATTTGCTGACCTCTTTGATTTCATGGATATTTGTGAGGGAGCATCTAGTAAGTAAGCCACTGTCGCTTCTAATAGGGACAATTATTATCATCTATACCCTTTCAAATCAGGATTCGAACCTGGGATCTACTGGTTGGCAGACAAGTGCTATAATAAAGCTGTGTATATATACACACACATATATATAATAAACAATCAATCAAACATATCGAACATTAAAACGCAAAGCAGCAGAAATGCAGACCAGCAAAATACCAAAAGGTCAAAAAAAATCAAACGGCTAGAAAGCCGACCTCAGAAGACAGAAAGGAGAACTGTCCATGCATACGCGCTGAAGCTGCAGACAAACATGGATAGCAATATAATGCAATATCACAAAATTCCTGGATATCTTTTGTTTTGTGATATTGAATTATATATATATATATCACAAGGGGCAAACTGGTGGCTATTTGTGGGGAGTACAAAGTAGGTAAGTTGCCATTGATATTAACAGGGACGATCACTAACATCCATGCACTTACAAAGCAGGATTTGAACCCAGGGCATACTGGATGGCAGACAAATGCTATGACCACTATACCAAGTAGGCAGTGCACTGGTAGGCCAACTAGTTCTTACGGCATGAAACTGTTATGGTGCTTGTAAAGTTTATTTCTCGCTTCAGATCCTCTTCTAATTTCTCTGTAATCCTGATAGATATTACAATTTTTCAAGAGTCCTAAATACTACTGTATTCTAGTTTTAAAAAGGTCATAACAATTCCACTTACAAGTAACCAGGAGAGCCAGTTCCACTTTGGTAATCTTCATGTACCTTGACTACCCACTCATGAAACTCATGCTTTTGAGTTTCCTTTAGAATACTTATTTTATTTTCCCAATATTCTGTGATATTCTGAAACAGAAAACAAATATACGCTTGCTAAAGAGAAAACAAGCATTTTATTTAAATGAAGTTTAGACATTTTACTTTTTATATATATGTATTGTAATAAAAACAATTTTTTAAATATTATTTACATACTTGAGTACTGTGGTCTATTTGATTGTTTTAAAATAAAACTAGACAAAGCTTAAATTAAAATGTTGTATACCAATGGAAATTAGTACATCTGATGATTTAAAGTTCTTAAATTATGCCTAAAGTGTACTTTAGGTATAAATCTTAAGTATAATTATTACTTTTTGAAAATTCAATATTAATATAATTTCATATTAGTAAAAGTAATTACATAAGTATAATTTTATATAAATTATACTAAAATTACAATACTTTGGCTGACATGAAATTCAACTTACAATGCTGAGAATGTCCACATAAAAACTAAACTTAGAGGACTTTAATCAATTACATCAGTTCTACTTTTTTCAGTGAAAGATATTTAAATTCACATTCCAAGTTTGGTTTCTCCAATTTTCAATCTAGTAAATTGTTTCTCCAGTCATAAAGCATAAAAATAAATTTCTAAACAAGAAAATTAAGTATGCAGGTTTCAATTACTTAAAAAAAAAGGATAATATTGTAAGGTCTCTTTTTATGCGGATCATTTTTATGCATTGCATGACTAATCCGAGAGCCTGGGTGACAGCTGTTTTTACAGAATGGTTCAACAATTGCTTTGTACAAGTGGAAACCTATGTGAAGGAAAAATCTCTCGATTTTAAAGTTTTATTGATTATTGACAATGCATCAGGTCATCTACAGTTAGAACATCCAAATGTTCAAGTAGCATTTCTTCCGCTCAATACAAGCTTTCTTCAGCCATTAGATCAAGGCATAATTGCAACTTTTAAAAAATATTACATTAAGCAGACTTACCAATTCATCTTGAATAAACTAGAAAATGAATCCTTAACAGTAAAAGACGTGGGGAAACAATTTTCTATTTTTGATTGTTTAATTCACATTGCATCTGCTTCCGCTGAAATAAAGACCAACAACTTTAAATGCCTGTTGGAAAAAGGTTTGGCCGGGATGTGTTACAAGCAATACAACCATTCAAACATCGACACTATCAAATGAAATCATTACTTTGGCACATGAAATTGGCGGAGATGGTTTTAATACCTTTAGCCATGATGATTTAGATGAATTGCTTGTGATGTCTTAAATGACGATGATATTATTGAACTAACTTTAGATGTCGTTGCAGGTCCAGAAGGCGATAATGATACAGAAGGAAAACCAGCCCCCCTCACTGCAATATTAATTCGAGGTCTTCAACTTTGCAGTTAATTAGAAAATAATTTTCTTCTTAATGACCCCAATTCTGAATAAGCCTTTAAATTACAACGTGAGCTGCAGAATTGTATTTCCGGATATCGTGAACTACATAAAAAATTAGTAGAATCATCATCGCAAAGTTTAATTACTGATTACATTGTCAGGAAAGAAAGAGCTACACAGAAAGAGAATGAAGTTTGTGAAAATCCATCGCCTTTACCGAAAAGATCTATTGCAGAGTCTTTTCTGATGATGAAAATGATTTGGAACCAGTTCGCAAACGGTGCAGACCGTTATCGGATAGTGATGGTTACAAAATGTAAAACTATATTACTTTTCACTAAAATAAAATGAATTAAGTTTGAATACAAGTTTATTTTAAGCTTTTATATGAATTTCTTTCAGACTTTCGAAGGAATTTATTAAGCAACCTATTTTTTTAATTTCTGAAAACTTCTTTGTGCGATTTCAGGTTAATTTTAACCCGTTGGTTTGGTTTTATGCAATTTTACAAAATTATAGAACATATTCCAATTTTTTCAAGTTAAGTAGTCTTTTTATGCGATTTTTTTATATGCATTTTTCTGTAGAATGTATCCACCGCATAAAACGAGATCTTACAGTATTATTTTTCTTAGATTTTATAGAATAGAATGACAAAATCAAAGAATAAAGCAGGAAACAACTTAATAAAAACTTCTATAAATAAAAGTATCTATCTGAAACCTTTTTAAAAGTGGACAGAAATATCAAGACAAATACAATATGCATGAATATAAAATTGATAATTTACCTGTGTTTCTGTGAAGTGCCTTGTAGCCATATTATTTATGTCTTGGTCAGTCAAAGATATTCCAACTTTAGGAACAGCTCTTTCCATCTCTGTAGATTGCCTATAAAAAATTCCAATTTTCAAACAGAAATATGTAACAATATACAACGGAAATCATAATGGCCTCTGGGATTGGGTACAACAAAACCATAACCATAAGGTATACAGAAACACAGCACATGGTGGTAGAAAGAGAAAATCAAAGGTTATCTAACTCAATGGAGCTCACCTTTTTAAAAGGATGTTTGTGTTCATTTAAATGAGGTTACAAAGAGGTAGATTGGATATATAACTGCTGACAAGTTTACTCAGCACTCTTCCTGATTCTCAGTTGTTTGTGCAGAATTAATGACAGTTAAATGTAACAAATCTTTTAAATGCTGAATGCCTGACCAATTATATATTTATTGGCAATTTTTCAAACAAATAAAAATGTGCGCATAGAAATACATTTTTCATTTGATAAAATGAAAAATGTATTTGTTATTTCAAAATTAATTTATAATACAGGTAACCCCCGTATAACACGGGAGTTATGTTTCAAAAAATTGCCATGTTATGCGAATCCGTGTTATACGAAACAAAGAACTAGTACGAAAAGGGGTTTAGGTTCCAAAAATTAAAAAACATGCTATTATATTTTCATAATTAACATAAATATCTTTATTAAAATTTTCTTAAGTAATACATATTAATATGAATTAAACAATGTTTTCTTCGCCATCACTAAGCACTATTAACCGAGGGTGTTTTCTTTTTGGCAATATATACTCATCCTCTGAGTGTCAGCCACGAGATCAGTGATGCCATTTATTTTTTAAGTCCTTTATTTCTCAATTCCGTTTTCTCCCTCGCTCCAGTGACGCTCATTAACTATGCTAAGAATCTTCCAGAAAGTTACATCATGCCATGTCATGTGTGTCCGTCTAACAAATTACAGATGAGCTAGTTTAAAAACAGCGAATCAGGAAGTCCAGTTCCCTTGATTGACAAGACCATCTCCCCTGATTTGCGACCCCCTGAAAAACTGATAAAAAGAGTGGAGAGGAAGAACACGCTCTCTTTTTTTTCGCCTCAGTCCAACGACCTTGCAGTTTTGTGAGAAAGAAACACGTTAAGCGTTCTGGCCATTTTTTTCTTTTTGATGACGAGCAGGGATCCCCCCAAGAGACGCCATTTCTCCTAAGCTAAGTTACTTTTTATTTAATTTATCTCGAGGTAATATTCACGCATGTAGATCTTAGGACATTCCCATGCTACACCATTTAAATTAAACTTTCATAATGCCCGTTCTTTTTGCATCGTTGTTCCAATCATTCCATAAAAGCACCGTGTTATACAGGGATGTTCCCAATTCTCGAACCGTGTTAGAGTGAATCCGTGCTATAAAAGCACCGTGTTATACGGGGATGTTCCCAATTCTTGAACCGTGTTAGAGTGAATCCGTGCTATAGAAGTGCCGTGTTATACAGGGGTTAACTGTATTTTCAGTCATGAAACATTACAAATAACAAAAAGAAAATTCAACATCATAGATAAATGTATAAAACCTTTATTTGACAGGATTCCTACCATTTTGCCTAAATCTAAAACAAATACTTAAAAAATACAAAACAAATACTTAACAAATACTAAAACAAAACACTTCTCAAGATCTTTAAAAAAAGATTTCAAGGATCTCATTAGGTTAAGAATGAGTATTCAATTTCAAGAGACAAATGAAATTGACACACAAGATTAAGAAATTAAAATTCAAAACAGAGTAAACAAAAGTGATATGCAAGACTAAAATTAAAATTTAATATGAACTATTTTGAAGTAAATATTACTTCGGAAGTAAATTTAAACAAAATTATTAAGTCAATCAGTAGAACTATAGAAAAAAAAGGCAAACAGGACAAAACAAATGCAAAATAGTATAAATTGAGATTTTATTTAAAATTGTGCGCAAAATTCAATGTTGGTTGGTTGTTTATGGTGCAAGATGTCAAGCCAAATACAAGACAGACAACATCAAGTAATCAATGGAGGAGAAAAAAAGCAAAAAGTAGGAGGGCGGGAGAGGGTAAAACAAAGGGGAAGACTGATCACTAGGGTACTCCAGGGATGCGATGCCCCATATTCACTTAGAGAAAGTAAACTCCTGAGAGGACAAAATTCATGGGCTCATAGGTTACTGCACATGTATTCTGAGCAAAATTATCAGAAAATAATATTACTATGAAGGTTAATGAATATAAAGTTTTGTTTCTCTTGAGCATACTTCAGTCTGAAAGATCATATAACTATGTAAGTACATTTTACTTGTTTTGCTTAAGCTATTTTTAACAACTTATTGCAAATTACACATGTAATTTTTCTTCACTATAGTTGAAAATACTAAATTAATTCTGAGTGAAAAAATGCCATCAGGGTCACCTCTTTCCTGTGGGTAGTGTGTTCATAAATTTTGGTTACATTAAATAAATTTTACAATTTAAATAAAAAACTAAAACTTTATCATATTGACACACATCACAAAAAATAGGTTAAAATAAAGCTAAAGTAAAGTTAGTGGGAAAAAAGTTATTCGAGAGATACCAATTTGTGACTTATTTAAGATCTCAGTATAATTTGCCACATCTTGACACTAAAAAGTTTTAATGCAAAATTAATTTTGAAAAAAATCAGAAAATATTATTGAATGCGGTCAACAAACACAAGGTTGTGTTTCTTTTTGAGCACATGCTACACCCTTTTCAAAGATGAAATAAAATTGTGCTATTTCCAGATACTTTTCCAGGGCCCTGAATCAGAAAACTGAAATTAATTTACTTTTAACAATTGGTTGGGTTTTATGGTACAAGGGTCTTATTTGGTCAAGCATAATTTTAAAGACTTTCAAGGACACAGGAACCCTGAACGGCCTGGAAATCCACAAAAAAGCAATTGATAAAACTATGAAACATGATATAAAATTATGAAATAAGAAGCATTACCGCTGTTGCATTTCAAACAGTGCATGATCCCTGGCTTGAACAAGCTCCCCAACTGCTAAAGCATAGGAATGTTCAAGGTTCAGCATTGTCTCAAGGGCAGGAGAATGGATCAACCTGTGATACATCTCAGGAAAAGAGGAGTCTTCCGATGGCTCTTCTATTTTAGCAAACCTCACATGCTCCTAAATTAAAAGTATGGGCAGTTGGATTAATGCTGCACAGAAGCATGTATAACATGATTGATATTCACATTTGGAAGTGTACTAAAATTAATTGCATTTAAAATCTGGGAATTGTATTTGGTTAAAATATTTATCATGAAATATTTCTGTAAAATAAAATTTCTAATTAATTTTGAAAAATGAAAATATCAATCAATATAAGATGAATGTTTACATTTTGTGTCTGATGAATTGAGTATTTTGTTTTATGTTGGAAAAAGTTACTTGAATCATGTAGTACCAATGCTAAATTAAAATTATTTAAAGGAGAACTTTATTTCCCAAGTTTATTCATGGTAATAAAAAGTCTTGAAACATGACAAGCCACTTTTCTAAGAGTAGTATTTTTCATTAATAAAATCTTAATACTATACCTAAATGTATTTTTCATCTTGCAAGAAAATTATCCATGTATTGTGATTGTATTATATCTTTAATAACACTGGATCAATAATAGCAATAATTAAAGAGCTTTTCATACATTAAGATTTATTCATTACAAAAAACCCCTGCAATTATGGATATATACAGAGCACGATAGTACAAATTTGGTTTTGAAATTTAAAATATGTATATCTTGAAAATGAAAGTTGTTGTCACACTACAAATCTTAGAATTTTTCTGAAAGTCTTTAAAATGATCATATATTCTCATTTGATTTTAATCTTGAAGTGTTAAGAGATAAACACTAAATAAAATTGAACATATACCACCTACAATAAACCAAGTTGGACTTTTGTGTTTATTAAAAATTATAACATCTGCATTCTTCACTACCTTAAAATGTATCCATGTTTTATCTTCTCATAATAAATATTATGCTAACAATTATTTATGCCAAACTACATAAAATTTAAATAAATCAAAGTACCTCATTTCTGATTAATCATGTGTCTATCTGCAAAAGGATGAGATGAGACAGTCACACTAAGACACTATTATCACAATCAATTAAGGGTGGAGTCAGCTTACATAAGTGAACAGAAAATCAACGAGTTTTTCATCATGGATATTGATTTAGTGACTTTTTGTTCTTTGTATAAAAATGAATATTGCTTAAGAAAAGAATCGAATATTATTTTTAGTCCAAATTTAATTGTATTGTTTATTAATTTTGAGGAATATTAACATGCATTTATTCTCAAACGCAACATTTTATGTTAATGAAGAGCATTGAAGTTTTCAAAGATTAAGCAATTACTTTCAATAGTAGGATTAATTTGTTACTTAGGTCAGTTATGTTCAATCTGTTACTTATACTGTTAATAACTTGTTTTTATACATTTGTAACAATGTAATCCAAATTTAATCTTACCTCCTGGAAAGCTTTTGTCCATTTTAGTACTAATTCTTCAACGTCCTCTGCACTAGCATTTTTTAGTTCTTCTATGGCTTTGTTATCTAAATCATCATGGTATTTAGTTGTCTCTTCAATAGTAAAGTCCTTTAAGGATTTGAATAAATCTAAAATGTTTAACAAAAGATAAGCCTAGAATTATGCTGGATCATAGTTTACTTAACATTGCAGAGATTCTGTTTGTTGTAACTGAACTTAAAGTTATAAATTTTGTAAAGGAAAATAGTTTTATTTAAAGAAATAACAAATTTTTTAATACTTTTTTTATGTTTTAAAATTTTATTTGTTTACTAGCTACAATCCAGTAATGAAAATATGCCAGGAACTGAGATAATTTTATATTTACAAACAGAATTGGGGTAAAAAGTTTTGAATTCGAAAGCAGGTTTACATTTGTTTAACTTGAATCCAAAGTACTTTATGGAGATTATTAGGAATTCCGAGGAGTTTTCTTGAAGTGCAAACACTTTACGAACCAGATATTTGAAATTGGAATTACACCGCTAGAAGATATCCTATTACAATATTGAAGAATGAACTTATAGAACATCTTCACGAATTTCTTTATTTTTGCTGTCGGACTTAGCAGCATAGTACGGACGACATTTTTTTTCCCCCTTCAAGCAACGAAAGTCTCGTTCATTTTTCATATACAACTTTTCCTCATTTCTCACTTTCCTGAAGAGAAGGTAAGTGACTTTACATTACCTAATTTCGAAAAAAAGGGGTCTGGACCCGAATACAACTTTAAAAAGATGTAGCAAGATGACGTCTTCAATATTTAGGGTTACCGAAGAAATGAGTAACCTTATGGAGGAACCCGACGTAGATCCGACAATCTCGTTCAACCCTAAATTCCTAAAAACCAACGATAAAATTGAAAACTCAATAAATTATGCATTTCAAAAAGGAGCCACCTCCTGCAAACTATTTCTCAACCCATCTAACACCAATACTATCCCAAGAAACAATCCAAAAAAAATCAAAGAGATTATTTACAAAACTTCAAATTATAAAAAAATCACAGACTTAAATTTCACAAGATCCGGAAAATTATTCATTTCAACAAACGATCCCACAGTAGCAAGTAACCTTGTTAACATAACAGAAATACAAGGAGTACCGGTAATCCCCCAAGTTATATGGGAAAGCCTAACTACGAAATTCTTAATATTTGATATTCACACCTCAACCACATTAGAAGAAATTGCAGAAGAACTCACTACTGAAAATGACATCAGCATTTTGGAACTAAGAAGATTTCAAAAAGGCTCCAAAGAAGGAGTATATCCAATACTAATAACTTGCTTGGGAACAATTATTCCCAAATCAATTAAACTATTTCTAACAAATCAAAAAATAAATCAATTCATAGACAAACCAAGACAATGCACTACCTGCTTCAAATTCTCCCACAATTCCACCCATTGTAAAACCGAAAATATATGCGTAACCTGTGGAGAAACAAAACATACAGATCCATGTCAAAAACCAATAAAATGCGTAAACTGTGGACAAAACCACAGAGCTGACTATAACAACTGCCCTTACAAAATAAGAGAAGCAGATTTCCTTCAATATAAATCATCAAACAGGTTAACTTAAAGCGAAGCCAGAAGAAAATATTTCACCAACAAAAACACATACTCAACAAAAATATCATCAAATCAAAACAATGAAATAAGCCAAATTGAAAAATCCCTTGATCAGCTGACAAGAAAACTTTATGAAACATTCTCAGATAAATTAGACCAAATGCTAGAAAAAATGTCTGATATGTTCATGTCAATGGCAGAAATGAACATTAGCAACTTGAAATCTCAAACCAATGATAAAACAGATACAAGCCCACCAAGGGAGAAAAAAAAGAAAACGGATAATGGAACAAAAAATAAAACAATTACACCCCCAACGATACTCAACAATGATAATTCCCTGAACTCTAGCAACAAGGAAAGTCGAATAGATAAATCAAAAAGAAAAAGTTAAAAAAAAAGCATGCACATCATACAATGGAATGCAAGAGGGATTCAAAATAAAAAATGGGTCCTGGACACAGAAATCTTTAAGACAGCTCAAATAATAGTAATTCAGGAAACCTTTTTAAAACCTCATCAAAATTTCCATATTCCACATAAAATAATTTACAGAAGAGATAGACCACACAAAATTGGAGGAGGCCTAATAATTGCAATATCTGAGAAAATTCAATCAAAAATAATTGACATTGACAATTCAACTGATAACAATGAAAATGAAATAATGGCTGTCCAATACATGCAAAAAAATAGACCTTTTATGATCATTAATTTCTACTCCTCTAATAGCAAAATTGAATATAAAACTTTAAACAATATCTCAAATAACATAAAAAATAATAGTTTCCTCCTCGGAGACTTTAACATAAAACATGACCTCTGGGGAGGCAATTCACACTCCACTGCAGGCCAAACCTTGTTCAATTGGACATTGGAAAAAAACCTTTGCCTTATCAATCACAATAAACCAACCCACATTGCCCCAAACGGAACCTTTACTCTTATCGATCTATCTTTTTGTTCTTCTGAAATATTTCCTATCTGCAATTTACATATCGAAGATGACAATTATGAAAGTGATCACTTCCCAATCATAATAAACATCGAAAATGAAACTTACTCACCATTTAAAAAAATTTTCTACAAATGGAACAGAGTCATAGAACAACTTAATTCTAACATTACCAAAGAAAACTGTAACAACTATGACCAACTACAAAATCTGATAGAAGAGACCAAATCAAGAAATAGATTCACGAAAATAAATTGCGAAAAGATAACAACACCATGGTGGAACACTAAATGCAATCAATTACTTTTCTTAAAAAAGCATTATCTAAAAAAGGCTAGAATCTCTCTCAAGGATGACCATTGGATCAAATACAAAAAGTTCTCTGCAAAACTCAAACAAGCTATTCGAGACAGCAAAAAAAAATACTGGGATGAGGTCTGCAAAATGCAGCAAAATTCTTACTTTCTCTTTCGTATATTCAACATATTAAATCGAAGAAAGAATGAAAAGCAGAAATCCAACATTATTCTACAACTCAACGGCAAAGAAATCTTGTCAATAAAAGACCAAACCAATACCTTCGCCAAATTCTTTGCTACAAACGATAATCACAACCCTATTCCTATTGACTATAATAATATAGAAAATTTTGATTTAAACAAACCAATAACATCAACAGAACTAAATAATGCAATAAAAAATACTCGAATTTCAACACCTGGAGAAGATGGCATCTCAGCACAAATTTTCAAAGGATTAAACCAAGAATCAACTACAATAATAAAATCTATTTTTAATGATATCTGGCTTAACTTCAAAATACCAAATAGCTGGAAAACAGCACTAATAATTCCTATTCATAAACCACAGAAACCAAAAAATAATGTCACTTCTTACCGTCCCATATCTCTTACTTCAGTACCTGCAAAAATATTCGAAAGAATTTTATCCCGAAGAATCTCCTCTTTCTTAATTAAACATAATAAAATTGAACCTACTCATCTTGGCTTCTTACCTTTCAGAGACAGTCAAACAGCAATCCAAACACTATTTTCGACAATAAAAAACGCCCATTCTCAAAAAAAATTCTTAATTGCAATATCTCTAGACATAAAATCTGCATATGACTCAATTTATATAGATGGCCTAATAATGAAATGTCTCAATATAGGACTCTCAGGAAATATCAAATGGCTTCATAACTTCCTTCAAGATCGGACAATAAGGGTAAAATGGGAAAACACCATATCAAACCCAATTGAAATGAGAAGAGGAGTTCCTCAGGGTAGTGTTCTCTCCCCAATTCTTTTCACAATATTCATGGCAGATTTTCATGAAACAATACCAATGGGTGTTAACTACATAATCTATGCAGACGATATCCTTTTTTATTGTACCCACGACAATCCAGATTACATAAAAAAAAATTACAAAACACAATAGAAAATATCAGTAGATGGTGCAACTATTGGAATCTTAAAATATCCCATAATAAAAGTTCAATTATAAACCTATCAAAAAAAAGAACTACTTTTGACTGGTGCTTTTCTATGAATGGCAACGTGATCGAATGGACAGATGAACTAAAATTCCTCGGCATCACAATCTCCAAATATGGTAATCTTAATTACTTCATCAAACAACTAAAAATAAAAGCATATAAACGCATAAATATCCTTAAAGCCCTAGCAAATAAAAATTACGGTGCTCGCACACATCACTTAATACACCTAGCAAAAACAACAATTTGTAATCTCTTCCATTATAGCAGTACAATTCTAAACTCATGCAAAAAAAGAAACATAAATCATTTAGAAATATGTCAAAACATGGCATTGAGAACTGCATGCGGACTCCCCAACTGGACTCCAAATATTATTCTCCACAAAATCACAGACACAATCCAAATTAAAACCCAAATAAAAAAAATAAGTAATAAATTCTGGATAAAGCACATTTCTTTGGGAACTTTCTCCCCTTGCATTCCATTATTCAAGATAATATTAATTTACTCGAACAAAATAGTTCGTCGATTATCTCTTGTTTTGAATTACTTGAAGACTTCAAGACAGATCATCTCATCATGTTCATCTTTCCAGTGGAATCATTCCCACTTAACATCTCGTTTTTTATCGAAAATTTGGATTTCCAAACAAAATCCCTACCAAATAATTGCATCCAGGCTCTCTTTAAAAATGTGACTGATCAACTACTCTTTAATTATCACCTAATAGCAACAGATGCATCTAAAACAAGCAATATTACAGCAATTGCAGGATATTCAAACAAATTAATAATCAAATACAGAATCAGCAACATCAACTCTATCTTTACTGCGGAAGCCTTAGCCCTATGCCAAGCATTAGATGAACTTATTGACTTTAACACTAATAACTGTATCTTCACCGATAGTAAATCTGTATTACTGGCTCTACAAAACTGTTCCATCAAATCATCGAAAGTAATCCTACGACTTAAAAACAAACTAATCAACACCGTAAAACTTGTTACAAATTTAAAATTAATCTGGGTTCCAGCACATAAAGACATTGAAATAAACAAAAAAGCAGATCAACTCGCCAAATCAGTAAAAGAAGAAGACATCTTTCTTGAATGGTTATCGCCGGAAGATACGACAAAATACATAGGAAACAAGTTGGACCTCTCTGATCGATCAATATTCAATCATAGCAAATACTACCAAATCTCAGGCAACCTTCCAAACATATATGACGTAAAAAACACTCTGAAGTCAAGAAAAGAAGATGTTTATTTTTCAAGATTTTTATCCCGAATGTTAATCACTCCAGATCTCCTATTTAGATTCAAACTAGCAGACACAAATCTCTGTGACAGCTGTAAAGTTATCGACTCATTTCAACATATCATCTTCGTCTGCAAAAAGTATTCACGCCCTAGAAAAAAACTCATCGAAAAAATAAAATTCCAATCTCAAAACTTCACCTTCAAAAATCTCATAAAAAGCATCATAAATAAACCACAACAAGCTAGAGACATAACTAGATTTCTCATATCAATTGAAAAGTTCTAATCTCATTGTATTTTTCTCTTAAATTTAGATCAATTAGGAAGATTGGAGACAAAAGCCTGATTCTGCAGCTAAAAGTCTCAAGAAAAAAACCAACCAACCAACCAAATATGCCATATTACATGACTGAATATTGTTTAGAATAACAAAAAAAATTTGAAACATTACTGCTTCTCTTGAAAGGTATGTGTTATGTTACATTTTCAAATCAATTTAATTCTGTTAGTGGATGCATTTATAATTACCATATGGTTGAACAATTTGCTAAAGTTAGAAATCTAATTCATAAGTGTTTCATTAGTTGCATTTTAAATTCAAATTCAATTTACTATACTTTGCAGCACACTGTTCATGTGATTAGTTTTAATTCAGAGTATTAACACCTTCCAAACCACAACCCCATGTGCTGGCTGATTCAACAAATTTGGTAGGCACCCATGGAGTTGATTGTTTGGGTTAAAAATAACATGTCAGTTGCATTTTGGACACCACTCAATCTGGTCGACAGAGGCTTTTCAGTATGCAATTGGTGAATGCAACCTTATACAGACAATAGAACCTCTGAAATCATTTATTAGCCATGGCTATGTATAAGTCGTGTGCAGTTATTTGTAAATATACATCTGCAAATTGTTGTATATAAATGAAAAAAGACTAATAATACAAGTCATGTCACATCACAAGGTGCCTTTAAATTTCACAAGTGATTTTTAATTAAAATTGATAGAACACAGTTCAGTGGTTGTTATTGTAGTGAATCGCCAAGAGAGCGAGAATGTACGCGCCTTTAAAAATATAGCAACCCTGGTATGTGTAGTGGGGTTGCAAGAAAGTACAGAGAGAAGAGTGCACGCTTATAAATTAATGTAAAGGATGGAAATAAAAAAATTGGTTTATCTTACAATGAATGGAGTTGAATTATGATTGAATATATTCACTGTTAACGAAGCACGTAAATATACCATATTATCTAATTCATGCAGTTCAATAAATGTCTGGTTGCTTATTGAGATTTGGGATCAATTTCTTTCTTACAACCAACAGATATACATTAATATAATACATGGAGTTTGGATTCCAGTGTAGTTTCTTAAGGGGGGAAATAGGTTTAGAACTACGTATTTTTACAGATATTCATGGATTTTTTGGCAAGGAAGGAATGCATATAATTTATTGAAACTAAGTAGATTTTATACATATATTTAAGTAAATACAGTAATTTTTTGAAGTATTTCCTCGGAAAATATTGATATTTGGTATTTTTTCAATTAACGTCACACTGGAGCAACACAATGGGCTATTGGTGACGGTCCGGGATCAATCCCAAAGGGAAAGATCCGAGGACAACACCACGTAATTTTGAACCACGGTCAGATGACGAGGCAACACCTGAGCTGGCACCCCACTCTCCAAACTTCCACACCACACCAACGTGAGGACGTTTGAGGCCACGACAGATTTAACGTGCACCAGCCCCCTTTGTACACGATGGTGTTTGGCTGGATTCGAACTCGCAACCCTTCGGTTGCTAGTCTGTTACTCTTCCAACCGGGCCACCGCGGCCCTAGGAAAATATTGAAGATATCAGCTGTCACCCATCGGAGGTCACCATTAGACGTAGCTGTTTGTGTACACTCTGGAGGCCACAGTTTTCAACTGAAATCAATAGGGTTTTAAATTTACTTTAAGGACATGTCTTTCTTCTGTATGAAACTAAGTTCTCCCCAAAAAATTGAAAATTGCATTTTTTTAGAGGTGTTTAAAAAAAGAGCATAATTTTTTGCTTTTTTTTATAACCTTTTTTACAATGAAAAAATACTTTAAACAATAATATTACTCCGAATTTAGGTTCATATAGAGCGTAAATGTATAAAGAAACTAACTATCAATTTTCAAAATGATTGGTTAAGAACTTTTTGAGCTAGAGTGTACACAAATTCAAAAAAAGTCGTTTAGAGAAAAACACATTTGAAAAAAAATGACCGAAAACAACAAATTCAAGGCAGTTTTATTTGAACTACTTACTGGTTAATCAATGATTCCAGCACCATATAATGATAACTGTCAGATCGTCACCATAAGGATTTAATTTGAGTACTGCAGAAAACATTTTGGAATCTCCATCGCCGATATAATTACCGTATTTCACTCCATATAACTCCTTTGATCTTGAAAACATCATTTTAACAGATTCCACTTCCATGCTTCCCGCAGATCCTTCATGCATTTATGTACAAGTTTCTTTGTCCATGATCCTCTTGCCAAGCTAGATACTCTGGTGAAGTTTTCGACTTGTTTCTCCATATTGCACACGCATGACAGTAACTACTCCGTACATTGAGATCAATGACTTTTCCACAAGAGTTGTTACGCAGTATAATGATTTGAATCCTCGTTTCTTACGAGTTCCATCACCAGATACTTTTAAATTCAGAATAGGTCTTTCACGTTTTTGATTTTCTCTTTTTTCTTCTACAGCTTTCTTACAGCAAAGTTCATACACTTTCTTCACAGTGGCGTGGATATGATTGTACATTGCATTTTAAGTATCTTCAGATATACCACTGCAGATGTACATGTACATTGCAAAATAAATTTAATCCTTCTCTACCAACCCCCAAGAGTCGCATGACAAACACAATCCTACGATTTATCTCAAATCTAGTATTGATGAAAGGACCTGATTGGATTTGTTTCAATCCACACTTGTAAGTAATTGATAACAAGCTTGAACCCGAGGCCACGTATTCCAGTTTCTGCAAATTTAACATCCTGCTTGCAATTTCAACAAATAAGAATATCCGACAAAGCTGTGAATACAGTAAAAATTCAATAACAATGTTGAGGATTAACAATCACATTGTCACTAGTGGCATCCGAAGGTTTTTTTTGTGCTGATACTTTCTTTACCTTCGCACATTTACTCGATTCACTATTAGAATACTGATTTCCACGGAAAGATCTTTTACGTGGTCTACTAGTGTGATTAGAAGTACCATTATTTTATTTTTTAGTTTTTTCGGATATGTTGACATTTTGTCTCCGAACTTGAAACACACGTTACGAAGGTCGGTGTTAAACTAATGTTAAAATACACGCTTTGTCAAAAGATGCCAATGCTTTTAATAAATATCTTCTACTCAAGGTCTCTATTGTGCAAATGAACCGTTTTACATGCAACGTGCTCTGGCACTCTACGAGAGACGCTCACTTAACCGCTCATAACTTCAGAACGAATTGAAATTTTTATTTGAAACTTTGGGAACATATTTTTGAATAGTTTTACTAACAATTTATGGAAAAAAAATTCAATTTTTTGAGTCATCTAAAACCTATTTCCCCCTTAAGGAACCATTTACTATAGAAAATTGTAAGGCACTTAGGTCCTTGCACAGGCACAACGGCGGACAAAGAGAACTGATAATAATGAAAATAATTCTGATTTGAAATTATATGTTGCTTTTAATATTGTTATAGTATGAATTATATGTTATATAGTATAAAATACAACTAAGTACTCAACAATTTTTACAAAATGAATTCAGTAGGGGAAATGACTTAAGCTTGCCAGAATGCATGAAATGAAAAAGTTGACTAGATCAAATAATTAAATTGTCAGGATTATGCAAAATTATCATCAAAATATGCATATATTTTCATACCTTCTTCTACAAAGAAAGGGATTTTATTTTCGGACATGAGGCGAGAACCCCATTCTGGAATGCTGATGGATAAGGGAATCGGAACATGCAGTGACACAGACCTCTCTTTCTCTCCACTTCCATATTTAAATTCAAATTCTTTCAGTGTTGTCTGAGTAGTCATGCTCTGCATAAAAAATAGAAATCAAAACATGCATATTTCATTCATTCACAACCCAGATCCCCCAATCAAGGCTGCCAAAGCACTTATGAAATAGTAGCATAAATTTTTAAATATAGTAGCAAAAGAAGTCTCCTCTAAAACCCTATTTAGTAGCTCAGATACAAAATGAATCGGTTAAAACACAAAATGTATTAATTAAGTATGAAACATGTAGAAAATCTCGCCAAGAAATTTGAATTTTAAAATCTATATTTTCTTAATATGGTTTCCAGGACAATCTTTCCAGACAAACAGATTCTGATGTTTTCTTCTAAGGTTACCACAGCTTGGTGCTAAAACTTCGAATTTGACATCCTTTAAAAAATTTTCTCTAAAGAAAAATATTTTTTCCATCCACTATTATTAACTAATGATAGATGGAAAATTAAACACCAAAGATCAACAAACTTTTGTTGACCTTTGTGAAAGAGGCTGAAATTTTCAGTAATTGAACAAAATTTTGAAAATAGGAGCTTTGAGATGATGTTGCTTAAAAAGCTACCCCTAGTTTGCCAAGGTGGGAAAAATAGTATCGAAGAATTAGCTTCAGACACCCTGTCCAACCCATCCAGTGTTTAAGGTTCATTCAAGGAGTGACTGGAATAACAATGAACTAGCATTCCAAAAGAGTAGACATAATAAAAGCAATTAAAAAAATTATGTCATTCCATCTGTGATGTGGGATGCAAGACGAACAAATCTCAATATGTTTTTAACAAGTTTTTTGTAATCCCATTGAGCCAGATCCATTTATAATTATCAGTTGGCCTTACCAGGTGATACTGATTTGTGTAAATGCAATCGAAGATGTAGTGGTAAGCATCATTTACATTCAACACTGACAGAGGGCATATTTCGTTCATTCACAAGCATATACAGATGTTTATAATTTATTCCTGATTAATTCTGTAAAAAATTATCTCAGATATATACTATATCACAAGAACACCTCCTACCAGTAAGGCGGAGTAGGAAAAGGTAAATATATTTTGAGTAGGGCTGACTCTGGTAGAAGTCTTAGTTTTATTTTCGGCAGCACAAAAAGGTAGTTAAAATTTTTTGGCTTGGTAACTAGCAAAAATCATAACAAAGATATCGTTACCACCACACCAAAGACACCAATCTGCATTTTGGCAATTTTCACCTTACTAAATTTTTCAAGTCACCATTTCATGTTTTATACTGTTTTCTGTAGACATAACCAATAGTTACTGACAATCAATTGCATGAAATTGTAAGAGTGGCCATAAGATTATGGGTGTAATTCCAAATCTGGTCTTGCAGTAGATGACTCTGGCTATTTATTTTATGAGCTCTTTTGTCTGCCATAAGTTTATCATACAGTACTTCTTACATGTTTTAGAAACATTTGTTTCATACACTAATATTTATTAAAAGGAATACTTTGTTATTTTTTTAACAATCATAATTGTATTTGAAGAAATCTGGAACATTGGATTAGATGTGGGGTTTTATGATGCAAGGTCCCCCAAAACAAACAGCACCAAGCTCAAGATAAAATAGTAAAAGTAATATAGATATGAAAGCATTATAAAATATTTTCTCAAGCACAAGGTATTTATAGCATGTAGATTGGTGATTGGTTTCAAGATGAAAGAAATTCAAGAAACACTTGTAGATCATTAGCATAAAATATAAAAAAATTAGACTCGAAATATTAATTTAATTTGTTAATAGATTAAACATGTTGGAAAAGAACAAATCAAATGGTAAACATGGAATGAATATAAAGGGATGATTAAAAAATTTGTTGATCCCCAACATTCGGTACAATATAAAAAGTATGAAGGTGATGGGCAGTGTGGAAATATTATATCAGATTTAATATCTGAAACATTGTTTTCTCAAATTAAGGATAAGGTTTCAAAAACAGCGTTATATATAGTTTTTTACACAGAAAGAATAAGGGGTTGTCTTAATTTAAATTATTTCTGAACGCGGTATTTTTCAATTCTTGATACGTGAAATTATATAATTTGGGTTATATTGAACATCATGCAACAGAAAAGTTACTTTAAATTGAACGAATATCTAGCCATGTTTTGTTAAAAACCAAGATCCACAGAAAATATTCTAGTATAAATCGCTAACTTTAAATCCGAAAACAGAGTCCCTCAAACAAAAGCTTTGACATTTTTTCATACCTCAAATGGTTTTTTTTTCAAAATTTAAATCATTTTAAAATATAAAGGAACAAATTCAATGTGAATGGTTTGAATTACAAGAATTATTTGAAACCGCCTCACTGTCACTCTGCTTTGTTTCTTTATTAAGTGTTTATCGCTTCAAGTTTAGATGTATTCCTCCTTCATCAAAAATTTTAATAGGTCAAATAATATCGATGCATTACGAATTTATTCACCAATTTAAATGTATAAAACTTGATGTAAAAATATTTTTTTAAATATGCTCTATTAGACATAAGTATGAGATAAATTTAAGATCTCGATATCTCATTTCAAACATTTTCGAATAACGAAACGTCGTCTGCTACAAAAATCGTTTTTATATTACAAAAATAAATGGCATCACCTCAATGACAATGTTTTCGTTTTTCATTGCGAACTGTGACCTAAATATTTATTTTTAAGTTTTTTATCTTTATTTCTGTTAGTATTGAATATCATTACTGGATGTGCTTGTTGGATTATTTTGTTTCATTTGAACTAGTTTCATTACGCGGTGCCTTACATTCCTAAGTTTCCGTTTCACAGCTTTTCTGTGGCGTGTGAAAAGTCACTGAAAATTTTAAAAATCGTAGTCTTGAACCGATTCTGTTGCAAACATGGCCAAAATTTTCGATAAAATGTTTATAAATGTGTTAGTTTTAGGGTTTTCTTTTATGCTTGTATTTACAGCATTTCAAACATGTGGCATGATACAGGTAAGAACAAATGAACACTTGTTGATTTGGCATGATTTTAATTCCATTTTTATGAAAAGTAATGTTGATCAGATTCTATTGTTTTCGACATTGCATATTTTTCATTAAGCTTTAAAAGTTATATTTTCCTTTGAAATGTTTACCTTGTGTTTCTTTAGTCCTATTTCCAAGTTATCAGGTCAACCTAACCTGAAATATGAAATTTGTATACCTTACACAAACTAAAAGTTCTGATTGTTGCTATCTGAGTAATTATCATTCATTAATTTTTAATTATTTAACTTAGGAAAATTAAAATGTTTTATATTTATTTTATAACATTTAACTGTTTTCTTGATTCAACGTGTTTTAATGATTTTGTATTTTCTATTTAGCGCATAGTTATTTCTAGTATGAATGACCAATATCCAAATTACGATGGAGATGGATACGTTAGGTAATAATTTTTACTTTTCAAAGTAAAACTTGTTTATTTTAGGTGTCAGGGCTCACAAAAATACAAATTTCAGTGGACTGTAATTATGTTTATTTATTTTGATTGAAATTTGTTCTATCCAAAGTACACAAAGAGTTGTTCTATCCTAAGTATAAAAGAGTTGTACTAGCCTAAGTACACAAAGAATGGTTCTTGAAACGGAACACTGGTGAAATCGTTTTACCACATCTAGAGATCAGGCACAAACTGAGAAGTTGGCAACTTGGTGCTTACCAAGTACATGAATAGTTACACCAATTAAGGAGTAGTGCCAACAACTGTCATGCAGATATGTACTGCACAAACATTAGGATTATTTTTATGAATATACAATGAGCAGTACAATGTAATAAGCATAATTCAGTGTAATTTAGAAATTCATATATATTCTCAAATTCTTTAGAATCTAAATTGGAACTTCAAAATTTTCTACCTGTCATTTACTTCTCAGAATGCAATGTCCTTTCTAAAATTGTCTACAAGGTGCATTTTAAATAATATGCATGTATAACTGAAAACTACTTTGATGTACTTTTTTGTATATATTAGTTCATGTGCATTAGTTATTTTATTTTAAAGTTTTACAACTGTAATGGGCAATAGAGTCATTCAAAAATTTGAATAAATAGGAGTCTTTCTTTCGTTTTCATAACTAGTATTTAACAAATTCAAAGCAAACTTTGATAAACAAAAATTTGTATAAAAAAATTAAATATCACTATGAAATATTTAATTTTTTTATAAATTATCTTCAAATATTGTAGTAGATCAGAGTTTTCAGTAGGATCAGAATTTAGGGATCTTTCATCCCTAAATTCTGATCCCCTGTAAACTGATCTACAATATTTGAAGATAATTTTTGTATGCACGTGCATTTGAATTGTGAAACTAATGTTGCAGAATATCTCTATTTGAATAAGATTGTAGTTCTTTGAAACACAAAGATAAAATACAGGAAGAATACTTCTTATCTTATTAAAAGTGCAACATATCCCATTTTTCTGATTTGTCGTAATCATTATGCCATATCGCGTAGCTCTGATAAGATCTGATAAAACAGTGATATCTGAGGTCCTTTCTGTTTGAGTTTAGTTGGTTTTCTGCATGAGGGTCTATTAAATAAGCTAGGAAGTGAGGGGCCCAGTACTTGTTTGTAACTTACGGAGAACTAATATTAAACAGTGCTGATTCCTTTATCAGACATAGCAAATTCTCTCTTGAAAGGGCATCAGCTCAAGTACATCCAACTCTTTCCCCATGGAAAGGCATAGCAAATTCTCTCTTGAAAGGGCATCAGTTCAAGTACACCCAACCTTTCCATGGGAAAGAGTTCATCAATACTAACCAAAACCACTGCAATGTATGAACTGGCCCCATTTGTATGAAACTCAGTCTCTGCTGATAAACAGATATGCGAGAGACTTGTTTTCTGTGAGCTAAATGATAAATTTTTATTGGTCAGTTGTCATTCCCAACCCATGTACAAATTCCTGAACCCCAGGGTTCCCATCAATGGGAGAGGTAAATATTTCCAATGAGTAACCAAATAAGTTTCAAAAACATCTACACCAGGCATGTCAAGTCCTAGGGCCTGACCCTCTGGAAACCTTTAAAATTTTTCTGACTAGGACTTCCGAACATAAGAGAAATATTACAAATAATGCGAGTTTCCAAATATGCTGAATGATTCAACATCTTCATTGTCTAGACAAATCCATCTGATCAAACTGCAAAGCATGTCTTTTTGGAATGCATTTTATATACATTTTGTAGCAACTATCACATTTACTGCATATGCTTTTATACAATATTTGGTTTTGTTTGGCCAGCTACCTTTACATTTTTCAAATTTATCACCTTCACCACTTGAGTCTTTGGAAGTATTTTCCCTTATTCCATTAACAGTTTGGAATTATTTTTGCTTTTGGTTTGACACAATCTGCCTTAATTCTTTTTCCTCTTTCAACTTTTTTTCATTTTATCCTTTCCTTTTAGATGCAGCCGCATGAGACGATCTATCTTCTATTTTTAAAATTTCTTTTGAGATATGAGTGCAGACTCTTTCCTTTCAAAAATGTTCATTGCTTCTGCGTTTATTCTCAGTGCTTGATCAACTCTTGCAATAATTGAACACCTGGTCAAATACTAAATCTCAAACAATTGCCAAACACTTAATCATCATGAAGTATCCAATATCAAATTTAAAATCCAAGTTTGCTTAAAAATCCAGCAATCAACAGTTTGGTCAATTACTGGAACACATGCAGTTTTGTTCTACCAGTAGATTGACCATAAAGCTTATGACTTAAAATTAATTTATATATGAAATATTACTATTTTTCAAACTTAGAGATATTTATATACCTTTATGCCAAATTTAGTTTAAAAAAGAAATAGAATTGAGATGAATTAAAATTGAGATCATTCCTCAAAACAACTATACTATGATTTCATAGATCCCAATGATTTGACACCTGTCTTTTGTTTTTATTTTTTATCAATAAAAAGATAAATTAGTGAACTCTTCAGATCGGTTACCATTTATTCCAGTTGTCCATTGGCCATAAGGATATAAATTTAATGTATTGTTGAACTAATTTGCTTGTTTTAATGAGAAATATTGAAGAAATGGTCAATTACTGGTAGGTTGTCAGGGGCTGGCGTGCTCACCCTATATGAAGCAAGTGGTGTTTTACTTACAACACAATAATTTTTTTAAGGTAGTGCTCACTACCTCCCATTCCATCATACCATTACCTCTAGTGTCCTTTAAGTAGAAAGTCAGTAATTTTCAGTTTAAAAAGGTCACTCTCGGAATCTTAAGCTAAATTCAAATAGGAGGCAAAAAGCAATACACGCAAACTAATTGCAGTTGAAGTTATTTCAACTTGAAGAGGAACACACATTCACCTCTGATTGGTTTGTGCTTTGCACCTTGTGCTTCCTATTTGAATTCACCTTTGCTATGAGTAGAAGCACATTTTTTTAACTTTTAATGTTATTTCATTTACAATATTGTTAAACTTTTATTTGGAAAAAAGATAAATTAAAAGCTTAATTTGTATTTGTTTAGTAAAAATCATTTTAAATCACCATAATCTGACAAATCTGATTTTTTTTTACCACAAGTTTCTAACAATGTTAGTTATGAACACTTTTGGCACAAAATCAACATTATGCTTTAAAAGATATTGCAAATTTGGTAGTTTTTCCCAAACAATCGATTGTAATTAGAGTATTTAAAAGATGAACTTACTCAGAACTTAATAAGTATTGAAATTTATAAGTTTTTAAATGTAAAAATGTGAATGGAGAGCTTCAGGTACATAATTTTAATATTTCTAATTATACATCACTGATTTCACTGGGTAAAGATGATATGGTCTAAAGCAAAAAATAGTCTGATTGTTTTGAGGTGAATTATTTTTTCTCACAATATTTGGTAAATAGAAATATTTCTTTTTCATTATAGTGGTCTAGAGTTCTATCCCAAATATCTTAAATAAACCTTCTGAGCAATATTTTACTTAACTTCTAATACTGCCTTTATAAAGGTTTTAATAGTCTTAAAGTACTTCTGCTGTAATGTACAATGTATTTTAACTTATCAAGGCAAAATAATTGTTTCCTGTGACCTTAAACACATATACATTTGTGTCAACTATGCTACCATGAAATGGTTTTGATTATTTCAATACTTATTAAAAATCTTGAGTTTTCTTGTGTATAAATATTTTAGGTAAACTCGTGGGAAACATTTTAACTCATTTTGAAAAAATTCCTGACAATTGTAACTTTTGGAATCAAGATCTTTTGAGAACTGAAATAGTTTGTTTCATAACTAATAACCTTTATAATTTTCTTTTTTAGCTTAGCCATAGTTTATACAGTGTTTGCATTATCCAATTGGCTGGCCCCATCTATTATCTGTGTAATTGGACCAAAAATATCAATGTTGATAGGTGGACTGGCATACAGGTAATGGTACTTTTAATATCTTCATAAATATTAATACTTTCTATTCAGCTTTTCTGGCAGAAAAGACATAATTATGAAAGTAATTTAAGTAATGAACATACATATGAAAAAGGTTGTTTTCAGTAAGAAGTGCTGAGAATTATATTGTATCTATTGGTGTTATTGTACCATTATACAGACACTGTTAATGGTATCGTAGCAGTTTTTCACCATTACAAGATATAGAATATTAATGTCTACCAGCTTTTTTTGAATGAATCAAAATCTAAATGTGCTTAAGTTTGTATATATATCTAAATCAGAAACAGCTATTAAATAAAAAATAATATTCAAACTCAACTTGAAAGAAGGTTTCTTTAAATCAACAATGTTTTGAAAGAATGGGATGTGTCAGGCCCCACATCTTCACTCTGGGCCTGAGTACTAGATTAGGTGACAGACCCCTCATGAAACATAATTTAGTCTTAAGTACCCAATATTTAACTTGCATAAATGTATAATTTTGTGTTTTCCTATGAACATTTCTGTAAAACTTTATTTTTATTAGCACATCAAAAACATTTATAACTGAAATTTAGAATATTTACTACATATTAGAAAAACTTTCTGCTCATTCTCTCATGGGGCCTTGGAATGTGTAGTATATTTAAAAATTAAAATTGCCAATTGTGAAAGATACTCATTTCTTATAATAATACTAAAATTCAGTTAGGTTCCTTGCACTTTTCAGACATTGTCATCCTCAGCTATGTTTTATTATTAATTTTTAATTAAAATTTGACATGTAAAATTAATTTCTTCGTTTAATTCATTTTTATTTTAGTCATGACATAAATGTCTTATTTTTCCAAACAAATTTGATTAAACCCTGATATTCCAGTTTTGTGTATTCATTGGCCTTATAGTATTTCAAAGAAATGGGTGCTAATTTTGAGATTACACATTCCTTGCTCTGAAGAAAAACTAATGTTTATTAGGAGCAATTATAGAATATTAAGACAATGAGATAAATATACATATAAAGTATGTGTCAGCATTCTTGAAATTGGAAAAAAAGCATTACAGCTCTGATACATTAAAATGTTTTTCTATTCTTGAAATGACCTCAAAAGTTCAACAAATATTATAATATCTTTATTTAATCCAAAATCATTTGTAGCTTTCCAAGAACACTACTCCTTTCTCTTATACCACATTTTGTGACTAAATAATCAGAATTTTTTTTGAAAATGCTTGGAAACATTTGACAGGTTGAAAAAACAAAAAGCAGAACTCAAGGTCACTAATAAGTCTTTACTCCCTCAGCTATAGAATGACTAGGTTGGTTTGATTCACGTTGATAATAATAAATTACTAGCTGAATTACCCGGCATTGCTCAGGTTGAATTGTTTATAATTCATCGTAATGTTACTCAATATTATTCCTATGGAAATTTCAAATTCGTTTTAGCCCCTGCAGACCCATAACAAATCGAACAAGGTTAATATATAGGCTATGTGTCCCACAGAATTCTACAGGATGAATGTACCAAATTTAGTGTGAATTGGTCTGACATCAATCGTATAAATATGCAATGTTATTCCTATGATTATTTCGAATTGTCTTTAGCCCCCTGTACCATATCGACAATAATAAACGACCACTTTCTATAAAAATAATCTTATATTATGAAAATTTACATTCCAGTAATAAAGCTACAGTTTAAGAATTTACGGGATACATAAACGATATGATGCTGAGCAATTTTCAGCACAACCTCACCCATCTGCGATTGCATCATACTTTAAGATTCTAAGAAAACTCTAAGGTCATCTTGAGAGGCGACTCCTGTAGATGTTCTGACGTCATCTGCACAGTCAGACCGTGAGAGAGCGCCCCCTAGCAATTGCTCTGTCCAGGATGACGAGGCTTTACACCCCTCTGCACACCCAAGAAAAATAGAACGGTGGTTAATAAGTAGCCTACATTACCCGCAAGGTTCCAAAGAATAAGTGTGTCAAATTTGGTGTAGATTGGTTAAATGGTGTAGATTTGTGTAGAGAACAGACAGATGCCAACTCCGCTTTATATGTATAGCTTAGACTGAACTCAGTGCCCATTTTTTCATAGCGCTCAACTTTCCATTCTGGTCACGTAGTACAGATCTGATTTTATAGACATATTCACTTCAAAAGAGCAATATATTTTAATGTTCGATAAACAAAGTGTTACTGTGTCTTGATTTTAATCCCATATTTCAAAGGTCCAAACTTGTCATACTTTTTATGTTCATTTTATTTTTATTGTTTTTTCATTTGATTTGTTTTGTTTTCATTACCTATTTTTATTTAATAAGGATTTTGTTGTGTATACAGTTTCTTTGAGTGTATTTTACTATTAATTTTCTTTCTTTTTTAGTTTGTTCATAGCAAATTTTTTCTTCCATGAGACTTGGTGTTTGTATCTTGCTTCAGCAATCATTGGTTTTGGTGCTTCATGTAAGTCATGATGACCTTCTGTTTAGAATTTGTCTTTAAAGACTTTATTTTGTATCATTATATATCTTACCATTTATTTTGTCAATGAATTTACTTTCACATTTAAACTTAATTTCAGTTTTTGTTTAGTATTTTTATTGTTATTTAAGTAAAAAAACATGTTATTCATACTATATGAAACAATATTTTCATTTATATCCCTAATCTTACACCTGGGCACACCTATGGAGGGTGGTATGGGGCTTGTATAAACCCCTCCCAGCCTTAGGAAGCAAAAATATACTTTTTAAAATTATTTTTCTGTTTAAAAAAATCGAGTATGAAATTTTTTTGACATTTTCTCCATTTTCAATCATGGGTCACTGGCTCAGTGAGTTTGACCTCTGGGCAACCCACGAGTAGTAAGCGTTGAAGTTCGATTCCTCTCTGGGTGCATTTCTCTCTTCTGTGTTGCTAAAACTTTCCATGTGTGTATGTCCATTTATGTGGCATTGTTTGTCTTATGTTTAGTGCAGCTTGTCCAAATATGGCCCTTGTACCATAAAACCAACCAAAATGTAAAAAGTATCTTCAATCATCAAATATTTATTCATTTTTATCCTTTGTGCAAAAATGCACCAACACTTATTTACAGACAAAAGAGAAAACAAACAATAATATTGACACTTGGAAGATATTTAAATTCTTTATTAACCCTCCAAGCGGCACACCCTAATACACTCGGAAAATTCAGTTCGAATACAACCCAAAAAATTTCCACTGCAAAGCGGCAGACCCGAAGTATTAGGACATATTGTACGGATCCCCAGACATCTCATTCCTTGAAATATTTTGGGTATGCTGCCCACTACGATGAAATCTCATCAAACTGTACTTGGGCATGCCGCTTGGAGGGTTAATGAGGAGTTGAACCATCTTTTACCCCTCAGTACAACTTTTATGAGAGTAAAGGTAGTCACTCTAAAACTACTCTATACTTCAAAGAAATAAATTTTTAATTTAAAAATCATGACCCACATTTATTATTCTTGGCCTGATGACTTAATTGTCTCAAGTTAATACCCTCTAAAATGTAGAGCTTATGTCTCATTTTGAACAACGTATCCCCTTCAGATTGTTATTTGACATTGTCTGTCTTGCTTCTTTTGCATCTTGGTCTACATTCCATGTATATGTTTTAATTATGTGTTATCCAGTTTAAATGTTCATGCAAAAATTAAAATATTTTTATTTATTAAATATTCGTATTATATACATACATTGTATTTGTAGTAATATTTTAAAATTTTCTTGTCCTAATTTGTCTTACAATTTTTAGTGTTTTGGACTGGACAAGGTAACTTTTTAACAATTAATTCGGACTCTGAAACAATGTCAAGAAACAGTGGTGTGTTTTGGGCTTTGTTACAGTGTAGGTTAGTATACAGATTTATCTTTTAAAGTTTCTTATTTACATTGAATTGAACATAACATTAATTTGAGCGTTTTATCATTTTAATATACCTGTGAGAACTCTCATTACATACAAAATAAACCATTCCTTTATTTTCATTGTTCATTGCATAAGGAATAAGGTTTTCTATAAATTTATATGCATAAAGGCACTAGGGGTCTTTCTTCATATTAAATTGCTGAAAAACTTCAGTTTCTAATGACAAAACCCAATTTCTTATTGTGAAAATGCTCATTTTTGAGTGAAATATGGCCCTTGCCCCATGAAGCCCAACAAACCTTTTTGACTAAAAAGTGCAATTTAAAATGTATAAGATTAACTAAACTATGTGTTAAATCTAGATTGTGGTATTAATGACAATAATTTATTTTGTAGTGTTTTGTTAAACAACATATTTGTTTACTTTTAATTACAAGGAAGGTAATTCTTCTAAATTCAAATGTGCCATTTGATAGAGTACAAAATGTGCTATAAATTTATGTGCGTAAAATTTGCATGATGGGTCATCTTCATATTAAATTGCCCACAAACTTCATAATTTCCAATGACAACACCCAATTTTAATTTTTTGAAAATGACCCTTTTTTATCAAAAAGTTCAATTTAGATTTATAAAAAACATTTGTAAAAAAAGATGCAAGATTGTGTTATTAATGCCAATCATATCTTTTGTTGCTTGTTTGGCAACATGTAATTTACTTTTAATTACAAGGAAATGGTTTCTTCTAAATTTAAAAATGCCATTTTATGATAATATAATGTTCTATGTATTTATATACATAAAATTTGCATAACAGGTCACCTTCATATTAAATTACTTACAGACTTCACAATTACTAATGACAACGCTCAATTTCTTAGTTTTGTGAAAATACTTTATAAGTAAAAAGTTATATTTAAAACTTTTTAAATAAAGTAATTTCTAACTAAAACAATTTAATATATTAAACTAATCTGCGATACTTAATTTACAATAATACTTATGATTACAATAGTTTTACTTCACATTTGGCTATATTTGCCTTCAGTTGTGAAAACTATTTAGTTTTAGATTGGAAATAATGCCAATCATTTCTTTTATAGCTTGTTATTTGGCAACATATTTGTTTACTTCAAATTCCAAGGTAAATCAACAATTGATGAACCAACAAGATTTACAGTATTTGGTGTCCTTCTTGGAGTAGCATGTGCAGGTGTGGCATTACTATGCTGTTTGAGGACTGGAAAACAAGAATCTGTGAATGTCACAAGTGATCCTGGGTAAAATTAATATTCAGAAATCTTAATTCCTAGTATAGCATTTTCTAACCTTTTTAATATTATTTTTAACTTATTTCTAACATTTTTTCCCATATGCATACTGTATTAGAAGGGGGTTAACTGAAGACACCTTGTATATTCAAAGGTACAGAAGTCAGAATTTTTAGCATGCATTTATGTAAAAACTTAAAACTGATTTTTACATGGTTATACTATTGTGCATGTGCATGCTTTGTAGTTAAGTTGCCTTCTGATTCTATTACAAAAGAAACGGATTTAAAACACTACAATTATATTGTATACAAAACGTATGCACCATGTATTTTATGCTGAATGAAACATCTCTAAAAACAAAAAAAATATGCAGAACATCTGGAAATAAGAGAAACATTAGTGAATACTTATATTGAGCTATTTCATGAAAGAAACATATACATATACAAAACCTTAATACAAAAAAAATATTTATAAGATGCTTGTTTTTATATATTTTTGTTTCAAACATGGGAATCTATTTTTGTCTGTTTCCAAAACTAAAGTTTTCTTTAAATTTTTTCTGTAATGTAATAAGGGGTCTCTGACTCAGTGGTTTTTCCCACTGTTCTAGCAACATGGGAGTTGTAGGCAGCGCAGGTTTGATTTCTGTCATGTTCGATATGTTCTTGGGTGTATTTCTCTTTTCTGTGTCAGTAAAACTCCTTATGTTTATATCCATAAACTTGACTTTGCTTGGTCTATTGCCCTCGTGCCATGAAACCCCCACCAACCCGTAACTTATTTAGCCCATTTTACCAGTTTGGTTACTTATGTCAAAAATGTTACTCTTTTGCAATTGCCTTTATAGCCAACCCAATTTAAACAGCACCAAAAGATAGTCAACATCCTCCATGCGAAGTAGTTAAACAGGCAGGCAGTCGTTGCTGGACAAAAACTTAACTTTTGATTACACCTACGTTAGCATTGTATGAATACATTATAATCATGCCACTCCATGCTGAGTATACAGCCAGATTACTTGAGTAAGAAAAGTACCAGCATAACACTCTTTAGAAGCTACAAAGCTGCTTACAATTCAATGCTGATTACCGAAGCTCCAACATTCACAATAACATCTGAATGAAGCTGTTGGCAGTCAGCAATTAAATCATTTCAATATTTTATCTGAGATTCGCCATGTACTGCTTGCAATGTATGACTCGCAATGTGCATAGAAGAACATGCCTGCACCACAACTCTGAAATAAAATTCATTCTTTATTCCTATATAAGTTTTGTGTGATATTAATGTGTAATTTTTGCTACTGCAACCATCAAATGTCTGACTCTGCTTTGAAGAAGTACATACTTGATTGTTCTGTATTTTAATGTTTCTTCCTTTAGCTCTCCTCAACAAAAGCCTGGGGCCTTAGCTGAATTTTGTAAGTATATTTTCTAAAGAATATTACTTTGTATTTATTCTTGGTTGAATATTTATAAGCTAGTTACATTTTGTATGCTAGAATAGTTCATATTAAAAGCATTTTCATTTTGCGTTAAGTTGCTTAATTTTCTCTTATCTCAAAGTAATTTATTGTTTACATTATCATGTTTCAATAACAGTAATTATTTGCATTCTGGTTTCTCTAAAAAACTTTTGTCACAAATATTTTTCAGTTGTAATATAAATTGTAAGTCCTATAATCTGATTGATAAGTTGGAATTTCAGAGCTTCCACGGGTGACTGAAAGGTAACCTTTTTCTATTTTTCACCTTGGTGACTAGGAAATAAATTTTTTAAGTAAAATCTTTTTAAAAGCTCCTATTTTCGAAGTTTTTGTGACTTTTTTAATTCACTGGAGTCCAGAATTAAGACACCCTGTTTTTAAAATCAATAATGCGGTTTTGTATGAGTTTATTCATTAAAATAGATGACTGGTTTGAATGTAAACAATGCAGTTCAACTGTTAATGTCGGATACTTTCTGGCTCCGAGAGTGTTCAGTTCCAAAAATAATAGCTGATATCCTATGGGCGATTTGGTAACCCTTTCTCTTACTGGGTTTATTACCTTTCTGGAAAAAGATTCCCTAGATCATCTGTCTTTTCATCAGAGCTTCATTGTAGAATTAAAACATAATTTAAATTCATGTATTGAAGAAAAATGCAAATTCAAACATTGATGTAAAAGTGCTGTATTTCATTGAAATAGAGGATTCTTTTGACACTGTCTTATGCTTCATGTTTGTAATAAAAATTGGTTTTTTTTAAATTTATATATGTATATGCATGTTGCTGATGTGAATTGTGAAAGCTGTATTAAGTTTTCTCCTCTTTTCAGTTAAAGCAGTACGTTTATTGAAAACCAAAAACATGATTCTACTGGCCATCACTTTTCTGTACACAGGTAAAATATTCATAGCCATGAAATTTTAAAAACCAAGTTTTAAATTGTTTCTTTAGCCTATTTCACAAATTCTTAAAAGGTAGGTATTTGAATTAATGTCACATTGGAGCAACGCTACAGGCTATTGGCGACGGTCCGGGATCAAACCCGAAGACTTAAGATTCAAGGACAATACCACATAATTTTGAACCGCAGTCAGATGACGAGGTCACATCTGAGCTCGCACCCCACTCACTCTCCAAACTTCCACACCATGCCAATGTGAGGGCATTTGATGCCACGACAGATTTAACATACACCAGCTCCCTTTGTACACAATGGTCTTTGTTGGATCCAAACTTGCAACCCTCCGATTGCTAATCTGTTACTCTTCCAACCAGGCTACCACGGCCCCAAATCCTTAAAAGTCAGTCTTCTGAAATTGAGTATTTAAGTTACATATATCCCCAAACCTTTCTTTTGCACACTATTCGTATTAACTATTGAGTTCCCTGTCAAACTCATTAATTCAAATCTAATACTTATCTCTCAGAATCATGTGAATCAACCTCTAAATTTGCTGATTATGCCCACCTTTCCCATACTATTCATATTCGTTTCTTTACTCCACAATCAAATTACCATGCAGTCATTAGTTTAATGCCTTTGCATTCCTCTCTCAGAAGCCTGCGACTCAAACCCTAAATTTGTTGATTGTGCACTACCTTTCCTATATTGTTAATTTGCATTCTTTTATTTCTCTACTACCTCTAACCTCCATACGGCTTGGACGTCTGACCTCTGGATCTGCAAAATTGTCTTTGATGCACATAATGCACATCAAAGACAATTTTTCTACCATATTTAAGTTACCACCAGTGGTTCTGTGGAATCATTTTCTGAGAGAATTTTTTATTATACTCTGGTCATAAAAGAAACTGAAACAAAATAAACCCATGAAGAAATTGGCCAAATAAATCATGTGGTAGTGTAAATAAAGCACCCTAAACACCAAGCAGAATCAACGTTTTTCACTGTTTCTTCTCAAACTGTTTTGATCCCAAAGACACTAACTCATTGGAACAAATGAGTTAGTAAAAATAAACAATCCAATATTAAAATTTCCAGTATAGTTTAAGAAATAAAAACTAACTAAATATTATGTGAAATAAAACAATTAAAATTGCCAATTATAAAAATTCATGCTCAAAAATAAAACGACTTAACAATATTGCCATAGTTACCTACTAGGGGTGTTCAAATGAAAAGGTACGAAACGACACTGTGGGTATAATTGAAGTCTTTATTCAAAAGTAATCACCAGAGGACTGAGCACAACTATCCTACTGTTTCACGAGCCGAAGGATTCCCTGTTCCCAGAATTCCTGTGGCTGTGACAAGAGCCAGTCCTCCACTGTGTCCTTCAGTTCGTCGTCCGAGTTGAAGCGCTTCCCTTTGAGATGTTTTTTAGCGGACAAAACAGATGGAAGTTGTAGGGCGATATGTCCGGGCTGCAGGGCGGATGCTCAAGCTGCTCCCTCTTGAACTTGGCCAGTACACTTTGTGTGACCCTGGAGACGTGTGGATGTGCATCATCGTGGAGCAGAATCACTCCCTCTGTGAGCAGCCCAGGCCGTTTGCTCTTGATGGACTTGCGTAGGCTACGGAGTGTCTCACCTACCGGTTTAACACCTTCCGCAATCAGAAATCTGATAACACCTTGCTGCTCCTCAATCGTCGAATTTTGCAATGTGAACGCCATGATGTCCTCACACGCACTGCTGCGTCAATTGGACGGAACACACAACTGCATGCTTCTCTTCTGCGTCATGTGCGGGCGCCCGCGCATGCGCACAACCACGCCGGTACTCGTGCATTCGCTTCCTTAGATGTCTCACTACGTTATCCCAAAGCGGCATATGCAAATTTCAACCGGTTTGGTTTTTACGACGTTTCGTACCTTTTCATTTGAACGTAGTATGACAAGATGTCTTCTTTTGGAACAGACTAAAGGTTTTACAAAGAATTCCTTTGGAATGTATGCTTTTATTTTAATATTTTTCAATTGTATTTCTTTCATAATATGCTTTAAAGCATATCACCCCAGTCAATCAAAGCCACTCATCTCATATACAATCAATGATACAATGAAAGATCTAGACGAGAAAGGTAGAGTGAATTTCTTCACACATATATATACATTTCAAGCCCATTTTATATTTGTTTATTCAAAACACTACTGTTTTTCTTCCATGCGCAACTTCTTTATTTTAAGTATGATACACATGGATATATTTTATGTGTGACCAAACAATTACTATTTTTTAAACCTGTGTTTTAATGTTTGTTATTTTGTTCTAGGTTTTGAGTTAACCTTCTTTAGTGGAGTATATGGTTCAGGTATTGGTTTTACAAAACGCTTTGGCAGTGACGCTGTAAAATATGTTGGAATATCAGGAATTTGTATAGGCCTTGGTGAAATTATAGGTTAGTAAAGTGAAAATTTTCATCACTTCATATCCTGTTGAGATACCACTTTGCATATATATACATAACACACACACATCATCGACTTAGAGCAGAAGCTCATTAGCTGACAAATTTATTTTTAGTGTACAGCTGTTTAATGGTCAACTATTATTTTTGAGGTCAAGAAATAAGTTATAAAGATTTTTGTAGGGCTATATATCTTTTAAACAGGTTATAATATGCTAACATATTTATCATTACTATAAAATAAGCATTTAGTGTCTCCAAAAATATCAGTTAATGAGTTTCTGCTCTAAGTTTACGATATACATATTACACCCCTTAATTAAACAGCACAATCAATCTATTTTGTTTTTCAGAAATGAACTTTAGCTGCTTTTATTAGTCCAGTGATACTTGTGTTGACAAGTTATTTTTATATTAGACTAAAATTAGTTTTCTACTAAGATACTTAGTCTTCTAAAAACTGTTCAAAATTGTATTATTGATAAATTAAATGAATATATTTAAAAGTAAAGATTTTAGTTATTTTTGTAAGTTTTAAAAACTTTTGCTTTGCACTTTATACTTACATTTTATTACTATTTGCTGTGGTTTTTGTGTGTGTTTTTATTATTTTATAAGATTATATTTGTATTATTTTACTTCTGTAGGTGGAGCAGTGTTTGGAATTTTTGGTAAAAAAACAAATAAATATGGAAGAGATCCAATTGTTCTACTTGGATTTTTGACTCACATGGTTACTTTTTTCCTTGTGTATATCAATCTACCTTCTCAATCAACTCTTCGAGAAACTATGCAGTTTGCTATTATTAAGAGCAAGTAAGAGTGAAACCATTTCACATTTAAAAGTATAAGGCTTGATTTGTTTTAATTTGTAAAAGGGCCCACAAAAAGCCTTAATATTTTCTTAAAGTCTTAAAATTTTTAAAAAGCCTAATTTTTTTCAAAAGCTTTACATATTTAATTTTAATAAGTCCCATCCAATATAGATCTTTCCTTCCACCTTCTAAAATCAATATCAATGACACTTGACCTTGAACAAGTATCATTACTGGGTCTGAAATCCAACCAAACTCACCATGAAAGTTTTTTCCCAGGTTAATCTACATAAATGTATCCTTAAGAATATGTAAAATAGCCTTAAAAGGACCGTAATTTTTCTTTTGCTATAAAAGAATGGGGACCCTGTTTAAAATTTAAATTAATATTTCCATGACTATCCAAAAGTTTGATTGATTTTAAGGTTTTCGATTATTTAAAAAAAGTCGAGAAAATACTATCATATTTATTTGTTATTCCTAGCCCTCCAATGTCACACTCTAAAAATTTGATTTGAATGCATCTCGAAAACAACTAACCAAATGGTAGACCTGAAGAATTTGGACATCTCGCCTTACTCTGGAACATCCCAATGGGCTCCGGTAACCCGTTTGGAAGAGTAACGGATTAGCAACTGGAGGGTTGAGAGTTTGAATACAACCAAAGACTCTCATGTACAAAGGGGTTGGTGCACGTTAAATCTGTCGGGGCCTCAAATGTCCTCACAGTGGCATGGTGTGGAAGTTTGGAGAGTGGGGTGCCAGCTCAGGTGTTACTTCATCATCCGACCATGTTTCAAAATGATGCAGTGTTGTACTCAGATCTTCCCTTGAGGATGGATCCCTGACCATTGTCAATAGCCCGTTGTATTGCTCTAGCTCGATGTTAATTAAAATAACTACCTGAGGCATCCCACTCCTTGAAATATTTCAGGTCTACCAACACTGCAGAGACCCCTCCAAACTGTACTCTGGTGTGTGCTCTTGGAGGATTAAGGTTCCATCGTTAATTCAAGGAAAATTCTGTGAACTAGGCACAATTTTATGCTCACATAGTCGACTAGGTTTGGACACAATATCTCATGGTCTCCTAAGCAGAGTGGCTCATCTCAGCCCCCACTCCTTAGAATTCGAGTGACAAAGGAAACAACTGGACAGGGGCTGTACTTATTCATGCACTGTAATGTTCAAAGTAACAGCTTGGGGTCAACACCTGCAGATTTTCCACTGACCGGATGGTTTTTAAGGGGTGGGTGTATGATACCTTAATTAACTGTTCCTCAGTGTCAACTCAAGGGACAAAAGAAGGGAGATTTCAAGAATTCAAAGTGGGCAGATGTATATGTAACGGTCACAGGTCATTTTGAGAGTCAATTCAAGTGTCGCTTTTTGAGTGCTCGCAACCTTGGAAAACAAATCCCTGAATTAATTGTGCAAATTTTGTAAGTTCTTGTGTTAAATTAGAGAACTATTTTAATCATATTTTGGCTGTGTTGTCGTTTTTAGCTTACCATCCAGCCTACTACATTACTACACAGAGCCCATATATTAGCATTAGCTATTTAAATCAAAGGAAAAGCTAGGTGCTCTTATTTCATGTTGGATTCAATTTAATCTTACTCTGATTCAGTAATAAATATAGAAATGTGTTAAACAAATCAGCCACTGAACTGTACTTAGAAAAGCTGATTAGCTTTTAACTTTGTTTTAAATATTGTGTATTATATTCAACCAAAATTCTTAATTAGTAGCTATTTTCCATATTTTACACCTATTAAATTGTGCTTTGATTATCAAGTTTTTAGACCTAATCGTCATTTTTGACACTAAAACTTTCTGATGTTTCTGTTTGTATCAAGGTCATGATCTAAACCAGGAAAATTGTATGTGCTTTGAAAATAAACTTCTTTTAGAATATTGTTTTCTGCCATTGTGCATTATTACTAACTATTCTAAGGCTTGAAATTAAACCAGGGTTCAAAATTATCAGTTAATCATATTTCACACCTATAAATTGCACTTTGATAATCAAATTCTTAGACCCAGTCATCATTTTTAATGCCTAAGTATTCTTATGTTTCGGTTTGTATTAATCGTATAACCAACATCAGGAGAACTGCTTTGAAAAAATGGTTTTTTAGAATATTGTTTACTATCATTGTGAGTAATTACATTCTAAATTCCAAACTTAAACATTTTTAAAGTTAGATTTAAAACTAGAGAAATATCCTTAAAATTATTTTTTTAATTAATAATTTTGATTTGACAATTAAGTTTTTACACCCAGTCATCATTTGTGATGCCAAAATTTTCTGATATTTCTTTATTGCCATTGTGAGTTATTACTAATCATTCTAAGGCTCAAACTTAAAAAATTCTGAAAATAGATTTAAAACTATTAAATTGTCCGCAAAGTGATGAAAAGTGTCCTTAAAACTACCATTTAAGTTTGAACAAAAAATATTCCCTTAAAACAATTTGCACTTACATTTTTCAAAATTCTGAATAAGCAAATTCGAACTTGGACATTCAGCTAATATTTAGTGTTCTTTATAAAATGCACTATAAAATCTCAAAAGATAAAAAACAATGGCCCTAAAGAAAAAATCACCCTTTAAGAGAATACACTAAAAATATGGATGTCATCACAAAGTTAAAATCTTCATTACATTGTGTTTATATGCATCCACGAAAACCAAGTAATTTTGAAATTACACCTTATTACAATATTTTAACAATTGAAGAAAAATTGTTTAGATGCCATTGACACTTGACTTTCTGCTCCTAATTTCTAATCCTGTACCAAACGATATTTTAATTTCATTTATTTTTGAAAGTTGATATTGTAATTTGAGGAATGTGGCAGTTTTTATTTGCTGGTAAACGTATGCTATTGAACAAAATATAGCACCTTTGAGAGGATATGTAAATAGAACTCTAAAAAAGTTCAAATATAATTTTAAATCTGATAAATTAAAATTTAAGTGTTTATATTTTCATCAATTCTGTTCATGTTGGCAGCTCTCCAAACTGTCAAGAAAGCCTTTTTACTATAATCCTTGACTTTCTTCAAAAGTGATTAATTTTTAAAAAGCTAAAAAGCATATTTGAAATTAACTTTTTACTGTTCTTCATTTTTAGTGTTACTCTTGCCATGATTTGTGCATTTGGATTGGGTTTTGGAGATGCATGCTATAACACCCAGGTGTGTATGAAATCTAATGAGTATTTTTTATGAGTAAAGTTGTACTGTTGCTAGAAAAATCTTTATCAAAGCCATTTTTTTTCAAAACATCTTGTTGACTTTTCACTTGCTGTTATGTTTCTTTTTCTCATTTTCAAACTTCATGGGTTCTCTGTATTTCTCATCTGTATGAGATTAATTTCTAAAATGTAAATTTCTGTCTGCGATCATTTATTTTATTTGTATTAAAATAACATCACTGTTTTAAACATTTATTAAAGGTATGTGTCCAGCGTATTAGGGAATTTGAAACCTGTGTTTTAATACACAGGTATTTATTATCCTCTTATATACACAGTTTCACTTAACAATTAGGTTCTTAATACAGATATTTTCGTGTTTCATTATCTTTGTACAAGTTTTCTCTTCTAGATTGGGTTCTTACGAGTTAACTAAGAAAATTATTATAATTTTATTTAACTTTCAACTCTGCAATTTTCTAATGTTTAAAATTGTTGAACATTTTTCATTACAGTTTTTAGCTATGGAATTCAGAAATAATTTTTATAGATAGTAAATGGAGAATATTTTAATGCATTAAGTTTGTTCATATTTTGAAGAATATATAAATGGCTACTGTATTCATAGAATTAAACTAGATTATCTTAGCAAGTTTTGTAAATATCCTTGCGTTTGAATATGCATGTTGTACAGATCTGTTAGTCCAAGTACACATATACTAAAGACTGCATGGATTAAAATCGATTCACTTGCATACACAATCGACAAGTGTTCCCATGTCAATTATGTAGGCATGAAATTATTATCTTCATTTCCCTATTAGATAAATTTACTTGTTAATGGGGTTTTTCATTTCTGGTTTCATTAATATGAAGAAATCTAATTCTTAATAAGTTTTCAAGCAATGTAGTAAAAAAATAGCTTCATCTGTATATGTATAAGCTTTTTATATTTTCAGATCTATTCCATTTTGGGTTCTATGTATGCTGAAGACAGTGCTCCAGCTTTTGCACTCTTTAAATTTTTTCAGGTAGAAATTTGTTTATAATTATTCATTTTGCATATTATTCACACTGCAAGTTAGTTTGTTTACATGCATTGAAAAACTACAATCAATGTGACCAATCAAGTGTCATTGAACTACACATGTATGTCCTCTTCCTAAATTGTCTCACAAGTGCCTTATTGAATTGATGTCTGGTACATGAGCTGATCATTAGCTAAATATAGGAACTCCTCATTTAACGACATTTTCTACTTGAATTGTCTTGTGATTGGCGCAGCTTGATCCAATATGGCCATAAAACCTAAAAACGACCAACCTCACTTAACAATCACTCAGACTTACAACTCTCCTGTGCAGAGAATTCCCTTTCTCTGCCTGTCTTGAGGATTGGTCTAGTTTTTTTAGTCTAGTTTTCACGCACACCAGCAAAACCTGAGCCAGTACCAACACCAGCTCCAGATGCAGTATAATCAAATGGGGGTTTCACACAACCTTATCTAGACACCGGCATTGAACTCAATAAATTGGATGCCAGAATATTCTCATTGCATGTTCTGTTGATGATTTGTATGCCTTACTTACCCTCGAGATGACTAAAACGTTAATCTGACTTACTTTTTTTCTGAATGAACTTTAGTTTTTTGGTACCTCATTTTAATTATTGCTGATTATATTATTTTTATGTTCTGTAATGTATAAGAGATGCAGATTAAAACAAAAGTTATCAAATTGGAGCTTCCTTTAGACCTTTTCTTTATTCAGAATAAATGAGAGATTGGGCTCCTCACTTAATTACCTAGTTATAGGAACGGAACTCAATGACCAAGTTCCATTGAGGAGTGCATGTATGTTCCTAGAAATGCAGCATTAATGTTCTTGTTCTTTTCATAACACTGCAATGGGAATAGCCTTAAAAATGGAAAGTCGTCTCAAAAAAGCCCTAATTTTTTTCTGGAATTGAGATCTCTGTAGTACTAAAAATATGCATTTGTAATTCCCTAATTGTTTTCAGTCTATTGCTGCAGCTATTGCATTCTGCTATTCCATCGTATTGGAACTGCCTTATCAACTGTTCATTCTGGTAGTGACTGGTGTACTGGGCACTTATTCATTCTGGCGTGTTGAATGGGATGACTATGAACGTCTTGCGAAAGAAAAGGCGGCAGCAAAATATGACAAGTAATATTAAGCGCAACTGCAAAATTCGACTTGTATATGTGTTATGCAAAATTTTATACATCTGTGTAGAAAATATTTTTTAATCAAAAATGGTGTTTGAATTTACAAGTATGCAGTTTTGAGAAAACTCGGGAATAGTTTTCCTACATATTTCACTTTGTAACTTTTAGGATTTGAATTTTTAAAAGACTAGGGTTTATATTTGGAAAAACCGTTGAATCCACATTTTAATAAATTTCCATGTCTGTTAAAATCTTATGCTCCTGTATTGTGAGTAACATAATAATTGTTATTTATCATAGTTATTGACATTACCTTTTGTGGTGAAAGTAGTGTTTTAATTGTTATTGTTAACTTACCAGTTTGAAATATTCAATCTGGATGTATTGAAATGAGCTTCAGTCATTGAGCTACTTCAAAGAATATTCCTGTGAGTTTTTATTATTGTAGTTATAATGTTTCATTTATAACTGTTTTATCCTTTATTGTACTGAGCTTGATTGAAAATTGAGGTAAAATAATTTTCTGAAATTTTAAAATTCATTACATAATTTTCAGGTTTTTCAAGTTGAATCAGCTTAACACATTTTTTGTTAAAGTTTTTTATAACTATATTATTTGTAATGAATTTGATTATCTACATATAGTTTATATTACTTTTATACAGACAATCAGTAGATATCAGATTTTTAAAGATCTGAGTTTAATCATACATGTATGAGCAATTCTGTGTATCTTTTACATATTTTCATTTCAGTATATTTGGGAACTGTTAAAGCTAGCAAAAACTATCTTTCAGTTAAGTTTGTTTTTGTGAATTCATTTTTAATTCCATCTCCTATGTTCAGTGTATTATTGTCAATTTCCTGTTGTATACAGTTCTGCTCAAATATTAGATTAGAGTAATTATGGTTTATTGGAATTTTTTATGGTACTCGCGAAGGCCAGATCTAACCAAACTGCACCAAGTAAAGTTTTTCCGTCACATAAATAAACATACATACACAAGGAAAGTTTTACTGATACAAAGAGAAAAATACATGCAGGGGAGTTTTAGGAATCGAACCTGCACCATGTACACCTTGCAGGCTGCTAGATGGTTTTGTCATATTAATTTTTCTTTTTTACTAAATTTAGTGTAATCTAATATTTTGGTAAGGTCATATATATTTTCTTTTATTGAAATTACTCAATGTTTTATGTAAAAAGATTTAGCTACAGCTGAAGAGATTTTGTTGGAATTTTTTCAGCAATGAAAACTCTTAAATCTAGTTTCATTCTAAAATGTGGTGCTATGAACTTTCTCTCTTTTACAACTTAATTTTTTAAGTTCAAATGACTTTGTTTTTAAACAAATCATTTTTGTGCTTTGAAGTTGAAAGCCTTCCATCCCCATGGGCTTATTTTATAGGTAAACTTAACAAATTCAAATTGTAATTTTCTTAGACTAGTAATTATTAATTTATCAAATATATGCCAATGTGCAAAATTTTATACTATTTGAAATGGACTAGATTCAGTTTGAACAAAATAAAGATATAGTTATCCAAATGCATCTATTAGAATATTTTTATTTGTAAAATCAATTGGCATCTTTAAAACTTTCTATGACAAATACTAATCTGACATATACTTGTAATCTTCAAACCTGATGATGAATATGCTGACTTAATATGTTGTGGGTCTATGAAGCTTGTGTATAACATTCTTGTTATCTAAAACAATTTAAAATCCAATACATGTTTGGGGTTGTTTTTAAAGGTTTCTATCTAATATAAAAATTGTTAGTTATGTTTATTCAAAATCAATATTTTCTTTTTATCCATATGCCATGCAGTAATATAGTGCTGCTATGTGTAGTTTGTATCATTTCAATAGTTTATTTTGGACAATTCTAAAATTGTTATGAAATCAGTTGAATATTAAATCAGACCAATCTTAGCATTAATTTAAAATATATTCCCAAAAAAATAGGACAAGGATAGAAAAACTTTTTAACTCTTGTTTCTAAGCTTTTTGAAGTATGTAATTTTTTATTATTTTCCAATTAATGAGACTTAATCTGTTATGTATCTTATAATAATGAAGTTCAAAGAAATTGTGAACTATATCGGATACTCTATTTTTTATGCAGTATTATGGTGACTGATTGCTCAAATGATATATGTGTCATATATATAAATTCTGTCAAACTGTAAAATGTTTTTCTCTTCGTATAGACATTTTTTTAATGTTTGAAAAGGTCTCATTTTAAGTCTAAGTGATATATGTGTTGTTGCTCTGTTAATTTTTGTGGAATCTCTTTAAAATAACTAAAATTATGCTTGATAATTTCCTGAAACTTTTTTCAATTCGAATTTCAAATATTAATTGGGTTTTTTTGACAAATATGTTTTATTATTATTTGTTAATGTTTTACTAATTTGGCGCATTGATCACTCTTGCATTTCCAATCATAATTCCTCAGAATTGTTAAAAAATACATAAACAGACCTAGTGTTTTCTTTCTGTACGTTCACAAAACTTCACCAAAATGTTATTTACCTATCCTGGAAACACTTTTTCTTCGGTTTAAAATTATCAATGCATCCTTTATATTGATTTTTTAAGTATAATTCTAAAAACTCTAGTTTGTTTCTACAGGGTAAGCCAAAAGTCATGAAGGGGGTCTAAAGTTTTAACTACTTTTTTAATTAATTATTTTTATTCAGATACTTTTTAAAGAAGACGTGGAGAATTAGCTAAGGAAAAATTCACGATTGAATAGTATACATAAATTGTGAAATTTTACTATCAACCTGAGGATCAATAATTCTGACCCAACAAGCATATTGTTGCCATTTTGGTGTGAAATATTCTCTAGGTGAATCGATAATTAGTGATTTGATTGGTCTTTTTTTGAGGGACAGGATTCAATAAGCGACCTTCCACAAACAGGCTGGCCATGCTTGGTTAGGAACGAAGCCACAGTTAAACGTGTAAGTGAGAGTGTTTCAGAAAACCAGTCCTGCTGTCTTCCTATGAGACTTATCTTAAATACAAAGTTTATGTTAACAAACCTTGTACCCTCCAACAGCTGAAGAACAACATGAGGGCTGAAATCAAAGTTCTAGAACCGGAAACACTAAGAAATGTCATGAAAAACACCTTGGAAAGGGCACAATTGTGCGAAGCAGAAAATGGACACCATTTAATATATTTGATTTTTAACACCTAGTGTAAATTTGTTTCCTATACTGTATAAAATTCTACGGTATTGTAAATTTTAAACAAAAAATAAAGGAATTACTAAATATTGAAACTCCCTTATGACTTGACCCACCCTGTACAAAAATTCACATTGATAATCGTAATAAATTAATGTGCCATGCAATTTAAAAGTTAAACCATATTTTTCACTTGGTTATAAAATGCAATATTCACACTTTAGGGACACCTAAATCTTTATACTTATTCAGTTTGGGATAACAGCATGAAAGAAGTGACCTTTGAACTCCCCCAATTCTATAAAAACGGATCAATATTTCCCCTACTACCCTCAGAATTAAAATAACGAACGGTATTGCAAAATATACATTATATGTGTATATGCCATACAGTATGTATTGAAAATTTCTGGCCCAATTGTAAAGAATGTTAGAGGGGCTACTTTGCTGTGTTTAGCATATACATTTTGTTTGATATGTATTCCACATTATACATGTGAATTATTTCTGTAAAACATGCACTAAATTTTAGTTGGTAATGTTTAACTATTCAAATATAAATATGACTTTTCTCATGATGAAAATCTCATTTTGTATCTGCAATTAAGATTCCGTTTTAGTTAAGATGATCAAATTGTAGTGCAGTTATAATTTCTAGACTGCTTTTTAATGCCATAATCTTAGTTCCTTTGCTGTAATTACTGTTATACTGTGATAATCACATGAGTTATTCTAAGCAAAATTTATTTTTACTTTTATATGTTCGTATTTATTGAGATATTTTTTATGAAGTGAAAAAGATTTATGTAAAGGCAATAAATATACTGTAAATAATTGTAATTAAAGTACTTCTCTATTGACATTTTCCTGTTTGTCTTTTAATTAAAATCTTTAACAGTATTCCTATATACTTATAATTGATGTAATTTACATTGATTTGATTTCTGTGATCATAGGACTATGAGAGTTAAGTTTGTTTTGTGTGAAAGCATATTGTAGAGTAGTTCAATATTTTTTGTATTACCATTCAACTCCAAGATGTGATAAATTTTCCAGTGCAAAAGTGATCGATAATTGTTTTATATTGTTAACCTTAGGTCACTGTTATTAATCTACATGAGTGCAATTTCTATGTATCTGTGTTTTTTGGTAATCATTCAAATGTTTTTAAACTATCAGATTAAATAATATTTCCTTTTTAAAATGATAATTTGACTGAACATTTTAATTTGATATTTTGGATTTAACAAGAACAGGCACATCTACAATGTGTCGACATTGATATTTTAATGTCTACACTATATAATGATAGTACAAATAAAGTTATAAATTTGTATTTCTTTGTGGAAATGATAAGCATAGTATTTCCTGAACATATTTTTAATGGTTTTATAGCATTTTTAAAGCTTTGGACTTAGTGATTTTTATGTGTAACTTCATTATATGTATATATTTTGTACTTTTATGATATAACCTTTATGTAATAAATTCGGGAAAGGTTTTCCTATATTGTACTATTCTAGAAAAATGATTTCAAAGATAGACTGTTATCTTACTTTCTCATCGAAGGATCAAAATAAAAAATTCAGAAATGATCTTGTATCTTACCTGTGTCCCAAATTACCTCATTGTTACTTGATATACAGTAATAATTGTGTTCATCGATTTTCTGTATTCAAAAGACACCTTAAAATGATCCTATATTTTCACACCAATGTAAAAGCTCGTTAGTTTATTGAAGTAAACATCAAATTATCTTGTTTACTTTCTTAATGTCAGCTTGATCATGATTGGTAATTTTGACCTAACATTTAATGCTGAAAATTTCATATATAATCCCGATACTAAAAATGAAATGGGTTAGAAATCACATAGCATATAAACCCATTTTTTAACTCCTGTAATATGTAAAATCTTTGCTCTTTAGAGATGACAGTGGGTTTATGATTCCTGAATAAACCGCAGTAATTTTTCTAGTTTGGGAACAGATGAATTTAAAACCATGAATCCTGACTTGGGTAAGTTCTTTAGCCAGTCATTTAGGCAACAATATTATTTCACCTACAGAGACACTCCAATTATTTAGGAAAAGCTTTACAGGATCTAGCGTGATCACATTAACCGAAAGTAACCTTTAGTGCCTCTTAGATTGCTGAAGTGCTTTTTAGATTTCAAAACATTTTATCTGACTTTGAAACTACAAACAATAATTTCGACCTTTCGTATCTGAAATTCCTACCTTTCGAGACTACCAGACGTCAGGTCAGAATGTTCCAAGAATTCAAAAAGGTATCACCAAAAACAATATATCATTTGTATCTCACCATTTATTAAATTTGCATGATTCAGTATGATCATACTGAATCATGCAAATTTAATGAATTGTTATACAGGTTGTAACACTAGGGATAGGAGGGAAAACCATCTTCCTTAAAAGTTGAGACTTTTGACTCCACTTTCCTGATTAGAAATAAGAATTAACTTGTGCTAGAAGCCCAGTGCCTCTTGATGCCTTTTTTAGATTTCAAAGAACATTCCTAAAATAAGAGCACGAAAATTTTTTTGGTCAGCATAAAAAGGTTTTAATTCTCAAAAGGAACAAGGGGAAACTGACCACTATGTACTATTTAAGTGACGAACGACTTCAAATATGTACTAGTGTCAAAGCCAGGTTTCATCTGTTACAAGACACAAGGATCTCAAATACTTAAGTGTTTTTTATAGCTTGGTATTTTTAACAATTTACTATCAGAAAAGAATCCGATCTTAGTTTTAGATATTGACCATCAGGAAAACATTCTGTGAAAAATTTATCCACCACTACAATAATTAACTTCCAATATAGTGGTATATATAGCACTAATTTTATTTTGAAGGCTAGCAAACCGTAAACTCACGGAAGTTGCATTGCTACATTGGTGACCCAGCAGATGTGATCATGAACACGGTCAACTTTCATAAGCCAAATTGCGTCTGACATCCAATTTTGGCATGTAACTCGTGATTTTTGTTTAATTACATGTTACACCCTCAATTTTGTTAAACAGTAAAAATTGTCAATTGGTGTAGGATTTGTAAATGTGGTTAGCAGTTTTTTGTCTCAACTCGGATTTTTTTAAATTATTAGATGTCTAATTATTCAGAAAAGAAAACAAAGGTTTCCATCGGATATATACCTGCATGAGCAGTGATGAGTCTAATCATGGCCAGTTCAAATTTAAAAATTGATATCTTCGTAACCTAGAGAAAGAAAAAATCAGGCTGAGAAGACTACTTTTGAGCCAGATATTTTAATTGTTTTGTCAATGTAAAATCATTTAGATTGTAAACTGATTATATGTGTGTACATTATTCACTTTACTTCTTGCCTTTACTCAATCCCAAAAGCAGGACATGAAAAATGCAACTTAACGCCTATACTTATTGTATGAAGGAACAAAATCATAGCTCAAAGCTATGCAGGAAGGCGTCTTAAAAAAACATAATTCTTTTTTAATCAGAGAGAAGTGCGTTTTTTGTATTATTAGGCTCTTGAATTTGAGGAGGTCTGAAGTTTATTAAGGAAGACTTATTTTATGTTTAATGAGGTGAAATGCCTTGTATACATGTTCATTCGGTTATCTCCCGTACAGTTGACGTTTATTTTCCACTATTGGTGAATGTTTTTCCCCCAGGCAATAAGTTTTCTTACATTCAGCTAGCACTGATAGCAAATTTTAAACGATCCTTTCCCCTTTCTTTTCAGGCCTGGAATTATATTGTATATGTATGCATCACCTATTCGTTGCTGTGTTAATAAAATACATGTTCTGTTCACCATAGATGTTCCTGTGAAAGTTTGGTCTGAAGTGAGATAAAAGCCAATCAACATTGTTGATTTGGCTTTTAATTAAGCTCTGGCAAATTAAGCTCTGAACTACTTGCGTTGAGCTCCATGAAAAAATAAAATGTAAATCCTGTAAAGGTACACGCTAGTTGAAATGATGAATGGTTTCGACCAAATCTCTTGTTTTAAACTCCCCATTTCTTTCTTTTTACTATGAATAAGTATTAAAGCTCTTCGTGTTTATAGATAACTTTGTCTTAAACATAAGCTTCAGTTGTTAGTAAAATACATTCGAGGGTTGAGTAGTTAAATTTACGTCACACTGGAGCAACACAGTCGTCTATTTGAAATATTTAAAGGAATATTTCATAAAAAGATGTTCCATACCCCTCAGACCCCAAATTTGAACCGAGCCGCGGTAGCCCGGTTGGAAGAGTAACGGACTAGCAACCGGAGGGTTGCGAGTTCGAATCCAACCAAAGACCGCCGTGTACAAAGGGACTGGGGCACGTTAAATCCGTCGTGGCCTCAAATGTCCTCACGTTGGCGTGGTGTGGAAGTTTGGAAAGTGGGGTGCCAGCTCAGGTATTGCCTCGTCATCTGACCGTGGCTCAAAATTACGTGGTGTTGTCCTCGATCTTTCCCTTTGATTGATCCCGGACCGTCACCAATAGTCCTATTGTGTTGCTCCAGTGTGACGTTAATTAAAAATACCTACCTACCCAAATTTGAACCAGTGGTTTAATCGGAACTGAAAAGTATCTTCGATTAAAAGAAAAATGTATGTCTAAGTAAACCACGAACATCCATACCCAAACCGGGATTTGAACCATGAGCCTGTTAGTCTTTTACGTCTATGTGTTTTCCGAGGCTAAAAAACTAGCTTGTTAACCGAGACCAGGCCGGCTGGAGCTCTTTGTAACTGGAGCACAAAACCACTATTACACACAACAATGAATTTAGTTCGGTTTCCAACGGACAGGGGGCTAAGAGGGAAACCGCGGGGCTGAAATGATCTGTGCACTGTTTTGATTTTAGTTTTTTCAAAAGCAATGATTTGATTTACTTAAGTTAAGTGTGGGATCAATTTGTTTATTTTATTCAAGTAGCCAGTGTTGTGATATATATGCTTTGATAATGCCACCTAAGAAACGGGAAAAGCCAACCGAAAAGGAATCCACTTCTGATCAACTTAAAACAGATCGCGAACTCTTTTTGCAAGCATTTGAAAGTAAGCAAAATCACCATTACAACTTCGAAATTGAATCAGTTTAACATTCTGCCTATGTTATGGTTATAAATTTTTGTTGAGTGTTTTGCTGATTGATTGATCTTACAATAATCATTACTGGTTTTATAGTGTTATGTCTAAAATATAAAACATACTGTTAACGGTTTTGTATAAATTTCCCGTATGTGGGAATTAATGTTAATTTTCTTACTGTTTATGAACATATAATTTTGTTTATTTTGGCAAAGAATCATGAGCAAAACACATGATATTCCAGAAATAGCATTAGAAGTAACTCGGGTAAATAAAAACGACACAAATCTTTAGAATTTACTTAACAAGGAAAACTTGTCTCTGGGAATGACTGCAAACGTGGTTTTAATTTTTAGTAGGTGCACCATTTTCAGTGTTTTGTGATTTGAGTGTTACTATGAAATTATGGATATGTTTCTTATTTTAATTTATTTTAAAATACATTAATAGATTGGAGAACCAAACTGAATATTTTTTTAAACATTAGAATACCCAAAAGTACTGTTTTTCATTCAAGAGTGAATTTGCATATTTGAGTTTGTTTTGCACTTTCAAAAATGTAACATGTATTTAATTTATATAGCAAAAATTTAATAAAAACGTTTAAGCAGTGAAGTATGATCATCTTGTATTTTAATTGTAAAATGCCTTTCTTAAAGTTGGAGACAAAAATCTTAAATTGTAAATTGTACTGATTCAAGTCCAAAAGTAGTTTTCTGATTGCTGGCATAGGTGTCTTGCAAGCTACTTTTCAGATGCAAACCAGACATAAGACCAAATTTTATCCAGATTTTATTGATTCACTGATTTTATTAGGTATTTATATTGAAATTCCTGTAATATTTTCAATCCCTTAACATTACTACCCTCCCATATGCTTCATCATAAAATGTACCACTTAAGCAGACTAAAAATATTGACTTTATATTTCTGCTAATTAATGGATATGTGATTTTGACATCTGTTTACCAGATGATTAGCAAAAGCATTGCATGATAGTTTTTACTTAATATCTTGCTGGTTTCATTTTTGGTAATGTTGTCAGCCTGCAACTTTCTTGATTTTATCCACATGATTTCAAGTTTAAGAAACTTTAAGATCCAACCTTCTGTCTTCAGAAAATATTCAAATTAAGAATAGTGGGGTTAGTGTGTTTTAGATTGTTTTTTTAATTGTACACTTGTACTTCTAAAAGTGGTTATAAATTACAAATTACTATCCTAATATTATAGTATATAATGTATGGTGATGAAAAATATGCATGTAAAATTACCATTGAAGGCAGACTTTGTTCCAAAAGAAAACTTTGAATCACTTATCCTTTGCTTGTGATTCTCAATCTGTACCATGCCTATGTTTACCACATGTCGGACTATATTTCCTGTTCCGAAATTGACTGAGATGCATTCTGAATAATATGCATATAATTGTAAAAAAGTATATTAGTATGTTTGGATTGTTTTTTTTTAATATTTACAAAGTAAAATCAATATAAATGTTTATGTATTTAAAAAAATTAATAAAACAGATTTCATATCCTTCAAAAGCATATGTTGAAGCATACTTCACTAAATGAGAATCTCTAAAATCTAAATATAAACATAACTATAAACGGAATATTGCTGATAAAACATCTTCAGATCTTCCCTGGACCTTTCTAATCTCCCTACTCACTAGGGGAATTCCTTAATCATGATAATTACTGAACAGTGTGAATATATATATTATAAAAATCATGACTTTAGAACTATTTTAGCAGCCATGATTTTTTTACCAGTTAATTCTTTGAAACACTTAGAAAGAGCTGTATTTTTTTACCACACTTGTCTAGAATTGTAAGGTGTGCACACAGAGAACAATTGATTATCAGGAAATGTATATACCTTGGCCATTAGTTTAAAGCACAATATTTGGTCAAAGTTCACAATATAATCCAGCCCACAAAGGTTTTGCATCTATTAATACTAGAATAGATTAGAGAAAATTATTTTAAGGGAACATAGTGCCCTGTTGAACAATTATTTTTTATTTTACATTTACATTACAACTGATGCTCAAGAGGTATACATAGCAAAGGAAAAGTCCTTTTTGCACAAACAACAGTAAAAAATTTAATGTTTCTGTGTGAGTATTATGAACCAATCACAAAAAAGTAAATTGCAGGCTAGTTTAAAAAAATGAGAATTTTTGGGATATTTGAGGATTTCTATGATTAACTTCTGACTACAAGTTTTGTCAATGAAAAAATGTAACTTTTGACATTGATGCATTATTGTTGTCACAGTTCCTTACTCAATACCTTCGTCCAAACCAATACATGTGGCGCCTGTTTTTGTCACTATCTGTCATAATGTGGCCAATAGCACTCATGAAGTTAGGCATCCCGGAATTAGGGGGTCTAGGAGAGTTGTGACTCCATTGAGCTGAAGTAATTCCAAAATGTTGTAGAATGAAAGTGTTTGTAATGAACCCATCAAAATTTCTTTTGAGTATCATTTCACTGTGGATATCAATCTTGAATGTATTTCATGAAGGAAAAATGTTTTTCTCAAATCAATCAAAACCAATGTATGATATAAACTTTCATTTTGCAATAGAGTGGATCACACATTTATTGAAAAGTTATTTTGTTTTATGGATTGTATTGTTAATATATGAAGCCTTTTGATATCTTAAAGATTTTAGAAAAAATTACATTGACAGGATTGATCTTTAGACTGCAATTATATTTTATTACAAAATTAACTTTTGTTATATTCAATCATTTTGTTATATCCTTGTGCTTTTTCTCCTTTAATATTTATTAATCCGAAATTTGTCATCAGATCATGTTTTGTTTAGATTTTACAATATTTTTCTTCTCTTTCAGAGCCTACTCAAATATACCGATTCTTAGGAGCAAGGCAAATAAATTCTGTATGTTTCATTTTTATATTGTAAAAATGGTTTTCTTTTATTTGTTCTATAGATGTTTTCTTTTAAATAGCTTTTTGGTTTTCTATCGAGATATTTCAATTACGACCGCTCTTCACTTCTATCTTAATATGCAGTTAAGAGGAATGGAATATAGCCTTTAATTTTTTTTATCATTTTTGTGTGAAATATTTCTTCAATAAAAATTAATGAATCATTTTGAAAATTCATAATTCCGACTTTTAAGTATTTTAACAACAATGGTCACATTTCTTAAATCTACTAGTACCACTCAACTTTAAATTTATGACTAGTGACCAAATTTTGTTGACCGAAAAATGTATAAAAATAACCTAAAAATGGGAGAAAATGTAAATATTTTATAAGTATTTAAATCAGCAAATAATTTCTTTTCCAAATTGCCTGTAAATAAAAAGTTTTTTCACTTATTCTCCATACCTATGAATATACTAATATACTATCCACTTGCTAACCAGAAGTAACAATCTAAACAGATAAATCCTTCTTAGGGATGTTCAGGTGCAATACCACTGTATTCAATCTCTTGTACATTTTTGCTCAAGATATTTTTTTATGTTTTTGAATAACTGGGTTTTGTCCTAGGAACTGATATTTGCCCAGAGATGTGGGGAACCATGCTTTAAATCATTCAGATCTGGGCATTGTTTTAGTTATTAAACATTTCTGTTAACTTGAACATCCAAAAGTATGTTATCTTTTGTTTTCTTCTGTCAGGACTAAAGAAAAACCTCCTCAGCCCTCACTCTTTTCATTATCATGTGATTCACCCTCCAATGAATAATAGGAAAGAGTAATTTGTAGCATGTTTCATAGTAAAAATAGTAACTGGACGAAAGATTGAGATTTGAGAATGTCTGAAGTTTCAACAAAAATTTGATTAAAACATGAGACAAAACTGAATCATGTTAAAAATTCAAAAATATGACGTATAAAACTGTCCATTTCTAGTAACAAGCAAACGGAATTTCAAAACGGGCATTGTCAACAAATGACTAACAAAAGATGGCAACAATATCTGGGGCCTGTTTATTACAGGAATTGTTGAAAAACCTAGAAACAATGTTTAAAAATATAATTTATAACTAAAGAGAATTTCGATGCTTTTTTTATAAATTTCTTTTGATAACTATTTTTGATGCCATCTTTTAAATAATGTAAAGGTAAGTGCTGAAAAAGGCAACTTACACTTTGGAAAACAAAAGATTTTTGCCTTTTTCTGAAAAGTTTGGGAATAACAACTAAATTTAATTTGAAAAGAAAATCAGATCAATGAATTTGTTTTGTAGAGAATAAGTTGCCAAAATCTTTATTATCTTTTAGCCCATATTTCTGCCAAGATGTTTGACATATATGAAGCATCGAATGTCAAGAACTCATTCTAAAAGGTAGGTAAAAAAGGAAACTTTATTTTTTCTGAAAAAGGTTTAATGTGTTTCAGATAATCTAATGCTTCAAACAATTTCTTTTTCAGAAAAGTTTTTAAAGTTGATAGTATTTTAGATACAGTATTAGCTCGACAAAGGGCCTTAGATTCTGAAAGGTTTGTAATATTTTTTCCTTGAATTTTGTATCTCATACTATAAAAAACCGTTCATCTCATGTTGCCTCCTTTCTTTCTAGGCCGCCGGGTCATTTAATAATAACATTTACTGGCTTCTATGACAAACTAAACAAAGGTGAGTTGTTGAATTTAGGCTAATTGTAAATTTTAAAGGTAAATTAAATTTGGAATGTTTGAATTTATTTTACAGTTTGGTCATCTTTACTATTTGTGCATCCTTCAAAATTACGGAATATCTTGTCGGTGATTAACTATAACAACTAAACTCGTCTTGTTAATCAAAAATTTTTACTTGAGGACACCAAAAACCGCTGTTGTGATATTTTCTACTTTAAAAATATATTTTAAAAATAAATTATATTGTTTGATGCACCCATAATTTGAAAATTCAGAGCTAAAATTTTGGCATTAGAAATTCAGATTTCATATTTAAAAATATTTTGTTTTTTAATTTAAAATTTTTTCCCTTGTTTCCCAATATGTTTCATTCTTAATTGGCACATTTTTTGTTTTTTTATTGATTTATTTTGTATCTACCTAGAACTGCTGCTAACATAAGGTTTAAGATAAAACTTTTTTCTGCTATTTTTAAGAATTTATGCTTCTATTTCACAAGGGCTCTGGCTGTGGCAGCCTTGCCATCATTATCTTCAACAAACCAGAGAAATAATTGGTTATATAAAATGAGAACTATGAGTTCTGGTTTAACGACCAAAGCAATTGTTCTTATTTCATGTAGATAATTGCTTTTGGTTTAACAATTTAGACTAATTATTTCCATAAATTGTTACAAATTACAAAAATTAAATTGTTGGATCTAATTACACTCTATATTATGCAAGTTTAATATACTTTTTTTTATTGAGATCTGATATTTGAATTTAAAGTGTTCTAAATCACATTGTTTTGGAAGGATTGTGGGTGTATAGTCTAATCAAAAATTCCCTCTCTCATTGACCTTTATTTAATATTACAATTGTAGTATTGTTTTTCATAATTTGTAAAAATGTTCAACTGAATTTAATGTTATCAATATAACATTTTCATTTATTAACAACATTTAAAGTTTTCTATTTCAAAGTATTTTATGTGCTAGGCTATTCCTATATAAAATAAATTATGGCTATTACATTTGTATTAAGTAAATTAAATTCAAAAAGTTTATTCCTGAATTTTGTTTCCTGATTATATTGAATGAAAAAAGTAAGATTTCTGAAATATTTTATCAGTTTGCCTTTTATGATGCCTTAAAGTTAAAAATGTATTTTAGAAAATCGATATTCTCCTTTATGCCTTTTTGTACAGTACAATTTATGTTTTTTTATCTGAAAATATGTAGCCATTGATTCCTCAAAGGTATTAATTTTGTATTTAAAAAAGGCCTGTGAAATGTTTAATTTGGGTATCAAAATATTTGTTTTATATTCTTTTCAGTCATAAAACTAAGCTAATAATGTTCATTAATAATGTCTGCACGTGTATAAAATCCTATCTGTTTTGAAATATTGTAAGATTTTCTATCTTTCAGATCAAAATATCTTGATTTCAATTTTCTGATGATCAAAGACTAGTATTTCAAGCACATTTCTCACATAGTTTAAGATTCATAACTTCATATTAATGTACATTTATGGTTGCTATAGAATTAAAACATGATAATATCAAAATGCACTATAGTTGAACTTTTGTCTGAATAAGTTGAGATATAGCAATAATGGTGTAAGCCCATGAAATCATGAGTACTGGGATTAAAATTTTGGATGTCTGACATCTTATAATTAATAAAGTTAATAAAATATTTATATTTCAATTCAGTGTATAAAAGAAAGTTATTGATCTCTGTATGGCTTTAACATTTACAAAAGCACTGCAGTGTAATTTCTTTTTGTGTGCGAATCTAAAAAATAACATCACATGTGTGTGCATAAGAAAATTCATCCTGCTGATATATATGGTAAATCGTTTCATAACAGAATACTAAAACTACAAGATGACAGTTTCCTTGCCAGATCATATTCTGCTGAAAAGAGAACAGGCTTGTGGTTTAAGTTCTATTCAGTACTTTTAATCTGTTTTCTAAGCTAGATACCATTCGTCACTAAATATTTAGCTAAAATGTTTCTCATTCTCAGAAAAATAAGTAAATACTTTATTGCATAGTCTGTCTCAGGTCAAAGGAAATATAATTTAATGGTTGAAAGTTCCTCCCTTTAAACAAAAATATAGCTGACAGTTTTACTAATTAGTAATGATAACTGGCCTGTATTTCATATTTTAGTTTATTCAAATATTTTTTCAATATTTGAATAAACTAAAACTGCTCACATAGTGAAATTGAATCTGAGAATTAAAAAGAGTGATTTTGGTGATTGTTAATTTTCTTGGTGATTTGTTTAGTGGTGTAAATGGGCTTCTCTTCAATCTTGATGGTGATATGTTCTTGTTGAGACACAGTGTAAATAATTTTTAAATAACCCCTTTTAAACCTAAAAATTGAAGTTTTTAGTCTGCTTTTTATTTATTACAGATTATAAATATTCTATTTTAAGCTTGGTAGAGAAAGTTTAGTTTTCGGAAATGTTTGTTAACTCGTTTTGATTCTTCAGGTCCTGGGGATACAGTTTCCATTGAAGCTACACTTTTAAAAATCAGCCATAAGAGAAGGAAAGATGCAGCCTCAGATGTTTCAGCAACAGCTGGTAATTGTTTTCTCTACTATTTTAATAAATTTGTTAGTATTCGTGATTGTGTAGCAAGACTCATAAAATACAGTGCTATTTTATATATCAAAAGCCATGGTGAAGATGGGTTACACTGCTTATATACTATTCTGTTGTAAGTTAATGTTTGGTGGCCAAGTTCCCCACAAAATAATCTGGAAAACGAATACACCAGCAGAATGCATGGTTATGGTAGAATGATACACTAGCTGTGGTTGAACCACTTTTTGAAATGAGAAAACTCTTTTTAGACATGATGTCCAAAATATCATTTTCAGGAACACTACAAAAGAAACAGAAAAAAATTATCCAATATTTGTGATTTCTTAATTTCATGCTATGGAATACCTAATAACAAACCTCTGATAGAGTTTACTGTCTTTAGTAAACACAGGTGTCGCGCTCCTGGGATACACAAGGGATCTTTTCTGCTTTCATTCCATTATTCTATTCCCTAATCCCTCTTTTTCCTTTCACAACATTTTTTGCTTGAAATTGTCTGGTGCAGCTTGGCCAAATATGGCCCTTGTGCCATGAAACCCCAAAACAACCAACCTAATAAACATATCGTGGAACATATATCAGAAATGCACGTAAGCAGTAGCCAAATTTCTACTAGCTCTCTTCTCTAGAACATAAAACAGTAGCCAAACTTCTGCTCTAATATTTTTCTCTGTTCTAATTATAAGTTGAAAGTAAAAATTGTTCATTGGAATTTTATGTATTTTAAAGATTAAAATATGTAACCATTGTTTGATTGTGAAAATATCAATTTTGCATTAAAAAGAAATGACACATGGGATATTACATTTGGCATCTATTTTTAAGTGAGATATTTGAAAGCTATCCTGTTTGCAATATTGAGATGTTTAATTTTTTTTAGTTTGGAAGTGTGATGTGCACAGAAACCCTGATCTCAGCAACCCTCCTGCTAAAGCCACTGCCATTTCTGTAGCAAATGAAAACTTCACCTCAACGAATAGTAATGGTCATCTAGTCAAATCATATGTGCTACTTTTTAGAGTGTCATGTCCCGAAAGCAAAATGAAAATTAACGATCTCTGTAATGGAGACATTTCAGATTTAAGTAAGTAAAGCCTTTATATATTGTATTTTAATTCCATTAAATACATATCCAGACTATGCAGAATGTCAACCTTTGACTCATTGTTTGTGGGTTCAAATCTGTAGGCATTGGTGTAATTACCCCTTGTCTTACATAGCAACATACCATGCCAGAACAAGGGCTAGCCATTAAAAGGTTTGAATTTTCATAAAACGCCCTATTTACAACAGCACTCATTTTTTCTCATACATTCAGTAACCAAGATCATTGATATTTGACCAAAGTCAAATAACATCAATCTTGGTATTTGTTGGTGATTTGAGTTTCATGGGTTGTTACCACTGTAAGTGCCGCCATTATGAATATATGTTGCTGTTTATAAATATATTTTCCCACTGCTACATTAGTATAGACTGTCGGTCATCAAAGATTAAAAAATATCAAAATTGGATTTAGACTGTTATGCAAAATTTTCATTTGATATTCAATACCTATATTATACATTTCATTTAATTTCTTGATACTTTTTCTGAACCTCTAGTGGATGAACCCGCACAGAAGAAGAGGAAGCACTCAAAATACACAACTGAAGAGCACATGAATAATTATGGTGCTGAATTGGTTGTTTATGACAAGTACCAAAGATGTTTGCTGACTGATGGTGAATATCAGCTTGTCTTACAAAGCACTAATGAGGGGACGATTCCTAAGAAGCTATCCTCCTGGGAGACTTTTCCCGAAGGCAAAGAGAAGGCACAGAACACAAATCTGACTTTACCACAATATGAGGTAAACTACAAATTGCAAAATATTGGTTATATAAAGGCATTCTTTTTACAATCATTTAAGTTCTTTAGTCTGATATGCAATTATATTTTCTGTCTTAGTTGAGTTTATAAGAATTTTACTGAGTTTTTTTGCCAGCCAATCAGTCTAGTGGTCAGGGTACTGAGTTCTGGATCGAAAGGTTCCTGATTTGAATCCTGGGTTAGGAATGGATGCTTGCCCGTCTTGACTGAAATGTGTGGTCTCTATAAATGTATTGTGCCTAGAATACATAAAAATGTGAGATATAATGCGACCTCCCTGTAGCACTAGGGCAATACAAAGTGGTTCACAAATCCACCCTTGTAGTGCCATGATGCAATGTCCAATTAATTGGACGGGCATTAGGAAAGAAAACGGTTGTTTTGTTCATATTCTAATGTCAATTTACAGACACATGCTGCCATCCAACTAAAACTATGTAACCATCAATAGTTTCTTTTTGTTGTGCCCATTTCTGAGTCAGATGTCGCTGTGTGCATTTTGCACAGCTTTAGCAATGTTAATTATTTTCTCGTAAAGCTGTGCAGGATAATAATCGATGGTTTGAAGAGCAGCTACTATTGCAGGGCAGGTGAATATATGATTAGGTGTGAGCTCAATGCCCAGACAGTTGGAAAATTGGGCACTGTTAGTCTCCTCTAAATCAGACCAGAAGTTTGGTCAAAGTCTTCAAAGGCCAGGGGAAACTGCGAGGAGGTGTGGCAAATAGCCTACTCAATCAGCATTTGGTTAAGTGATCATACTATACCTGCTAACTTATACGATTTGGCTATACAATGTACTGATTTAAGCTGAATTGTAAGATTATATAACTTTTGGCAAAATTTGAAAAATAACTTTAATTTTCAAGAGACTCAATGTATGTTTACAGATTTTAACTATTTAAGTCCACAGCTCCTGTGAGTCATGTGGTTTTGAATGAATTTATTCTTTAAATTAGGTGATAGGGTGGAAGTGCTTCCACAACTGGTGTGTTTAGCACTAATTTGGTTCTAAATTTATCGTTCAATGCCGATAGCAGTAATAACCAGTTGGCAGGGGTCCATTCACAGTGACTGTCATTCATGGTATTGCATATTGTGTTATACATCTCCCAACAACCTTTCACACCTTTTCAAAAATCTACTGCCTTGTCGAAGCTGCGCTATGTGTTTTCTGTACAGTTCCTATGGGAAAACATTCTGTACTACAGACTGAAAAACGTATATTTAGTGCAATAGAAATTTTCATTCTCAGGTTTGCTTTTTACCTCTAGCTTTTTGCATAATTGCATGATCCTCTTCCACCAAATAGATTGCACATTTTCGAGCAAAAGTCACACAAAGTTCAAGAAATCAGAAAAGTTGCAAATGTCAAGTTAGTATAACAAAATCAAAGTTGATTCGGTTCCCTGTTCCTTCCCCTAAGCATTAACTGAAAGCATCACTTTATGAAAACGGCTAAATCAGCCATGGCACATAAACAGTAAAAAGTGTTAAATATTTTAGATTTTAAATCCGAAAACCGCCAAATCGGGCAAGTCAACCGAAACTAAATCACTTGAACAAATAAGGTACTGCAAAACTGAAGGTCACTGTTACAGGGTTTTTACCTTTCCTGCCGTCATTATATCAATAAAGAAATAACAATGCAGCTATAGCAAAACTTCTTGGATGTACTCAATCAGTTGTTAAACCGAGGGTCCCTTTTAATCAAGTCAACAGTATAAAGTTAACATTGCTAAAACTTGTGTACTGATAAATTATATTCTCTTTAGTTTGGTGCTTTTAATCAGATTGTTTTTTGGGTATTTCTAGACAATCAATCTGATTGATGTATTTGGGAAAGGGCCATTGGTCACATTTAATCTACAGTGGAATGACAGCCTTGTGACTGGAACAGTGGATAGGCCGTTGCCCTCTGTGAGGCCAGATGATATATTTAATCAAATTGAAATGTCAGGTAAGTAGAGTAAAACTCATTTTCTCATTCTCACCACTTCTAATTGCTGCTTGTTTTTTACTCTAATGCTGAGTGTTAGACAATCAAGCTCCATTAGCTCATGAAAGGTCAAGTAGCCAAATTTGCTAGCAAAATTATAATTTTCTATTGACTAATGTATGAGTATCCATTGGCCCTTTTCTGAAGCTAACCATATATTATACGCTTACCACCTATTTTAATCTTAATACTTTCACTTGAGAAATCATTAAATTTTAAATGCTTGAGCTTAGTGTTTAAATGTGTAAAATTCAACTGTGCCAAGTTTTCTCAGTTATTAAAGTTTAATAATCTAGTGGTTTAAGTAAAAGTTTAGGAAAAGCATACTTAAAAATAAGTAAAGATCATTGATAACTTTTTCAAGTGTTTAAAAGGTACATCACTCACATTCAGATTTATTGTAAAATTATCACAATCTTTCTTATCCCAGAGTAAAAAACAAGCAAATTACACTAAGTCATTGAGTCTGCAAAAAAGTTTTTGAGCAATGGCAGATGGGTCCTTAAAAATGTCTTCATGTATGGCTCTAATGCAATTCAGGATGTGCAAGGGCTGGTAATAAGCTGCACTTTGTAAAGGTGGGAAAGGATTTCTAGCCATCAATGAATATCATGTTTCAAATGGACAGATTGGAGCCTGGCAAGCATAGAGAAAGTGAATTATCACAATAAATTACATACCATGACAAATCTGAGTGGATTATTCTTAATCTTTGCTTCATGAATCTTTCAGTAACAGTAATGATAACATGTAGTTGTACAGTAAATTTTATAGGTTGTTTTTGTGTTACTCTGTCTGTATTATCTACCCTGGATAATCAAGGTTCTGTATAGGAGGAATTTGTGTAGTGAACCTTTTGTTGAGTTTCATTTTTTATTCAATAAGTTGTACAATTACGTGTGTACCTATTTTCTTTAACAATCAATTGGTTGATGTAGAGAGGGTCTGTTGTTTAAAATTTGATTGAGAAGACTTATAGGCAGGTGGTTAATTTTTGTCAGATGTGAAATATGTTCGCTTCTTCAGACCCGTTCTTATTGGTCACTAGATGAATTACCTGACCTCACTTAGATTGAATTGGTTAACTATAGATAGAAAATGACCAGAAAATAATCACTTTCCTATTTCGTAGAAAACTGCCAAATCATTTAAGTATGAGTAAAATTTTGGACTAAAAAATGAGTAATTTTTTAACCCCTTTTCGACATTTTTATAATTTCTACAATCTACTTTGGGCAGAAATCCTATACTTGCACATCCTTCCATGTAATACATTTCACATATTCCACCCCTGCTAAAGGTACAAACTGACGAAAGGTGAGACACTAAGTTAACTACTACGAAAGACGATTTTGAGGGAGGATTAGGGATTTCCTTAAGTTTTTTTCCTGTAAAATTGCTCAACTGAATTCGTAAAAATGACAAATCTGTGGCGGATACTCTCGCACTCATAGTTTACTTACCAATATTTTTTCATTCGTGGCACTCTAGCACTAGGCTTGCGACATTTTCGAATTTTGCCATCTTTAAGGAGATGACAAATTAATTTGATAAGATATTTATCATTAAATTTGTTTTTCTTAAAAATTCCGTTTTGTGGTAAGTGCAATAATAAAAGAACTTGTTTTAAAATTTCAATCTTGTTTTTAAGTTTTCAGTACAGAAAAGCAAAGGTAACCTATTACCATTTTTCTAAATGGTAAATCGGTTTGACAGCATTTCTTTTTTAAAAAATCACTGTTTTAAACAAACTTTCCTTATATAAGTTACTTAAATGTAGTTTAAATTTGTAAAATAAGCCACCTTGACCCTTCTATCACTATCACAAAGAATTTGTAATTCTTTAAAAGTCCTAGTTCAGATTTTTTTAACATTAATGTTCTTTCAATAATGGCAAAATTCCACTTAAAATGTGTTTATTATAACTTGAATGCTGTTTTAAATCAAATACTATGTGGTGGTGTTACATGCGATGAAAATGTGATACAATTAATGAAAATAATAAATATTTAATACAGCAAATTACAAGTTGGTGGGAAAAAAGTTCTTTTGATATTAATTCAGGATTCTTTTTTATCTCTTGATCTCGTATAGTTGCCACAACTTACAACTAAAAATTAGACAAAGTTTTAAAATACAATATCAATTCCGAGCGAAAAAAAACCAGAAAATGACACTTTACGTAGCAAACAAACCCATGTTTCCTTTTCATTGCAATATATCGTCTGTCCCAAATATTTGGAAATAGTTTGTTTCTCAGAGAAAATAAATAAGGCTCAAAGTAGAAAGGTATTAAAATTTAAATTCCGTAAAAATAGTTTTTAGTAAAATAATCGATTTTTCAGCAGTACTGGTAAAACAATCCAAGTAATTGCAATACTCAATATACCTTCCAACTACTCCAAAACTACCAAATTATGGTTGATTTAAATATAGTTACTCAAATGTTTTAGCATGAAACTTGCCTAATTATGTAAGCAAAGGAATTTCAAATAACGTATTTACTAAACTAAAATATGGTGTATCAAATATAGAACATTGGATTAAACTGTTGAATAAATTTGATGTGATACTTGTCCAAACAAAAAATCAGACATAGAATGGAAGGACAGACAGGACATACTAATGCAACCAAGTTCAGTCATTAAAGAAATGTAAATACTCACAGTATGCAAAGTTTCATGAAAATATATGCAACCTTTGGGATGTAGTACGGGCACACACATTCAGATAGATGAACAGACACCAAACGCACAAGAGATGGATTTTGCATCAGATGGACCAAAGAAGATAGAAAATTTGAAATGGGTCGAAAATATTCAATGTGCAAACAAACACTCCATTTTCATTCATATAGATTTATTTTCCTTTTCCAGAATTCAATCCTCAAATGCAGATTGCAGAGAGGACCAAGAGAATGAGGATTTTCTACCAGTTTCTGTACAATAATAATACAAGTCAGCAGACAGAGGCACGTGAGGATTTCCAGTGCCCATGGTGCAGAGTGAATTGCATTGAACTCTACTGCCTTCTCAAGCACCTCAAGCTTTGCCACAGTCGATTCATCTTCAATTATGTTGTAAGTTTTAGTCATAAATTTCTTTAAGGTTTACGTTCTAAGTTGCAACAGTACTTTTTCGTTTTACTCTGCTACATTTCATGGCTAAATATCCACTCCAATTGGTTGCATAGATTTCTCAGAAACTATTCAAGGAAAACTTCGGGTTGCAATCAGGGTATGTAGATTTAAATCAACTTGATTTAGATAAATGTAAATTACTTGATGTAAATCAAATTATTTACATTAAAAATCATGATTTTTTAAAATTAAAGTTTAATAATAGTGTAAATGAAACAACCTGGGACGGAATGTATGTTATTTTATGTATATAATTAAAAAAAATTTGCTTCCATTCAGTTAGACCTGAAGAATGATTCTTTTCTACCTGAAAATAAATAACTTTCTTACTTTAAGATAATAGTATTGATTGGGATGTAATGGTGCTAACTTGGAGAAATTATTGGGGCCTAACTCAAACATCACTTCACCTCGCTCCATATAAGTGTTTCAGAACACTTATTTTGTTTACATAAATCATTACCAGTATTATAGGTTTTCTAGTAATATTTATTTCTCATGTTGGAGGGATGCCGGTCCCCAACAATAAAATAAAATAATTTTTTAGAACCCAAGAAGTTCGGGTCCCTTGAACTTTGTAGAACCTTATAAGCCACCTAATAAGAGAGATTGATCATTGCATGCATATTTGGTTGCTCATATTATTTGTAATATGTGATATTATGTTGGGATCCTGGGCCCTATCATAAAACTTTTAAAGGGCTTGATTCTTCCCTGGGTGTATTTCTCTTCTGTGTCAGTAAAGCTTTCCTTGTGGTGTATATCGATTAATTTGATGTTCGGTGCAGCTTGGCCTAATATAGCCCTTGAACCATTAAACCCCAAAACAACCAACCTTAAATCCACCAATATCAATGGCACTTGACCTCGCACAAGTATCATTACTGGGTCTGAAATCCAACTGTAACATCCGGGAAAGTTTCAACTGAGCATTCACAAGTTAACTTTTGATTTTGGGGCTGCTGTAGCTCAGTTGGTAGAGTAGCAGGCTGGCAACCACAGGGTAAATCTGTTGTGGCCTCATGTGGGCGTGGTATGGAAATTCAGATGTTGACATCTCATCTGACCATGATTCAAAATTACAAGGTGTTGTCCTCAGATCTTTCCCTTCGGAGTTGATCCCAAACTGTTGGCAGTAGCTGTTGTGTTGCTCCAGTGTGATGTTGATTCAACTACTTACCCTTCATTTTGTTAAATGTAACCTTAAAAATACATAAAAGAGGCTTGAAAGGACCCTAGTTTTTCTCTTGCTAAAAGAGGGGGAACCATGCTCTAGTTGCTTTTCATGTGTGGTTTTTGGAAATGGATATGTCTTGGTGGATATGTGGTAAAGCAGTTTTAGAAGTGCTTTGTTGAAACTAAGTTTAATCTTAAAAGTAGGCTTTGATACTGCTTCCAATGAATGTTCTCTGTTACAAATCCCTTTCTGTGGTGTAACATTTTTTTAAAAATTACAATGACTTGATTTCAGCCTCATCCCAAAGGTGCTCGAATCGATGTATCAATTAATGAATCTTATGATGGATCATATGTTGGAAATCCCAATGATCTCCATACCACTGGTTTTGCTTTTAGTCGTACAGGGCCGGCCAGACGTAATCCAGTGACACATGTTATAGTGTGCAGGTGAGTGTTATTTGTTTTCATTAATCCCTTGACTTTGCCTGTGTCTTGTACTGGTAGTTCTTGCGGGCAAGAAACTGGCAGATGAATCCCATAATGGTCAATTTTATATCTATTATTGCCGTTCGACAATAAACAAATAAAATTGATTTCTGTACCATATGTTAGTAAAATGTATATGTAGATGTTACAGAGATAGTGACTCATCTTTCACATTGGTAGAAAGTATGGTGGAATTTATTTTTTTTTATTGAATAACATTTAATTTAATATAGTTTTGTTTTAAATTTTGTTTCTTTAATTTGCTCATTTATTGTGTTGCATCATTGTATTTTTATAAAAATGACTATTATAAAATGTGGGCTTTTTAATAAGCTAAAATAGTTTTGGCATCATTAAAAACTCCAGAAAAGTATAAAAAATAAAAAAATGGTACTTTTGTTAATTTTCGAGAAAAAATTCAAAGTTTAAAGATGTTTATTGAAGATTTGGGGGATCACAATGAATATGTATCTGTTTTTCAGACCCAAAAGGCCTATTCCTAGTTTATCTGAATTCCTGGAACCAGATGATACTGAAGCAGATGGTCCTCGTTCTTATATTTCTGGCCATAATCGGTAATTCTAGTTTTTATATAAATCTTTTTCTGAGTTTTTTTCTATTTCATATTATGAAAATGATTACTAGTTCTTTAAATTTCTGCATAATGATAAAATTAATATAAGCATTTTAAGGGCCTGCGGCATTTTATGGCAGTGCAATTTTACTGTTGATTCTAGTGCTGTATTCCTAACATTAGTAATTTTTGTAGGTTTTTAAGTTTATACAAAAACTAAGCTTTTATTTTATTCTGCAAGATTAAAATTTGTAAGAATAAATATTGTAAAAATATAAACTTTGAATAATGGCTTAGAAAAAATCATAAATTCAAATTGTTTTGTCACAATTGCTGCAAGGAGCTCATTCCCCATATGAATGCATAAAATTATAAACAGACCTAAAACAAGCTTTTTCAAAACATACTCTTTCTTTCTCTATTTTCAGAAATGAACAGCAAACACATCACTGACACACGTGATATATTTGTAATAATTTATTAAAAGTCATAATTAATATGTTCATACCCTGTTTTATGTTTCCTTTTATAAATGGTGCAATGCTACATTCTATTTTTGACTAGAAATGTTTTAATTCGAGGTTTGTTAATGCATTGTTATTTTCTTATTATATTGCCCTTATTTTTTTAACACAGTAACCCTTCTCTATATCTCACACTAGGGTATATTGCTCTTTACCTGATCCCTCCACTTGATGAATTTTGAATTAGTAAACAGAAAATCTCAATCTGATTCTTAAGAATTGGGAATTTGTAGGTCACTTGTTTTACGAAGTTATCTTAAACTGAATTACTCAAAACTAGCAGATGTGAATAACATCTGCTAAACTCTAAATCAGTGGTTCTTAACCTTTTTGCTATTGGCGCCCTGTTGAATCTAAAACATAAGTTCTCGCATCCCCTTGAAAAATGTGTTTCTATTTCTTCATTTAGGAAATTACTTCTATTGCAAGATAAAATTTATTTATTGAAAAATAAACATAACATTCAAAACAATATCTCAATTTTTAATGGCTACGTTGTTTATTCATAATAATAGTTTTCAAGCGAGGCTCCTTTTTTGAAAGAGCCACGCGTAAGTCATCACTTGTATTTAAGCTTTTTTGGCTTTTGTTTTTATGTGCAAAAGTGATGAAAATCCGATTTCACACAGGTAGGTGGTGGCAAATAGTAAAAGTGTCTGCAAATTTGCTTTTGCCAGCTGTGTATAAGGTTCTAACTGTGTACACCAGAATTTTTCTAAGGTTAGTCTTTTAAATTCCATTTGATTACGTGCATTGGCTCGTATTTCAATAAGATCGTCTTTTATTAAATCGCTGTTGTCCATCAAAACTTCTCTTGCACCCCTGGAGAAATGCTTTTTCACTCTCCCAGGTTAAGAACCACTGCTCTAAGTGAAATAAAATTATCTAAAAAATAGATAACATTTCATTTACTTTTATTGGTGTTAATTCTTATTTCCAATAAAATGCATGGAAAAAAGCATGTATGCTTTTTTCCATGTATGCTTTGATAATTTTAAATAAATTTTGTATAGTTAATTTATTGAAAATTTGTCTTTTTATTTCTAACTAACTGAATAACCTGGCATTGCTCGAGTTGAATTGTTTATAATTCAACGTAATATTACTCAATATTATTCCTATGGAGATTTCAAATTGTTTTTAGCCCCCTCCGGCCTAGGACAAATTGAACGGGGTTAATATATAGACTGTCCCGCAGAATTCTACAGGATGAATGTACCAAATTTAGTGTGAATTGGTCTGACATTGATTGTATAAATATGCAATGTTATTCCTATGAGGATTTCTAATTGTCTTTAACCCCTGCACCATATTGACGATAAAAAAAGACCACTTTCTATGAAAATAATCTTATATTATCATAAAAATTTACATTCCAATAATAAAGCTGCAGTTTTAGAATTTACAGACGGGATACATAAACGATATGATACTGTGCGATTTTCAGTGCAACCGCACCCTTATGCGATTGCACCACACTCTAAGATTCTAAAAAACTACAATGTCATCTTCAGAGGTGACTCCTGTAGATGTTAACTCTGACGTCAACTGCACAGCCAGACCGGGAGAGAGCGTCCCCTAGCAAGGTCTCTGTCCAGGATGACGGGACGTTACACCCCTCTGCACACCCAAGACAAATAGAACGGTGGTTAATATGTAGCCTACGTTACCCGCAGGGTTCCAAAGGATAAGTGTACCAAATTTGGTGTAGATTGGTCAAGCGGTGTAGATTTGTATAGAGAACAGACAGATGTTATCTGTGCTTTATATGTATAGATAAGCAGGTTTTCTTCACTCTCAATATATCACTCCACCTATGTGTATCTCATTCTGCTTGTCCGCCTATAACACACCGTATTAAGGGTTGTTGTATGCTTTGTTTACCCCTAAATCCATCACTGATATATTAACAACTAAAAAGCTAAAGTTGATAACTAAAGCTTATGAAATACCTGTATAGATTAACAATCAGTGGTGTAGCGTACATGCATGGCCTTATTGAGGCTTGCATCCAGCCCAGATAATATGCACAGTTGGGCCTTGCTTATTGTCTATTATTCTTCTCATTTTCCTGCCTTTGTAAAAGACTGCCATCAAACTCTAAGTTTTCATTTGGATCATCCATGGAGTTGCCGAGATTGAGTCAAAAAGGGGTGCAATCGCACCCCTTTCTGACTCTTTTTAAATTTTGGTCGAGAAATTATTTGTATTGTAATGTCTGCAGAAAAAACAGATAATGGAGTTGACTTGCAAGGTTGGCTAAAGCTAAGCATGAGATTTTTTGCTTTCTATTGAGTCTCAGCATATCCATTATCAATGTTACGCTAAGCTACCGATAACAATATTGTATATAAATTGGATTTATTTTTTTAAATACTGTGTTTAATTGCTCTCTTTTCCTCCCATAGCTTGTACTACCATACAGTCACATGCCTGTCTGTTCGGCCACAAGAGATAGACAGGGATAGTGAATCTGAAAATGATCCAGAGTGGCTTAGAATCAAAACGCAGCATGTAAGTTTAACATTTTGAATTGAATATTTATACTTTTCACCATGGTACCCAATCCATACAGAAATTTTACCTGTTGGGATTGGTATGGTCAGAAATTCATGCCCCATTCGAATTGAGGCTCACTTGGGTAATTCTGTAATGTGTTAGGTGTAATTAATTCATCTGGAACATTCTTTTAAGGGACTTGAAGAAGAAATGTGCAAATCTTTAATCTGCTGGAGCAGTGATTTTCTACCTTTATCATTCATTGCCCACATAAACTAATTACTGAAATTCTGCAGCTCACTTAAAAAGATATTATGTTTGCCATTCTGACAAAAAATAGGTATAATTTTTATTGATTTACAAAATAATTGTAATTACTCATTTCTTTTGCTCCGGTGGCTTTAAAAAATGTTTTTTTTTCACACTATATGATACTTTGTAATTAAAAATAGTACTCAAAATTATTTATATGGATTTTAAAAATACGAGTATCACTTGAAGTTATTTGTGAACATACTTGTCTGAAGTTCAAAACTGAACCATTGAAATGGCATAAATCAAACACAATTTAAATCATTTCATCATCCGTAATAGCACATCGGTGTCTTTCTTGTGGCACATCAGGGTTGCCTTGGCTTAATGGGTTTGTCCATTGCACTAGCAACCTGTGAGTTGTTGGCAGTGTAGTGCATTTCCTACCTGTGTGTTTCTCTCATCTGTGTTCGTCCATTACTTGACATTGTCTGATTTGTGTTGGGCGTAGCTTGCCCAAGTATGGCCCTTGTGCTATAAAGCTCAATGCAACCTTGTAGCACATCAGTTGAAAATCTAAATTAGGGTTTAAAGATTTGGTGGAAGGTTATTGGATTTGCAGGTAGATTAAAACAGTTGATTGACAGAAAAGGCATGGTTTCTAGGCAAGGTATGAACAAAATCATGATTTTTGTTTTAAATCATAAAAATCGGATTTATTTGATTTAAATCAATTTTTTTTATTTAAATCGGATTTTAATGATTTTTATTCATTCGTTGCCTCTACATGTTTAAACTTGTTAGATGTGAGACATACAAATCACAGTATAGATTCTAGATAGTATTGAATTATGTTAAACATTATATATATAAAGATTTAGAAAATTTAACAAGGCAAATTTTTGAGACTGAAACAATAAAAGTTATCATTGGGTTTTGTTACATTTATTCTTTCATTTGAATTGTATTTCACGATACAAATCCATTATTCTTAAAATTCTAAATTAAAAAATAATAATTTAAATAAGGGGAAGTAATTTTAAATTTAATATACTTTTATAAATCATAATAAAAGGTAAACAAATTTTAATTTTCTTGCCTGTTTGTTACCCAATTTGTTTCTTATGAATATATTTCTTGTCTGCTAGACACGAGAATCTAAATTTAAACTAATTTAAATTCGCATGAACCAAATTGTTTCCCATTCAAAAGGAAATTCCATATTATGGATTGCAATGCTTTCGCAAAGAGAAAACCAAAAAACTTATCTGCTTTCTCTTAAACTTGTTAGGTGTGAGACATGCAAATCACAGTATAGATCCTAGATAGCATTGATTTATGTTAGCGTTTGAAAAAAATCATGATTTATAAAAAAAATAATTAAAATCAGATTTTTATGATTTTAATTAATTTATTCCTATATGTTTAAATGTGTCAGACATGAGATGCAAATCATAATTAATCTAGGATCTAGTTAATATGTTATAGGCTTTCCAGTCTTCTACACAAATATTAAAATCCAAATGAGTTTCCCCAATTCCAAAAAAGATCTGAGACAGTGTGAAAAAATCATGATTCTTTTTTACAATGTATTGAAAAAATTGTTTTTTTTTATTCAAATTAGACATTTTGTTATATTTTTATGATTTTAATTTTTTCCCCTATGTGTTTAAACTTGTTAGACATTCAAATCAGTGTAGTTACTAGATAATGTCAATTTATGTTAAACATGTCTGAGGGTTTAGGAATTTTAGATTCCATTACTAGAAATAATAAATTCCTACTTTAAAGGGTCTGTTTAAGTCTAACAACCTTTCCATAGGAAGAGTATATCACATCGGAAAACATTTTGAACAATGTAAGGACTGATCTCATCTATTCAAAACTCAACATCTGCTGATAACAGATTTATGTGACTTATTTTAAACGAGCAAAGAGAAAAATATATGTTGGACAGTTCTAATCCCAACACGCCAATTAACCTGAGGGACCTGAATCCCTTTTGTCCTCAAACGAGAGAGGTAAAAATGCCAATGAGAAACTAAACTTGTTAAAAAAAAATCCACCTGCATCAAGCATGTCTGACTCCTTGAAACCCTTTAAAATTGTTATGGTAAGGTCCAGGATCCCAAACATAAGGGGTAAATATGCAAATGATGAGTATCCAAACATGCAAAGTGGTTTTATCTGTCTTAGGTTGCTTATCAGAAGTGTTGCAAAGTTCTAAAGACCCGGAACTCTTTGGGTCCTAATATTTTTATAGTTGGAGCCAAGCCTCCATCCAACATCAGATAATATTAAAAATCTACTGATAATATTGGTAATGATTTATGTTAACAAAATAAAGGTTTCCAAAATATTTATAATGAAGCAAATCATATCTCCAAGTTGGAACCCATGTCTGACTCCTTAAATCCCAATGCATCCCAATCAAAGCAATTGTGTTCAGTGTCCTCAAAGTAGGAAGGCCAGTAATTATCAGTTTTATAAAGAATCAATTGCAGGGTTAATGAGTAGAAGTTTTAAAATGATTTGTATCATCCCAATTTGTCCTATATTATTTCATTTTCAATATTATTAAACTTAAGAAAAAAAGAAAATTAAAGTGATTTAAATCAATGATTTTTTTAAATAAAAATCGCTTGATTTGAATCAGCATACCCTGTTTCTAGGTACATGTTAGTCTCAAATGTTGCGGAATGCACAGGATGATTGCAAAGGGAAAATAAAAATAACAAGTGCAAGCAGGTTTGTTTGATGCTATGGTTTGTTAGCATTATCTGGCTGGGACAATTCAGAAGGTTATCTGGATTAATCATACATTTGGGATTGGAATCAGAACTGAATGACTGAAGCGATGAAAGAAAAGTAAAGTGGCTATGAATTGGGGATTTAAAAACAAAGACTTGTCAGTAAAAAGAATAGTTCACCTGAGAATGCTGAGTTATCAGTGGTAAGTATAAAATATTTGGGGTTAAATTGTAGCAGTGTTTCATACACTGAAGTGCCAGGAAAACTGGTACAGATGTACCTATGTGGAATACATAGCAGTGCCCCATATGCACACCATTTGTTGTGTCTGCCAGTGCATATAAAAGCAATAGACTTTGTGGAAGCGTCAGAACAGTTTCCGCTCTGAGAATGGTAATCTATCACGATTTAAGCGATTTTGATGTTATGACCCATTTCACGAGTTGGAGCTCGTGAAATGGGTCATAACATTTCAGGTAGAGAAGTTTGAATTTGGCAGATTACCTCATAACAGATATAATTTATTTGTGCAATTCTGTGTTATGCTTCTGAAGTTATATTTTGGATTCTGCAAAAGTTATTAATTTGGAAAAGCCATATACACTTTTTGTTCAATTTGATTATTTTGGTTATCCCTGAAAAAGTTGCTCTTATTTTGAAACTTGGCTTAAGCATTTAATATATTTTAGTAGCTTTCTTTAATTGGCAAGTCTTTTGTATAAACAAGTAGAATTATTATTTAATGTCAACTTATAAATGCATAAAAATTAAAAGAATGTTTTTCTTAGATGATAGATGAATTTACTGACGTAAATGAAGGTGAAAAGGAGTTAATGAAAATGTGGAACTTGCATATTATGAAATATGGGTAAGATATTTCACTTATTTTGAAATCACAAACAACTTGCAATCAAAAAAAAGGTTTGTCATTCCATATCAATTTTGTGTTGATTTGTGACAATATTGTTTCCAATTTCTCCAGAAAGCGCACCCATAAAAATTATATCATGAAAGATAGATTACAGCATTATTGGTGCATGCTCTAATAAGATTATGTGCAGTATAGTATATTAAATTTTAAAATTAGTGATAAATTTAAAGAGACTTATTTAACAAGTATAAATGACTATTTTGAAAATAAAACTTTTCATATGAGAGCATTATTTACTCTTATCCAGCATATCTCAAACAACCAGGTCACAAACTGCCAGAGGTTCTAGAAACTTTCAAATGCTGGAAATGAAACCTTAAATATAAATAAGATATTTTAAAGAAAACTTAGTTAATTTAGTCTTTAAAGTTAACTTTTAGTGTCAGTGATGTGTTTGCTGTTCATTTCTGAAAATAGAGAAAGAAAAAGAAAGTTTGTTGGTTTTTCGATAAAAATAAATCTGGATGAAAATATTCTAAAAAATGTCTTTTTTACCAATAATTGATTGCCTATTGACACATTTCTCATAACGTCAGAAGAAATTGACTGGCCTAGATTCCAGACATATAGTCATTCAGGGACCTCTATATTTATATTTACTTTTCTTTTAAAGGCATTGTTTAAGAGGTGCAAATCCACTTTTTGTATAATATTCTTTCCCTGGCTGTTCACTGTCCTCTGGCAACCCCAACTTCGTTAAATGATGAAGAATGGATGGATGGTACAGGATGGTGAAACATATCAGGGTTACCTTAAAATGTAGTTTTTGGCATTTTGTTGACATTTGTCATCGACCAATTAACTATCATACGTCAATTCAGTATTCTTTCTTTGGAATTTCTATTGTCGACATGCTGAAATCATACTCTATAAACAAGCCAAGTGGCATCGCATCTGGAATATATATAGAAAGCATATTCCACAATATAAACACTACCGCCACCTATATTTAGTTTGACAGAAAGGGCTGTGGTGACCAGCTTTCTGTCATGAATTTAAAATGATATTTAGTTTCAACAAATTTTTAATGACAGCATCACTCCAACAAATGTTCATGAAATGGAAAATATCAAGCAAAGTAATTAATGTACATTCTATATAATATACAGATCACATTATAGAGTACAAATTTGAACATTTCTTAGTCCTGACCTATTTATATATATTTGTCCACTAATGCTGCAGAACTAAGCATTTTTTATCTTGTGCAAATTTCAAAAACTTGCTTTCTACTATTGTCACTTAATTTCCTCAGTTAGTTCTGACTTAATTCCTTCTTAACTGGGGGCTGCTGTAGCCCATGTTGGAAGATTAATTTAGCAACCCTCCGATTGCGAGTTCAAATCCAACCGAAGACCGTCGTGTACAAAGGGGGCTGGTGCACATTAAATCTGTTATGGCCTCAAATGTCCTCACGTTGGCATTGTGTGGGAGTTTGGAGAGTGGAGCCAGCTCAGGTGTGACCTTGTCATCTGACCATGGTTCAAAATTATAGGGCGTTGTCCTCGATCTTTCCCTTTGGGTTTGATCCCGGAGCGTCGCCAATAGCCCGTTACTTTGCTCCAATGTAACTTTAATTAAAATATCTACCTACCTTCTTAACTGCTTTTGATTTCTCCAATCAGTTCATTTATTTGTCCTCAGTGAAAAGTCTCAGTATGAGCATTTGAGCATTGGTTGCTTAAAACAAAGCCTAAGATCTTATTAAAGTAAGGCACATCAATTTGCTTCTTAAATCACTTAAAATATTGAACCAAATTTGTTTTATACTTTTCAATCTCTACTGCAGGAGTTCCTGAGAAATATGGGGACCGCTGTAGCCCGGTTGGAACAGTAACGGACTTGCAACAGGAGGGTTGCGAGTTCGAATCCAATCAAAGACTTTCGTGTACAAATAGGCTGGTGCATGTTAAATCTGTCAGGGCCTCAAATGTCCTCACGTTGGCATGTTGTGGAAGTTTGGAGAGTGAGGTGCCAGCTCAGGTGTGACCTCATCTGACCATGGTTCAAAATTATGTGGGGTTGTCCTCTGATCTTTCTTTTCGGGGGTTGATCCCGGACCTTTGCCAATAGTGTTGCTCCAGTGCGACGTTAATTAAATGCCTGCCTACGTGGGAAATATGGGAGAGTTGAGTTACTCTCAACTCAAAGACAAACCACTTACCCACAGACAAAATATTAAGTAAGGCTTCTTTCATCATTTATATAATGTATTAAATTTGAAATCTATGTCCAAATTTCAAAAATATCTATTTTGATTCTCCAATAATGAATGCTTTTATTTTTTGCAGGTTTGTGGGCGATTGCCAGATTCCGTTAGCTTGCTCAATGTTCATCGAAGAGCATGGGAAGAAAATACTCTCCCAACGACTGTATCGAAATTTCCTGCTGCATCTGTGCAACCTCTTTGACTATGGCCTTATCAGTGCGTCCGTCGTGTACCACACGATGCACCAGCTGAACCAGATCAGGGATGAACACGACAACAAGAAATGTCTACCTTGGTCATCATAGCACCCCAAGTGATTAGTTCTATCATTTTTGTAATTTTTTCACCACAGTTCTTTCAATTCTTGGTAGGGCTTCTCGGTCATCTTCCTTTAAAATGCTGCGATTGTAAAAAAGTATAAGAAACTGGCATTACATACTGGAGGAGATAATTGGAAATTGCCAAGCAGCTGCTTTATATGAATTTTGCAAATGTTAGAATCTTGTTTCTCATTTCTAGTTGATCCCTGCTGTGTTTGAATGACTGATGGTAGTAAATGCAAAATTGTTTTACTTTTTCTAACTGAAGAAAGGAATGTAAATTTACTGATTTAGTTATACAAGGATGATTGACTTGGGTCTTTACCCATAAAAAGAGCTATAATTTTTAAACAGGAAAACATGTCAATCTGAAATTTAAGTAGTAAGTGCTGTATGTTCTAATATTCTCATCCATATCTGTGCCATTTTGCTCATATGCCCAGTTGGGGCCATAATGCACTGTATGGTGGGAAGGGTTTTGTGCCATTCTCTATATCCATCCATTCGTTCGTATTTTTATCATTCAAAATTACTGGAATTTCTACTCTTTCAAGGAATGTCGGAAAGAATTTGAGAAGAAATTTTCCAGAGCATCTACAAGGCTCAGGATTTTAAAGAAACTTGGGACGATAGGAAGCCTTATTGATACCCATTCAGGATGGGTATCCACAATGTCAGAAAACACAGTAGTATCCGCCTGCCAGATGGCTGGGAAAATTGGTAAGCTGTAGCTATATTGTGTTACGGTTGCCAATACACTTTGTAATCAAATTTCAGTTTGAAATGTTTTCCTCTTTCAAAATTTTAGTGCTTTTAGGGGGTTAAGTCTTGAGTGAATCGCTGTGTTCGTCTTCATTCATTTAGTGATTAGTATTTTTCTTTTTAATGTTAGCCTAAGCTGATTTCATTGTACAGTCGAACCTTCCCCAATATCATTGTGCTTATCAGTAAGGCAGTGTTTCCAAGTTTGGCCTTTTCAAGTTAACAATTATATGCTGCATATATAAGTGCAGTAACCCATCGATATATCATGCTTCTTGGAGAACAACATATCTGCCAAGTTTTCCGCTAAACCACTTTTTCCTGTCTTCTGGACGGAAAAATTATCTCCTGGATTTTTCTTTTGAATGAACAATTTTCAAATTACACCGAATTTAGCACCAGGTCATGGCAATTCATAAAGGAATGAATTTGCATACCTGCCAACTTTTCTGGGGGTCTTACTGAGAAACATTTAATTTTCTAGTCTTCCGGACAAAAATAGTATTCTTATTTTTCGAGTGACATCAATTTTCGAAGTTTTGCCACCAAGAAATCATGAAAGAAAAACATCAGAATCAGTTGGTGCTAGATTGCCGTATAGACCTTCTTTGGCACTAATTTTCAAGAAAAGCTTACAAATATAGCTTTGAAGCTCAAGAAAAAATTGCTTACGTTTGCCGCCATTTTTGTGAAATATCGCCAAATCGGTTTACTCAGTTCATACTGCCTCCAAAAATATAAGAGTAGAGCAGATTATTTTTCTTGTTTGGAACTGCTTTCTTAAAACACAAATTTGGTGTAATTGTTGATGATTTGACTTTTTAAATAATTTTTTATTTCAAAATTTTTTTGCTGTTTTTTTTGTTTCTGACAGTTGTGCATTGCCGATTCTAAAGAAGCAGATTAAATTTCATCTCCTGTTCGCAAACCTAAAATTCATCAGGGACAAGTAAAAAAGGATATAGCTGAATCTGTGGTGTATCGAAGCATGATATAATGAGGCTACTGTATTTTTTACTTCATCCCTGAATAACAGTACGATCACTCAACCAACTGTTAACTGTCTGTTCTGTAACTTTTCAAATGTTATGAGACATCAGATACCTTTAAATTCAGCATTTCATCAATCGTTAATCCCATAGGCCAAACTTGCTATCTGGACTAGCACTATAAAAATACTATCTTGACTAGCATGACACATTAATGGCCACACATAGTCCCAATCATTTTGTCTATCAACAGTGAATGTCATTGATTTGAACTCACTGTCTTCCTACCATTAAAACTGCTCCAAACATGATGTCTACCCCTGTGTTTGTAGAAATGAACCTTTTCCTATTTTCCTTAGGGAACACTTCAAAATGTATTCAAGTGTGTCACACTGACTACTTAATTACAATTCGTAAATATATTTAAACAATTTTATTGCAAAGATCACAACTAGTAACCTAACTCTTTCTGCCACCATTATTCATGAAAAACAAAATCCTGAGAATCACCCCTACTCAAAATAAGCGAGACCTGTTTCTATAGCGACCATTGCCCAGATTTGGTGTTGGAAGCAGTTGTTGCAATAAATAGTATACATAGGCGATTCGAAAACTCGTGTGTGTCCTGATAGAAACGCAAACAAATATGCTATATAACAATAAATTAAAATTGAAGATATGTGATAGAGAATAAGTGAGTAAAAGAATAAATGTTTAATCGAAAATAATTTACGTTATACAATATATGAATACATTAAATTAATGTGCCAAATTGCTGTTAGTGACGATTTTTGTTCAACAGCTTGTTTTATGCTTATTTATCTACACTTTTCTTGTGAATTTTAAATTTGGGCCATGATGATTATCCAAATCTATATCTTTCAAGAAATACTTTGAAAGTGTATATTAGGACATGTTTTATTATTATAACTTATCCAGAGTTTTTGTCATAAATTCCTTTATTTCTTAAATGCCTGGAATCACTTTTTTCAGATGAACAAACCTTAAATGTATTTGCTGTTGTGGATTCACTGTATTCTCATTTTCCAAACAAGTTTTTCTTAAAATGTTCTAAGTAATAAGAAAGCGTTCTAAGTATACTACTTAGAATTTCTTCTTTCCCTCTGTTTTGTTGAGAAAATTTTCTATTTGTTTGAAAAGACGCTTTACTTCTGAACCTTGATCAGATATTGAAATACGCTTAAGTCCTATTTTCAGAAGTAATCCATTCTGGGAGGTTCGATTGTATTTGGGAATGGGACTTTGAAAGTAGATAAATTTGCTGTCTTTTGTAAAATATGGTGAGATGTTGTATTTTTCGATGTTTCTTCAATTTCTTTGAAACATCGATGTGAAACCCTAGAACATTTTTTAATTGAACAAATAATTCATTGTAGATTTTACTACAAATTTCATAGTGTAAATAAAAGTTAACCTGCCAACTGTTATAGAGTGTCCAAAGGAAGACGGGGTATTTTTTGAACTCCAATGAAATGACAGTAAAAATCAAACCATGATAGAAGAAAATAGTCATATAAAACTAGTTTCCTACCATGAGATGCCTGACCTTCAATGCTTCCAAATTAACATACACCTCAAACTAGAACTAATTGACTGTAAATTATGAGTGTTTATTGGAAGCATACTTATTCTTACTGCACTTTAAATATTGTGTTATTTTGCCATTTTATATGAAATGGTATACATAAGGTACAAATACAGGTATGTTAGTTTTTCAATTTTTTAATAGAATGTATTTTGCCATTGCCTATTTTAGTGTTTGAGGTATCTATATAATGGTAGAAATGCAGGTGAGTAAAATGTTGGCAGGCATTTCAGACCAAAATTAGTTTGCTTTCCATTGAAAAGTGAGTGTTCAATGATAAAATTTGATAAATGTGAATTTCTACAAAGGTTTCCAAATTATTCCTCATTTTTATTTACACAAATCACATAAAAATTAAGAATATATTACATAATTTTAATTATGTTCCAAATTATGAGAAAACAGTGCTACTTATTTGTAATGAAAATATTTCACAAATATTGTTTTCTGTAGTTAAATTCTTTGGAAAGTTTCTTTCAATCACTGACTCAATAGTTATATGAATAAAATGTGTTTAATATCTTATTGTCAATAGCAATAAACTAAATTTTTGTTAAAATAAATTATAAGAAATGTATAAAAATAATTCTTGAATAAACTTAATACAGGGAAATATTATTGAATTATTGTCTTGAAATTGAACTTTCTCTTTTCCTTGTAAACAATTTTGCATTTTTAAAAGAGTAAGATTCTAACATTATTTACTTTTGCTAGTAAACAAACTTTATTACTATATTTTATTTAGAAAAATTATTGAATTTTCTGGTGAGGTTATCAATTGTTTTGTGTTCTGGATAGTCTAGTTTCGTTTTGTATTGTTCTATTTCAGAAGAGAAGCATGTAAAAAGCTATGCAAATAGCTTTGTTATTAAATATGTTACAGTTGTGTTTTGATACAACAGTGCAAACATTGTAAGGTGTTTTTTTTGTTTTTCTACTAAGGCAACCCAGCTCAAGATACTGCCATTTTCTCCCAGGATTTCTTTTTGTATTGTAAACCTTCCACATCTGTTGCCTTATTGCTGCCATTCTAGTAGAGGGTCAAAATGTTTACAGTAATTGAAAGCCAATAAAGGAAACTATACAACTTTTAACTTACAGCTATACGACTGCCATCTATACTGTTCATGTAGATCAATCAGGCCTGGGAAACAGGAAATGTGTTTTATGATTGATCCATCAGGAGAAATCATCCTTTGGTTTGTTAGGTTTAGTAGTTATTTGAGGAGGCACTAGTATTTCATATCAAGGATCTAAACAAATTAATTTTGTATTGTCAAAATACCTCACAGAGTTGGTAGTTCAACATAAACAATTTGGTAAAACTATGCATATATGATCCTTTTATTCATTTGCAAATCCAAATCGTTTTGTGGGCCACTTACTTCAGTTATTGATATTATAATAGTTCTCTTAAGCTGAAATTAATGCAGTCGAGAAAGCTAGAAACATAATTATGTACTGTATTGTTCACATAGTTACTATCTATCCGTAGTGATTAAAATACATTCACAACAAAGGGGTTAATAATATAATATACTTGGAAAAATACTAGAAACATCTATGTGAGTTGTGTTATGCATCTTGTTCGACTCCTATATTTCTCTCTTCTGTGCCAGTAAAACTTTCCTTATGTGTGTACGTCCACTTGATGTTTGCAGCTTGGCCAAATATGGCACTTGTGCCATAAGAAACCCAACTAATCTGAAACATCTAATCACAGTTAGCATTCGTTCTCAGAAGAGTTCATAAAAAATAATAATTTATTAATTAAATAAAGTAGAATAAATAGAATTCTGATACCAAACACTACATGTCATTTCGAATTGATAAAAATAGTGTTTAATCATTTTTACAGAAGTTATATTGCTATGAATTTTTAGTGCCACCTCTGGAGACTGATAATCACTCAAATCAATTATACTCTTACCTTTTTTAGATACTAAGCCTGTTACATATCTGCCAACTCTTCTAGATTTTCGGGAAACCACTTTTTCCTTGTTTTCTAGACTGAAAAAATATTTTCCTGATTAGACTTCAGTGAAAATTTTCAAGTGACGCCAATTTTGCAGTTTTGGCATCAAAAGAAAAACATCAGAATCGGAGTTTGATTGCTGTATAAACCTCTATTGACAAAAAGAACTTGCAAATATACCATTAAATCACCAAGAAAAAGCTTATTTGGTTTCAGAGTTTGAACTGGCAAAAAGCATATAACAATAGCAGTTACTTTTTCTGTTTTGAATTGCTTTCACAAAGCCCAATTTGCCGCAGTTATCGCTAATTTGGCGTTTTCAATTATTTTTTATGTTGCAAAGATCTTTTGTTTTTTCCCATGGAGGTTGGCAGGTGTGATATTATAAAGTATTAGAAAAATCAATGAATTCCAATTCCAAAAGTAAGAGTTCTGAATGAACCAAATAAATGCAGTCAGCTATTTCATGACTTAATGGAAAGAATTTGCAGTTTCCCATGCCTGATATGACGATTGTTGTGAAGTGATATTTGCTCACATGGAAATAAGGTCTTGCAAAAGTGATAGATTTGTTTGAATGTTCTGAGCAGAATCACTGCCTTTTAGAATTTGAGTGCATACATCACTGAATGGCGCATTTTCATTTTTTAATAAACTATATGTGTATGCTTAGTAGAAAGCATATTTATTTATTCCATCATAGTAGTTTGTTCTATGTATGATTAGATGTCATGTAATGGGGACCTTGCTAGAGGAATATTTATTTTTAAATATTAGTGCATTCCATACATGTGATATCTAGTGCTGTTTTTCTTTTCAGTCAAATCTTGTTGGCTCAGGGTTAGAAATTAGAAACAGAAAGTCGCACCTAAGTATTTTTCTTTGGTTGCCAAAGTGTTCTATTTGGGTGCAATATCATTTATTTTGTTTATGTGAATGCATATAATCATTTTCATTCTTGGAACTGTTTTCTTTTTAAGGGCAATATCTTGTTTTGCATTTTGTTTCATTAACAATTTTTTAATTTACCAAGTGAAACAATTCTGTAAAGTATGGCATCGAAGTGACAACTGGATCGAAAAGTTTGATCGTCAAAATTTATAGGGACAAAATGCGACTACTGACCATTAATTTTAAACCCCGAGTTGATTAGCTGATGCTGTCTACAAATTGAAAGCTTCATTAGCCAGAATTTCATGATGAATAAAAATACAATATCTGCTTCATTGTTGAGTTTATTTTCATTTGTTATTTCTTCTCTAGAAATATGTCATTGTTAACTAAACCCTAATTAGAAAATTGGAAAGTTCAATATTTTGCAGGCTGATTTTTATAAAACTCAAAGAAATAAAGGTATATATAATAGATAGTATTCTTTAAATTGGGTTTTTCAGTCATGAAATAATTTCTTAACACTAGTATTGATTTTAATAAGTTAAATTTATCAGTACTTTTGAAAATCAAATTTAACATATATTTTCCAAATTCCTAAAACATTCAAGAATTTTCAGTTATTCTGTGTTTTCCTCGCCAAAAATGTAGCAGGGTCTCCAATTCCAAATATTTTTTCCACTTTACTTTTCCAATGAAAGCTATCACAATCTTAAAGAAATGTGTTGTAAAACAGAAAAGAAATGTGGACACATCACTTCACAAAGTCATTTAAATATGTATCAGTGAAATGCTTTGTTTTGTATTAAAAACATTTTTACCAGATTTTTTCGATGTTGAATGTGAATGTGTGTACGTAGCATACTGTAGAATATTTTAGCTGGTTTCTTCAGAATATCATGACTTTAAAAATTGTTTATGTTAGCTTAGAAACTTAGATATCTCATTTATGTGTATATGGGATATCTAAGGGGGCCATGTTACTATTTGCCTTAATTTGAATGCTAATCGAAGTACCTTTTGCACTAAATTTCTTTTTGCATCTTGATATTCTCGAAGCATATTAACCTACTGCATAGGCATACAGTTTGTAAAATAGTTGCAGGTGAACTGTGTTGTTTAAATCTGTACTTCAATTTTGTATTTATATACTTATTTTAATGTATTGGAAAATGAAGTACTTTATGCTGCTTTTCTTTTTTTCTGCTTTGTATTGTTGATTGCTGTTTTGTTCACATTAAAAGTTTTCAATAACTTTCTTATTTATGTCCTTCAAGATTGTTATCTGTAATATTTTGGGGGGTAGAACTCAAGAGTGCAGAACTTGGATAAGCCTATGACAGGTTACTGCAATCCAAAATTATCGATTTATTGGTGATAGAAAATCATCACCAATTGGTGATGGTACCATGTTTTTGAGTTCAATTGACTTCAGTATGAATTAATATCGCATTAGATTTTGAATTCACTCTATCCTTCCAATTAGTTACACATTGGAAGAATAGAAGATTAGCAACTGGAGGGTTGCTAGTTCAAATCTCAAGCTAACCAAAGACTTGTGTACTCGGGGGCTGTTGCACGTTAAATCTGTTGTGGTCTCAAATATCCTCATGTTGTGGAAGTTTGGAGAGTGGGGTGCCAATTCAGGTGCTGACTTCGTCATCTGACAGTGATTCAAAATTGCGAAGTGTCTTCGGATCTCCCTTCTGGATTCATCCCGGACTGTTGCCAATAGCCCGTTGTATTGCTTCGTGTGCCATTAATTCAACTAGAAACTTTTTACCAGCCTGCATAACTGCCAACTTCCAAGAGAAAAATCCAGAAGATTTTTTTACGAAATTAAAAGTAATGTAGAATTGTCAGAAAAGAAAAATGTCTTAAAGTTCTTCAAATAAAAAATTAAAAGTGGCAATTAGACAAAATGAAAGCAATTCCAAACAGAAAAAGTATTTGTACTCTACTATATGCGTGGCAGCAGTTTAAACTTAGCTAAACCGATTTCGTTGTCTACCACTCTGCTTACATTAACATTTTGAACATTTTAATATGACAATTTTGACAGCACAATGCTCCCATGCATGATGCTATCTTTACCTGAAAATGATTTTTGGTTTATGGAATTGTGATGTAAATATGTTGGCAAATATTCAGAATATGAGCCTGATCAGTTTACAAAAACAGTTACCAATACAACAAAACAATTGCGCTTAAACAAGCCATTGTTAATTCATAAATCTTTATAGAACAAAATCTAAATACTATCAACACCCGAGTTCAGAATCCCCAGTAGCAGGTTAAGTATCAGATTCTCAAATATTTGAATGTGTAACATCTTTTGTAACTTAAAATGGATCTATCATGGGACATGATTGAATCTAGATAGAGTTATTGTTTAAGAAAATATAAACCTTTTAATTTTACACTTCTGTTAATAAATTAAATTTTTTACAAACACAACCATCAATTTTCCTAGGGAATTGCACTATGGTATTTTTTCAATTTCAATCTAGCTATCATTTTAGGATACTCTTTACGTCTAATTTTTATCTATTAATGCATACTTTGATATTTCATGGCTAAAGTTTTGAAATACACTCAAAATGAAAAAATTTAATTACCTTCCATTTATCAATGGGGCCGCGGTGGCCCGGTTGGAAGAGTAACGAACTAGCAACCGAAGGGTTGCGAGTTCGAATCCAGCCAAACACCGTCGTGTACAAAGGGGGCTGGTGCACGTTAAATCTGTCGTGGCCTCAAATGTCCTCACGTTGGCGTGGTGTGGAAGTTTGGAGAGTGGGGTGCCAGCTCAGGTGTTGCCTCGTCATCTGACCGTGGTTCAAAATTACGTGGTGTTGTCCTCGGATCTTTCCCTTTGGGATTGATCCCGGACCGTCACCAATAGCCCATTGTGTTGCTCCAGTGTGACGTTAATTGAAATACCCAAATACCCCATTTATCAATGTTAATCAATCTTATGCTCGGGTAGAAAATGTTCTTTTTCAAATCCATGTTAAAATTATAATGCTAATATCTGGAAACAGATCAAACCTATTTACTAATCAATAAGAATTCGATCTGGGCAAAGAATTCAACTACTACATCTCATCGGCTTCAAGTGAAGCACTAAGTCAAAAATTTCCAGATGAGGTTTTTAGCTTTTAGACCAGAATGCGATTTTTAGACTGAAGTCTTCTAAGAGTTATATTTTCTTTGCATGAAAGTTAGATTTCTCTTTGAGCCACATTCAGGAATAGAATTTTCCCTCTTCATTTTCTCAGAACTATGCTTTTGATTTAGTGTTTCATTTGTACATCGACGATATATGCTTGTAACGTCAGTTATCTTATGCTCAGTTATCAGTCAGTAAAACATGGAAATGCTTTTATCTGGTTAATTACTTTAAAAATCTAATTATTTTAATCTTATATGTATTTTGTGAGTTTTAAAACAGTTCTCAATGTCCTAAAAGTTTAGGATTCAAAGTTCAGATCAAGGTTTTAGAATATACCGCTTCAATTTGACGATATTTGAGTGTATTTTAAATAGGCAAAAGAAATATTTAAAAAGTTTTTCTTCTCAGTTCAAGTCACCTTTTGTAAAATATAAAACTGAATCAAGCGAGTAATTTATAAAAAACAAATATTTATTTTAGAAATAAAATATCAACAAAGCTAAAAGTTAGCATAACAATAAATATATATATGTATGTACATTATAGGTATATGCATAATATATATAATGATGCATAAATACATGTTATCCTACTTTTTCTTAGAAGTAAAACATGATACTTCTAAAATAATGTAGGAATTATTAATATGCAAGTGAAGTTGAAAATATTTTACAAAACTAAGAAAACTAAAAGCATTCTTGTATTGAACTTTGGAAATAAAATAACCTTAAGTTAAGAAATGTAAAATTTTAAATATTGACTTCACTCAGTGTATTGATGTATAGTAAAATATTAAATTTGATGACAGGTAAGACCTTAAACAAATTGACTGCATATTTGTTTTCACAATAACCTATGACAGCATTTAAAAAATATTGCAAGCAATCAGTTTGGTATTTTTATGCAATTTTTAATATCTGGGTCATTCCATGTGAAATGATCAAAAATAAGAAAAAACAATGGCTGCATGGTGACAGATTTTAATGAAATTTGGTACAGGGATTTAGTTTATTCATAAATAACAATATCCAAACTATTTTGATTCAAAATTAAATATTTTGGAAATGTCAGGCAGTTTTTATTAAAAACAGGACAAATTTGACTTTTGTATTAAAACGGTAAATATGGTAATCCTAAAATATCATCTTAACATTCAAGCAAATATATTTTCTCTACTAAAATGCATGGTTAAAAAATAACCTCTGCATGTTCTTATTTAAGTATAATCTCTGGTTTATTTATTTTGCTAAAAGCAGCAGTTTTGCTGTTTTTATTGGAAGGTTTCTTTTCAAGGAAACACATCTTGAGCTCATCAATATTTAAGCATTAGGTACTCATTACCTTAAGCTACTTCACTAACCTTACAACACTGACTTCAGTAACCATGAAGTTTCGGGTAAAATGCAGTACAATTCATCAATGTGACATACAACTTTACTGCAGCTTACAATTTTACATAATGCATTTCAGGAACATTTTTAAACACAGCAAAAACATTTTAAAGAATCCTTTGAAAAACCACTCCAATGTGCTGAAGTATATGGCATGATGAACGAACTTTCATGTTTGAACAACGTTGAAGGAATATCTTCATTGCTTTTATACCAAAACAGCCTCATTGCAGAAGAGGTTCAGTCTTCATATCATTTTAATCCAGAATAGCTGATAACCTACAAAATTCAAGTCAGTTTAGGATTGCATAAATAACAAATAATTCAATCTGGCATGAGAGGGATTTTCTGTGTAATCATAAACCACTGGTGAAGAAAAAATGCTTTCGATTTAGAACTAATTCGTTTTGATGTTTGGTGTTACTTTTGATAGGAGAGGGATTTTAAGTATAAACAAACAAGCCAAACAGTCTGCAAATATTTTACTTCTGCTGTCCCAATGTGACATGATATCACATGATACATGTAGGGGTTAACTTAAAATTTAATTAAGCATCATTTTGGAAACGCTTGGCATTTAATCCAATTATATTGACCAATCAACTATAATACATCAGTACGGAATTCATTCTTTGAAATTTATACTGTCTATATGCTGAAATCGTATTAAAAACAAACCAACTGACGTCACATTCGGAATAAGAACAGGAAACGCGTATTGCCACAAACACTACGACCACTTACATTTAGCTTGACGGAAAATGCCTCATAAACATGATGAAATTGCATGAAAGTAACGTGCCTACATACACTAAAATTACAAAAGGTTACCAAACTCCCTAATAAAATTGGCTTGACAGAAAAATTGCCATCCAATATATACAAAAATAATTACTATAAGTACAAAATTTCCTTCAGGATTACCACTAGAAAATAGAGTACATGAATAAAAATGTCAAAAAGACATTTGATTTATATTAATTTATTGTTTGCTTCAAACATGATGTTACAAAAATCTGCTCAATGGAATAAACAGCTATTTGTATATTTATTTGATAAGTTGAAAATATAATTCTATAATACTAATTATATTGCGCTTCAATATCCAACATTCAAAGCATTTTCATCCGTGATTTTATCAGAACATACTGATTGATTAAATACGGATATTTTTATTATTTTTTCCAAGACTGGGTGGAGACTAAGTCCCATAGGTGTGAAATTGTGCTTATATGATTGAATAACCACAATACGATCTTGATCCACATAACAAAAATCATTCCTTTTTTAGCATTAAAACTCGAAAAAATAAGATTCATTACAAAATCATAAAAAAAATTTCATAAAGGTGTTTGTAGAGCTACCGTAGGCGACCTTTTTGCTATTTCCCACCATGGCAACTTGATTTTGCTTAAAAAGATACCTCATCTCAAAATTTTGGCAACTTTTTTTGAAAATTTACCAAAAGTCAACGAAAATTTGTCCCCTTTTTTAACTATTAGCAGACAGAAAATTTTCATTTTGCTTTACAGAAAATTTCCAAAGGGATACCGATTTGGAAGTTTCGGTGCCAAGCCATGGCATCCATAAAAGAAAAACATCGGAATCTGTGGTTGCTAGATTGTTATGAAAACCTTATATAAAGAAAATATTTAGTTTTTTTAATATTTAAATTTCTTGAACATCTGTTTCGTACTTAATTAGCACATTTTGTGTTTTAGCTGATTCATTGTAACTGGGCAACTAAAATTTCTACTAAATTAGGGTTTAGAGGAAACTTTTTTTGCTATTTTAAAAAAATTGTTGGTAGTGCTACTATTTCCAAGTGCTTTGACTGTGGCAGCCCTGTGTTTATAAATCAAGTAGAACCATTTTATTTTAAATGTGTTCAAATTAAATAAATTTTATCTAAAGCAGGAATTGTTTTTCAAGACACAAACTGGTACTATGTTTACCTGCTCATAGACTGTCCAAGCCATAGCAGACATGAGTGTTCGTCTCACCAACCTAGGAACCATTCCACTAAAAAAGCCAGCAATGCCTCTTTCCTAGGGTAAAGATATTGTTAAAATTACTCAAGACAGAATAACAGATGAATACATAGGGTAAATTACTGTAATTATCTTTCAATTGTTTTTTCTTGAAACAGACTTCTAACAAAAAAAGTTCAAATCATGTATACATGTTGAATAAATCATTATTTAAATACAGCAGTATGCATATAAACAGAAAAAATGACATCCAGTTACAGTTACTATTCAGCGGGATGATTCTAGCTATTGTGACCAAGTTTACCAAATTGGCATCTTATCAGCAATGCTAACTATTATCATTTTGCATGGCTTGATGACAAAAAGTTGAAAGCACACCCAAGGCTGATCTGTTAATTATGATTTAAACCATTCAGGGTTAACATGTAACTTTATTTTAAGTATTTTTTAACTATTAAATATTTTATTTTTAAGTTCACATGTAAAATAAGTTTTGGGAGCAGAATAAATAAGAAATCTGACTTATACAGGCAACTGCAAAGAAACTTACAAAAATTGCGATATCTCTAATTCATAGAATGCAAAAGTTTCATCTTTCCAAGGAAAATATTTCCTAAGTTTCTCACTTTTAAACCTTTAGCACTTGTCTGTAAAACGTTAGGGATTATCTCAAAAGTAAGAGTAGTTTGATTAAATTTGCACTTCATGTCATGAAATTCATTGTAATTTTTCCTGAATTTACTCTACTTTAAGCTGAATAAAGGGTTTCATACAAAAAACTATACCTGGAAGGTATTTTGCAATATATTGAGAATAAATAGTGCAAAATAGGTTATTGACACCACAGTTATTGACATCTCTTCATTCTTATTTAGTTTAATTTTTGCAGTATAAATGGACTTATGCAAAGCCTGAGACTGAACATTGACATGTCAGCTTATTTTTTAAAATTAAAGATTAGGGTGTCAATAATTGTCTAGTCTACAGCCCCTTAAAGTTAAGTTTATATTGTCAAAGAACTGCAAGCCAAGTGAGTAGCAATAAAATGGACAAGTTTTAAATTTAGTTTCTTGCAAATTTTATTAAAATATTTATTTTACAAATCAGATGCAGAGAAATATTTCTCTTGACGGTTTTTCCTGTTTTGTGCTTTTATACATGATTATTTGTAAAATAAATGATAAATCCAACATCTAGATGTGGTTAGAACACTTCCTAACTGAAAGTATGCTTCAGAGTTTAAGATAATAACTTTATATAATCTTTTAACATTACTTTAAGAGTTTTACACAATCTTCATCTCATACTGTTAAACAGTATAATACTTCATATACTATTTAAGAAATTAACATTTAACACATACTTTATAAAACATTCCAGTTTTATTCAAATTTTGGCAAAATTAAATTATATAATAATTTTAATACACCATTTTTATGGATGAAAATATGTTAAAAGTTTCAGTAACAAAATGTCTCAATAAACTTGGAGCAATCGATAATATTTAAAAGTTATGTGTGTAACTATTCACATAAATAAAACACTACGGTGTTTAATTCTAATTATTGAAGGTTGGTTGGTTTGGAATTTTATGGTGTAACAACCATATTTGACAAAGTTGTTCCAAACACAAGACAACATCAAGTCAAAAATGATGTGTCTGGGGAAAGAGGGATTGGGTTACAGTAGGATGAAAGCTGGAAAAGATCGCTTGGGCATCCTGGGAGCATGAACCCCTTTGTTACTTAGTAAACCCCATGATAAAAGAAAAGATCATCTCAGGTCCGTGAAGCCTGTACACACACCTAAAGGAGATGTGCCCCTGAGGGCTGTAGAGGAAAGACAATTTTAAAAACTGCATTCATGGTTTAATTCATGTGTAAAATAAAATGGCTTGTAATTCAAAGTTTTGTGAAGATTAACTATATTGCACTTGGATTCTAACTTATGCTATGTATGTCTGCACTACAAAAGTAATGTAATTTAAACACTGATTTTACTAAACAGAATGGGAAGAGTTTTGAATGCAGTTCAATAAATTAGACATTTGAGCCTTACCTTAAATACTAAACTAGTAGCAATTAGAACAGTATTGTATTTTTGAGGATATAGTTGCATCTTAGTTTTTATCACATCAGCTGGCTGTGTGATAGCAGCAGCCAAGATTCCTGCCGAAACTCCACAGCCGAAATTTATTGGCACTGTTGAAACGTGATCATGTACATCTGAAATAATAAAATGTAATTTTAAACATGCAGGTAATTTGGTTTTTCATGTCCATTGTTAGCAATTAATCTCACAAGTACAATGATTTTATTTTTAAAAGGACAAAAATTATTTTTTTAAATTTGAATGCATGATATAAATGTAATAAAATGTATTTTTACACATGCTGGTAATTTGTTTTTCAGACCTATTTTGTAATAAATCTTACAAGTACAATTTTATTTTTAAAAGGACAAAAATTACTTTTCAATTTGAATGCATGATATCCAGATCATTAAGACAAACCAATAAGTGCACAATTAGTTTACTAAAGATATGGCAACCCCTTTCTATATAAGGTCAAAATAAATATATCCCTTATTTGGCTACATCACTCATTTCTACTTGTCCCAAGATTAATTTAAAATGTGCAAACAGCAGAGGTCGGTGGATTTATTAATTTTTCATTAGTTGAAAAATTTATAAAGTATAGATTTGTAAAATGAATTAAAAATAACAGCTTTTAAAACTTACAAGAAGGCACCATCTTTTTGGCTTGAGTGTAGAACATTAAATATATCCCTGAAAATGGAGCGTCTCGGAACAGTGTCGGTACTAAACCCGAGAAAAGACCTGAAATAGTAAGTCAAATTTAATGAAAATGTATAATTAATTTTATTGCTAGAAGATGGCAGAAACAATGGTGCAATAATCAAATTCATTAAGTTAAAAGACAAAGACCTTGGTGACACCCAGTTACTGTCACTATTAAATGGTAACATGCTTAAAATGAATAAGATTCAGGAACAGGATGGAATTAAAAACCTAAATATTCTATTAAGAAATTAGCGCCATATTTACATGATTTCTTTTAAAGTTACTAGTTTAAACTAAGTAGTTACTAGTGTGGTGACTTTTAACTCCACTGGTCACCAACAGATGGCGATACTGGATAATCACTTCAGGATGAGCGAGATTTGAAGTGAAAAGCTTCGGCTTCATTGATTCGGCATGCCGGAATAGTCCTCAGCAGTTGACTATTTCATGTGCTAGAATTCCGTCCTGCCATTGTCAGCTCTAGTATTGCATATTTGTACTTCACGTTTTCTATGTTGAATTCAACCTAATATGTGTCAAATGAATAAAACCGATTTAATTTAATTGCACTATATCTTGCTATCTTTATTTATCTAATTGTGAAGTGCAGAAGCACCTTCAATAGTGACACATTTTGCAAAGAAACTTAATCGTCAAGATGCAATTTTACATTTATGAATATTTTTAAATCAATGCAATTAAAGTTAAAAATAACAAAAAATGAAGTTAATTTTAAAAGCGCATATAATGTAATGGTCTGCTTGCCTTCCCATCTAACAACTCAAGTTACTGTCTACCACGAGAACTGCTCCAGACATCAAGTTTGGGTGGTGGTCGCTCTAGAAACAGGGCTCGTTCATTTTGAGTAGGGGTGATTCTTGGAATGACGTAATTTAATTTTGTTTTTCACTAATGTTGTCAGTAGGAAGAGTTAGTTTACTGATATAAATCTTATCGGCGACAAGTAAAAATCTTAAATATATTTCCAATTTGTGATTAAGTGTGTCAATGTGACAAACTTTAATGCATTTCTCCACACAGCCCTATGGGAAAATAGGATAGGACCCATTTCTACGACAACTAACCGAGGCAAACTGTGTCTGGAGCGGTTTTCATGTAAAAAGACAGTAGACTGACAAAGATGGCAGAAATATATCATATCTGCTATTAAAAGATGAATAAGGTATAACGGAGATAAAAGATTGAAAATTACTCACCTCTTCTTCCCTCCAGTTTGTAAATTTTGTACATAGCTTCAGATAAACTGTTGTAGGCATACACACCACTCTAAAAGAAAATAACATTTTTATAAATACAAATAACGTTTAAAATTATTAATATTAAGAATGAAATTTAAGTTTGGAAAGCACCTTATTCGAATGTATAAGAGTTAAATTTGTAATTAGACAGATCTGAATGGAAAATAAAGCATACCTCATATCTGGTTTTGAGGACAGTTACAGGCAGTAGAGTAGTTCCTGCAAATGACCTAGCTAGGACACCAAAGCTAATTGATTCAATTGGAGATGGGTTGTCAGAACTGAAATAAAAATGGCTAAGATTAGGTTTCGACATTTGAAGTGGATTTTTTTTCTACTGATTAAAGATGTCACATAAAAGATTTCCAGAACAAACCTGCCCTTTTACAACCTGTCTACTTTTCAAGAGCATTCAAAATTTGACTTAAATAGGTTAAAATTTAGATAAATTTAGAAATAGAAATTATAGATTAAGTTATCAGTGTGGCTTTGTCATGATTTCAATTTTTTTGTCACCAACCCAATGCCAAATGGTAATGATTCCTAGAGATGGGTGCTATTATTTTATTACAAGTCTTTTTAGGAAAAGCTAACTTGCAATGACAGCTATTAATTACTAATATTAACAGCTTTGATGACAGTTATTGAATAAATTTAAGTTATTCTGTTAGAAATTGACGTATATGGTCAATTTAAACAGTAAGTAATTGTTTAAATTATTAGCAATTTTTGAATATTAATCTTTTTAATTTACAAATTTTTGTAATCAGTTAAATTATTTTTTAACTATTAATTTGAACACTTATTTTAACTATAAGAATAACATTTCATTTTTGTTAGCATTCCTGATAAGATGCCTACCTGGAATCTGAATTATGATTGAAACAAAAATAATTTAACACATTAGATACTATTGCCACCTTTGGCTAAAAGGTTTACAATGATCATGAATGTAAGATTTCAACAGGCCCCAAACAGAAGACTAACATTTGCATTTCTCATGAAAATTGTGATGTATAGCAGTTAGTGAATTAAACAGTAGAAAAATTAGTGCTGCCATCTGTGTTACTTTCTCTAAACTAACTAATGCGAGATTAAAGAATTCAAGTTGTGGAAGCGAACACTACAAAAATGGAAATTTAAATTTGACATTTATTGCTCAATATCTTTAGCTGAGATCTTATATTTAGTGCTAGCTACACTTTTACTTATACCTTTTCAGAAAGTATATATTTCTTCCTTCCCAAAACAAAAACTTTTTAAATTAACACAGTGAAAAACCTGTAATGTTTTTACTTTAAAGCATTTTCATGACAAAAAAATTAAAATCATTTCAATTATAGAAATAAGCATACATTTTTGCAAGGATAAAGAAAATAAAAGTAAATTTATTTACCCAAAATTAATCTGTAGCCAATGTAAGGAGCTGAAATACATTCCCACACCTGGTACACACCTCATGATTGACTAAAAAATAAACACATTTCTTTTAACACAAAATTTTCAGCATATAAAATCGATGCCATACATTTACATTTCATGAATTTAAAAATATATTTCTTGGAAATTTTTTTTTTATTAAAATATTCGTTCACTAATAATTTTCTTCTCTTTAGTAGAGCTTCCTAAACATAAAACTACCAAGCATATTTTAATACTTTCATTATGCTTTACTGCTTTGTATAAATAAAAGAGTACTATCTATTACCAAATTTGACTCATTCAAAAAAACAACTAGGACAACAGAATATGCTGTTTTAACATCTGTGGTTTGAGTACTGATAATAAAGTAAGAAATAAACATAAAAAGTCCTAAACATAAATGCTTAAAAGAAGCACATGCAAGAAGACTTGAGTGCACACTTAAAAAAATTAATGGTTGGTTACTTAATGGTTGGTTGTGTTGAAATGGTTGGTTGTGTTGTTTAATAGCTTGAAAGCTATATTTGGCCAAGCTGCACCAAACAACGTTAAATAAATGGACATAATACACAAGGAAAGTTTTTACTGATGCAGAAGACAGTCATAAATACACACATAGAGGAATCAAACCTCCTCTGCCTAAAACTTGCAGGTTGCGACTGCAAGAGGCAAGCCCACTGAGCCACAGCGACCCCATGAATAATTTTAAATTTAAATTCATAAACTTACAAGTTTTTTTTGTGAAATTTTATAAGACATGATTTGTTTATTACTATACATAATACAAATAGTAAATTCAGTGAAAGCTTTAAGTTATAAATAACTAGTCATTTAAGTTGTATTTTATTTTAAATACAATTTGCTGTTTTCAATGTTAGTTCAAATATTCAAATTCCATCTAAAAAGAGTCAAACTAAAAGCAAGCTACCAAGAAGGAACTTACTTTTAGTAAATAAGAAAATTTAAATATGGTAATACCAAGCAAATTTTTATTTTGGTATTGAAGTCACACAATCAACACATTTAAAAAATATGAATTCATATTTTTAGAAAATTAGATTCAATTTATAGATTTTATGAAAAGAAAATTCACTTATTCATTTAGTCACCAGTTCCAAAAGTGTTGCATAAATTAATATTTATTTGAAAATAGAATAAAATAGTTAAATAATACTTACAGGTAATGTCCCACGCCATAAGCCTAACAGCCTTTCATTTTGTAAAATGTGAACAAATTGTGGCAACATCCCATTTCGACTAGATCTGGAAAAGATAATTAATGATAAATTTTAGAGAAAAAATTTTAAACTAAAAAGTTTCTAATAAATTGTGTGCTCTTCTTTCAAAATGTACAAATTTTCAGAACCAATTTTCTGTTGCAGAATTTGAAAGTAAATTGCATTTTGTGTGAATTATGCAATTTGTATTGCACAACTTGAAGTTAGAAATTCTGCCATATTGCTAACTTCATTTCAACCCATTTTTGCTGGTGATTATGAAAGTAGTCTAAGTCATATTTTTCATTTCAAGATATCTAAAGTCTTGCATTTGGATAAAAATATTTTTAATATGACAAAATATTTCAGAAAACAATTGCTCTTATAGCGTAAAATTTTTTTTAACACCTTTTGTTTTAACAATTTTGTCAGTTGCTATACTATTTTTTTAAACTTAGACCACCTGCATAATCAACAGCAAATATTTTCTTTACAACTAAATACATTGTATCTGATATTAAGACATCACAAGAGAAAAGCATCTAATAGACTCTTTCCATTTTATGATCCTATTAGCAGAAAAATATATAAGTCTGCATTTAGATATGCAAGATCAAAATTTGAATCCAAAACTGCAGCTCTGCTTCATGCAACATTTATGTATTTACTGTTGAAAAGCTTGCAGATTGGTTCAACAGAAAGCCCTCGATATATTGTGTTTCATGTGGGGCAGGAAAACATATAGCAACAGTAAGAAAATATACTTAAAGAAATAAGAAAAGCATAAATTTTAAGTAAACATTGCACATTTAAAATTATGCAAATCTACAAGTAAATACGAAAATGATGGCAACACATTTTGAAATATTGTATTTTTTTAAATTGAAATTCCAAATCATCCTCACTTTTGAGACATCCAAATCTTTAAAACTTTCAGTTTTCGATAATTGCTACAAGAAGGTGAATTTGAACTCGTAGTTCTGAAGAAATAGATTGAAATTTCTCTGCCTAAATGCAAACCGATAATTCATTGGGGACAATAAAACATGAGCAAACAAAATGAGGGGCAACATAATGAAGGATTAATGTTTCTTTTTCTAAGATGGGGCGACCTCAAAATAAATAACACTGCAATGGATTTCTTCCCATGTTGGTGTGTTCAGAATCAAAACTGCCAACTCGCTTGGCAATGAGGACAGTGATCAGTTCTTTCTCGGACAAGCGCTCACTGCATTAGAGGTCCAGTCCTTGGTGAAATCTACAAGCCCTCAGACTCCCCTACTCATCATTGGAACCCAGCTGGACTTTCCCTTCAGTTTGATGATCACAGATCATTGCAAACTGCTTTGGAGAGACTCAGAAGTGGGCACATCAAAAGTATGCGTTGAGTGCAGAGACAAGGTTTTCGATAATGCTCCTGTACTGCCTCACTTGCAACTCCCTCTCATGTCCTTGACTGCATCAGTCTTTTTAGATTTATTGGAGGAAGACAAAGATGAGACAGCTTTACTCTAGCAATGAGATCTTATGGATGCCTAGAAAATCATTCCAAAAAAAAAATATTTGACTTTCAAGTTTTGATCTGACTCAACACATTTAAGTCCCTGTCTGATTATCACCCTTTAGAGAAAAAAATTACCTTGGAGTTTCAAACCAACTGAACAAAAATATCTGATCCAAACGATACATACCCACTTTTAGATGCATTCTGCAGTCTGGTTTTGATTAAATCGAGAGGCTGGAAAAGCAGCGTGGAACAGGTGCCACTGACAGACCCAGCCAAAAATGTTTTTAAAAACGGATACTGAAACAGAAACACAAAATTAAATTCATATACGGAAAGAAAAAATTCAACGAACAGCTCGAATGCCTTCTTCAAGAGAGAATTCGGGAACTCGGTCCAACAATTGGAAATAACTTACCGTTTGTATGACTTCCATGGTAGAACTGTGCACGATGTCTTGGCTGTCATCGATATGGCACATTCAGGTGAGCTGCAATAGAAAAAGGGAATCATTATCGTGACATCATCAATCACGGCCTTCGACGTCATTTGAATCGATAAGGCTTAATCACATCGCAGATTACCAGCTCTGAATCGAGCATGTCTGAAAACAGCTTTCAACTCAATCGGACAACTTTTATTGAATGTAACTACAACCAATAAAAGCAGAACATTTGTATTGAAAAGTTACTCTACAACTCAGCTAAACAGTGAATTCGTAACCAAAGTAACAGGTAGACGACTAATCGAATTGAGAGTGAATTAAGATGAGACGCAATTCCCGGTTCTTGCTACAGTATTCATTTTCTGGATGAATTATTGCACATGTAGTCACTAGTCGTGAGTACCGAAATTCAATTAATTCAAGAATTGAGCATCAATGTTTACCTACTAAGTTATTATAGCACGGGTAAAAATTCACTTCAATAACTGCGAACAGTATCGGTTTGTTTACTTTTGGTTTTAAAATTGAAGGAATACAATGTGAAACGGAAGTTGTTGCAGACGACGATGGTGATGGTTGTCTTCTTCCATGTGTTCAAGGGAAACTAATTTCTTTCATAGAGATTTTTTGAATTAGACGAATAAATGCTAATTATAAAATCAGTGCGACGTTAATTAAAAATACCAAATACTAATCATACAATTTTAATATAATATTGCCAAAGAAAATCATAAACCATATCGATAATATTCCAAATAACATTTATGTACTTGATTTTCAAGTATGTGATTAATTAAATTGCTTTTAAGTCAAACTCTAAATGTATTCAGTAGCCCGTTGCCTTGCTCCGTGTGACGTTAATTAAATACCTACCTATCTTATATTCAGTTTACTTAGGATTACATTCCCTTCGGGATTGGTCCCGAACCGTCTCTAATAATCCGATATTTTGCCCCAGTACGCATAAATTCAACTACTTACCTACCTATTAGAGATATATTATTTATCGAAACCGGGACATTGGACGGGTAGTTAGGTGGGTAGATATTTAAATTTTCGTCTCACTGGAGTATATAACACACGGGCTATTGGCGACGTTCCGGGATCAAGCCCGAAGAAAAAGATCGGAAGACAACACGTAATTTTGAACCACGGTCAGATGACGAGGTCACACCTGAACGGGGTCCTGAAGGGAAAGGACACTGGATGGGAATTTGCTCTAACCGGACCCACCATTCATCGGAACAATGAGCTCATTTAATTTGTAAGGAGAAACGGAATAGCCCTCTCTTTTCGTTATACATACTTTTAAATAACACATATCTAAAAATGATTCTCACGTTGGCGTGGTGTGGAAGTTTGGAGAGTGGGGTGCCAGCTCAGGTGTTGCCTCGTCATCTGACCGTGGTTCAAAATTACGTGGTGTTGTCCTCGGATCTTTCCCTTTGGGATTGATCCCGGACCGTCACCAATAGCCCGTTGCGTTGCTCCAGTGTGACGTTAATTGAAATACCCCTAAATACACCCCTAAAAATGATTTTGAAAATGTAATCATATTTAAATCAGATATGAAAGCATTAGAGGACAACCCGAGCATGATGCTTTTGGGGAGGTTACAGTACTCAAAAGAAATTTATGGGGGTTGGGTTGGCTGAATTAAAGTCGTGCTGGAACAATACAATTAGCTATTGGTGTCGGTCCGGGAGCACTCCCGAAGGAAAAGATCCTTTTTCACCTCGTGATTTTGAACCACTGTCAGATGACGAGGTCAACACCTGGGCGTCACCCCATACTCCAAGCTTCCACGCCAGCGTGATAACAATTGAGGCCATTACAGATTTAACGTGCACCAGCCCCTACGTACACGATGGTCTTTAGCTGGACCTAGTTTCGAACTCACAACCGTCCGCTTACTGATCTGCTATTCTTCCAACCAGACTACTACGGCCTCACAAATTTGCGTGGTAAAATCTTAATGTTTGAAACCATTTCACTTTTCCCTAGAACCTGCCATTTTAAGAATAGTGTTGCTAATTTTTCCACTCTTAAACATCTTTTTATGTAACCTGGTTACACATTCTATCCTTTCCTTCAAAATATTGTTCGTTATAGAGATTAACCTGACAATAAACGATAGGGTTAAATGTATTTTATAATTTTGATGTAGTACGTATTTTATAATGTGCTACATTAATGTTATAACTTGTGAAATGACTGATAAGTTCTTAGTTCCCACGCATTACTGTCGTCATCTGACCGTGGTTTAAAATTACGTATTGTCCTCGATCTTTCCCTTTGGGATTGATCCCGGACCGTCACCAATAGCCCGTTGCGTTGCTCCAGTGTGACGCTAATTAAAATACCTACCTACCCACATATTACTGTTTAGAAATCAAGTCACTTTGAGCTTCCACTTCCAATAGTCCATCCAAGGAAACAGCAGAATTACCATCGGTTTCATATGAAACCGATGGTAATTCTGCTGTTTCCTTGTAGGACTGGGCCGCGGTGGCCCGGTTGGAAGAGTAACGGACTTGCAACCTGAAGGGTTGCGAGTTCGAATCCAGCCAAAACACCGTCGTGTACAAAGGGGGCTGGTGCACGTTAAATCTGTCGTGGCCTCAAATGTCCTCACGTTGGCGTGGTGTGGAAGTTTGGAGAGTGGGGTGCCAGCTCAGGTGTTGCCTCGTCATCTGACCGTGGTTCAAAATTACGTGGTGTTGTCCTCGGATCTTTCCCCTTGGGATTGATCCCGGACCGTCACCAATAGCCCGTTGTGTTGCTCCAGTGTGACGTTAATTGAATATCCCCCCCCCTCCTTGTAGGACTAATTCTGTAAAAATGTTTAGGAGGGCAATTCTGTAAACATTTGTAGGAGGGAAATTCTGTAAAAATTCTAAAAATAATTTTGTATTTTTTGGAGATTATTGATTAAATTGATCGAAGGTTATTGCATTTCAATTAAAGGTAAAGCTTTATTACTCGTTCAAACTATACTAATAGACCTCTGTGCTTATAAAGCTCTGTAGCAGTTTGGAAGAACGGAAAATTTTTCTGTTTTTCTTCTGACCGGAACAAAACTACTCACCAACTGAAACTCCGGACGCACATATAAAACCGACACAATTTCGGTCAAACTGGGACATGTGGTAAGTTTACTGTAACGGAGTTCACATTTCCACATCAAAACAAGACACGACACACTTCTGCAGTCAGAGAACTTTATTAGAACAATAGTAGTATTAATATCTATTACACTACGACTGAATACTAACCGCATAGCTCTGATATTTCCTACAATTGTTGCATTTTGTAATTGGCTAATCAATTTAGAACTTATTTTAAGTCTTAAGGTTATATAACAAAGCAAATCCAACCACAATACATTCATATATAATTAAAAATTAATTGTGTTATTGAATATAAATTTTCCTTGAAGAACAGAGTAGTTTTTTCAATGGCTCAAACAGTTCCAGAGTATTATGAAGCTAAAGCTTATAAATTAAAACAAAGAAATAACTGCTTGTAACTTTGAAAGCAAAGGTAAAAACAATTATTAAATGACGATATGATTGGTTTATTTCTCAACAGTCGTTATTTGCTACACGAGAGCTATTGAATTTTATTTTCATTATTTACTTTATAATTGGCTTTCATCATTTTTGACTAACTGTTTTAAATGGGAATGGTCGGTTGGATTTTAGGGCATAAAGGGTCGAAAGGAAAATAAAAGATTCGTATGGGGAGATTATTTAGATTGTTTTAATTAAGTAGGCTTTACCTTCTACTTTACATTCAAGACAGAAAAAGTTGATCTCACAATATTTCAGTTATTCAGATTTAAAATTAATTCGCATTCCTATATTAAATATTAGATTCAAGATATTAGATACTCGAAAAGTTTACTCGAATTTAAATGCATTAATTGAGATATTTTCTTCACTTAAAACTCAGACTAGTAACATCTTACATTACATCTTTATACATGAAACGAAGTATACATTAAAAAACAAGAACAATGCATTTTAAGTCACAAAGTTCAATAAAAATTTCCCTGAAACAGTTCTCTGCAGTACAAAAAAGAAGATGCAGAGACTTTGCATTTGGTTTATTTTTCTCCGAACTTTCCAGGGAATCCTTTCCTGGACCGAGTAGTGACCATGTCTACGGGAAGATCTTAATTATTTCAATCATTCAAATGGGTGATGTGGCCATTTTGGTTTTCTGTCATCCAAAGATTTCTACTGTGTTAATAAGCGCAATAATTTAAACCCACAGATGTGTAAATAGTACTCATTAGTAAAAAAATATATGATGACGCTGATTAACTGAGCTGTACTTCATCAGTGTAGAGAACACACTAGGAATTTCAAAATATTCCTCCTTCCATGTTTTGCAAGGAAACGTTCTGTCTTTCATTTGTGAAGTGCAGTTTAGTGCAATGTCGTCAATCTTCTAATTTAGTTCAGTTTCCCTGACAGTTGTGTCTCAGTTTATTTATAATTCTGCATTTTTCATTCTCAATTGTATCTCCGGCAAAAAGCATTTTAATAAATTTCATACTACTCTGAAAAGTGTTTTTGCAAACAATATTTTGCATAAATCGTTGAAGATCAAATATCCGATGAGAAGTTAAAATGTGAGATTCCAATTTAATAGTTAACCTTTGTGTGTACATCTGTGTCTAGATGAATACTGGAAGCTGGCAAAATACCGGCTCTCAATGTTTAAGATAAAGTGGTTACTATTGTATTTTACATTCGATTTTTCCAAAGCTGAAAAAATTGAAAATTGCACTTAAGAATTAAAAAATTGGAGTTATTACGTTTTGCCATCTGATCACAGGAATATTTGTATACTTTTGAGAGCATTAATATTAAGTGACTGAACCTACTTACTCTTTAGCTCTATTTTTCAAACCACTCATCTACTTTAGATACAGTGGCTCCCAAAAGTGTTCGTACGCTTTAAAAATTTGTAGAAAAAGCGCTGTAGCCTGGAATTGAATTCGAATATAAAGTTCAATATTTTTCATATCAACTACATGTAACCCAACATTCTTTAAAAAAATATTGACTCATTTTCTTTTTATAAAAATGAAGATGCAAGGAGGCAGAGAAAGAATGCGTCACAAAAGTGATCGTATACCGAAACATTTTCGGATAAATTCATAAATAAAATTATCGTTTATCGCTTTTTTTATTTTTGCATTGTGGTGGCATTTAAAAAATCGTTTGGCTTTAATCTTTGCTTGCTTACTTCGTAATATTCTATTTATTATTTAAAAATGGCTCGTAGTCGTAAGGAAACAACGAACAGCATTCGAAAATTGATTAATTTTATCATAGTAGTTGTAAATCAGTTCGAAATATCTCTAAATTAGTAAATTTATCCCATTCTACGGTGCAGTATGTGATAAAATGCTTTGAAGAAGAAAATCGGATCGAAAACAATGTAAGGAAAGGTCGTCCGGCAAAGTTAACTCAACGTGATCAAGATTTATAGTAAGAAAATTTGTGAAAAATCCACGTTTGAGTGCTGTAAAAATTTCTACAGAATTTACTAAAAAATTTTCTACTTCAATTTCATCTGAAACTGTCCGACGAGTGCTCAGATCAGCTGGATTAAATGGGCGTTCTGCCTGAAGAAAATGTTTTGTAAGTGCGAAAAATAGAAAGCTTAGGCTTTCCTTCGCAAAATCAATGATAAATAAGCCCGAAACGTATTGGAATCATGTCTAATTTGCAGATGAAAGCAAATTTAACATGTTTGGTTCCGATGGGCGTATAATTGTATGGAGAAGAAAAAATGAGGAACTTGATCCCAAGAACTTAGCTGGAACAGTAAAGCATGGCGATGGAGGTGTCCTTGTGTGGGGGTGCATGTCAGCATCAGGACTAGGTAATTTGGTATTTATTGATGGCATAATGAATCATTTTCTTTATTTTAATATTTTAAAAGACAATTTAAAATTATCAGCCCAAAATTTGGGTATTGGAAACAACTTTGTTTTTTTATCAAGATAACGATCCTAAGCACACGGCTCTCAACGTTCGCCTCTGGTGTCTATAATTGTCCACAAATTCTGAAAATACCACCTCAATCGCCGGATTTAAACCCAATAGAACACATTTGGAGAGAACTGGAGGTTAGAGTACGAAGACACGGCATTAAAACAAAAAGCGAACTAGAAACAGTAATGATTGAAGAATGGTGGAACATTGATGCAGAAATTACAAAAAAAACTAGTGAATTTTATTCCCAGACGTTTAAAAGCTGTTGTGAATGCTATAGGATATCCTACTAAGTACTAATTTACCGAAATATTGCAATATTACTAATATGTAGAAATTTTTTTAAAGTGTACGAAGACTTGTGAGGTAACTTTTTTGTTACTTTTTGATTATTGATTTTCTTAAAAAAAAGTTTTACTATGTTTTTAAAATATTTTATGTAGTTTTGTTAAGAACAAGTTATAGATGTTATTAAAAAATTCCCATTCTGAAATATTGATTTTTATTAATGGATAGAGCAGTATTTCATTGAAATTCGTAAGTGTACGAACACTTTTGGGAGCCACTGTATGTATATATTTTTAAATCAGTTAATCGCATTGCAAGGTGAATTTAAAAATCAATGTGTATTACTTGAAAAGTCAGGAAAAGTTGTGCTTGAATTAGCTAAAACTTTAAATGTAGCTATGTGCGCTCATAAAAATTTGTCAACATAAATTATAATTGCATTTCTTTTGAAGTAACTTGATGGTGGTATGTCTTTTGTAGAAACTTGAACAGTACATTCTATAGTGATTTGATAACTTGTACAAATAAAGGGCAAACCAGTTTTAGCAAGGTGAGATTTGTATACAGTATTTTTATACAAGTTTATTCCCTTTTGACTTTCCCTCATACAATTATGCTGGTCATTCTACTGTGAGTTAGTGAAAGCCATTTTTGTCTCATAATTTTGCATATTGAAGTGGTACGTTTTTATTGCAATGTGGAAAAATTTGCATTTTCTAATTTTTATTCGTGATGTATACTTGAATACCAGGTAAATTTCTTTAATGTCGCATTGCTTACTAAACATAACAATGCTGGAATTTTACAAATTACAAAACTGAAAAAATTCAGATATTTTGCTTTGAGAAAATTCCCTTAAATTGATACTTATTATGTCTTGCATCAAATCACTAGATATCCTCTAAAAAATGGCTAGTCGAGCACAAAATTCGATTTGTTAGCAAATCCGTCACTCTACTCAATGACAAATTCTGAATAATTTTTATAGTTCTCTGTATGGCTTGACGTGATGGCCGTGTGGTTTAACAAGTTCTGGGTTCGATGCAATTTTAAAAAAGGGCTCTATACTTTGACGATTCAAGATTGGCAAGGTAGAAGTTGGCGAGAAATCATTGCCTAAGACAATTCTAATTCGATACAATAGGAAATTTCTCAACTACTCACGAGGCCAGACGATTTTCATCTTGCTGCGTTCCACGAACTAGTCACCAGTCTTTTCAGGCAAACAAGACATTTATCTGAATCAATAAGTAGAATCTACAAGTAGGTCAAAGTGACGATGGCTATTCTAACTTCAGCATAAAAGGTGGCAACTTTTCTGGAGACCTTTCTGAAACACATAAAGTCATTCGGCTCCTGTTGAAAAAGAGTCACGCATTATTTAGTAACGTTTCACTAATTCAATGAATTGCATGTAACACCTAAGCCTAAGCAGACGGAAATAAGGAAACGCCGAAGTAACTTCTCAAAATTGTTTTATGGATATATCTATGAATAAAAAAGTAACGACAGTTTGAAAACAAAATGTGAAATTTATTTATTGAAGCAGATACGTTGACACTAATATAGCCGTTTCGATCAACAACAATTTGGCAAAGTCAAATTGTAAATTAACACATTGGAATTTAAGTTAGAAATGTTGCGGGATAAAAACCGAAACAGGTTAACCTTGTTCTCACAAAACTTTCACCTTATCTTTCATAGGAGTTTTCTTCATTCATAAGGTTGATTTTTGATCAAGGATTAATTATATCGTGAAGCCTTTGAGTTCAGCAACTCTGTTTATTTCAGTCGCATTTTGAGGCTCAAAAATCCAGTCCTTATCTTCTCAAGAAAGTTAACAATATGCCAGACGGGTTTATTTTTAGTAAATATAATGCACATTGAACAAAATAATCTTCGATCACTGTTCACGTGTCTTTCCTTTCTGATTTTCAACAAACCTCCGCGAATACCACGTGTAATTGATACTCTTAACCTCCATTGAAACATGTAACTTTCCTAAACAAATCTTTTAAAACATTGGGGCTATGATTAATTTCAAGATATAAGTGAAGATTAGTTTTTGATTGAAATTCTTTTAAATGCAGAGAACATTGATTTGCAAAAATTTCAGTTCATAAGTGCGTAGAATTCGAAGTTTATGAATGCTCATTGTTTTATAAAAAGTACAATGGAAAGTTTATTTGTTTTTGTAATGCTAATCAAGTCAAATTATGCAAGAATAAATGTTACAATAAAGTATATTACTCCTACATGTGTTAAGGAAATATATAATTTACTCGATTAACTATTTGCCTGTATAATGTTACAAGAATTGACAAGTAAAAAATCCTAACACAAAATGGTGTCACTAAAAAGAAATTATTTCAAAAATTTTCTATATTGTTTGATATCACCTCATTTTGTTTCGGATCAGCTCTAAGGGATATTTGAACAGAATTATAAAAAATTGCCAATACCAATTCGAAAACTTCGGGTTTTTTTGTGTATGGATTGGGAGGAATTTTGTCAAGCTAAATATAGATGGCGGTAGTGTTTCTGAGCCGGAACGATTTCCCTGTACGTATTCCGAACGTGACGTCACTTGGTTGGTTTTTCGAATACGATTTCCGCTCTTCGCCAACAAAAATTCCGAAGAATGAATTCCGAAATGATGTATGATTAGTGAGCTCCGATTATATTAAACGCCAATCATCACCAAAACGGTGTTAGACTACATTTTAAGGTTTCCCCGATACGTAATATGCGAGAGCATTCGAGTAGCAAAAGTAAAATCTTCGCATTCAGTTTGGTTTGTTAGTTTGCATTGAAAATCCCTCCTAAAGATAAAAAAAGTATTTAGGAAAATACTATATGGAGGTATGTTAAGAAGAGTTTGTTATCTGGAGACAGGGCCTTCGGCCCATGAGCTCCATGGGAAATTCACTCTCTTAAGAAGAGTATGGAGGAAATCGATCGTTGAAAACCTACCCATGACGTATCTACAAGTCTGGAACTTCTGCAGTTAACACAAAATAATTATCATTATTCCAAACCCATACTCCCTTTACAAATATATAATTCATCACAGGAATTCAATATTTCGAAATTATTGCATCGGTACTAGTTTAGCCATCGACCTTACAATAAAACAGACGGAGCATGTGCCATCAGCTTCATGTTATTTCTTCCAGTTGCTCGGTCTGAAGATCTGTCACATGGCTGTGTGTCAAAGCGTGGATACTAAATTATTGATTGGTTAAAGTGATTATCCAACGTGACACTAGTCTGCGATTCGGCAGCCAATCGGCTAAGGCGATTCGTAAGTCCACGTGATTTACCCTTCAGAGATCTTACGACAGCGATTCCGCCCACATGCTCCGTCTATTTCATTAGAAGGTCGATGAGTTTAGCGTAGTTGGCGGGTGTGAGCAGGTATTCCCATATGAAAATGGCAGGAAGCCCCACAAGTTCTAAAATATCGACTTTTCGTTTGAGTTCGTTTTTGAGCCCACGAAATATTTTTTATTTTAGAATTTTTATTTATATCTCCCATTGTTTTAATAAAATGGTCAAACTTTTTATAGTTACTACTGGAAAAGAATCTTGTCTGTTTTGTTAATTTATCAATAAAACTATTATAAATCTATGTATATCTCAGTGTGTTTTATTTTAATTCAAGTTTCTGTTTTTAAACTTACTGATGGTTTATCTTCGCGTCGAAACCTGCCCTGTAGTGACCAGCCTGTGGTGCAAAAAACTGTTCCGAAGTGTCACCAGCTCTAGACAAGGGACTATTTGGTTTCCCTACTTGGGGATTTTAATGCCCTTTGGAGTAATAGGGCAGTTTTGTCTCGACGAGATATTTCGTCATTAGCGAAATTGAGCAGGTCTTGGACGAGATATCTCGTCGAAACCATTTGGAGGGTTAAGAGTTCCAACACCTAGTAGTAATCCAAATTTACTGCTGACCCTGAAGATGGCCCTATTTCTCCCAGTTATCTGCCCTTACATAAGTGATTAATGGAATTACACAATATTTTAGCTTGCTTGCTGTAGATATTGCAGGTTTCTCTATTTGTGTATTCTTTGACAATCAGATTTTCTTGTGTTTATCTTCCCATTAATCGACGTCGATTCATAAACAATTACCCAAGATCAAGTTCTTAGAAAAATACGTACACGCATTTAGGGGTTCAATGAACCTGAACACTACACCCGAAATGTTATTGATACTTCAAAAATAAATGCTGGAGGAGTAGTTGAATTAACGTTGCGCTTCAGCTATTGACACAACAGGCTATTGGCGACGGTTCGGGATCAATCCCGAAAGGAAAGATCCAAGAATACCTCGTAGATGACGAGGATAACACCTGAGCTGGCACCCCACTCTCCAAACTTCTACACCACGCCAACGTGAGGACATTTAAAGTCAAGACAGATTTAACGTGCACCGGCCCCCGCGGCAGTCTTCTGTTGGATCGAGTTTCGACCCCTCCGGCTGCTTATTCACTACTCTTTCAACAGGGCTCCTTCAACCAATAGATGTGGCTGTTTAGTCATAATGGTGTTGTAGGGGAAAAGTAATAGTATAAAATTCGGAAATCCGTGCCCCTCAGAGAGCTAGATAGGGGTGACCTAGGAAAGGGAGGGCCCACAGGGATCGAACCCGTTCCGAAATATTTTAAGTGTTAATCGGAGTTCCCTTTGTCACACTGGTAAAGTGCAATGGGTGTGTCTGGAAACAATAAAAAAATCACTAAACGTGAAGTCGGTTTCCTTTCGGTGGAAGTAGAAAAACGGGGAGGTAGGTATTTTAATTAACGTCGCACTGGAGCAACACGGTCCGGGATCAACCCCAAGATCCGAGGACAACACCACGTAATTTTGAACCACGGTCAGATGACGAGGTCACACCTGAGCTGGCACTCCGCTCTCCAATAGAAAAACGGGAAGGTTGTGTCTACGAAATTATCTTCCGAATTCGTGCATCTCGTACTCAAATCCATCAAATCAAGCTTATGATTTTTGGTTATTAAAGCCAAACATATGTGGGTTATAAGACTGCATTTATCTTAACTACACACATGTCCAAGGTAATGCAAACCGAGATGAACTCCCGCGCCAAGACTAGCTCGTGGAACGCAGCAAGGTGAAAATCATCTGGTTTCGTGATAATTGTGGAAATACCGATAGTATCAGAGCCGCGGTGGTCCGGTTGGAAGAGTAACGGATTAGCAACCTGAGGGTCGCGAGTTCGAATCCAACCAAAGACCGTCGTGTACAAAGGGAGGTTGATGCACATTAAATCTCTCTTGACCTCAAATGTCCTCACATTGGCGTGGTATGGAAGTGGGGTGCCAGCTCACTTCCACACCATCGTGACCTCGTCATCTGACCGTGGTTCAAAATTAAGTGTTGTTGTTTTTCCCTTCGGGTTTGATCCCGGACCGTCTCCAATCACCCATTGTGTTGCTCCAGTGCGACGCTAATTAAAATACCTACCTACCGTATTACGAGAGCCGTCTTTCAACGTTCATAAGTTTGTTATGTGCTACTTGAGGTATTGAAAGGGAACCACATGAAACAGGGGTTAATAATCCGAGATAAACATCATCGTTCCGGCACGCTCCCACGAAGTATATAAATATTGTAAACGATTACTGACAAGTGTTTATCTTCAATGCATAAGTTAAAAGAAGATCAAAGCGCTCTGCATAGATCTAATTTTAATCTTTATCTGAAGCTAAAAATTTCCATCGCTGTATTGACGAAGAAAGTAAGAGTGTGTGGTTCAACGCTCTATGCTCTGCGCGCTTAAACAAACTTTCCAAAGTGCAAATGAACTTCCGAAGTTAAGAGACGCAGTTGCAAATGCCCTTATCTGAGCTCTTTTATCTTCAGCAGCCGCACGAGATGAACACGTGCCACTTACCTTGAAAGTGAATGGAATTATAATAAGACAAAGAGCATACAATGGTCCAATACATGAATAATCTATTGAAACTAAATTCCAAACATTGAAATAAGGAAAGTCAAAATAGGACACGCATTATAGGAACACCCCTGATGACAATAGATGAATGTTTCGGTTCCAGAAAAGTTTCGATACAGATAACTCGCCTATTGTCAGTTATAGATTAGAAACCGGAGGGTTCCGAGTTCGAAACTCGGTACAATCTAAGATCGTCGTGAACGGGGGATGGTACACATTAAATATGTCGTTGCTTCAAATGTCCTCACATTGGTGTTGCATGAAAGTTTGGAGAGTGGGGTGCCAGCTCAGGTGCTGACCTCATCATCTAGCCATGATTCAAAATGTTGTCCCCGATATTTCCCTTCGGATTGATCCCAGACTATCACCAATAGTCCGTTGTGTTGCTCCAGTGTGACGCAAAATCAACTACTACCTACAGATAATTCCAACCAAAGACCATCTTGTACATGGGGGCTGGTGAACGTTAAATTTGTCGTGGCTTTAAATGTCCTCACGTTGGTGTGGTGTGTATGTTTGGAGAGTGGGGTTTCAGCTCAGGACTTGATCTCTTCATCTGACCGCGGTTCAAGCAGGTGTCCTCGGGTCTTTCCCTTTGGGATTGATCCCGGACCATTGTCAATAGCCCGTTATGTTACTCCCAGGGACGTAACTAGAGGGGTGCAGACGGGGTATGTGCCCCGGGGGCCGGATTAGGGGGGTGCTAAATTGGCAGAGTATTTTTTATTACTATAGATATTTACGTATGATAAAAAAATGAAGAGGAAAAACTTAGTAGATTACAAAACCAAAAACTATAAAAGGAGCTAAATGCAGAATGTGTGAAGAAATAGCAGGAAAGCTTAACCTAGATCCTCATTTTAAAGAAGTACGGAGGAGGAAGAAGCGGATGTTTGATGGAGAAGGGCGAAGTTGAAAGCTATGAATTCTCAGAAAAAAAGTTAAGATTATTGATTATACAAATAATATATCGGATTCTGAATGAACTGAGGCAAAGATTTCAAGTCATTCAAAACATGAATAGTTTATTTGGTTCCCTCAATGGAGCTCGGTTTGAAACAATGAATGGAGAAGAATTGAAGAACCAGGCACTTGTTAGCTACCACATATAAAGACCTAGACAAGGACTAGCTGGCGATAGAAGTGGAGAGTTTTAAGTATCATGCCTTGGATTTAAGCCCTAATATGAAAACGGCTACACCATCAGGTCTTCTGACATTAATAATATACAAGAACGGACTTGAAGATGCGTCCACCAACATAACGACAGCGTTGAGAATTTTCCTCACAATACCAGTCTCAGTCGCCTCAAATGAAAGGAGTTTTAGCAAACTAAAGATCATAAAAAATTACCTCAGAAACTTAACAGGACAACGACTAACCAATCTGAGCATCATATCAATAGAGCACAAGTTAGCTTCAAAGCTATCTTTTTGAGGACATTGTAAAAATGTTTGCAGCCGAAGAAGCCCGCAAAGTTAAGTTTTAGTTCAAGCTTTCTGTGTTTAAAATTTTTTTTCACATTTTGTCAATAGATTAAGAGATTGTGGAAAATATTTAAAAAAAGTATAACACTCAAGACAATAACTTGAGTAAAATCTGTTATTCCTAATTCTTGTTTCACAGTTTTCCAAAATCCTTGAATGGTTTTCGGTCGACGTTTCGATAATTCCCTTTTTAAAAGTCCAAAAGCACAAAAGTCCATGGGTGAGACATCTGGAGATTTAACAGGAATATCAGTAAAAGGTATTGACTTGATACCAGTTTCTTGTTCCATTTCTTCTAAGAATTTAATAGTGGATTTAGATGTGTGGCTTCTTGCTTTATCCTGATGCAGTTTTACTGATTGTTGGTACTGTGGGTAAAGATATGATATTTCTTTTTTGAATACTGGGGATAAAATAGGGTCTTGATAATATGTGGGAGTTGATTTTTACATTTCCCCCTCTTTTTACTTTTAATTTTCCATTATATGCAAAACCGGCAACAATCATAAATCTCTTAGAGAAAGTTCTCACGTTAAAGTTACAAAGTTGAACCACGTTTTAAGATTTTTCTCCTCTTTTATGATAACAAAGTGTTCTTTTTTTATTGCAATCATTTAAATACACCTACGCCTCGTATGTCACAACATTTTTCCATCTTTCTCCAGCTAAATGCTTCTCGTACAGAATTCTGCAGCGAGTTCTGCGTTCTGCAATATGTCGTGGAGATAGACGATGAACATTATATTTTTTGGCCTTTTTAAGATTCAAATCACTGTTAATTATTTTATTTGCAGCTGAAACTGAACATTTTAATGACTTTGTAATAGTCTTTTGACGACGGATTCTCCTTTAAAATTAAAGATCTCACCTTACAAATATTCTCAGAAATTATTTTCTTTTTTTGGATACGTATTTGGAAGTATTTTTCCCACTTTTGCGCGTTTTTTCCTTTCTCAATAATATTACTTATCGTACCTTTAGATATCGAAAAACCATGATTTTTACAGCGTTTTTGAATAATTGAATAAGCATAATTCTCTTCGGAAAGAGCGAAAACATAGCCTTCCATCCATTGCTTATTTAAAAGCGCCATTTTGAAAGTAAACAAAACTCTGAGTTAGCAGACGATAAGTTATACTTTAACTATTTAACTACTGCGAAAATAAAATTATTTCGTAACCATACAATTTTTTTTACAGCTCATCAAAATCGTTCAAAAATATTCGAACAGCCTCTGTATTTGTCATAATTAAATATCCTATTCTAAAGCAAGTCTTGATTTTGATGCAGCCCACACATATCCCGATATCATTTGATAAAACCTTTTCATTTCATTTGCAGCGATTATAAGTGTGAAAGAACATATCAAACATGCTACTCTTAGATTATTTGTCAATGAAATATCTTAGAATTAATTAGGTATTTTATCTTGTACTAAAAATCAAATTACTGCAAATTAATCTATTTATCTTTAAAATCCAGCATTTACCATCTAAATGGAATAAAAAAAAATCTGGACTAGTGGAATTAATGTGTGGTGGGGCGATATCAGATGTTGTCGGGGAGGGTTTTGGTTTGGTTGGTCGGTGGGGGGGGGGCGTCAAGGCTACTTCATGCCCCGGGTGGAAACTAGCCTAGTTACATCTCTGGTTACTCCAGTATAACGTAAATTCAACTGCCAATATGCAGATAGCTCATGTGCGATTGATTACACAATAAGTCACCAACCAGGAATTAGATTTAAATTCTAAGCCAAGACTGATTTAAATTTAGTCAAACCAGTACGTCTTAATTTGAGATTCAGCTTGCCGTTCTATGGTTATTGTTTGCTATACGAGCTTAACTTAGGGATGCTGTTTTGAGTAGACTCAAAATATTAATGGGATCAGATTATTATATAATAATCTCTCTAGTCATTTAATGTAGACAGATTTTGTTATTAGTTTTTACTATTGTTTCTTTTCGTATTTGTGATATGTAATACCTACGTATCCGTGATTTGCTCTTAATTTTCATTCAAAAAACCTTAATGGACGATTTATTTGAAACAAATAGTTCCATCGGAGGAAAGAGGACTTGTGGTTTGCACACTGGCAGTCAACACTAGCTCGTGGAGCGCAGCAAGGTGAAAAATGATCTGACTTCGTGAGTGGATGAGAAATTTCCTATTACATCGAATGAGAATTGTCCTGGGTAATGTTTTTTCGCCAATCACTAGCTGGCCAACCTTGAATCGCCAAAGCATAGAACCATTTAAAAATTTCATTTGCCATTCGTGTTGTTCCGTATGCTTCACTTCATTCATGCTCTGCTGAGGCAAATGAAATTTTCCAATAAATGGCTCTATGCTTGGCGATTTAAGAATGGTCAGCTAAAGTTTGGCGAAAAATCATCGCCCTGGACAATTTTCATTCGATGCTTTAGGAAATTCATCGTTATTGCCTCGTCATCTGACCGTGGTTCAAAATTACGTGGTGTTATCCTCGGTTCTTTCCCTTTTGGATTAATCCAGGACCTTCACTAATAGCCCATTGTGTTGATCCATTGCGACATTAATTCAACTACCTACCTATCTACCAATATTCGATGTCATAATGAGTCAACGGATAATTTTAAAAGTCATTTTCAATTTTAGCGCTCCAAAATTAACTAAGAATTTAGTAATTTAGAATTCATTACATTTTTCGTTAGCCAGTGTTATGAGCCGTTTTCTAAGTAGTTAGAAACATTAAAATGCTGCATTTTCTCTTTTATATTAAGTTATGCTCTTTTTGCGAACTTAAGCCTCTATTTGAATTAAGCAGTGCAATCCATAAAGTGTTATTCGAATTATACTTTGGGGTCACTGAAATCGAAGATAAGAATAAAAGCTACCAAGAACCTCACACCTGACAATGTAACTTTTTAGTGTTGTAATCAATCTGATATGAATTCCTAACACTTCCTCCTCCTACTTGGTCAAGAAAAGAAAAAAAACTTTCTTATTCCACTGAACTAAATCGATTGGACATGTTGGCGCATAGCAAAATCAAAGTATTTAAATGTTATCAATTTTACTCCTTTAGAAACTAGGGTAAACTGATTAGACAACGAGAAGTTATTTGCCCAGATTTCTAAATATCTCCTTACCTTTAAACTTCTTTCTTACAAGTATGAATAGGGGAATTCGAAGATTTCACAAGGAATATCAACTGGGACAGGGGGTAGCTAGGAGGTGGTAGAGTCAGCTGCTCCGGACGTCAATGTCTTGGGGGCAGCATTTCAAAAACATTCATTAATCTTATGGTTTTTTTTGGAAAAATAGGTTTTGGAAAAAATGTTTTTATGCATTGCTTTATAGAATGGGTTTAATTAATGTGATAGTTACTTTTGTCGGGATTCATCAGATAAGGTCTGTAGGTTTTAATTTTAGAGGGGAAAGATTCTGGAAACATTTTTCGTACATACTTCCTCATACAGTTTTCTGGTTTGATCCCGGACCGTCGCCAATAGTCAGTTGTGTTGCTACAGTGCGACGTGAATTGAAATATCTACCTACCCCTCACACAATCAGTCACTGCAAATGAAAATAAAAACTGGAATTTTGATTCGTTTTTCAAATAAATATGTACAACTGTGTGTACCGAAAAAAATGCTAAAAGCGAAAAAAAATATTAAAAGCTAAATGTATTATGGCAATACAGACCGTATTTATTTATTTAATTGTTGTTTCTCTACAGAAAAATATCTGTGGCGAATTTAGCCACCACTACAAAAATTAATCTACGATACAATAGTATATATAGCAGTGTAATACAACTCTGCAATGTCGTACTTTTTGGTAGACAAGATCGCACTGTTTCACACGAGCTTGCTAAATATCCAAATACACAGAACAAAAATCTATTAAAAATGTAACAAAAAAAGACACAAATACAGTTAGAAAATAGATAAAGCAAAACACTTCATTGAAGCATATTACTTATTGATATCATTAAAAATATATCAACCTCCGAAAAAGAATTATGAAGTTTAAAAACCTATTGCAAAATTGTTAGACATTCTTCTTAAAATGTTTAACAAAAAAATCGACAGTTTCTGATGATATACCTGGTGACGTTGAAATTAATGTAAGAAGCTAAAATGTGCGAATCAATTTACTGTGAAAGATTCGTTTTAAGTTATTAAGAACCCGTACTCGAACGAAGCTAGTAACAAAGAAATTCATGGAGACTATTTAAAGGTTTTAAATAAAAAATGTTCAGACATCCCGAAAGTACCCTCAAATTCGAGAGGTGGTAGAAGTCAACATACAGTCATATCTAGACTGGAAGTGGACCTTTCGTATTTCAAACCCATTGAGTCAACCTGGGTTTACAAGATGGATGATGTTATAAAGTAAAATTAAATGAAACCTCACAACCCCATCTTTCTTGGAAATGTTATGTTATGATAGATAGTAGTCCCTTCGTGAACTATGTCGAGGTTTCGTTCCTATGTGGGAGCTGAACTTGGGAATTTACACTAGATTCGCACTCTGTGTGTACAAGATGGTAATGTTATAAAGTGAAATTAATTCAAACCTCAATCCCATTTTCCATGTTAATGTTATGATAGACAGTAGTCCCTTTTTTGGTGAATTTTGACGAGGTTTCGCTCCCATATGTGAACTGAACTTGTGGGTTTCCACTGGATTGGCGAGAGTCAAGTTGAAAAGAGTGTCTTCTGCCTTGCCTTAACGAAGAGAGAAGAGGAAATACAGCTAGTGGAGAAGGAGTGCATTGAATTCTCGTGGATAAAGGGACAGACTAGTTCGTGGAACGCAGCAAAGTGAAAATTGTCTGTCTTAGCGAGTGGTTGGAAATTTCGTATTGTATCGAATGAGAATTGTCCTGGGCGATGATTTTTCATCAACCACTTGCTTGCCAACCTTGAATCGACAAAGCATAAAATTCTTTTTTAAATTTAATTTGCCATCCACATTCTTCCGTATGCTTCACTTCATTCATGCTCTACGGGTGACAAATGAAATTTAAAAAAAAATGGCTCGATGATTTGGTTATTCAAGATTGGCAAACTAGCGGTTAGCGAGAAATCATTGCCCAGGACAATTCTCATTTGATACAAGGGAACATTTCTCAACCATTCACGAAATTAGACGCTTTTTACCTTGCTGAGTTCCACGAGCTAGTAGCCCAACGACAGATTCGGACTCAAGACAACGCCCAGCTGCCGATTTCATCCTCTGGCCAAACCTAAAACAGATTTCGGGCTACACATCCTTGGAGTTCTACCTGTTCCTCATCTGACGGAGACTGGCATCTTTTGCCAAAGTTCAGCGGATCCCCAGGTGAAGCCTAAATACCTTTTATCTGGACACCATTGAAAAAGGTACTGATGCAAATCCCTAGTAGAGGTCACCAAACAATGGTTTAAACTCTCTTATATGTCTACCAAAGAATAAAATGTAAAATGATATTAACTGTGCGATGTTAAATTGTAGGAAAGCAAAGTAAAAATTAATTCCTCCTCAACAACAAGGACAGACGAGATTCAGTCAAGACGAGAAAATGAATGGAACAATTTTGGTTTTACTTAATACAGAGTAGAGAAATATTTCCTATTCCTATCTGACTAGTCAGAATTAGTATCCTGTCAAAGATAATTTTACTACCGACTTTTCCTACCGAACGACATACAAATAACTACAAGATTGAGGTGGAACTGGACAGAATGAAAAGTAGGTCGTTAATTAACGTCGCACTGGAGCAGCACAACGGGGTATTAGCGACGGTCCGAAATAAATCCCGAAGAGAAAGTTCCACAAGGACAACTCGTAATTTTGAACCACGATCAGATGACGAGGCAACACCTGAGCTGGCACCCCACTCTCCAAACTTCCACACCACGCCAACATGAGGACATTTGAGGCCATGACAGATATAACGTGCACCAGCCCCCTTTGTACACGAGGGTCTTTAGTTGGATTCGAACTCGCAACCCTCCGGTTGCTAATCCGTTGCTCTTCCAACTGGGCTACCACTGCCAAGACAGAATGGAAAGAGTGACCGTGGAAGGTTTATTTACTGCCATCTTCTATCTAACGACAACCGAAGAATTTTCTCAATTGATTTAACAGAATGATAGAGTGACTGTGAAAGATGTTTATTGCCATATATGCCTACTGAATGGAATAAGAATAACTTTCCCATTTGACTGAACAGAATGAAAGAGTGACTGGGAAGTATTATTTACTGCCATCTTTTCCTATCTAACGATATACAAAGAACTTCCCAATATACTTGAAAGAATGAAAGTTCAATGTGGAAGTTTTATTTACCTCCATCTTTTCCTACCGAAAGACAAACGATTAACTTCCCCATTTGAATGTACAGAATGAGTGTCTGTGGAAGTTTCATTTCCTGCTATCATTTCGTACCGAACAATATACGAATAACTTTCCCAATTGACTGATCAGAATGAGAGTGACTGGAAATATTATTTCCAGTCTTTTCCTACCGAACTAACTATGAATAACTTTCTCAATTGACTTGCCAAAATGAGTGACCGTGGAAGATTTTTTTACTGCAATCTTTTCCTATCAAACGACATACGAATAGCTTTCCTAATTGACTTGATAAAATCAGTGACTGTAGATCTTTTTGCTGCCATACTTTCCTATCGTACGTCATACAAATCACTTTCCCAGTTGGGGGACTGGACAGAATGAAAGAGTAACTGGAAATTTTACTTACAGCCATCTTCTCCTATCGAACGATATACGAATAATTTCCAAATTGACTGGGCAGGAAGAGGGACGGTGGAAGTTTTATTTACTGCCATCCTTTCCAACCGAGAGACATGAAGAATTTTCACATGGGATTCGACAGAATGAGAGTGACCGTGAATATTGCCATTTTTTAACTACCCCCCCCCCCCGAATGACCTGAATTATAATAGTTTTTTCAATTGACTGGAAGTTTTATTTACTGCCATCCTTTCCTACTTAACGGCATATGAATAACTTTCGTAATTGGACTTGACAGAATGAGTGACCGTGGAAGATATTTATACTGTTATATTTTCCTACCGAATGACACATAAATTTCGAACCGCAGTAGCCCGGTTGGAAGAGTAACGGAATAGCAATAGGAGGGTTGCGAGTTCGTATCCAACCAAAGATCGTCGTGTACAGAGGGGCTGGTGCACGTTAAATCTGCCGTGGCCTCAAATGTCCTCACGTTGGCGTGGAAGTTTGGAAAATAGGGTGCGAGCTCAGGTGTGACCTCGTCATCTGACCGTGGTTCAAAATTACGTGGTGTTGTCATCGGATTTTCGGTGATCCGATGTTTCGGTGATTTAAGGTGATCCCGGTTATAGCCCGCTGTATTGCTCCAGTGCGACGTTAGTTAAAATACCTACCGACCCTAAATTATTTCCCCATTGACTGTACAGAATGAGAGTGACTGGAAGATTTTTTTCATTGCCCCATCTTTTCCTACCTCGCGACATATGAATAAATTTCCTTTTTGAGTTGACAGGATGAGTGACTATAGAAAATTTTATTTCCTGCCATCGTTTCCCCACCTTACGACAAAAGAATAACTTTCCCAATTGACTGGACAGAACGACAATGACTTTTGAAGACTTTATTAATGCCTTCTTTTCTTGCGGAATAATGTGGGAACCAAATGTTCTTGAAATGACATTTTGTCGCGTGTCTCAGGCTTAGCAGCAAATGTTTGAAAAGTGTTAGATAATAAACCACAGAAGCATGCTGAATCCGTAGATCACCTCCTCGAAATCCTAATCAGCGAAGAAAAAAACTGCATCTTATCGCTTATTTTTATTTGTCCTCTATCAATTTTCCCAATGCCTCGCATTCGGAATAGCGATAACATCCGATTCTTTGTCAGCATCCGTGCCCCCTTATCTTCCACCATCATCCTTATTAGGTTTCAGACAGGAGGGCGCAGCGTCATACGGTGCAGCAAAGGGGACGCTATCGGCCAACGCTTCAAGGCCTCCTCAACTGTTCGATAGGGCATCCCCCCAAATAAGGTGGTCGTTCCGAAACCATACCAAAAGCGGCTTGTTTTCGAGTAGAATTCCAGCTCGTGGAAACAGTACCTACTCGACATCGATCCTTGCGAAAGTTCTAGACATAAGGAGGAAGAATGTGAAATCCAAACAGGTGTTTTTATTGATATTTGTGGTGGTGCGCTCGTGGCATGAAATTTCGGTGCACGGAGATTTTGATTTAGATAACAGATTTTTTGTATCTGCATTTTGTCCGTTGCTTAAAGTTCCGATTTGTGGCGAATCAGGTCATTTTGCAGCCCTCGGTGTCAATCACTTTGAAGCTCCATAATTCTGGGAATGGAATGGAATTTGGGGTTTTATGGAGCAAGGTCCACATACGGCCAAGCTGTGCCAAGCGCAAGATAAAAAAAATCAGTGTAAATATAAAAGCATTAAGAAAACGTGGATATAATCGAGTGCTAGAATTAAATAGTAATAATAATGTTTTAATTTTATAAGTAGTCGGCCGTGAATAAATATTTCAAAAAGTGTTGATCAGTGACATTGAAAAAGAAAAGTGAATTCAATGAATTGACATAAAAATGCCGATATAAATTTCTGATTTAAAACAAGCAGATCAGCAACATGATGTAAAATCTAAAATGTATGATAGCGAAAGGATTAAAACACTAAATTAGAAATCAGTGGCACGTAAAAATAAAAAAAGGTTTGAATGGGGATTTTCCTCCAAGCAAATCCTGGGGGTTTAAAATTGTACTTGTGATTCAATCGGTGATGATTAAAAGCAGGACAGTCTATCAAAATATGATGTCACAATTCCGAGTTTCAAATTAAAATGTGTTTCGAAACCATTAGTTAAACATTAAATTACACTTCTATTGCTGGTGTGTCTTTTAACTCTACTGGTGGTTGTCTCGAAGAGGTGTCTCATCATTAGCAAAACTGACCAGATCTTGATAGACGATATATCTCGTCATTAGAAAAAAACTGACCAGATTCTTGATCTCGTCATCATAAAAATATCGGCACTGTCTTCATGACGAGATATCTCGTCATCAGCCAAATTGGTCAGATCTTGATGGACGAGGTATCTTGTCGAAACCACTTGGAGCGTTAATACAATCAAACTGTTAATCAAAAAAGTCATTAAATGTTATGCTTATAGAAGCCCATTAGACAGAACATCGAAAATCTTGGAGGGACAAAATTGCTGACATCCCTAAGTGGTCAAGGCGTAGATGCTGAATTCCATTACGACTACATATCATCGCTATAATACCACCCATTGCCCTTTCTGCTTGCTCTGCGATCTTCGGGTAGGTTAACGTCGGCACTGGAGCTACACAACAGGCTATTGGTGACGGTCCGGGATCAATCCCCTAGCGAAAGACCTCAGGACAACACCACATAATTTTGAATCACGATCAGACGACGAGGCAACACCTGAGCTGCCACCCCGCTCTCCAAACTTCCACACCACGCCAACGTGAGGACATTTGAGGTCACGACAGATTTGAAATGCACCATCCCCCTTTGTGCACGACGGTCTTTGGTTGGATTCGAATTCGCAATCCTCCGGTTGCTAATCCGTTACTCTTCCAACTGGGCTACCGCGGCCCCAGAAACTTAGTGAAAACGGGCATGGTGATGGTTAAATTATTAATTAGTATGTAATTTTCTATATCTGGCAACGCAAGTAATATGTTTAATTTTTAGTTCTATTTTAGAATGTTATGAATTGAGATGTAGTTTTGGTTGATTGGGTTTGGGGTCTTATGGCGCAAGGGCCATGCTGCGCCAGACACAATACAATATCAAGTAATTGACACAAAACTCACAATACCAAGTAATTGACACACACAGTGAAAGCTTTACTGACACAGAAGAGAGAAATACACCCAGGGAGGAATGCACCTGACAGTAATCGAACCTTCGCCGCCTACAACTCGAAGATATGTAGTTTTGAGTTGGAGGTTTTTAATAGAGGAATTTAATTTCTGTATTACTGAGTTTTTGTGAGATAACTGCGAGATATATTTTCGAGATTGAGATTTATTAATTGACTTACTACTCCGAGTATTTTAAGTAAATATTACGGAACAATGGAGCATATCAAGGATATTTTTCAACGCGCACTCATTATTTACGATTACTCCGCGAAAGATAATAAGCATTCGAAAAGCAATAAATGATTTCTAGAACCCATTGTATTCTTATCTCAACGGGCTTTACAGGAAGTGTAATATAATTTTAGGTATGTGTGATGTGTATTTTGACTTAAGAAAGATTTTAAGTGGCAGGAATATGTTAAAAATTTCGATAAAAAAATTTGGTTAACCCTCCTGGTGGTTGCCTCAACAAGGTACTTCGCCGTTAGAAAAAAAACCTGACCAGATCTTGATGGGAGAGATATCTCGTCATTAGAAAAAACTTACAGATTGTGATGGGAGAGATATGTATCTGGTCATTAGAAAGAAACTTACAGATCTTAATGGGAGAGATATCACGTCATTGGAAAGAAACTTACCAGATCTTGATGGGGAGTTATCTCGTCATTAGAAAGAAACTTACAGATCTTGATGGGAGAGATATCTCGTCATTAGAAAAAACTTACAGATTGTGATGGGAGAGATATGTATCTCGTCATTAGAAAGAATCTTACAGATCTTGATGGGAGAGATATCTCATCATTGGAAAGAAACTTACCAGATCTTGATGGGAGAGTTATCTCGTCATTAGAAAGAAACTTACAGATCTTTGATGGGAGATATCTCATCATTAGAAAGAAACTTACAGATCGTGATGGGAGAGATATGTATCTCGTCATTAGAAAGAAACTTACAGATCTTGATGGGAGAGATATCTCGTCATTGGAAAGAAACTTACAGATCTTGATGGGAGAGATATCTCGTCATTGGAAAGAAACTTACAGATCTTGATGGGAGAGATATCTCGTCATTGGAAAGAAACCTACAGATCTTGATGGGAGAGATATCTCGTCATTGGAAAGAAACTTACAAATCTTGATGGGAGAGATATCTCGTCATTAGAAAGAAAGATACCAGATCTTGATCTAGTCATCATAAAAGAATCGACAGTATCTTGACGACGAGATACCTCGGCATTAGCAAAATTGGTTAGATATTGATGAACGAGATACCTCGTCGAAGCCACTTGGAGAGTCAAAACAGGGATGATTATGAAAATACTGTACACTTAATGACTCAATTTAATAATGCTATTTGCGATTGCATAGGCTGAGGGGATTCCCTCTCTGTCTGTTTATTATATCTCTTTTAGTTTCTCATTATATCTCTAAAATTACATATTTCACTCGTGCACATAAATTAGGGGATTTGCTACCTCGGATCATTCAGAGGTGGGCTGGTTGGTTGAGCTTTATGGCACTAGGACCATATTTGCCAAAGCTGTACCAAACACAAGATACCAGATACGTAGATGCAGCGAATATCCAGCTACGGGAAAAGTAGGTAGGTAGGTATTTTAATTAACGTCACACTGGAGCAACACAACGGGCTATTGGTGACGGTCAACACCAGGTGATTTTGAATCCCGGTCAAATGATGGGGCAACACCTGAGCTAGCACCCCACTCTCCAAACTTCTACACCACGTAAATGTGAGGACATTTGAGGCCAGGACAGATTTAATGTGCACCAGCCCCCTTTGTGCACAACGGCCCTTGGTTGGATTCGACTCAAAGAGAAAGATCCGAGGACAACGACGTAATTTCTAACCACGGTCAGATGACTCGAGGTCACATCTGAACTGGCACTCCACTCTCCAAATTTCGACACCACGCCAATGTGAGGATATCTGAGGTCATGACAGATTTAACATGCACCAGCCCCATTTGTACACGAAGGCCTTTAGTTGGATATGAAATCGCAACCCTCCGGTTGCTAGTCCGTTACTCTTCCAACCGGGCTACCGCGGCCCTAAGTGAAAAGCAAGGAGTAATATGCATAGCTATATGCAAGGTAATATGCAAGGAGTAATATGCATAGCTTGGAAACTAAGAATTCAAAACCCGATGAATCATTTGTAATAACCTTGAAAGCTCAACAATGGCGTCCAAAGCCGATTTGGGTCTAGTAGGCTTTTGGGAGCCCGGGTTTTCCTGAGAGCCGAAAAATCATGTCGGCGGGCCCGGGGGACATAGCAGTAGTGATGGGCTGCTCCTCGGGTCAAGTAAGCTGCAGAAGCCTCCTTGTGGTGGCCGCTGGAAACTGGGTGTCCTCTGCGGAGGCCCCAGGCTAGATTCTGTTGGCATGCGAATAATTTTGCTGTCCCGGGGTGGCCGGAACGTGGAGTGAACCCCCACGGTGAGCCGGGGGAATCGAGGGTCTTGAACCTTAAAGGAGAGATAAGGATAGAGAGCGCTTTGGGGTTGCAAACCGGTTCTACGATAAAATCAGCGGACGTGCGGACGTTTCTTGGACACGGAGAACACTCTCTATGGGATTTAGCATTGGGACGTCAAATTGACACGTTGAAGGCTGCACTTTTAGTGAAAAGAAATGGTTGCATATTGTTGTGCATACAATTGCAAGGAAAGAGGAACTAAAGGATCACCTTACTCATTTCACAGGTATGTTATTATTTACTTATCTGCTTTTTTTTTAGTATTTAAAGCATTTTTAAAAGAGTAGCGTTGCTTCACATCATAGTAAAATCAATGTTTATTCGTTATTGTGAACACTTTTTTTCATTATTTGATGTCGTGAGAACAGTTTGAATATCTGTAACCTGATAGAAAATGTTTTGGAGTCATTAAAATTATGCATTTTGCGAAAAAATCGAATGTTTACGGTTAAACGCAAAAATGCAGGTTGGCGAAGCTTGGCGCCTTCCGCTAGAGTAATCAAATATCGCGTGTTTAGAAAATTGTTGGTAGTTTCTTGTATGCAGATTTGTGCAGTTCATTTATTTAAGATTAATATTGTTAATAGATTACAAGTGAGTGATAGCTCCGGATAGCTGTTTATTTGAATTTTGATTTGCAGAGATTGTTTCATTTTAATTGGAAGCAATACACATGTACTTTTGCGTTAAATTTAAAAACTTAAAAACAATTGTTTTTTAAGGAATTTTTTATTTTTGAAGTAACGCAGATGGTCTCATTCGATTGCATCAACTTTTTTAGAATAGGAGCTGATGGATACCTTTTTAGAAATTTCATTAGTTTTGCTTGAATGATTGTTTAAAGTACGAGTATTTGTTTAATTTGAATTAGCTGTCTAATATAATTAAAATTTGTGTTACATTAATGCAAAACATGCTTAAAATGATGTCGCATTACTTTCGCAAGGCCCACATCTTGCAAGAAATGTTTCCTACGCCATCGAAATCAAAAATTAATTTTTACTACTTATAGTATTAGACTATGCAGTAAATGTCTAGATTTTGTAAATGTAGGAATAATATATCAAAACTTTAATTACATTTCGTAGACATGCACTTTAAATAGTGTATTCACATTTTTAAATGTATTTTAATAACAATATAAAATGAAGAAATATGCACGATAAAGGAAAAGAACACTTACGCATTCATTTTGGCAAATGTAATTTTTAATTGAATTGTTAAACTTCAATATATTAACCTGACTTTATATTTTTCTTCTAAACTTCTTAGTTTTCCACGTGATGAAAAAAGGAGAAAGGAATGGGAAAAGTCCTTGCGCCGAGAAAATTTTAAAGCGACGAATTCAAGCAAGATTTGTTCAAAGCATTTCGAACCGGAATGCTTTGACAAAGAAAAATGTGGAGGCACTTTTCTGGTGGTGGCTACGATTTACAACTTTTAAAATCAAAACCTTTTCAATATTCACAAAACAAAGAGATCTAAAATCATTAACTTTAGAATCAATTTTGTACTCTGCATCACTGTTTTTTTTTTTAAATCTTTCGTTACTTTGGAAACATTTTAAGTCAGCAAAGTAGCAAAAATTGGTATGCTAAAAAATTACTTTTATTAAATAATGATTCAAAATCGGTACCTCGAGTACTTCAAGTCGAAATTATCTGTTTAATCACGAAGGCAGTATTTGTAACAAAATTAGTACAATTCGTTTATTCTTCTGCTTATTTGGTTCAAAAAGGTGAAGGTATCGCCAAGATTGTTTACATTACATGGTGATATGAAGCCAAATCTGGTTTAACCGTGGGCTAAAACGTGAAGTTACTCTGGAACAGCTTTTTCGACCATCTGGAATGGGGAAGCGCTCTCTATCTTTATCCCTGCTCTATGTCTTGAACCCTGTTTGTTGGTGTCAGGGAACTTCGGGGTGCGCGTCGTTCCGATGCCTCGCCGGTCGGGCTCTGTGGTCGTAGATCACACTAGTGTGTTCTGCGCCTGGCGTTTGTGGGAATATTTCCTGTGTGAGGTCGGGTTATAGAATAGCCCCAACGCATCCCTGCGTGTCGTAGAAGGCGACTAACGGACAAACTTTGATTACGCCTGCTTTGGTAGGTGCCAGACCTGGAATCGGCGGAAGCTTAACTTGGCATATCCTGTTTGTTGGTGGCGGGGGAAGCCTCGTGAAGTGGAAACTGAGACTTTGTATCCCCGTGTGGGGGGGGGGTCGGGTTCTCGAATAGCCCCACCGCAGGCCATCGTGTCGTAGAAGGCGACTAACGGCGTTCCTCTTGTCTTTGATATGTAGTTCACGAAGAGGTGTTCTACCTTAAGACGTTGAGGATACATAAATGAGAGGGGTCCCACTCTCTCTCTCTCTCCGATTCACGTTGCTGGTTTCGTATAGTGCTCGAGCTACTTGTGGTCTTACTCGGCGGCGAAAGTTGGCCGGAGACGGGGCTTACCGGGCCAGGACGGCGAGGGCTGCGCTCCCTGTGGGCGGGTGCGGTGATCCGCACAACCACGTAGGCGGCCATTACAAACCGCTCAGAACCTGCTCCCCGGCGGGAGGTGAGGGGGCCGCCTGCGGAGACCAAGCTCAACAATTCCTTCTAAAGATACCTCCACACAATGTGCAATAACAATCCAGTCCAAGTTACGCTCTGGTCCAATGTGACTCTTCCCTTGGCTATGCCCTACCACCCTTCACTTTGACAACATTTGCAGGTTGGGACTTGCGGCTGGGGATCCCGCATAAGGTAAGAATTTGAATATTTTTCTTAAGTCCCAGCCAGGCTCTTAATAAAAATACGTTTGGTTGGCTGGGTACTTCAATTGTTTTTCAAAATAGCACAACGGAAAATGTCTTGAAGGTTGGAAAGCACACCACAACGTGGACCTGGTGAAGTGGAGAGAGAGAGAGAGAGACAGCACACCACATCAAGAACTTGTGAAGCAGAAAGGGAGCACACCACAATGAGAACTTGGAGGAACATATGATCGAGTGAGCACACGACAATGAGAACTTGGAGGAACATATGATGGAGTGAGCACACCACAATGAGAACTTGGAGGAACATATGATCGAGTGAGCACACCACAATTAGAACTTGGAGGAACATATGATCGAGTGAGCACACCACAATGAGAACTTGGAGGAACATATGATCGAGTGAGCACACCACAATGAGAACTTGGAGGAACATATGATCGAGTGAGCACACCACAATGAGAACTTGGAGGAATATATGATCGAGTGAGCACACCACAATGAGAACTTGGAGGAACATATGATCGAGTGAGCACACCACAATGAGAACTTGGAGGAACATATGATCGAGTGAGCACACCACAATGAGAACTTGGAGGAACATGTGATCGAGTGAGTACACCACAATAAAACCTGAGGGAAAAAAAGAAAAAAGTGACTTACCTGTCCAGATGTGTGAAGATCCTGAGGTACTGGAACGGAGCTGAAAGGAACGAACTATAAGAACTTACCTTCTACAAACTCTCGGGACCACCCTGAGTGTCCTCGCCTGTTGGAATCTTTTTAAAGACTGGGACTTTTTTAACTTTTTTAAGCCCTGTTGGCTTTTTCATTTATGAATCTGGCCCTGTTGGCCTGGACTTTTCTCTGCATTTTGCGTCGAACCCTGCAAACAATCAAAACTTTGTCGGGATTTTTACTTTGTATACACCTTTTATTTGTGATCAATAAACTGTTCAGCCGCGCGCGTGTCCACGCTGGAGGCAGGCCCGCCCCGTCCGTTGGGGGGTTGCCCGGTTCCTCCGACGTGCGATGGGAATCAAAGGAATATCCCCGTCCCCCACGCAAGGCTCAGAACCTTGCCGGGGGAATCGAGGGTCTTGAATCCAGTCTAAGGAATACAGTTATTTACTTCAGTTCCTTTTCAAAAACCTTTTTACGAAATCTAATTTTTATTGCAGGTGTTTTTGTTAAAGGCATTTGCTCACACGAGAAAGCGTTTTCGTTGAATCGCAATCTTCATCTCGATTGCGTCTTGATTGACGTCATCATCACCGTTTCTCTTTCAAATTCCCCCGATACCACCTGCATTCCGAATCTCACCGTCGGCATTCTGTTTTCAAAAGCACTTTTGAGTGTAAAACCACGAAGGAAAATGAAAACAGAGGCGTAATGAAATTTCAACACGCGGTGGAAATTATTTTTCTGTTGCAGCAATGGATATTTCGCAACACACTCGTAAATATAACAAAATGTTTACCTTTCTTCGTAGGGCCATGGTGGCTCGGTTGGAAGAGTAAAGGACTTCGAAACTCCAACCAAAAAAAGACCGTCGTGCACAAGGGGACTGATGCGCGCTAAATCTGTCGTGGCCACAAATGTCCTCACGTTGGCGTGGTGCGTAAGTTTGGAGAGTGGGGTGCCAGCTCAGGTGTTGCCTCGTCATCTGACCGGGATTCAAAATTGCGTGGTGTTGTCCTCGGATCTTCCCCTTCGGGGGATGATCCCGGAGCGTCGCCAATAGCCCGTGTGTTGCTCTAGTGCGACGTTAATTAAATACCTACCATCGTACTAAAACATGAAGGCTGCAGTAGCCCAGTTGGAAGGTAGCGGATTAGCAATCAGAGTTGCGAGTTGGAAACTCGGTCCAACCAAAGACCGTTGTGTACCTGGGGGTTAGTGTTTTTAAATCTGTTGTGGCCTGAAATGTCCTCACGTTGGTGTGGTGTGGAAGTTTGGAGAGTGGGGTGCCAACTCAGGTGTTGACCTCGTCATGTGACTGTGATTCAAAATTGCGAGGTCAGAACCAATCAACCCAGGACAATACCACGCGTAATTTTTAACCACGGTCAGATGACGAGGTCACACCTGAGCTGGCACCCCACGCCAATGTGAGGACATTTGAGTCCACGGCAGATTTAACATGCACCAGTCCCCTTAGTACACGACGGTCTTTTGGTTGGATTCGAGCTACACGGAGGACAATTCTCAAAATAACAAGACGGCATCATTTACGATTAGTATTGAAATCTGTTTAGATTATCCACCATAGTTAGTGCGTCATTATCTTAAATGAGCTCAAAGTTCTTTGGATACTTTAGAATTAGTACGAGGAAGTGCGAATCGCAGCTTTCACGTGACCACTACTGGTTTATATCTTTAAATCAATGTTTACGGAAATATTTTCAGAGACCATTAGTTTGCTCCGGAAAAGGTGAAAAGATAAAACGTTAGAGGTTGAGGTCGAAAAGCAAATTGTAGATATCGAAGTATGAGGCATTTTCGGTCAAGTTAAATGTAGGTGGTGTTTCTGCAGGGGAGAAAGTTTCCTGTACGTATTCCGAACGTGACGTCACTTTACTTGTTTTTCATTCACAGGTGGGTGGGGAGTTGAATTAACGTCGCACTGGAACAACATAATGGGTTATTGGTGACGGTCCGAGATTAACTCCGAACGGAAAGCTTCGAGGACGACACCATGTAATTTTGAACCACGGTCAGATGACGAGGTCAACACCTGAGCTGGCACCCCACTCTCCAAACTTCCACACCACACCAATGTGAGGACATTTGAGGCGACAACAGATTTAATATGCACCAGTCCCCACGATATAATAACGGTCTTTGGTTGGATCGAGCTTCGAACTCACAACCCCCAGTTGCTAATCCGTTATTCTTCCAACCGGTCTACCACGTTAAATCTGTCATGGCCTCAAATGTCCTCTCGTCAGGTTTTCTTCTCGTCATCTGACCGTGGTTCAAAATTACGAGGCATCGTTGGATCTTTTCCATAGGGACTGATCCCGGACCGTCGCCAATAGCCTGTTGTGTTGCTCCAGTGAGAAGTTAATTATCTACCAACTACTCCAACCGGTCTACCGCTGCTCTTTTTCGAACACGATTTCAGAACTTCCCGAAAAAAAATTCAGTTTGGAGAGAGGTGCCAGCTCAGGTATGACCTCGTCATCTTAGTCATTCAAAATTAAGAGGTACTGTCCTGGGATTTTCCCCTTTAGGATTGATCCCAGACCTTCACGAACAGTCCGCTGTGTTGCTCCAGTGCGATGTTGATCCAACTACCTTCCAAAAAAATCCCAAGGAATGAATTTCGAATTGATAGGTGGTAGTTGATTGATCAACACCAATTAGTTTAAACGTCAAACGTTGCCAAAATGACGGTAAACTACATTTTAACGTAACCCTGATATCATGCAATAGCATTTGGGCAGGAGAATTAAAGACAAGGAAATTTGCAGACCGTTCAGTTTGCTTGTTTACACCGATAATCCTCTCGTAGAAAAGAGAATTTATTGTGTGACGATCTTATCTTTATCATTATCTCTGGTAGCCCAAATGTGTTTCTTGACAAAAAAATGAAAATTACGTCTAAAAAGACAAACTTGAATGCAAGAATAACAGGGAATTTCAATGCAAACCAATAAGCCAACCGGAATGGGAAGTTTTTACTTCCGCTACCCAAATGCTCTCGTCTGATACATATCGGGGTTACTTTAAAATGTAAGCTTATCACCATTTTGGCGACTTTTGGCGTTTATTGTAATTGGCATTGCCACTGTCATATCATTTTTGGAATTTTTATTGGCGAAGTGATGAAATTGTATTCGATAATCATCGACTTTCTAATGAAATAAAGCATGTGAAGTAAAACAGTCGTAGTGTAAGATCTCATAAGGGCATGTCATGTTTGCTTACGAATCGCTTGGGCCGATTGACCCAGACATCCATGTTAAATTGTCATCTTCATTTCAATTACACACAAAATAAATCCAAGAACATTTCTTTTCGGATCCTTGAAGCTTTCACTACACAACTAACTTATGCATTTATGTATTCAGCTTTAACGTGGACATGACCCAACATTGGGTCATCTCTAAAATCAACTTGAATAAAATTGGCACATGGACTTACAGATCCAAAGAAATTTGTACTTATAATCCCATTAATAAAACTTTTTTTTCAAAAGGAATACAACTGTAATAAAAATAAAATATAGAGGCCCAATTATTTCAAAATAAGGATAAACATGTTAAGGTAAGATAATTTTTGTGAAGCCGAAATCCAAAACCTTCACTATATTCAATTTTTAATTTGATACCATGTGTTTATTTTCGATAAAAAGAATGCGGATGAAATGAAAGCCGCTACAGAAGAAAGCTTGAACACAATTCAACCTTACGCCCTAGTCTTTGTTACACTTCTAAAGGTTTCTGTTCACTCTATCGTATTCTGAACTCGACTTTGGTATCTAGAGACAGGGCCTTCGGCCCAGGAGCACCATAGAAAATTTACTCATCATCCCAATTTTTTAACAGGACTATCTATTAAATTTGATAGGTCCTGTTTTGATAGGTCCTGTTTTGATAGGTTTGATAAGAGAAGTCCTGTGTGTTCACAATTGTTTTTCAAATTATTAGCTATTGTTTTCTTAAATTCATACAGTTGTGTTGCTCCAGTGTGACGTTAATTAAAATACCTACCTACCTTTTATTCATACAAATGCAAATTTCAATTAACATCGCTTAAAAGACCCTTCAGCACCATAAGCTCGTCATCTATCAATCGAATTTAATGGTTTTAAACAAAAAAAATAGTTAGTGGGAGGAGTAGGTTTATCGCCGGCTTAAAGCAAAAACTCGCAAACTGACATTTTTCTGACACCAATGCGACTTTTCGTGATGATGAGAAACATGTATTCATATCGAAATATATTAAAAAGATACATAACACACTATCAAGTTTTATAATTTTTATTTTCTGAGCAGTCTTCTGCCATAGTTAAAATTTTTTTTTCGTAAATTGAGTTTCTATGATAAGCCGATTATATATTTAAAAGGATGCTTGTTAAAGTTCAAATTTTTTATGCGATAGCTGTATGTGTTGTTAAACATTGTTGTTGTCGAACATTACCAAGTTTCATTTTCACAAAAAAAATTAAGTTTACAATATTGAATAAACTGGCGGAGTTAAGCAAAAACGATAAACAGCGCGCCCTCTAGTGACCCTATCAAGAAACAAAACGAGACATTGAGATCTAAACGAAAACGTGCGTTAAAATAATTTGCGCGATTGACTTTTGCACGTCCGGTCTAAATTCAGCAATGCCACCTTTTAACTGGACAGAAAATTCCTTTCATAGGGTGTTTTAAAACGCTTCAAATTTTAAGGGTAAGTGGAAACACAAAATTAAACCGTATTCAGTCGAGTTGAATGTTCTCAAGCGCCATCTGGCTGTCCTAGAGGCAGGACTGGTCCCAAGGCTATTTCCCAAATGGGGCCTCTCACACTCAAACGGACCCAATCATGATTAGTATTCCGAAAATATGCATGTAGTATAAAATAATTTCATCTCTAAATTATTTAGTGACTAAGTCAAAAATGTTTTGTTCTTTCAACAACTCGATACATTTCATTTCAAGGAAAGTTATTTAATTTTAAAAATTCCATTTTAATATTTTGTGGGGGACATCTCAGATATTGATCGAATTAGGCATCGCTCTTCCAAGCTGGCCCTGGCTAGAGGATACACTAATATGTAGAAATGAAAGGGCTTATTAATGTAACTCTTTCAAATATAGATGACAGCTCAAGAACAGAAGTCGTCTTTTCGGATAAATGAAGTCACGATTTAATGAAGTAAAACTGTCTACTCTCACAAACTTGTACTGCCATCTGTATGCTTTCCCGATAACTAACTGTCCAAAAATGTCTAATTCATAAAACGAAGTCTTGGCTTATCACTACGTTCATTTTTTGCTGCTCGAGAAAAAACTTCCAGAAAATTTGTGATTTCAGCTGTACGTTTTGAGATTGAACATGAACGGATTTTGCTATTAGAAAACAGACTAAAAAACAAGAAACTAGGAAAACGCCTTTTGAGAAAAGACTAAAAAGTGAAAGGCATGTGAGAGGAAATGGAAAAAATGTGTCGAAATTATTTTTTCTAATGTTCTAAACTTCTGTAAGGATAGAAAGCTAAGAATGCGGCTGAGATGCAAATTAATTAGATAAAAATTAAAGACACTGACTTAAAGTCCCGTTTTTTAATATAAAAGAGGGTTGATTTTTGTTCTTAGATAATACGTGCTGAGAAAATTACGAAATTAAAAGCACGGTATTGTTTAACGATACCTTATATATAGCACACTTATATAAACTTATTACATAACACACTTATATAAACTTTATACATAACACTTCAAGGAGCAGTTAGAGAGATATACCCAGTAATACGTCAATACGTCTCGAATAAAATATATATAAATTTATTCTTTATTAAAAAGTGGCTTATATAAGTGTGCTATATATATATATATATTATATATATATATATATATATATATATATATATATATATATATATATATATATATATATATATATATATATATATATATATATATATATATATATATATATACTGCTGGCCACCGTAAATGCAACACCCTGAAGGAAGCATGCAAATAATATGAAATTTACAACATGCATTAGCGGAGGTGAGATAAGCAAATGATTAGAATTTCAGCGCAGACGCACATCACGCGCGCCTGTGGCGCCACTTCAAAGCGCTATTTAAGGCTTGGAGATTTCGACGATTTCAAGTACGGCAATTGTGTTTTTCTTGTGGTTTTTTCAAAAAAACGATCAATTATGCCTCGTAGAAAACAGCGATCATCTTTTGATCAAGTATCCGAGTTCGACAGAGGAAGGATAGTGGCCTACCGAGATTGTGGATTATCTTTCAGGGAAATCGGTAGTCGTGTTGGACGAAACCAAACAACTGTAATGCGGATATGTGATCGTTGGATGCAGGAGGGTACGACGGACCGACGTGTTCGATCGCATCCACCTCAGTGCACCACTTCACGTGATGACAGGCATATTGTGCGTATGGCAGTGACGGATCGCTCAGCCACATCACGAACCATAGCACAGCACATTCAGTCTGTACCGCATCATCCAGTGTCTGCGCGTACCATTCGACGCCGTTTACAGCAGAGTGGTCTGTCCGCAAGACGTCCATTGCTTCGTCTACCCTTGACGCAGAACCACAGACGTTTCCGCCGCCAGTGGTGTGATGAAAGAAGGATGTGGACGGCAGAATGGAATGAAATTGTCTTTACTGACGAGTCACGCTTCTGTCTGCAACACCACGATGGTCGGATTCGAGTCTGGAGACACCGTGGAGAGAGGATGCTGAACAGCTGCGTTATGCACCGCCACACTGGTCCTGCACCGGGTATTATGGTATGGGGCGGTATTGGATATCACTCTCGCACTCCTCTAGTACGCATTGCCGGTACTTTAAACAGCCAGCGCTACATCTCCGAGGTGTTGGAGCCAGTTGTCCTTCCTTACCTTCAGGGCTTGCCCACAGCCATATTTCAACAGGATAATGTGCGACCACACGTGGCATGCATTGTCCAAGGGTTCTTCGTCAATCGCCAGATTGAATTGCTTCCCTGGCCAGCTCGCTCCCCGGATCTTTCGCCGATAGAAAACATGTGGTCCATGGTTGCTCAACGATTGACCCAGAATACATCCCCAGCTGCCACACCAGATCAACTTTGGCAACGTGTGGAAGCTGCTTGGTCTGCTGTACCCCAAGAACACATCCAAAGTCTCTTTGAATCAATGCCGAGGCGTGTGGCAGCGGTGATCTCCAACAATGGCGGCTACTTTGGCTACTGATTTTGGCAGGAACCACACTTCACAGAAGTCTATAAATTTAATCATTTGATACTTGGTCAACATGTTATCTACAAAATAAATTTTGTTGTGATATCTCTTGTCTTTCTTGGTGTTGCAATTTGGGTGGCCAGCAGTGTATATAGCACACCTATATAAACCACTTTTTAATAAAGAATAAATTTATATATATTTTATTCGAGACATTACTGGGTATATCTCTCTAACTGCTCCTTGAAGGGCATCTCAGAAGTTCTCCAGATACTTAAAGAAGTCGCCAAAATATTTAAGTCAGTTGGAGGTATGTCTGCTATCTTGGGCAGACTAAACAAAGCTAATTCCCCGTTAGGAAAAATTCTTTTGCTTTGATATTTTTGCCACAAATAATAACTAAACTCTCCTGTTTGAACAATAAAATAACCCTGATCTGTATTAATTTAAAACCTTTTTAACCATGAAATTCCATCTGTCAAGCTCCAATTGTCAATACCGGAGATTAAGGCCTCTTCGGGGTCATGTGCTCCATAACCATTCAACACATCATATCTCGAAATCAGACAATCCTTGTTAAATTAACGGTTAATTTGCAAACAATACCTAGAAAGCTTGATACATTGGATAATACGTGTTGAGAAAAGCACGGTTTTGTGTAACGATAACACTTTTGTAAATCACTTTTTAATAAAGAACAAATGTACACTACTGTTTGCGAAAATTGCAACACCATGAAGGAATCATGCAAATTAAACGAAACTTGCAGGAAATGCAAAAGAAGTTAGGATATACAAATGATTAGAATTACTGTCGCGAACGATCACCCGAATTGCAATTGTGGTTCACGTGTGGTGGCGCGACAATCGCACTGCGGAGTAGAGTCAGATTCGTTATGTGGTGTTGTGCCGTGCTTTTCTGTTTTGTCATGTCAACCGTCCTGTATGTGGTGTTTTAAGAGAACAAATATGTTTTTCTCTAAAACATATGAATCGTCTTCATTTCGATTAGAATAAGCATTTTAGGATGAAACCCTCAAGTTCATTCACCGTCCCGGACCTTTTGGAAGAATCGAAACAAGATTGAGGTAAGTGATACCTCTTTCTTCCTCTTTGAAATCGAAACTTGAATTGGAATAAGAATTTTTACAACATAAAATTCTACAATTACAAAGCGATCACGCATGTGTTGGCCGAGACCCCTCTAAACTTCCAAGTGAGCCGTGTATAAAAAGCACTGTAAAGGTGCGTTAAAATGTGTGTATCGTCGTTTGACTGCTGTAAATGATTGATTAGAAGTCAATATGCCTCGCCAAACTCGCAGAGTGCCATACGAGCAACTAACGGAGTTCGAACGGGGCCGCATGATCGGCTTCCGTGAGGGTGGACTTTCGTATCGTCAAATCGCCGCTCGCACGGGGAGTAATGCCACAACAGTGATGCGTGTGGAAGAGATGGACCATGGAGAACCGGACAAGTCGAAACGCGGCAGTGGGCCACGCAATATGACGTCACCACGGGACGACAGACACCTCATCCGCATGGCGGTGACGGACCGTACAGCGTCCTCTCGTGCGTTGAACAACATTGGAGCACGTCTACAAGTGTGTCATTGCCTGCCGCCACGGTTCGTCGCCGCCTGCTGCGCCATGGGCTACGTGCAAGTATTCCCTTGCACAGGATTCTCTTGACGCTGGAACCACCGACCCCTCTGGCTACAATAGGCTCACCAACACAGCCAATGGCGTGCCGATTGGCAACAAGTCGTCTTAGATGAGGCCCTCTACAATCTGGACCATAACGATGGACGCGTACTCGTCAGACGCTACAGAGGTGAACGCCTTCTCCCGGAGTGTCTTATTCAGCGTTATACTGGACGAACGCCTGGCGTTGTGGTCTGGGGTGCTATTGGATATCGTGGGCGATCCCGCCTACTCCTAATTGTGGGGACCCTGAACAGCGGGCGTTACGTCAGGGAAGTTGTGGAGCCCGAGGTCCTACCCCTCCTGCAACGCATTCCCGGAGCTGTATTTCAGCAAGACAATCCCCGTCCACATGTTGCTCGAAATATACAAGGCTTCTTCAGTGCACGAAGGTTCCGCTTCTTCCATGGCCTACACGTTCCCCGGATATGTCGTCCATTGAGCATGACTGGGATTACATCGGACGTCGACTAGCTCGTCGGGCAGAGAGTACGGCTGAACTTTTGCATCAGATAGAGGCCATCTGGAATGCCATTCCTCAGCATGACATTCAGAATCGGTATGATTCGATGCCACAACGTGTACAGGCTCTCATCGCTGCGCGTGGCGGCTGCACAAGATATTGATTTTCGGCATTAATTTTGTTTTATTGCTCTGTAAATTTGATCGTTTATTTAAACCACTATAAGTAATATGTGGAATAAATTTCATTTATTTCTGATGATTCTTTCAGTGTTGCAATTTTCATAAACAGTAGTGTATATATATTTTATTCAAGATTGGTACAACTCGAAATCAGACAATTCTAGTTAAATTAACGGTTAATTTGCAAACGCAAACAATACCGAGGAAGCTTGATAAAGACAAAAGTGCAATTTCGTTACTAAACAGGATTTTGAAAATCTAGTGGTAATTTTAACTGTTATAAATTATTAGAGCTGTTAGTAAAGAAGTTTTAGCAGTTGGTTTCAGAAAAGCGATTTTAAAAATGTTGGTAATATTTTTTCAACTTAAAGCTACTTGGTGCGGGGAGTAACTTGGAAATTGATGGACACGAAACAATACAATACATATTCCATTGGATAAAGGAGCGAGCAACGCACATCAAACGAGACATAAACGGCCGGTTGCGACTGAGCTATCTGGCAAAAATGCCCCACATTTGACTTGTTATCAAGTTGCACGGGTCCCTTTAGATGTCACTACGTTTGAACAATGTCACAGGTGGAGTAAGCATCTCTATTCGTAGCTAGAGCAGCACTATAAGATGTGTATCACACTAGCGGAAAAAACCTAAATTTAGACTGAGGGGGGGGGCGAAGGCACATCAAAGCGATTTCAAAGATAGCAAGGAAACAAGATGCATATCTACTATCACGATTGACGAGCTGTACAGAGAGAAAGCCGAGATCTCTGGCATTCGAAAAACACCGGATGAGGGAAAGCGTGAGAAGTGTGCCCTAAAAATGTCGGTGTGGTAGTCTTCAAAATTGACTCAGGCAGCCTCGGAGCCGAAACCACTGACTTTTCGCGTATCCGACGTCTCTGTGCAGCAAGTCGACGTGAGTAGGGAGAAAATGGGGGTTCTACGCCAGGGGATCCTGGGATCCTAGGAAGTGACGTCATACCACGTGACCAGGAAGTGACGTCGGCAGGAAGTGTCATCATACCACGTGACCAGGAAGTGACGTCACAACAGGAAGTAACGTCATATCACGTGACCGGAAGTGGGCGTGTCCAAGTTACGTCATAACAGGAAATGACGTCGTACCACGAGACCGGAAGTGGGCGTGTTTGAATGACGTGACGTATTGTTTGTTTACATTTTGGACTTGGAATTTTTTTTTTCTTGTCATCGACTTCGTGCAGGCGTTGTTTCAAGATGGCGTCGTTTCGTTGCCATGGTGATGAATCACTGGTGGTGCCATCTGGTGGAGAAATTCGAAACCCTATTATTTTTAATTAAAAAAGGAGTTTCTTGGATTCGAACCCGGGACCATAGGATCAGAAGTCAAGCGCGCTATCCGTTACGCTGTAAGGGTGAATTAACTTAAGATGGTGAATTAATGTAGTGTTTCTCTCTCTTTTGGACTTGTATTTTTTCTTAGTATTAGGAATGGGTTATTTTTAGAAAATGGTTTGAATAATTGCATGGTGGTTTTAATAAATGCTTTTACAAAATGACTTATGGCGCCATCTAGTGATTTTAAAAGTAATTAATCTAAGGAACGAATTGATTTCTTAATGTTTTTACTTTATTCATCACCAGTGACGTCAGTGAGTTTACGTTTGGGACTTGGATTTTTTTTTCCTTCTGAGATTTCGATGTGACGTCACGATTATGTCCATCAAGTCTGAACTTGAAAAAGCCAAGTCTGGACTTGGAAAACCTACTCACAGTACATTTCCTACGCAGGTTACATTTTTCCACTCCTCCATACGGATATTAATACGTGTTGAAATTATTTGTAAAATGGTGTAAAAAGATGGTACTATATATCGTGTCAAATAAATGTTGTTTTTTTCACTTTTCAAAAACGAGTATCTTTTATTTTTACGACCTTTTCTAATATTTTTTCTTTTGTTAAAATTTTAAAGTAAAAAAGTTAATTTATTGTGTAAAAAATAAACTGACCTAACTATTAAATTTTACGAATATTTAACTTTAAAAGGAAATTCACAAGTAGGTAATGCAAAAAAGTATTTTATTCATAACTTTCAAGAAAAATTAGTTTTAAAGGAATTTATTTCTTTTATATTTAAATATATATTTGATCTCTTGCATAAATTAAGTTTCTAGTTTTGTTAAAATACAAGTACAGCTATCTAGGGGTTGATTTTTAAACGAATTATTCTATATTTATATAATAGTATCATGATTTAGTGCATAGGTTAAAATTTTTATTTTCTAATTATATTTTTCAAATTGACTGCGGATACCTCCATGTAGTGATGGATTGTCTTTTAAAATGCAAGATCTGAAATGAAATTTTCTTAGCTATAAAGATTTATGTTTTTAATTTAGATGTTTTTACTCGAAAATTAATTATACATTAGATGCTATAGCACCTATTTTATTGCAGAAATTTTGTTTTAAGTATTGTACCATTTAAAGTAAGAGTAAACTTTTTGAAACTTTACAAGACCTTTACTATGAACATACACATTTTGAATAAGTTATAATAATACTGAAACCATTTATCCTATAAAATCTAAACCAACTGTTATTTTTTAAATATTCTTTCCTTGCAGATTTTTTAAAATAAATTTTCATAAATTTTTGTGATTTAATTTTTATTATACAGATTTACAAACTGTTTTTGGATGAAATATAAGGATTTATATTTTTAAAAATTAGATGCTTTTACTCTTAATTATATATTAGATATTATTACACATATTATAACATTGAAGATTTTTTTAAATATAATTATTACAAACATTTAAATGCAGATTTGCTTTTTATTTTTAATTTTGCAATTGAGACATTTTTAAAGTTTGATTCTTAAAGTGTGTTTTAGGCACAGTAAAAAAATAATTATAAAAAATCCTGTAAGAGTAAAAACATTTTATACATTTAATTTGGGAAACTTTGCAAGACCCATACCATGTTTCCTTGAACATTTGAAGTAGTGAAAAATAGTTTATTAAAGCCATTTGTCCTTAAAATTCTAAATTATATGTTGTTGTTTTTCTTTAATGCTTTTGCAAACCATACATTTTACTAAACATAAACTTCCTTTTATTTATTTGAAACCTTGTCCATATTATACCAGTTTAAGTTCCAGAACAAAATACCAATACTGTACGAAGTTATGAAGTATTTTACAAGATACTTTACATTGTTTTCTTAATTCTTAAATGTTCTACATTGCTATGCTAAATGGATAGCAAGTGGGTTTTCTGTTTTGAAAATAATGTGTGCTCATCTGTACTGCTAAGCAAATTAACTTTTGCCCTGTTCTTGATATTTAATGTATAATTTAAATATTTACTCACGCCGCTGATAGTTTTACACATGAGTAAATTAAATAATTGAAAATTTTAAGTATTAATGTGAATTTTAAAACGAACAAATATTATTGAAATAATCCAGTAAAACATACATGGCAAACACTTTGATGAAATAAAACGATTAAAAAAGTATTTTACGTCTCACTTTTTTTCCTCTCTCTAACATATTTTAGATATAAATGTTTAAAAATGTATTAATTGAAGAGTATAAAATTTCCAAATAATTATTTATTGAATACTTAAGCATTGGCAAACAGCATTGATTTAACACATCATCCATACACATAAATTTAAAAAAATCTTTTGGTACACAATTAAAATCTTTTGCTAATTCATTTATATCAACGAGTTGTAAAAAAAATTGATGGACCAAGAATTTAATACTAACCGAGATCCGTTAATGTTATACATTCATGTTTCAAATGTTGAACAGTTGTTATAGATACACCCTTCGCACTCAAAAACATTGCGCATTTCAACTGCTGTATGTTTTTCAAGTCTTTTGATGAATGCATTTAGGGTCAAATTCACTGCTGGCACTTTCTTGTGTTAACTTGGGAAGCCTCTCCAAAAAGATAGCGTTAATCAAGTCTTCCGAAATCGTATGAATCTGATTTCGTAGACTCGAGACTTGATCTTGATTCAGTTCTATAAAAGTTTTTTCCGGTTCGTAAGTACCGTCTTTATGCTGAATCTGCTGCAATCTGAAAACAATTTTTCGGGTGGCTCCCAAACTGATCGCTACAATAGGTGTCGTACGATCGAGTTGGGGTCAGTTCGTTGAATAGAATATCGGCTCCCTCCTCGCTAGTGTTGATGCTTTTACCGGTTGTGCCACGGAACCCCGTTGAACATCAGTATAAATTAGTAGTTTATCGCTGCGACAACTGCCTTAGATTTTAACTTCACTTTTCTCATAACCGGTGAGAAATCAATTTAAAATATAAATCGTTTTATGAATTAAGAATGTATGTAACTTTCGTGAATTTTCATCAAATTAAAAGAAATTTAAGAATTGTGGCCACCACCACCCGGTAACAGATGTTACCGCCACAATTCAAGCAATTCGTCTCTACAGAATTAAATTTTGTAGTGACCGTAAGCTAATGTAGATACTCCGTCTTCTAATATGTATCGTTTATCATCAAAAGGAGAAAGAGCTATCTTCTTAACTTTCATGGTGTAAAGACCATGCTTCTCGCTTTGAATAGCATGTTGTTCTTCGTGGGTTATCGACGCATTGAACAGACATTCTTTATACTGCTGATGTTTGAGTTTTTTCTTGATCACGGTTCTTGAAATACCTTTTGCTGTTCTCTTTTCTCCACATTCTGATAAAATGGAATACATTTTAGAACGAAGGCCACCGAATTCTATTACTGGTTTGGAATTCAGTTCATCTTTAAAATATCCTATTTTCTTTTTATTGTTCTCATAATGAGCAAAATGATCTTTAGGGTAATCAGAAGTGTCAAATTGATTACTGTGAGTCTGTATATCTTTGTAAATATCTTGCGTTTCAATTTCATAAGTTAGGGAATCTGTATCAGTGAAGAGTAATTGTGCTTTGTCTGCATATTTATTCTTGATAAAATTATAATGGAAGTTATACATGTGTTTTTTGCTTAATTCTAAAATTACAAACCCCACATAAATGGGACGATTCAACGTAATTTTTGTCTTAATACGTTCAACTCCAACCAAGTCTTCATTAAAGATACTAAATGCCCTAAAGGAAGGAGCAGCAATTAATTTTGCAGCCCTCTTTGAATTATTTACTAGTTGAATGTCTATTCTATTTCTTACATTCTCCATGGTCTTTCCAAACACCGAATTATTCATTAATTTGAAAAAATCCTTCTCGAATGATGTAATCGCACATTTTCTACGCTCTGTATTGAAATCAATGTAATTTTTGAGCCATGGTTTCTGTTTAAATTTAAGAATTTTATGAACTTTAATTAGTTTCATTCCTAGAGACAAATATAATTTAAGATTTCTATAATATATTACATAGTTTTTCTTATCATTTAAATTTGGAACCAATTTCTCACTTTTGGTAGGGACATCAGAAGGAAAATGCTCCTTACTGTATGGAGACCACATTTCAGTGTCTATAATTTTTCTCTCAGGAGCAAGAGGGTAATCATTGTGCAAGTCGTGAATCTCTTTAGGGTAAGCTAAGTCTTAATTAATTAAGCTAAATCCATAACTCACTGACTGACTCAGTAGACATCCACACGAGATCAGCATATGGTAATGGTTGAGACATAGCCCACCCATAAAGATTATTTGCGTCCCAATACATTATAAATTTATTGGATTGTGAAGGCTCATAATTTTCGAGGTATTTGTTATTGGCTCGTGCCCAACGCTTGCTGATCATAGAAATACCTCCACGAATTCCACGTTCTATGAAGAGGTGCATGTCAATATCCGTTAAGAGTTCCAGGGATCTCGCAGTCATCTTTAACGATGCCTGCCATGCTAATCCAGGCGAAGTCATGACATGTGCACAGTCTAAATCATAATGCTTTTTACAAATGTTTCTAAAATTTTCAAACACATCAGCTAATTGCAGAACATCACATTTTACATATAAATCATGATAATCCCCTAAATTTTTTATGTTGAAAGCTCTCCACACAGCATGAGCATGTGCATACTCCTCATCAGTAATGTGATCTTCAGATAACGTACTGAAGAAGGATTCTTTAGAGGGTAACTTAGTTTCATCAAATTTCTGAAATGATGTCATGTACTCATATGGATAAACACCTTTTCTTAACAATAAATCTATGTTTAATGGGATGTTTTCCTTCAATATATTAAAGTTACTTTTAAGCAAATTAGCTACTAATTTTTCTAATGACGAAGGCATAAATTGGAAACTATCAATAAATTGCAATCGTACTTGATTCTTTACCACTCTATCGCATATTGTGAAAGATATATATTTTTCCATGTTAGTGGCTATTACATTAAAATCGTGATTTTTTATTTTTCCTAAACCCAGCATTATGTGATGCGCATCATAATGTTTTAAATTATGAAAGACCACGGGTATTACTTTTTTTAATTTATATTTTAAATTACACGAGTTGTGCATGGCACCCCTATATTCTCCAGAGATGTGGTCATGATCTCTTACTCGATCCTCATGTAAAAGTCGCTTACATAGAAAGCAATGTGTCGCTGCTTTAAAAGCTTCTTCTTGCTGCATAGTCATTCTTAAAGGTTTTACAGTAAACATAAGCTTAGAGAGATTTTTTTTTTCAATCATGATATTTTTTAAAAAATCATCGACTGCATCGCATCCTCTATACCACCTAATTGGTTTGAGGCACTTACCATTTGGTCCTACGATAACATAAGCATATCCGCATGGGACATGCATCGCAGTCTTTTGAGTATTTACCGATTGATTCTTCATATGCAAAGGTGCGATGGGGGATTCAAAGTCTGCATAGATAATGAAAGGCAGACTATGTTGATAGTGCAAGTTTTCAAAGGATAAAACATTTTTCCCTACCTCTGGCACCACAATTCTTTGGGCATCGTGTTCTGTACAATATAAAAGATGATCCTTCAAATTTATTTCTCGGTAAAAAGAATGTAGACAGCGATAGCAGATGTAAGCTTTCGCTTTATGCTTAGTGAGGTGATATAAGCACCTAGACATACTACGAATTAAACAATAATGATGATTTGTCTCATTACTGATGAGGAGTAAGTTTATACAATCTTCATTTTTATTCTTTGATATATATAATGGAAAAATTTCGTCACTCTCACCCTCATAACCAAAAACATTAATTCGTAAATTATTCAACTTTTCCACTGTAGGCACCTTGTTTACAGGTACAGGAAACGTTACATTGTCCATGTTTATGCAGTGTTCTTGTGAGAGGTAATGAGTAACCCGGTGCGGATGATCTTTGAAACTGATGTTTAATTTGTGAGCAATTAAAGCCCAAATGAAACACTTGTTGTCTTCATTTTGAACATTTAGGATCGCCTTTCTGGCTTGTAGTTTGGGTGTGAGGGGAATGTAACTGCTTGCGGAAAGAGGTTGATATTTAGCACAGCACAGGTCGATGTTTAAAATGTGGTTTAAAATCCATCCGGATCCTCGCTGCATGAATTCTTCAAAAGAAGACACTATTTTAGTGTAAGCTTCCTCTATGTGTTCTGGAATAGACTCCTTCTGAAGATCTATCAGACATCGACTTCTGAAGTGAGAATTTATCGTTTCTTCCTCCCCCTCCACAGAAATTTTACTTAAGCTTATTTTTATGAGTACATACCATTTAATAGCATTGAACTTTTCTATTTCTACATTTAATATTTCATTTATAGATGATCGCATTTCATTTAAACAAGTTATTAAATCAGCACACACTTCTTTGGGAGGGGTTAAATGGTGGGTACTAAAAGCATCGAGGGCCACCATGTTTTCTTTTCTTCGTTTATTGTTTAAGTTATTAGGAGTATCACTCTTTCTTTTACGTGAAATAGTATGTGTGTTATGTTGAGTGCGTATATGACGTAGAAGATCACTTTTGCACGTAAATTGATGGGTGCATTCACCGCAATTAAACTTTTTTTCATGGGTAATCATATGTTTAGTAAATCTATCTTTTCGGTAGAAGCTCTTATCACATATAGAACATACAAATTCTTTTTCTCGGGAATGTTGTTTCATATGTCTATATAAATTAGTCTTGAAAGTAAAAGACTTTCCACATGTATTGCAAATCTGCAAAATCAGAAGAAAATCTCTCTAAATTTAAGATTGAATGTATTAACACAACACTTAAAGCTCTAAAAAGTTAATTAACACACTTTAGTTTAACAGAAAATGAAACTAATTTTAAATAGAGTGATTTCCACTATGTAATTTTTTAATTTGTTTTTAAACACGTAACTGTAATGCATATTAAATAGAGTACTCACGTGCACACCACTAGGGCCAGCCTGTTCATTAGAAGGTATCGAATGTGTTTGCCCAACCCCCATACTGGAAGTAGATGCAGACTAGAAATGAATGGGTGGATAGAAAATAAATATCTATAATTATTTTTAAAGTAGCTAATGACTTTGAACCATGAAATTCTTAACACACGATTTTATATTTTTATTTTGAAAAAAAATCAAAGTTAATACGTATAAGATTAAAATAATTACCTCTGACGTAGTAGGAAACATCTCAGCAACGTTCACCCTTTGAGTTGAAATCTATAGTGAGAATGGTTAAATTGAGAAGTAAAATGGCCTTATATTATCACGCAAATCTTAGCGATTAGCCGATCACTTGACCCTACCAACTAATCCTTTATCTAGAAGGTTCTACGATTTAAATCACTTTGGTAAAGCAATCTGTTAAGTCAGAGTCGGGAATCAGTGATATGTCATCTTAGTTAAACTGTTCACTTTGATAGTAAGTGCTTAGAAGCTTGTAGAGTATGTTGATTTTTGATAAAGCAATCGGCTGGTTGCAATGCCGGAGAATTTCTGAATCAGTGATAAGCTCTGTTAATTAAACTGTTTACTTAGATTGTAAGAAGTTGGAACCTTCTAGAATCCCCTTATCTCATGATTCTTTCACTCATGTGATTGACTCATTACAGATATTAGCTCTTTATAGACGTTGATTGCTCCCAGTGCTTTCTAACCAGACTCACGCGAGCTTGACCAGAGTAAAAATGTCGACCCTTATTTCTAAAAATGGATTCAATGTGGAATACGCTGCAGAGTTTTTAAGCGAGGAGAGCCGATATTCTATTCAACGAACTGAAAAAGTAAATTTTCGGCAAGCAGTCGTAAAACTTTGGGGGTCGCACCTATTATCCTCCAAGAAAAATCGCAGCTTTCGATGATGCAGGATTAAGCTACCACTTCTCAGCAACGAGTGTACCAGCCCAGGAATGGCCCTCCTTTTTGCATGATGTACGAGAGACTATTGAATGCAAAACTGGATGTACCTACAATTACTGCCTCGTGAATTTCTACGAAAATGGTTTCTCTCGCATTGGACAGCATCAAAATGATGAACCCCAACTCGATCGTACGACACCTATTGTAGCGATCAGTTTGGGAGCCACCCGAAAAATTGTTTTCAGATTGCAGCAGATTCAGCATAAAGACGGTACTTACGAACCGGAAAAAACTTTTATAGAACTGAATCAAGATCAAGTCTCGAGTCTACGAAATCAGATTCATACGATTTCGGAAGACTTGATTAACGCTATCTTTTTGGAGAGGCTTCCCAAGTTAACACAAGAAAGTGCCAGCAGTGAATTTGACCCTAAATGCATTCATCAAAAGACTTGAAAAACATACAGCAGTTGAAATGCGCAATGTTTTTGAGTGCGAAGGGTGTATCTATAACAACTGTTCAACATTTGAAACATGAATGTATAACATTAACGGATCTCGGTTAGTATTAAATTCTTGGTCCATCAATTTTTTTTACAACTCGTTGATATAAATGAATTAGCAAAAGATTTTAATTGTGTACCAAAAGATTTTTTTAAATTTATGTGTATGGATGATGTTAAATCAATGCTGTTTGCCAATGCTTAAGTATTCAATAAATAATTATTTGGAAATTTTATACTCTTCAATTAATACATTTTTAAACATTTATATCTAAAATATGTTAGAGAGAGGAAAAAAAGTGAGACGTAAAATACTTTTTTAATCGTTTTATTTCATCAAAGTGTTTGCCATGTATGTTTTACTGGATTATTTCAATAATATTTGTTCGTTTTAAAATTCACATTAATACTTAAAATTTTCAATTATTTAATTTACTCATGTGTAAAACTATCAGCGGCGTGAGTAAATATTTAAATTATACATTAAATATCAAGAACAGGGCAAAAGTTAATTTGCTTAGCAGTACAGATGAGCACACATTATTTTCAAAACAGAAAACCCACTTGCTATCCATTTAGCATAGCAATGTAGAACATTTAAGAATTAAGAAAACAGTGTAAAGTATCTTGTAAAATACTTCATAACTTCGTACAGTATTGGTATTTTGTTCTGGAACTTAAACTGGTATAATATGGACAAGGTTTCAAATAAATAAAAGGAAGTTTATGTTTAGTAAAATGTATGGTTTGCAAAAGCATTAAAGAAAAACAACAACATATAATTTAGAATTTTAAGGACAAATGGTTTTAATAAACTATTTTTCACTACTTCAAATGTTCAAGGAAACATGGTATGGGTCTTGCAAAGTTTCCCAAATTAAATGTATAAAATGTTTTTACTCTTACAGGATTTTTTATAATTATTTTTTTACTGTGCCTAAAACACACTTTAAGAATCAAACTTTAAAAATGTCTCAATTGCAAAATTAAAAATAAAAAGCAAATCTGCATTTAAATGTTTGTAATAATTATATTTAAAAAAATCTTCAATGTTATAATATGTGTAATAATATCTAATATATAATTAAGAGTAAAAGCATCTAATTTTTAAAAATATAAATCCTTATATTTCATCCAAAAACAGTTTGTAAATCTGTATAATAAAAATTAAATCACAAAAATTTATGAAAATTTATTTTAAAAAATCTGCAAGGAAAGAATATTTAAAAAATAACAGTTGGTTTAGATTTTATAGGATAAATGGTTTCAGTATTATTATAACTTATTCAAAATGTGTATGTTCATAGTAAAGGTCTTGTAAAGTTTCAAAAAGTTTACTCTTACTTTAAATGGTACAATACTTAAAACAAAATTTCTGCAATAAAATAGGTGCTATAGCATCTAATGTATAATTAATTTTCGAGTAAAAACATCTAAATTAAAAACATAAATCTTTATAGCTAAGAAAATTTCATTTCAGATCTTGCATTTTAAAAGACAATCCATCACTACATGGAGGTATCCGCAGTCAATTTGAAAAATATAATTAGAAAATAAAAATTTTAACCTATGCACTAAATCATGATACTATTATATAAATATAGAATAATTCGTTTAAAAATCAACCCCTAGATAGCTGTACTTGTATTTTAACAAAACTAGAAACTTAATTTATGCAAGAGATCAAATATATATTTAAATATAAAAGAAATAAATTCCTTTAAAACTAATTTTTCTTGAAAGTTATGAATAAAATACTTTTTTGCATTACCTACTTGTGAATTTCCTTTTAAAGTTAAATATTCGTAAAATTTAATAGTTAGGTCAGTTTATTTTTTACACAATAAATTAACTTTTTTACTTTAAAATTTTAACAAAAGAAAAAATATTAGAAAAGGTCGTAAAAATAAAAGATACTCGTTTTTGAAAAGTGAAAAAAACAACATTTATTTGACACGATATATAGTACCATCTTTTTACACCATTTTACAAATAATTTCAACACGTATTAATATCCGTATGGAGGAGTGGAAAAATGTAACCTGCGTAGGAAATGTACTGTGAGTAGGTTTTCCAAGTCCAGACTTGGCTTTTTCAAGTTCAGACTTGATGGACATAATCGTGACGTCACATCGAAATCTCAGAAGGAAAAAAAAATCCAAGTCCCAAACGTAAACTCACTGACGTCACTGGTGATGAATAAAGTAAAAACATTAAGAAATCAATTCGTTCCTTAGATTAATTACTTTTAAAATCACTAGATGGCGCCATAAGTCATTTTGTAAAAGCATTTATTAAAACCACCATGCAATTATTCAAACCATTTTCTAAAAATAACCCATTCCTAATACTAAGAAAAAATACAAGTCCAAAAGAGAGAGAAACACTACATTAATTCACCATCTTAAGTTAATTCACCCTTACAGCGTAACGGATAGCGCGCTTGACTTCTGATCCTATGGTCCCGGGTTCGAATCCAAGAAACTCCTTTTTTAATTAAAAATAATAGGGTTTCGAATTTCTCCACCAGATGGCACCACCAGTGATTCATCACCATGGCAACGAAACGACGCCATCTTGAAACAACGCCTGCACGAAGTCGATGACAAGAAAAAAAAATTCCAAGTCCAAAATGTAAACAAACAATACGTCACGTCATTCAAACACGCCCACTTCCGGTCTCGTGGTACGACGTCATTTCCTGTTATGACGTAACTTGGACACGCCCACTTCCGGTCACGTGATATGACGTTACTTCCTGTTGTGACGTCACTTCCTGGTCACGTGGTATGACGTCACTTCCTAGGATCCCCTGGCGTAGAACCCCCATTTTCTCCCTACTGACGTGGATGCAGCAGCGACCAATCTGACACTTGGGTCGGGGTAGGACCGAGTATATCAGGTGAGCAGAGTACGAGAGAACCCTCCTTCTGGGCAGTTGAAATCCTATGATTCACTGTAATGATTTCTCTAACTTTTTTAATGCCAAGCTTAATCCCTTTTCTTTTAAGTTTAAGGACTGAACTCTTTTAGTTCATTAATTTATTCACTGAATCACCATTCTCCCCACCTCCCTTAACTTCAATACTTGAATTATCAAGGTAATTTCCATAACGTCAAGCCCTAGGTTCAATACCGGAGATTAAGGCCCCTTCGGGGCCAAGTGCTCCATAAATAATCGATACACAGAACTTACCACAAGCTGTTCGTCAACAACCTGTTACAGACTGTTTCAAGCTCAGCCTGACTCTCAACACGTCGAAGGTGGCTGCGCTCCAGGAAGAGATGAGAGCGCTTTCAGATGAGAGCGATTGAGTTCAGACTTCACTTCAAATCGTTTCTACACGAGAGAAAATTAGGAATATTTTTTTATTGTTAAATTAATGATACGTCTTAAATAAAAAATATCAAGTGTTAGAAGTTAACAAATCAGAATTGTTAACGAAAATTATCAAATTAAGTTTAGTATGAATAGAAGTTTAAATACACTAATTATTTATGTAGTTAATAACCGTTAAAAATTATCAGCATTTTGTTTTGCCCCTCTAAACTAAACAGGTTAGAAACAATTATTTCTTTCGTTTTTTAATTAAGAAACCATGTAATCATAATTACATAACTTTTCCACTGAAATTGTTCGAGGACCTCACGAGCTTGCTAAGAGCCTTCATTAGCAATAGCTTTACTTAGCTCACATATGTAACTTTCAACACTTTTCGTTTATTTCAGCTAAACATCTCCCAATATTAGATAGGTCAATTATCTACTACACAATATATAGAAATCGAAGCTATTCAATTGATCAACTGAACTGGATTGAACATATCACTTACGTAGCATCCGCTACATAGCAGCTATCTCTTCATAAATTTGGAAAAATTTCAGAAAATTGGTATGGCATAAAAAAAATTTGAATGAAATATAGGTGGAACGTGCTAGATAGCTTAATTAATCAGCGGAGCAAAATTTTATAACACCCTCGAGCCGAGACGGCACTCAAGTGGTCATCCTCCCAAGTATGACTGAAGAAACTTTAGCTGTTGCATGCTAATAATTTTGGTAACTGTTACTAAAAGTTAAGTTCCGATAACACAGAGCTGCTTTCTGTTATTTTCTGAAAACACTGTTATTTAAACTGCTGTCTGAATAACAGCAAATCTCTGAATTTTTTGGTAGTTTAGTTTTGAATTTGTGACAAGTGTGTTCACAAATAATTTCAATATCCGAATAAATAATTTTGAGTATTATATTTTATTATAAAATATCATAAATAAATGTTTTTTGAAAAGCCCTTTTGGAGTAAAAAGGGTAAGTAATTACGATTATTTTTTTGTCAGTCAATCAAAATTACACCTATTTTTGCCAGATTGGTAAAAAAATACTTTTTTTTGGTGTGCTGCAGAGTATTAGTAATTATTTATTTGTACCATGAGATGAAAAAAGTTGAAAATCATTGGCTTAGGTCGTTAATCCTTAGAGAAGATTAGGGCTGCAAAAGCACCAATGAAATAGTAGCATCAGGAACATAAATTCTTAAAACTAGTTTATTTAAATAGCCTTAAACGTTATTTTACTACCAGTTTTAGTTGCCCAGATAAAATGAACCGGCTAAAATAGAAAATGTGCTAATTATCCTTATGAAACAAATGGTGAAAAACTTGCCAAGATATAGAAACTAAATTTTGAAAATTTAGTTCGATTTTAAAATTTTTAAATTAAAAAAAATTTTAATATAAAATTTTAAATTAAATTTTCTTACATGAAATGCAAATTTTCAGCATTGATGGAACTGGCAAAAGAATTTCTGGAAATGCATATATTATTGATCATATTGAAATAGATTTTAATTATGCCAAAATAAGCCATTTCACTGATGAATTTTTTGCATCTTTGTAAAATGTTATACTTTTTCTTTCCACTAAATTTTAAGGTATGTTTTCGTAAAGTATAAATGATTTTCATTTCATTGATCTTTTGTCACTAAAATTTTTTTTAATGACTCTAGAGTTTTTTGAAGTCACCAAAAATTAAAATAGAAGCTTTTAGATGATTCTACTTGAAAAGACTCCAGTTGTCAAGGTTTGAAAACAGCAGCTAAAAGTCGGCCTTTAGTCACTTGTGGTAGCCCTGTAAAATGTTATTTGGATGTTTGACAAGTTTGTAAATGCTTCAATTTTCATGTGTATCTACGAAGTATTTAACTTTATCAGTAAGGAGTGTTGAGCTTTTACCTCTTCTTGAAAATAACCTTAAATCTTAAGGGGCCTTTAATGGTCATTGTTAATTTGCAATAACATTATTAACTGCAAATAAACAGCTTCTTCACCACATAATAACTAATAAATAGTCATAACAATTAACAGTAATTAATTCAGATGAGAATGACAGAAGTTAATGATTTCCAAGTGAATTGCTTGAGTTACAAAACAATTTTAGTAGATTGCTATATACAACCTCCGTTCAAAAAGTTTGGTAAATGACCTTTGCACGTGGGTAAAAGTTTTTTTGATGCTGCAGGCATAATTCATAAGGAATTTTTGCCCGAAGGAAGCACATTGAATGGGTCTAAGTACGTTGAAATTTTGGAGTGCCTTGTGAAACGGATACAGTGAGTGAGGCCGCAGTATGCAGCAAAGGGCTCGTGGTTCCTATTCCACGATAACGCGTGACCACATACGGCCATCGTTGTATGCCAGTTTCTAGCCAAAAAGGAGATTGTGTCACTTGCTCACCCCTACTCTCCTGATCTGGCGCCCGTGGATTACTTCTTGTTTCCGTTACTGAAGAGAGATTTGAAAGGACAAAGATTTTCGAAGATTGAGGAGTGACCAAAATGTGACCGCTGAACTGAAGTGCATCCCAAAAGACGCCTTCTCGTGTAGTTTCAGTGCCTTGTACGCACGTTGTCAAATGTGCATAACATCGGATGGTAATTACTTTGAAGGACAGTGAACCTTGTTTGCCGATATGTGAGAATACCTATCACAAAATATATGTTTCACCGAACTTTTTTAACAGAGGTTGTATATATATATATATATACATGTGTGTGTACTAAATATATATCCCTAAAGACACCTTTCCGAAGGGGTGTTATTTTTGAGATTTTACAGTGCAAGTGAAAGAGGAGAATGACACAAGTCAGATCTGTATCTTGAATAAATCCCTAATTCAAAAGGATAATATGAATTTAATATCCCAACTAAAATAATACACAAGCATCTTGTTCAGTCAAGACAAGTATTTATATACAAAAAACGCACTTTAATTTACTGCTCATATATTGGGCCATTCGATGGTTTTCTCAAACTTTTCACCAGTCTTAGTATAGACGATTCGTTTGCGACCAGGGTAGGCCGTGACACCACCGAAAAATGAATCTGTGCTGGGATTAAAACGTGCGCCTTCTCTTAGAAGGTGTAAATTTGGAGGTAGCTTGTTGCTTTCCCTGAGAAGTGTATCATAAGGAAGAGAACCATCGACTGGCGTTTTGAAGAACGTCAAGAGATCGTTGGCTGTCTTCATCGAGTGGAGATAGGAATTTGGAATATTCTTCTTGAATGTCTCCATAGATTTAGTAAGCACCTGCATCAAGTATAGAAAATGGTCAAATTAAAACTTCGTGGTGAAAATTGTAAAATAGATGTCAGAAACAATTTTGATAAAAAATAACTAATTATAATGTTAGGAAGGTATTTTAATTAACGTCACACTGGAGCAACACAACGGGCTATTGGTGATGGTCCGGGATCAATCCCAAAGGGAAAGATTCAAGAACATCACGTAATTTTGAACCACGTCAGATGATGAGGCAACACCTGAGATGGCATCCCACTCTCCAAACTTCCACACGCCAAAGTGAGAACATTTGATGCCAAGACAGATTTAACATGCACCAGCCCCCTTTGTACACAACAGTCTTTTGGTTGGATTCGAACTTGCAACCCTCCGGTTTCTAATTATCTTTCAACCGGGCCACCACGGCCCAACCAATTACAATGAAACATTAATACAAAATTCTTCAAATCATAACTGATGTGCTGTCTGTCAACCATGAGAACTGCTCCAGTCACTGTCAAGGTGATGTGGTCAGGCACCTGGGAGTTGGCAGTTGAGTCACATGGGTTTGAACAAGTCTATTATTTAAAGTAGGGGCTGATGGTATATAAACAAATTCCTTCCACAATTGCCGTCTAATGCAGATTCTGGTTCTGTTTATTGTTTGGGGCTAAAAGTGACTGCAGTTGCCAGGGGAAACCAGCCATTCATGCTTTTGTGTATGGCAGCTTACTCCTAACAAGGTTTCACATCTTTTCAAAAACTGACTGACCCAAGGTCAACTGCCTTCTCGTTGAAGTCGCACTATACCAGTTAACATGTGGCCTTTTCTGTTCAGCTAAATGTAGGAGGTAGTAGTGTTTTGGGGTGGAATGTACTTTCTTTACATATTCTGGACATTCTGCAATATGCAAAAGCATCAATAGGGATCTCTGGATGGTTTTCCCCAGCCGACTCGTTATCACTGCTATAGTAAGGCTACAAGTAGGCAGTTGACTTTGAGTCAATCAATCTTTGGAAAGGTGTAAAAGGCAATTAGGGAAAGGATCCTATGTGCAAAATCATAAATGGCGATTGTGAATGGTTTTTTTCTTCACCAACTCGTCATCACTTCCATTGCTTTCGGCATTAAGCGACAAATTCAAAACCAAAATTCCTACTAATGGCACTAGTTGCGGAAGCACTTTGTTTACATTCCAACTTGTCACCTAATTTAAAGAATAGGCTAGTTCACAACCATGTGACTCAATTGCCAAATAGCTAGGGTCAGATTATATATATTCAATGCATTTCATATTTTTTTTTTGGTATACAGTTCAATGTTACAACTAGAAATAAATTAAAATATATACATCTGTGGGAAAAAAAGAATTATGTTTCAATGTTTATTATGGCGTATTTTACTTAAGGGTTAGAGGGATTACAGGTTAGCAAGTAATGTGTCAACTTATTTCATTAACCTTGTGAAATAAATTTATTTGTTTGCATTGTAAAAAATTATAATTGTACCTTAAATTTCAATAATGGATCATCAAGTGTTTGGTCCATCCAAGAAGAATTCAATGAAGAGGCAAATACTTTTTTGCATATTTTTCGTAATTTTTCTTCAACATCATCTGGTGGTTTATAGGATGGTTGCTCCTTTGCAAAACTACAAAATAACCATAACTGAATACATTTCAACTTACAGAATGTAGATGAATTTGAAATTAATAAGATTGAACATAGCAGTCTAAAGATGGTATTTTGATGTTTATAACTTGGAAACATTAAAGATATTACCAATTTAGATTCTAATAAAAACTACAACAGTTAATTTTAGAAATTATACAAAAATACAGAACTATGTACAAATTTTTAAGAAAACTAGGATAACTAAAACATACTGTACTTAGAAAAACGTATTTATATCAAAACCCAAGACACATAAAAGAAAATGTTCATGACAATATACAGGACTAGAAATTAGGATCAGAAAGTTGGACCATCAATGACACCTAAACAGTTTCCAGCTGCCAAAATACTCTAATTGGATGTAATTTCAAAATATCTTTTGCTTACTTGGATGTGTATAAACAGTGTAATTAATGACCAAGACATGGACTTGATGATTATTTGCTTTGGGGACATATTTTTTCTTTAATGACTTTTTGTAATGGGGTGTTGTATTACAGTTACTCTACTGTATGTTTACCACAAGAAAAGTTCACTGTCATAGAAACAAGACAGCCCATTTTCTATAGGGCAGTCTTGAAACATTCGACTTTGCCGTTGGCACACTCAGCCACAATTAGCTCCCCAGGAGTTTGTGAAGTTAGAGAATATCACTCTGTCCCATCGCCAAACCACCCAAAGCCAAATTTTCCAAAAACTTACTCGACTCGCCCCCACTCAAAACATATGAGACCTGTTACTATAGTGACCAGCACAAATCGCTGTATTTATAGAATGATAGGAGGAATAAATGGTTGATTGATTAGAATTTGCATCATACAAGAAAAAATATTCAGAAAACTTAGTTGTCAAAAATATGAATAGGTCTAAAAACATGGTTATCAAAAATGATGACAGGCTCTGAAAACTTGGTCATCAAAATGAAATTCAAAGGAGAAATACAAATAATCATTAATTTTGAAAGAATTGTATCTTAAGAGGGAATAAGACAAATTTGACAGGTTTCGATTTTTGATGGTTTTGCATAAACCAAAATTTACAATTCCTGACCAACTATGGAGCTTATTTCTCTAATAACCATTTCTCAATTTGGTCCCTCTTAGTTCAGGAATTGTGGTCCTGATTAATAGAATTAATTGTCTTGGTTAATAGAATGCAAAACCACCCCAAAAGATGAAATTTGATTAAATTCCACTATATAGATTCGGATCTTTCCCTTTGGGATTGATCCCGGACCGTCACCAATAGCCTGTTGTGTTGCTCTAGTGTGACGTTAATTGAAATACCCCCCCAGATACCTGTAGTAACCTTGCACAATCTTATTGACTCACTCCCACACCGTCTAGCTGCTGTCTGTGCTGCAAAAGGCGGTTATTTTGTATATTAGCAGGTAGTCATAATAATGTGACTCGACCCTGTATTTTTAAACAAATAAAAAATTACTTTAAAAAATTGTATTGTTGGTTTACAACCTAGAGTACCTTTCCATCAATTTTTGTTGAAATTGGAGATATCAAGGTTGAGTGTTGTGTTAAAATGACATGGAATACCCCAAAATAAGACAACTTAGAATTTCAATTTATCATACCCCCGAGCTGCAATTGATTGTAAAGCTGATTTGACTTCTGGTTTTGGACCAACACCATAATAATTTGGATCTTCTAAATCTTCAGGACGCCTATACTTCCTTGATTTTGTCACTGCTCGTGTTCCCTACATAGATAAAACATATTTGAATGAACATAAATAAAAAGGTGCATATAAATATGAAAACAATAAAAACGTTTTCAATTTAGTTAAAATAAATCCTAAATTGACCAGCTGTTGGCCATTAATTTAAGGGAGATTTAATTGGAATAAATGTTGTGCATTTTTAGCAGTGGGACATCCACTCCAACAAAGGTTAATAGAATGGAAAACATTAAACAAAACTAATATACAGGTCACAATATAGAAAAACTTACAAATTTGCATGTTTCTTAGTCCTATCCTGTATGTATTTGCCCATTGATTCTACAACAGAACTAAGCATTTTTTTAATATAATGCAAATTTTACTCTACAATTGTGGTCAATTACTTGCTATCATTAGATAACTTTTTGTTCTAAGATACTTTGATTTCTCTGATCAATCCTGATTTCTAGCTCATTAGTGAAAAACTTTTCACTAGCGCATTTGAGTATGGGATGTTTACAGCAAAGTTCAAGATTTTATTAAGGTTAGGCATATCAATTTGTTTTTGTTTCTTAAATCACTAAAAATATTGAATCTTTGTTCTTTCAAAATTCCTATTAGTACTGAACAGATATTTTGCTATCAATTATTGCTACAGGTTATTTTTTCGATATACACTGCTGGCCACCCAAATTGCAACACCAAGAAAGACAAGAGATATCACAACAAAATTTATTTTGTAGATAATATGTTGACCAAGTATCAAATGATTAAATTTATAGACTTCTGTGAAGTGTGGTTCCTGCCAAAATCAGTAGCCAGAGTAGCCGCCATTGTTGGAGATCACCGCTGCCACACGCCTCGGCATTGATTCAAAGAGACTTTGGATGTGTTCTTGGGGTACAGCAGACCAAGCAGCTTCCACACGTTGCCAAAGTTGATCTGGTGTGGCAGCTGGGGATGTATTCTGGGTCAATCGTTGAGCAACCATGGACCACATGTTTTCTATCGGCGAAAGATCCGGAGAGCGAGCTGGCCAGGGAAGCAATTCAATCTGGCGATTGACGAAGAACCCTTGGACAATGCGTGCCACGTGTGGTCGCGCATTATCCTGTTGAAATATGGCTGTGGGCAAGCCCTGAAGGTAAGGAAGGACAACTGGCTCCAACACCTCGGAGATGTAGCGCTGGCTGTTTAAAGTACCGGCAATGCGTACTAGAGGAGTGCGAGAGTGATATCCAATACCGCCCCATACCATAATACCCGGTGCAGGACCAGTGTGGCGGTGCATAATGCAGCTGTTCAGCATCCTCTCTCCACGGTGTCTCCAGACTCGAATCCAACCATCGTGGTGTTGCAGACAGAAGCGTGACTCGTCAGTAAAGACAATTTCATTCCATTCTGCCGTCCACATCCTTCTTTCATCGCACCATTGGCGGCGGAAACGTCTGTGGTTCTGCGTCAAGGGTAGACGAAGCAATGGACGTCTTGCGGACAGACCACTCTGCTGTAAACGGCGTCGAATGGTACGCGCAGACACTGGATGATGCGGTACAGACTGAATGTGCTGTGCTATGGTTCGTGATGTGGCTGAGCGATCCGTCACTGCCATACGCACAATATGCCTGTCATCACGTGAAGTGGTGCACTGAGGTGGATGCGATCGAACACGTCGGTCCGTCGTACCCTCCTGCATCCAACGATCACATATCCGCATTACAGTTGTTTGGTTTCGTCCAACACGACTACCGATTTCCCTGAAAGATAATCCACAATCTCGGTAGGCCACTATCCTTCCTCTGTCGAACTCGGATACTTGATCAAAAGATGATCGCTGTTTTCTACGAGGCATAATTTATCGTTTTTTTGAAAAAACCACAAGAAAAACACAATTGCCGTACTTGAAATCATCGAAATCTCCAAGCCTTAAATAGCGCTTTGAAGTGGCGCCACAGGCGCGCGTGATGTGCGTCTGCGCTGAAATTCTAATCATTTGCATATCTCACCTCCGCTAATGCATGTTGTAAATTTCATATTATTTGCATGCTTCCTTCAGGGTGTTGCATTTACGGTGGCCAGCAGTGTATATGGATGAGTACCTGGAACTCTAAACCATCGACAATGACAGCAGCTTAATTTTCTAATTTTAACTGGACACGATTTTTTAAGAGGGCACTTACATCGCATTGGTGTGCATGCTTCGCCCGACTGCCCCTTTTGTTTGACTGGGAGCTTTATGGATTTTAGTCATCTTTTATCTTGTACTTTTTTATCTGACGATCACATCTTAATTGAGGACTGTTTTAGCCGGGCTAATTTGTACTGGGCTGCCCATAGTAAATTATGGTCCTTGGACTTTTCCTGACGTAGGAAAAAATGATGGCAATGTGTATTGGAATGCATTTGGTGGGAATGATATATAATTTAAAGGTACAGCTTTGGTATAAAGACTTTTTGTAGCAACATTTTTGGCACATATTTTTGCCAAGGTTTTTTTGTCGCCAAGGACAGATTTCTTAGAAAATAAAAGCAAGAAAGAATACAACCTGATGAGACTTCAATGTGCCATATTTAAAATACAAACTGAAAGTTTCAAGTCTTCAAATTTATTGGAAATGGAAAAGAATTGGAAAAAAAATCAAAAGGACCATTGAAATCATAGGACATTATAACAGAAAAATATTTTTGTAGGATCAATGAAATCAAACGAGAATTCTGTGGAAATGAAAAGAACATTCCAAAATATTCAAGAATGAAAAGGGTCAGTAATGAAAATTTTAACTTCCCGAGGTTGCCAGAATCCTAATAAAGCAGGGTTATCTTTGCCAGCCACAACTTGCTATAACAATCACACCAAAACTGTTAGCACAAAGTCTTTAAATCAAAGCTGAACCAATTTAAATTTAACTATCTTGATTGTTAATAAAATATAGAGAGTTAAAAATTCATTACAGAAGCCTAGAAGATCCAAAAAAAAATTAGCCCTAATATAGGAAATACTGATGTTGGTTACTTAATTATCCTTCTACCCATTCTGTCTCCATTCAGTGTTTTAACTTTCTATAGAATACAGGAAGAAAATCAGCTGCATACAGAAACCCTGTAAAACAGTTGACTAAGTAAAATCTGGAGACTAGTGATTCAGCTGGAAAAGTGTACTAAGCAAATAAGTACATTTGTTACATAGAAACTCAGGACAAGTTCTTATGTTTGAACAATTCAAGGTTACTCACTTTTAGAATTGCAGATTCAAAACATAATCCTCCAAGTGATTTCAAGATATCTCGTCTGTCGAGATCTGACCAATTTTGCTAATGACGAAATATCTCGCTCATTAAGATCTGACCAATTTTGCTAATGATAAGTAATCTCATCATTCAAATATTGCTAAATTTTTTATGATAAGATAAACATCTGGTCAGTTTTGATAACCATCTTGTTGAGACAACTACCAGTAAAATCTTAGTTAAAGGTATGGCCTTGGCATGAGTTAAAAATTTTATTGCCAAACCAATGCCAAATAATGACAGACAGAAGAATGCCCTTCATAAAGGAGCACCAAAAAAATTTATTCCAAGTAGAATTGGTAACTTTTAGAAAGAATAGAGAATTAAAATTGAGTACAGATGGTTGGATTAAACAACATGATACCATCACCAAAAGGGCGATAATTTTGGAATGTGGTAATCAGTTTTAGGTATATTCAAAAAGCCATAAAGTAATGAACGTTTTAGTAATCAATTTGGTGATGAGCCAGTGCTTTGTTACTGAGTTTTACCGAGCAGACTTCTTGCTCAATGAACCAAGAATTTTATATTTTGCTATCAAATTTTCTAGCTCTTAAATCAAAACATTTTATATTCATACATGTTTTTGTTGGAAGTTATTTAATTAAATATTACCAAATAAAGAATGAAAATTATTAAACCGCAATTGAATCAGCAGTTGTAAAAAAGGGATACGTGACATTTTCCAAAAAATGATATTATTGGCGGAAGCATACCTTTATACCAAGACCCACATACTGCGTAAAAAGAGGATTCCATGAAGTAATCTAAATGGGAGAAGACATCTGTGAACAGACAAACAGTAACGTAGTCTGCCAACGGAATCCTCTACACGCCTTTTAATGTAACTTGTGCGTTTTGATTGTTTGGGTTGGAAGAGTTAGAAAAGTGTAGTGTAAAGTTTTTGTATAATGGAATCAGTTTCTTCTGAAGGCAATGTGATTGATGGATGTATCAGAAAAAGAAAAAGTAATCGAGAACTGTGCCAAAGAAATGTTATAAAGAAAGCAAGGACTAAAGGAACAAGCTACGTAAACCATGCTGGTAAGTAAATATTTTTTCAATGAGTATCAATCGAACACGTTCATGCTTATTGTGAATTCTAAATAGGCCGATTTTTCAATGCAGGTAATGCTGTAGCTGCCAGATCGACAGGCCCTGACTGTGTGTGCAAACTGGCTTGTGTCTCCAAGCTCGCTGAGGAAGATTTTTCAAAAATAAAAATAGATTTTAACGAATTGCCTATTAAAGATACACAAGATTTATTTTAACTTCACATGTAATAAAAAGAGGTGTTACTCATAGAAGGAGGAGAGATGCACGCATGTCTACAGACGGATCTATGCAATCCAAAGACAAAAAAACAAAAAAATTCTCATACAGTGTCAGGGTAAAAGGTTCGTCAGTAAATGTCTGCAAAAGGCATTTGTTTCTACACACGGGATAACAAAAAGAGTTGAGCGACTGTGCAACCTGGTAGTTTTAGGAAAAAGTCTAAGAGATATGAGGGGAAGAAAACAGGTTACAATGCCATTAACCCCACCACATCAAAAGAAATTCATGATTTTCTGGCATCACGAAACAAAAGTGGCCCGATACTCGGGGAAAGGAAAAAGTATGTAGATGCTCGTCTTAGTGTAAAATACTATATGAAATATTGAAGGCAGACAATCCTAATGCAAAAGTGAGATATGACTACTTTCGTCTGTATTTCAATGAAAACTTTAACTATTCCTTTGGAAGACCGCAAGTTGATGTATGCGTTACGTGCGAGAAACTTGAGCAAAAACTGAATAGGTCACTTTATGACACAGCAAGAAGAGCTACGGCAGCACAGCTACTGATTTAAAGCGTCGGGCTAAAAAATTTTACGTCAAAATAAAGAACATCTCACTGTGCATGAAGGAGTGCACAGTGAGACTAACTGTGCTAACTTTAAAAAGAAAAATTTGCAATTTTCTATGACTACATGGAGAACTTGCCACTCCCAAACATAACAGTACAAGATATATTTTACTTAGGCCAGCTATGGGTTAATACGTTTAGGATACATAACCTGGCTATTGGGATGTGTATCATGAGGGCATAGCAAGAGTCCAAATGAAGTCTGCTAAGTTACATCAACCGGAATAAAACCAATGAACATGAATATCTGCTTCTCTTTTCTGACAGATGTAACAGACAATCATTCTCTGCTAAGAATGTGTATGGCCTTAGTTGAACTACAAGTGTTTGAAATCTTTTTCCCTATGACAGGGACTTCAGGACAGTGAAACTTCTAATTCAAAAAGCTGATTGGATCTACTCACCTGATTTAATGTTATAAAGGTTACTACCGAATATGTAAAGGAGTTTAAACAGTGGTGGCCCTCATTTTATAAGATATGCATTTCTGATGAAAGTTATGGCAGGTATGTAAGAAAGACAAAGTAGCCTTCAAGATATCTTCTCTCCGCCAAATTATCATCAACGAGCCAAATAAAGTTACAGCCGACATACATTTATGGTTTAAGTAAGAACACTTTTAAACTGAGGAAGCCAAACATTCTTCTCACTGGATTGCCATACCAACCAGTATACAGGATAAGAAAGGTCCCAATCAATGAAAAGAAGATAGCTGATGTTGGAAAATGCCTTCAGTACATCCCGTAGCAACACATGAACTCTAACTCATCTATAATAAAGCAGTGGCCAACCACCAGTTCACCCATCAGAGATAGTGAGGCTGATGATTAATTTTTATTTTTCCATTTGTCGCTCATTTCTAACTTTTTCATAACAAAAACTTTGTTTTTATAATGTCATAAAAGTATTTTTGAAGTTTTATAACTAAAATAAATAATTTTGTTCCATAATATGGTTTTTTTCTTTTCCCAGTAATTTCAGTGTAACACTAGATAAAATGTATAAAAAGGGGATATGTGCGAATTTTTTGGAATTTTGTAGGGGGCTTTGGCAGTAACAAAATTCATGAATTACACTTGAATTATAAATGGCTATATAATATCAGTTATCTGAATTTTTTCTTTAGTTTATGAACACCACGATTTAAGTGGTACACCTCTTAATCTCTCCTGTAAAATTTGAGTTTTGTAACATTCCTTTTTTACATCTGCCGATTCAATTTAGGTTTGATTTAGATACGATTTGTTTGGAAATTCTCAAACCTATGCTAAAGGTATTTTCAAAAATTCGATACTTTCAAACTCTCATATGATCTCACCTTAAAACATTGCTGATAAGACATCAGCTTGATGATCATATCGTCAACGGATTTTACTGCAAATCGTAATTTGATATCTAAATGAAGTACTAAAATACTTGGCCGAACTTAATTTTATGAGTAACATCGATACAGCTGCAGTCTCCGCCACACGGAATGGCAATGACTTTTGGCGCAGTTTTAAGCGACTGATGCCAGCTGATGGTAACCCATTTTTATCTCAAATTTTCTCTGGTTTTGTGGTTAGGGTCCTCGTGTTTTTGTGGCAACCTTGCCAGCGTCCAGATCCTTCTTTTTTCTAGATTGCTCTATTTATTTCCGATTTCCGACATGGTCAAGTGCTCTTGCATAGATTGTTCTTTTCAGTTTGGACACGGTTGAGAGCAGTCGTATCAGGTTCCTTTTTTCAGGCTGTTGCACCAGGTTGTATTTTTCCTGTCTATTTTGTTTTACTAGTTATCTTATTATTTCTAGTATACCTTATTTCTTAGGATGCCTTCTATTTTTAGTGTAGTCGATAAGTTTCAGGAGAATTTTTCTCGCAACTTAAAGTTTACTTTTTCTGGTGGTAGACAAACTTTTGGGACTCGTTTTTTTTTGGTTACGAATTGTGTCACGATAAAGAGCTTTTTTAAACTTTTTAAAGGAATCGGGATTAATTAAATCAAAATTTTCTTCCCACAACCGACAAACTCCCTTTCACTTTTATTTAGCGAAGTATTTATTCGAGAAAAATTGTTCGGCTTTAAATATTGATCCTTTTAAGAGATTTTTGGAAATTGTTAGGGATATAGATTGGGAGGATTGTAAACCACAGTAAGGTTCACTTACCCTGTGCCTCCAAATTGTCTCAATTGTATTCGTTACATTTTTTGTGCATATTTAATCCAGATTTTCAATATTTTACTAGTATATGTGTATATTTAATCCAGATGTGCAATTCTTAACTAGTCTTTGTATATACAATTTTTTACTAGTGTAAATGTTTTATATTTAATCAAGATTTATATATTTAATTCCGTTAAATTTTTTTTGCATATTTGTGTATATTTAATCTAGTTTTGCAATGTTTCACTAGTCAAGATGTGATTTCCGTTAAAAAATATTTTTTGTATATTTGTATATGTTTAATCCAGATTTGCAGTGTTTTACTAGTTAAAATGTTGTTTTATCAAGATTTATATATTTAATCCGTATGTATGCAATATATATTCAATTTTGGAAGATTTCCATGGAGACATAAAAAGTGCGCCAAAAAATCTTTATCACGACACAACTCGTAACAAAATAAATGACTAGCAACTCCCTTATTCCCATAACTTTGTCTACCACCAGAAAAAGTAAACTTTAAGTTTTGAGAAAAATTCTCTTGAAACTTATCAACTACACTAAAAACAGAAGGCATTTTAATAAATATTAAGATAACGGTACACCAAGATAACTAATAACACAAAATCGAACACAGTGTCAGAACTGAAGAACAATCTATGCGAGAGTACTTGACCATGTTCGAAATAAATAGAACAATCTAGAAAAAAGAAGGATCTGGTCGCTGGTAAAGTTGCCATAAAAACACGAGGACCCTAACCATAAAACCAGAGAAAAATTCGAGATAAAAATGGGTTACCATCAGACGGCATTAGTCGCTTAAAAGTGCGCAAAAAAACGCGCCAAGAGTCATTGCCACTCCGAGCGGCACAGACTGCAGCTGTAACGTAACATCTTCAGAACTCCCGTGGGATATCAAAAACATGCTTGGGTACATTTAATAGAGCAGCCTTTTTAATACACTGAAGGGGTACAAACTCCTGTGGGCTATAAAAACATGCTTGGGAATATTTATTTCATAAAACAGCCTTCATGATACACTGAAAAGTTTGAAGAAAAACCAATTTCCCTACGTTTCTCAATAAATGGTCTCAGTAGAAAGCAAATATGCATTAAATTGCTTGAAAATCGTGATCCCTCAAGACACTTACCTTCGATATATGTAAATGTGAATTAGCAGTTAGGACCTTCTGCATATTTTGAGCATTGCAACGATACTGTTGGAATAAGATGAACAACTTTGGTGACTGCATCATGCTGCACTTATTATGGATTGCGTTTTACTAACAGAAAAAACAAGTTACAATCGTAAGAAATTTGGAGATTCGTGTTTAAGCAACGTCTGTTTATATTTACTGAATGTATTGTTGCCAAGACAGAATTCTCAAATCCGAAAACTACAGTACTAGAAAAAGTATTTGTAATAGAACAAACAAGAAGTAAGTATTAAATAAAAGCATTAATGGTATTGGTATTGGTATTTTCAATTAACGTCACACTGGAGCAACACAACGGGCTATTGGTGACGGTCCGGGATCAATCCCAGAGGGAAAGATCCGAGGACAACACCACGTAATTTTGAACCACGGTCAGATGACGAGGCAACACCTGAGCTGGCACCCCACTCTCCAAACTTCCACACCACGCCAACGTGAGGACGTTTGGGGCCACGACAGATTTAACGTGCACCAGCCCCCTTTGTACACGACGGTGTTTGGCTGGATTCGAACTCGCAACCCTTCGGTTGCTAGTCCGTTACTCTTCCAACCGGGCCACCGCGGCCCATAAAAGCATTAAACAGACACAGTTTCTCTTAAAAAAACTTGGGCCGCGGTGGCCCGGTTGGAAGAGTAACGAACTAGCAACCGAAGGGTTGCGAGTTCGAATCCAGCCAAACACCGTCGTGTACAAAGGGGGCTGGTGCACGTTAAATCTGTCGTGGCCTCAAATGTCCTCACGTTGGCGTGGTGTGGAAGTTTGGAGAGTGGGGTGCCAGCTCAGGTGTTGCCTCGTCATCTGACCGTGGTTCAAAATTACGTGGTGTTGTCCTCGGATCTTTCCAGGGCCGCGGTGGCCCGGTTGGAAGAGTAACGAACTAGCAACCGAAGGGTTGCGAGTTCGAATCCAGCCAAACACCGTCGTGTTCAAAGGGGGCTGGTGCACGTTAAATCTGTCGTGGCCTCAAATGTCCTCACGTTGGCGTGGTGTGGAAGTTTGGAGAGTGGGGTGCCAGCTCAGGTGTTGCCTCGTCATCTGACCGTGGTTCAAAATTACGTGGTGTTGTCCTCGGATCTTTCCCTTTGGGATTGATCCCGGACCGTCACCAATAGCCCATTGTGTTGCTCCAGTGTGACGTTAATTGAAATACCCAAATACCCGGATCTTTCCCTTTGGGATTGATCCCGGACCGTCACCAATAGCCCATTGTGTTGCTCCAGTGTGACGTTAATTGAAATACCCACCCTACCCAATACCTTAAAAAAACTTAATCGTCAATTTCACTTCAATCTCAAAATAAATATTGAACAAAACGAATAATGAAATAGTTATTTTAGGGGGGGGGATTTCAATTAACGTCACACTGGAGCAACACAATGGGCTATTGGTGACGGTCCGGGATCAATCCCAAAGGGAAAGATCCGAGGACAACACCACGTAATTTTGAACCACGGTCAGATGACGAGGCAACACCTGAGCTGGCACCCCACTCTCCAAAAGTTATTTTAGGTATGGGTGTCTATGAATTGGAGATGGAGCGAAAACCGCTACTTTCGATTTTGAATTGCTGCGTATGAAATTTAAAGTTTCCGTTTTGTTTTTAAATTTTTACCGAAATTTACCTTTATCGTCTGCTGTAACTAACGATAAACTACAAGCCGGAGTCTTGAACATGCCCAAATGTGTGGCTTTCCGTGACAAAATCGTCAATCCTGAAAGCAAGAAGCATAAACATAAAAAAGATAACATTTCATGTGCCAGAAAATTCTCTTGTGCCTTATCCCTTACAGTTAAAAAATATGTTTCTTCGTTGAAGTAAAGTTGCCTTGTAAAATTTGTTATTAATTTCTGTTCTTTTGAAATTGTTCAAAATTTTAGTTTGTATCAAGATTTACAGATTTTGAAATCCATCTTGCCATTTGGCAAATGGAACTTTGGCATGTAACTTACAACTTTTTGGCAAAAGTTAATTTTAAATTTTTTGTCTTGCTTCTTTAAAAATTTGGTTTCGGAACTTTTGGAAGTTTTCCAAGATTTGAATCACTTTTCTCTTTCAATAAGTAAACTCCTATTCTTCAATGCATGTGACGGTAGCACTAAAATAGGAATTTATTGAGGCCCCAAGGCTGGGGCCCCTTTCCAAATTTTTGGTGGAAATAATTGATCAAAAAAATATAGAGAGAATCCAGTTTAATATGTATAAATCAAAGCTTAACATTTTTTCACGGGTAAAATATAGACATGTCTGAAAACAGTTTTAAAATGTTAGAAGTTTATTGAACAAAAGACAATTTGATTGTAATTGGAAACAAAAAGATTAACAACATCCAAAATTATTTTCTGAATACATGTCTGCTATGGAATTCCATTTTAGGTGACTAGAAGGTAATGCAATGATCAAGTTAGTTTCATATGGTTAAAATATTTAAAGAATTATAATAGGTAGTCTTTCTATTTAAAGCAAAATTCTGTAGTTGTGTGTAGCGCCTCGCCTGTTGGCAACGGCCCTTGGTGCTTTTTTCAGCGCACTTTTTATGTCGCTAAGGAAAGAAATTGTACAAAAAATATAAGATGGGTTACCTTCACCTGCCATAAATCGCTACTAAAAGTGCACCAAGGGCCATTGCCACCGGACGAGGTGCTACATCAGCTGTACCCAAAATTCTACCAACTGTACTGTAATAAACTTTTATAAATCACGGAAAATCTACTTTTCCTGTATATTCTTTTCTCCTGTTGATCTCCTGAAAATTTGCTTTTCTAAATATTCAGTTTTTCAAAAATTTTAGCATGTTTGGGTTAAAAATAGAGTGTTAAAATTTCAAATACATTTGACACCTGTCCAAATCAACAATAAATTTTAATTTACTTCCAATGAACTTTTTATTTTTGCAAACTGTTTCCTTGAGGTTCATAAAAAGGACTGACTACTTTTTATAGCACTTATATGAAATCATTACTGAATTCTGTCTTTGATTGTATAGATTCCACATGTTTAAGGAGCTGTATCCAAAGTATTATGAATATGCACCTGATGAATTGGAAAACATTCATAATCAGTTACAGAGGCAGTTGAAGTCGAACATAGGAGAAGATCTGCATAAGCTGTGCTCAAAACGAAATATTATTCCTTTATTATGTTCCCTTGATAGAATTATATATAAAGAGCTGGAAAATTCTATGGAACAAGATGAGTGGTAAGTTTAAATTTTTTCTTGAAAGAAATTAAGGTACAGGTTTGATTTAGACTTTTTTGTGGCAATGCTTTTGGTGTGCTTTTTATGTCGTCAAGGAAGAATTTCTTGGGAAAAACACCGTTTTAGGCTTTGCAGAAAATAATTAACAAAACGAATTTTTAGAATGGAAAAAAATCCACACAACTGATTATTCTTACTACTATACAAGATAAGTATTTACTTTAATGAAAAAATCTTTACTTTTCCTGAAATATTGTAGAAGTTTATCCAAGTTAAATATCATTTATTAATTTTAAGTCAAATAGAACCAGGCTAGTAAAAAGAAAGTTATAAAAGATCACATTAATTCTAGAAAACGAGTTATTTACGCATGGTAAAATAAAAAAGATAATGATTTACAAAAATTAATCGTGAGGTTGCTATAATCCTCATAAAGTGGAGTTGGCCTTGCCTGCCACAAATGTCTACAAAAATCACACCAAAAGCATTGCCTCAAAAAAGTCTATATAACAAATGCTACAAAATTAATTTTAAAATAAAGAAACTGGAATCATGCAAAATGGTAAAATGAAATGGATTAAAAATCGCTGAGTAATTGAAAATGACTGATGCAGGATGAGCAAGGCACAGCGATCACCAACAGAACATGAATGATAACATTTTGGCATCTGGTTTGTCGAATTCAATGCTGGCTGCATTTGCTATTGTTGGCTGCCAACTTGTGATATTCTCCATTTGATGTATCCTGGGCTGGCTTTGGCACCAGCTTTCCAGATGTGTTTGAAAACATCCCAAGAAAGAGGATTCCCATTTCTGGAGAGCTGGTTGTAAATAAGAGTAGTCCTTAAAACAGGCATGTCATTAATTTAGGAGTACCTGTATTCAGAAAAATATGTTCTATGCTGCTAATATTATTGCAAATATATCAAAAGTAAAGTTCAAAAGAAATATTAGTTTCAAACTAATATTTCTTAAACTATTTTATTTATACTCCTGCTATTTACCTTTAATACATGCTTCTTCCACACTAAAAAGTTCTCAAAATTTGAGATTTGGAAACTTCCTGTCTATGTTTTAGATTATAAAAATATATTTGTTATTCACATAAAATCTCTTGTTGAATAAGTGATATATTTTCAACTTTTCTTTGGAGGAGACCTTCTGGCGACCATGTCCAAGACCACCTCTACCTTGCAAAAGTAGATCATAAAGATAAGTTGAAACTTAGGTTACAAAAGATGACGTCTTCAAATAATGAGAGAGAAACTATCATGTACAAAAATCATGTTGAGATTTTAAGACTGAAAGAAAACATCCGAGATCTAAGTCAAACTCTTATAGAAGTAGGTATTCATAGCTTTAACTACCACATCTAAATAAATCTTCTGAAATCGATTCTATAGTCCATAATACAATCTGTGTACCATGAAAACTGCTCACGCCTTTAAGTCTAGATGGTGGTAGTTATATAGGTATAGGGCTCATTTAGTTTGAGTGGGGATGACTAGTGGATGTCTTATTTTTATTTTGTTTTTGATGAATATTGGCGGTGGAAAGAGGTAGTTTACTAGTAGATTTTTTTGGCAAAAAGTAAAACATATTTTCATACAAATATGTTTTCAATTTGTCATTAAGCGAGCCAATTTTACAAACTTGAGTATATTTCTTCAAACATTCTCTACGGAAAATGGGGTAAGGTTTTATTGCTTTGTCTCTTCTAAATAGTAATGCGATGGCAGAGGGCTACATGTGGTGGAAGAATTGACAGGTATATTCTAAAGCTGGAGTGCATGAAAGTATTCATTCACATAACATAGGAAAATACTTGTCATAAGGATAAAATTGTGCTTAAAATTATAAAGCATTTTCCAATTGGATAACTTCGGTTTATTGGGTTTTATGGCACAAGTGCCATACACCAATCATTGGAGACTCTCGCTCCCCCAACTCGCCTTACGGCTTAGAGTTTTTACCGGGGGGCGGAGATTTCGAGAACCTCCACAGCACTTGAGAGAGGGACACCGGGCAGCCCATCCGGTGGACAGGACGTGCACCGCTTCCCCCAGCGTGTGCGCGCGCGGTCGAACAAATTTATTTGTATCCAAAAAATTTACAGCACTGGGGCCGCTCATGGGCCGAGCATATATCTCTTAAAAACAGAACAAAACATAACGGCCAAAAGGGCCTAAATATAAAAAACAAATAGTGATGATGATGCTATGAGGGTCGTCTCTCACGAAGGCAGGATAAGACCTGAGCTGCGGAAGGAGCCCTGGAGTGTGGTGCAAAAGTGGATGGTAATGTCCCCTAGCCTCCTCTATTCCTGGCCAGACTCTGTCCTCCTATTACTCTCCAAAACTCCACTTCATCCTCTCTTTCCTCTTTTTCAGTCCTGTTTTTCCTCTCTCCTCTTTTCTTTTTTTCCTTCTTTTTCTTTTCCTCATCCTTTCGTTGTGGTGTGCTAAAAGGAATTGACTCATCTGGTGGACTTAGAAAAATTTTGTCATTTCCTCTCTCAGTGAGTCCTCTTCCTTTCATCCCTATCTTTCTCCTTTTTCTCACCCTTTTTTTTTTTTTTAAATATACTCACCCCGTTGTGGTGTGCTCAAAAATATAACATAATATAACAAGTACAGGGCCATGAAAAATATATTTTATTAAAACTCATGAGCCCGAAATAAGAATGCACAAGAATAAGAATAACTTCATAAAAGGACGTGTACCAGCCAATTATAGGTCAGAAGAGACCAAAATTTCAGTAAAAGTGAGTTAACTTATTAATACCGTAACTCACGGCGCTATCTGATGCCCTCTATATAGAGGGAGGTGATCAGAAAATATTGATTTAAAAAAAATTTAAAAATAAAAAACCAGTAGATCGGTATGTCAAATTTGATATATAAAAGTTAAAATTAAGAATAAATATTTAATAAAATATGATATATATCAAGGATGTGGTCATAAGCTATAAGTAAGCCAACAAATCACCACATCCAAGGACAATCTATTTTAAGAGCAAAATAAGTAATGTAACCCAGCGACCACGTTAGCTGCGAGGCTGAACAAAGCGCACCAGAGGGACAGCTCAGGAACTATAGAAATCTTAGTTAAGATCTCAAAAACTCGGGACAGCAACCAAGGCACATCCCCAGGGCATCCACAAGCAGGAGGGAATCGCCAAAGAGAAACGATGGTAAGATGAAAGATAAAACATGAATATTAAAAGTTTAATAATTAAAATAAATTATCAATAACATATAATAGCAACTCTTAAAACAAAAAATAAAAATTTTAAAAATTTAAAATGGAATAAGTTAAAATTTACCCCGAGGTGAGAGGGAAGGGCAGCGAGCAAAATTACATATTTGATACCTCTCCAGCATAGCCCATACATCTCCTGACCCTATAAAGAGAAGTAGCATTTTTCAACACACTGTCGAGCCATGCAGGTTTATTTTCAGCGGTTGGTTTTGTTAGATGCCAGGCAGATGTAGAGGGGCAGCTGAAGAGGTAATGATCAGCGTCGCCCACTGCACCGCATAAACATAAATTAGAAGTTTTAATTCTAAAGCGGTGCAGATAGGCGACGAAGGGACCATGACCGGTAAGGAACCAGGTAATGTATCTATCGGCGATGAGACGGTCTGTAGAGACAATAGGCAGAAATTCCTTAGGTCTTAGACCCTTATCTGAATTATTATAATACAATTGCCAATTATTTATTAGATCTTTTTTATATATTTTGTTTAAATATGATTTAGGGGCAGGTATATTTAAATTCTCACCGCCGACAGTCCCCAACTTAGCAAAGTGGTCCGCCACCTCATTACCAAAGATGTCATTGTGTGCCCTGACCCAGCTCAAGCCGAAATTTGTTTGTTTACTGATATAATTCTTAATTGAGTTTATGTATTTAGATTTTATTTTCGAGGATATACACCAATCATTGTAATACACATTTTTGAGATGCTAATCTTTTAGACATTGACACTCTGAACCACTGCTCCTGTCACTCCAACTTAGTTTATGCCATGCCAGTAGCAGACACATATTTGAGATGTGTTGATGTTAATCAATAGGAATCACATAAGTATGCGAATAAGTTGCTCAGATGTTAGTGGCATACTACCTTTTTCTCTCTATCATATTTACTCTGTTTGCATTGGGAATGAGACAAACAGGCTTAATTACTGAATAATGGAGTTCAATTAGTGAACAGTGAAAAAGCTGCAGTAAACTCTGTTATCTTTATAGTCTGACTTTAAGATAGGAACACAAACAATTTACTAATGATGTCTTTAGTGGTGATGTTTTGTAACAGCGCAATGCATTTGCAGCACGTGGCATAAAATATGTTATGAAAACATTTGTTGGTATATTTCTGTTGCCACAATATGTATGGGGCAGCTGCTACCTTTCTGCGATGGAAAAACCACCTCTTGTGCAAGTTGGGTGGGTGGTAGACAAATAATAATTTTCCTTCCATTAAGCTAAATAATTCACCTTCAACCTGGTATTGGTTGCACATGAATGTTTTTCTCACATTATCTTTCCCTCTATTTCATGCAACTTGCTTAATAATACTCCAGATACTTTATAGGAAATCAATTTTGTTGTAAGTGCTATTTTTTGTAATAATTCATTTAATATTTTAAACAATAAAATTCTTAAAATGAGTTGAAATATTTATTTTCAACCTAATAGTTCTAACCGATGGTATGAGTATCAGTGTTGTTTTTCTTTACTGATATAACTATTCCAAATATTTGCCTAGCGATGTATCATTCCAACACTTTAAAAGAGGTATAAGGTTAATTTCAAAAATAAGATTTAAGTACTTTCTTGACACCATTAAATGATTATTATTTTAAATATTTGCTGACCTCCACCATTGTTACGTAATTTCTGTATTCTGAGTTCCCCTGACTTAAAAAGTGACTGAGATACTCACTTTTTAGGCTTGCAAGGTCTGTCTGGAAAGTATTTAGCCAATGTTAATATGATGAGAACAGCTTGCACAACATTGATGTAACTTGACATCCAAGGTGTGAAAAGTCATAAACCCATTGTACTAATCAGTTGGGTACTAGATGCACTTGAGTGAGCATATATTCTGTTAAAGCTTCACATTCATAATGATCAAGTGAGCAGAGCATCAAATTTGCATCAAATGTTGCGTTAAACTTAAAAATTCATCCAAGGAAACTTCATTTGATTAATAAAGTTTTAGGGCCCTGTGCAATAGTGTAGCACAAATAAAAATGTAGAACAGGGTCTTCAAAGATGGTTGTGAATGTGTTGAAAGTTATCCTTGTTCTGGAAGGCCTTCAACAAGCAGAATACCTGAGAAAGTTGAACATGTACAGGATCCAAGCAACAAAGATTGTTGACTGACAGTGCAGAATTGGAAGGTGATCTGGGGATTCTAAAAACTAGTGTCCGAGATTTTAACAATGGATCTTTACATGAATGTATGGCAGCTCCTATTTATCACATCTCATGCAGGGTTTTGGTAAAACATTAAATCACTACCCCTACAACCTGGATTTGGTGTCCTGTGACTTCTGGCTCTTCCTTAGGCTAAAATCACCTGTTAAAGGGAAGCAATTTCAGACAATGGATGTAATTCAGGAAAATACAAGTAACAAGATGGCAATTCCAGCAATGTGCTTTGTAGAGTGTTTTAAAAAGTGGAAGATATGCTGGATAAAGAGCATGAAGTCCCAAGGTGCCTTTCTTGAAGGGGACTAGGTGCCTCAAGTCCTAGGTGCAATGTACCTTGTTTCATATTACAGGGCTGGATACTCTGGACAGACTTCATTCAGTAATCCTTACTTTAAAATTGAGTCTTGTGACTAAATATAATATACAAAGACGGAAAATTTAAAAAATCTAATAAGGTCTAAGTTTTTATTCGGCATAAAAATGAAATTTCTAACATTAGCCCTTCCAAAATGAAATCAGCTATACCACTTACCTACAAACCTAAGAAATATAAATATACGTTAACAAACATAAGTAACTTGAACTTAAATATTTAAACAATTAAATTTCATTGAGATGAATATGTAATCAAACCACTTCTTAATACCTGATTTTTCATTTTAGTTTTTAAGGACCCCTCTAAAAGCATTAATATATTTGCTGAAACTCTTTTAAGTTTCATAAAGCCTTAGTTTTTATAAGAAAACTGCATATTTTATTTCATCTGCATTAAAAAATCAAGGTCAATTTCCCAAGTTTAAGTGTCATAAAAAATCAATGGCATAATATTTATAGGTTTGCTAAAAATTCATGTTTTTAAAACTGGGTCCATGAGACCCAAACATAGCACATGTGTAATTTCTTCACATGTGGTCTCAGGTTATTTTATTGTGATTTATGCGAAATATAGCCTTAAAAATGCCCTAATTTTTTCTTCTGATTTACAAAAGAGCAATTGAAACTTGAAGAATCACGGATACTGATTTACTCGTATAAGAAATATATTCTTTTGCAAACTTCAGTAACTTTAACTTAAATAGTCTTTAACAAATTGAAATTCATTGAGATGAATTTTTAAACACCACTTTTTAAGAAGGCAATTTTGGAGCTTAAGTAAAGTTATTAAGATGAAAAGGCGATATATTTGAAGGATATAAAAGTAAAATTTACATAGTTAAAGAATTTGTTATACAACTTAGTACCAAAGATGTAAATGATAATAAAGAAGTTAACTGTAAATTATATCTGTCACTAATTTTGCTTTATTTATCATAGAGTGTGGATATGCTGAGTTATTTTGCATTCTCACAAAGAGACAATCATACCTTTCCAGATTCAAAAAATACTTTATCTGATATTGTAGGACATTCTGATCTGAAAATTTCTGTTTGAAGGATATGCATAATCTTTATATATATATATACTTGTTTCATAAACTGCTTTATTATTTTATAGTGAATCATTTATGATTCTTTTACATTTATGTGAATTACTTTGAATAAATTATTTCTATACTATGCTTTAATGTGAATAACTAGATGTGTGTTGAAGTGCAAAATCTTAAATTTAACTAATTTTAGTCAAATACACCATCTTTTTATATTTTTTAACTAGACACAAAACTGATTATGGTGATTCCTATATCCATAAATTAAATTTTCAACAAATAAGGGAAGTGTCTTGTCAGTGATGTTTTAATGTAATATAAAAATACACATTAATCACAAAACTTATACTTTATTAAATTGACAATTATGAGAAAGATACAACAAAATGTCTTGCATCATTCAAGCACGTGTTGCTTACCAACATAGAATCTGTTTAGTTCTAGTTGGGGATCGTTACAGTTATCCACGTTCAGTAACAGCTATCTGACATCCTCCCTTTTATGTTTATCAATACATATTGAAATTATGCACAACAAAAATACAACATTACAAAGTACAAAAATTCTTAATTTAAAATTACACAAATTAACAATAATGAATTATGAAACGACCAATATATTTACACTAAACAAAATATCGTAAATGTGAAGATTTTTTAATAACACGACCACTTGTCTTTGTGGTATCTGATTTGTTCGAACTTTGAGCACTAGTTTTGCTTATGTCATTTGGGCTTAGTGATATTTTATCACTATCATTAGGATCTGTTTGAATTTCCAGATGAACCATATCGAATTGTGCTAAAAGATAATGCTATACCTGTAGTTCACCCACCTAGGCGCGTTCCACAAGCTCTGCAATCGAGATTAAAAGAATCGTTAAATAATTTAGAAAATGAGGGGATCATTTCTAAAGTCATTAAGCAAACTGACTGGGTACAAAGTCTTGTGGTCGTAGATAGGCCTAATGGAAAGCTACGTTTATGTCTGGACCCCAGAGATTTAAATAAAGTAATAAAAAGGAACAATTTAATTCCTTCAGCAGAGGACATTATAAGTAGACTTGAGAGACAGAAAATATTTTCAGTGTTAGATCTGAAAGATGGATTTTGGCAAGTGCCATTGGACGAAGCGAGTTCTGAAATTTGTACATTCAATACCCCATTTGGTAGATACAAATTTAATAAAATACCATTTGGCATAGCTTCAGCCCCTGAGGTTTTTCAGAAAAGAAATTGAAAACTGTTTGGAGACATTCCTCGTGTTGAGATTTATTTTGACTTTGGCTAATCTGAGCCCCTAAAAGAATTTCAAAGTATAAAAATCCTAACCCTCTAATAATTATATTTGTAAAATTACGTAATGCAACTTTGAATGGTATATGAAAATCCTGATGTTACGAAACTTGTAAAATAGCTAGACTTGTCATCTTTCACATTGCCTTTAAGTCCATTTTAAATTTGGGGTTGAACAATTTCTCGAATCGTTCAGAATATCACTACATTCAAACTAATTGGAAGAAACCATTTTCCGACGAAACAAAAGGGGTCGCCGTAGCCCAATTGGAAGAGTAACGGATAAAGCAACCGGAGGGGTGAGAGTTCGAAACTAGATCCAACCGAAGACCGTCGTGTACATGGGGACTGGTGCATGTTAAATCTGTCGTGACTTCAAAGTCCTCACGTTGGTGTGGTGTGGAAGTTTGGAGAGTAGGGAGTGTTCTCGTATTCCGACCGTGATTCCAAATTACGAGGTGTTCTTGGATCTCCCTTGGGGATTGATCCCGGACTGTCGCCAACAGTCCGTTGTTACTCCAGTACGACGTTAATTAACTACTTTACCGACAAAACAAAAATGGTCGAATAATACATAAGTAAAAAAAATCGTTTATGAGCGATGGATGATACAGCGATGACGTCAACACCAATAGAGCTAATTGGCTTGAGATCGTAAACAAAACGAGGTCCTATTCAACCTGTTTTGGGGGTATTTCAATTAACGTCACAGTGGAGCAACACAACAGGCTGTTGGTGACGGTCCGGGATCAATCCCAAAGGGAAAGACCAAGGACAACACGTAATTTTGAACCACGGTCAGATAACGAGGCAACACCTGAGCTGTGTGTGTGTGGCACCCCACTTTCCAAACATCCACGCTAACGTGAGAACATTTCAGGCCATGACAGATTTAACGTGCACCAGCCCCCTTTGTACACGACGGTGTTTGACTGGATTCGAACTCGCAACCCTTCGGTTGCTAGTCCGTTACTCTTCCAACCGGGCTACCGTTGGCACCTGTTTAGGATTTCAAAAATTCAATCAATATGCCGGGTAGGTATGTTAAGTAACGTCGCACTTCAGAATGCCAAGGCCGAAGTAAAAAGGAATCTAAACTACCACAATATTCTATGGTCGTTGTGTTGCTTCAGTTTGACATTAATTAAAATTTCTACCAATATTATATGGTATGGTATTTTAATTAACGTCGCACTGGAGCAACACAACGAGCTATTGCATATTTGTTGGGAACATTACTTAAAACGAGGATAAAGTCAACCACAAGTAATAAAATACGAGAAAATTTTGTTGATAACTCCTATAATTTGGTTATCCAAATTCGCTCTTCAGCGAAATATGGCCCACAGAGTAAATAGCTACTATCTTTTACTCTGTGATATGGCCCTTACGCGAAAAAGTCCAATCAACGAAATCGTTCTTGTTTTCATTTCCCCATAAACTCAACGTCTCGATGGGGCCGCGGTAGCCTGGTTGGAAGTGAAACGGATTAGCAACCGGACGGTTGAGAGTTCGAATCCAAACAAAGACCGTCGTGTACAAAGGGGCTGGTGCACGTTAAATTTGTCGTGGCCTCAAATTGGCATGATGTGGAAGTTTGGAGAGGGGTACCAGCTCATGTGTGACCTCGACATCTGACCGTGGTTCAAAATTACGTGGAGTCCTCGCATCTTTCCCTTGGGGGATTGATCCCGGACCATCGACAAAAGTCCTTTGTTGCTCCAGTGTGACGTTAATTAAAATACCTACCTCAACGTCTCGATAGTAAATATTAGTTTCACAATGAAAATTGTAGATCTGAATCTGGCAACAAGGTTTTCGCGGTTTCTTTAATGTTTATTTTATTTTCATTCTGTGTATATTACTTTTAGTATATTTCTTTTTAGAACAATTTGTATTCTTTGTCTGCTAAGTGAAAAATTGTTGTTTCGATTGCTTAGGTAGTTCATTTAATGCAAATACAAAAATTTTCCTACCTCAAATACATAAAAGATGGAGAGTGAGATTACAGCAGAACCGATGGCTACGGGATCTCAGAGTAAAGCAGAAACGATGGCTACGGGATCTCAGAGTAAAGCAGAAACGATGGCTACGGGATCTGAGAATAAAGCGCTCTCCGAACGACTTGTTAACTATTTTCGGAAAGCGGCATTTACTACTCTGGATAAATGTCTTTCTTCATTCTCGTATGTGTGTTGTGAAGTTTTAAACTGCTTTATCTTGTATTTCTAAGATATTTTTAAGTTAATTTTGGAATACCGTGATTTTTGATTGATGCGTGGTTCAAGATATTGCCATTTTTTCTAAAAATGGAGGCCAAAATATCAATTTGCGAGTTTCCCACCCTTGCTTCTGATATTAAAACCCTGTCCTCATTGGAACAAGTTAAAATGGAGTAAAATCGTCATTGACAATTTCTATTCAGTCGAAAGCGAAACCTACGCCATGCATATTTCTAATGGAAACACTTCACTACACCCTTTCATTAACAAATGATCCCAAAAAAGTATGTTATACTTTATTTAAAAGGATAAAATTAATTTATTAACAATGAATACTTGCATCTTATTAATGACCATTACTAAGAAAACTGCATTTTGTCAAAATAGATTGATGTCTTGCCATCACTTCATTCATTTTAAGAACTTGAAATTCTCTTAAAGTGCTGGGCCACAGTAGCCTAATTGGAAGAGTAATGGATTCGCATCAGGAAGGTTGCAAGTTTGAAACTCTGTCGAGCCAGAGACTATCGTGTATAGGGGTTGGTGCATGTTAAATCTATCTTGGCTTCGAATGTCCTCACATTGGTATAGTTTGGAGGGTGGGGTGCCAACTCATGTGTGATCTCGTCATCGAACTGGTTCAAAATTATGAGGTGTTCTCGGATCTTTCCATTCAGTATTGGTTCAGAATAGTCATCAATAGCCTTTTGTGTTGCTCCAGTGACATTAATTCAACTAACTTAAACTCTTAAAGTGCTATCTAAATGTTAACTTTAAATAGGGTGAATCAGCCAGTCCCTTGTCACCTACCAGTAATTGACAATTTCCTCATATTTTTTATTAAATAAGCAAATTAGTCTGTCCAACAATAAATCAAATTGATATTCTAATAGTGAATGAACAACTAGAATAATTGGTAGCCAATCTGAAATTCACCAGTCTATTTTTATTGATAAAAATAAAAAGTAAGATTTCATATTTTTGGTTTCTCTGAAATCGCACTTTTGTGGACTTGTTTTTGGGAGTGATGCCTTAATCTTAATTCATCTCAATTCTATTTCTTATTTTAACTAATATTGACATAAAGGTAATTTAGTTGTACATAGTTGGGGCCCAGTGTATTTGCCCACTGCAGTAGCAACCTGTGAGTTGTGGCAACACAGGTTTGGTTCCACCCTGGATATATTTCTCTCTTCTATGTCAGTAAAACTTTCCTTGTGTGCATGGATAAAACTTGATATTGTCTGACTTGTAATCCAGTAATTGACCAAGCTTTTCAATTACTGGATTTTTTTTGGCAAACTTTGATTTTAAATTTGAAGTTAGAAATTTCATAACTAAGTGTTTGGCAATTGTGTGGTGTAAATATAAAATGAGCCTGCATCCATTACTTGACCAGGTGGTTAATTACTGGAAGACATGATGAAGTACTGAGAATTAAATGCAGAAGCAAATTTTTAGTAAGGAAAGAGTACACAATTTGCACTAAACCTTCTGTTAGTCCTCATTCTACATCATGTTCTACACCCTAGTGAATCCTATCTCAAAACAAAAGTTTGATGGAAGAGATTGTCCCATGCAGCTACATCTAAAAAATAGTTATTGTGAAAGAAAGGGTAAAGTGAGAAAAATTTAAAAGGAGGAAAAGGAATCAAGGCAGGTTATCTCAAAGCAAAAGAGAAAATAATTTCTAACTAATAGAAAAAAGACTTCCAGACTTAATTAATCTTTAAGTTCAATTGCAAATTAGCTCTAGAAAAATTTTCTCATGAAAACGAGCACTAAGTGAAAAACTAGTAACTAGTCAATTTCTGGCTGGTTTAACCTATCCTTATGAAAAAAACTTGCTAGATTGATAATAAAGTTGCTGGGAGACGAGCTGTGAATCCTTATCCATCAGTAGGTCCCAATCTAATTTGCAATTGCCCCCTAACAATGCATTTTCATGATTGGCATCTGGCAGATTCAGGCTCAAAGTTTATTGTGTTTTATTACATTAACAGTATTTAGGCAAAACTTTCTAATTGGATACACTAGAGGGACTATAAAAATGCAGTTCAGATATTTTCAATACTACCACCACCTTTGCAGTAAGATATTTCAACATAATATTGTCCTTTCGATAAATTTTTAAGGCACTTTTCGGTTAATGGGATACTAATCATAATTGTGCGCCAAATGTTGGTGTGAAATTTAACTAGATGATAGGTATGGCAATCCTAAATATATTTTACAGCTTCCCAAAAAGAATGACTAATTTATTAAAATCAAACTAAGTACAAAAATAAAATCAATTTCTACAAAATCCCACTTATTTGCAATGCTAATCAAAGTAAATAAGTTACCACATTTGGCGCATAATTACAACTGGCACTCTGTTAACCAAAAAGTATCTTTTTAAATTTAAAGTATGGGTTTCCAAGCAGCAACTAATGAAATAAATTCTTGTTTAATCTGACTGACAAGTAGCATTTGAGTGACACTTTTTTGAATGACTATTTGTTAAACTAGGGGATAAATATAAACATTGCTCTCCCAATTGGCATTTAGCCTGGATTTTGTCTGAGTAAATCATTGCTGCTGGAAGTGGTTGCGAGATGGTGAAACAAATTATCTTCACTCATGATTTTGCATACAGCAACCCTTTCCCATGGCAAGTTTATAATCCAGCTCCCCTGAGCTGACAGTTGAGACGTGGTGTTGAATGAGTCTATTGGTTGAATTAGGAGCCTGGTGGTAACATGAACAAATGACTCCCATAATTGATGTCTTTAGCGCAGATTCTTATTCTAAGTTTATCATTCAGCTCCAAAAGAAAGTAAACCATTCATGCTTTGACGTACAGCAGCCTTTTCCTAACAAGCTTTTACTCCTCAAAAATCGACTGAACCAAGGTTGACTGCCTTCTTACTGAGCAACATTATACTACCTTTCTAGAAGCTTAGTTAAAGTGGACTCTTCCTAGGTCATCTGGCTTCTCATAGAGCTGTACCATAAGATTAATATTTCGGTGTCATTAATGTTCCACTTTCTGCTTCTAATTTTTAACCCTGCCTATTACAAAGCAATTTTTAATAGATTATCTCTTTTTAGATTCAATATGTTCAAGGTCTCTTATCCAGAAATTCATGGTAAAAATCCATCTCATTTGAAGGACATCCATCGACAGCTGATAAGTCAGTTGAAAACTTCAATTACTGAGGATTTAAACAATTTGTGCCAAGAGAGAAAAGTGTTTCCTGCTCTGCTTACTCTGGATGCTGTCATCAATCAATATAAAGACAAGGTCAAAGAACACGCTTGGTAAGTTTCTAAATTGACAAAGGACATTGTTGGATTGATTCAACAACTTATGCCTGCATTTTACTGCTGTGGTAGTCAGAAAGCCAGTATTTCCATGTTCAGTCTTTCCAAGTTGTTGTTTGTTACATGCTGAGTAGTACAGTCTGTCTACTGAGAACTCCTCCTGACACTGAGTCTGGGTGGTGCTATAGAAACATGGTTTGTTCAATTTGACTTGGGAGACTTAATTTTTTTGAGAATATTGGCAGCGGAACGAGTCAACTTAGAACAGACACTCATTAACTGAAAAAAAAAATTATAGTACAGCCATTTATGGACTGGATATAGTTCTTAGGTTAAAAATAAAAATTCTAAGCATTTTAAAAGAGCTATATTTTTATTCAAACAGCTTACAATATGACAATGTATTTCTCACCATGAAAACAAGTGTTTAGTGTCAAAAGACGCACATCTGAAAAATTGTAGTTAATTAGTTTCTGCTGTAAGCCAAGATATATTCTCAGCGGCAAGTAAAAATTGTCACAAATGTATTTGCAAAGCTGCCAGAGGCGACTTATTACAATTTTTCAATCTAGGCGACTAAGGGTAGCTTTTTTGAAAGCTACTAATTTCAAAGTTGGTGATTTGTTTTGAAAATTCACAGAAGGACAACAAAAGTTATGTCCCCCTGCTTGAATCCTTGTCATTGGCACAAATTTATCTTCCTACGTCATCAGGAATTTTTTTATGACTTTGAACTACACTGCAATGCTACCAAAATCAGTGTTCATATGGAAAATACATACTGAAAATGCATCTAAAAAATGTTTATTTGCAAATTTTTATGCATCATTTATGCTCTGGAGTATTTTTTCAGTTGCTATATTTCATTGAAGGTGGCAATGTACCGATAAACCGAATGTTGCTTTATTTTTTATTACTTCTGAATAAAAATTTTATGATTGTTTTTAAAGGGTTTGATGTATGCTACTTTTTATGAGTTTTAATTTTTGCAAACAAAGCAATTAAACTGGGCGATTTTCCACTTTGCTTTGTTAAAAAATTTTGAGGCAAAAAAGAATATTCATAATATAAAGAATCAATAAATAAAAACTAATTAAGAATTCATAAAGATGCAATAAATTAATCAGGGAAATACACTGGCGTGCAAAACTTAAGCAACGACTGTTTTTTTTTCCGTAACTCCGCAAGAAATCACCTGGGAGAGATGTAATTCAGAATACAGAGACAGTATTTTATACTTAACGGATGAAGAAAGCATACTAGTGCAAAAATGAACAGAACGCATACAGTATGGAATCAAACAAAAAAGGCTTTATCGAAAGAGTAGCATTGGTACAAATGATTGTCTGCCCAAGAGGGAGAACAACAAACAGATGCCCCTTAGTAAGGGATATGACCTCCATTAACTGCAATGATTGCTTTGCACCGTCTCTCCATACTCAACACCAGATTATCCAACAGTTGTTGAGGTAAGAGGGCCCATTCCTCAATGAGCACTTGTTTCAGTTGTTGGGTGTTCTCCGGCGGATATAATCGTGCCGAAAGGCGTCTCCCCAAAGCATCCCACACATGTTCTATGGGATTTAAATCGGGAGTATGCTAGCCAATCCATTCTAGTGATATCTTCACTTTCTAGCAGCTCCTCAACAGCAAGAGTCCGATGTGGCCTGGCGTTATCGTCCATAAAAACGAAGTCTGCACCAATGGCACCTCGGAACAGACATACGTGGGGGAGGATCATTTGCTGACAATAGCGATCTCCAGTAATAGTACCTCTGTCGAAAATTTTGAGCTCAGTCCGCCCGTTCATCATGATGCCTCCCCAGACGAGCACGCCAGGACCACCGTAACGGTCTCTTTCCCTGATGTTAGTGGGATAAAACCGTGTCCCTACCTCTCTCCATATCAACTGACGTTGAGAATCGCTTGTGACACTGAAACGACTCATCTGTAAAGAGGACGTGACTCCATTGATGAGATGTCCAGTCTTTGTGTTCCTTACATCAATCGAAACGGCGCCGCTGATGGGCAGCTGTCAATGGGATGCAGCGTTCAGGACGGTGCGCGAATAGGCCACCTTTAGGAAGGCATCTGGCCACAGTAAACCGTGACACTTGTCGTCCCGTTGCAGCACGCAGCTGCTGAACCAGGTTGACTGCTAACTGGTATTGATCTCTTTTCGCCTGCAGGAAGATATATCGGTCATCCATTGGCATTGCTTTTCTTGGCCGACCACCAACCTTTCTTGCAGCTGTACCAGTTGTTTGGAAGGCTTTCCAAACTCGTGAAACGACACTTTTGCCGTTTCTAAACTCTTGGGCTACACTCGTCAAACTATGCCCCTCCTCGAGCTTGCTGATCATTCTACCACGTGTAAAGTCGTCCAGATGGTTTCTTGTAGCCATATTGCATGTACGAACTCACTTGAACTTGCAGCGAATGCCTTTAATAGCGCCTTTCGTCCTTCTTTTTAGTGTAGTCTTGCACTGCTCTCGCTGATTGCATGTGTTTTGCATGCCCTCTTGTCACCTGTGACGTCTTGTTCCTGATATTTGCATACAAATCACCTTTCTACTGAATTGGGTGTTCATTGTACTGAACGCAACAAGCCCCTTTTGTACAATTTCATGGCTGTCTGGTTAAAAATTTCATTGTTGCTTAAGTTTTGCACTGCAGTGTAGTTTATTTTGACTTGTGCATTGCTATAGTAAAAATCTATTTCAATATGAATACACTGTTTTCCAATTGGTATATACAATTGTTAGAAATGCTTCTGCTAATTCCAACAGTATTGGAAATACAAATTTAATATTTAGTTTTTTAATATCAAAATTAAAATTTCTTGGCGAGTTGACCTCTATTCCGTACTTAATTAGCACATTTTTGTGTTTTAACCAATACATTTTGTATCTGAGTAACTAAAATAACGTTTAGGAGGCTTTTTGCTGCAATTTTTAGGAATTTATGCTACTATTTCACACTTGCTTTGGCTATGGCAGCCCCCAAAATAATCCAACAACTTTTGTGAGATCATCACCCCTAATTGCAACTGAAAGGCTGCAGAGGAGAAAAGGAGACTTCCTGTTTGTGCTCAAGGCAGTGTACATGTGCTGTTCCCTGCTCCATTATATTATTCTTACATGTTTGTAAACAATTGGGCTTAATGTGTAACATCCTCGTCTACTGTAAAAATAAGCGTTTTTGTCCTTAGAAAGCTGTTTTTAATCTGATGCCAATTCATCAAATATCAAGCCAAAAATAATCCAACTACTTTTGGTTTGATAGTTCATAAATTGGTGTCAGGTTAAAATGAGCTTTCAATAAGGCCATTAGATTGGGAGTGATAGAAAGTTGTATGCTCATGGCATTATCCAAGGAAATTTGTCATTCATCTGAATAAAGATGTGCTTTGAATTGTACTCCATGATCAGTACGTTATAATGACTGGGGTACCCAAAATGTATCCAAATTTGGAAAAGGAGCTCTGTGACTCAGTGGGTTTGCCCACTGCTTTTTTTTACTTGAAATTATGTAAAACTAAGTTGAAAACAAAATCGATATCTGCCATTTAAACTAATACTAACTACCATAAAATGTTTTTGGAAAAAGTGCTCTCCCATTTATATTTCAAGGTTCCCAAATCTTTTTAGCAGTTCAGAATAACTGCCTGAAAAATGAGTGACCTTTGAATTCCCAATTCTTAAGTTCATCCCTGGGTGTATTTCTCTCTTCAGTAAAACTGTATGTATGTCCATTGCTTGATGTTGTCTGTCTTGTTTTTGGTGCAGCTTGGCCAAATATGGCCCTTGCACCATAAAACCCAGCCAACCCAATTCTAAAGCCACAAATTCATCTGGATAATTATGCAGCAATATAACTGAAGGTGCCATTTATTGAAGTGAGATAATTACAAGGGGTTACTGCATTAAAGTTCAGCTAGAGCTTTTAGGATGCAAGTCTATAGCAACAGTGAAAACATAAGAATTGCAGCAAGAATTCTTAAACATTAACTTCCAAAATAATGAGTTGATGAAAAATGCAAAATATCAGAAAAATGAAAATTGTAAAAGATGGAATTATTAATCTAACAGCGATTTTAACATACTTCATGGTATACACACTAATTACTAAAATTCTGTGACATACCAAAAAATATATTCATTTTGCTGATCTGACAAAATATAGGTATAATTTTGATTGACTTATAAACAAAATTATAATAATTACCAATCTTTTTGCTCCAAAGTGATTTTTTTTAAAAATCTTTTTGAAGTCATGTAATCATAATACTTGATAAAAAATATTGCTTAAAATCCATACATATAAAGCAGAGTTGGCATTTGTCTGTCTGTTCTCTACAAATCTACTCCATTTGACCAATGTACACCATATTTGGTACACTTATTCTTTGGAACCCTGTGGGTAATGTAGGCTGCATATTAACCCCTTTTCTATTTTTCTGGGGTGTGCAGAGGGGTGTAAAGCCTTGTCATCCTGGACAGCAATTGCTAGGGGGCGCTCTCTCCCGGTCTGACTGTGCAGATGACATTAGAACATCTACAGGATTTGCCTCTCAAGATGACCTTGGAGTTTTTTAGAATCTTAGAGTATGATGCAATCGCAGATGGGTGCGGTTGCACTGAAAATCACTCAGTGTCATATCGTTTATGTATCCTGTCTGTAAAATCTTAAACTGTAGCTTTATTATTGGAGTGTAAATTTTTATAATATAAGATTATTTTCATAGAAAGTGGTCTTTTTTCATTGTCGATATGGTACAGCGGGCTAAAGACAATTCGAAATAATCATAGGAATAACGTTGCGTATTTATACAATCAATGTCAGACCAATTCACACTACATTTGGTACATTCATCCTGTAGAATTTTACGGGACACATAGGCTATATATTAACCCCGATCGATTTGTTCTGGGTCTGTAGAGAGTTAAAAACAATTTGAAATTTCCATAGGAATAATATCGAGTAATATTACGATGAATTATAAACAATTCAACCTGAGCAATGCTGGGTAATTCAGCTAGTTATTTATATGGATGTTACTTGACATTATTTCTAAACATACTAATCAAAAGTTCATAACTCAACTATTGAAATGAAATAAATCTTACATAATTTAAATCGTTTAGTCATCCAGGAGGCATTGAAAATCGCTGATCTAACACCTTAGCCATATTTCTTTAAAGAGAAACTTCAAAGATTGACTTTGCAAGTTTTATTTTGTTGAGGGTCTGCTATGAAGAATTGCACTTGGTAAACATTAAGTTTGTTAGATCTCACATTTTCTCTAATATATTCTTAAAGTACAAAAGGAAATGTTATTAACTTTGTTTTATGATTTTAGGAGACCAAATGGGATTCCTGAAGAGGATATAAGAGCTCATATATATGAACTGAAATTGAAACATAAAAAAAGGATACAAGAACTTTTAGATAAATTTAAAGCAGAGAATAAACTAGTAGAAGATACAATGCTTGAAAATTCCAAAGTAATCATGAATATCAAAAAGGATATTGATGACCAGAATTCACAGATCAATAACGTAAGACCTTATTTAGAATCTTAATATACATGTTATGTACATTTTAAAGTTTTCTTTGGTTCATTATTTAAAATCATGTTTTGTCTGTTTGCCAGTACATAAATGTGTGAAACTATTCATATTCTATCTGAAATTAACCTATAAGCAATTTTCATGTCATGGCACACAAACTAATTATTAAAATTCTACAGCACATCAAATGTTTCATATTTTTGCTGATCTGAAAAAATGGGCACAATTTGATTGATTTACAAAATAATTTTTAAAAAAATTCAACAAAAACAAATAGCTACAAAACACAAGAGAACAAAGAATATGGATTAAGAGGTAGTAATTACCTACCCTTTTTATTCCAAAGTGGCATTTTAAAAACCTGTGAAACAATTTATTTAAAATACTTAGTAATAAAATGTAATACTTAATGATTTATATGGGTATTATATGAACATAAAAAATACGGATATGTTTGAAATTATTTGTGAACACACCTGTTAAAAGTTCAAAACTAAACCGGTGAAATGAAATAAATGACACAATTTAAACTGTTTCATATATCAATAGTGAATATAGGCTTAAGGGCCAATAGGCTCAGCATTGCTATTCTTGCAGCACACTGGTTGACACGCTGCCCTAGATTAAAGTTAACAATAACTAGTTGTAATCCTAGAGCAGTGATTTTGATCTCATTGCTCAAACTAATTACTAAAATTCTGTGGCACACCAAAAAATAAATTATATTTTTTTCCGAACTGAAAATGTATATAATTTACATAGTGTCGAATAATGTCATTTAATTTTTCGTTGCGTGCTTAGGTGTTAATCTCAATTCAACTTTTCTAGCCTTAGCAGAACTGCAACTTGAGATTTGTATGAAATTAAGCCTATATGAGTAAAAATTAAGTACACCTAATTCTGTTTTTACACGATAGATACGTTCCTGAAGAATACATGTAAAAAAAAACATTGTATCTATGCAAGAAAAGAAGATTGGTTCCGGATTTAAAAAATCAGTAAAAATAATTTTATAAAGCCATATGAAAATATTAATTTTGAGCTTATTATTTCATTTCAAGAAAATACACATGTAATAATATGTAATGGAAATGAAAAAAATTCTTCATGAACAAAAAAAATCTTTTACATCCCCTGTCATCTAACCTGTACTTGCAGAAAATGCATACTTTCTGTTTAACTGAGATGAAGTGCTTGACTCCTTTTCTTTAATCTTTCTATAAATTCTTAGTTCTGTTTGCTTGATGGCATTTCCATCTACTGGTACTCTTTTTTGTGACTTATCTTCTATCCATATTACCAGAGCCTTTTCCATCTTTTCCTTGACAATATCTCTTGTGTAATGATGATGAATTAACACTTACTTTTGTTCCAAAACATACCGACTTCCTAATTGCAGCTTCATTTTTCTTAATTGTTCTTATGGTAGCTTCATGTACACCAAAATGCTTTCCTACAGACGTAACACCTTGTCCAGTTGTAAGACGATCTAAAATTTGAATTTTAAGTTCCAAAGAAATCGCTTTCCTTTTCGTTTTGGTATTGGGTGAATTATGTGACGTTATATAAGGGCTACTGAAAAATATCTCAAATTAAAATTAATAAATAAAGGTATGAAAGATTTATAAACTTACAATTTATTGACTTTCGGCAAAATGTATAAATTTATATGTGCACAAATTTCACTATAGATTCTTTCACTTTGAAATAGAGCTACATACAAAATGTCTTCTGAAGATACAATGCATGAATACGGTAGATGTGCACCAAATTCAATAATAAAAATGTTATGTAAAGTATATAGAGGAAAACACGTGTTTCAAAACACACTAGCTGTTATACATATAGAAATAATCAACTACGCCACAAATAAAATTTTGTTTTCTTAGAATTTAGGCAAAAAAATTGTTTGAAATTGGATTGGACCGCTCGAGTTAAATCAAAATGACTCGCGTAAAAAGAGAATGAAATTTTTATTTTGAATTCGTGTAAAAACAGAATTAGGTGTACTAGTTTTTTATTAGTGTGTTTTGTTTAGCATTTTTTCATTTGTTAGTAAGGTATCTATTATAACTTTAATTTGTTGTGTTTGTTTGAAACTTCTGCATTTGTTATTATGCTGCTAAATAATCTTCTGAATTCAATTTCTTGGAGGTTGGCAGGGATTTATCACTGATTTGTTTGATACCAGAACCTAGCAAATGAATTAATGTATTTTGTAGTAAAAATAAAATTGCAGATGAATGATTGCAACTTGGGAATATTTTAACAAAAATTTGATTAAAAACCATTCTAAAAACTTGAAAAATGACCTTCAAATAAAAAAATAACCTAAAAACTAGTCACTAAGAATTTCTACTTAAATGAGCATTATCTACCAAGAACTAACAAAATGATGGATATCAATAAAATCAGCACTGCTTATTTTATATAAGGTCCTAAAATCAATATTATTTAATATTTTCCATATAGTGTTAGATGAAGAAACTTTCTTATCTTTTTCAGCATTTTGAAGGCCTAGAAGTTTCTAGATTCAATGCATTAGAAAAAGAATTTGAAACCATATCATACATGGAATGAATGAGCTGAATGACTTCTACATCTTTTAATTTCAAACAAAGTATTTTACTTTCATCTTTCAAACACTATCTCTACGCAGTTGTGAACTTTGCAATGAAATGAATATAACGTGCAAGGTGATTGTAATTAAAGTTACCCGATTCAGAGCTCTGCAACTCTAACTATGATGGAATAACACCAAAATGTATACTTCTCATTATGGCTAAGAATTTGATTATCTAAAATTTGTAACCAATGAAAATAAACTTAAGTCCCCAAGAAACAAAAATTACCATAAAATTACAATTTTTGCTATAAGAATAACAGGTGCACCTAGTTAGTGATCCGTCCTGAACTATATGCACAAATTTTGGGTGCCATTTTATTAATAGTTTGAACTACAAAGAACCCTGAATTGGGTAACTTTAAACCCGGTGTAACTGCTACTAAAATTTTTATATTTTTTGTACCTTTGTTTAAATAATGTATGTTTCTGCCATATGATTATTTTGTAAATAAAATTATGTATGTTGTGTAAAAAGGATTTTTGGCTTATTTCCAAATGCACCCAGCATTGGGTAGATGCAGCCCGTGAAGACTTTGAATTTATTGTTACGAACTTGTTTTCTAACACAGAGAGAGCTGAGATATACAGAGGCTGTTCGGACATTTTTTGAACGATTTTAATGGACTGAAACTCAATTTTTTACATGAAAATTTGTGTTTTAAATGTTCCATTTGATAGCTCTTATTGTTAACTATCTTTCTACACCTTAATTTCCATGATAATAATGACTTGTAGTATCGACAGTGGTGTTTTGTCCCATTCTTGCTCCAGTTTTCCAGTCCTTGACTGGTTTTCGGTTGACGTTTCGATAATGCCCTTTTTAAAAGTCCAAAAGCCCATGGGTGAAACGTCTGGAGATTTAGCAGGAATATCAGTAAAGGGTATTGACTTGATACCAGTTTCTTGTTCCATTTTTTCCAAGAATTTAATAGTCGATTTAGATGTGTGACTGCTTGCTTTACCCTGATGCAGTTCTACTGATTGTTGGCACTGTGGATAAAGATATGGTATTTCTTTTTTGAATAGTGTGGATAAAATATGGTCTTGATAATATGTGGGAGTTGATTTTTACATTTTCCCCCTCTTTTTACATTTAATTTTCCATTATATGCAGAACCGGCAACAATCATAAATCTCTTAGAGAAAGTTCTCACGTTCACTTTGCTAGAGTCCTTTGACTTGGCGGATTCTCTTTTAAAATTAAAGATCTTACTTTACAAATATTCTCAGAAATTTTTTCGTTTTTGGATACTTTTTGGAAGAATTTTTCCACTTACGCTTTTTTCCTTTCTCTTTAATAATATTACTTATCGTACCTTTAGATATAGAAAAACCATGACTTTTACAGCGTTTTTGAATAATTGAATAAGCATAATTCTCTTCGGAAAGAGGAAACATCCTTCCATCCATTGCTTATTTAAAAGCACCATTTTGAAAGTAAACAAAACTGAGTTAGCAGGCGATAAGTTATACTTTAAGTATTTAACTGCTGTGAAAATAAAATTCTTTTGTAGCATACAATTTTTTTACAGCTCATCAAAATCGTTCAAAAAATGTCCGAACAGCCTCTATATACTAAATTAATTTATAAACATTTTGGGAAAAGTCAATTAAGGCAAAGTGGTATAAGGTAATTTTAAGTCAAAATTTTATAACTAATCATTTGACCCTCTTGGTAAATTTAGTGTTAACAGTCATTTTTGTTAGATTTTACAGGCTTACTGTGTTTGCTTCTAATATTGAACTGTTCAAGCAGAGTTGACATCCACCTGTCTGTTCTCCAAACAAATCTACACCGTTTGACCAATCCATGCCAAATTTTGGTACACTTATTTTTTAGAACCCTGTAGATAACTTAGGCTACATGTTCCCTGTTCTATTTGTCTTAGGTTTGCAGAGGAGGCTAAAACCAATTCGAAATCCATGTAGAAATAGCACTGAGTATTATTATTATTACAGTACTGCAGAATCAACTCATTAATGTGAAGTCCATTTTCAAGAAGACCTATTAAGACATAGTCAAGATTCAATGAAACAACCCAGCAACGGGAAGACTGACTTCAGGAAGATTGATTAAGGCATAGGCAAGGTCTATCAAATCATCTAGACAATGTTGAGATCGACTTCAAGAAGACCGATTGAGACATTTTCAGTCAAGGGCTGCCGAAACATCTCACTGACTTGACAGAAAGCATACACAATATGCCCAAGATTTTTGTGGTCCGATTTGAAGTGATTTGAAAAACAATTCCCTGCACAAAGCGAAATATTGTTTTAAATTTGTAGATACTTTTGTATCAGCAGAATAATTTATTGAACATATTCACACAAGACTTGGACAATCCTACAGATGAATATATGGCTATTATTCGAGCAAAGAAAAATCAGTTGACAAACGGGAACTGTGCTTTAATGCTCAGGCTATCAACGAAGTAGTAATTGTCATGGTAGGAAATGAATTCGACAGGCATGATACAGTTATTTAGAAAAGGAGTGAGATACCGCAACACATTTCAGAAACACAAATCATATAACGCTCTTCAACATCCACTAATATTTTGGCAAAGTGAGAATACATTTGTAAATACGTTAACAAGGGTAGTGATGTGGATTCACAAGCTGTTGATCATTAACTTTGGACTGAGCATCATGCTGATGCAAGAGCTTCTACATTTTGCACTCCTAAAAAATATGAGGAGTGCTCTCCTAAGCACTAGCTTTGAACATAGGGCACCACACTGAAGCAAGAGCTTCCACATTTTACACACTACATGAGGATGACCTGATTCCTATATGGGAAGTGTACTCCCAAGCAGTTTTAGCTTGTACTCGCAAAAGCGTTAGTTGCAGAGAGATTCTTAAGAAACACGATTACATGTGTCTTCTGTCAATAAAATACAAATATATACATTAATGGCCTGACATTGCAAATATGTCTGCATTTTCTTAAAATGAATTGATTAATTACTCCGAACATATATCCATCAAGCCAATAGAGTATATAATTATTGTGACGTTATGTTAAAAAATGAACCCAAAGATTTGTTCTGTACCTCACAAAAAGTTAAGTTGCCACTAATTGGACCTCCACCAGAACCATAGAAATTTCTTTTACATGGGGAGCACCCAGATTCAGTGCACTTAAAAAATATCAGCATACAACACTGCATTTCAAGTTATAAGTTTTGGGTCGACTGAAGTCTGCAGGTTTACTTCATGCCGACATTAAAGGTCTAAGGCCAAGTGTATCATCGAATTGGTTCCTTAATGTGTGATGCTTTCTGAAAGTAATTCTTCCAAATTTATTTTGCGTCGGATTTTATATTTCAAGTAAATGCTAGAATAAACCATATCCCAATTGAAAAGAGATTAGTCTTGGACTATAGTTCATGTTACTTGATATTAATCTACTTAAAGAATCTAAAAATAGCTGTTTTCCTGAAGACACCAAGCTGACAATAAATGTAGATCTTTGACAGGGGCGAAGATTGTAACAAGCGGAAGATATTGTACTAAAATCTAGAGATAAACATTTACAATGAATCCCCAAAACCCACCTCATATGATGCCCTCCAGTATTCTTTTATGTTGCTATTCAGTGATGATGGCTATAATTTCTTGCTTTTTAAGACGAATTCTTCGACTTGTGGAGGGAATATCGACAAAAAATTTTCTTTTTAATTTTATTCTTTTAGAATGATGATCCGTCGAAGCGAACAAATTTGTTAAAAACATTGGTTTAACCAATATGCTAAAATTGGAACAGACTGTTTGATTATATGGAAGTAAATAAAAAAAATTGAGGATAGGAAATTACGTACTTAAACCTGCCGGAAGCTATAAGGCAAGATGAGGCTAATAATCTAGGCGGGTGATTATCTTACCATCAAGTTTTACCGGAGGTCCTAAGTACGTGCATGAAAGGATTCATGAAGTATTCTCGTCGTCACTTATTCATTGTACCTTGGAATCAAAATGGGAAGAAATAAAGACCCTCCTCACATCAAACCCCACAATACAGACACGACATTGTTGTCGCATATTATCCGTTTGGAGCTAAAAAAGATAGTGGAATTATTCATCAAAGGGCAGATTTCGGGGGAAATTCTTTACAATATGTATTCAGTGGAATAGCAGGTGTGGTCTGCCTTATTCGCATTCATTTGTGCCTCAAGGAGAAAATGAGTCCTGACCAAATTGATATGGCTATATGGGCTGACCCTACCACAGATTGGGAACTGTATGAGATTGTCAAATCTCACATGACGTATGGCCCCACTTCTCAATTTAGAATCTCCTTATATGAAGAAATGCCGACATTACAAAAAATATCCTAGATGCTTTGTAAATGAGACAGTGATCGGCGATGATGGTTACTCAGTACAGGTGGAGAGGCCCTGCCAATGGTGATTGCACAACCAATTTTCGAGTGCACACTAGAGACACTCAAATGGATAATAGGCTGTTCCATATTCCCCTGTTCTCTCCTGCTCCTTTAAGACTCACAAACATTTAGTTATTGCAAGTGTTAAACCAATTAAATATGTTTGTATAAACATTAAAGGAAATCAAAGCTTTTTCATGCAACATGAAAACGATGAAGTTTTAAAGTGGCAGATATATTAAGTTCTTCAAGGTGGTATGTAGAATACTTTAAATTTCCAATGCACATGAGATACACCTTGTCATTCATCTAAATGTATACTTGGAAAATTTCCAAAGGATTTATTTTACCCCAGAAAATGTTAATAAAGCAATTAAAAATCCTACAATACTACATTAATAGCTTTTTAAGCTGTGTCAGAAAATGACTGCAAAAACATTGCTCTATGAAAATGTGTCATTGTTTTATACATTTGACAAACGGGTGTTTTCTGTCGAAGAAAGGATCTCCAGTGCAAGGTCATCCCGATATCAAAAGAAAACATGTAATAGGAAGGTTCTATACTGTCCATCCCATTAACAAAGAATGTTATTGGGATGGTGAATTTTGTTACATAGTTCCAGGGCCTCCATCATTTCATTTTTTAAGAACTATCAATGGTGTAATCTAGGAAACATACCAAGCTGCTCGCAAATCCCTAGGTTTCTTGGAGGATGACTCACATTGGGAACAGGCTTTGATAGAAACAAAGCTGTGATAGCTCCCGAAAGGAAATATCTTTTTGCAATTATGTTGATTTTCTGGGACTTGACTGGTGCGAAATATCTATGGGGTAGTTTTAAGGATAACTTATCAGAAGAAATAAGCTAATACTTTTAGGTAATCCTGCCCAATGAACATATTGAAAATCGATGTTTGAAAATAATAGAACGCATAGTTTTGTCTCTTGGAGGTTTGTCTTTGAGCAGCTATGGCATACTATCTCCCAGAACGTAGATTCAAATGTAAATCATAACTACCTAAGAGGAAGTTACGATCAATAGTTTCTGTAAACGTTGGAAAACTTACTGAGAAAAATTAGCTCTGTATAATGAAATTATTTCCAACACAAGCCAATCCAATGGAAAAACATTCATAGATGCACCTTTGGAACGGGCAAAACTTTTCCTTGTTAACTTGCTTTTAGCTATTAGAGAAGGTAAAATTGGTCTTGTTGCAGCCTCTTCTGGAATTGCGACTTCTTCCCCGCGGAAAAATGGCCAACTCAGAGTTTAAAGTGCCTATAGACATTGACAGACGCCAGTATGCAACAGCTTACAAAATTGTAACGTAGCAAAACTTAAAAGAATGTCCTGATAATTTGGACAAGTGCACCTTGGCACACGAAAATTCCAACTGACTCCCTAAATGCACTGTGGGATCCCCCACTCCACGTGACTCTTGTCTTTATTTAAAAAAAATTAAAATCTGGCGTCAACGACTCCCTGACCCAGAAATCGAAGGGCTATCACCACAAAATCTCGATTATAATATACCAAATTTAACCCGTCCTTCAACTTTAATTTTAAAATTTCCCTCTTTAGATCATCCAGACCTCGATGTGTACACGGATGGTTCGGTTATTGACGGTAATATTGGAGCCTCCGTGTGTATATTCGAGGATACAAAATTAACCAAAGTTCTTTGTTATAAACTTCACAATAAAAATTCCGTCTTTTAAGCTGAATTAACTACAATCTACAAAGCTATAATCTGAGCCATCCAAAATAATAAAAGTATTAACATTTTTAGTGATAGCCTCAGTTCGATTCAGGCCTTACAATCATCATCTAATAAATCTAATTACTTAAATAAAATTAAATCCGAAATCTCACACTATATTAATAATTTTGGCCTGAGCTGGGTCAGGGCACACATAGAGCTGGCCGATCACTTTGCAAAACTTGTCTCCTGCTGTGGAAAGGAATTGGAAATTCCTGCCCCTATTCTTTTTTAAAAAGAAATTGATTTCGCTTTACCATCAACAAATGGCAGGCACGCTATGAGCTGTCCAACAAAGGTCACCGTTTAAGATCCCTTTGGCCTATGGTTAGCACCAATATCCTCGTCACAAACAGGAACATCAATTGGTTTCTAATTGGTCATGGCCCTTTCATGTCATTCTCTAGATTTAAAGTCAAATCCTCCAACCTATGTTCTTGTGGAGAAGTGGGGGATGCTGACCATTACCTCTTTGGCTGTCCTCTTACTAAAGAATATCATCTTTCCCGGCCAACTGATCGTAATAAATCATGTTGGCTGGAAGCCGTACTCAAAAATAAAATTTCATAATGTAGAATCAATATGTGCATGAGGACTGCCGGAGAGATGGCGGATCGCGTCCCTCCCTCCACATAGGAGCTAACTCTACATTGGACCCTTGACTGTTCATTCATCTACATAATAAATACATCTTTTCCATTTAATCTCTCTTGAATAATGTCTCTTATTTGAATCCTCACTACCTACTTTGAATACTGATATCCTACATTGTAAAAATTTCTTGACTTTTTATTATTCCCTTTGGACTTACATTGTATCTCTTATATCTATCTCTATTAAAATTTTTCAATTTCCACTCACAATATCTACCTATTGTATAGAATATTGTTCTATTAAATTTTCTATTGTATATTTATTCTGTATATATCAAAATTTCTCATTGTAAATTGTTCTGTTAAATTGCTTATACGTAGTTCTGTTTTTCTTTCATTCTGTACATATCAAAATTCTGACTGTAACTGTATCTGTTTTCTACTATTTTGATGTTCTTTACCACATTGTTCAATTGCTGTAAACATTAATGTAAAGTTGTCACCTTAATGTATGTCTAAATTTCAATAAATGCCGCACGTGCCCACTTAGGGGAAGTAGCGGTGGTGCTTCCCCTGTCCGGGTCTGGGTTTCTCGTTCGGCCCTTTGGTACTGATGAAGTCTTTCCCCACCTCTTCATATATATGCTCTACACCGCTTGGTGAGTAGAAGAGGTGAAGGTCTCCTCCTAGACTATGACGCCAGCAGTTTTCGCTATAGACATACAGGGACCGAATTTTGTTATCTTTGTTAGTATTTTGTATATAGGCTTGCATATATAAAAAATATAAATGACTCTTCTGATAGTTTTTTTATTGGTGCGTGCCAAAAAACGCGCCACCAGACGAGGCGCTAGATACATCTATATCGAAATTGAAAAGGCTCGATATGGAGCCAATAAGACAGTAAACAGTATATTTCAATTTAAAATAAAAGCATATGTAAAAATCGCAACTCACTAGGAATAAAATTAACGAACAGTATAAAATCATTTAACTTTTAACAAGCTACCAAATTCATATTTTTGTCGTTTCAACACAATTATAATCCTGTCAAAAGCAATTACACTGCTGGCCACCGTAAATGCAACACCCTGAAGGAAGCATGCAAATAATATGAAATTTACAACATGCATTAGCGGAGGTGAGATATGCAAATGATTAGAATTTCAGCGCAGACGCACATCACGCGCGCCTGTGGCGCCACTTCAAAGCGCTATTTAAGGCTTGGAGATTTCGACGATTTCAAGTACGGCAATTGTGTTTTTCTTGTGGTTTTTTTCAAAAAAACGATCAATTATGCCTCGTAGAAAACAGCGATCATCTTTTGATCAAGTATCCGAGTTCGACAGAGGAAGGATAGTGGCGTACCGAGATTGTGGATTATCTTTCAGGGAAATCGGTAGTCGTGTTGGACGAAACCAAACAACTGTAATGCGGATATGTGATCGTTGGATGCAGGAGGGTACGACGGACCGACGTGTTCGATCGCATCCACCTCAGTGCACCACTTCACGTGATGACAGGCATATTGTGCGTATGGCAGTGACGGATCGCTCAGCCACATCACGAACCATAGCACAGCACATTCAGTCTGTACCGCATCATCCAGTGTCTGCGCGTACCATTCGACGCCGTTTACAGCAGAGTGGTCTGTCCGCAAGACGTCCATTGCTTCGTCTACCCTTGACGCAGAACCACAGACGTTTCCGCCGCCAATGGTGCGATGAAAGAAGGATGTGGACGGCAGAATGGAATGAAATTGTCTTTACTGACGAGTCACGCTTCTGTCTGCAACACCACGATGGTCGGATTCGAGTCTGGAGACACCGTGGAGAGAGGATGCTGAACAGCTGCGTTATGCACCGCCACACTGGTCCTACACCGGGTATTATGGTATGGGGCGGTATTGGATATCACTCTCGCACTCCTCTAGTACGCATTGCCAGTACTTTAAACAGCCAGCGCTGCATCTCCGAGGTGTTGGAGCCAGTTGTCCTTCCTTACCTTCAGGGCTTGCCCACAGCCATATTTCAACAGGATAATGCGCGACCACACGTGGCACGCATTGTCCAAGGGTTCTTCGTCAATCGCCAGATTGAATTGCTTCCCTGGCCAGCTCGCTCTCCGGATCTTTCGCCGATAGAAAACATGTGGTCCATGGTTGCTCAACGATTGACCCAGAATACATCCCCAGCTGCCACACCAGATCAACTTTGGCAACGTGTGGAAGCTGCTTGGTCTGCTGTACCCCAAGAACACATCCAAAGTCTCTTTGAATCAATGCCGAGGCGTGTGGCAGCGGTGATCTCCAACAATGGCGGCTACTCTGGCTACTGATTTTGGCAGGAACCACACTTCACAGAAGTCTATAAATTTAATCATTTGATACTTGGTCAACATGTTATCTACAAAATAAATTTTGTTGTGATATCTCTTGTCTTTCTTGGTGTTGCAATTTGGGTGGCCAGCAGTGTATTATGCTTTGGGGTATATACAGTGGCTCCCAAAAGTGTTCGTACACTTTAAAAATTTGGAGAAAAAGCGCTGTAGCCTGGAATTGAATTCGAATATAAAGTCCAATATTTTTTCATATCATCTCCATGTGATTCTGAATAAAACCTAATGTTCTTTAAAAAATATTGACTCATTTTCTTTTTATAAAAATGAAAATGCAAGGAGGCAGAGAAAGAACTAAATTCATAAATAAAATTATCGTTTATCGCTCTTTTTTATTTTTGCATTGTGGTGACATTTAAAAAATCGTTTGGCTTTAATCTTTGCTTGCTTACTTCGTAATATTCTATTTATTATTTAAAAATGGCTCGTAGTCGTAAGGAAACAACGAACAGCATTCGAAAATTGATTATTTTTCATCATAGTAGTGGTAAATCAGTTCGGAATATCTCTAAATTAGTAAATTTATCCCATTCTACGGTGCAGTACGTGATAAAACGCTTTAAAGAAGAAAATCGGATCGAAAATAAGGTGAGGAAAGGTCATCAGGCAAAGTTAACTCAACGTGATCAGAGATTTATAATTAGAAAATTTGTGAAAAATCCACGTTTGAGTGCTGTAAAAATTTCTACAGAATTGACTGAAAAATTTTCTACTTCAATTTCATCTGAAACTGTTCGACGAGTGCTCAGATCAGCTGGATTAAATGGACGTTCTGCCCGAAGAAAATTTTTTGTAAGTACGAAAAATAAAAAGCTTGGGCTTTCCTTCGCAAAATCAATGATAAATAAGCCCAAAACGTATTGGAATCATGTCTTATTTGCAGATGAAAGTAAATTTAACATGTTTGGTTCCAATGGGCGTATAATTGTATGGAGAAGAAAAAATGAGGAACTTAATCCCAAGAACTTAGTTGGAACAGTAAAGCATGGCGGTGGAGGTGTCCTTGTGTGGGGGTGCATGTCAGCATCAGGACTAGGTAATTTGATATTTATTGATGACATAATGAATCATGCTCTTTATTTAAATATTTTAAAAGGCAATTTAAAATTATCAGCCCAAAATTTGGGTATTGGAAACAACTTTGTTTTTAATCAAGATAACGATTCTAAGCACACGGCTCTCAACGTTCGCCTCTGGTGTCTATAATTGTCCACAAATTCTGAAAATACCACCTCAATCGCCGGATTTAACCCAATAGAACACATTTGGAGAGAACTGGTTAGAGTACGAAGACACGGCATTAAAACAAAAAGCGAACTAAAAACAGTAATGATTGAAGAATGGTGGAACATTGATGCAGAAATTACAAAAAAACTAGTGAATTTTATTCCCATACGTTTAAAAGCTGTTGTGGATGCTATAGGATATCCTACTAAGTACTAATTTATCGAAATATTGCAATATTTACTAATATGTAGAAATTTTTTTGAAGTGTACGAAGACTTTTGTGAGGTAACATTTTTGTTACTTTTTGATTATTGATTTCCCAAAAAAAAGTTTTACTATGTTTTTAAAATATTTTATGTAGTTTTGTTAAGAACAAGTTATAGATGTTATTAAAAAATTTCCATTCTGAAATATTAATTTTTATTAATGGATAGAGCAGTATTTCATTGAAATTCGTAAGTGTACGAACACTTTTGGGAGCCACTGTATATCATACTTCCTTTTTCGGAAAAATTCTTATTAAGCAATGAAACAAATTATTTTTTAAGATAGGCAGGTAGGTATTTTAATTAACATCATCGCACTGGGAGCAACACAACGGGAAGAATTTTTTTAAGAAAATAAAATGAAATCACAATGCTGTAATTAAAATACTTATTTTTGTACTCATATTTCGGCTTTCTGGTCAAGCATCCTTGACTCCGGAAAGTGGAACATCTGTTTTCTTTATTGTAAACTGATGTTTCTCAAAATTTACTAATGCATAAAATAATTTAGCCGATCAATTTTGGAGGGAAAGAAATTCTAATTTCTTATTGGTTGAATGGAATTTAACTATGTGCAAATATATGCACAGAGGCAAGTTTGGAAACACCTGCTGCATGCAGGTGTCAAAACATTTGTCATCAAAAGATTTTAGAACGAGTCATTTCCTGTCATTGGCAGAAAGTTGAGGGATATACCTAAAATGTATAAAATGAGCTAAAAACTGACCATTAAAAGGAAGTATCCTTTTTTCTTAATGTAAAATAAATGTCATACCAGAAACTGATGGAATTTGCATTGATTGACTTCAGATTCTGTTATAATAAATGACAAAGAATTCTTCACAATTTTGCAATTGTAAAGAATTCTTTGTCATTTATTATAACAGAATCTGAAGTCAATCAATGCAACATTTATTATACTTGTTTGAATAATATTAATCATTAACATTAGTTTGTTAACAAATTAACGAATTTACTTGTTTAATATTAGTACGAACCATTATCTTGTTTACTTAGTTAATGTATTCGATATAGTTTGCTCTTTTACTAAATTTTACTTACAATATCACGTAAAAAATGTGTGTGTGTTTAATCTAGCTATACTTCATACAAATGTACTGATCACCTGCATTCGAATCTGAACTTTTCGTCTCATTATGAACTGTTCGTCACATCACAGGACAACATATTTCTAATCAGACTACAATCAGATTTGAAATTCAGATTTAAAAAATCGAATTAGATTTTTTACTGTTTCTTCGTATTTTGTTAGAATTATCAGAAAAGAATTAAGAGTTGGAAGTTCATAGAGTAGCATGGAATGTGTTCGGATTGAAATAAGTCATTCTTGGAGGAGATTGGATTGGATGTTAAGGTTTAATGGTGCAAGGTTCAAAATCGGACAAGCTGCGCCAAACTCAAGACAATATAACCCAATAAAAATACAATATATTTAAAAATCAAGCAGATTGCATATTGGCAGTCTTGGTTCCACAATGGTTTACAAAGTCTGTGGCTCTTAGAAGAACTCTTTGGAATGGTCACGTTGGCAGTTTCAATAATAACATCGGTGACATTTTTCACTGCCTCATTTATATCATCACATTTAACCATTGCTTCCGTAATCTCTGCAAGTTGTGAGAATGCAATCCAATTCGCTCGATGGTACAAGTAAGTAGGTGGACATTGTCTCACTCTACTTCTACTGATATGCGAGACAAAAAGGGGGAAGTGATCACTATTGTGTAAATCGCTCCCAATTGCAAAACTCAACAATGGCATAAGAGAATGAGAACAAATGGACAAGTCTAGTGAATGGAATGTCCGAGTGGGTTCATGGAAGTATGTCTTCTCGTCGGTATTGAGTAAACAAAGAATGTGATCAGAAATAAACAGTTCGATCTGTTGACCTTGACGATTCGTACTTTCAATTACCCCACAAGGTACTGTGACCATTAAAGTCACCGAGTAGTATGAAAGGGGCTGGAAGTTGGTTTACCAGCCTGTTTAGTTCCTTTTGTTGGATGAAGTCATGCTGTGGCAGGTATAGGCAGCAGATTGTAACAAGGAAATACAAATGGATTCGCACTGCCACAGCCTGTAAAAATGTGTGTAGTGAAACTACAGTGCTGGGATAATCATGTGAAATGAAAATACAAACGCCTCCAGACACTAGTACCGGAATTAACATCTTTACGAATGCAACTATACCTTCTGATTTTCGAAGAATGATGTTGTTTCAAGAATGTCTCTTGAAGGGCCCCGTATACTGGGTGGTAGGATACAAAATTCTTCACTTCACCTTTCTTAGACCGGAAACCACGACAGTTCCAAGAAATAAAAGAAGTTATTATTGATAACAAAGGGGGTTTGTCTTACCCTGCCCTGGAGATTCAAGAAACTGTACCTCCATATCTGTGTCGTCATCGGAAAAATCCGACGCATGGATGCTTAATTCAATTTCTTCGGCTGCATGCCGAAGGAGATGTTTAAGGGTTCTTTGTAGGTTTTTACATAATTTGAGTTTTTACATTTTGTTGATTCGTCAGATTGAGGTCGTTTAATTGCTTTCTTAGTTTGATCTTTTGATACTGGTATCTGAGATGTGGCGTCGGTTTTTCTTGAGGACGAGGCAGATGTTGGTTGGTGGATCGATGGATGAGCTAGATTTTTGTGTTGAACTCTTGCTTGGGAAAAAAATATTTTTTTTAAGAAGTGCTTTTATTACTTGTATTTTGTTTTTGCTTTTCTTCTGGATGGGATAGAGTTTGGATTACTGAGGGAGATTCGGTTTGTGTGGCTATGGTTTGGTAAGACTTTTTGGTAATTGTCGCGTATGAGATTCCTGTTTTGGGGTTCGTGAGTCAACAATTTTGCGGACCTCGGGGTAGGAAAGTTTCTGTTCTACCTTAACAGATTGAACTTCCTTTTCGATAATCCACTTCGGACATGTCCTGGAAAATGAGGGATGGTCTCCTCCACAGTTCACGCAGTGAGCCGGCGCGACGCAGCCGTCGCTGTCGTGGCAGACTTCACCGCAAGGGGCACATCTGATGGGGATGCGACAGGAGATCTTAGAATGTCCGAAACTCTGCCAGCCGAAGCAGCGCTGAGGATTCGGGACATATGCTTGGACTGGGCAACTCAGATATGCCACTGTGATTCGTGTCGGCAGGGTTGGTGTGTCGAACGTCAGTATGAGATATTTGGTGGGAAGGGTTTTCCCATCTCGACGTATACGAAGAACACCAACTACGTGTTGATCACGAAGATTTTCCAGGATTTCTTCTGGTGAAAAAAGATCCAATTCCGAGATTACGCCACGTGAAGTATTGAGTGAGAAATGGGGAGCAACTGTAACAGCGAATGATCCGAGAGTTTTTGCGTTATGTAGTAAATTGGCCTGATTCTCATTGGAGACTTCGACAAGGAGATCCCCGGAACGAAGTTTTTTAAGTGACTTTATGCTGCCTACAAAAGATTGAAATGTTTTATGAATTAAAAATGGCGAAACTGAAGTAAAAGAGTTTTGTATAGGGTTAGTATTAAGCGAGTTTAAAAGTTTTACTAAGAAAAAGCGAGCGTTAGATAAATTTATAGTGATTTGTTGCTCCCTCGGAGAGGGAGAAGAATTTTTATTTTCATTATTCATATTAATGAAGAAAATTTCAGCTACCGATTGCCCCACCCACCACAGAGTCCTACAAGGGGATGCAAAAAAACTGCACCGGTGCTAGTCGGTAACTATACGCGCACGGCGCATCCCTGAAACAGCCTCCACCCTTAGCGAGGTGTCCAGTAAGTGACCGATTGCTTACCCTAGCCGACAACGAAGTCCAATCGACCGGCCGAATGATGCACACGGGACCAATGTATACCTCCCGTTTACCTGAAGCTGGGGCCAAAGCAGTGTGTTGGGTCACGCCCCTCAACATCGCCCCTCCCAACTGCCAGAATCCCTTTTTCCAGGATCACGGGAGTCCACGCAGGCAAACACGTGGATAGTATAATCCCCAAGAGGAGCTAAAGGCAACAATGACGAAAAGCTTCTCAAGGGGAGCCCTTACCTCCGAAAAGGCAACCACAACAAGGGAGGAAGAAAAAGCAGAAGGGGAGGAGAGCAGAAGAACGAAAAAAAGGGAAGATCACTCAGGTACCCGGGGTTGTGAAGTCCGTACAAACCTAAAGAAGGTATGCCCCTGAGGGCCATTCTTGGAGGGGGTATTTATGTTCTATTTTGATGTTCTTACTCGTACCATCAAATTCTTATTATATTCTGGTGTTCTTTATTCTATTCACCCAGTAGAATCAGTTAGGTTTTGCTTGATAATCTGTCATTTTAATCAAGATGTTCTGTTGAGATAAAATCAAAGTTTCTGAAGGAATTTCACTAAGGGTTCAAGAATGATTGAACTTGCATTTTTAACATTGACATGCGCGCGCATGTATACATGTACATTCATGCGTGAGTATTCAATGCTTATAAGTGTATATATATATATATATATATATGATTTTATATGTGTATGCATGTATTTACGTGTGTTTGAGTGTGATAATTTCTTTATTTAAAATTATTATGGCCCTGAGAAGAGCCGTTTTTTATGTGATGGCCTTGAAAAGGGCTCTTTTTTATATGATGGTCCTGAAAAGGGCCGTTTTTTATTTTATATGATGGCCCTAAAAAAGGCCGTTTTTTATATGATGGCCCTGAAAATGGCCGTTTTTTATTTTATATGATGGCCCTGAAAATGGCCGTTTTTTATTTTATATGATGGCCCTAAAAAGGGCCGTTTTTTATATGATGGCCCTGAAAAGGGCCTTTTTTTATGATGGCCATTAATAGTTAAAGTTGGATACATAAGTTAATACTAATTAAAACAACTGTATTTGCTTTTAAAAAGTTTTTTCTTGATTCTTTGGAACAGTTTTTTCAGTTTGCGCCCATTTCTATTTCTTAATGGAGATGTTAAATTTGCTTTGGACAGAAAAATCGATTCACTTCTAACGGCTTCAACGTTGGTATCATGCCTCTCTTCATCTTCATTTTCTTCTTCAATGCATTTCAAGCTAGGAACATACTGCATTTTTTCCTTCCGATTGCTCCATTTCAAGCGATGTCGAAGGTAAAAGCGCCAGTTGTTCAAGAAGAAATCCGGTCCAGGTATGACTTCATCGCCCTCAACGGTCCACAAATGTTTCAGCTCTTTTTTTCTATGCCTATGCAGGCCTCTTAATCCCAACACAGGTGTGCTTTTTCTTGGCTGAGTATGTTTCGCAATTTTTGTACCTGGTTTAGCTAATGCATTCCGAGAATTTCCACTTGCAAGTCTAACAAATCTGTATGCCGTGAGCGATAAAATAAAAGCTACATAACCGATAAGCTCAAAAAGTCTCCAAATCCAAGGACATGAAAATAACCATCCAATAACAGCAGATGTACCCATATTTAACTCAGAAAGACGCATCGTTTCAGAAAGTCGCATAAGAAATTACAATATTTGCTATTACAAGAAAATGAATTGTTTGTCTGATCTGATTTATAACACTGGTTAAGAGATAAAGCATTGTTATGGGTGTGCATATTGTTATATCTTTTCATTATTCTGCAGTTAAGTTCCCAACAGTGCTAGGCATTCATTTTTAAAGATATTTAAGAAACAATAAAAACAAGATAACAATTGATGTTTGAATTCAATAGTTAGTTGATATTGGAAATGAAACATCGATTCCAATCTCATCAAGTTTAAACATTTCAAAGAATAATACCCTTCACAAAAATATCAGTTCCGTGTATGGTACTTATAGAGCTTCCCATAGGGCTGAAAAATTAGTTAGGGGCAGGGGATGATATCGATTCAATCTCATCAAGTTTAAACATTTCCGAGAATAATCTTCAAAAATATAATATCGGTGCCGTGTATGATACTCATACGTGGTAATGATAGAGCTTCCCATAGAGCTGAAAAATTGGTTAGGAGCCGGGGATAATATAAAAAAGGGTGCACCTGGTTTTATTGTTGAAGGAATTCTTCGTACAGACAATCAATTTTAGATTACGAAAAATAAAACCTGAGCTTTTGAACCATATGCAATTGTCTTTACAAGAAAAATAGATTAAAGTCTAGTTGACGGTGCGGCCTAGGGCTTGGCATTAGTTGGGCGATTGTATGAGTGATACGCTCTAAATTTTGATCAGCCCGCTCTTCTTTTTTACTATGCGGATTAACAAAATGTAGGTTGGGGACCAACTCTTTCCAACTTGGCGACAAAAAGTTGACGCCAAGTTGCTATAAAAAATGCTACTATAAATCTGTTTATAAAAAGCAAAATATATTTTTTTGTGTTTGATAGTGCTTATAGTCGATAAATCCGGTTTCAACTCGTCCTAAATAAGTCCTTCAATAAAACAGGGATGACAGACGTGTTAGGACCAAGGGCTTCATGGATTCACTGTGACTTATAGGAAAGCCGTCAAAAAACATGAAGCTATCTGTCATATTTAAGTACTAATATAATGAAAAATAATGCAGCGGCGTGCGATTATCATTTTCCAAAGAAATGTAATAATTTTCACAAAATGAAATACAATTTTTGAAAAACAAGAACATGTTCTGTGTGCATGTATTACTTATTCTGTGTGCATTAAGACTCTCCTGCAAGAAGGTAAGATTTCAGTAATTTATCTGATGTCAAGAAGCTTCCCTTAACATTCTGTGGTCATAGATGGCTAGAGAATGTACGAAACGCTACAAAGGATGAGTTCATTCTGGTAAAGTTTAATTTTTTCTTAGCTATGGCAAAATTATTGCAACCATTCCTTGAATTTTATCAAAATGATAAACCACAGTTGCCTTTTTTTGGAGATATGTTAAAGCTTGTAAAGCAATGTGTGGAATACTTTAATCTTCTAAAACCAGAAGAAAAAGTTAATATAAGTACCATTCAGAAGCTTTCCAAATTTGATTTTTCTGGCTAATTGTTATTCTCCTGTGGACAAAATCAATATAGAGTTCATTGGGGAAAAGAATAATAAACGAAAAGTTAAAGGAGAAAAATAATGCCTTGTGCTGCCTTTGATTTGCAGCGTGATTGCAGAAATTTTGTTATACAAATGATACCTCTCATGGCTAAATCTCCTGTAGCATATTTGCTTGTTCGAAATGCTTCATGTCTTGATCCTAGATGTACGGTTAAAGATCAGACCAAGTGCATGAACCCTGTACTATCGCACTTTACACAGAAAAAGATTTTACTACGGAACCTCGACCCGCCAAAACTTTGCAACGGCACAAGGCTGTGTGTAAAGAGGGTACTGGGCAATGTATTTGAAGCGACTATCTTAACAGGAAAGGGAGAGAGTATAACAATTTTTATCCCACGGATACCACTTTCCGACGGATCTCCCTTTTAACTTTAAAGAGATTGCAATTTCCAGTGAGACTTGCTTTCTCGATCACAATCAACAAGTCACAGGGGCAGTCTATTAGGTACTGAGGAGTGGATTTGAGATCGCCATATTTCTCCCACGGACAACTCTATGTTGCTTGTTCAAGGGTGGGTTTACCCAAGGATTTATTTATTCTTGCTCTTGGAGGTGAAACTAAAAATGTTGTTTATAATCAAATTTTGTGTTAAATTAATACAAATAATAAACAATACAATAATACTTGTATTATAGTGAATTTGTAAAAGATTTTACTTTATAATTTGTATACTATACTTATACTTTTAAAAACCTGTAAATAAAATTACTTTGATTTTACACTATAGATAGATTTGATTCCTTTTCCTGTCTAATAGAAGATTGGGATAAATAAATACCCGGGAAACGCCGAGCAACAGCTAGTTGTAAAAATAATCTTTCAACCATACAAATTCATAACCTCAAAACCTATAAACGAAAATTTAATTTTATTCAAAATGCGTAAACCAAATTTGATCCTATACAAGCCTATTTATGGGGTTATCGCAAGTTGAAAAAGTTGTATAGGGATCGATGCGAACTTCTGTACATGGATACTGATTCTTTGTACATTTCCATTCAAACTGATGGTGCATTTTTGGATCTGGAAACGATCTTGAATGGTAATTTCGATTTTAGCAATTATCCTCAAGACCACTTTTCCAATGATTCAAATTGAGGTAAATTGGGATTTTTAAAGAGTGAAACAATTCAACAAATTCGTAGGGCTAAAATCGAAAATATATGCGTTTACATATGACAATAGCTGTAAAAAGACTGCTAAAGTGAAAAATCTGTGCTAAAAACTTACTTTTAAAGCATAAAAACATTTTAAAAGACGAATCATGTTCCAGACAAAAACAATTTTCTATTGTTTCCAAGAAACATGTACAGATTGTCGTTAAAGATAAGATTGGACTGCCTTATTACGATAAGAAATATACTGTAGACGATGGTATCAATTTATCAGCTTATGAACATTACTTAACTGAAGATAAGAATGATAAAATGTAAAATTTATTGGAAACATTAAGGTTGAAAACATATTATGTAAGCATTCTAATTTGTGTCTTTATGAATGTATTGTGTCTTTATTATGTGTTGCTGGGTGCAACCTAACATTCATCTTCTGATTGGCCCCCGGGATGGGAGAAGACGCCCATGCATTGATTAATCATCTGATTGGTCCATTGATTGATCATCTGATAGTAGTAGACTTTGGCGATTTCAGCACTTTGTCGCCAATCTATGGAAATACACTTTCACAGACCTAACTTGTCATAAGATCTCATCGCCAAACGAAGCGATGAGGTACCAAATCAGCCAAGCAAGTCACTTTTTCAGAGCAGTCACGTGACTACTAGTCGACATGTTGGTTACACTTTTTGAAGCAACTCAATAGCAATTCTCAGTCTACTTATATTTTAAGTCTATGGTATCGCACACTTCGTCAACCGCCCTCATCTACTTCGAATCATTCGCCATCATGTCTTTTCATACACACGCACTCATAACACCCTCGCGATGAAAGAACGCAACCACACACATTCCACTTAGTAGAGGGAATACAGATGTTAGCACAGTAATACTACTTCAGGCAGTCCAAATGGCATCACTTTCCTTTGATATGGGTGGAAAATGCTGTCAAAACTTTGCTGTCGCCTTTTTATTTTATATCCCCTGAAATCCAAGCGAGTTAACCACTCGACCGTCCCCACAGTAAACTCCTGCATGTCCCTCATATGATAACAGGACACTTTTGTCATCAGATTTAGCACCCTATAGTTAATGCACATTCTGATCGAGACATCCTTCTTCGCGACACATGCAATGGGGTCGTTAACTTCTGTATTTGATGGCTGCTCAAGTCCTAATTCTAAAAGTTTTTGCACTTGCCTATCGTTTTCTGAACGGTAGGCTATTGAAATACTGTAACTATGATTTTCTCCGGATGGAGAGCTAGGCAATAATCAGATCTTGTACTCACTTTTCCCCACCGCTTGTACAGGAGGGCTAAAAAGTGTCGAATTTGCATAAAAGTCTTCAATTCTATCTCCTGCGTAAGATAACCCTCCTGGTGGTTGTCTCGACGAGGTATCTCGTCATTAGCAAAACTGACAAGGTATTGATGAATCGGATATCTCGTCATTACAAAAAAAATGACCAGATCTTGATCTCGTCATGAAGAGAAATCGGCAATGTCTTGAAGAGATATTTCGTCATTAGTAAAATTGGTCAGATCTTGGTGGACGAGATATCTAGTCGAAATCATTAGGAGGGTTAAATGCAGTGTCGTGATCGCTGACTTCTCGGGCGAAACCGTCTTGACCAGAGCCTTGGGTTCTTCCTTTTTCTATGGGCTGTGAAATTCTTCACCTTCAAAGATTACATTTATTGCGTTAGAAACAACCACAAATTATCTTATCTTGTTTTGATAAATGTGCTTCACCTTATTGTGTAGCATCTTTATAAACAATGAATGTTCATTCTTTTGTGCCTCAATGATTCCGGGTTCTTGCCATCTGGCCAACAATTTGTTAGTCGAATCAGAACGATGACTTTATTTTTCCTGACTTGAATCTTTCTTGTAGACCCTTAAGTTGTAGTAAAAGGCCATTTTCTCTTCTATTTGAGACATTATCTTGGCCTTCTCCAGATAGACGTGTACTGGGGTTGAATCCAGTTGCAAACTCTTGTTTTCCCGTCCAAGTATTCTTGAGAATAGACAAATAACCTGACTTCCGATCGTATGGTAATTGAAAAAGTGCTACACATGTTCGGGACCTCTCTGTACGCCTATACCATGAATGGTATTTTGATGTGCCAAGTGCGTGGTTCTTTCTTAATGGTGTGATGCTACATACTCTTTAACCAATCAAAGAAAGAAACCATTTGAAGCTAAAATGGTCGGGCATTTGCATTCCCTGGTTGGCTATTTGTGGTGAAAATCAAGGACGTTAAAATAGAAACTGACGTCTCACTCAGATTCACATGTAAAAAAATGGTTGCTTTTGCTTCAGACTTTTATCAATTTTTATTTATATTTTGCATCGAATTTTAATTACTTTTCCAGGCTTCTGGATGTACATGAACACTAAGCGATTGGCTATTACAAAAAAGAAAATTTATTTTTAAAAATCAATAGGCATGAGTTACAATTGCATGAATGGAAAATTTGTCTGCAACTTTATTGTTTGTCCAAATCAAACAAGCTTGATGTATATTCATCACATTTTTTAAAAGTACAAGAGATGCCGCTTGCTGTGTGTGAAATGTGTGGTTAGCAATATGAATGAATATTTGTGAATTGAGTAAGCAATCTGCATTTATTTTGGATCCTCGCTGAGGCTTTTCAAATCTCGGAGCAAAATTTTTTCAAATGTTGCATCTTTGGGTTCTTCTTCCTCTCCTATTGGATCAAAACTGAAAAATAAAAGGAATAATAAAAGATTTTGAAGTTTTATATGGGTAAAAACTGTTATTGAAAATTTCCATCTTTCTTTTTAACATGGTTTTCAAGTATCAATGCATAAGTACACTGACAAGGTAAAGGATATTAAACAAGCAAATAATTAGAAGTCACGCTTTCTGATAAACTGAGCCCGGATATTGTTCACATAAAAATTACGCACATAAATCACAAAAAACAGTTCTAACGATAACAAGAACACAAATTCTAAAGATATCACTTTTGCCACAACTTGACATCTAAATAATAAAAACAAAAATAAAAAACTGCAAACGAATCTTAATTCTTCTAGAGCTAAAATATCAATGCGCGCAAACGATAATTATCTGGCCCGCACGCATAAACATCTGCCCGGCGTTGCAATAGTAACTATTCAATATTAGAAATATAATAGAAATAAAGCACGTAAAAGAAAACCTAATCTACAATTTCAGCAATGCTCAGTTTGAAACATTGCATGACAGGCAAAACACAAATTTGATACACATCTCTTAAAACTTCCAGCTTTCTCTTTCGTCCACACAAGGACTACTCTTATTTTATTATCTTGTCTTGATATAACTTCTTGAACTTCTTCCTTAAAGCCACTTCCACGGTGGTAGTTTCTCCTCTTTAACTAACATCATTGTACTTTCTCTTACGTCGTTTTCAAGAATTGCATCTTTTATCTTTGCTGTAAGTGATTTACGTAATCACGTTTCGAAATGTACTGACTGACCTTTCTGGTATGCTGTCAACGGGAGTGTGTTATCTGGGTTATCTAAAAGTTCTGGTTAAACCATTGCCTTTATGGGTCGTCCTATTAAGAAATGACTAGGTGTTGGAGCCTCGAATTCATTGGTGTCCGAAGAAAAAGTAATCGGACGTGAATTCAAAACCACCTCTATCTAGGTGGTTACCGAAGCAAATTTGTCATATATGTATAATCTGCACCACCCATAATTCTTATCAGGCGAAATTCAAAGGACCACTCCGTATTTCCAGAGTCCACCAAAATTGGGAGTCCTGGGAGGAATAAATTTCCAGTCAACTCCTTCAGAAGATAAATAGCCCTCTAGATTTTCGTCTGAGTTGATTGTTAGATGATACTAAAGTTTCTGAATGAATATGGAGCTTAAACCTCGCCTTGCAAAAACCGCTTTAAGGTAGCGATAATTGCTTCTGAAGTTAAGTCCAAGACTACCTCTAATGAACAGCTCTTGTTGATATACAAATGAAAATGGCAACATATTTTTTCTAGTCACCCTTCCGTTGACTTATTTTACAAAAATGGGGCCACAAAAATCTACTCCAGTGTTGTTAAAGGATGAAGACATCTCATCAGTTGTTACTGAGTTGGCCCTACACCACACAATACAATCATGTATTATTCTTTTAGTTAAGTCCTTTCCACTTAAAGGCCAGGACTTGTCTTGCATTATGAAAAAGAGATTGAGGACCAACGTGGTAGTATTTTTTGAGAAAATATTCCACAATTACTCTGCTTAGTTTATGTATGTTCCTTGGTAAAATAACTTGGTGCTTTTGTTAGTAAGGTAAAACAGAATTATTTAATAGAGCACCTACACTTAAATGTTATTCTTATCCAAAAACGGGTTCAAAGATTTTACCTCACTATTGCCGTTTTACTTGTTTGCCTTTCTTCATTTACGTGTTTCATCTTTGACTTCATGCTGCTTCGCCAATTGCAGGAGCTCCATTTCTGCTTTTTTAAGTTCTTCTGCTGTTTGTTGTCCAGATTTGCTCTCTTGGGAACATTTTGCATTATTGTAGAACCTGAAAATAAAACTTATAAGTTCGTCAAGTAATCCATTGAAGAGTTGTTTTCCGACGATAAGAATGTTAGAGATGGGCACTGATAATTAATTACGGTTTGATTGCTTGACACTAAACTTGCTTTTACTTCTAGAAGATACATTTCATCTACGTTTTGAACTGATACTTTGCAAGATACATCGCTAGAACAAGCTTCTTTGCTCAGAAAAGATGATCCATGTCATCACAACTGATTCGAAATCGCTTAGGATCGGAGCCTCGTGAAAGAATGTCGACAGGATTGTTTTCAGATGATACGTGTCTCCACTCATAATCGAAGGTGGATTGCTGTATAATCGCAACGTGATTACCTAGGAAAGTCTTCAGTTGGTGAGAGGGGGTCTTTATCCACACAAAGGCTATGGTCGAATTATACCACAAAATAAACTTAACTTCAGTAAGTTGTAAAGATAAGAGCTTTTTTATGAGTACTGAGTGAGGAAGCATGCACAAAGCTCCAGTCGAGGAAACGTTACCGTTTTTATTGGGGCTACTCGGGATTTACTGCAAAATAGTTGGCAACTGCTTGTTTCATCGTTTTCTCGTGGTCTGGATGTAAAGAACCACTCCATACGCTGATTGCGACTCGTCGACAAATCCATGCAGCACAATTTGGTTGCTCTTTGCCAGTAGACAATGTCTGAGTACCTTAATGTTTTCCACTTCGGAAAAAGCAGACACGCAGACCACAGCCAGTGCTTGGCTTCGGTAGGAGGAAGTATAGCATTCCAGTCAATCTTTAAAAGGCACAACTGCTGTAAGAAAATTTTTGCTTTCGATATGATTGGTCCAATCAATCCAAGTTGATCAATCTTGCAATAGTTGACAATACAGTGCTTTTGGTGATCGTTTCTTTATTTATAGTATCTTGTAAGTGAAACGATCCCAATTCGATCCAGTGTTTCAAAATTTCATTTCGGTAGATTCGACGGTGTCGAAGGTACAATCACTTTCTCCAAAGAAATATCATTCAATAGTTCAGGATGATTATTGTACCACTCAGTAGCTTCATACATCCGGATTGCAGAAGCTCGATAATTTAACCAACCGTTGTACTGGATTAACAAAATCTGTTGGCACATCTTCTCGATATCTGCTGTGAAAGCGTACGAATAGTTTCCGAATATGGCCATGGTAAAAAATAAATCGTCTTGTACTGCATCCTCCTTTCAGTAAAATATCATCCAACGATAATCCTGTAGTGGTTTTTGCTGAAGCATCAATAACAACACGTAACTTCGTGGTGTTTTCATTTGGTTTTTGAATTCCATGGTGAGGAATATAGTAAGCACCTTGAGTTTCAGTTTTAATTTCTTCGACTTAATACGAAGTTCGTATTTTTCCATGTCCTCTAATTGCAGTTTTTGGGTACCTTTGGTTCATGTTTCAGTCGTCTGCAGATTGAATGAGTCTTATTTCCTCTATTTCTCTTGAATTTCCAAGATGTTGACTTTCTTTCTCATTCATAGGCATTTTAACAACGTAGAGTCCATCTGCCTTTCTTTGGTGTGACTGAATAAAATGTTCCTCGCAGTATTTCTCTTCATTTAAAATAGATCGTTGTGTTGCTCCAGTATGACGCTAATTAAAATGCCTACCTACCTCTCTTTATTTAATTTGAATGGTTTTTCAAACGTTTTAATCTCCCAAAATTTCTTCAGGATACATCAAGATAGTCATTTTCAGTTGAAAGTCCTCAGTACAATCTTATATCAATATTGTAACTAGAACCGCTGATCACATAACCAAAAACTGTTAACTGTAAAACTGATATGCCCACTGCGTTAACAACCTGCGAGTTGTAGGTAGCGCAGGTTTGACTACTCCCTGGGTGTATTTCTCTCTTCTGTCAGCAAACCTTTCCTTCTGTGTGTATGTCCATTACTTGATGTTGTCTGTCTTGTGCCTGGCGGAGCTTGGCCAAATATGGCCCTTGCACTATAAAAACTCAACACTGTTTCCTGAATGTGAACTATGTGATTATCTTTGAGTCGAATCTGACTTGATTTCTAAACTTCGAAGAAAATATCTGCTCTCAGCAAAAGATCTATTTTCCCTGGTTTTGCAAATTCTGGATCTGCTAAAGGAATATTCTACCGCAAGTTCTTCCAAGAAATTTTTACATATCTGGACGACGTGATACCCATAACTTTAGGCACAATAAATTCCACTTTCTTTACAAAATTACCTTCGAAGTTTTGAAATACTTGCACTAGTTTTAGCTTTTATCGAAATTGTTCCTTTCGACCTCCAAATTGGAGCTAGTATCCTTTCTTGGTTCAATCCCAACAGGATTGCATGTTTGGAGAGGGAGGTGCCAGCACAGGTGTTGCCTCGTCATCTGACCGTGGTTCAAAATTACTTGTTGTCCTCGAATCTTTCCCTTTGGGATTGATCCTTGACCGTCACCATAGCCCGTTGTGTTGCTCCAGTATGACGTTAATTAAATACCTACCCAACAGGATGGCACATTTTTTCGTCATGAAATTGATTTGACTTCCAGAGTCGAAGATAGCTCGACACGGAATCAGAACTCCTTGGGCAATCCAAAAGTGAATTATTGCATTGAGGAGCAATAGTTTTCTTAAATACAGGATCAGTAACATTAGCACAATTTGCTCCTTGGCTGATTGAATCCGGGGTTGCAGCTGATTGTGTAACGCCGTTTTCAATTCATGAGGGTTCTACGAAAGAATTTCTTTAATTTTGTATATTTTGGTTCCTATTTTCATATGAAGCAAGTGGTGCCCATAGGGAAATGTAAAGGTACTGAGCAATGGTAACTTTTTTATGTGTCCAGAATCATGTGACCAAAACCAGTAGCAACATGACCCTTAGACTACTTTCTTCTGCTGGGTAGAACCTAACATTCATAATTTGATTGGCCTACGGGACGGAAGATGTCATTCCATTGATTCATCATCTGCTTTGTTCATTGATTGATCATCTGATAGTAGTAGACTTTGGCGATTTCACCACTTTTGTGGCCACTCTATAGAAATGCGCATTCACACACCTACCCTGTCATGAGATACTATAAGGGGCCATCGTGAGGGAACGGGCCAGAATCTGCGGCGCTACGGTCGTTTTTACTTCACGAAATGGGGGCTATCGTTCCCGTTTGTTCTCGCAGACATGCATGCTTTAGAAGGTGCTCGAAATATACAAATATTTATATTTCTTCGTATTTTAAAGTAATAATTGATTCAGACCGTTCCTGAACGGCATGATGGGTGTACATAGTAAAAGAAAAAAAGGGAGGCTTCTTCTCTTCTGACTTCACGGTATATGAGTGAGTTACTTTTATGGAGATTCATTAGACTCTTTTAATTGTTAATGTAGTAAGTACAAATGATACGAGAAAGATCACATGCCATTTCGATAAGCTTGAATAGAAAGAACATTTTCAAGAGCCCATCCCTCCGAGCAGTGATTAGGGGCGCGCAAGTAACGGATGATCTTAATTATTTCAATCTAAAATGGAAGGTATAAGATCGTTTCGTTTTTACTTTAAGTACATGTATATCCCCTTATATAAACACTGGTTTGTACCATAGCTGTAGTCTGTTCTCATCTAGTTCAGTTTCACTGGCAGTTGTCTCGCAATTGTACGTTTATTTTTTAACAGTTCGAATTTTTTTGGTTCTCAATTATTAAGCTTTGGTTCTCAATTATTAAGGTAAGCTTTACTTACTTTAACATATTTCATACTATCATTTAAGTAGTCTGTAAGACCAGACCGATAGCTTAGAGGCTCGCTTCGGGCAATATTGTCAAATGATTGGGTCAATTACAATGTTTCCATACGCTACATGCTAGAATCAGAACATAATCTGAAAATTTTAAGTCTGATAAAGCTACAATCAAAAAGCAGTGGTGGCTTCCAAATAAAAGACTAATTTTAGGGATTCGGCTGTAGGAACTTTAACTGACATACCAGATCTGTTTGAGGAAATCATTTACAGCTGTAATAATGTTAATGTTTCAGATGATATTCTGCTTGTTCTAGTGTATATATCTGATTATGTTGCCAAAAAAGTGCAACATCAACTGAATTGTGAGATGTGCTGTTTGATCTTGTCAATTGAAAAAGAACTAACTTATGAATGTTCGCGTAAAAATTTATTCACCAATATTTAAAATTAAGTTATGGGATGGCCTTAAATGGCCTAAGGAATTTACGGTACCACTGATTGTTTGTACGTATCAGATTTTTAATGAATTAATGAGTAGTATGAAGACTTTCTGTCACACAAATTTCAGAAAAGATTGTTGGTTGAACTAACTCTACTTGTAATAGGTACTTTCAATGAAATATCTGCAGAGTGCCACATCTGTATAATGCCATAAAAATTTATCATCAGAAAATGTGTGTGCATAATGGCAAACATTTTCCTTAACAATTATTATTAAGCAAAATATGACCTGCTGAAAAAGACGCAAAATAGAAAAACTTGCAATACTTAAAAATTTAAAACATTGCGTCGCGGCTGTAACCTATAACTAAAGAAAAAAAAATAAAAGTTTGACTTTTAGAGATCATGATAACCTGACAACGTTTTGCTTATAATTTAAATTACTGTATTACATCATCACCATCAATATGTATAACCATTATTTAAAAAAGATTGTTATCAGCTTAAAATTTAACTTCAAAAAATTGGTTTTGAGCTATTTAAAATTCCTACTACTTTTTAAATTTCAATATTCCTTTTTCTCGAATTTTTTACTGTGTGTAATTTGATTTTCTACAAATTTTGGATTATTTTCAACAATTCACATGCATTAGCTATTGAAAAATCGATAATTTCCCCCCTTACATTTATAAATCATATAAATTATAATAAATATATTGATTTCTTTTATCTTAAAAACTGTTATATTAAAATGTTAATTGTTGAGAAAGAAAATTTAAAAGTAAAAATAGAATTTGTAGGTGTATTTTCTTTAGTTAAAATATTTTCATAGGAAAAAGAGTTATATTTTGACAGGCTACCACCTTTATATACCGAAAATTCCTTAAAATTTAATTATTGAATTTCATTCGCCTCAGACAAACACAATTTTGTTAAACGTCTTTAATCTGAAAGAAATTTCAGAGCACTATTTGATTTACAGAGAAAGTCCCTAGGGTTTAATAAGTGAACAGTCAAATTAATAATTCTCAATAAAAAGTGAACAATCAGAAATACAAGCTTTAACTATTGTAAAAGATTACTTATAAATCATATAAGTATGGATTTATTTCATTTTTTACATAAATAGAACTACAGTTTAGTACTATTTTTTAAGCTGTCAAGTTATCCAAAAATCTATTTAATTTCGTAATTTATCCTAAAAATAAGTATTACGTAAATCAAGACAATGAATACTATTAAATAGGAAAGGGATCGAAAATATTTTTGGCTACATTTACTTCAATTTGAATTTTACAAGAAAGAGGAAAACATTCCCATCAGTTGTCACATAAACATGGTCAATGAAGTCTTTTAAACTCTTCTTTAATCACTGAATGACTTCTTTAAAACTGCTTCTATTCATTCCAAAATTCAGCACACTTATTTCTAAAGGTCAAAACTAATGTAAGACAAGTATTCAACATTTTAACGAATTACATGGTACTGGGATTTCTCAACGAAAATTGCTCCAAACACTTTATGTTAATCGCGGAAATACAAAGGAAAGAATATTTTATGAGTGAAAATTAATCCGAAATTAACAACAAAAAGATGAATCTGTATGGTTTCAAATCTTAGAAAAAATGGATTGATGGATTTGCTTATATCGATATTTTACTATCTATTTCCGTCTGTAATCACGGACTCTTCCTTGCTAATTCTTCTCTCCAATGGCCCCCATTTCGTGACGTCACAGAAGCTGTACTCAGGCCCGTTCCTTCACGATGGTCCCGTGCTATATCGCCAAACGAGGAGATAAGATAACAAATAGGCCAAAAAAGACAATTTTTCACAGAACAGTCACGTGACTACTAGTCGACACATTGGTCACACGTTTTGAAGCTCCTGCCAGTAGAAATACTCAATCTACTTATATTCCACGCCTATAGCCTTTTGGTGCATATATTGCAATTGAATTTAGATTTGCATTCAAGGGCTTTATGAGAATTCCCAAGACAATTAAGACACAAGTTATGACGTTTGATAATATCGAATCTTTGTGCTCATTTTTTTAAATCTAAACATTTATAAATTGGATGTGGCTTTTTACACAAAACACAATTTGAATGGGTGTTGGAGTGAATTCAAAAAGTTTTAAGACTTGATAATGTGTTTAGAATAAACTGGAATTGAACTTGAAACTTTCAAGTCTTCTAAAATTTGGCATCGCCTTTTCAAAAAGTCAACGAAATCATTCCAGTTTGATAAGTCAGTTGACGCTAATTTTATCTCCAACTGTTTTGTTCCTCGTCTACCCTTTGTAGAACGTGATTTATTTTCATAACTTTACTTAATTCGTTTTACTCCAGTTTTAGCGATTTGAAAGCTCTAAGATTTTTAAGTAATTTATCCAGTAAGCCACTTAATTCTCTTAAATTCAATTGTTATCTTGTCAATATTCATTAATTCATTTATGTGACCATTTACAATGAATCATTTGTGTTATCAAATCGTTCTTATAAGTCCTTTAATAAAGAATCGTGAATTCTTAGTTCTTTGAATTTCTTCTGCTGTACTGTTAAGGCCGATTGCAAATAGTCAAGTTTCTGGTGTTCTGATAATTTGTTATCTTCTGCAATAAATGAAGCAAATTGAAGTTCTAATAGATTCCATTCTTCATATGCACCAGAGAATTTAGGGAAGGGAATTGCTGGGAGTTTTATTGTTAATCTTGAATCTGTTTTCTAATTGGTTTATTAGTGGGTGACTCGACACTTGTTTTGTTACATTTTATAATAAACAAGGAATCTAAATACGTTTTAAGCTTACCCACAATTTTCAACTTCTATTTTCAATTTGCTGTTTCTTATTCAACTAGATTTTCATCTTTGATTTCTTTGTAGTATTCCAACCTCAGATTTTCTAGTTAATCTCTGAGCTTCTGCAACTTACCTCATTTCAACTGTAGCTGGATTGCATCAGCTTCTTCAGCCTCTATAAATTTGACTCTTAAGGTTCCCAAGCTTGCGATTAAGCTTTTTAACTCGGGACATCTTGCAACTCACTCAAAAGGTTCTATTTTAATTAGAACAGACGATATTTTCCATCAGGTAATCGTTGATAAGCGCTCTGGCTCAGACTAGGACCAGCATGTCCTGTACAATGTAGTAGGTTCAAATAAGTGGACTGCATAATTAAAAAATTTATTTGTTTACAAAATTCTATGTACATTAACAGAGGCCGTGACTCTTAAATAATGATTCCATGCGGAACGCTTCTATGCGTCCGTACAAAATTTGCACTAATGCGAAAAGATCGATATACAGCTAGTCGAAGAATTCTTAACACGAACAGTTCTACGATAACAAGAACACAAAATTCTCAAGATATTTTTTAAACGTTGCCACAATGGGTATCTAAAGAATAAAAATAAAAATAACGAAACTGCAAACGATTCTTAAGTCTTCGCGAGCCAATGGGCGTGCAATCTATTGGCAAATTTGGAGAGTGGGGTGCCAGCTCAGGTGTCATCTCGTCATCTGACCGTGGTTCAAAATTACGTGGTGTTGTCCTCGGATTTTTCCCTTTGGGTTTGATCCCGGACCATCGCCAATAGCCCGTTGTGTTACACCAGTGTGACGTTAATCAAAATGCCTACCTACCCGCAACGATAATTATCCAGCACACCTCACAAACATAATATCTATACCATAGAACAGAAATAAGTGTTGCATATGTGGCACGAGTTGTGTAGGTAGCCGTTCTAATTATCGTTTGAGTGGAGTGTAGCGGAACGTGTTTCTTGTATATATTCCGGATGTGACGTCAATTGACTTGTTTCAATGAAATAGACGGATCATGTGAGCGGAGTCACTGTCGAAGATCTCTGAAGGGTAAGTCACAAATCGACTTAGCCGATTGGCTATAGAAGCGCAGGCTAGTGTTTTTGATCACGGTGGATAATCACTTTAACCAATCAATCATTTAGAACTCATGATTTTACCCACAACCACGTGATAGATCTTCAAACCGAGCAACTGGAAGTAATAACATGAAGCTGCGGGCACATGCTCCGTCTATTTCATTTTAAGGTCGATGACTTGTTTTGGGGATACGATCATCGACCTTAAAATGAAATACGAGATAAACATTTTAAATTACCCCCGATATGTATCATCCCGCGAGCATTTGGACAGCAACAGTAAAATCTTCTCAGACGGTCTGTCTTGTGTTACTACATCCATATTATCCGATTTTCTAGGTATCCGAGGTGACCTCTGTTCGCATAGCCTCGAATAATCAAGGTTATACTGTACTTGTGTTGAAAGCACTCATCGTTTTGTCAACTTATATTTAGAATTTGGGAAATTCTGTCTATCCTTTTGTTAGCACCTCATCAGGTATGTTTTCCTTGAGGTTATTCTGAGAACCCTCTTCAATATTTACTGTATCCTTGCTTTGAAAAGGTATCCATCAATCATGGGCTCAGTCATACAGCTTGCAGCGCTTTCCATTACTGTTTCTGATAATTATCAGAACATAATCATAGAAAATTATATGAGTAACTTGTCTTACTCATACATTTTCAGATGTTGGCGTTTGTCAGGGTTCCTGCAGTCCTTGAAAAGCTATAAATTTTACCTTCGACGTTTTTGAAACAAAATTTTACTTGTAAACTCGTACATTTTCCCCTTTCGAATCAAATTTGCCTGTTCAATTTGTACATTTTCCACTTCCAAACCGAATTTGCCTGTCCAATTCTTACATTTTCCGCTTCCAAACCAAATTTGCCTGTCCAATTCTTACATTTTCCGTTTCCAAACCAAATTTGCCTGCTCAAATCGCACATTTTCCGCTTTTAAACAAAATTTGCCTGTAACCCAAAACTTCAAATTCCCCACCTTTTTATCTTGTTCTGCTTTGTAAAGTGTAAGGTGCTTATTGGTTTAATAATTTTATTTAAATTTACTTGTTCAGTATACTCGCCTTATAGCTACCCTCGATTTAACGACTTTCTGAGATACAATGACCAATTCAGAAGGCCCTATGAGAAGAATTTTCAGTGTAAGCAAACAAGGACAGAAAGTGTATATTTTACTACTGCTACCCAAATGGTCTCATGTCACATATCGGGGATACCTTAGAAATAGTTTATCGCCGTTTAGTCGAAATTTGGCATTTAATCTAATTGGTTTTGAACAATCAATTGTCATATCAATTTAAACTTAATTCTTTAAAATTTTTATTCACAAAATGCTGAAATCGTATTAAAAAAACAAGGACGTCATGCTCGGAATACGTACAGGAAACACATTCCGCCGTAGAAACACTACCACCACCTACAGACTAACTTGACAGAAAATATCTGTCATGAATACGTGTCGTAATTGCGTTTTGGTAACATGATTCCTAACTGGTGACTTAACTTGCCATGGTTGGTTGGGTTTAATTGCACAAGGTCCAAAAACTTACAAGCTTGGCATGTTACTCGAATAAATATTCGGCATGTCGCTTATGAGAAGCATTTTCTTGTCAAGATAAATGTTTTTGGCTGCAGTGTTTTCGCGGAAGAACGGGCTCCCTGATTACATTCTTTATTGGGCAATATTCTGTCTTGTGTTTGGCACAGCTTGTCCGCTTTTGGACCTTGTACCATAAAACCCAAACCAACCCTGTATACCTTCCGGACGTGGCGTACCTTGGCTTGTTTTTCGAATACGATTTCAGCACGTCGCCAATAAATATTCCAAAAAATGAATACCTAATTGATATAGTATGACAGTTGATTGGTCAACGCCAATAAGATTAAACGCGAAACGATAAACTGGATTTTAAGAAAAATTATATGTATCATGCGAGAACATTTTGACAGTGGAAGTAAAATAGTAGCTTTCTGTCTGGTTTGTTTGCTCTATAAATACCATAGAGGATATATAAAGTTAGGGTGAGCAATGGTAACCTTTTTATGTGCCTAGGATCATGTGACCAAAAGTAGTAGTAATATGATCCTTAGACTACTTTCGTCAGCTGAGTGGAATCGAACAATCATCTGATTGGTTTACGAGACGGAGGTAATGACCATCCATTGATTCATCATCTGATTGGTCTGCGCGACATAGTGGTAATTTTGTCGCCACACTTTTAAAATGAGCTTTCAAACACCTATCCAGTTATTAGAGGTTATGTCACTAAACGAGGCGATAAGACACCAAATCGGCCAACCAAGTCAATTTTTCATAGGGCAGTCATGTGACTACTAGTCGACATGTTGGTCACATGTTTTGATGCTCTTCTCAATAGAAATGCTTAGTTTATTTGCATCTCACATTGGTAAATCCCTCTCAAATTAAAAATCAACGTTAACATGGTCAAAACGGTGATAGCGGAAGTATTTTATTCCCCTGTAGTTTGTTTACACTAAAAAACCTTTCATAGAAAACTTGATGTTTTTCGTGGTTGTTCAACAATCAACTCATTTCATCCACTTACCGATTCAACTGGAGATTTTCATAGAGAGGAAGTTCAGAGGCCCGCTTTGTTTGTCCTTTAATGAGGCGCTGGCGATCCCTAGGAACCGGTGCTGGACGCCTCTGAGAAGCCCTCTGGAATCGACTGGACATGGTCCTTTTGCGCATCGTGCATACTTCCTAGAATGGGGACGTCAAAAGTTCATAAATGTGATTAACATTCAGACATTGCTAACTTGTGAGCGAGATCTATAACCATCAAACAATAATTAGTGCCCAATCAGTGTTCCATAGATTTAAAGTATTAAGTTATCACCTGGATTGCTGTCTTGCGTAAAAATTAAGATGTTAAAACAAATTCTTAATAATTTTATTTTGTGTTTATTATATCCATTACCTCTAAAATTACTTATTCTTGCTAAAATCTTATCTTAATTTTTTTGTAAAAAGAAATTCTGGTATGTGAGGAAGTAAGATTTTAACATTTCTAAATTCAGAGTTCGAATAATTGGGAACCTACCAATAGTATTTTTATAGAAGAGTCCTGTAATAAGAGTGCAAAGTTTCATTGTAGAGTAATCGGTTTTTCAAATACACTGCTGGCCACCCAAATTGCAACACCAAGAAAGACAAGAGATATCACAACAAAATTTATTTTGTAGATAACATGTTGACCAAGTATCAAATGATTAAATTTATAGACTTCTGTGAAGTGTGGTTCCTGCCAAAATCAGTAGCCAGAGTAGCCGCAATTGTTGGAGATCACCGCTGCCACACGCCTCGGCATTGATTCAAAGAGACTTTGGATGTGTTCTTGGGGTACAGCAGACCAAGCAGCTTCCACACGTTGCCAAAGTTGATCTGGTGTGGCAGCTGGGGATGTATTCTGGGTCAATCGTTGAGCAACCATGGACCACATGTTTTCTATCGGCGAAAGATCCGGAGAGCGAGCTGGCCAGGGAAGCAATTCAATCTGGCGATTGACGAAGAACCCTTGGACAATGCGTGCCACGTGTGGTCGCGCATTATACTGTTGAAATATGGCTGTGGGCAAGCCCTGAAGGTAAGGAAGGACAACTGGCTCCAACACCTCGGAGATGTAGCGCTGGCTGTTTAAAGTACCGGCAATGCGTACTAGAGGAGTGCGAGAGTGATATCCAATACCGCCCCATACCATAATACCCGGTGCAGGACCAGTGTGGCGGTGCATAACGCAGCTGTTCAGCATCCTCTCTCCACGGTGTCTCCAGACTCGAATCCGACCATCGTGGTGTTGCAGACAGAAGCGTAACTCGTCAGTAAAGACAATTTCATTCCATTCTGCCGTCCACATCCTTCTTTCATCGCACCATTGGCGGCGGAAACGTCTGTGGTTCTGCGTCAAGGGTAGACGAAGCAATGGACGTCTTGCGGACAGACCACTCTGGCGTCGAATGGTACGCGCAGACACTGGATGATGCGGTACAGACTGAATGTGCTGTGCTATGGTTCGTGATGTGGCTGAGCGATCCGTCACTGCCATACGCACAATATGCCTGTCATCACGTGAAGTGGTGCACTGAGGTGGATGCGATCGAACACGTCGGTCCGTCGTACCCTCCTGCATCCAACGATCACATATCCGCATTACAGTTTGGTTTCGTCCAACACGACTACCGATTTCCCTGAAAGATAATCCACAATCTCGGTAGGCCACTATCCTTCCTCTGTCGAACTCGGATACTTGATCAAAAGATGATCGCTGTTTTCTACGAGGCATAATTGATCGTTGTTTTTTTTAAAAACCACAAGAAAAACACAATTGCCGTACTTGAAATCGTCGAAATCTCCAAGCCTTAAATAGCGCTTTGAAGTGGCGCCACAGGCGCGCGTGATGTGCGTCTGCGCTGAAATTCTAATCATTTGCATATCTCACCTCCGCTAATGCATGTTGTAAATTTCATATTATTTGCATGCTTCCTTCAGGGTGTTGCATTTACGGTGGCCAGCAGTGTATCTTGCGTACCACAAAACTCTAAAATTAATATTTAGGCAACATTGGTTCTTATGTTTAGTTCATAAATATAAAAAATAAGTGATAGATATTTTAAAGTGATTTCTTTTTTATTTAATACAACCATCCATATTATAAAGTTCAATTTGAAAAGAATCCACGAAAAATAAATCATCTGACCTCAGTTCAAAATTACGAGTTTATTCTCCTCGAATTCTTTCCTTCTGGGTCGATCCCGAACTATCGCTAATAGCCCATTGTGTTTCTCCAATGAGACGTTAATTCAACTACCTAACTACCGAGAATTAAATTTTTTACAGAACTTTTATACTTATACCTCTTTCCACTTAAATTTAAGAGTAATTTGCAACGTGGTAACCAGGTTAATCTCAACAGCATCAGGAAATTTGTAGTCGCAGAAGTCATACCCTTAATTCAGAGCACTCCTGACGCTATATTTCAGAAGAACAATGCCGGACCATATGTTCCCAGGAATGTTAAAGCTTTCTTCTCAGCACGGCAGATACTGCCTTTTTCCCTGGCCTCCATATTAGCCAGACTTGGCGCCTTTTGAACATGTCTGGGATTTGTTCATTCGGCAACTAGCCCTTCAGTCCTCCAGCATCAAGTACCAATGTGGACTCGCATAAAGTAGCCTGTGTGGCAAGCAATTCCCCAGGAACACAACCAGCCTCTTTGATTTGATTCCACGATGTATTGCAGCTCGTGGGGGCTTCACAACAAGCTGATTTTTTTCATTTTCTAATTGCTGCATTGTTCCGAAACTTTAATCACTTATGTACAGAAATACACAGTTGAGTCACATTATTATGACCATCAGCTAATATTCGGAATAACCGCCGTGTGTAGCACGAACAGCAGCTACACGGCGTAGTAGTGATTCTATAAGGTTCTGGAAGGTTGGCAAGGGCATCTGACAAGGTTGCAACGTCCATAACAACGGCTAGGGATCTATTACGGCCACACCACTGACCGTCGCCGTAAATCTGGAAACATCTATGGGAATGGTCTCTCATGGTTGTCTCCTTACTGTCCAGATGGTTTTTAGGGGTGCACGACGTCCCCCCGGGATTGAATTGTCTCCCATTGAACTGGCGGGACGAGATACGACACTGGTTGCAGAGCTCGAACTGAGGTGTTTTTTTGGTGCTTAGACGACGGCAGAGTTTTGAGGTGGACCCTTTTTCCTTTTTTGCAGCGCCCACAACCAAGGGACTCAAATCCCTGATTAATTCTGTAAATAATGGTAAATTCATGCGTTTTGAAATAAACGTTAGCATTTGGTAGAAACAAAACAAGATAGGGCTCCTCTTCTAACTTCCGTCCTCTACAAACCCATGACCAAAGCCCAGCTTTTTGCTACTTTTTATACATTCTCGATAATTAATTACAACCACAATTACTAACAAAATGATAGTTCTATTTTAACATCATATCTGCAAAGTAACCGGTTTTAACTTATCAATAACCTGTTAATGTTTGAGTAGAATTCACAAGAATTTGTTCACTCTAAGGACCATACCTGGACTGATCTTCGTTGGACTGGACCTTCACCTGCACTAGAGGTTTCTGCTACTACTTCTGGTGGAACAAGACCTAATTCAGCTGGATCTGGAAAATTAGATAAAACTTTAATGTTGCTGAAATCGTATAGTGTGGCAAACCATAACGAGAGACTACTCTTTAACCCTCCTGGTGGTCTATTGCATCGAAAACTGTCCTGTTGTGGCTAGCCTATAATGAAAAAACCTGTTCCAAATTGTCACCAGTTTTATGCAAAAGGACAATTTCTTTTTCATGCTTGGATTTTTATTCCCTTGGAGTAATAGGACAGTTTTGCCTCGACGATATAACATCATTAGCAAAATTGATCAGTTGGTTGGTTTGGATTTTATGGAACAAGGTCCAGTATTGGACAAGCTGCGCCAAACAGGAGCAAAACTGATCAGATCTTGGTGATTCAGATATCACATCGAGACCACTTGGAGGGTTAAATTAGGTGTTAAGTTAATACTTAAAGCTAATTAGGGTTAAATTAGGTGTTAAGTTAATACTTAAAGCTAATTAGGGTTAAATTAGGTGTTAAGTTAATACTTAAAGTTAATTAGGGTTAAATTAGGTGTTAAGTTAATACTTAAAGTTAGTTAGGGTTAAATTAGGTGTTAAGTTAATACTTAAAGTTAAAGTTAAATTAGGTGTTAAGTTAAACAAAGTACTTCTACAATTGGTGCCTTAAGCGCGGATTCTGGCTGTGAAATTACAGTTCCAAGCCGTAAATTATATCAGTGATTACTAGTTGGAGGGAATTCTCCATGGCGATCAACCACATTGTCTACCTCGAGGATTAATCCGCAATATGTTGAAATTCTACGATGCTGGGCGAGCTTTGGGCTAGTGTAACCTTCGTTTGCGTAGAGTGAGGACTGCGTGAGTAGTGTCATTTGAAAGCTACCCTACAATCACTGGTCTTTAATCGATAAAATTATCCTTCAATAACTATATAAATCTGCATTTGAATCGTTCAAACTGTAAATTTATTGTTGAATACTCACAATAAATAACCTTTCAAACTTCCTATGTCAGCTTCATTCATTCCACAATCCAACATCAGGCCCGAGTATTCACGCCAAATCTTTGGTTTGTGTTCTCGACGTAACCTACCAATGTTTTTAGTATAACAAGAGTTTTTAAAGTTTGATTAAATTATCTATGAATCTTAGTTAAATTTGTAGTGAATTGGCGTTTGGTGATAAAAAACCCCATTCCCCTGCTGTTGGCAATGTTTTCAAAATAAGGAGTTCCACATTAGTTCGTGCCCCTACACCTATACGCAAACAAAATATGTTTAGATAACTTTTTTCAACAAAGGAACTTCAGGCCCGAGTATTCACGCCAAATCTATGGTTTGTGTTCTCGACATAACCTACCAATGTTTTCAGTATAACAAAAGTTTTTAAAGTTTGATAAATTATCTATTCACATATGAATCTAATCTTAATTAAATTTGTAGTGATTTGGCGTTTGGTGATAAAAAAAAACCCATTCCCCTGCTTTTGGCAATTTTTTTCAAAATAAGGAGTTCCACATTAGTTCGTGCCTACACCCAATACGTAAACAAAATATGTTTAGATAACTTTTTTAAACAAAGGAACTGCAGCTAGAACAAAAACTATGCAATGCAGCACGTACCAGCATAATAGTCTTCATAATCCTGTAGAATATCGATGCCGAAAAATATGGCTATTTCTTCTGGATAGCGTAAGTCCATGAAAATAATTACGGCAGTCAAGAGCTCACAGAGAATACCTGTAAAAGCGAAATGTATGGAATATTTAATATGTAACAAAATGTAATAAAGATCCATTTCAGTAGATAGAAAATGCGGGTTCTAAATCAGTGGTGGAGAAGGTGGTGAAATCGAGTGGAGTTGAGTTGTACCGGAAGTGACGTCATAACCGGAAGTGGAGTTGTACCGGAAGTGACGTCATACCTAGTGGAGTTGAGTTGTTAGTTTCGTTTTCAATGTTGAGTTGAGTTTAGTTGTTTTCTTCCTGCTTCGAGTGGAGTTGAGTTGTTAGTTTCGGTTTCTCGGATTTCGTCGAATAACACGTGTTTACGTTTTGGACTTGCGAATTTCAGAGGGATTGGATTTAAGGCGAATTTCAGAGCGGTAGGATTTAAGAGCTGATTTTTCTGTAACTCGTAGCGCCATCTATTAGTACTTTTTGAGTAAAAAAATAATAAAATCTTTAAAACATATTTTTAAAACTAAAAGATGTGATATTTTTTGCTGGGATCGAACTGACTACCAAAAAGTACTCGTAGTCGAGTGTTAGTTGGATGAGAATATAACCATTCGGCCACGAATACCTGGTTACTTACCGAAATATAATCAATTTAAATCTGAATACATTAAGTGCGTAATTGGCTGTTAAAATAGTATAGATTGCTCCACCACATCCATAAGTTCGATCAGTTTTTATCTGCGTTTCTGACATAGAAAGGTGAATGTGGTGGAGAATGACATCATTCCAACGTGTTCAAACGTGGAATCAAACACGTGGTGGAGAATGACGTCAATCTAACGTGTTCAAATGTGGAATCAAACATGTGGTGGAGAATGACGTCAATCTAACGTGTTCAAACGTGGAATCAAACATGTGGTGGAGAATGTGGTGGAGAATGACGTCATTCCAACGTGTTCAAACGTGGAATCAAACACGTGGTGGAGAATGTGGTGGAGAATGACGTCAATCTAACGTGTTCAAACGTGGAATCAAACATGTGGTGGAGAATGTGGTGGAGAATGACGTCAATCTAACGTGTTCAAACGTGGAATCAAACATGTGGTGGAGAATGTGGTGGAGAATGACGTCAATCTAACGTGTTCAAACGTGAAATCAAACACATGTGGTAGGCAATGAAGTCACTCGAGAGTAGAGTAGAGTTGAGTAGTAAGTTTACCTCCGCGTTTCTGACATGAAAACGTGAATGTGGAGAAGAAAAGTTTTAGTACCGAATCTGGCAATGGTATGTAATAAGGTTATTTGTGGACTCGCAGAATGGCAACACCTGGACCCATTCTAACAGGTCTGACCAGTAAGATTCTTTTGACTGCAAAATATCCCAGAGGAGGACGTGTCGCTGCCCTGAAATCTTGGAAGTGATATCACTTGTATCTTCAAACGTGTTCATTCCTGTTCCTTAGTGCTTTTAGTGGAAAAACATGAAGCGATCATTTCCTTTTGGATATACTTTACCCTTTACAGATCAAAAAGTGAATATGCATTCTGGGGCCGATGTACTTTCATCTCAAGTATCTGATTCATCAATGAATGAACTAGGTCCAAATAGCTTCCATTTGGGTGATACCAAATTTGCTGTTGTCTCTTGCTTCAAGGGAATTATCCGCGTGCATATTCGTCATTATTACAGAGATCAGCAGGGAGTGCTGCAGCCTTCCAGAGAGGGAGTTTCTTTGCTTCCTAAAGTCTGGAAAGCCTTCTACGAAGCAATTCCTAGCTTTCGCTCAAAGAACGCTAGCGATGTTATTATCGTTTCAAGAAGCCTTTTACTCTCCAAAGAAATTCGGGGAAACGAGAAATGTGTGAGTTTTCAAAATATGTTTCAAAAGAAAGACTGTGCTTTTCAACTAACTGCAACGCGCATTCTTCTCTCTGTGAAACAATTGGATCGACTGGAAGCTGTATCGGAGGAAATTACTGAAGCCATTAATGAAGGATTTGTTAATGAATCCCTCGATTATTTTGTGAAAGAAGAATTCGTGAAACGTGGAGCAGGAACCGATGATAAATATTACGGCGATCCTGATAGATCTGAGAAAGTGAGCGAACTTACCGACAGAGTGGCTAAACATCTAAAAGTACTCATTTCGGAAAAAATAAAGAAAATGATGAATTGTTTTGGATGTGAAAACAACTTTGAAAATCAACTTGGGCATGAATGTATGACTATGAGTTTAAGTGAACGTTACGATCGGTATTTCCTAAACGCTTTATATGAAATCGACTGGAATAGATTCGGAGAAACTTTAACTTCGGAGAATATGTCCTTGAGGTATTTATTCTTTGATTTTGACGTTCTACGTTTTGTAAATACAACAACTCTGTACGAAACAGTACGGAGGCTTTATGTTAATGATAAATCTGATAGTTTTACATGTTAAAGAATATAAATATGTTTTGTATATATATATATATATATGTATAATCAATAAATTCTTTGTTTATCTTTTTCAAATGTGTCTCTCTTTATTTTAAAATGTATAAGTACTTATTTTATTACTTTTCTTTTTTTTTGTATTTGTATACATACTTTTACTTACTGCAGTGTCATTTGACACATTTAGAATTGTATATTATACAGTCTGTTATTAGAACTAAAAAAATGACAAACAAGTAACATATTTCTGTAAAAGACAAGTTTATTCAAACACAGACATGTACACAAAATAAACATTCCCTTACAAGCTTCCGTGTATTTAACATTTAATAGATTGCAAGTTCACAAATTGAATAGATTTGTAACATTGACATTTTTTTCTCTTTCAAAGATTTTCTGAAAAACTTTCTAGAGATCTTTGACGCGGCTGTTTCTGTTTTGGAGAATGAATTGTAATTTTTCTTTCTCCAGGTAGATGTAATTCCATTGTATCATTACACATATTTAAAGAGTAATCATCTATGATTCCATCACTATCACAAATTGTTACATAACCTTTATCGAGTATCATTGTAAGGCCAAATATGAATGCTGAGATTCCCATGAAAATAAGAACAGAAAATGCTCTTCTCTGGATGAGTTCCATTGCTTGAAATGAGACATAGACCTTGATTATAATCAATATATACTGCTTGAAACTTGAAAGCCTCATGGATTTTTTATAGCGGGGAAATAACTGATGATTTACAGAGGAAGCCAATTACAGACTCGTTTTGGGGTTGGGGTAGGCATCACTTCTTTCATTACCCTCACTGCCTTACCGAGTTGTTGAGGTATAGCAAATTTATTTTTTACAAAGGAACTGGGGAAGTTAATTTCCTTAAGTGCATCTTTAAACTGTTCTTGTCCATTCACGTACTTATCCATCTTTCTTTTTCGCACTAAACGGTCTATCAGGTCAACAATATTAGAACTTTTCACTTATATTTTACCTTTATACACAAATTCTCCATTAGGCATCCAAGAAACAACCTCTTTATTGCGTTTTAAATAAAGAATAATATTTGTAGTTAATCCAATTAAGTTTTTGGGAACGGTCTTGAGCACCATCTCCTCCACATTTAACGTTCTTTCTTTCTCATTCGCAATATCTGTTTCCTTCTCTGGATTATCTGACAGTTCTGAATTAATTGATACAGATGGTGGATTCAATACATTCACGTTAATCCTCCTCTGCAATACTTGATTGTATAACTTAATTTTTTCATCATCATCCATTTTATTAACTAAAATACTTTTCATCTCACAATCTAATTCACTCAGCTGTTCGTCTGAAGGTATATGTCTTGATAATCTCTCCTCTGGAACTAAAATCATTTTCCTTGCATATTGCATGTTTTTACTTGTTAAGTAGAGTAGTCAAGACAGTGAGTGCTGCGGGAATTAAGATATTTAAAAACCCTCCTTTTTGAATAATAATTTTTCGCTTTTTAGTGAGGGTTACTTTTTTATCTGCTAGGTCTCTAAGCGTATGCTTATGACGAGAAAGTTTTTTCTTCTGTTCATCTGTTAAAGGAACATTCCCTTTTAAAGTGTTCAAACAACATTCAGCTATGCAATGGATGCTAGATTTCGGAAGATTTTTTAAAAAGGCTTTCCGACATTTTGTGGGGCATACAGTTAAAAGTCTCATCCGTTGCACGTCTCCTTCTGTTAAAGGCATGATGAACAATGAATTATTTGCAAGTTGGGAGTTTATTTATTTTAACTGATAAACACAAGTTTCTTCTCCTGGAAGGATTTTTGTACGCAGTCGCATACTCTCTTCTGTTTCAGATTTCAAATCTACAAGTAAATAGCTGAAAGGCTTTTTCGTGGCGTCCTCAAACACTTCAAGAAAAAAATGTAAATTTCGAGGGTAGAGTTGTCGACCGAGGTGTATAATTTGACTTACATCACGTCGCGATTTAAATAAAAACATGTAATGACAGTTTAATGAAATTTCTCTGAATTCTTTTCCTTTATGAAACAAATTTTGCGTTACAGTCATCACAGATAAATTCATATGATGAGATCCTTTTGTATACAAGTTTGTTATTCTTTTATCACTGCCACATTCAGAAATTAAATCGTCATATATAAAAAGTGTATTATATCCTAAATATTGCTTAAAGTTTTCGGGTATTCCTTCTACAAAGATGATATTCGGCATCTCATCGTATAACTTTTGATAGATTCCATAAAACCACACTATTTTATCAAGGGTAGGATGAATTATATCTGTGTGGCTGTTTATCAATTTTTTCAAAAAATGCGACTTGCCTGATGATGTAGGTCCACAGACAAGAGCAGTGAAAGGATGCTTTAAAGCGAATGAATTCATGGTTACAAATGACAGAAGTAAAGACTAGGGCGATTACTTATACTTTTTTTATTGAAATAAAGGTACATGTATATTCGAAATTTTTTTCACAAAGTTATACACACGTATATCATTATTTGTAGACTGTCTATCAAATAATTTAACAGTAAATTCCATAGATCTACTTCTAGATCTTTGATACAAAAAGTATACACAATATTGTCCACAAACAGCAGTTTTAACACTTTGAAGAGGTATGTCGTTGTAGACCACATGCGGAACTTTTTTGAAGTAGTCATGTATGTAGCCCAAAAAATACGAAGGTGGTTGACCGAACGAATCGAAAAACTCTACACTTGTTGGTGATTTCATATAAACAGCTAACCAATGAGTCCCTGGTTTGTGATGAGGATCGGTGTTTAAAATAAATGCAGCCGGAAAACTCTTAAAATTCTTGGGAATTCGATCACTTGGGAAAACTCCAACAAAATATAAACGTGTGTATGCATCACTTCGTAAAATGTTATTCAATTGTACCACATTCATATCGAAAAATCACACAAAATATTTCTAGACTTCGTAATTTCGATCACGTTTTGAAATTCTGCATATACCAGCACTGAAACAGTTTTCGGTAAAGCGTTTGCAAACTTTATTTCAATGCGAAGATTTCCTTGATGAATTAAATTTAAATGGTTGCCATCACCCAAGTCTGGTGTTAAGTCAAAGGCATATAGCGTGTACCCTTCGGAAAACTCATCTCTGTTAATATAGATACCTTTATTGGATGAGAGTTTTTCACTTCCTAGGAGCAAACTATTGTAAGCACGAATAAATTGACCGTCGGCATAATTAGGATCCAAGGGTTTGTAGCTGATAGGATTTCCATCTACGTAAACGCCTATGAAATTTACATGGTTATGCTTGAGGTAAAATGGGTTTGTTGGGTAAGTGCCACTAAATGAATCATGATCGACACATGTTACAACTATCCGTTTCGGGAGTTGCCCAGAAAATATGTTATCCTGTGAAAATGAGAAAGAACCTTTCGATACTGAATATAGCTTACACAAAACTCGATCCATTGGATATTTTGCAGATGATTTTTCTAAGGCTTTGGCATGTCCAATTAAAACACCTGGACTGACTTTCACTTTCCGGATGAAAAGGGATGCATGTTCAATAACAACGTCATAATTTGCTTTTTGAGGAGCAATGAGACAAAACTCCGGTTTGCTGCGTATTAACTTTAACTTTAAGTCTACCAAGTTGAGTAATAGACGATCTTGATAAAACAAGTCGCAGTGTAAATTTCCAATCATATCTAAAACTTTACTCTTTTCAATCATAGAAGCCCGTTTCTTCAACCCTGCATTTTCACTTGAAGGATCGGTTTCATCAAAGTGTCCTGCTGTATCTTTGTAGAAGCATTCTGAAGTTAGGAAGCTTTTCTTATAATCAGAGCCGTAATTGAGCAAAGTCTCAATGTAAGCTCGGTAAGGGTAAGTGTTACTGGATGATGAAATTAGACGCTCATTCAAACTCACATCGACTTGGGAAAATAACGAGTGAAGAAATAAGTTACATGGAGCAACTTTTTCATTTTCTGGTAAAACTGCATTGTCCTTTACAACTTTAACTTTTACATAGAGTTGGGTTGCTGATAAATCGATGTATTCCTCACCACTACCAGATATGTTGAATTCGATAGGTCCACCATCACGAATATTAGCTATGGGATAAAATTCAGACCACTGCCCTTTTTCAATAGCTGTTTGAGTCGGTGGCATAAGAAATAAGTCCAGTTCAGATTTCACAGAGGGTAGGGAATCATTTCGTATTAAGGCCATGCTAAAGATTATGAGAATATGTCAGGTGCACACAGCTTGCGATACTTCTTTCGAATGATGCGTTTCTTATTTGTGCGTTTCCTTTTATTTCCTCCAACCATTGATTTCACTCGAGTGGATACTTTATCGGTTAAAGTTTTCGTTGCTTCTTTAGCTCGGTCTTTGATAGCTGACTTTACATCTTTACCTTGCAAGTAATCATTTGCAATATCCACCCCAGATCGAAGTGCTTGCTTTCCCAATGCTTTCGCACCTGATTTAAATAAAGGAAAAACCATCCTAAACATGCTTCGAAAAATTCCACCCAAGCCACTTCCTTTCTGCAGAGAGATGCCTTTGTAATATGACAAGCCATTACCTGCTTGCTGAGTATAATAGTCTTCAAATGTTTTGGTGCAACAACGATAAGGTTGATACATTTTGTTCTAGAGATTACAAATGTCTCAAGCGAAAATGTAGTTTCACTATCAACTTCCCGCGTTCAAATGAGACGTAACGACCAGTGTGTGTCCTTATAACGATTTCAATCGAGTCAAAATTTTTTCTGGAAACTGATAAATAATGAGGTCTCTCAAATTGTTCTTGAATCATGTCACCATCTCTTCCCTTCACTGTCAGAGTTCGTAAAAGAGGAGCTAAGACCCCACCAACAAATTCAGGCTGAATGATATCGGTGTAAACGTACAGCAAATGTAAATCAACATTAGGATCCGCAACAAAAGGACTCTCAGTGATTACTGTATCTATGCCTCCATTTCCTGGAATAATATTTCCTCCAATCACTTTATTAGGTTCAAAACCTAAGTTTTCAGCTAATCCCTTGGATAATCGCAGCTTTGCTCCGTTAGTGAGCTGCAACACCACCTTTTTTGTGTGTTTGTTATATTTCATTTGAATTTTTATGTGCTTCGGAAATGCATTTAAAATGTCAATCGGAGAATCATAAAATCCGCACGCTATTTTTCCATTCGTTTTTACTCCGTTTCCTAAATCATATTCGAAAGAATTTTCACCATCAATAATGTTATTCCACATTCTGGGATAAATTATTTCAACTAATCCAACTTCCCATTCACCTGAGAGTTCTAGACGTTTGGGGAGTTTCGTGTAGAAGTGAGACATTGTGTTGCCAGGATAAAACTCGATAGAGCTGTCGCTGGGCAGTGTGACGTAGAAACTCATTGTGGGTTATGGAAGCGAAACAAATTTAATGAGCAGACTCAATTTATCGAAAATAAGTCTTTGGAATGAATCCAGGCGTTAAATTTGCGAGGATAACCTCTAAACTTGACAAAGTATTCCAAACGTTTCTTAACTACTCTCTTCTTTAAAATTTTCTCAACATGAAAAGAATGCGATTTTTTAACTTTCTGCAGTTCTTCTGAGTAAAATGTACCAGTGATTATTTCTCCCATTAAATCTTTTATCTTATATACTGGTAGCTTTCTACGTATACAACGCTGAATCGTAAATATTTCCTCGGACCAATTATTTTCATATCCTTTCTCAAATGTTAATTTAGTCTTTGCAACCCTAACGAAGTCTCCAACCTGAAATTTGAATGGAATCTCCTTAACATTAGTTTTATTTACATCTCCATATAAGGTATTCCACACTTGTTTTTGATTTTCAACTGTTACATTAATAGGTTCTTTTTTTATGCTGCGATGGAGTGTATGATTATAACTGTGTACGAGTTGGTCTAAGACATCTATAAATCGATAGGTGTTTTTATTGGTAAAGTATTTCCACATTTTCGTTTTCAAAGTACGATTGAATCTTTCAACAACACTAGCTTTGGTTTCATTATTTGTCGTGAAAAACTTTACTTGGACAGATTTTAAATAAGATTGAAATGATTTATTTGTAAATTCAGTTCCTTGATCTGTTTGTAATTTTTTCGGTTTTCTTTCCTTGAAAATTGACTTAAATGCATTTACAATGCTAGATCCATTTTTCCGTTTCAAAGGTATGACCCATGCATATTTAGAAAAAATATCTATACATGTTAACAGATATCGATAACCATCGTTGTATTTTACAACACTTAACATGTCTACTAAATCCGATTGCCATTGAAAATCGATTCCCCCAACAATAACTCTGTTTCGCAGAAAGTTGCGACGAACGCTTTTATGTAGGGTGTATGCATTCTGACTCTCCAACCATTCTTTGATAGTCTTTTTTGGAACTTTCCCTTTCATTGCTTGATACAAGGCATTTATTCCACCAAAGCTCCCTGGTAAGCTAGGGTCTTCATAATACTGAGCTAACTCGTCTTTACCCATTCAGTCCAGTTACAGAGATGCAACTTCTGTTACTTTACTGATATTTCTACTAGAAATAGTAAAAAAACTCAAACTATACTTCCTTAATTTCATCTACTTTCTATCAAAAAATATATATAAATCTTGTCCAATGGTAGATTATATATATACATGCTTTCAAAATAGTGGTAGAGAAATCAGTTTTCTAATGCAATAACTTTTTCATAACAAATTGCAGATTGTAACCATAACATGAGAAAAATACTTGTTTGTAAGTTTAAATAAAGAGAGAAACATTTTTTTAAAGAAAAAAATCGTTTATTAAATAATCATAATCAGAGCATGTATGTAAACAATAATGTACCCCTCAATACTAAACTGACCCATATGGCCAAGTCATTAATACTTCTTTTTTCTTTTTTTTATAAGCATAATTCCATGTTCCTTGACAAAAACACAATGAATTTCTGGGGTAAAGTTAGGGAAAATATTTTTAACATCTAGTATAGTAACACATAGAATTTATATATATATATATATATAAAATACATCTCATATTAATTTTTTTAAATCAAATACAAAAGCAATCAGTACAGCAAAATACGAAAGCATTCAGTACAGCAAAATACGAAAGCGTTCAGTATAGCACAATACGAAAGAATTTAGAGCAAATATACATATATACATTACATCAGACAAGCGAGTAATGCCCCCAAGGTAGCGTATGAATACCATCATCGAGAACGTATCGTTTGGAATCAGTGGAGGAGAGGGCAAGTTTATTTTGTGTTATTGAATACAAAGTATGATGCTTGGATTTGATTAGATTCATCTTTGCATGCTTATTTCGTTTATGTAATAGGCATTTTAGATAGTCATCAAAGTTAATGCTTTGTTCAATTGACTGTTTTTTGATGCCTTTCAGTTTCTTAACTACCTTCCTACCTTCGACTTTGTACGAGTACATTTTTGACCTTAACCCTACGAATTCGGTCATAATACTACCACTATTCTCGTCCTTCATTTTACCTACTATTTTCTTATTTAATTTGGGAATATCATATTTATTGTTTTCTGGGAAATCTGAAGTGTCATAAAGGTCCAAATTTTTTTTAATATCTTCGAAAAAATCATTTGTGCGAATATGATAAATAAAAGAGTCCGTATCAGTATATAATAGTTTTGCTTTTACGTCATATTCATTTTTTATCACATTATAGTGAAAATCAGTCATTAAAGTTTTGGATATGTCCAGTATTGACATACCAATACAGATGGGTTTGTTAAAAATTAGTTTAGTTTTTTGCATATGAATGGCTACTAAATTTTCTGAAAAAATTGTCCTGCGATTAAAATTAGGTTTAGCTATCAATTTTGAAGCGGACTTTTCGTTTGAGCATAACCGAATGTCAACTCTTCGTCGAATATTTTCGATGGTTTTTCCAAATATAGAGTTGTTCATGAGTTTAAAAAAATCTTTTTCAAAAGAGTTTTTAGCTATTGCTCTCATATTTGTATTCAGTTCTATATAAGTTTTTAACCAATCTGTTTCTATAAATTTTATAGCTCTGTTAATTTTTTTTAATTTTAGACCTAAATCCAAATAATGCAAAAGAGATTTATGATGAATAACATACCTCTCCTTGTGAGTGAGCGTTAGTAGTAAGCGATTTTCCTTATACCCAGGAGGAACGGCATTTAGGGCAGCTAATGGATAATCACTATGTAGATCATGGAGTTCCTGTGGATACTCCAAGTCCACATCTAAAATGTATCCATTTTGGTCATCATTACGCAGTGTATCTATATCAATAATGTTGCACCACTCAAATCCTTTGAGAGGTAGTTTCTGGGACATCGCCCAACCATACAAATTATTGGCGTCTAGGTAGAGAAGGTAGCTGGAGGGCTGAGAATCATCATAATTAGACATATATTTATTATTTGCTTTAGCATGTCGATGAGAACATTGAGAAACTCCTCCCCTGATTCCTTGTTCGACAAACATAAGCATGTCATAATCTGTTAAAAGTTCTATTTTCACTCCGGTACTCTTCAACATGGCATCCCAAGATAGTCCTGGAGCGGTATAATACCATGCAGGATCTAGCTTGTAGGATGCCATGCATAGTTTTCGAAAATTTTCGAAAACGTCGCAGAGCAGTAAAACATCAGTTTTAACATATAAGTCCGAATATTCTCCGAGGGTTTTAATGTTGAAAGATTTCCACACATTTTTTGCATGAGCGTAATCACTATCCGTAGTTGCTGTTTTATTTAACACATTATAAAATTTTTCTTGAGATGGAAGTTGTGTTTCGGAAAATTTATCCATGGAATCCATGTAATCATACGGGTACACACCCTTTCTTATCATAAGTTTCCAATTTGAAGGAAAATGATTCTTCGTATGGTGAAATTCATGTTGTAGGAGATTATTCGCGAGGGTATCTAAACTACTGGCCATGAATTTCATTGTGTCCAAAAACCTCAAATTAAATTTATTCCCGGTTTTTTTGCTAATCGAGATGTATCTTTCTTCTGTATTCGGAATCACGGTTATGTTTTTAGAGTCCTCCGCTAATTCCCGAATAAAAAGATGCGAGTCATAACCTGCGAGGTTATGGAGAAAAACCGGGATAAAATTTGGCAGTTTGTAGTTGAAATTACATGACGCATGTGCCGGTCCTCGGTAATTCCCAGTCACATGGTCATGATCCCTCACTTTTATGTCTCCAGCTGAGATTGGCTTCTGACAGATGAAGCACACATTTGATTCATGGAGTTTTTTCTGCGACTCATTCAATTCCTTCATCGGCACAAAGTTTGTGTACTTTGACTCGATGATCTGCGCCTCCATCTGAAGGCATTCTATGAATTTCCGCGAAGCATCTTCTCCTCTATAAACTACCGGAGGTTTGGTTTCTCCTCGACCGACTACGTAATAGCAGAAGCTTACAGGCTTGTGCTTTTCGTACACGTTAGTGTATGAGCAATCATCATCAAAAGGAGCACAGGTAGATACTTTTTCAGTCAATGTTTCAAAATCAGCATAAATAACGTAAGGCACGTATTGAGAATGCTTGAAATTATTAAAAAAAACCCACTTCTTCTCTTCAGAAGGCATCTCTATTTTGCAAGGAACATTCATTTTGCAAAGCTCAGAGTGTAAAGTTAAACTATCGTTTGAACTAAAAAAGCTTAAACATCGTCTACAAATGAAATGTCTTCGCTTTCCTTTGGTTAATTGACTTGAAACAAGACGTGAAAGACTAGTAATTGTACAATAATGAGATTTTTCTTTCTCTTTAATAAATAAAAGAGAGAGAGAGATCAACGTGTTTATTTTTAATTTTGGGTGTGACTACTAATGGAAAAATCATCATATCTTTACAAAAAGAGTAAACGTTAATAGAAATATCATTATTGTTTTTTTCAAATATTTTTATTTCTTCTGGTTTTGTAGGGAAACTTATCCCAGAAAAGTTAAAAGCATCCTTAAAGTTGACATAGTTTGAAACTCTGGATGTATTTTGATCTGCTGGAAATAATGCAGCTAAAATGGCCCAACGAAAACATTCATTGTCTGAATTTCTAACATTTACAACCGCACGTTTTAATTTTATTTCATTTGGTAACTCTATAAAACTAGTTCCTCGTAAAGGTAAATATTTATTACATCGTATTTCCAATTTAACAATAGATTTAAGGGCCCAACCTGAATCCTTCATTTCAAATTCTTCGCTTTCTTTTAAAATTTTTTCTGAAGCAATACTGAAAGCGTAGTCAATTTCATTTATAGATAATAATGCAACATTTTTAGTTTTAAAAGAACACTCTTTGAAAAGTGAGCCTTCCGAGAAACGTTCATAGATACATATAAGTAGAAAATTTACCTTTACTGCATTCTGCTGATGAACAATTTCTGTAATTAGTTCCACAGCTGCGCTCCTCTTTGCCTCCATAAACTCGGAGACATCTAGTATGCCTTGCGGGTCCGAAAGAGTCCAAGTAGAGAGACGATTTCCAAACGCACTCTCTTTCCGTCGCACAGTTCGAGAAGAAGCTCCACTCGTTGATGTCGATGCTTCAGGATTCACTCCACCCGCTGATGTTGATGGTCCAGGATTCACTCCACCCGTTGATGGTCCAGGATTCACATTATTACCCCCTTGAAAGTTTTCACTGCGTCTGGGCCGCTTGCTTTTCTCAGGGTTAGCCTCGCCGGGTTTTTTTCTTTTTGGAGGTTGTTGATGGAGGCTTTTTTTATGTCGCGTAAGTGCATCAAGTCTTGAAAATGCCTTATTGCACACATCACAACGGAAATCATTGTTTTCGTGTACACTGGCTACGTGTCGCTGAAGGGTTGATTTTCTATTAAAGTTTCGCTCACATAATATGCACGGAAATGACTCCTCGTTATGCGCGGAAGAAACATGACGTTCCAAATTAAACTTGGAGCTGTAGGTGTTGCTGCAAAGTCCACAAACGTGTGTATTCATTACATATGGTATACTGGCTTGCAAAGTTCTATGAGAAAAATGAGAATGCGTCCCTCTCTCACACACACAGGTTAAGTATAAGAGGCAGGAAAATGAGAAAGCGCTACACACGCTCACAGGATAGAATGAGAATGCGAAACGACTACACGTACTATCTTGAAATACAGGTAGGGGCCAATCCCTTGGAATGCAGGACAAGTACGTACAATGCTTTGGAATGCAGGAGGGTAGATAACAAAAGGCTAGTTTCTGACATGAAAGAGGGGTGTACTCAATGCCTTGGAGTTCAGAAGGGTAGATGACAAAAGGACTGGTTTCAGGACGAATCGGCCTCAGAAAGCATATCCACTTTTTGATCTGTAAAGGGTAAAGTATATCCAAAAGGAAATGATCGCTTCATGTTTTTCCACTAAAAGCACTAAGGAACAGGAATGAACACGTTTGAAGATACAAGTGATATCACTTCCAAGATTTCAGGGCAGCGACACGTCCTCCTCTGGGATATTTTGCAGTCAAAAGAATCTTACTGGTCAGACCTGTTAGAATGGGTCCAGGTGTTGCCATTCTGCGAGTCCACAAATAACCTTATTACATACCATTGCCAGATTCGGTACTAAAACTTTTCTTCTCCACATTCACGTTTTCATGTCAGAAACGCGGAGGTAAACTTACTACTCAACTCTACTCTACTCTCGAGTGACTTCATTGCCTACCACATGTGTTTGATTTCACGTTTGAACACGTTAGATTGACGTCATTCTCCACCACATGTTTGATTCCACGTTTGAACACGTTAGATTGACGTCATTCTCCACCACATTCTCCACCACATGTTTGATTCCACGTTTGAACACGTTAGATTGACGTCATTCTCCACCACATTCTCCACCACGTGTTTGATTCCACGTTTGAACACGTTGGAATGACGTCATTCTCCACCACATTCTCCACCACATGTTTGATTCCACGTTTGAACACGTTAGATTGACGTCATTCTCCACCACATGTTTGATTCCACATTTGAACACGTTAGATTGACGTCATTCTCCACCACGTGTTTGATTCCACGTTTGAACACGTTGGAATGATGTCATTCTCCACCACATTCACCTTTCTATGTCAGAAACGCAGATAAAAACTGATCGAACTTATGGATGTGGTGGAGCAATCTATACTATTTTAACAGCCAATTACGCACTTAATGTATTCAGATTTAAATTGATTATATTTCGGTAAGTAACCAGGTATTCGTGGCCGAATGGTTATATTCTCATCCAACTAACACTCGACTACGAGTACTTTTTGGTAGTCAGTTCGATCCCAGCAAAAAATATCACATCTTTTAGTTTTAAAAATATGTTTTAAAGATTTTATTATTTTTTTACTCAAAAAGTACTAATAGATGGCGCTACGAGTTACAGAAAAATCAGCTCTTAAATCCTACCGCTCTGAAATTCGCCTTAAATCCAATCCCTCTGAAATTCGCAAGTCCAAAACGTAAACACGTGTTATTCGACGAAATCCGAGAAACCGAAACTAACAACTCAACTCCACTCGAAGCAGGAAGAAAACAACTAAACTCAACTCAACATTGAAAACGAAACTAACAACTCAACTCCACTAGGTATGACGTCACTTCCGGTACAACTCCACTTCCGGTTATGACGTCACTTCCGGTACAACTCAACTCCACTTCCGGTTATGACGTCACTTCCGGTCATGACGTCACTTCCGGTACAACTCAACTCCACTCGATTTCACCACCTTCTCCACCACTGATTTAGAACCCGCATTTTCTATCTACTCATTTCAATTGGAATTGAGACTTTCTTGGTGGCATTTGATTTGCAATCTGAAAAATTTAGATGTCAACCAGAGTGTATAGAATATTAAACCTATGTTAGCATTCAAAAATTTCAAATCCAGTAAAACGAACTGTTTCATTTTTGTTCCTCTACAGGGGGTTTACTTTCTTATAGTTGTTGGTAAATTCGAAGCACATTTGGCATCCTTCATTGATTACTTGACGTTATCTATCTTGTGTTTGGCGCAATATCTATCTTGTTTTTGGCGCAATATTTATCTTGGCGTAATATCTATCTTGTGTTTGGCCAAATATGGCCCTTGAGCCATAAAACCCAAAACAACCAATCATTCTTGTTCATGGATAAAATGAAATTACTGAAAAAAAAACAGAAATTACAATTAGGCGTTAATTTATTAATGTAAAATTAATGTTTCGGGGTTTTTCCCAAGATATGTGTGGGACCGCGATAGCCCGGTTGGAAGAGTAACGGATTAGGAGGGTTGCGAGTTCGAATCCAATCAAAGACCGTGGTGTACAAAGGGGGCTGATGCACGTTAAATTGGTCGTGGTATCAAATGTCCTCTCGTTGGCGTGGTTTGGAAGTTTGGAGAGTGGGGTCTCGTCATCTGACCGTGGTTCAAAATTACGAGGTGTTGTCCTCGTATCTTTCTATTTGGAATTGATCCCGGACCGTCGTCAATAGCCCGTTGTGTTGCTCCAGCACGATGTTAATTAAAATACCTACCTACAAAGGTTTGTGCGAAGCGCCTCATCTCCACCCCAGAGCTCACACTACTACACAGGCCAGCCCATTCCTGAAATATTTATTTCGAATGAATATTAATTACAGCGACCTCTGCATCTGTGGCATGGAAGCAGACACTGAACACTGTCTCATTTCCACATCAAGGAACCAATCCACAGCACTATGACACCTGGCAGTTCACCCCTTACTACAAAGAAAGATCACGTAATTTGTGACCGCCAGGAGTTTGAACTGAAGCAACCGACTTCAGTTTAGTCGTCTTTTGTATGCAAAATTTTCTTTACGGCTAAACTCTTTTCACCTAAAAATAACGAACTTAAATTAAGTCTGTTGTCTCTAAAACACTCACAGTAAAACATTTTAAGAGCAGCACCTGCGTGTGTGTATTTAATTACTTAAAAGTTCCGCTTTGCATTAAAAAAATTATTCCTCGCGTCCACATCTAGTCATCTTACACGTTGGAGGAAATTTTTTCCTCTGAAACCTGTCTTAAAAAATTCCTCACAGTATAATTTTTTAAGAGCAGCTTCTGCGTGTGCATTTAATTACTCAAAATTTCAGCTTTGCATTATAAAGAATTACTAGCGTGCCCGTGCGAGAATTCTCCCTATCCTTTGTAAGGGTGAAAGATGTAAGCGAATTTTTTACATCCAAAATATCAAAAAAGTTTATTCAATCACTATTTACAACACTTCCTCCTTGAGATCACTGTTAGCGTTGTTCCAACCATTTGTGTAAACCACGTGATTCTTCCGCCAAAAGGCCTTAATAAGGTTATCTTAACTCTCTAGAATTAACAAAAATTAAGTTGTATATATATATATTTCAAATCTTAACCTCGCGTGAAATATGCGTCGTTTAATATCATTATATCATCAAATCACATAGTCATAAATTATTGATATTATGGAAAGAATTGAAAACCCAGTTCAATACAAAAATAAATAATTCGTCGCGTGTAAGATGCGTAAAAGGGATCTATACCATAAAAATAATATAGATGACGAAAAAAAATTGTTTTCCTACTAATACTGGTAAAACAATTTTATTGGAAAAGTTGTTTTTCCATCAGTACTGGTAAAACAAACTGGTTTTCCGAGTAATACTGGTAAAACAATTCTATTGAAAAAGTTGTTTTTCCATCAATACTGGTAAAACAAACTGAGTTGCGTACCGCAATCGTTTTACACTCAATGTTATTCCTATGGGGATTTCGAATTGTTTTTAGCCCCCCTCTGCACATCTTGGAGAAATAGAACGGATTCGTCAGTTCTCTGGGAAAATCTTTTGATATCTCACTTGTTAAGATTCGTCGCGTGAAACGAGACGTAAAAGGGATCTATACTATAGAAATAATATAGATGATGATTCCTCGTCCACATCTAGTCATCTCACACGTTGAAAGGAATTTTTTTTACAGCAAACATTTTGTAGGGTCCGTATCCCATTACGGAGTTGAATGTTTTTCCATATGCTAATGTAAATTAGGAACACGCAAAATATAAAGATTCAAAAGCATCTTTTATTACAATCGCAAAAAAACTAGAGACCGAATCAGTATATAATTAGGTGTAATATCGGAAAATGTATTGCTGGGCATTTTGTTTACAGTTAGAGCCCATACTGTGCCTGTCTTTATTTTTTCTGGTTGGTATGGTGCAAGAGCTATATTTGGCCAAGCTGTGCCATACACAAGACAACGCCAAACAAAAAAATGCCGTGAATGGAAAAAGATGGATTGGGAAACAGAGAAGTAGGATGGTAGGTAGTTGAATTAAGCTGGTACTGGAGCAACACAATGGGTTATTGGCGACGATCCGAGATGAATCCCGAAGTGAAAGATCCTAGGACAACACCTCGTAATTTTGAACCACGGTCAGACGACGAGGTCACACCTGAGCTGGCACCCCATCTCCAAACTTCCACACCAAGCCAACGTGAGGCCACTACATATTTAACATGAACCAGTCCCACGTACACGACGGTCTATGCTGGATCGAGTTTCGAACTCACAATCCTCCAGTTGCCAATCCGCTACTCTTCCAACTGGTCTACCACAGCCCGAGAAGTGGGATGAAAGAAGAAATGATCGCTTGGGTATCCCGGGAGCGCGACACCCGTGTTTTCTAAAGACAGTAAACCCCATGGGAAAAGAAAAGATCACAAGAGTACCTCGAGTCCGTGAAGCTCGTACACACCTAAAGGAGATGTGCTTTATTGAGGGCCATATTTTCTCTGATTACGTGCAAGTGCAAGCCCAGTTCACCACCCAGGAACGCCACTGACAACATGCAGGGAGTGAGAAATAGATACTACTTTTTGGAGCGGACCCAATCTTCTCTCCTGATTATGCATCGTACGGCAGTAATTCTGAATGAACATTAGATTCAGACTTTTTCGACTGCTTTCAGATATATCTACGTTTGCGGCGACGCCGTTCAAGGCTGTTGAGAACACAGATTATGTGATACGGAATTACAAGAATTTCTACAGATGACTTCATCTGAAACAGAACAAGAAATTGGTGACATTTGGTACTAAACAGATATGCGCAGAAACATGCGCGAGTGTGTATTCTGGATGCGATATTCTGGTTCATCAGAGTATCCCCAATGAGAAAGCCCCCCCGAATGGTGGAATATGAAAATACAAAAAGCAGAATAAGAATACTCTGTGTATCGTTATTTTTCCGTTTAAATATATATTTTACATTGGAGCTGAAGTTCCGTTTTATTCTTCTATAAAGACTGCACGTTCATTTCACCTGTATGATAAGCGGGACTTTACGCTGACAAGCTAGTTGTTATGTACACTGGTGTTCAAAATTAAGAGAATTTGCATATATTTGAGGTTTGATGGTCTGGGCAGGCATCATTTTGGATGGGCACACATACCTCCATGTCTTTGACAGAGGCTCTGTGACTGCTGTGAGATATAGGGATGAGATCTTCCATCCCTACGTTCGCCTTTTCAGGGGTGTAGTTGGTCCTGATTTCATTTTTATAGACGACAACGTTCGTCCACATATGGCTCATCTGGTCGACGAATATCTGGAAAGTGAGGATATTCGCTGAATGGATTGGCCGGTCAGATATCCAGACCTAAACCCTATAGAGCATATCTTGGGAGGGCAATTGCAACTCGTCTTCCTCCTCCCAGATCCATCCATGACCTGAAAACAGCGTTGCTGGAGGAGTGGGATCGAATGCCACAGGGAATCGTAAACTGCCTCATTTCCAGTATGAATTCACGTTGTGAGACCTGTATGGATTAATAGGGGATCATACCCACTATTAACCCATTTTTTGTATCGATATTGTTACTTCTGTTTTAGACCTTCCTGCGCTGATGAGTCTTACGCACGATTATGCGTGTGTACCATAATTGTTGTATGGTTATTTTTTTTGTATTATTTCAACCTATGTACATAACTAGTCTCATATGTTCAGTAGTTCTTGAAATAATCGCCCAAAAGTGAAAATTCTCTTGATTTTGAACATCAGTGTAGTAGCAATGTTGTTCTCAATACTCACCCGTAAATAATACCAACCAGAAACACCAGCCATAGTGTAGTACGATCGGTTGCGACTCGAAGCGCAGGTCCAGCGGAACAGCGTTTCTGATGGAAGCGAATAATATGTTGGACAACAACAGGCATCCGCCGGTCAGACTCAGAAAATAGGCGCCGTAGCGGATCACCATGAAGAACAGAATGTTGGAGAGTAGCCATAGTGGAAAAGCCATCCTGAAAAATTGCAGAACATTTTCACGATTCAATTAGAAACTTGCTAAATTTCTTTTTAAAAGTTTAGGCACATCTGTATTGTACGCCTTGTTTAATGGCAACGCTCTTGGCGAGTTTTTTTTTTTTGGTGCATTTTTATGTCGCCAAGAAAAGAATTCTTAGAAAAAATAGTTTTTTAAACGAAAGATAATAAGCTTTAGGGCGGAATTAACGGGAAAAATTTTAAGACCAATCAAAACAAAAGACAATTTAATGGAAATGAAAAGGAACATTCTAGAATATTCGAAATAAAAATTTAAACTCCGCTTTCCGAGGCTGCTATAAAAACGGGAATAACCTTAATAAAGATGGGTTGCCTTCACCTGCCATAACTCGCTACTAAAAGTGCGTCAAAAAAAGCGACAAGAACGTTGCCACCAAACGAGTCGTACGTTACAGCTGTACCAAAATTTAACTATCAAGGAATTGTCTGTATGCCATCTAACTTTTTATTGATGAGTCCAGAGTTTAAAGGGGAAACTGCTTATATCACAGCAATTCCATCAGAATACTGAATCCGTAGTAAAAAGATTGAGTCATTCCAGAAATTAGAAATTTGCTAAATAAGACAAAACATTAATACCACTTTTTTGTAACGCTCGACTTTTCATGCATCCCCCAATACTGTTCCGATTTTAAAGACGTATTCACGTCAAAACACTAGTCTGCGCTTCGATAGTCAATCATCCCAAGTCGATTCCTTAGTTCTTACCCTTCTGAGATCTCATACAATTCCGCCCACATGCTCTGTGTATTTCATTAGAAGGTCGATGGTAATAGTAGGCGACTGCTAGTAATTAATGGGGTCCTAGTAGGATTAGCAACCGGAGGGTTGCGAGTTCGAAACTAGGTCCAGCCAAAGACGGTCTTGTTTACGAGGGCTCATGCACGTTAAATCTGTCGTGGTGTTCCTGTCATCTGACCGTGATTCAAAATTACGAGGTGCTGTCCTTGGGTCCTTCCCTTTGGGATTGATCTCGAACCGTCGCCTATAGCCCTTTGTGTGTTGCTTCAGTCAATTAACTACCTAATAATAAATATATTTTGAAATATGACGTTCAATAACAGCCATTTTTCGGTAAGTATTGGCATTGTAATTAACGCCGCACTGGAGCAACACAACGGGCTATTGGTGACAGTCCGGGGTCAATCCCGAAGGGAAAGATTCGAGGACAACACCACGTAATTTTGAACCACGGTCAGATGACGAGGCAACACCTGAGCTAGTACCCCACTCTCCAAACTTCCACACCATTCCAACGTGAGGACATTTGAGGCCACGACAGATTTAAAGTGCACCAACCACCTTTGTACACGACGGTCTTTGGTTGGATTCGAACCCGCAACCCTCCTGTTGCTAATTAGTTACTCTTCCGACCGGGCCACCGCGGCCCTGCCATTCTTCGGAATGTAGAAGCATGCTAAAGAGAAATTAGTGGTAGTCTGAAGACACGTCTCTTTTTCTTTTATAAAACTTTGCTTTATTCTTCTAAATTTGTCAGCATTTCAACCCAACAAATCGATTTTGATTTTTATATTCAATTGGTTACTCTTATAAAATTATCCTCAAAGTCCATTCACCATTCGTTCACGGATTTAAAAACTAGCATTTGGGTTTGATTAACCTCTGTGGTTGTGTAGAGTTATTACCATAGTGCAACATGGCAATTCCAACCGGCTATTCTGTAGTATCGGCCATGGCGGAAATTCCCTTCGTCTATGGTGAAGTATTCGACTACCCACAGGATGGGATAAGGGAGGCCTTTCCATTGAGCAGCTCTGTATTCCTTGTTCAGTCGACCAGCTGTAAAGAATGAGAAGCCGATGAAGCATGTTGTACTCGAAATATGCAGTCAATCAGGTTGCTATTAACTATGGAACTAAAATAATGCACACATAAAGACCCATTTGTATAACCAGGATTTCAGGAATGGGCTCAAAGTTATATAAATACAATTTTATACCGAGATACGAGATTCACTTTCTGTGAATCTAAATACAAATGTTGGTAGCGTTTCTGCGCCGTTTGTATTTCCTGTACGTATTCTAAACGTGACGCCAGTTGACTTGTTTATCGAATACGATTTCAGAACTTCGCCAATAAAAATGCCAAAGAATATATTACGAATTGATGTATGATAGTGGATTGGTCCAACTCCAATTACACTGCTGGCCACCGCAAATGCAACACCCTGAAGGAAGCATGCAAATAATATGAAATTTACAACATGCATTAGCGGAGGTGAGATATGCAAATGATTAGAATTTCAGCGCAGACGCACATCACGCGCGCCTGTGGCGCCACTTCAAAGCGCTATTTAAGCCTTGGAGATTTCGACGATTTCAAGTACGGCAATTGTGTTTTTCTTGTGGTTTTTTCAAAAAAACGATCAATTATGCCTCGTAGAAAACAGCGATCATCTTTTGATCAAGTATCCGAGTTCGACAGAGGAAGGATAGTGGCCTACCGAGATTGTGGATTATCTTTCAGGGAAATCGGTAGTCGTGTTGGACGAAACCAAACAACTGTAATGCGGATATGTGATCGTTGGATGAAGGAGGGTACGACGGACCGACGTGTTCGATCGCATCCACCTCAGTGCACCACTTCACGTGATGACAGGCATATTGTGCGTATGGCAGTGACGGATCGCTCAGCCACATCACGAACCATAGCACAGCACATTCAGTCTGTACCGCATCATCCAGTGTCTGCGCGTACCATTCGACGCCAGAGTGGTCTGTCCGCAAGACGTCCATTGCTTCGTCTACCCTTGACGCAGAACCACAGACGTTTCCGCCGCCAATGGTGTGATAAAAGAAGGATGTGGACGGCAGAATGGAATGAAATTGTCTTTACTGACGAGTCACGCTTCTGTCTGCAACACCACGATGGTCGGATTCGAGTCTGGAGACACCGTGGAGAGAGGATGCTGAACAGCTGCGTTATGCACCGCCACACTGGTCCTGCACCGGGTATTATGGTATGGGGCGGTATTGGATATCACTCTCGCACTCCTCTAGTACGCATTGCCGGTACTTTAAACAGCCAGCGCTACATCTCCGAGGTGTTGGAGCCAGTTGTCCTTCCTTACCTTCAGGGCTTGCCCACAGCCATATTTCAACAGTATAATGCGCGACCACACGTGGCACGCATTGTCCAAGGGTTCTTCGTCAATCGCCAGATTGAATTGCTTCCCTGGCCAGCTCGCTCTCCGGATCTTTCGCCGATAGAAAACATGTGGTCCATGGTTGCTCAACGATTGACCCAGAATACATCCCCAGCTGCCACACCAGATCAACTTTGGCAACGTGTGGAAGCTGCTTGGTCTGCTGTACCCCAAGAACACATCCAAAGTCTCTTTGAATCAATGCCGAGGCGTGTGGCAGCGGTGATCTCCAACAATGGCGGCTACTCTGGCTACTGATTTTGGCAGGAACCACACTTCACAGAAGTCTATAAATTTAATCATTTGATACTTGGTCTACAAAATAAATTTTGTTGTGATATCTCTTGTCTTTCTTGGTGTTGCAATTTGGGTGGCCAGCAGTGTATATTAAACGCCAACACGGCCATAAACTTCATTTTAAGGGAATCCCCTATATGTATCATGCGAAAGCATTTGGGTATAGGAAGAAGAATCTTCGCTTTCCGTCTGGTTTGTTTGCTTGCACAGAAAATCCCTCTCACACATTCGTCTTACCCATTGATATTTTCTGTTGGATAAGACTGCTCCTTTGTGGTCCGTTTTTGATTTGACATGGCATTCCGGACATAAGTTCCTGCAACTGATAGTTTAACGCGCACATTGGGATTGGCATATCCGTCTGCTGCTTAATCTGTCTCGATTTACTCTCAGATACTGGCAACCCTAAGGACGCCAGAATGATAGTTTGGTGTTTTTAATGCTGAAATTTACAATGTCTGAAAGTGACGTCAAAAATTTTTCGACACCACGTCCAATCGAAAGCAGAGGACAATTCCACCCTGCCTCGAGTGCTAACAGGAAATCCCCTTCCGCACTTTTTTCTCTCCGCACTCACGGGTCTTACCGAAATCTGGAACTCTCAGCTGTTCGGTGTAGGAGCTATTTAATGTCTACGCGCTGATTGGTTCTCCGTCCTATGACTCAGCATTTGTTATGTCTGGTCGAAACAACACAGATGAGTCATACGGACGGTCCATTTCGACCAGTTTTCTGAATCTCGAATGAGAAAATTTGTCGTGAATTTTTTGCCTAAAATTTGTTGTGAATTTCCCTTTGGTTACAGTTAGGGGGGGGTGATCTCATACAACCCACCATCCGCTTTGCTTTAAAGTGGATACATTTTGAAATTGTAACATCCTAGCTTTCGAACTGGCTGTGTAACATCTGAGTGTCCAGTCTATCGAGCTAGGGTCTCTGAAGCTTCCTGTCTTCAAGTGTCCTTGATGCTTGATCCTGCCTGTCATCGACGGAACATGTGCACGCAGCTTCATGTTATTTCTGCCAGTTGTTCGGTTTGAAGATCTGTCACGTGGTTGTGGGTAAAAGCATGAATCCTAAGTTATTGATTGGTTAAAGCGATTATCCACCGTGATCAAAAACGCTAGCCTGCGCTTCCATAGCCAATCGGCGAAGTCGATTTGTGATTTACCCTTCAGAGATCTTAACGACACCGACTCCGCCCACATGATCCGTCTATTTCATTAGAAGGTCGATGCTGCCTGTCAGTTGATGTCATCGGCTCGATTTCGAAGGAAACAACCGACAGAGTTCGGACTCCGCCTAGTTGAGACATCTCCGTGGCAACCAGATTTTTTATGAAATCAAGCATTTTGTTTAGCCTTGCGCATTTCCTATGTTAAACCCTTGTAAATAGTCTGTGTAAAAATAAACGTTACTTTTAATTTCCAAAAACAGTTCGTCACAAAACTTACCATCGCTACCGAAGCCAGGCTTCCCTTGCATCCACATCCAAGAGAATCGCTCGTTGTAGTTGATTGTCTCATTCAATTGACTCTGAGGGAGACCTAAAATGAAGACAAGTCTTAAACAGAGATATCCTAAAGGAACCTCTGACCGTGGTTCAAAATTACGTGGTGTTGTCCTCGGACCTTTCCCTTTGGGATTGATCCCGGACCGTCACCAATAGCCCATTGTGTTGCTCCAGTGTGACGTTAATTGAAATACTCCCCTAAAGGAACCTTAGACGGAACACTGGAATCCTTACATACCCGATTCACAAGAATAAAAGAGTAACCGATCAATGAAATTAAACCTTAAAACTGCTTGACTGTCTTTAGACACGTCTAAGTGTATCTTTTACTTGTCTCACTTAGCATAAATAAATTATGTCAAGTCGCTACCGTTACTTGCATAAATAAATAGACTTGCATAAATAAATTATGCAAGTCTATTAGTCCGTGAGGCAGCTAAGGGAGGGTGACAGAGCTGTTGCCCCCGAACGCCAAATGTCCTCATTTTGGCGTGTGTGGAAGTTTGGAGAGTGGGTGACCAACTCAGGTGTTGACCTCGTCATCTGACAGTGGTTGAAAATGATGAGATGGTGACCTTCGGGCTTGATCCCGGACCGTCGCCAATAGCCCATTCTTTTGCTCTAGTGCGACGTTAATTGAACTACCTACAAATACACATGTAATATATGTTACAAAAGATGGTTGGCAGTTGAATTTACATCACACTGGATCAAAACACAGCTGCCTATTGGCGACGATTCGGGGGGTATTTCAATTAACGTCACACTAGAGCAACACAACGGGCTATTGGTGACGGTCCGGGATCAATCCCAAAGGGAAAGATCCGAGGACAACACCACGTAATTTTGAACCACGGGCGACGATTCGGGATGAAATACGGAATGGAAAGATCTGAGGACACCTCGTCAGTTGACTAGATGTTATGCTGTGCGGTTGTTATGCGAGGTGGGGGTCATACGACGAGATTAACATCTGAGCCACACTCTCCAAACCTCGCCACGTCAACTAGAGGACATTCGAGGCAACGACAGATTGAACTTGCACCACCTCCCACGTACACGACGGTCTTTGGTTGGATCGAGTTTCGAACTCGCAACCCTCCGGTTGCTAATCCACTACTCTGTGGCCCCACCTGTGTGTTGTATAAGTTATACTAAAACATTGTAGATATAAAACCGAAAGTAATTGTTCAAAGGGTACTGTGTCACTTGAAGATTAGGGCCGCGGTGGCCCGGTTGGAAGAGTAACGGACTAGCAACCGAAGGGTTGCGAGTTCGAATCCAGCCAAACACCGTCGTGTACAAAGGGGGTTGGTGCACGTTAAATCTGTTGTGGCCTCAAATGTCCTCACGTTGGCGTGGTGTGGAAGTTTGGAGAGTGGGGTGCCAGCTCAGGTGTTGCCTCGTCATCTGACCGTGGTTCAAAATTAAGTGGTGTTGTCCTCGAATCTTTCCCTTTGGGATTGATCCCGGACCGTCACCAATAGCCCATTGTGTTGCTCCAGTGTGACGTTAATTGAAATACCCCCCCTTGAAGATTAAAAAACACTTTTTGCAAAACAATCAAAACTTTAAAATAAATATTTCTGAAACGACCCCCGATTAGATATTGGCGCTCGGGGCCACCATCCCTTTCGTCCGCTCTAAGCTACTCCTCTGGAAGTAAGAAATAGGATTAGTAGGAGCTTTTCTTATCTACGCCTCCTCTCGTAATCTGCTCTAATCTGAAGCCAATCACATGTTCGAACCTCCCCACACCCTACACGCGATAGATCGATAAAGTAGTTTAACTTACCGAGCAGAGTCACGTTGATACCTCGCAATCCAACTTTTAAGCCTATTTCAGCCTTCACTTGCTCATTGATGAAGGACTTGTACGGGGTCACGGCCTTCACTCTTCCGTACTCCCAGCCGTAGCCGAAATTGCACACTAGGAACACAATAGGAAAATGTTTTAGAGTTATAGGAAAGACTAACTCAATTACTCGGCGTTGCTCGGGTTGAATTGTTTGCAATTCATCGTAATATTACTCAATGTTATTCCTATGGGGATTTCAAATTGTTTTTAGCCCGCTCTACAGACCCAGGAAAAATAGAATGAGGGTTAATATCTAGATTATTTTCCCTTCTGAATTCTAAAGAATGAATGTATTAAATTTTGTGTTAATTGGTCTGACAATAATCATAAAAATGTTATGCCTATGCGGATTTCTAATAGTTTTTAGTCCCACTGCAGACTTAGGACAAATCCCCCGAACGGGAGATAATATCTCACCTGCGATACCAGCAGTCGCCTAAAGAATGACAGTACCAAATTTGGTGTGAAATGGTCTGACAGTGATCGTAAAAATTCTCTAGGTTATTCCTACGAGGATTTCGAATTGTTTTTAGCCCCCTCTCGAGACCTAAGACAGATGGAACGGAGGTTAATATTTAGCCTGTTTCCCGTATGATTCCAAAGAATGAGTGTACCAAATTTGGTGTAAATTGGTCTGACAGTGATCATAAAAATGCTCACTGTTATTCCTATGGGAATTTTGAATAGTGTTTTTAGCCCCCTCTGCACACCCAAGACAAATAGAAAGGGGGTTAATATGTAGCTTACGTTACCCGCAGGGTTCCGAAGAATAAGTGTACCAATATTTGATTTGGATTGGTCAAACGGTGTAGATTTGTATAGAGAACAGACAGACACGCCAACTCTGCTTTATATGCATAGATAGTATTGCCGATTTACAAGGGAAACGAAGTCTACATTTTCAAGATATGAGTTTTTTAGCTTTCCAGATCAGAATGTGGTGATCTTTAGATTGGTGAAAAAAAGTTACTAAGTCCACCGAGTTATTTTTTTACATGAAGATTAGATTTCTTGAGAAACACGTTAAGTGAGTACAGTACATAGACATGAAATATACTTAGACTGAGCTTTGCTATTGAGATCACCACATTTCCCGACCAGAATGTGGTGATCTTTAAATTGGTGAAAAAATTTACCAAGTTCACTAAGTTATTTTTCTTTACATAAAGGTTAGATTTCTTCTTGTTAAACACACTAAGTGAGTACAGCACAGAGATATAGAAATATGAGTGGACTGAGCATTGTTATTGATTGGAGCTTCGATCGTATTTAGATGGGAAATGAATTCCAAAATAAGATTCGATCGTAGTGCTTTCAGTCGATCGAAGAGATCGATCACATTTCAGTTGAATCTGGCCCTAAAAATGAGGAACCTAAACAGACAAAAGGAATATTGAGAAAGCAACGAGACTTACATAATATAACGGCTCCAATAAAGAGACTTATCGTTACACGCACGAACACGTAAAGTCGCTGAAATATTAAAAAAACATCATTAATAAATCAGATTGGGTCATCCATGCTTTCCATAGGTAGCCAGAGGAGGGCTTCCCCAGAAAGTTTTGGTTTATGATTTTTAAGATATTTCAACATGTAAAATATTATAAATGCATGAAATACTTTATTTTTTGAAAAAAAATTAGTCATTTATTCTTAAAATAATTAATATTTTATTAAGGGGGTCCGGGACTCAAAATTCTAAAATCTTCAATTTTAAAGTTTTTGTTCTGAAATTTTTTCTGTAGGTATACATTGTATTTTGCAATTATAACTATTTTATGTTTTCAAAACTTCAAAAATTTTTTTATTAAAATTAAAAAATTGTGACGTTGGGCAAAATTGATATATCTTAAAATATTTTATAACAAATCACTTCATTTTTGCACTAATTGACTCCTAAAAGTTCATACTTTAAACTGTCCTCGTGATTTTTGGTTAAAACAGTTAGAAATTTTTTTTTTAATATTTTGTTCAAAAACTACATAAAACACATAGTATAAAAAGTTCGAAAAATTATAGAAAAAATAATATATATACAGAATTGCTGAAGACAAATTAAAGAAATATATTTGGTAAGTAATTGTAGAAAATTTCATTCATTTATGACAAGTAGTTTTTAAGTTATATCCATTTTTCACTATCGAAATTCCATTTAACAGAAAAGGAGAAAAAGAGCGTTTAAAATTATGAAAATATTCAAGTTAATAAAAACGCACTTTTGATTACTTTATGTTTGTTTAAAATCCTCCTGGATAGTATTGTGTGTATTACTTCTTAGTTTTACTGCTTCATTTAATTTTAGCAAGTTGGACCTTTTTCCTATACCTTTTAAAAGTATATATTTGTGGACTTCATCGTCGCTTTCCTGAACCGCCTACAGTCCTTTACTGAAAGCGTTATTGAAGTATATTGATAGTACAGAAAATTCGAAAACGTGCAAATTCAACAATAAAAACATTGAGAATATTATATATACGATGATCAATTCAGATCACTTCAAAAGTGTTCGTAGCGTAGTTTATTTGAGTTAGAAAAAACAGAGCTGAAACAGTAGAAAGTAGACTCCAAAACAGTTTGTTTACATTATCTGATGGGTGAGGCTCGTTTGATTTGCAGCTGTCATTTTATAAAAAGCCGAATATTTCCGGTTCTACTGATGGTAGAAACAAAATGTAGGTGTTATTTTATTCAGAAATATCTATATTATTTTTAAGATGATAAAAAAATTGGACATTTTTCATATTTTGAGTCCCAGACCCCTTAATTGATATTCATTTTTTGCAAGTGCTGAACTGTGCAGACGATAAATAGCTGAAGGAAACAAAAATAGTTCCAGGTTCAAAAACGCTATTAGACTTCGATGCCAGACTATTTTTCGCGTAATTACTTTTTTATTAAAGTTTAATTTTGATACTGACATCCTAGGACTTTAAAGAAGTATCTTGTAACGAATCATAAAACTTCAAACGATTTTTATTATTTAATATAACGTTGATTGTTATATATTTCTAATTCTATTCGATTTCTGTTATGCTTTGCTCTCTGTGTTCCTGTTTTCTCAAAATAAACCTTTAAATTTTCTTTCGAATTTTTAATTATTTCTGAGGAACCAATATAACATAACACAAAAAAGACTTAATATTCATAACGAAAACAATGGCAATAGACATTTTTCCACTGCGCGACTCTATCATCTCAACTATTCACATACCTACTCTCAGCCATCGTCTCACATATTACAGGGTTCCCACTTCAAAAAAAAGAAAAATTGGGCCTTTTTGAGATTTTATATTTTTAAGACATTTTCTATCAAACTCAATATAGGTGGATTAGTGTTGCTGCGGAGATACGTTTTCCTTTACGTTACTGAGCGTGACGTCACTTGGCTTCTTTTTCGAATACGATTTCAACAGTTGGCCAACAAAAATTCCAAAGAATGAATTCCAAATTCATATATGATAGTTCATTCAAATGCCAAAACGGCAATAAAACATATTTTAAAGTACCCCCAATATATACCATGCCAGAGCCATTTGGACATCAGAAATAAAATCTTCGCTGACTGGTTTGTTTATTTACACTGAAAATCCCTCTCATTTCATAAACAGATCGCAATAGATTAATTCATAAATGCAGAAGTGAAGAAGCTTTCACAAACATTTAGCTTGAGTCTCACCCGACACAATTTTAAAAACTAAATTTTTAGCTAACCAAAAATGTTATGCCCTCAACTTTTAATGACACCTGACCTTGGACAAGTGTTATTGATCTTGGTTTTAGAATGCAGGTGAGATAAGATATGCAGTGCTCTTATAAAATCTCAGACTAAAAAAATCTAAGGATTTTCAGCGAATATTAAGACTTATGACATGAGAACATCTTAAAAATCAAAAGTCTTGCGGGGCAAGCATTGAAAAGTCTAACGTTACAAAAAAGCGTTACAACTGTTTTGTCTTGTGATTTTAGAACTAGTAGAAACATCCAGAAGATAAATATAGCGTCGTAGAGACAAAGGATGTCCGTTTCAGACATCCACAATATGTCGCAATGGTACTGTGCTTGCCGAGCTTTGGCCCGTGGTACTTGGAATTGCTTGGAGGAGGACCGCGTTATGGTGTTAGTCGAAAGCTACCGAACTATACTATAAGAGGCTTTTAATCAATGGAATTATCCTTCAATAATAACAAGCCGCATCTTAATAGTTGAAATTGTAAATTTAGTGTTGAATATTCACAATAAACAATTTTTCAAACTTCCTGTCTGCTGGACCACGGTAGCCCAGTTGGAAGAGTAACGGATTAGCAACCGCAGGATTGCGAGTTCGAATCCAACCACAGACCGTCGTGTACAAAGGGAGGCTGATGCACGTTAAATCTATCATGGCCTCAAACGGGCGTCCTCTCGTGGGCGTGGTGTGAAAGTTTGGAGAGTGGGGTGCTAGCTCAGGTGTGACCTCGTCATCCGACCGTGGTGTTGTCCTCAGATCTTTCCTTCCTCCTTGGGTGTATTACTCTCTCCTGTGTCAGTAAAACTTTCATTTTGTGTGTCTATCTATTACATGATATTGTATGTCTTGTGTCTGGCGCAGCAAGGCCAAATATGGCCCTTACGCCATAAAACCCCAACAAACCACAAATCTTTCCCTTCGAGTTTGATTCCGTCGCCGATAGCCCGATGTGTAGAGCAAGTGCGACGTTAATTTAAGTACCTGCCAAATACCTACCATCCTGTATGTCTGCTCCATTCAGTTCACAATCAAACATCATGCCCGAGTATTCACGTCAAAACAACGGTTTATATCCTCAACACAACCTACCAATTTTTTAAAGGCCCTTAAAAACCAAAATAAAATATCAGGCCTTTGTACGGCCCGTGGGAGGCCCTGTATCACGTGCATACTATCAATCTTCCAGTGACACGAATGTATGAAGTGGATTTCCAGAAATAAGGTTTCAATACTTGCTCGATGTAATTTATCTTGCAAATGTGTGTGCAGCAACCATACTGACGTCATTTGAGTAGATCAATCATTTTGCCGTCATTCCAGTATATCAATGGAGATGCGTCACTTTTTATGTTTCCACAGTAATTTTTTTTTCAATTCATAGTTAGATAATCAAAAATAACATAAAAGACCTTCCCCTCCTAAAATGTGATTCAAATATCATTTCAAAATCTGGGCTCCCTCCGAATTAAGATCATGGCACGCTACTGAAGTGACTTCTCATTCTGAAGTACTCCAACTGAGTGTGACTAAGTGGGTTAGCCCACTGCTCTAGAGGGCCGTGGATTACCAACAGGAGGGTTGCGAGTTCGAGACTGTCCAACCAAAGATCGTCGTAAAGGTAGGGACTAGGGAACCTTAAATCTGTCGTGGCCTTAATTCCCTTTGGCGAGGTATGGAAGTTTGGAGAGTAGGGTGCCAGCGCAGGTGTCGACTCGTCATCTGACCGTGGTTCAAAATGACGAGGTGTCGTCCGCCAATCTTTCCCTTCGGACCGTCGCTAATAACTTGTTTTTTTTTTCAGTGCGAAGTAAATTCAACTACCTACCAACTCAGTGTGACATAATGGTAACTAGCAATCTGCAAGTTGTAGGCGGCGCTAGCTCGATTCCCGTTACCTATTCTGGGTGTATTTCTCTTTTTGTGACAGCAAAACTTTCTTTGTCTGTGTATGTTCATAACTTGACGTTGTCTTTCTTGAGACTCACCTCCTCCTAACTCACAAATATGGCTCTTGTGCCATAAACCCAAACCACCCAACTAAGTATTTTCAAAGATGGTGAAAAGCATACACACCTGCATGGCCCTCCCTGACTCACAAGAGTTTTAGAGTTCCATAAAGGTAGGCGGGGAAAAGACGAATACCACTTACAGGGGCCAGTAGGTCCTGGTCCAGCTTAATTTTAACTGAAAAGACAAGAACTTAATTAAAAAATATATAGATAAGACCTCAACCTCTCAAAACAAAGTAGAGATCACCGAGAACCGCTGGTAATTTTGAACAGCAGCGGGTATTTTACAGGTAGGTAATTAACGTTGCACTGGAAGCAACACGACGGGTTGGGATCAATCCCGAAGGGAGAGGTAAGAGGACAACACCTCATCATTTTGAATCACAATCAGATGACGAGAACAACACCTGAGCTGGCACCCACTCTCCAAACTCCCTTTCCACGCCAAAGGAAGGACATTTGAGGTCACGACAAAGTTAACGTGCGCCAGCCCTCACGCGCACGGCGGTCTTTGGTTGGATCGAGGTTCGAACTCGCAACCCTCCAGCTGCTAATCCGCGACTATACCAACTGGACTATTGCGGACCACACGATAAATTAGGAAAAAGATGAGATGTCTATTAGTAATTTGTGCGGTAAGGCTGACATGGGATTAAATATTTTAACTTGAAGGGAATCATTGGGGCCTCGTTCCAATAGAGCTGTCAATCAGTGATAGTATTATTTTTAATCGTCTAAGAAAAGAGTATATGTTGGAAAATATATAACTTAACGGTTACGAAAGGTAAACACGTAACTTAAAGAATATTGCCTCAGGGCTTACCTCAGTTCCTCGTATTCCGAGTATGGCCAAATACAAAGAGAAGGCAACTGCTAGGAACCCATACAGAATACCGTACACAACTTTGTCAGCAGTCACTGGCCACCTGTTGTCGCCGTAGTACGTGGGTTCTCCCTGTGGTCTAAACGCTTGAAATACTCCACTGCCCATGATTGTTTCACTGTATCCTGGTGTCGTCTTCCTTAAAAGATCATACAATATGCTGTTACCTTGAAAAATAAAGAAACCACTTTGTATAGTAAACCCTCGATATATCGCTCTTTCTTGGGGAGCAAGAAAAATGCACAATATACCAAAAGAAGAAAAAATGAGAGCCCAGAAAAATTTGCTTATAAGAAATAAAAAGGCATAAATCACACGTGTACGTCATTTTCTTTAAATTTCGACTTTAAAAATCCATTTTTTCCCAAGTCATTGGCTTATGCTTAAAATAATTTCAGTGGGGAAAAAATCAATCTAATTGTTAATTATCTAATTTAGATATAATCAGGTAATTCGCATGATTTTGAACAGTGATATCTCAAATTCTAATTTATTCAGAAAGACAATTCTTGTTAGAAATTATTCCTAACATTATTTTTCATGTTTTGACCCTCATTCAAGTTGATAGAGGGAATAGGTTATGTTTTACAATTGTTTTCACCAATTTAGTCTAAAAAAAATCAAGATTTTTTTCAGGAATTTAGCATTTAAAATCAACTAAAAATTAATATTTTAACTAATAACTCTAATTGAGGTTCAGAACATCAACTGTATTATATAGATTATAATGATACAAAAATAATTATAATAGATAAATTCATTGTTGTGTGAGTTATCAATGTTTGTGTCACAGCATCGTATTGCAAAAACGCATCGCATCGTATTGTACAGTTCTTCAGAAATCGAGTTTAAAGTTTTGGAAACATGTTTGTACTGGTGACAGTACCTAATGAAAAACCCTTGTAACTAGAAAAGTATTTCGAATGTTTATAAGATCTAGGTATCATTTAAAATAAATTAGGAGAGATAAGAAATTAAGGAAATATTTTGAGGCAATAAAAACAAAATCCATATTCTTGTCAATTTTCGTAATTTCTAATGTACATGTTACCGTTAAAGCTCGAAAACCGTTAATGTGCACATTACCTAGGAAATCTGCAGATAGCTTATTTGTTCCGTTAAAGTGCGGAATCATCTACAAAATAAGAGTTTTTCGCACTTTACCTAGGTAATGTGTACATTAATGGCTTTCGAATCGTTAAAGTGCAAAAGTTTGTTTCTCTAACCTATAGATTAATCTGATTCTATCAACTATTCTGTTGATTGACTGATTCTATCAACTTGATTCTTTAAATATCGAAAAATAAATAACATTATCTTTCAACAATTATAAGTATATTTTATTTATATCTGTTGATTATTAAATGAAATTACTTATAACTTTATGGGATAAAATTATAGCGTGTTTTTCAATTAGTAGTACCTAGTATTACTGAGTTGTCTGTCTGAGTATTAATTTAAGCGTACAAAAACGTTGCTGTTCGAGCAAAGATCTTATTTTCACTTCAACGAGTACCTGTAGGTAATGTGCAGATTACCTATGTAATCTGCAGATTACCTGATTTCCGTACTTTAGCGGTAACATATACATACGCCTTAAAGGAGATGTGCACCTGAAGACAATGCTTGTAAGGAGACAAAAACAAAAAAGCATGATATACCGAGGGCTGAGAAAAGTTTTAGAGGAAAAAGCTCAATCATTCAATTATACACTTTTTTTAATTAAGTAAAACTACTATTTTTGAATATACGATAGATCATTTACGATTTTTTTACCTTCTTTTCCGGGTCTGACCGATGAAGAACCTCAACCCCCTAACTTGGTTGGGTTTTATGGCGCAAGGGCCATATTTGGCCATGCTGCGCCAAACACAAGACGCACAATACCAAGCACACAAGGAGAGTTTTTACTGACAGAAGAGAGAAGTACACCCAGGGAGGAATGAAACTTTTCGCCGCCTACAACTCGCAGGTTAGAGCAGTGGGCATACCCACTGAGCCACGACGGTCCCAGGAGGAAGAGGAGCCTACCCCGATCACCACGCCATCTAGCGACATAAATGGTGACAGCGGCAATACCCCGACAATTATATGGAGGAAAAGAGGGAAGTCACTACGCAGTGATCCCTCTATATCCCTCTCCGCGCATGTAGGGTCGGTTGATTTTATGGCGTAAGGGCTATATTTGGCCAAGCTGCACCAAACACAAGACAGACAACTTCAAGGAAAAATTGTCGCGAAAGGGGAAAAAAGAGGTATTAGGGAATAGAATAATGGAATGAAAGCCGAAAAAGATCGCTTGGGTATCCTGGGAGCGCGACACTCGTGTTTTCAAAAGACAGTAAACCCCATGGGAAGAGAAAAGATCACTAGAGTATCACGGGTCCGTGAAGCCCGAACACTCCTAACGAAAATGTGCCCCTGAGAACAGCGTTTGAATAGAGACAAACTCAAAAGAAACCATGATATACAGAGTGCCGAGAAAAATTTTCTTACAGAAAAAAAGCTCAATTATTCAATTATACGCTTTTATTTTAAATTTGTAAAACTATTTTATCCTTTACGATTTTTTTACCTTCCTTTCGGGGTCTGATCTATGAAGAACCTCAACCCCCTAACTTGGTGGGGTTGGGTTTTGTGGCACAAGGACCATACTTGATCATGTTGCCCCAAAAACAAAACAGGCAATATCAAGTAGTGGACATACATACACAAGGAATTTTTTCTAACACAGAAGATAGAAATACACCCAGGTAGGAATCGAACCTGACAGTAATTGAACCTGCCCCGCCTACAACTCGCAGGTTGCTAGGGCAGTGGGCATACCCACCGAGCCACGAATCTCGTCGAAACCACTTGGAGGGTTAAGGTGTACGTATACACTAGAAGATTTATTTAATTTTGACTTTAAAAATCCAATTTTTTTTCAATAGGTCATTGGTTTGCGCTTAAACTCATTTTAGTGTAAAAAATTTAGATTAAGCTAATCATTAATTATCTAATTTAGATGTAATTAGCATGTTTTTTAAGTGATATCTCAAATTCTAATTTGTTCAGAAACACAATTCCTATTGGAAATTATTTGTAATATTCAACATGTTTTGACCCTTCGTCAAGTTGTTAGAGAGAATAGGGTTTTTGACAATTTTTTCACCAGTTTTAAAAAATAAAAAATTTCAACAATTAAAAGTCAACTAAAATTTCATTTCTTAAACTAGTAACTTTGACTGAGGGTAGAAACATCCACTTATTAAACTAGATTATGACACAAAAATAATTATAATAGTTCGATTCATTGTTATTACTGTTTGAACGAAGCATCCTATTGCAAAAACAGAAATTGAGTTTAAAATTTCGGAAGCATGTTTGTCTATGATGACAGTACCTAACGAAAGCCCTTGTAAGTAGAAAACTATTTCGAATATTTACAAGATGTTGGTATCGTTTCAAGTTGGATAATATTTTGGAAAAGTATCCATATTCCGGTCGATTTTCGTGATTTCTAGTGTATACATACACCTTAAGCAAACACTTATCCATTGACTATACTCACTCACTAGTGATACTCTGTCATTGATTCTTTTAAAAAGAAAGAACCGACTGCAAATAGTTGAATGTGGAGATTTATGGATGATGCAGCGAAAATAGAACCTAATGTAGACAAATTGATAGCACACCAGGCTCAACCTTCTCTAAGTGATTACTTTTAATTTTATTAATATTAATTTTTACTCTAGTGAGAAATCCTAGTGTTTATAATTTATTTTTGTTTTTTGATTTTTTAATAGTTTTATAATTTCAGTTCCAAGCTGTTTTATCACAAACTAGCTTTTTAAAATTCTAAAATTAGTGATATAAATATTTTGGTGAAATTAAAAAATTTTAAGTACAGCTACACTTGCAATATATTATTAGTTGAGACAAAGTTTTCCAGAGGGGGCGTCGAAAAATAAATTGTTAGTGAAAAGATTGAGTTGAGCCAAAAAAGTTTGGGAAATTATGGTTAAGACGAACTAGGTTATCTCTTATGGAAACAGCTTTCTCGTAATTTCGTTAGTCAGTTTCTGGTGGATTCAGATTGACCAGGATTCTGTTAGTGTGAAGCGGCCCTAAGAAAAACAAAACAGAAGCAGCACTTACTTCAAACTATGTTCTATTAGAGACAATGTACCGAAACGTTTTTCATTTTCTGCTCGAGATGTTCGCGTCCAACTTCTCCTGGACGATGCAAAACAGAGACGAAGTTCAATTAGGAAGGAAATGAAAGCAAAGCATATCCGCTGGAAAGCGGTAAACATTGGAAGATCCACAAGGAATTTCCGTTTTCGTTCCTTCGAGACAAAATTGAGCAGACAGTAATGTTTGGAATGTTCATCGCAGTTCACATGCGAAAAATTTTGGTTCAGCTCTCCTCGAGCATTCCGGGCATCAGAATCAACTTAGACAATGGGCCTCTTTTGAAATACAAATATGTATTTCAGAAGAGGTTGGGGCTGTGTATAGCAAAATGTTTGCTTTTAGCATATCTCTCACCTGAAATGTCTTTTAAACGCTAGGCTAGGGGTCGGCAAACTGCGGCTCTTTCGTTACGTACATGTGGCTCTGAAGTAAAATTGAAAATAAAACTATCAGTTTCATTTATAAAATGTTTAAGGGATTTTATTCACATAATGGCCATTTCATTTATACTGTTATAAAACGCCTACAGAAGGCAGACTCAATGATTTTCAATACTTTTCCATGATAGGACTCGTATGATGAGTTGAAAAAATATTTGCATTTGGTGTTCTCAGTGTCTACGTATTTATGTGAGCAATCGTTTTCTAACATGAATTTTATTAAATGTAAATTGAGAAGTCAAATTTCTGATGCCAACTTGTAATCGTGCCTTAAATTAAAAACTACTAGTTAGAAACTGGACATATAGAAACTTTCTAAGGAAATACAAGCTCATTGCTCACACTGATTGAAACCAATTTTAAAGTGATTTTTTTTCTTCATTTAATAAAGATAAAATTAACATTATAACTTGTTATATATATATCAATTTAAATTTTCCTGATTTGTAAAAATACATTTGACTCGAATAATTTTTAAATTGTTGAGGCACAGGTTGGCTCTTCTGTCTTAAAAGTTTGCCGAACCCTGCGCTAGTCAATCCAAGCAGAGCATTGGTCATTCGAGACATGCAGACATTAATGGAGGAAACCGCGCTATCATTGTGTCAAGCCTTTTACCATACGCCTATTTTAACCTCTTGTCCTCTTTACTGTCGATTTTTTAGCAACTCTTAACAATTCTTTATACTTGTTGGGTCAACCCCGCATTCATTTCTTTTAATCTTCCTTCATCATTCAGGATTTTTACCATATTTATAATTGAACAGCTTCAAAATTGAATTTCCTGAACTTCTATCATTTAATATGGGGATATTCCATCTGTTCTCATTTTATTATAATAGTTTTACATTTTCTTGTAATTTAATTTCTATTTACTTTTTAACTTAACACTAATTTACTTTTTTAACTTTTATTTCTTTTACTACTTCATATTTACTTTTTAGGTAATTCATTTGCATTGTCTATTTTAATGTTGGTTTGGTTATTCTGATGTCCTTTATACATAATCTATTGAATTTTATTGTCTTGTGCTTGGCACAGCTTATCCATCATTGAATCTTGCGCCGTAAAACCCAAATCAACCAACTAACCACGCAGAGCATGTGTTGAATGGTGAGACAGAATAGACCATCTCGCATCAAGTTTAGCACTATCGACAGAGCTTGTGGGCGAAGTCGCTGTCGTAAGATTTCAATGGTAAATCACGTGGGCTTAGGAATCGACTTAGTTGATTGCCAATGAAGTAGACGTGTTTTTGATCACGGTGAATAATCACTTTAACCAATCAATAATTTAGGATTCATGCTTTTTTCTATAACCATGTTACTTATCTTCAAACCAAGCGACCGGAAGAAATAACATAAAGCTGAGTGCACATGCTCCGTCTGTTTAATACCTTTCCACTTCAGCCTAAACGTTGAAGTGGAGTGTTTCCGCTTGGACCCTGAGATCTGACTTCAATTCTCCTCTCCAACACGAGTTTGCCCTTTTGGACCGTGTTCCTTTTCCAGTAATTTGGGGAGACTGGACTGGGTCATTAATTGTATCTCAGCTTATCAAGTTGACAAGTAATTACTATTAAATTTTCCCTTAACTACATCACTAACGTTTAATTTTTACCTACTTTCATGCAACTAACGAGTTACCGTGATTATCTACGGTCAGTACTTGGAAAGGCGATCAACTGAATTTGAAGCGAGGTTTGAAGATGTAATATTATCCGTACAAGCAAAATAGCTCCAAAAACACTTACGTATGAAGCAACTGGGGTTTTTGGACCTACCCTAGTAATATCCCAACGATGGCGCCACAAACCATAACTCAACGAATTGAAATAGTGCAACATACTACTGGATAAAATTAAGTCATTCTGTCGATAAACCACACTTTAGTTCGTCCTACTTAAAACAAATAGGACCTTTTGATAGAGCAGTGGGCAAACAGCAAGCCACACATCAGAGATAGTGTAGCTATTGCCAAAGTCTTTTAGAGTGGGAGCAAAACAGTCCAAGCGGGGGACGGGTTTATGAAGTAACCGTGATCTCAAATCTAAACTAGTTTTACATTCTTTAAAGCTGATATCGTGAGATCAGAGATAATTGGAAACTATGTGCATTACAGGGTTCATACTGAATGTAAAAATGCCGTTTATTAAGATTTCAAAACAAATAACTAGATTCCAATATGTAAAGTAAAATACATTTATTAAATCACACAATCATTAAATAAAGAAAAGGATGAAAAATTAAGTTGGGGCACTTAAACCGTGCACAATTGAAATAAATATCAAGAATTACAACAAAACAATGGACCCAATAAATAAAATGTTTTAATGAAGACTGAAACATTAGTCTGCACAAGACATTTTCACACCGCGCGCATTTGCGCGCACGAATCCAGAGATCATAAATATTAAAAGAACAAAACACATTCTAGACGTTTCTACAAAAAAGGGGAAACCAAAATTTCAATCTAACTTTTACAAACAATACTTTTCAGAAGATATAACGAAAAACTTCTGCAGCTCTTCTAAAGAGAATTCAAGACACCAGAAACACAATAGACAACGAAAATTACATGATAGAACATTGAACACAACATATCAAAGTTTCGTGCTCAGAGCTCATACTGTTATTTGATCCCACAGTAAATAGGTTGAGTACAAAACACAAGTTTCTTGCTAATGCATAGTGCTGACTAAAGTTACTTGATATACAATGTGTACAGAAAGGGTTCATGAGAAATCATGAGTGGAAAAGTATTCTCTATACATCTGAATGTCATAACCTGGTCACTTGATTTACATATCAATACCTCGGCTTGTCAAAGAGGCAGTATCGCCAAGTTCGGTCTTTTCGAGTTGACTGTTACGAGCTGCGCTTTGTAAGTATCAAACACTTAAACACACTCGATAACAATATGGCAATTGAACCAAATGTTTAAGTGTGCTGTTTTCGAGCGTAATGAGGCATTAAATACTTTTATATGCATTTCCAACAGTCGTTAGTTAACCTTAAACGCAAAACTTCGAGATAGTCTCCTTGACTAGCACGGCAGAATACTAGAATGCTTTTGCTAATTGAAAAAGAAAATTATGAACTAAACGGGTTGTACCAAACAGGAAATCTTGCGCAAACTGCTGCGAAAAGCGGAATTTCAAATGTTGCGCCATTTTTATTTCCAATTGCTAAGAATACTTTACAAAACTAAGAATATTTGTGATTCTATATTAAATTTTCAAAAATATTCGAAAACAAGTGTATTCAATTCGCACTCGTTTTTAGACTTGCATCGAATGAGTCACAATATCGATACTCTGAGAATGCTTTTAAAGAATCTGCTAGAATTTGTGAAGACATTTCAACAGATAGTCATTAAAACTCAAGGTGAAAAAGAAATAAATTCGTAAAATATGTATATCCGATTTATAGTAAGGTGCGAAGGAACATTTTTTGTGAGTGGATTAATTAATTTTATAAGTTCAATTATTTCTCGCGTATTCGACTTTTTTGATAAATATCTTTTTAAATTTAAATTAGTCAGTATAGCAAGATAAATGAAATTTCACTGCTTAAATTTTCAATCAGCTCTGAAGTGTTTCAATTTGGGGTTAAATGTTATAAAACAGCTTCTATTTTTTAAATGATTGAATTGATTAAATCATTAAACTGCTCCAAATTTTTCTAATCTAAAAAAAAGGCTACCACAAAATGGTTCAATTTCAAGAGTAACTTACAAAACTGCAACACTTTTAAAAAACGCAGCTCCAAAAATTGCTCTGGGGACATTTTTTATTTATATTATATATATATATATATATATATATATATATATATATATATATATATATATATATATATATATATATAACCTCATCACTGTTCAGAAAATATTTTTCCATACATTGAATATCAGGTAAAAAGTATTTTAAAAACACATTACGAAAATTCCACACAACTTATTTTACGAAAATCATAATTCAAAAATACACACTTGCACTTGACTCAATCCATTTTCTCACTCACTCTGGCTAAATATAAACCCACAAAACACCAACTGAAATCCAGCACTGTTACAAAAAATCACATAAACAAACATTTCTTTTAAAATACAGAGCATGGTTCGATTCGTTCATCTTCATATCATTAAAATCTAGTTATTTTTCCATAAAACACACATATTTAATATTAGTCCATTCTGTCACAGCAGTGCATCAATTGATAGCTTAGAATTATTGCCTTAAATATTTGGACTTCCCATAAAAAGTAGAGTAGTTATTGCAGTGTATATTACTTAATCAATAGTAAAAACCATGTTAGTGATCTGACTTGGACAACGCTAATAATCTGCAATGAAGTAAAAAGTATTGCGAGATGTTTTGGGACATTTTATAAGGTGGGATATAAAATTCATTTTGTGTGCAGCCCAAATAAGCCAATAAATTTTGTCTGACTACACCAGTTGGATGGGCCCAATAAATGAAGCCATCCAACTGCCAATTGGTTTTGCATAAATGAACAAGTCTCATATCCTTGCATACTTAAAATGGACAGCCTACATTTAATCAACAGTCTGCATATTAACAAGTGTTCTACATATAAACAAGAACTTAATCTGCTCTACATATAAACAAGAACTTAATCTCAAGCTTCCCCAGTGTGGGTATCTTGATTTACAGGCTACTCTTAAAAGTGAAACATGTACATAATTACTTTGATAATGCCACGAAATATTCGACTTCAGATGTAATCATTTAACATTTAAAGTAACTTATTGTTTAAATGAAATAAACCTGGACCATTTCTATTTAATTAAATGCAGTAAGAATTTTTGACAACTCAAAAGTATATTACAATCCATACCCGATACAGAAGTAGGGTAAATTGAGATAAGTGCATTTATGGGGTAAGTGTCCACTGAATATAATAGGTGTCTGCTTAAAATATGGGTTGCCACCTGCTTGAAGGAGTCAAATAGATTAGTTTCACTGCTAGAGAGCTTTGAATTTTGGCAGGGAAGTTGCAGACCAAAGGGTGTGAATGAAATGATGTTGCCCCACTCACAATGAATCCCAATTGCAAACAAGAAAACAGTTCATGGTATGCACATTCCCCATCATGTAGGGCAAGAGCAACTCCTTGGAAAAGCATTGGGAAACATTATTTTAAATTATATAAATGACAAGTTTAAACAAAGAGTGTAAATATATAAGTAAAGAGTCTGGTAGTGTGGTGAAATTTTAAAATATTGGATTTTGAAGATTTGGGTTAGCACTTGCACCACCTCACCCTACTTCCAAGGAAACTTTTAAGTTTGGTTTGTACCTCAATGGTAATTTGTAACCATAGTAGAGGGTTGACAACCAACAGGCTGGCATGCTTGTTCAGCGTGTTTTCTGTACAAGCGCAGAACATGCATGAACATGTTGGATGTTCACTTTGATCCAATGCACTGTTTGCTTTTAACACTAATCTTTAATTTTACTGTTGTAAACAAAAGCTAATTTCAAATCTTTATATCTAAAATAACGATTCAATGCAATATTGATCATTATGAGTCTTACTTCAAAACATAAAATGATTTCGATCAACACTTAGACTTATAGCCAGACATTATACTGCTGTATTAGTCAAAACGTATCTTAAGTCTGGTCCTTGCTATAGTTAAAATGCAGTGTATATAGACCTGACATCTAACACTAGATTACTGTGTGATCACCCAATCAAGTGATTTACTCACTATGGAAAAATGAGTGTTGTTTACAAGCGTTTTGAGGCATCAGAAACTTTTATATGCAGCTTTTTAGCACAATCGTTGAAGACAAAATTTGGAGATACAACCTTTTTGAGTAGCACCGACAGTATAATAAAAGTCAGACAATAAATAAGATAGTATTGAACTATAGAACTTACTGTCTATAATAATAAAATTATCTGCTTATTTATGGGTTCGCATGAAAAGAAAGCCTACCAGAAAGAAAATTTTGAAAGATTTGTACAATACCATACCTACCAACCACAGGAAAAATAAATCAGGAAGATATTTATGAGATACAACCAACTGTCAGAAATGAAAACTGCCTAAAATAATTCTTAAAATAAAAAGTAATACAATGTGCCAAATTAACAACAAATGCGCCCAATCAGGTTTTATGAAACAATTCAAAACAGAAAAAGTACTGCTCTCAACTAGTCATGCTTGGCAGCAGTTTGAACTCAGCAAAACCTATTTGGTGATATTTTACACAAAATGGTGCCAATCATATGCAAAAATGAGGAATAAAGCTCTTAAGTGTTTGAGAGGAATATTTGTTGGTTTTCCTTGAAACAGTACCAAAGATTTTTACGGCAATCTAGCAAACACCGATTCCAAGGTTTATCTTTCATGCTTGCACCAAAACTTCGAAATTTATATCACTTGAAAATTTTCTCTAAAGAAAAATCAGGAAAATATCTTTTTCATTCAAAAGACCAGAAAACTAAATTTTTTTTTCTGAAAAAATTGGCAGATATGCAAAACATCATTTTTAACTCCTTCTGGTATGATTTAATTAAAATTATATTATTGATTTGGATAATATTCAACAGTAACTTGAGTCACATGACGAGTGTAGCTCATCATTGTGTGGTATGGCATGAAAGACCAATGACGAGCTAGACTCGTCATTTTACCGGAAGGGGTTAATTGCCATGATCTTGGAATTGCATGCTATTGCCAGATTTACATAAAAATGCAATGAATGAACCTCAGTGGTTTTAAACCATAGATTTAACATTTAAATCGGCTTGTCCTTGACTAAGTAGCCTGCCTGAGCAGAAATTGATGTGATTATCTTAATTTTTAAAAGCACATAATACAATAAAAATTAGTCCAATGATTTTCGCATTTTACTGTTTAATCATGCATGAGTCTAACATAAAAATATAAATACAACACAAAAGACATCTATTTGGTTTATCGTTAATAGTTTTCGCTACACGAGGGCTAATTAGAAAGGGCCCCATGCCACTGGTTCTGAATTTATCCAATTTAGGGGGCAATTTCAGAGTATGCTTTGCTAAAAGCAGAATGCAAATTTTGATATCTGAATGGATGGCTTAATTCATAAACATAAATGAAAATTTAAAAATAGTTCACAATCAAGGACTGAAAAGGAAATTATACAGAAACCCATAACAGTGCAAATTAGCGTTTTTATATTTAATTGTATATCTATATAAAAAAATTGGATATAACCAATACCTTAGAGTTTTAACAGCTCATATGTCAACAAAAAAGGTAAGTGAGGAGTTTCAATTGTCTAAACATGAATACAATGTTCATTAAACTAGTAATACCTATAAACAGTAGGGTCATAAACTAGAACAAAACACAACATAATATTGTCAATGCAAATCATATAAACACACACTCAGTAAGTCTAGTAAATTGTGAATATGCACACTGTCAGTGGTTCCCAGACGTTTCAGTCCAAGTGACCCCCTTGAAAATTTTTGAGTATCCCTTGAGATTATAAATTAAATGGGACCTGCATAAGTCTATAGTGATCTGTATTTTCATCTTAATATTGGGGTAAAATATTTAAATCATTGTTAAATAGATTATTAAAAAATGTTAAAAATTCAACATTAAAGATTAGTGAAGACAATTTAAAGTTCTGAAATAAAATAAACTAAATATTAGTCTTATTTATTAATTAAAATGTATTGAAAAGGCTCTTAACTAGCATAATTATAATATTAAAGACATCAAAATATATATATTAATCTTAATGTGGACAATGAAGGAGTCTGTTACTTAACAATCAGCTAAGCAGTATTTTGTTAAATGTATAATTTCAGTATTAAGTCATTCTCAACTTCAAGTCTATTTCAAATCAATAAATACTGAAATCTCCTACTAATTATTTTAGATTCTAAAATTTAGATTTTAGGGCATAGAAAAATCAGAAAATAATGGAATGTATTTTTTTGCTACTTCTCTATTTTGGTTAGTGAAATATTGCATATTTTCCGTGGACCACACTTTGGGAACCACTGCTCTCTATGCATAATATTCATTTTTATTACAATTGATACTTAAATAAACAAAAAAATACAACCCAGGTTTTAATGAACACTTCTCAAATATGTTCTAAAATATTGATAAAAAAAATAAAAGCCTACAAGTAATGCATTTCTTGCATTGATATACCGATTAATAGTCATCTGTTTATAAATACGACAATAAAATTGAAAGTCTTTCAGTTTAGAATTAAATGTATTTCAATCTGTTCTATAGCAAGTCAACAGATTCGAATATACATACTTTTCAAGTACATGTAAATTTATTAAATCAATATCTTGTGACATATGCATAAAGAAATATATTTTTCTCTTGATGTCATATTAAACTCCAGATTCCAATACTAAAACATTTAACAAAAAAAATACTTTTTCATACAGTTAATATCAGAACTTAATACAGAAAGCTGTATCATGTTTGGAATTAGGAAAATAATTAAAATAAGTGAATTTAAGCTGTCAATTAAAATGCATATTACCTAAGAGATAAAGATAACTATAATCATCATGCCAATTTTTTATCAGATCATAACTGACAGAAAAACACAAAAACTAGAACATTAACTGACACAAATACATCTATGTTACAATTATAAAAATTAGAAAAAATGACAACAAATTCATTCTTATAATAAATAAGAAATATATATATATCAATATTTAAAACTATGAAAAAAAGAATCAAACAAGGAACTAAATTCTAAATTGTATCAACACAAATGTAGACCTAATTTAACAAAAGTTATGTTTGCATTCCAAAATTCTTACTTGAATATAAGTACAAATAAAAAAATTAAATAACAAGTCCACAAATTGGAAAGAAAATATTTATGCATTGTAAAGCTACTTTTGTCAAGACACAAATAAGCAAAGTCAACATAAAAACACAAGATAAAAAAAAGTGCAACTTATTAAATAAAGATAATTATTTCTTTGAGCCCAAAGAAAAAATATTTTCTAAAGGCCAAAAGTAAATACATTTATTAAAATATATAAGCAAAACAAACTTTCAATCAATGTTACATGTACACATGAATGTGTTCAAATAAAAACACTTACAATTCGGCAAATTGTTATACTAATGTTGTACCATAAAATGTGTTCTAAAATATTCATTTTAATTCACCAAAAGGCAAAACTTTTCTTGTTTCTAGTTCCATTAGTATAGCAATATAATAGAAAATATTAAATCATAATACTTGCACTGAATCCACTATGATGTAATAGCTTTTATTGTTGATTTGGGTTTGTTGGTTTCACATGGCACAAGGGCCAGAATTGGCCATGCTTACTCTAGATTTTAACATTTACCTCCTACTGATGCACTTACTAAGTTAAAATATTTCCAATAGAAGAAATTACATTTATATGGCTCAGTATTTTTTTAATGTTTAAATTTAATTTTAACTTAATAATCTAAGCCTATAAAATACTTACAAATTAATATTAAAACTATTCAAGATTAGTATTCTTTATATAAAAAGTATCAACGAATTTTATTTTTCAACTTAGAACCCCAAAAGCTTTATATTGATTGAAATGAACAAAAGAAAAGGTAATTTAAGTAAATCAAAATAAATTATAATTTCAACACATAAGAAATCATTAAAAAATTCTACATTTTTATGTGTAGTCAGAGCCAAAAATAACTTAAAAACCATTAAAATAGGAACCTTAAAAATTAAAGCAAAAAAGGATTTGTCACAAATGATTCTATAAATTTTTCTCAAGGAAATCACTGAATATCGTACTAAATACTCTAAATCCAATTTTATAAAACTGTTTTTAATTCAGTTTTTTTATAATAAAAGGTGATAAAGTGATTCACGTAAAATTTCCTACTTAAATGTATCAGATGCAATTTCTTTAATCTTTTTAAAGATTAAAAGAATTTTTAAATACATTCTTAATAAACTATGCTTATTAATTAAAATTCTATTACAGAAAATTTTTAAATACCTATATCCAAAACCTAATTATTGGAAGTAAATTTTTATAATTAAAGTTACACTTAGAATAACCTTTAACAGAATGTTACTTCTTAGAATAAACTTTAATTAGTCTTACTTCTTGGAATAAACTTTTTTGGTAGAATGTTACTTTAGAATTTAGAACTTTACAGAATAGAACTTTAACGAAAATAAAAATAGGCCATTCTTAATTCCATTGCAAAAATAATTGCATTGAAATACATACTAAGACCATACTTGCCAACATGTCAATTTTCGAAATACTGCAATTAGACAACACATGTACCCAAAAGTGGCAGTTTAGGTAATTGTTTGGAGAAGGAAACAGGCAACCACAAACATCAACCTTGATTTTGTGTGACACTAACATGACATCCCAACTTGAATTTAGTGACCTGGTCTATAGAGATGCAAAACAGCCAGAAGTAAAACATACTTTAAGAACAGAAAATTTATTTCTATAGTAAATGTTTTCTCAAAGAAAATTTCAGAGAATATAACAGTTGGCAACTCTAAAATATGCACCAGATCTTTTGGAAACACAATTAAAAATACCTTATACATTTTAAGAAAAATTTTGTAATTTATAACCATATGAACGTATAATTCAGTCAAAATCCGAACACGTTGGCATGTATGCAAGACCTTAAAATTATTTGATACATCAAATTTAAAACCAAATTGTTCTCAAAAGGATATTAAACGAATAACAGTATTAGGATAGGAAATTCAGAAAGCTAATAAAAATATATCGTTAGCTTAGAACAGAAACTCATCCACTGAAAAAAAATGAATTTTGCAGTAGTCTTGTTTGAAGACTTACTTTTTAGGTCAAAATTAAAAATTATTAAAATTTTAATAGTAATGCATTTTTGTTCAAAAACAGATTACAATATGACAATGTGTTTCTCATTGGGATGAAGACAAGCATCTAGTGTAAAAAACACATTTCTGAGAAACATCAGTTAACCTTTACACTACTGCGCTTTTATTCCACTATCTGAATACAGTACGATTGTTGTACCGCCTGTAGTCTAAAGGTTAATAGTTTCTGCTCTATGTTGACCATATAACACAAAACATGAAGTTAACAAAAACTTAGATAATTAGGTTTTTACTTTGAAAAAGCTCAATTGATGCACTTTAAATTTAATAATGACATAAATCAAAACACATTTTAATATACATTGCAAAGAACAATAGTCTGCTTTTGCAAGTAACACAAAAGAAAGGAATCACAGACCAAATTCTCACGAGCATTTTGTACTATCTTTTACGATGCAAAGAATCACTGAGGTGTTTCTACTGTTCCCTGTTATTGACCTTTTGCATATAGTACGTACTTTGCTGTGATAACTTGATATGCAGTTTGTGACAGTGATGAGACAACTAAATCCAATCGGTGAAGAGCACTAAGTTGACAGTTCTTCGTTGATGAATTTACGAAGTCTCTCCACATACTGCCCGTACAGTTCTATGTCGTTGTGGCCTGCTCCCTCCACCCACAGTGGTTCAACAGCCCGTGGGCAGCGCTCGTAGATGGCTTGACCGTGGGAGAAATCAATAATCTCGTCATTGGTACCATGGATAACCAAAACTGGTGAAGTCACTTTTGGTACTTTTTCTATGCTGTAAAGAGAATGGAATTAGAAATTTTTATTAGTGTTTCAGGGATGCTAAAATTTTGCTTTTCTTATCAGTAATGATTAAGTATAATTTTAGTTCTATATTTACATTTTAAAAACTAGCATTTAAACATAAGTAATAGTTAATTGTGTCCTAACAGACAAGTGGTAGACAAATGGATGGCAAAAAATATTGTACTCATTCAAGAAAATTTGCAATCAGTCACTAACATATTTAGATTACAAAAGATTCAGGCGACATTGAATTTGTGTGTATAATGGCTCTTATGATGGGAATACAGCAACTGAAAAAATACTCTTTTGCATAAAAATCAAAAATATTTCAGATTAGAAGTGTAGTAGTTTCATGAATTTTTAATCTGAACACGGTCTGTATGGTGCAATTGAAATCGAAAACTGGAACAATTACGGAAATCGGCATTTCTGGTGTTTGTACACTGTTTAGAAAAGCAAAATAAGTTCTTCCTTGATTTAGGGGATTGGATTTTATGGTGTAAGGTGCAAAAGGGGAAAAGTTGCACCGCACCACCCAGATTTCATATAAAAGTTTCTGACAAAATAAAATGATGCAAGTTGTATCAATATGAAAGAAATTTATTTCTCATAAACATTAGAAACGTCACCATTTGCTACAACACATTTTTCCAAATACGCTGCATGCGAATCTGACAAGATAGTTGATGTTGGGTTGGTTGATTTTTGAAAAGGTATGAAAGTGCATTATAAGACTGCAGTAGGCAAAATCATGAATGGCGATTGCTGTAAATGGTTTGCTAGAGCTTTCAGCATCGAACAATAAACTTAGAACCAGAATCTTCTAAAGATGCCAATTGTGGAAGCACTTTGTTTACATACAACTCATCATCTAATTTAAAGAATAGACTGGTTCAAAAACAAGTGACAATTGCCTTCTTCTGGATTAAATCCACTTTTCTTTCCATCCTTGAAGAAAATTTGGTCTTTCACAACTTCAGAATTGGGTGAAAAAAAGTTGACCTTTCAATTTAGAGAACCAGAAATCAGACTGCTAAATCTGGACTAATAAGGAGTGTGAGGAACAAGTGTAAATTTCAGGCTTGTTATTTTCCCCAATGTCATCAACTGCAATTGTGGCCTTGCGTTGTCGTGAAACAAAGGAAACTCCTTTCAGGCGAGATTCTCAAAAAAGTGTCAAAAACTCTATTACTCTTATTGCTGCATTATAAGTAGCTCGGATGGAGTATTAATGACTAACAAATACTAGATTCAAGGACGTCAAGCAATGAACTGAAACTAAACTTATATGCACTCCACAGTATCAGTTACCAAGTTATCAGCGTGTATGAGGTAACTGATGGAAATGGCTAATGATCGTGAAACGCCAGGTATTTTCGTAAGTGTGTGCCAATCAATGTGTAGCAGCAATCAAGCGTGCATTATAGTTAATGGTCAGAACTTTGAGCACCTGTTGTGAAACTTTGTGAGCAAGTACTGTCAAACTGTTAAGTTACGCTTAATAAAAGAGTTTTCAACATTTAATGTCTCATCAATTCTACATCTTAGTGTATCCTCTAGCACAGGGGTGTCAAACTTAATTAAAACACGGGCCATTTAATGCAACTGGTAAGATTCGCGCGGGCCACATCACATCTAGAAATTTTCTTAAAATTATATTTTGAAGTGAGGATTCAGGAATATGGATAGGATAATTAAAACACATTATGTAATTAAGTGAATTTAGGGTAATAATTTATAATATTGCTATATAATTGCTTTTATTTAAATGTTTATTTAATTTAATGTATTTATAAAATTAAAATTAATTTTTTTTACCAGAAACTTGCCAGCACTTTCCTCCTACTAGTTTTCCAATATCTGGATTCAAAGACTGAGAACAGACAATCTTCATTATGGCAGATAGATGTTTAGCAGTTAATCTTGATCTGTAGGCCGTTTTATTTAATTTCATGGACGAAAATAGTTGCTCACACATTATGACAAAATTGTGTGTACGGTATTGCCTTGATCTCCCTAAGTGTTATTTTCTTCATAACATATTGTCCTGTTTTCATTTTGTTTCAGAGCATCGTGGGCCACAAAAAATTACCTCAGGGCCACATGCGGCCCACCAGTTTGACACCCCTGCTCTAGCACATTAGGGTGGTGTTTTTAAACATACATTCCTGTAATTAGTTTGTTATTGTATATTCTCTACTTCCCTAACCTAAATAATACATACTTGATGCTTTGAGGGGGAAAGTTAAGTTTGTTTTAAGAATAAAACATTTAGTGGTGAACATCTGTCTTGAGTTCCAGTTTGGGTTAGACAGAAAAAATGAAGGACATCTGTTCACTCTGAAGTAACATCAAAATAAGGCAGAAAACAGGATGATGCCCAAATAGCAATAAAAACAGGCCTTGAACATTTAAGGGAAAAAGCAAATTCGACACTTTAGGAGCAATAATTAAAACTTAAAAATCTATATTTGTTCTCTAAAGATAAATGGTCGTAATTCCAATATTACCAATCTCTATATTTAGAGATAGAATGACATTGGAGTTGTGATTGTTTACCTCTAGGGTTGATACATAGATGACTTTCACTAACACATGTGGCACAGAAATCAACATTATTTAAATATTGGAGAATGGAAACAATCATTTATAAGCAAATAAAATCAATCATTACAAGATTTGCAGCTTTACCACTTTGTACAAATGTGCCTTGGTTTGAGATACAGAACAAAAAATTATTACAATTGCAGAGAGCTCACCATTCTTATGAAATTCTTCAGCAATCTGGTGAAAGGGCAATATTTTTTAAAAAGATAAAAGGTAGAAATTGGTGTAGAACACAGAAAATTTGAGTGGATGCAAAATTTACTTCACTTCAAGATGTCGAAAAATTTGAGTCTTCAAACAAGTGTAAGTGATGCAATAACGTAAACATTCAGAAGCATAATCAGAATTGTATACCTTTAATCATACTTCATAAAATGCATGAATTAAACATGACTAAAATAATTAAAAATGCTTTGCTCTATATTTGATCGATTTTATTAGGTTGGTTGGTTTTCTATGGTTTTACCATCAAGTAAATGGATACATATACACAAGAAAAGTTTGACATATAAGAGAAATACACATAAGGTAGTAGTTACAGGAATCAAAGCTGCCTTGCCTACAGCTCAGACTGCTAGAGCAATTTATATTGCAGCTGTACCAAGATGGATTAGATTTAAGATTTTCTGGTAGATGGTCCAAAAACAGACAAGCTCCTCCAAACAAGGGTTATAGTCAATAATTTTGCTAACAAGAAAAACTTAATGACAACTGAACACATTTCAGTTTCCATTTGTAAAATTATTAGTTAGACATTTATGATTGAAATCCTCTTATCATAATTCACACCTCTTCCAGATCCTTGAGAACTTCTGGAAATGAATTCTTTCAAGGGCTTCAGGAAACTTGAATTTATGTGTTTGCTGCAGTTTGACCAACATAGAAGCTTAAGCTGCAATTTACAAATTAGCTTACCTTAACGGGGAACTTGAATTTATGTGTTTGCTGCAGTTTGACCTATGTGGAAGCTTAAGCTACAATTTACACAAATTAGCTTTTACCTTAACACTACACAATGATACAAAATGCACCTAGATGATCTAACACAGTGGTTCTTAACTTGGGGGTGTGTACCCCTAGGGGTGCGAGAAAGCATTTCCAGGGGTGCTAAAAAGACTATCTTATTGAAATGCAAGCCAATGCACATATTCAAATGGAGTTTGAAAACTGAACTCAGAACAATTCTGGTGTACAGTTAGAACCTTATCCACAGCTGGCAAAAGCAGCATTGAACACTTTTACTGTTTGCCACAACTTACCTGTATGAAATGGGATTTTCATCCCTTTTGCACATAAAAACAAAAGCCAGAAATCGCTTCAATGCATGTGATGACTTACGCTTTGGCTCTCAAAAAGGAGCCTCACTTCAAAAGAATTACTATGAATAAACAACGTAACCATTAAAATTTGAGATACTGTTTTGTACGTAAATGTATGTGTTTATTTTTCAATAAATAAATTTTGCAATAGAAGTAATTTCCTAAATAAATAGAAACAAATTTTTCGTGCTCATCACTAAAAAGGTTAAGAACCACTGATCTAACACATGGATCGTGAGACAGGAAAGCTTGAATTGAGCATGCTTTCATCCAAAAAGTACTTACCTAGGAAAGGAATCAAAAAACCAGGTACGTTTTGTATTTGGAAAGGCAACTCTCATTCCTGAGGTGAGAGGCGAATGGAGGATAACCCCTCCAACCTCATACCTGGATGCTAGGTCTATGGTCGGAACGGTCCCTATACTCTGGCCATAGAGAATAATGTTCTCTGGCCGGACACCATAGCCTGCCTGCAGAGCATGCCAGGCAGCATCCACATCAGCATACAAGTTCTTTTCGGAGGGCTTCCCTTCGCTCTGTCCATACCCAGAATAATCGTAGCTGAAGATGTTGCAGTTGATACGGGACCCCAGACCGACGTAAAAACTACTCATGTGACCCAGATCTACGGCATTGCCGTGGCTGAAGAGGATGGTATGCTCTGCCATAGGAGAGCACTTGACGAACATGCAGGCAATCTGGTTCCCCTTGGAAGTCCTGGTGTAGAGCACTTCCATCAGCTTCAGCTCTTCGTTGGTGAACTGCCACTCAGCGCGGCTGTTGAGGTTCAGGGAATAGCCCGAGCACATCGATTCCTCAGCTTTCAGGGTGTATGTGGGCTCGGGTGGTACAAAAGCCAATTTTGCCGCGATATGAGTGGGGCAGGGAGGGCAACAAAACAGGCAACACAGCTCGTAAAACTTCAGGTGATCACTCGTTCCTCTCGGCATGGTGATCGACGATGGAGAATCGAAAAAAGATTGCCAGCTGCAAAACGAAACTGAGGGAACTTTGGACCCTACAGACGGGCAAACAAAACGGACGAAATAACATGCATTGTGGTGGGAACGAAAGGGATCAGATTGAAGAATTTGGGAATACTTGACAACGCACTTTACATATCGCACACAAAATGCATTCAAGCGATCAAAAGACAATTACATTATTTATTCACGATCACAAAAACTATCTAGGGCAGTACATGATACAGAGCGCGAACGAAACTCATTACACAGCTTAGGTTTTGGAACTAATTTCAAATAGTGTTTGTATTAAAATGACAGAAATTGAAAACGCCTTAAAGTACCTAATCAATAATTTTATAGATAAAAAACTCCATTTAATTTTCATTCTCAAACATTTTTGTATTAATTTTTCAAGTAATATCATGACCAGAGTATTAACAGAGTACGTACTCAGGCATTACATACCTAGACGTCACACAGTATGGCGTACATTTCGTAGTCAATTTTGATTATTTTAGATGGTTTCAGGTAGGTTGTTGAATTAACGTAGCAATAGAACAATACAACGGTCTATTGGTAACGGAACGAGATCCATTCCGAAGGGAAAGATACGAGGGCAACACCACTTCATTTTGTACCACAGTGAGATGACGAGGTCAACACCTGAGCTGGCACCCCGCTCTCCCAACTTCCACATCAGGTCAAACTGCGGACGTTTGAGGCCACGACATATTTAACGTGCACCAGCCCCCTTTGCACACTACAGTCTTTGGTTGGATTGGACCCTCCTGTTGCTAATCCGTTACTCTTCCAACCGGGCTACCGCGGCCCATAGGTTCTAAAAGAACCATATCAGTAGATTGGTATTGGTATTTTTCAATTAACGTCACACTGGAGCAATACAACGGGCTATTCGTGACGGTCCGGGATCAATCCCAAAGGGAAAGATCCGAGGACAACACCATGTAACTTTGAACCACGGTCAGATGACGAGGCAACACTTGAACTTCCACACCACGCCAACGTGAGGACATTTGAGGCCACGACATATTTAACGTGCACCAGCCCCCTTTGTACACGACGGTGTTTTGGCTGGATTCGAAATCGCAACCCTTCGGTTGCTAGTCCGTTACTCTTCCAACCAGGCCACCGCGGCCCCCATATCAGTAGAAACTACGATTATTGTGAATTTGAATTTTATACTCTTAGTTTATAAATCGAAAATCTTTAAAATCTAAACAGAACACTCATTCAAAAAGCAAATCAAGTCCAATTACTTTTTCATAATGTCCTCGTCATCTGACCGCGGTTCAAAATTACGTGTTGTTGTCCTCAGATCTTTCCCTTCGGGGGTTGATCCCACACCGTCGCCAATAGTCCGTTGTGTTGTTCCAGTGTGACGTTAATTAAATACCTACCTACCTTTTCATAGTGTCTAACCACGACACTAGTTCTCGTTTTGGACACAGAACACGAAAGGCAGACGTGAATGGCGCTTGAAGAATCACTCCAGCGCAGGTAATCTTGGATGCCAAGTCTATTGTCGCCAGAGCTCCCAAACTATGTCCATACAGAATAATCGCATTGGGATTGGGTTCATGGAAAGTTAATGTGTAATCCCAAGCGGCTTTGATATCAGCGAAGATATTTTTCTCAGATGGACGACCGCCACTCTGTCCATATCCGGAATAGTCATAGGTCACAATATCGCAGCCAGTCATGATACTCATATCTATGCACAGTTTGTGGATTTGTCCGATGTCAACACCGTTTCCATGACTGTAAATGATCGTGAATTTCCTTCTCGTAGTGCCTGTTAGATACAAAACGGCGATGTTGTTTTCTAGGGAAGTCTTGACGAAACGGCAGTCTTGTTCGAGGACTTGTTTCAATCCAGATGTGTCCACGTTGGGTGAAATGTTGAAGGCGTATTGAATGACTTGACTATCGGTCGCAATCAGTTCGTAGTGGGGTGGTTTAGGTGGCACGAAGGCCAATTTCTCCGTGATGTGCCTCGGACTGGGTGGGCAGCAGAAAATGCGAATAAAACTGAACCAAGATACCTGACTATTCAAAACTATCGGCATACTGAATAAGGATAAAACAACCTTTTCCCTGTTCACTGGCAAAGGATAAACAAATGTATATATGACTCCTTTAATGAAAAGTAAAATTTCTGTAAGGACTGTTCAAAATGTGCTGAATATCATCAAAGTTAACGAAATTGTCGTTACTGTTTCTGCTTGACATCGTATCAATGATAATTACCAACATTTTGTAGAGAACAATTTATTTAACTGCGAGTTACATGCTGGTTTATATTTAAAATTTACATTGTTGGCTCTTAACAGTCCTGTTAGAGATGAGTATTGGTGGAAATATTCAATTGAGTATAGATTTTAATCTTGATATTTCATAACATACAAGGTATAGTATTGTATATGATATACAGTGCACTCAGCTTTATCGGACCACTTTGGTTCGACATGAAAGTGGTCCCATTAACCGACTGGTCCGATTATATTTTATGAAAGGCTATAACGCTCACCGGCTATATAATTGCATATATAAGCAATACACTAATTAGTAGTACAACAAAATCACAAAGGAAGTTATAAAAAACAACTTACCTTTATTGGTTAAAATATTTCGTAATCATCGTTTGTTTACGCCGCTCATTATTGACTGATGATACAAAAGAATGTAGCTTGTAAGCTGCTTTCTTGACACTATCATCGCCGTTGTTTTTTGCCAAGAAAATGTTCACTTTCTCTAAGCATGAAAGGGCTTCGTTGCAGGTGACTTCTTCCTCTGATTCAGAATGTGTTTCAAGTGTTTCTTCTGACCGATTGGCCATAATATCTTGAACAATATCTTCTTCTGAAGGGGAGTCGCGGCACTGGACAGACGTATCAACATTGACGAAGGCTTGGAAATCTTCGGTGTTCATTCCAACATCGATTTCACAGAATGCGGAATTGGGGGAAGCGTTGTCTGCTGCTGATGACGAAGATGGAGCGATGAATCCCGCTTTGGCAAAACAATTAACAAATGTTTCGACTTTCACAGATTTCCAGCTAACTGCAATCATTTCTATTGACGAAAGGAGATTTATCTTACGAGATAACTCGATTGCGCTAAATTTAGCACTCTTCTCTGAGTCAAAGTAACAGACTATTTTTTCAAGAACCAACTTTCTATAGAGGGTTTTCAAGTTTTTGATAACTCCCTGATCCATTGGCTGAATGATTGAGGTTGTGTTGGGCGGCAAAAAAATCAGACGTATATTCTTCGTTGCTACATTAGGGTGTGCGGAACAATTGTCCATTACAAGAGCAATTTTTCTTCCTATTCCCTCGAGTATCTTGTCCCAGCCTTTCAGCCAATCCTCAAAAATTGTCGATGTCATCCATGCATTACGACTGCTTCGATATTCCACCGGCAACTGGCGCACACCTGAGAAACACCGAGGATTCTTACTTTTTCCTATGACTAAAAGAGGACGTCGATCACAGCCAGTCATGTTAGCGCAGACAAGAACAGTTACACGATCCATCGCTTTTTTCGATCCACTCAATAATTCAGTTCTGAAAGTTAGTGACCCGTTTGGAGTTGCCTTATAATAAAGGGCAGTTTCATCGCAGTTGTACACCTCAGAAGGTGCATACGGTTCCAAAATTTCGGGCAACAAAGTGGTAATCCAACTGTCAGCTCCTCGAATATCGGCATCCTTTTTTTCACCATGTGCGACTTTGAAGCAAATGTCGTGCCTTTTCTTCCAGCGTGTTAGCCATCCTTCAGTAGCAGTAAAGTTCGGTTTACCAAGTTGTGTAGCAAGATATTCTGCTTTTGATTTTAGTAGGGGCCCAGTTAAAGGAATGTCGCGGTTTCTTGCTTCACGAAACCATTTAAACAGCGCTTGGTCAACTTCGTCATCTTTTGAGTCTTTGGCGCTTTCTTGATGCAACCGAATCGTCCGCTTTGATTTCAAGTCTGTTTTGTAGCAGTCGGCAAATTGTAGTTTTCGACACACCTAATGCATTTGAGAGCTGACGTTGACTGAATCCTGGAAACTCATCGATTCGACGCAACAATGCTAATTTTTCTTTTCCTGATAAATCTTTACGCGCCATATGAGCTGAATTTCACTTGCCTTTCGGAAGACGAAAGTGCAAAATAAATTTCCGAAATGTGATTCATGCTGATTGGTTATTTTTATCTTCTATCACCTGATGTTCTGTGCTTTTAAATTTATCTTGTTTTTTATTCCAATGCAGAAGGCAGCACATGAGTCAGAAGCAATACTGTTTGAGTTATTTTTTGTCTTCTGTGAGAGCGGAAATAAATTTTTTTATTTACTCTTTTTCTTGCTCTCTGAGTGTTCGCTGTTAATTTGAATCTTTTTATATTCTTTGTTCACCAAGGCAATTGGCGGGACATCTTTTTTAACCGTTTTGTTTGCGAAGTTGTATTCCAACTGGTCCGTTTAACCGACGTAAGGTGGTCCATTTAACCGATGTGATTTCTATGGTATTGAATAGAAAATGATTCTGTTCACAAGGAAACGTCCCCATTATATATTTATAAGCGACTGGTCCCATTATACAGTGGTTCGATAAAGCGGAGTGCACTGTATTTAATTAACGTCACACTGGAGCAACAGAACGGGCTATTGGTGACGGTCCAGGATCAATCCCAAAGGGAAAGTCCGAGGACACCACGTAATTTTAAACCACGGTCAAATGACGATATAACATACAGGGAACCATATTCCTTGTGGGCAGAGAAGTTGATCAACAGTAGTGCATCGGATGGAAAAAAGTAGGAAAATCTTAAGTAGGACGAAACAGTGGTAATAGTGGTGGTAATTATTTAACATCGTACTAGAGCAACGCAACGGGCTATTGACGACGATCCGGAATCAATCCCGAAGGGAAAGGTTCGAGGACACCACGTAATTTTGAACCACGGTCAGATGACGAGGCAACACCTGAGCTGCCATCCCACTCTCCAAACTTCCACACCACGCCGACGTGAAGACATTTGAGGCCACGACAGGTTTAACGTGCACCAGCCCCCTTTGTACACGCCGGTCTTTTGGTTGGATTTGAACTCGCAACCCTCCGGTTGCTAGTCCGTTACTCTTCCAATCAGACCACCGCGCCCCAGTAACGAAACAGACGGGGGTATTTCAATTAACGTCACACTGGAGCAACACAACGGGCTATTGGTGACTGTCCGGGATCAATCCCAAAGGGAAAGATCCGAGGACAATACCACGTAATTTTGAACCACGGTCAGATGACGAGGTAACACCTGAGCTGGCACCCCACTCTCCAAACTTCCACACCACGCCAACGTGAGGACATTTGAGGCCACGACAGATTTAACGTGCACCAGCCCCCTTTGTACACGACGGTGTTTGGCTGGATTCGAACTCGCAACCTTTCGGTTGCCAGTCCGTTACTCTTCCAACCGAGCCACCGCGGCCCGAATCTGATTGGTTTACTTTGGGTTTGATCCCTATGCGACGTTCGTCATCTCACCGTGATTCAAAATTACGTGTCCTCGATCAATCTCTTTGGGGTTGATCCCGGACCGTCACCAGCAGCCCGTTGTGTTGCTCTAGTTTGACGTTAATTAAAATACCTACCTACCCCATGCGACGTTGGGCCGTGGTAAGAGTAACGAATTATCCATCGGAGGGTTGCAAGTTCGAATGCAACCAAAGACAGTCGTGTACAAAAGGTGCACGTTATATCCGTCGTGGCCTCAAATGTCCTCATGTTGCCGAACAGTCGGCAATAGCCCGTTATGTTGCTGCAATGCAACGTTAATTAAAAAAAACCAAACAGTATTTTTGAATCACGGTCAGGTGACGAGGTCAACACCTGAGCTAGCACGCTTCTCCAAATTTCCACACCACGCCTGTGATCATATTTGATTCCACCAACAGATATAACCCTCACCAACCCCCGTGTACACGATGGTATTTGGCTGGACCTAGTTTCGAACTCGTAACCCCCAGTTGCTTATCCGCTACTCTTCCAATCTGGCTCCCGCGGCCCGCATTGGCGCAAAGGCCATATTTGGTCAATGTAGAGTCATGAAACTAATGATACAGAGCTAATTTGGCAATCGGACTACACTAGAATTTTTGGACTCCAGAATTTGTGCTGGTTATTCAGAACTCTGTGTTCGTATCAATAATTCCAATTCCAGTTGAAGATGCTGGACTTCGGGTAAATCAATCGATATCGCATTCCGTGCATCGGTTATCCCGATCGGGTTACAAATGTGTTCGTAATGAACTTGGGTTATTCTTTTTCAATGTTCTGGAGTTATTTGTTTTTTGCGATATACGATCAAATTTTCCATTTGGACCTCCAGTATTCCTTATTTAAAAATAGAATGCACACTTGGCAGCTAGATTTGAGGGTTATTCTCTAATCGATGATACGGCCTTGAGCTTTGCAATTGTAAGGGTAATTGTAAGGGGCTTCGTTCTGGTAATTCAGAGTACATGGGAAGACTTGGAGACCGCCTTTTCCTGTTGTGGAGACGGAATACCACTTTCAAGGTCAACCGTCAATTAGAGGTTTCCTGATTTTTTCCATTGAAGAAACTATTGAGATAGGAAACAAAAATACGTTTGTGGTTAGAGCCTATCTCTCACTGCATGTAACCATACATTAATAGAATACTGAAAATAATCGAGTAAACTAATTGACAGATGTTTTGTGTATGGGTTTGAATGTTTTCTTGATAAATTGTAGTTGGGCATAAGGGAAAAGGAATTATTTGGTAGTCGTTTTCGACTCAAAAATAAAATTAGCAAATTAAATTTAGCCAGTGCAGTTTTGTGTGCTTGTAAAACTTTGCATTCCAAGCAAAAGTATATTTTAAATGAACATTGCATTAGGGATATAACTGATATCCACCTTGAAGTTAATCGCCTGTTGTGTTGCTCCAGTGCTAGTGCGATGTTAATTCAACTACCCCACCTTACTGAGAACTCAGGCCTCATCAACCGGGGTTAGTGCTGCCTGCTCTGGCGGTCATGGCTCCTCAGTGGGGCAAAGCGGTGGTTTTACTGGAGCCATCGCTGCGTCGGTGATGTGGGGATCGCCAGTGTGCTCTTCTGTGGACTGTATCTTGAAAGCGGGATTGGTCACCCCATACTTGTGGAAAGCAATGTATCGTGTTGGGTTTTAGGGCGACCGCAACCCGGCAGCCTAGGTAACTATCCGGGGCACGATTGCAAGTACACACTTCAGGCGGAAAACTACGGTTGGCGACTGCATTGTTAACGTTACCGGGGAGTTCCACCGGATCAAGCCCACGAGAGTTGGTTTGCGATCAGGGACCTCTCCAGACTTTCGAAATCTCTCTAAATGTGGGTACCTCCTGGTGCACAGGGACCTTCCGCAGCAGATGTACGCCTGTCTCTGTCCCCGTGGGAGTCGCTGTCTGTCTTCCAAACTTCAAATGGCGCGTCGGTGAAGGGTTTCAGATAGCATACGCAATGTCACTGCTCGCCCGACCATGGAAGGTTTGCTGGTTTTCCTTTTCATGTAATTGGAGACCCGCGCTCCCCCAACTCGCCTGACGGCTTAGAGTTTGGTGCGGGGGGCGGGGCTTGTTCGTGGGGACTTCCACCAGCACGAGATCGAGGAACCAGGCAACCCATCCAAACGGACGGGAGCGTACTTACCTCCAAAATGGGCGCGCGCAGACGAACATTTATTAAAATAACCAAGAAATAAAATACAGGCCTAAGGCCACTCAGGGGCCATACATAAAAGTTTTAAGGCGCACACACAAAAAACGAAGAGGCTGCCAACAGGGCAGAACGAGAGTTCATACAGATTTCTGGTGTCCAGGGAGGAACATCAGGTAAGTCCCAAGGTCGGAGCACTCAGCCGAAGGTTGATGGGATGGTGGCCGTAAGTAGAGGTAAGTGATCTTTTCTGCCCGGACTCTTCTTCCTTCTCTTCATCTCCTCTTTGTATCTCCTCACCAACTTTTCCTCCTATCTTTTCTTCTCTTTCCTTTTTTCTTCTTTTTTTCCTCGTTGTGGTGTGCTCAAGTATATAGGTTTTTAAGATGGGCAATAAGTCATAAAAATTAAGATAAGAACTTAGAAAAAATTTTACAAGTTTTTAATTTATACAAGATTACCTGTTGTGGTGTGCCGGGTCCAATTTAGTTTATAAGAAGAAATAGACAAGAAAAAAGGGACTGTGCGTAAAAGAGTTTAAGACCATAACTCACCACCCTAGTCTGCGCCCTATATATAAGGGGAGGAGCTGGAAAAATGATTTTTAAAAGGGGGAGAAAAACAAGTTAAAATTTTAAATTGTATTTAACGAGGTCTTCAATATCTTTAAGATTAAATTGTAGTAATAGTTAAAAAGATAAAAGCGACGATGTTGGGACCTTAAGATAGCGAGTTTAATATCAAGAATATAATTTAAAAGCTAAAAGAGTAATTACATGTATAATAGAATTTTAAATGGGGGAGGCACTAAAAACCAGGGCACCACAGGGAGACAGCGTGAGGTCCAAATCTAAAACCTGCTGTAGAAATAAAGAATAAAAAAGCAGTGATGAATATTTTTTTATTAAAAATTTAAGTAAAAGTTCAGCGTCCCAGCAAGGATTCATCGGCAAACGTGGTCTCTATAATAAAATGTAGGTATAAAAATTTGGAATAAAAGCTCAAAAGCCAAGAAGGTCCAGGATCCAATATCACATCCGACACAGGGACTCACCACAGAGGACTCCCGGGATCATAATGGGAAATGAAAGATGTAGGTGAAATTAAAACTGCAAAGTTTAAAACACAGTTAAAAATTAAAAACATTTAAAACAGGGTGAAAATGAGACAATAAAAATTTAAAATTTGGAAAAAAATTTAGATAAAACAGATATAAGTTAAAAATTTAAGTCAACACAGGAGCAAGGCAGAGGAGCAGCGACGTGTAGAACTAGGCATTGGCCACCTCTCCAGCAAAGCCCACACACCTCCTGACCCTATATAGGGAGAGGGGGTTACCAAGAACCCCTTGCAGCCAAGTGGGTTTGTTTTCAACCGAGGGTCTAGTTAGGTGCCAGGGGGAAGTGGATGGGCAACTGAAGAGGTAGTGGTCCGCGTCGCCCACCGCACCGCAAGTACATAAGTTAGAGGTCTTAATCTTAAAGCGGTGCAGATAGGCGACGAAGGGGCCGTGACCAGTTATGAACCAGACAATAAATTTGTCGCCGATGAGACGACTGGTGGAGACCTTTTCATGTAATGTAAATGCAGGTCGGTTATTAAAAGTCCTTCCAGCAAAGGCAGCGCCCAGAAGACTGGTTATTTATAGGCCTCATTCTACGAGACGCCAAACCAGTATGTCTTAGTATCTTAAAATTTTATAGCCAGCACGTATATTAGCATGTTAGCTAATCATTAAACGTTAGGTGTATATTTTCAAGTCTACCCTATATACTTCGGTATACCAAGTGTCGTTCTGTTCGCACGAGGCACCGTATCCAATGTTTCTGGAGTCGGCTGAGGAGGGAGCTCCTGCCGTTCTTTCGTCAGGCCTTAGAGCAAGCACACGTGCCGACTTTGGATCCGAAGATCGTATTTGCGCTGACGTCGCTGCGGTCGTTTCTGCTCCCGCTTATCGAGACTATCTGCATGTTTTTCCTGGGGACAGTCCCCGCAAATCTATAATGGCACTAAGTCGGAGTAGAGGGACTGCGCCCCCAACTAGTAGTAACTACCCCACCTTGAAGTTAGTACTTTGAAATCGTGGCGATCACCAACACATAGTAATTGTTATAAGTAGATAAGTGAATTTACGTTGCACTGAAGCAACACAACGGACTATTGACGACGATCTGGGATCAATCCTGAAATGAAAGATCGGAGGACACCTCGTAATTTTGAACCATGGTCAGATGACGAGGGCAGCATCTGAGCTGGCATCCCAATCTCCAACTATATTGAAATAAACTGGTGCATGTAGCATTTTGTGTTACTCTATTCCAACTGACTCTTTAATTTAAAGGTCAATTATACGAGTATATGCTTCCCGAAATACTTGATAATTCTTGGGTAGATATTTTGTACTGATGGTGTAAAAAGAAATGCATTAAAACAAGTAATGTGGTATAAAATAGATTTGAATCCAGACAATTGATGTTTCCAGTCTTTAAACCTAATTATTGGAGGAGATTACCAATTTTTTTTACCAAGGGCTTAATGTTATCTTTTTATGGCTATCCCCAGTCCAATTAAAATATTTTATAACTACACTACCAGAAAAAAACATTGTTAGCTTGAATCTTGTATTTAAAGTATTAGTGTCACTGAAGAGATATAACAGGGAGGAATCGAACCTGAGTAGCATATAACACGCAGGCTGCTAGTGCAGTAGATAAACCCACTGAGCCATAGAAACCCAGACAATTATTTGAAATCTTACTTCTCGAACAAATATAGTCCAATTCTACTTTTTTGTCATGGTGAATAGGATTTCAAATGATATAAATACGACTTTTTATTCAAGGTTCATGCCCTAAAATACACTTTATACGACTGTTATTTATGTGAGGCAAGAGAAACGAAAGCCTTTCCTCATTCTTATTAGAACACTCAATCGTATTCCGAGAGCGATCTTCTAATTGGTTGGAGTTCCATGCGTTCTGGTCACCATGTTGATTGGTTGGAGTTCCGCGCGTTCTGGTCACTGGTGACGCTCAAAGCAGAGCGGGAAAATAATTAACTGGAGAACATCGGATTTTCGCATGTAGTAGGTAGACCACGTTGATTATCAATTTTGTAAATATTTCATCTCATCATCGTTAATGAAGTTTTGAATATGTATTTGACTTCTTAACTGAAAATTATACGACTGCATTGGTCCCAAATTAACTATAATAGAATACCATACAACAAACTGTTAAGAAAGCAAACTGAATAAACTGCTTCCCAAGTTGAAAGTTTTATGAGATGTAAATGCATTGACAGATTTGGTAACTATTCTTGAGTGGACTGCATATGGCTGGTTTGAGTTTCATGGCGAAAGAGCCATATTTGGCCATGATGCGCCAGAACAAGACATGCAATATCAAGTAAGACACAACGAAAGTTTTACTGACACAGAAGACAGGAATTGAATCTATGCCGCCTACAACTCGAAGGTTGCTAGTGCAGTGGACCGCATATGAAAAATATCCCCTCTAACAAATCATTGACTTATATTTTGAAAAGAAAAAAACTATGAATATTAACAACTCTTCTCCCCTTAATTCCAGGGCAATTGAACATTAATCAATATGGTACCAGAGGTCACATTACAACTCCCATACATTTCTAGGCCCAATCAATTTAGAGGCCACATTCATTCTAGATGGACAAACATCCATACAACTTTAACGTAGTTCTTTGATGATAAAAATATTTTAATTTCAGTATGTCCAATATTTTGCTAAGCTATGGGATTACTACACTGCTGGCCACCCAAATTGCAACACCAAGAAAGGCAAGAGATATCACAACAAAATTTATTTTGTAGATAACATGTTGACCAAGTATCAAATGATTAAATTTATAGACTTCTGTGAAGTGTGGTTCCTGCCAAAATCAGTAGCCGACATTGTTGGAGATCACCGCTGCCACACGCCTCGGCATTGATTCAAAGAGACTTTGGATGTGTTCTTGGGGTACAGCAGACCAAGCAGCTTCCACACGTTGCCAAAGTTGATCTGGTGTGGCAGCTGGGGATGTATTCTGGGTCAATCGTTGAGCAACCATGGACCACATGTTTTCTATCGGCGAAAGATCCGGGGAGCGAGCTGGCCAGGGAAGCAATTCAATCTGGCGATTGACGAAGAACCCTTGGACAATGCGTGCCACGTGTGGTCGCGCATTATCCTGTTGAAATATGGCTGTGGGCAAGCCCTGAAGGTAAGGAAGGACAACTGGCTCCAACACCTCGGAGATGTAGCGCTGGCTGTTTAAAGTACCGGCAATGCGTACTAGAGGAGTGCGAGAGTGATATCCAATACCGCCCCATACCCGGTGCAGGACCAGTGTGGCGGTGCATAACGCAGCTGTTCAGCATCCTCTCTCCACGGTGTCTCCAGACTCGAATCCGACCATCGTGGTGTTGCAAACAGAAGCGTGACTCGTCAGTAAAGACAATTTCATTCCATTCTGCCGTCCACATCCTTCTTTCATCGCACCATTGGCGGCGGAAACGTCTGTGGTTCTGCGTCAAGGGTAGACGAAGCAATGGACGTCTTGCGGACAGACCACTCTGCTGTAAACGGCGTCGAATGGTACGCGCAGACACTGGATGATGCGGTACAGACTGAATGTGCTGTGCTATGGTTCGTGATGTGGCTGAGCGATCCGTCACTGCCATACGCACAATATGCCTGTCATCACGTGAAGTGGTGCACTGAGGTGGATGCGATCGAACACGTCGGTCCGTCGTACCCTCCTGCATCCAACGATCACATATCCGCATTACAGTTGTTTGGTTTCGTCCAACACGACTACCGATTTCCCTGAAAGATAATCCACAATCTCGGTAGGCCACTATCCTTCCTCTGTCGAACTCGGATACTTGATCAAAAGATGATCGCTGTTTTCTACGAGGCATAATTGATCGTTTTTTTGAAAAAACCACAATTGCCGTACTTGAAATCGTCGAAATCTCCAAGCCTTAAATAGCGCTTTGAAGTGGCGCCACAGGCGCGCGTGATGTGCGTCTGCGCTGAAATTCTAATCATTTGCATATCTCACCTCCGCTAATGCATGTTGTAAATTTCATATTATTTGCATGCTTCCTTCAGGGTGTTGCATTTACGGTGGCCAGCAGTGTATTTGTTAAAATACAAAATGTCACAGCTGGTTTTAGAAAAGTTTGCTTAATTAATGTAGTCACCACCACCAGAAAAGTAGAAATTATGGACATTTGTAGAGGATGCAAATTTCTTGGAATAATCTTTTGGAGAAAATGTTCTTAAGTTAATAATCTAATTTTCTTCTAAAGGCATAAAAAATGGCAAGCAATATTTTTAATCTGTGTGAATAAATACATAAATGAAAAATCATAAGTTTAAAACGTAGTACTTCTGAGGACTAAGATTAGAAATAAAGAAAAAGTACATCTCAGTAATTTTTGTACTGTTCTTTTCAACAATTTTGCTCAAAGTTCGAATTATTTACCTGACAATACGTGTAGCTATTTTCAAGTTAATGTTTAATATATCCCCAACAAATAAATTTAATGAGTGGGGTACACAACTAGCAGCATCAGTAATATATGAAAAATTTATCATGTTTTCAATAAAAGTTAATTATACATAATTTCTATAAACAGCACTTATGTCTATACATATAAAGCAGAGTTGGCATCTGTCTGTTCTCTATACAAATCTACACCGTTTGACCAATCTACACCAAATTTCGTACACTTATACTTTGAAACCATGCAGTTAACGTAAGCTACCACATTAACCCCCGTTTTATGTCTTGGGTGTGCAGAGGGGTGTTATGTCCTGTCATCCTGGACAGAGCACTTGCTAGGGGGCTTTCTCCCCAGTCTGCTGTGTAGATGACATCAGAGTTAACATCTACAGGAGTCGCCTCTCAAGATGACCTTGGAGTTTTTAGAATCTTAGAGTATGGTGCAATCGCAGATGGGCGCGGTTGCGCTGAAAATTGCTCAGCATGATATCGTTTATGTATCCTGTCTGTAGATTCTTAAACTGTAGCTTTATTATTGGAATGTAAATTTTTATAAGATTTTCATAGAAAGTGGTCTTTTTTATCGTCAACATGGTACAGGGGGCTAAAGACAATTCAAAATCCTCATATGAATAGCATTGCATATTTATACGATCAATGTCAGACCAATTCACACTAAATTTGGTACATTCATCCTGTAGAATTCTACAGGACACAGGCTATATATTAACCCCGTTCGATTTGTCCTGGGTCTGCAGGAGGCTAGAAACAATTAGAAATATCCATAGGAATAATATTACGATGAATTATAAACAATTCAACCCAAGCAATGCCGAGTAATTCAGCTAGTATATATGCAATTCAAATAAAGGAATTTTAAAGATGAAGCAAGTGGTGTTGGTGGATCAGGGAGGAGCTCGACATTGTTAATATATATATGTGTTTTAATAAATGATACATAAAATAAACTTCAAGTTCATTTCTACAATCAATAAATTACAAGTTCCTGAAAAATGGATATTAAATGAAATTCAAATAGAAACTTCTTTTAATATTCTCCAAATTTTAATGTTTTTGAAAATATTCTTTGCTAACTTTTCAGCTGTTTTCATGTTGAATTATTTGATGTGATGCATGATTTAAAAAAGAGCAAAAGAAATTTACATACAGCATAGTTAACAAATCATAAAACTAAGTGAATACTATTGTTGGGTGAACATCAAAACTTAGCAACTCCTTAGTTTTCATATTTTGGACTTGCTGTATTGTTTTGTGAGATACTTCAATCACAAGAAAAGTTTAAAAATAAACATCTGAATATTGCAATGCTATGAGATGTGACATTAAAAGGAATCATTTATGATATAGTTCTGTCACAACATTCAAACAAAAAGAAAAGCTATTGGTTTTACTGGAAAAATCTTAATTTTACATTAATTGAAAAATTTCAAACAAAATAAAAGATTCCAATTAAATCAAAGGGTTTCATTTGTAGTCACATAATTTTTGAATTATTTTGTTTTAAACTACTGTTCTTTCATTCTTCCCTTAATGTCTGGCCATTTATTGAACTTAATCATTCTGGCACTATAATGGCAGATTTGTGTGAATTTCTTGGCTTTATTCTGGTGCAAAACGTGGGTGGGTTTATGTAATGCATCATACACTCACATTCTAAGCACAACTTGTTTAGAGGTCACATATTCTAGATGAACAAACACCCATACTGCCTTACCCCGTATTCAAACCAGGAACCTTTCAATCCTGAAGCCCGTACCCTGATCACCAGACCTATTGGTGGTTTTCGAACAGAGTAGCTTAAGAAAATCATTTTTTCGAACTTTCCAAACATCTTGCTTTACCATTTCATTCAAATTTTTCGTTCCACTACCAGAATTAATAGATTCTTTCAAGGACAGAGCACATTGAATTCATAAGATCCTTTAAACAATAAAAAAGAATTTTTATTAGAAATTAAGTAAATAAAATTCAAATAAAATAATTTAAGCATGAGATTATTTCTTCTTTTTTTCAGTCAGAAGACTTGCATGTAACTTTGATACCTCTGGCTCAAATAAGTCAAACAAGAGTGTTCCATTGGTGTCAAACCAGCAGCTTATCGACTTCTGCAGTTCAGCCTCTCGAGTTTTGTTCGAGACTCCATCAGTAAATGATATGTACAAATGATAAATGTCATCAAATCTGAAAACAAGTAATGCATTCCATTAAAAGAAATAACACAGGATTAATAGTCAATGATATATTGCTTTTAATATGCACTTATCTATATCAATACCGCTCGACCTGCAATACCACCATAATTCAAAAAAGGAATTTCTAGTTTTACTATAAGGACTACAGATACATGCTCCTGCATGTTGCTAAATTGCCCTCTACTGGAATCTAGTTTTGCAGCATGCAGAAGCATGTATTTTGTATTCCTATACATAAAATTAGAAATTCATTTTTTGAGTAATGGTGGTATTGCAACTGGAAGATGTGACATGTATTTATGAATATCGTTTGATATTCATGCAGCAAATAAAGCAGCCATTTTGCTAACTTGGGCAGGTGTGTTTTAGAATTCAGAGCACAAATTCTGTCAATTCAGAGCAGATTCAAATTTAATTGATTAAAATTTTTTGCTGATACTCAATCATTAGTCATGTCATTGGATCAGTGCCAATAGGCACCAGACTTCAAGTCAATCTAAGTTGGATGTGTTTATACTACAAAGTGGATAAAATTGTTAACAGTTCAAAACAAATTGCATCAAATGATAATTAATAGTATACATATCTAATACACAGAAAGGCAAGTGATACCCAATTAGTGTTTTTTTTGTCATGAAAACCCAAATGCTCAGTTCCAGCTTGATCTGTTCTATTTGTAGTTTCTAATACAATACAATGTAATTATATTTTATAAAATTCTATTCTTTATTCTAAAAAAAAAAAGGTGGGCCAAAGTTACACCCAGAGTATGGGTAACACTTGACCCTCCTTTATTGTTTAACATTTATTGAATATTTAAACTAAATTTGAATTATTTTATTCTGCTAAATGCAAAAAATCAATGTTGATCTTATGTCTAACGAAAGCATACTCTAGTGAAGTTCAATACTCAACTGATATTAATTTGCACATTACCTGTACCTAAACTGTACAATAGAACTTAATTCTATTTGTACAGTTTCTAATACAATACAATGTAATTATATTTTATAAAATTCTATTCTTTATTCTAAAAAAAAAAAAGGTGGGCCAAAGTTACACCCAGAGTATGGGTAACACTTGACCCTCCTTTATTGTTTAACATTTATTGAATATTTAAACTAAATTTGAATTATTTTATTCTGCTAAATGCAAAAAATCAATGTTGTGTAAAAATAACTTAATTAAAAAATGATAAAATATATTAGTAGAAAAATGTGCACTTTTCTTGTACGAAATAAGAAGCAACACTTACGGATGAGTGACTAATAACTTTAAGCGATAATTATATATATGGTAACCCTTCTTTCACATATGGTTTTGAAAGTATGACGTACTAGTGAGTGATTTTACTTGTAGCAAATCAAGAGCGTCCCATTTATGCTCAAGAGACTTTTACCGATCTGTGATGTATATCTATGTTGACCTCAGGTTTAGGTACAGGTAATGTGCAAATTAATATCAGTTGAGTATTGAACTTCACTAGAGTATGCTTTCATTATACATAAGAGAAATATATTCAGCAAAATTTTAATTTTTACTTGGACATATTTTGGTAATGAAGAATAAAAAAAACCACTTTCTGCAATCTGAAATTTTTTTTATAAATTTACATTATTTTAAGGTTACATTTCATGTAGATCACAATAGATTAACTTAAGAGTGTACATGAAGAAATTTTCGTGAGTGCTATGTTGGATCTTAAGGACCCAGAGTTAAAGTAAATTTTCAGCTAACCTGTGAATATCATGCCATCGATTTTTTGACATTGGATAAGTATCATTGACCTTGATTTTTGAATGTATGTAAATTAAATATGGGGTGTTGTATAAACTATAGCATTTTAAAACTTTTCAAGAATTTTTAGCAAACATTGAAACTTTGTAAGGTAAAACTAAAATAAAAAATCAGACCTCTTAATGCCGGTGAGAACCCTGAATTACAATGGAACAAAAGTAAGGAGAAATGGAACCATAATTCATTTTGAAGCAATACATTGTGCAAATTATACAATTATTTTGCTGTGTCAAAGCATTACACAAGAAGCAGTTTTAGTAGATTTCAGGAATTTTGTAGTTGACTATTGAAAACAGATATTTGGTTAGAATATATATCAACTTTACTAAGAATTCTATGCATATCATGTATCTATCTTCCATATATAAATTAGTATCAACAAATATATATAAAAGAATTTGCTTATAAGGCATCTACCATCAAAACACTACTGAAAGCATTCCTCCAAGCAAAAAATAATCACCATTCAAGCAATAAAACAATTTCTTCATTTATTTGAGTAGGTCTCAGTAAAACATCATAAAGTGAACATACTGAGCAAACATGGATGTTGGCAAATTGCCAACCTGCAACTTTAGCTGTAGTATCATCCGAGAATGCAGTAAACTGTTTTAAAGAGTTCCTTTTACATTGATTTTTACAACTAATATTCTTAAAAGTTTACTTTTCTTGAAAATTCAAAGATATGGATCAACTTTGTAATTTTTTGGGTTTTACACATAGATGACATCAACTTTAATACCTTTTTAAGGAAGAACTTGCTTGCCATGTGTGGTCAGGATCCAAACCAGTTGGATCACTATCAACAGCAATTAAAAATATTCCTTTTTCCAAAAATGAAGTGTAAAGGGTTAACAAACCCATCAATATAAAATATGTGCTGGGAGTTAAGGAAAACAAGACACATAAAGACATTTTAAATAAGAAATTCCATTCTTAACTATGACAGAACATTTTTTTAGAAGGAAAAGGTAACAAAAAGTAAAAAGTCAATACTAAAAAGCTGCTAACAGTTTAAGCCAGTAGTTCTTAAGATCAAATAGGAATATATACCCAACAGTATCAAGCTGAACACTAACAAAATTTGCTAAACATTCAACCATTTTAAAAATTACAGGACTTTTATTAAGGGGTAAATGATTGGTAACTAACTGGATGTTTTGGAAATAATTCTGTAAACATGAACATTATATTTTAAATACCTGAAATATATATCTTGTAGTTTTTATTCCAATATTGTATTTTTTTAGTTTATCACCATTCCACTATTCTTTTACATTCACAGAAATTAAAAATCTTAAATATTTTAGAATGATTTTTCAATTTTTAACAACTCCCCAAAAAATTTGTATATCCTTCTGGAACAATGATTTTTAAAGTTATTGTACGTGTTACTTATATTTAAAAGCATGACAAGATTTCATTTGCATTTATATTTTAAAAAACAATATTAAACTTGAGACTATTTCCCGCTTTTCCCAAGTTAAAGAATTATTTCACATAAAGAATTTTCAGATCACACCAGTACCAGAGAACTGGTTTGGGTCAAGGGCTTAATTGATAAAGGGCACATGGTTTTATTGACTTTTATGGAGCAAGGACTAAACTGCCTAACTGATGACAGAAAAGTTAAAAGATAAATTAAGATTGGTTTGATAGGGTAGGTATTTAATTACCGTCACACTGGAGAAACACAATGGGCTATTGGCGACTAGGATCAAGCGCGAAGGGGACGACGAAGGACACCATACAATTTTGAGAGCTGGCACCCCACTCTCTAAACTGCCACACCACGAGAACATTTGAGGCCACAACAGATTTAATGTGCACCAGCCCCCTTTGTACACGACGATCTTTGGTTGGATTCGAACTTGCAACCCTCCAGTTGCTAATCCGTTACTCAACCAACTGGGCTACCGTGGCACTTGGATTGATAGGGATTTTTTGATTTTTTATGGTTCAAGTAAATGGACATACAGACACACAAGGGAAGTTCATAGTGATATATAAGAGATAATTACACTCGGGATAGTTAGAGGAATTGAACCTGTGCAGTAGAGATCTCTAACTGTTAGCACAGTAAGCAGACCCACTGAGCCAGCCCCCATAATTTAAAACTAATATAAAAATTCAATTTATGATTTCAAAATGAAATTAGTCAAGATAAAGTCTAAATATAGTTATAAAATAGATGTTAATGATCAATAAAAATACATACTGGTGTTTTATTTCCCAAAGGTCTTTCAAGGTTGAATTATAAACTCTAAATTGAGTAGTTGGGTTTTATAGCACATGGGTCATATTTGGCCAAGTTGCACCAAACACAAGACAGACACTATCAAGTAAATGGACATACACACCAGGAAAGTTTTATTGACATAGAGGAAAGAATTACACCCAGGGTAATTCTTTTCCACAGTAATCATACCTGTGCCTCCCACAACTAGCAGGTGGCTAGTGCAATAAATTTCAAATTGGATTTGTCTATGGTTGATAACTGGATATTCAGTCAAAATGTGTTAGCAGTAAAATTACTGACAAGTTGAGAACAATGGTGTAGGTTCTAAATGTCTGTGTAAAATATATATCGTTGGCTAACAGTAGAAACTCCTTAACTGACATGTTCTCAAACACTAAAAGCCTATTTTTATTTTGAGAAATAGTCATATTGTAATCTCTAACACTGTCAACATACTTGTCATTTTTATTTTTTGATCTAAACCTTGTCTTAAAACAGCTAAAGTATAAAATTTTTTTTATCACTTGATGAGTTTCTGCTCTAAGACGATGATACAACATAAGGAGTCTTGTACCTAATTTTTCTCCCACATAAATATGTATTATAGAATCTTGTAATTAATGGTTGGATGCCAGAGAGTTTTGTTGGAGAATTCTTCAATTACTCAACACATATAATCAATCATAGCATATGAAAAATAAAACTATTAATTTTGAACTACTTTTCAAATATACACAACAATCTCACAGGGAAAATGCAATCAAAAGCTGTTTATAAAAAGCTAAATATGAACTATGGGTTTGCCACGAGAACTGCTCCAGACACGTCTGTCACTATTTCCATAGAAATGGACCTTTCCTTATTTTCAATAAGGGATGAAAGGAAGGTATACAAGTTTGTCAAATTAACTCACAATGACAATTTCAAAATGCATTTGTTAAGATTTTGTTTGTTGACGAGAAGATGTAAACAAATAAACTACCTCTTTTCACTACCAACATTCGTGGAAAACAAAATAAAATTAAGTCATGTCTGAGAGTCATCCCTAATCAAAATGAACAAGTTCTGTTTCTATAGTGACCGCCACCACCTACACTTGGTATCTGAAGCAGTTTTTGTAGTAGAGAGAGCATTAGAGACAGTGCTCACTATAAAAAATTGCAGTTTCAGCCTAAGAAATCACTCTTGAATAAAGGAATCCTATGGTAATATTCAAGGCTTTTAAGCAAAAAGTCAGAAACTAGCCCTCTCTCTCTGATTGACTCAAGAAAAAATATAAATGAATACTTCCATAGCAAGAATACAATGAAATCAGGAATTATTTCAATATCTTTTGAAGCATATTTTGAATTTATGTATTTCCTATGACACTCTTAGGTCTATTGAAGGCACACTTTTCTCACCCAAGCTTGCTTCAAATCTTTGTTTGACTCGTGTTGAAAGGATTGCTTAACCGTAAAATATATGAAGAAAAATTCAAAAGGATATGAAACAACACAGATGATTAAAACTGGTCTTGACTCTGGGAAGGGATGAAGGTAGTCCCACAACAGTGCAAACATCGCAGCACCTACAGCTATACCAGATATAGCTAAACGTCCATCCATTAAACTGTGACTTTCAGTGTATTTAAATTTCTCAATAAATACCTGCAATAACACAAAATTTAAACATGTGTATCAAACATTCACAACATATATAAAGATTTTTTAAAGTGTTGATTAAACAAATTTGAACCAGATAAAAAAGAAATATAATTTTGTATATAATATGCAAGGGATATACACAAAATTGTGAATTAACTTTATTCATTAATTTCTATTCCTGAAGAATCAGGAGCCCACTTGGTGTATTCAAAATCTCGCCAGCATGCTGAGTTCTTTGCTTGTCAATCTGCTATAAAAGTGGCAGACGTGCATGAGTAAATAAGATTGTTTATAATAATTCTCATAAAATCAAAGCGCTACACAAAATAGAGAACAATTCTCAATCGTACACAATCAATCACTTATTTCCTCTACTCTAATTCATAAAAAAATCCATTTAACATACCATTAATTCAAGCAGCCATTTTGAATAAATATATACCAAAAATAAAAATCCATATGAAAACAGATGTCTTGCATCAATGGTAAAACAAGTGAAGAATGCCAAAAATGTAAACTAAAAAGATCCAATAGTATCAGATGTAGTCTATTACCGCCCACTTGGCATGTAAAAAGCTCCCTTATTCAAGTATATTAATTGAAATGTATATCTTGGATCAGCATTAACCTGCAAGTGCGAGTATATACGTGATAATAATATTCTCCAATATAAATACATTTGATATAGTAAGGCTGTTGTAGGTGAATTAACGTTGCATTGTATCAACACAATGGGCTATCGACGATGGATCATTCCCGAAGGGAAAGATCTAAAGACAACATTTTGCAATTTTGAATGTCAGATGACGAGGTTAACACCTGAGCTGATACTTCACTCTCCATATTTCCACTCCACACCAACATGAGGACATTTGAGGTCTCGACAGATTTAATTTGCACCAGCCCCCCACACAACGGTCTTTGGATGCATTAAGTTTTGAAGTTGGCAACTGTGAGAACACATTTTAACACTGCCTCTGATTGTATAAACTTCTTTGAAACCACATGACAACTCACCAGAGGCAGACAATACATTTTCACATTTTATATAAGCAGTCAAAAACACTTCCTTCAATCAATACAATTTTGAAGGACTTAACAAACAATGAGTAATGATTTTTGAATAGATAGTAAAATTTGGTTGAAAAGAGGTTTGGGACAATCAAGTATCACTTTGAGAAGCAAGATCATATGGAATAGCATTTTGGCAGAAAAATAGCCCTTGCAATATACAATCTTATCTGCAGTTTTATTGTCATAAAGTTAACTTTTCTTACATATCGAGTTAACAATTGCTGAATGGAATTCAGCAAAATGTTTGCTATGAATCAAAAGATAACACAGAATGTACAGAAAGCCTAATTTATACATTTTAAAATTAAACAAAATACCTTTTTAACAGCATCATCAAGTGCATTCTTTACAGCAGAACCATCCCATTTGTCTACTTTGATAGGTTTCTCATCAGCCTACAAAAGAAATAGATATTTTCAATGAGAATATATAGGTAAAACGGTACAGATGTATCTAATGCCTCGACTGATGGCAAAGCTCTTGGCACTCTTTTAGTAGCGAGTTATAGTAGGTGCAGGTAACCCATCTTTACTAGGGTTATTCCTGTTTTTATGTCAACCTCGGCAAGTGGAAAATTTTTTTGATATTATATTTATAAAGATAAAAAAATATTTCTTCTAAGATTTCTTTCCTCCGACATAAAAAGTGTGCCAAAAACGCACCAAGAGTGTTGCCATCAGGCGAGGTGCTAGATACCATCTGTACCAGTAAAATCCAATAACATGGTATCGACCTCATCAAATTGGTGACTAAAATTTCCAAAAACAGCCTATAGCGATAGGTTTATGACAGGATATTCCCAAAACTACTGTAGTACCATGTTCTATAGTTTAACCCCTTTTTTTACAAAAATACTTCACATCACGAGCAATGAACAAAAATTAAAGAACACAAAGTGTAGATGCGATATACATAAACAGATATTGCAACCTATGTCCAAAAAGTTCCAGAACTGACATAATGCACGAAACAGTTGCATCATGAATTTTGACAAGTGCTCCAGGAAGCAGTGATCTAGGGACAATATCTCGTAATTTTGAACAACGATGGGGACCAGAAGTTTAGAAAATGGGTTGCCAGCTTAGGTGTTGACATCAACACGTAAGCTGGCAACCCACTCTCCAACTTCCACATCATGCCAACGTGAGGGTATTTGGAACCATGACAGATTTAAAGTGCACCAGCCCCCGCATACATGAATATTTGGTTGCATTGAGTTTTGAACTCACAACCCTCTGGTTACAAAACCGCTACTCTTCCAACCGATAAAATATAAAATCCTCCCTATATGAAACATTGCCCTCATGAGTAATCGTTAATTCAAACTTTTTGAAAGAAAACTTCACGAAGGAAACTTTTTCACATGCACAAATGATCAATTACTTACAAAATGTTTTTAATTTTGTGAGATGTGTATAATACACAATGTTTTCTTGTTGACAGATAAGATTGATTGTGAAACAATTTTTGAATCCATAAAAGATTCAAACTAAAAAAGGTACACAACTATTTCCAAGTGAGTAACTCTTTGAAACAATAACAGTTTATGTTCTAAAAGACCCAAATTATCTGAGAAGTAATCAAGATTAAAAGTCAGTGCAGCCATTTGTTTATAGAGTCGTTGAAAAGAAAATTCAAAATGATGCAAAGCAAATGATCAAAACCAAATTTATTTTAGCAAGTGTATGCATGACATGCTGTCTTCATGCTTTTGACGGTTGTTGGTTTGCTTGCATCGCTATTTACTAGATTTTATTGAAAAGGATTTCGAATTTAATTATACAATCACCAGATAAGAAATAATGACCCGAAGTAATTATTAAAAAATGAAATAGATCATATTAGAGTACCAAAGGTGAATTTCGCAAGTAATTAAATATTGAGAAGTGGAGCGAAATATTTAACATTGAGAAGCAAGGGTATGACATCTTGCGCATCAATAAAGAACACAGGTGAACTTGGAAAAATTAATTTTACCATATTGCTGTCAACGTCAGCTTTTCTGTGCGCCATATTGCAGAATTGAAGATTTGTCGGAATTAGTGAAACAAGAATCGCAACACCAGAAGAATGATGCGGTCTTAAGGAATAGCACTTCACTTCATCTTGTGTTCCATAAATTTAAACATTTATTTTGTAAATATATAAAAGTATTAAATTTTGATACTGAATTTCATTCTAAAGATAAGTTATACAAAAACCAAAACTTTTGAAATTTTGAATTAGTCATTACATAATTTGGTTACATAAACCTTGAAGGGACTACAAATTTCTTTTTATTCATGCAAAGAAAGTGAATGTACTTCATAATGCTCTTTGGCTTCTGATATTTATCAAATTCTCGATACATTAAACATTTGTTTTTTTAATAAATTAAACTTTTGCAGGTAAACTACTACTCAACTTCCAAAACATTGGTGCATCTTTAATGTTTACATTTCGTTGTTATGGCAACCAAAACACTTGTTTTGTCTGTATTTGAAAACTACTTATGACTGGATTAATTTCAAATATATTCAACAAGAACAGCACATTTTTCGAAAAGTATTTTTCTCGGTTGGTTGTCTCATTGTGTTTGAAAAAAGTATTTCAAGAATTTTAAAAACTTGTAAAATTCCAGAACTTTTAATTTTACCAAATCTATTGTTACCTGTTATTCCTTCTGTTTCCTTTTTGAATCAGAATAGAGTGAAAATTTATACTGTTTTTTAAACCCTGTGTTTTCGGTGAATCATGAGCGAAGAAATAAAGTTTATCATTCATGAACTCAATAAAGAACCTTTTAACAAGAAGTTTAATTTGATTAGTTTTGATTCCCTCAGAACTGATAACCTTCTACAAATTTTAAATGATGTATTTTCCGAAGTGGAACCAAAGGTAAGGAAATTAATGTATATCTATTTTAATTTTATATATGAAAAAGAAACTAGTTGTATGTTATTAATTTAACTACATCTATAAATCTTTTTATTATTTGTTTATGAACTCAATGATTTCAATACATCTAATTCAAAATGTAGCCTTTGTCTATTCTTTTGGAGATTCAAAGCATGAAGATTAAAATTCTTATAAGTAAACTTAATTTATTAAAGAAACCTGTTTGTAACTATTGATTCTTACATGTTACTGTTCTGTAATTTGCAATGTATTATGATCATCGATTAATAATTTTGGAATATGGTAACCCGTATTAGGTTTGCTTTGCTACTTGTGCTTCCACTTGATCACAGTAGGTGGAAGGCAACCAATATGGTGGCCTATCCAAGCAGCCACTTGGCAACAAATGTTAGTTGCCGATTTGGCAAGGAATAGGTACAGTGTTCTTGAGTTTTTGATTGATCAAAAGACAGATTTAATACTGAGCATTTTGTAGTCAAGAATGTAATTATGAAGAATAGCAAAGACAGATAATCCAGTATTAAGAAATAATTATAGTTATGTAAAACTTGAATTTGTGTAATAGCAATACACAATCAAATCGCAATAGTTTGATGAAATCCTAGTATGCAGTACAGTTTCCAAAGTTCATAATATCAGCAATGCTAGCCATTACCATTTGACAATGGCTTAGCGACAAAAATTGAAATCACACTAAAGCCACCTGATTAATAAAACAGTCCAGTAATTTAGGTGTGGTTGAGAGCTATTTTCAGTTTGCGAATCTTTAGTTGACAATATGACCTTGAAAGTGGTAGTGAAAGTTATTTTTGTTGCCAAGGTGAGGCAATTGACTAGTTTGTCACTCTTCCTGCTTACTCTCGGTGGGTTAGAAAAATGAAAAGAGTAGCTATATACAATCACCAAAATTAACACCAAGGGTGTTTTTGTATTTTTGATCAAAATTAGATCAGTGCCATGACACCTCGAATCATTGCAGTATATAGTCAGGACTAGCCATGCTTTTACACTGTCTGCTGTGACATTCAGGGTAAATATTTTCCCTTCCTCATATTTCATTGTTTTGTGATCAGCTTTAAATTTTGAAAATGCTGCTAAAAAAATTTTATAATGAAAAATTTAGAAATTGACATTGATTACCTTACTAATTTAGCATTATAAAATTAGTAAAACATTCGGAAAATAATAGTGATGTATCAGGAAAGAATTTCAGAAGGAATTTCGTAATTTATCCTATTTTTCTTTCTACCAATGTCTTGTTGCAAGAGTTATGTGCAGTAATAAAACGAAAATAGCTAGATATTTGACTTAGACTATCTATAAAAAAATTCTGAACATTTAAGTTTTGCATTTTTCAGGTATGTCTCAAATTTATGGTTATTGTCATCCTGACTTTGTATGGATATTATTTCATTTTCCAAAATTTTCCATATTCACAGCCAATGGCATGCCAATTGGCAACAAACAAGTTGTCTTCTCAGATGAGTCCCACTACAATCTGGACTATAACGATGGACGCGTACTTGTCAGACGCTACAGAGGTGAATGCCTTCTCCCGGAGTGTCTTATTCAGTGTCATACTGGATGAACGCCTGGCATTGTGGTCTGGAGTGCTATTGGATATCATGGGCAATTCCGCCTACTCTAAATTGTGGGGACCCTGAATAGTGGGCACTACATCAGGGAAGTTGTGGAGCCCGAGGTCCTACCCCTCCTGCAACGCATTCCCTGAGCTGTATTTCAGCAAGACAATGCCCGTCCACATGTTGCTCGGAATGTACAAGCCTTCTTCAGTGCACGACAGGTTCAGCTTCTTCCATGGCCTGCGCGTTTCCCAGATATGTCACCCATTGAGCATGTCTGAGATTACATCGGACAGCGACTCGCTCGTACTGCTTGTCGGGCAGAGAGTACAGCTGAACTTTGGCATCAATAGAGGCCATCTGGAATGCCATTCCTCAGCATGACATTCAGAATCAGTATGATTCGATGCCACAATGTGTACAGGCTCTCATCGCTGTGCTTGGCTGCTGCACAAGATATTAATTTTTGGCATTATTTTTGTTTTATTGCTCTGTAAATTTGATTGTTTATTTAAACCACTATAAGTAGTATGTGGAATAAATTTCAATTATTTCTGATGATTCTTTCATAGTGTTGCAATTTTAACAAACAGTAGTGTATAAGAGTTAATTCTAAGCTGATTATTTTAGAGTATAAATATTTCCTTATGCAATATCTTTATCTACATTAATAGATGGATAACCCTTCTCTTGTTTATATATATAATGCATTTCATGGAATACTTGCTACTAAATGAATAATTATGCTAAATAAATAACATTAAACAAATATTAAATTTAATATGCAAGTTGTACTTATATTTTTACATTGTATTATAATGCATTAATGAAGTTATATTCAACTCAGATGAAAGCAGATGTTAGAGCTGAAGACCCAGAACAAATGGTTCTAAAAAGTTTGAACTTCTTAAAAGTTTTGAAATACAAGCCTCCTGAAACCATGGATCTGTAAGTTTAATATTTTTATTATAAGTTATTTTCTTTAAAATTTCAGCTATAGAAATAGTGGCAAAATGCACATTAGTCTCAATGCTTCAAGATAAATTCTCACCAAAATTGCCAATATTATTCTACAATAAGTATGAATTTATTGCAATATTTTTTAAGTCTTAAACTATCAAAAGCATTCACATTTTGATTCATTTCAAAAGTTTTGTTTGAGGAGTTTGTTTTCTAGAAGTACCTGTTGCTTTAATGCTGTTTACTAACATTTTCCTTTTTATGCACAGTTGGTATTAAAAGTGTATTTTATTTCTTTCTTCAGGAGTGATTTCAGACAAGGTTTGGTCACCGGTGAAAAATCAGTTATTTACCATATTCTGGATTGGATACTTCGTAGAGTGCCAGAACTTAAAAAGCGAGCTTATCTTGCACAATTTCTGATGAAGGTTGAACTCCCCCCTGATATTGAGGGGGATGCTGATATAAGAGACCTTTATGATCAAGTAAGTAGGAATAAATATTTTAGTAAATCCTCAAAAAGCTGGCATCGAGGGAACCGGACGAGTGCCAGAATTTTGAAAACTCTAGATTTCTGAAGCTGTCCAAAAATTGCATAAGGGTTGTTACATGAAGCATGTACTTACACATAACAAGCCATTTCTAAAAAATGTGTATATCTATGCTTTATAAATCTGAATAAATAAATGTGAAACTTAATATTTGTTAACATTTTACGAATTACAAAAAAATAATTCAATAATACTAAAGAAAAATTGCTAAAATAATTTAAAACAGTTTAAGAAGTACATATGTAGGTATTTAATATTAAGTATGGTTCTTTCTTAAGATTTACTAAACATCTCTGTTAATTTCAATTGCTTTAAGTATTTTGGTCTCAATTTGTGATGAATCTTGAGAAGTTGTAAAATGCAATTAGAAGGCATTTTAAGAAAACTGTTTTGCAGTCTGTGGAAAGACATGTATACTCTACCAGGGTATGCCGATTTAAATCAACTTGATTTAAATCAAGTGTTTTTTATTAAAAAATCATTGATTTAAATCAAAATTTTAAACTTCATTTTTCTTTCTGTTATGTTTAATAATATTGAAAGTGAAATACTGAACAAGATGCATGTTAATTTATTTAAATGAGTTAAGAACTTCGCTTGTACTGAGTTCACCCCAAAATTATATTGAAAATCATCCTCCCTTTGAAGACACCAAATAATGGTATTTGCTGATTGGGATCATAATTAGCGGACAAGTATTTTCATCTTGGGCCATTAACCAATAGGTGTCACTCACAAGCCTGCTCATCAGTGTTGGTTTTATTTTAAACATTCCGTGTGACTATAAATTGAACACGGCCAATTCTAAAACCATTCACCATGTGTTGAGTGAAGATGCTCAAAATATATTCACTCAAATAATTAAAACTGTGGCAACTTACTTTCTTTTTAAGATGTTCTAGTTATTTATTTAGTATTGTAGTCTGTTCATAAAAAATAAAAGGCACTTACAACAAAATGATTTTCTTCAGTATCACAAAACATTCCAATTTTGCACATTAATCTTTATAATTGGTAATTTTAATAGTTTCATTTTGTTTTGTATAAAACATTGGTTAATTTTTATTTCAATTTATTACGAAATTTTATGCATTGATCGCTTAGAATTCTTTACCTTGATAGAATAACTATTCAATATTTATGGAATTGAAATTTGGAGTGTCAAAATTAATTCACTCATCTGATAATTGAGTGTATTTTGAGAAAAGATTATGGGTTGAAGCAGAAAGCTATTGGAATTGATAAATTTTTTATTGCAAGCTCAAAATTCCACTGCATTGGCATTATCTGGGGATGCTATTATGCTTGTTCTATGCTGTTCATGGAGAAAAGCTTCATTTTTTGTTTTATATATAAACACTTTTTATGTGTTTCGAATATACCTATGAAATACTTGTCAATACTCAAAGAATTTGAAAAATAGGCATACTTAATTTAAAATTCATGTTGTCTCATTTTTTACTGTTAACTTACTAAAAATGACAATTTTTTCGCCAATAAGTTATTTTTACAAGCTAAAAATTAATGGGAAGTAAGAATTTTTCAAGATGCAAGTTCCCTTTTTTATTTTCTATTGGTGATATGATTTTTCTCACAAGCAAGTCCTGAACCAATTAATTGTTTTATATCGAAATAACTGAATAACTGCAGTAATTCAAAACATTTTATTCATATATGATAAATATATAATGCAAAAAAGTTGAAATTTGTATGATTGAAAAAATTTATAACATGGTATCTGTGGGATCTGGCAACCTCATTTATCTGGGTCCAAAAAATTCACTTCACTGGTTATGGGTTAAACTCATAGTAATCTAAACTGCTTGAGAACCAGATGGAAAAACATTGCTCATCTTGGCATTTGGGGCACTGTCTATTTACTCTATCATGTGATTTACTTTGCTAATTCCTATATCGCGTTTTAATCTTTCAAAAATTTACACGGCTATATTTCTTAATACATTAAAGTTTTAAATAAAAATATTAATGTTTAAATAAATCAAAACTATGTAGAAACTACACTGTAATTTGCGTGTCTCATGTCCAACAAATTTAAACTTGTACGGGCAAGGAATTAATTAAAATCATAAAAATTCGATTTAAATAAAAAAAACCGGATTGAAATCAAATAAATCCGATGTTTTTGAATTTTTAAAAATCGAGATTTTGTCATACCCTGTTCTCTACTTTCACATTTTATGTCTATATTTGTGCAAGTATCTCATAAAAGAAATTCATTACAACTTCAGAAAATGCTGTTTTGTAAAATTTATTGTATTTTAGTGAATATGCTATTTAATATTACTCTTGTCATTTTTGTGCGTTTTATACTAAATGGCTAAATACCCATACCTCTTACCATACTTGAATTTGGCAGTGTTGGAGATGTCACCAGGACAATAGTGTTAGTCAAACATTTATAAATGCTTTTAATGCTCAATTTTGGTGATCCAGAACTCTTTAAATATTTATGAGTATTTTTTCAATGTCATCCATGTCTTAAACATGTTGATGGAATTCAGAATTCTAAATTGAATGTATTATATGGATCAATTTAACATATGTATGTGTCCCAAATAAATTATGGGAATTTTAAATATAGGTGCAATATATATATATATATATATATATATATATATATATATATATATATATATATATATTTAAAATTATTTTCTTGACCCTTAAATAATAGTTATATTTTTTCGTGAAAGTAATTATTCTATCACTTTTTAATTGACATTAAATCAATTCAATTTGAGCCACACACTAGGTAATTTTGTTTATATTTGTGAACACTATGTGCGCATAATTATAAAATAAAGCACCACTAATATGTGCTATTGAGATTTCTTTGGTTAAGAAAATTCTTTTTAACTGCTATCCTGGTTCTAATGTTCAAAATATATTTTAAGTTCTGTTGTACTGCTTAAAATACAATAGTTGAAGAAAAGTAAACAATATTTGTAAAAATTGGGGAAATTTAAATATACATAATGTGTATTTATTTTAAACAAGCTTAAAACTAGATTCACACAAAGGAACTCGTTAGATTAAGAAACTAGGCCTGTAATCCATCAAATTAAAGGGAGTGGTCCAGAATGCTTAATCAACAATCAAATATCAGTTCAACAATCAAAGGGTTTGATTTAAGTTTTGTGGTGCAAGGGCCATATTTGGCCATGCTGCATCAAACAATGCCAAGTAAAAACTGCTAAGAAAAGGAAAAGGAGAGTGATTGGGGAATAGAGTAGTGGAATGGAAGCAGGAAAGGATTACTTATTAATCAAGGGGAAAATACCTTTTGACAACATACAACTGACTGAACTACCCATCATTTTCAGTAGGAGGGTCTAACAACAGTTGTAAGTAACCCTCATGCACAATTGCTGTTGGCAGTAGGGTAAAAATAAACTCAAGCCATTTCATAACAACAATAACAAGGAATTTATTTCACAAAAACTGCATAGGCAGTGCATGATTGCCAGATCTAAATCCACATTCAAGGTGTATGGGTGAGCATTTTAGGAGTTAAGATTGGATACCTTTATCTTAGCGCACATCAGATTAAAATCAACCAACTATTTTGTCCAATTCCTCAAAAACTAATTTCATCCCTCTCACAAAATTTGAATTCAATATCACGGTTAAAGCGAAAATTAAAATATCTAAAAACATGCACATGAAAGGCCACCCATGTAATACATATTAACAGAAAATTAAAATTAAACATCAATCACCCACTCCAACTATTGCAGTGACAAATATTTTCAAAAAATTATTTGTGTAAGTATGTGTAGCTTCTAATAATTTTAATTTTATTTCATGTAATTTCGTTTTCTTTTGGAATCAATATCTTTTATAATTTCAGTATGAAAATGTGATTGAAGAGTTTAAGGAAGTCCACAAGCAATACGAAGCTTTAAAATCAAGTGGTTTTTCAACTCAAGAAATTCGTAAAGATTTGGAGCATATGGAATCAGAAAGAGATCAATTGATAAAGAAAATTGATAGACTTAAGATGAAGGTGATGTATGATTCTGTACTTCATATTTGAAAATTTCAATCAATATATTTTTAAATGTAATTTGCAAAATTAACTAGTTTTCTTGTCTCTAATATCATAACTGCCAACTCTCCCGGAATTTCCGGAAGTCTTACAGAAAACTACTTTTTTTCTGGTCTTCCAGATGAAAAAATATTATCTGAATTTTTCTTTCCAATATGAGAAATTTTCAATAATAATAATTCATAAATTGTCATAAAGATTTATTGTGTATCGTCAGCTTACAAGTGAAACATATTAAGTCAAAAATTTTCAAGATATGAGCTGTGTAGTTTTCTAGATCAAAATATGATGATCTTTAGATTGGTGAAGTGTATACATTAATTTTTTCTTTGCATGAAAGTTAGATTTCTTCTTGAGAAACACACTTAGTGTGTTTAGCTTAGTGAGTAGTACTCCCTCTACGTTTTCTCAGAGCTGTCCTTTGACTTAATGTGTAATCTGACTGTGTTTTAATTCATCTGTTAAAGTTCATAGTGATGTAAATTTATTTCCATTCAATCGTTATTTTATTTTGAAGAACAGGTTGAAAGTCATCCTAATGTTGAAGCAATGTTGGCAGTTGCAAAAAGTTTACGAGAAGAAAGGGATCTTGCTGAAAATTTAAGCAGACAAAAGATGGAACAAAGAAATGCAGTAAGACTTTAAAATATTAATGATAAAGATTATTATAGAGCTCCTCAAAGAAAAAATTTTTCTTCTTGTTTAAATATATCTGAATATAATATAGATATTTTTTCTTTTATAACAGTGAAAAAATTAAGCCTATGCAGTAAAGTTATTGATATAACTTTAAATGGAATCTTTTACTGCTTTATAAATAATCTCTATATTATTTCTCTATATTTCACTGACATATATGGCACAGAAATTGACATTATTTGTACGTTGGAGGAAACAATATAAAATTTGCCACTACAAGATTCATGTGCTAATTTTGCCACTTAGTTTAACATGCTTGATTTGGACTATGGATCTGCAAAATATTGCTAAAGCTACATGAAAGATCTCACCGCTCTGATGAAATTCTTCATCCATCTGATTACAGAAGGCAATGATAAATCTTGAAGATAGAAATCAACCCATAGAAAAGGAGTTAGAGCAAACTGAAAAATAGGTTGAGACTTCAAACAATACCCAATTGTCTTTGAAAAAGTGAATGGGTTTAATTTGAAGTAGATGTTCAAAGGCTAAATGTAGTAAGATGACAGGTATGCACTTCATTGAAAATGGGAAAAAACACACATGAAGTAAATTAGTACGCAAAATTCTGCTTTCAAATTTTGACGAATTTGATTTAATTTAGAGGTATGAAATATGAATAACGACAATACCTTTAAATAATTTTAAAAATAAGCACAGATGCTATTCACAAGTCTTCTAATTTGTATATTTGAAAAGATATATTTATCATTTCATATAATGTGACAAAACCATGGAACTCATTTCATATAATGTGACAAAACCATGGAACTCATTTCCATTGGGACACAAAGATTTTCTTAGCATGGTGCATTGCTAAACTTTCCATTAAATCATAATATATACATATAGTAGTAAACATATTGTTTGAAGAAATTTAGTAGATTAATTAAGATAAGCATATATTGATCCTTACACAATAAGTATGACTCTGGCTATACATTCCTCTATGAATAGTGACCTGCTCATAACATCTGCTGTAAAGTTTCTTTTCTATTCAACATCTATTTCTTATTCTATTACCTATATCTATTATATTACCTATTTCTGTTCTATTATGCAACATCTATTTCTTATTCTATTTCCTATTTCTATTCTATTCAACATCTATTCTTATTCTATTACCTATTTCTATTATATTATTCAGCCATCTATTTCTTGTTCTATTATCTATTTCCATTCTATTCAGCATAGTTTCTCACATCTATTAATGGCAGCATCATTACTTACATCTCATATCTTATCGAAATTAATTTAGAATGAAGAAGCATCGATTTGCACATTTCATACCTCAAAGCAAAATAAAATTAGTCAAAAATATAAAACAACATTCCATGTATCTTTTACTAGTGTTTACTTTTATTTCAAATAAAATGCATGGCAAAAAGTTCACACCTCAGTCAAGTTACCATAATTAGCTTCTGAACATCCTCTTCAATTGATTGGTTAGTTGCTTTTTATGGCACAAAGGCCAGATCTGGATAAACTATGCCAAACACAGTTTATTTTTTACAAACTATAATTCTTATTCGAAAGTCTAAATTTTAGGAAAGATATATTGAATAGATATATCTTTAATTGAAGCCCATTCATTTGCTCTATGGTGATTCATTATTTTTGACATCTAACCCTATATTTTCATTTGTTCACATTTTCTTTTCTATGGTGATTTCTATTTTCCAATTTTTCCATTGCCATCTGTAATCAAACCACTGAAGAATTCAATTAGAGTGATGAGCTTTTTTGTGTGATTTTAGTACTTTTTTCAGATCCATAGCTCAAATCACATATATTTTTACTGAGCAGCAAAATTGGGGAATGGATCCCATAGTGGTTGATTTATATTCCTTTTATCCATTTGTCACCATTCACCAATATACAAATAAATGTTGATTTCTTGACCATGTTATTATTGAAAGATACATATTTGTCTCCTTTCCCCTGTTATACAGTAATTGAATTTTGCAAACAGGAACTTTTTGCTCATAACTTGTCCTTACCAGACTAAAGTTGAGAACTTATTGCTACTTGACTTTATGAGTTGAATATAGCTCCTGACTTCTTTTTTTCTAACTATTCTTCAAAATTGGAATGTTTTACTTCCTCTGTTATTTATGTAAAAGTGCAGAATGAAGAGATATTTGAAATTTGTTTTCACTATTTCTCCTTTTCCTGACTTTGGACACAAACTGTTATTTGTGAGACTGCATTTTGGTCAATACAAGACAAATAATAAGTAAATAATCTGCTATAATGTGACCCCGTTGAAAAGGGAAATGAGCTTAGGTTAGAAAGATAGCCAACAAAGGTACTTTAGGATAGAAAAGTACCATTTGCAGAAAGGTAGTTTCCATGTTTCGTTTTCCCATGTTGTAAGCACAACTATCGTTTCTGGCACCGAATAATTAACTCTGAGCCAGGAATCACAATAAAGATACCAATTGTAAGAATGCATTGCTTACATTTAACAAGCAAAGTAACATTAATTTAAGGAGTGGACTCATAACCATTAGGCTCAAATACCAAGTCAGGACTGTAGAAGGCAACTAACAAAATAAGATTTTTCTTGTTTATAGGTGATTGGTATGGATAGTTTTAATATTTTTGAAAAATAATTTTTACATGAAAACCTTTAATTATAGCTAGAAGGCAATAGCTAGAAGGAATAATAATAGAATTAATAGCTAGAAGGCAATAAACACTTTTATGAAATTAATTGACTATCTCTATTATTTCACTAACATACATGGCACAGAAATCGTTTTGATTTGTTTATTGCCGAATAACAACGAATATAAACAATATAAAATTGACTGTTACAGGATTAATTTGCCAATTTTGCCGCTTAATTTAAATATGCTTGATTTTGAGCTATGGAGCTGCATAATATTGCTAAACTACTAATATTGAAAAGATCTTGCCAATCTGATTAAATTAAGTCTGATTGCAGTGCATAATATTGCTAAACTACTAATATTGAAAAAAGCTTGCCACTCTGATTAGATTGCAGAAAGCAAAGATTGATCTGTATGAAAGAAATCAGTGCAGAAAGAAAATTTGAATGAGGATAGGTTTCGCATCAAACACACAGAATCCCCCTTGAACAAGGGAATGGAAGGAAATCGAAGTTGATGTTCAGAATCTAAATGTTATAAAATGACAGAGATGTGCTTTTTGCCATGCATTTTATTGGAAATAAGAAGTAATGCCAGTAAAAGTAATTTAAATCCTGTTTTTGGATATATTTTTGGATAATTTTATTTCTCTTAAAAGTGAAATCCATTTATGGTATATGGATGCTATATTCTTTAAAATGGATTGAAATAAGATTTGAAATGTGAGTATGCCATCAATAAATATAAGAAAATTTTGCACTGATGCTATGCACTATGTTGCATTGTTAATGTTATAATTTTAGTGTTACAAGTTATAACTACAATAGTTATATATAGTAATATTTTTATTTCTATATATTACTATGCATAACTATAATAGTAATATATAGTAATAGTTTTATTTAAAAATAACAACTGTTAAACATATATAAATGTTTTTTTATATATCTCTTTACAAGTATATTACTTTTTGATAGCTTACTCATGCAGAACAAAAAATTCAAAGACTTAATCAACAGTTGAAGGAGTTAAAGCTATCAAGTCTTGGAGCAACACCTGAAAGTAAGATACATATTTTATAAACATTATATATATATATAAAATTCAAAATTACAAATCAAAACAAAGAGAAATCCAAAAATTTTAAAATCAAGAAATTTTATTATTGTTGTTATTATATATATATATATATATAATAAAAAACAATCAAATTCAATCAAAAACACTTCAAATATATATATATATTATATATATGTGTGTGTGTGTGTGTGTGTCATAATAACAGAAATTATGTGCCTGTAGTGATGCCTTATGTGACAAGAGTGGCATAAGGCAACCAGAGAGAACGATCCATTAGTACTGAGTGTAATGTTGGTTCCACAAGTGGGAGGCAGAAAGTTCTATAACAGTATTTTATTTAATAACAAGTAGTAACATCATATGGGGAGGTGTTGGTTGCTGAGTGTTTGGGATGGTTCTAAGAGCTTCTTAGCCCAAGGGACTCATGAAAAGAATGAATAGTTTACAATGAACTTGCTAGGGGGATAAGGATTAGGAGAAAGATTATTGGACCAGGGGATCTATCAAGAAAGTTCATTGGTAGAAGTGGGTGGTTTAATGAAGGAGTAATATGATCTTACAGAGGCGATTTGAAAGGAAGAGGATCCTTGTGAAGTCAAGGTTAATGAGATGGCTTGAGTTCAAAGGTGAAAGAGGGTGGCAAGATATATTGACCACATGATGGAAAAGAGAAAAGGGGAACTTTAAGGGACTTATCTGTGGTGATAATTGTACTTAGGTGGTTAGGTTTAGGTATCATTTCATATATATAAGCTTTAATTAACCTTTATATTTATTTTCACTTCAGAGCTTTTAGAATTATAAGTGCAATGTTTGCACAATAAACATATTTCCTTGCTTGTGCAAAATAATCATACAGAACATGTTTCCCTAATAAAAAAATCATGAAATATTAAAAATTATACAAATTTGTACATTTTTAAAGCAGCATTAATGAATACAAGTATAAATTTATCAATAAAACAATAAATTTTCTTGGGGAATTATACACACATATGTAGTATATAAATAGAAAGGTTTAGTTACTCATGTGAAGGAAAAAGGTACATTTCCTAAAGGTACACCCCTTATAGAGTTTTCAAGTGAACTTAATAAGTGCATTCTTTTTCAGCACTTGTACAGAAACTGGAGGAAAGCATAAAAGTGAATTCATATTTGGTGAAAGAAAAATTGCCGAAAGAAATTGCAACACAAAAGAAGTACATTGCAGATCTACAAAAGATAGTTTCTCAGCCAGCTCTGAGTCGTACAGATTTAAATCAAATCAGCAATAAAGTAAGTTCAATCTAAATTGTTAATAAAATTTTTATATAATCATTTACATTATTAATTAACCTCTTGTATTTACTGTCAAAAATTCCGTATAAATTATGTTAGAAGAAAGCATTGAGAGAATAAAGTTTTCAGGTACTATTGTGTTACGTGTACTTTTCAGTAACTTTACTATTGTAGCTTTCTTTGCATATTTACTTTGAAACAACCCATTATAACACTTAGTTCTCAATTATTTATATGCACAATTTAAGTTATCTGAATATTTAAATTGAATTAAAGTCACAATGACACACTTCAGAATGAAATGTTTCATCATTTTCAGTTTTATTTCAATAAGCAAGATTAATTCATGAATTGGTTTTATTTTGTTCAAATGCTACAAACATCTATTTCAAAACATGAAACTAATATTGTTTTATTTCACCTCATATTGAGCATGCATTTTTCCCTGAAAGAAGGTATTGTAAACTTCTTCTCTAAGTGGATGAATATAACTAGACAATTTTTGTTAAGGTTTTATTGAGGGGACACACAGTGCCCCTTGAAAAATTATTTTTGATTTTACATTTACAACAAAATAGTTTAGTGTATGCACATTTCAATGCACATGAAAATATATGCCAAACAAAAGAAAAGAAATAATTTTGATGTAAACAGTAATTTAAAAACAGTAAACTAAAAATATAATTTCATTTTAAAATTTCCATGCTGTAAATTTTAATTTGCAAAAAAACTGTATTGTGCTTAAAGTGTTTCCCATAATTCTGTGCATGGATTATCATGTGTTACTGTTATTTACTTTTACAAATATTCGATAACAGACAAAAATGGTCAATGGATTTTATCAAATTTTTAAAAATTAACTATTCTTGTGAACTTTTATTCCATGCACAATCTAATATGAACAAAATAAACCACTAAAAGTTTTAAACTGCTATATTAATTGCCAAAACAAAAATCTCAGCATTTTAAATACATTATAGTCATAAAAAACAGAAAGCTTAGAAAAAGGATTTTATAATTTAAGAGTCAGTTTCACTTCTTACATTCGATGGAAAAACTTTAATAACTTACTAAATAATGTTGCTGGAGCTATGAAATTTCTGCACACTTTTCTTTAAAGCGGTACAATTAATCTAAGACAATGAAATGTTTTCAATATTGTGGTCATTTTTAGGGTACTGTGTCCCCTTAAGAAACAAAGGTTTTAAAATATTCTATACTGATATGCTGAACTGCATTGAAAAATCTTTTTACTGCATGATTCAAGTATTCCTATTAATGAAAGTAAAGCTGTAAAACTTTTGTAATTGTTTTAGTAAATAGTAATCAATGCATGTTCCTAATTTTGATGCCCTTTACCCTAAAACATTTCATAATTATAAGTATTTATTATTTACATTTTTTTACATTATATATAGATTCAAGAAGTCAATAATGAAATACACGATTTCATTGAAAACCGTATGAGAAATAATAATCCTATTGATGACAAATTATCTCTCTTCAGGCAACAGGTGAGTTGTTTTAAGTTCGTATGGTCTTTTAGAATTACACTTCAATATTTATGTTATCCTCATTGAATTCTGCTGCTAATAATTATTTGCTTCCTAACAAGTTATTCTACAGCCCATACACTCCTTTGTTAATACCATACATAGACATCTTTTGATGGGAGAGAGCTTTGAGTGTGACATTTAAAAATCATTAACAAGACATTTAAAGTGCAACTTATAAAGTTGAATCTAGCAGTTATATTGCCGTTTTACAATTAAAACTTTGTACGCCTCAAAATCAAAATTTTCAGAAGTGATAAAAACCAGATACTAAATTGTAGACAGTTGTGAGATAATGGAGTTTACAAATTCACCTGTAAAGGACTTTATATTTGATGTGGACAAAAGTTTTTGAAATAAGTTTGATAAGAATACTTATAACCAAATCATGTAAAAATATCAGAAACCGAAAAAATTGGGCTTACAAGGTTTTAATAGTAAAATGATGATATTTTGTGTATCTTACTTTCAACAACCATCGTTTTAGATTTTTTAATAGTTCCATTTTAAACCTACACATTTTGATTGGGAAACTCCCATCAAATTCTTTTACATTCCATTGATCTTTTAAATTATATAATAACGTTATCTTTCATGTGTCTTTTACATCTATTCATGTGTTTTATCCCCATACATCACCAAGTCAATTTTTTTTAATTTGATAGAATTTAAAATACTTATATATATATATATTGTGTAACAGACATAGTATATCTAAATTATTGCATTCATAATTGATCTTGTTGCTTTTAACTGTGATTTTTCGTTTGCTACTACTGTTTTTACTACTTTATCCTGTGTTTGGCACAGCTTGTGGCCTTTGTTTTGATGTTCTTAAATAACCAAGCATTCAAACCAATCCCTTGTTAAAATATTAAATGTTATTGTAGTTCCTTTGAGACCTTTCACATTCGTTCCATTCATAGACAAATCAAATTTGATATTTGTACACCATTAAAATTTGAAGGCATTGTGTGAGCATGTGCAAGCGACCTTTGAATTTAATTTTTATTGAGTTCATGCAACTGGTACTAGCATATTTGTAAACGTTATTGTCTTTTTATTATTTATTAAGCACATGCTAACTATAATATTAGTAAATATGTTTTTAATTTTCCATGTGTAAACTGTAATTGATATGGAATGTGATAAAAAATTAATTTAGAATTCAGAAGACTGAGTGTAAAAGCATTTATTGGCATTCTATGTACTTTTGTATTGTCCTTAGTTATTATTAATAAAAGCCTAAATTTTTTTAACAAGTGTTCTTATCCATGTATAAAACCGAAAACCTTGCTTAGATCTATTTAATATGATCTTATTCATACTCTGATCACCCGATTGGATTGGATTTTGGGGTTTTATGGCTCAAGGTCCAAAAAAGCGGACAAGCTGCCAGAGACCAGAGAGTCTTTATTTCCATGGTAAATTAGAAACCGACTTGAGATCACTACGTTATCTCCTGACATTAAATGTTTACAGTGGTGGCATGAAGCATTCCTGACACATAGTATTTTTAGATTAGCCAAAAATTGAAGTTTTAAAAGTGGGTCCATGAGACCCAAACATAACAGTTGTGAAAGTTTGTTGACCTGTGCACTGATACTGATTAATCTATCGCAATCTGCATGAAATGTAGCCTTAAAAAATGAAAAATAGAATTCAAAAGGCCCTAATTTTTTCTTTGCTTGTAGATTAGAAATCATGCTAAAAATGACAATTTTTGAGTTATGACATTACTGCAACGAATGAGTTATATGATGTTGATAATAATGCTCATTGAATGTATACTCTCAACAGGTGTCAATTTTAGCTCATAAAAAAGAAAGAGCAGCAGAGGAATTGAATGCAGCTCGTGCACAGTTAGCTGAGTTGCAAACTCAGTTAGAAGGAAAGAAAGTTGATAATAAAGGTGCTGAAGGTGAATTTCTTAAAGGTGATGAGGTAATGGTCATTAAAATTATTGTAATAAAATATTTAAATTTTTAAAAATTATTAGACGAATAAACAAAGAAACTAAAAAATTGAAATGATACTGTTCTTTATAAACGTTACAATTTGTGTTTGGACGTTTTAAGGTTTTGGATTTCTTTCATAACAAGTATTTATTTTATAGTTCAAGCGCTATGTGAACAAACTGCGAGGTAAAAGTAATATTTACAAGAAAAAACGCCAAGAAATGGCCGAATTGAAAACAGAATGTGGAATACTCTCAAGAACTGTTGACATACTACAACAAAAAGAAGCTGCATTGGCAAAGACTCTAGTAACAGCATTTTCATATTTCTTGCAACTTACAAATTTCATCATCTTGGAGCAGAAAAATATTAAGTGACAAACAATTCGTTTTTACTCTTCAGCTGTTTAAAGACTTAGTTTGTAGGTCAATACATGAAAATTATAAGAATTTGATAGGGTTACATATCTTAACAGATTACAATATGACTATTTCTCATTCCGAAAATAAACATTTAGCATCTATAAAAACATGTTAGTTAATGAGTTTCTGCTCTAAGATGATAATTTATTTATGTGAGTTTGGATAGTTTTTATGTTTAGTTTACAGAATTACCATTAGTAATTTGGGATATAATTAAATATGCACACTATTGAATGCTTTCAAAATTTAGCTGAAACTTAGAAAAATGAAATACAAAGCTAGGAAAGTGTAGTTTTCATAGCATACTCATGTGTTTGACTGGGAATTTGATTACCTAAAAATTGCTAGAAATGTCCAGTAAAAAGGCATTTATGACCCCAAAAATCTTCTAAAAACAAACAGAAATGACCTAAACACTTTTTTGTAAAAAGAAATGAAGAGAAACAATAAAAAGAGTTATGTGCTATGGCTGGCTAACAGGGATGCCGTGAAATATTCCAATATTTTCATTGAAATGACACTTACCTTACGTGAACATAGAATCAGAAATGAAAGGGCTGTGTCCAGCTTGATTTTAAGATGTGATAATATGTACAGAGAACAACAGGCTCACACCTGACCCAGTAATAAGGATTTATTTACTTAATATTATTCAATATATGTACTTATTTACTAATCTTTCCTCCTTTGCAGAGACAAACAATGTAAGAAATGTGAACTGACTTTAGAATAAGCAGTGTGATAAATATATAAGTGGATGATTTCACTTTCAGATATCACTTAACTATTACCTTCAACTGACAAACTCAGCAGCTTGTTTTATTCTCATCATATACATTGAAGATGTTTTACCATTTTCAACAAAAAATGTAAACTTTTCTCCAGAAATGTATACAAAGATATTTTCATCAAACTTGAATTTGCTAGTCAACCAACAACAGCTTTAAATAACAAAAAAGTATCATTGCTATCTATTTTGACAATAACAATTGTGCTGATTGATGTTTTCATTGTCTAGGCTCAACTGGAGATGCAAAAAGGTGTTAGCGGTTTCCATAATGCTCAAGATGAACTGGAAAAAGTTTCATCCATTAAAGCAGAACTCGATGAAAAGAAAGGGCAGACACTTGAAGAGATGTCAGTTATGGTGCAAAAGCTAAATGTTAAAATTGCAGAAAAGAAGGCAAGGCTGGCTCCTGTCATAAAAGAACTAAGGCCTTTGAGACAGCAGTGTCAGGTACGTGGATTTAACATAATTAAAATACTTATAGTTCATAACAGAGTTTATTCATTTGTGTACATTTGTAGCATTCTTATAAACATACTGAAGTCAAATTACAAGAAATGTCAAAATTAAAAAAAAACGTTTTCAAAATTTCTAAGATATTTGATTAAATGAAATATATAATGAAATGAATGGTTTTGTTGTTTCCTTTACACATTTCTCCCAATGGGATACGATTAAACCTCAAAGTTTTTTTAATCATAAAATTGACTTTGTGACATGAAATAAAATTAAACTGGCAAATGAATTTACAGGTAGGTAGTAGAATTAAAGACGTACTGGAGCAACATAATGGGCTATTGGCGACAGTACTGGAATCACTCCCAAAGGGAAAGATCCAAGGACAAAATATGATGGTTCAGTTGGTATAACCACTACTCTAGCGACTTACGAGTTGTAGGGTGTGCAGTGCAGGTTCGATTCCTACCTGGGTGTATTTCTCTCTTCTGTGTCAGCAAAAACTCTTTGTAGATGTCTATTACTTGATGTTGTATGCCTTGTGTTTGGTGCAGCATGGCCACATATGGCTCTTGTGCCATAAAAAACCCAGCCAAGGAACCCCAAAGGTGTCCCCTTAACACCATCTGGTTGGAAATACTCCACATGCTTTCACTTGGGAAGATTTATGTATCAATAGTCAGTTAATGTTTCCAGAGAAATTTCGGGATGTCACAGTTGGGTAACCATGAAATGCCATGAATCCGAAAATTTGTTTGAATCAACTATAGGTTGTTGCCAGACACATGATTTTTTAATAACATTTGAAAACCTTAGAAGGAAAAGGACCTTTATATTAAAAGAAGCAATTATTAATGTTTAATAGCATAGTAAAATCAAACTAGAAAATTTAAATATATTGTAAAACTGGCAATGCAGCATTTAAATACTATATTTTTGAATGATCATGTTGTTTAATGTTTTTAAAATGTTAATTTTAAAAATGTTATACTTATGAACCAGATTTATTGTCATGTTGTACTGTGTTTCGAACTCAGTTGGACATTTTGTTAAAACCATTTTATGTATAGTAATGAACGGTCACTTGCTGTTAAATTGTGTATTTTGGTTTAGTTTCATATATTTATTTCTAGCAGAGTGAACAATAGATAATTTGTTTTAAACTCTTCCCTTAGGACATGTCTTTTGAATATGAACAAAAGAAACAAGCTTATGATTCATGTGCTTTAGGGCTGGAGAGTAGTATATCAAAAATTGAGCAGGTAGGAAACTTTAATCATCAAAATAATTCATGTAAAATAAAGATTAGTTCTAAAGTTAATTAAATTTGTAATTTCTCTATCCAGGAAGTAAACAGTTATAAAGAAGAGATTACCGAAGCAGAGCATCTGTATCATGTACTGAATGTCAAAATACAGATGCTTGAGAAACAAAATGATAGAGTTGCTGAAGAAATTAAGTCCTATGTTTCGAGTGATGCTGCTGATAAAAAGAAATCTATCAGGTATTAAGATATTCTGTCTGGAGAACCTATAACTGATACCATGCCAAAAACATGAATCTGCAAAATGATTGCTTTAAAGAATGCATTTTAATAAAGACACTTATGGAAAAGGGAGTAATATTAAAAGTATAGCTTATCGATTTAGGTCACTAATCGAATTTTTTGCCTTTGTCAAAGCATTGCTAAGAGTAACTAAAGTTTTAGTAGTTGCTACTGAAAGTTAAATTCTTTCTTTCGGTGTTACTTTTTCGTCATCAAGTGCTGACTGAAAGCACCATTTTATCAGATTGTCAGAAACGCAATAAATATAAAAACGTTTTAAAAAGCATTTGCATTATATAACTACATTATACAACTTTTTCTTGCTATCTCCGAATTTTAAAGATTTTGAATGACCATCAAATTGATGAAACCAAACTTTAAAATAAGAATTTCACAAAGAATTTTGTTTAATGTTTTTTGTGAAAGAAAGCGTTGGAAGTTGATCCATGTATTTATAGATATTTAGTTAAGTATCTTTTTCGATGCAATGTTTTGTAGATGAGATGTTTGGTTTTTAGAGAAAATAAAATAAAAATTCAATGGTTCCAAAATGTGGGTCAGTGTACAGTGCCCCAAGAACCATTTTTGTAACTATAACCCTTATTCAGTCATCCATAAACTAATCGAAATTCTGATAAGCAGCTACAAGTTTTCTCCCAATCTAGTTAACCATGGTCATAGTATAAAGCATTGAATTGTAGCCATGAAATGCATTTAAATTAAAACAGACAAGAATACAGATTTGTAGTATTGCCATGTGCTGCCATTATCCTTGGCTTATAAGTGGAACACACTATAGTGGGTGATCGTATTATTAGAACCACATTTAGAAATTAACATTTTACATTTCGACTAGTTATTCATAAAAACAAAGTATGGTTGCATTGAATTCTTTTTATTATATATATGACATACTTATGTTAATAAAGTTTAAATGAATGGTTGGCCACGCTGTTCGTTTCATAACCTGCCATATAGCAGCCATCTTGTTTTAGTGTTGTCAGTCAGCGTGAAACCAACATGGTCTAATTGTCCCAACTCCACCATGAAGTCCTTTTTGGTAGACAAAGTTACTGTCTTCCATGCTCTTGGTAAAATTTCCCTTTCCAATTCTAGGGAGCAGTACAACAAAAACATTCAAGAGCAGGAATCGAAAACCAAAGTCCTCCGAGATCAGCAGAAGGAAGTGAAAGAAAACCAGACTCACAATGAAAAGCAGATGCAAATGTGGAGCAATCTGCAGTTACTCTTGGAGTGTAAAAGGAAGTGTAGAGAGGAGGAAAACCGTTCAAACAGAATGATCTCTTCTGGCACAACTGACAGGCTGGTTTTGTGAACACTATCGATTTTCAAATATGTATAGCTATATTAGACCTCAGAGTATTTATTATACAATTTAAAGTGAATATTCTAGTCATGCTTATAGTCATTGTTGATAATAAAAGCTGATTATTATAAACATATTAGGCATTCGACTGTTTGTTCTCTTATGAAAGAATTATAACATTTAAGTATGCATACAAGATTTATGCATTTGATATTTTCATGTAATCTAAGCCTTGTCTATATATATTTCACTAAAGTAACTGGCATAGGAATCGATATTATTTCTTTACTGGAGACATCAAATGGATTTTAACAATTCAACCACTATATTTATTCGCCTAATTTTTCTACTTAGTTTAAATATGTTTGGTTTAAGTTATGGAGCTACATAATGTTGCTAACACCACACAAAAACTCTTGGATTGAAACTTCAGCATTCTGATTATGAAAAGTAATGAGGAATCTGGAAGATAGAAATCATCGCAGAAAGGAAATGTCAGCGAGTGCGAAAGCAGGCCTAGACATTAAAAAATACTGAATCGTCTGAACAACTGAATGAAATGCAATTGAAGTGAGTGTTCTGAAGCTAATTGTGATAACAAAAGACTAAGGTGTACACTTTTAACCATGCAGTTTGAAATATGAATTAAGACAAGTATAGAATATTGCTTTATATTTTTGATTAATTTTTATTTTACTTAAGGTACGAAATGGCACATTAAAAATGTAATTTCATAAAATTATGTAAATAAATGACATAACACAATGAATATACCTTATCTAAATTCCATGAGACTTTTAGACCTCTGGACATGTATAGAAAATTAAAAGGATTTTGAAAAAGATCAAATGAAATTCAGTCAAACGCAAGAAGTCGTCACTCAAGGGACCAAGAAATTTTGACGATATAAGCGGTGTAATTCCAGAATGTACTCAATATGCATAATAATCATGTATATTTTAAATTTATCCCAGTGTTCATAACCTTGAACTGACATAAGGTAATTTCTAATTGTTTTCTAGGCTACAACTTGTTATTAGAAAGTGAAGGAATTTCCTCATTTTCACTTTCATGCTTTTCTTCCGAAAATTCCAGTTAAATTCTTTAGTTAGGGTTGCTTGAGAATGTTATCGATATCTAGGTAGTCATTTATGTCAGGAATAATACATTCACTTTTATTTAATTTCAAATAAATTTAACAAAGAATTAGGATCAGTCCTCATTTTGGAAACAATCTGACACAAAACCTACATGTTTCCAAATCTTTTCAGTGATGAGTTATACTTAATATTTGAATTTGCTGAGTGAACGAGGGTTTAAATACATTTTCGTCTTTGAGAACTAGACTGGACTGAAGAAAATTTGACTTATCCAGTGACGAGTTATCCAAGTGACAACTTATTGACGTTTTATTGTATGTAAATCCAGGTATATCTTAAAAATATAGATTTCCATGGTTTTCTCATTCTATCAATATGATGAGAGCAACTTTATTTTACTCTTATTTTTTAAGTAACAAATTAATCTTTATTTGATCACTAATAAACATTTTGTAGTTGCATTTGCAGATTAGTTACCTTATTGTTAAAAATTTTTTCTCACTATACATACATTAATTTTAACTTATATAAAACAAATCTTACACCGTTCCTTCTGTATATACTCTCAAGATACAATTATTTTTAAAGCGTATTGAACTGAAATTTAGAGCTTATAATTAATATTACATTGATTGGTATCTTCCCCTGGTTATTTAGAAACACTACAAAAATTACTGGATTAATATAAAGCATTTGTTTTCTTGACTTTATGCAAGATGTAACTATTGAATTTCCTCAAAAAATTTTTGTGTTTATCCATTTACTTGATGTTTGGCGCAGCTTGGCCAAATATGGCCCTTGCGCCATAAAACCCAAAACCAACCAACCCCAAAATAATTCGTTTTAAGGGAATTTATTCAAATCAGCTTTCTAAAAATTTAAAAACAAAAATTAGTACGACTTTAATTTATGAAAATAAAGCAGTTTCAAAATTTCTATGTATATATTTTGTCTGTTTTTCAATGATCGTGTTTTGATCAAATAGTGTTGCAGCAACAATTAAGTGGGTTATTAGGTTTATGTATTAAATCTAACTAATCTATCTAAACCTGTTTGGAATAAATTTTCATTATCCTTTCAATCGTTTGAAGAATATATTAACAATTAGTAAATGTTAAAATTCTGTAATTTAGTTAAATGTTAAAATCTTATAATATATAATTTATTTCATAATAATATGAAAAGTATCAATAGTATGAAAACACAAAACTTCACTTTTTATTCATATAAACTATTAGGAATCAAAAACATTTTCCTCCATATTCAAGTTAAAAAATATTAGTTACCAAAATTTAATTTTTATGATTTAAATTAACTGCTGTGCTGCAACTCTTGATAAAATAAATGTTACTTTAGTGGGGACTGCATATAAAATGCATTGAGTTTAATCTAAATGGTTTCTTATTTGATGCTAACGCTAGGTAATATTACTTATGTTACAAACAAGGAATTTTTTCCATAAGTGACAGCAACATTTTTCTAATTGGAAGTTTCTTAGTGTAAAAGTCCTGCATGAGTTAAATTCCATACTTTTACACATATACATACTCACAAAGTAAATTACCTATTTAACATCTATAAATGATTAGAACAGTTTACTAACTGAAAATGTTTCAATGGAAAATGGTCAGATATTCACTAACTCTATTCTAAATTACCCTGTTTATAAAGAATTATTGCTTCTACGTCTTTTTTAACTAATCTGGACCAAATTGTGCAGTTACTCTAAGAGCTTGGAGAAAGTTCATGATATATATATTCATATCAAAATGTTCTAAGTGTTCAGAAGGGCTGTCCCTCTTCACAGCATTGTTTCAATTCTAGTTGCCAATTTCAAAACATTTTAGTTCAATAACTACCTAACACTATGTTGGAAGAATTTATTACATGAACTTACTTGAAACAATACTGAAGTACTTTTTCTATAATTAATCCTAATAGAATTTTAAATGTAGAACTATTAGGTGTTGAATTTTTTTTTCTCTCAGAAACCTTTATGTTAGTTGTGACATATGTAAAAAATGAAATACACATACATTATCAAGAAAGTTTTAAAAAAATCAAAATTAGAATAATTTATTCATTACTACTTGAGGTATAGTGTCTTGAGAATTATTTTTAGACTAATGCAAAAAGAACCAACTTTTGCTATAAGTTATGTAAGTTTTTAACAGCATTTCCTTTACACAAAAATAGCACAATTGTCATTTAACAATCATTCAAATACAGAAATTTGATAAATAAAAATTTATATTGAAGCATTGTTGGACAGAATTAGTTGGAAACAAGAATTAGAAACTTGGACACCTAATCTATATTTACTAGACATTTTATATTAGTCAACAAAATAAATTTTAAAACAAAACATAACAAATGAGTTAATATTCAACATTACAAACAATACAAATAAAAGCTTATATTTCATATTGTACAAAAAATATATATCACAGTAAAATTTAGTACACAAAATATTTACAAACAATATTCACAAAATAGATTTAAATATTAATATATGAATACTGAATGCCTTTTTTATTTCCAGTAATTTATTGACAATTGAAGAATTGTTTTTTACTGCATCTAGCATTTTGTTTAAGTCAGGAAGACTTTCCATGCTTAAGTGAGGAAAAATATATTTTCTCTTGAAAAATTTATAATCTGACAATATGGATGGGAGGTTGAGAATTGAGTTGACAACTTCATGTGGCACAACAACAAATAATACTTGAGGTTGTGTTAACACTTTCATATTTTCCACTAATGAATCAAGAGTGCCAAGATCAATACCTGCAAAATCAAAAACTTGAACATCTTTTCTAGAAAGTTCTAAACCTAACAAATATCTTGGCGGCATGTATGTTTTGTAATATATAATATAACTTCTAGTGTCATTTTGTATCACAGAATGAATATGTGAAGCAGATGTATATATCCCTCCTTGATGAATGAAGCCAAAGAACAAAACAGCAATGGCATTCTGAATGTACCATAGCTTACTTAAAGTCTTTTTGTGAACATATTTATTACAAACTGAATCATCATATAAAAGAACCAATGGAAAAATCAAAGGAAGTATGAATCTCGGCTCTTGATGGGGTATCATTGATAACAGAAACAAAGGCGTTATAAATGAAAGCAGTAGGACATTTCTAAACTGTAAATGTGATGGTTTAAATAAATTATATCCACAATTAAAGGATTTAATTATTATAATTATACCATAAACAGAAAATAAAAGAGGAATGTTAACACATAAATGAAGCCACCTTGAATGAAGACCGTGGGTATGTAAATTTTTGCTATTGATGTTGTATAAAATAAAATTTAACGGTGTAACCACAATATTTTGACAATCGTAAGCCGATGAATAATGCACTTTATTGTAATACAGAGAATCAATTGCTGTGAAGCTTAATAGTATGCTCAGACCACCCATCCAAAATGAAATAAAGTAATTTAAAAATAGTTTCACACTTATTTTCATACTGAAGAGTAAGACTACAAATGCTGTGATTGGAAAGGCAGCGTAACAAAGAAATGTGGGCCTGTTAAAAACTCCAATGGTTAGAACTAAGCCAAGTATAAAACATATATTAGTGCAATGTTGTATGTCGTAGATGCTTGGATTTGCATTACCTAAAATGTTTTTGGTGTGCAAGAGCTTACAAAGTAAATATATCATGAAACTGAAAAACAATGACTCTAAACTATTAGAGAATGTTCTAGTCAAATAAACTAATGTTACATATGAGGAGGCGAAGGTCAACAAATAAGTTTTATGGTCTTTTTTAAAAAGGACACACAACTTAAAAAGTAAAATATCATGAATAAAAGACAAACAGCACATGATGATTCTTGGCAATATGAGAAGTAGGTAAGGATACGATGTAGTTCCCCATAGCTTTACTTTAAGAAAATCTATAAACAACGAAGGAAATCCAATTACCAAATATGGATAGACAACATTTCGAATAGGTTTCTGGGATGTGAACTCCCATGTTTTATGTACTTTCAATTGAAGAATATCACCTACATAAAAGAAAGATAACTTTATGTTCAATACATAAAATTGAGCAAACATGTTTACAATTTTTCAGAGAATATTGCCTTTAGATATACAAATGTTATATTTGAATCACAATTAAAAATTTTTTTCATTCACCCCCTGGTTTCTCAACAAGGTATCTCATTAGCAAAACTGACCAAATATGGATGGACGAGATACTTTGTCATTAAAAAACTGACCAGATCTTGATCTTGTCATCACAAAAAAAAATTGGCAATATCTTGATGACGATACATCTCGTCAATGGCAAAATTGGTCACATCTTGATGGACAAGATATCTTGTCGAAACCACTTGAATGGTTAAACACATTTTATCTGTTTTATTATAGTCGACACCTCCACCTTATCAGGTGGTGGAGCTATGCCTGTGGTAATTTACTATTGGTAGGGTCTCCCAAGCCAGACAGGTCTTTATGGAGTAGAGGCTTGTCCAAGTGAGATATCTAGGAGAAGGTAAAGTCTGATTCCAAGCTTGGCAATCATTTTTATGTTAGGTCAGGCCATTCTTAAGGCCGAAATCATACTACTGCATGATGTCAATTGATTTAGATGTTCAAGCTGCATCGTCTGTTGTGCTGGCTATAGCTTAAATTTATTTGAGGGAAACTCAGCTTTGAAGAAATAAGATTTATACAGAAAAGGTAGGTAGTTGAATTAACGTTGCACTGTAGCAACACAACAGGCTATTGGCGACAGTCTGGGATCAATCCTAAAGGGAAAGATTGAAGGACACCTTGTGATTTTGAGCCAGTCAGATGACGAGGTCAATACCTGAGCTGGCACCCCACACTAAGCCAACGTGAGGACATCTGAGGCTATGAACGCATAATTTTGGCCACAATTTCAGATCCTGTTTTGAATTTAATCTTTTAGATGTCAAATCATTTAGTCAAGTCATTTCTAAAGTTAAGAGATCCTAGTGTTAAATTAGTTTGTTTGTAACTTCCGAAACATGATACACTGATATTTTTATTATTATAAGAGAACACACCCCAAATAAAATTTGCAAGGTTTCTTAATTTAATTGGTACAGCTGTAGTCGGTGCCGTGCGGAGTGGCAACGACTCTTGGCACTTTTAAGCGACTAATGCCGGCTGATGGTAACCCATTCTTATCTTCAATTTTTCTCTGGTTTTATGGTTAGGGTTCTCGTGTTTTTATGGCAACCTTGCCAGTGTCCATATCCTTTTTCCTAGATTATTCTATTTCCAACATGGTCAAGTGCTCTTGCATAGATTGTTCTTTGTTTTTAGTGTAGTAGATAAGTTTCAAGAGAATTTTTCTCCAAACTTAAAGTTTAGTTTTTCTGGTGGTAGACAAACTTACGGGAGTGAGGGAGTTGCTAATCGTTTATTTTGTTATGAGCTTTTTTAAAGGAATCAGGATTAATTAAATCAAAATTTTCTTGCAATAAATGCAACGGGGAAATGACGTTTTCTGTGAGGAATTCAGTTAGCAATGGATACACTTGGATTTGTAGGAATCATCGGGATAATAAGCCATGTCGTAGCTACAAATCGATCAAACACGGGTCATGGTTTCGCAACAGCAATTTGAAGTTGGAGATTTTTCTTTTAACTTATGAGATTTTAAAGGGTACAGAAAGTGAGGATACAGTGGGAGAGTATTTTTTTGTGTCCCACACTTTATCCGATTTATGGCAGTTTGTGAATGAGGTAATTTCTTATTTTGTGGAAACACAATCAGAAAAATTTTAAACTAGTCTAAATGTTTTATATTTAATCAAGATTTATATATTTAATTCTGTTAATTTTTTTGTTATATTTGTGTATATTTAATCCAGTTTTGCAATGTTTCACTAGTCAAGATGTGATTTCCGTTAAAAAATATTTGTTGTATATTTAATCCAGATTTGTAGTGTTTTACTAGTCAAAATGTTTTATCAAGATTTATATATGTAATCCATATGTATGCAGTATAATTTCAATTTCGGAAGGTTTCCTTGGCGATGTAAAAAGTGCTCCAGAAAATACGCGTTGCCACTCTGCGCTGCAGACTGCAGCTGTACCCTTAAATTTTTAATATGCAATATTAATTATGGAATTGATATTCAAAAGAATATGAAGACCTTGACATGTTTTGAGGAAAATCGATTCAGAAAAATATTTCATATCTTAAATTTCAGCTCTTTTCTCTTGTTAAAGTTCATCTCTGTAAGAATAGCGATTACTAAATTTATTTTGCAACAAAACTACTAGAAGGAAAATGCTGTAACTGAATAAATGAACTGAATTAAAGATTTATTCAAACCTTGCATGAAAGAATATAAAAATTCAACGTGTTTCTTTAAAGTAAGATTTTGTTATAAATTTTCAATCAATAAATCTTACGAAATATTTATTTATTTTGATCTATCTAATCTAAGCCGTTATTCACTAAACAAATTGCAGCAAATATAAGTTTCTATTCTATCTTCATTTCTATTTACCATGAACTATTTCTGGTCCTTGAAAGTGTTCATCAGGGTGAATGTAGCCGGTCTGAGGTAACAAAACTAGAATAATTCGGACACAACACAAGATCAAATAAACATTAGTCATCTTACTTTCACAAAAATATTTTTTTTACTTGATACTTTTATTGTCGCACACAAGTCACTTATTCAAAAGTTGAATTGGAGATTCTTGTGTCTTGCTACAGATGGTATCCACCAGTCTGAAAAAGTACTTTTATTTATTTATTTCGTAAGTATACTAGAAGTTCTCATCTTCAGCAAAAACTTCTAATAATTTTGCTAATAATAATAATTATGCTAAATCTCACGTTCTAGAAGCTTTTATTTATTTACCTTTTGATGATGATGCTTTTCGGAGAAAAGCAGAGTTGAGGCTTGGCTGCTTTGCCTTGTGCCTCTAGAGAACTAAGATAATAATTCAAAATGTAAAAGATCAAAAACGAGGATTGGTGCCCAAAAATAAGCAAATGGCATTATAGATGGTCAAAGATAAATTGCCTCACGTTGGCGTGGTGTGGAAGTTTGGAGAGTGGGGTGCCAGCTCAGGTGTTGCCTCGTCATCTGACCGTGGTTCAAAATTACGTGGTGTTGTCCTCGGATCTTTCCCTTTGGGATTGATCCCGGACCGTCACCAATAGCCCGTTGTGTTGCTCCAGTGTGACGTTAATTGAAATAAATAAATAAATAAATAACAAAGATAAATTGGAATATATTCCATTCAAGGAATGTGGAATTTTTTGATTGGAGAGAGTATGAATGAGATTGTTGCGACCTTTTTGGAAAGTTGGGCAGTGGAATATAATATGTTCTAGGTCTTCATAGGTGTGACATCTTAGGCAGTTAGGGGTATCTGAGAGTTTCATTTTGTTTTTTATTGAATTTGTCATTAAAGTGTTTGCTCGAAAGTTTTGGATGAGAGTTTCGTCCTTTCTGTTTAGGGTAGTGTTTTTATACCACAGAATTGTTGGGTTGATATGAGGATAGTTTTTGTTTTTATAGTATTTTTTCCACTGGTTGTATATTATTTGGTTATTTTCAGTTTTATAATACTTTATGATGTCCATGGCCGAGACTCCCTCAGCGACGTTAAATAGTTCTGCCTTTTGTGCTATCTGATCGGCCTTTTCATTGATGGCTATGCCTTTGTGTGCTGGGGTCCACACTAGCATGATGTTGTTGTACTGGCTTTTTTTGCTTAGAATTCGGTGAATTTGTAAAATGATATTAGTTGAATGTTTATTTATATTTTCTAAGCTAGATAAGACACTATAGCTATCAGTTATTATAATAAAATTTTGGAATTTTTCTATCCAGTCTTGTATAGCTTTGAATATTGCCATTGCTTCTATTGTAAAAATTGAGTTGATATTGTTTACTGTGTAGCTTCTTTCAATAAATAACTTAGGTATGATAATTCCAAAAGAACTGGTGGTGTTGGTTTTTGATCCATCTGTTCCTATTATTATATGATTTGGAAATGTTTGAAGAAAGTCATCAAAGGCTATTTGAATTGCATTATTGGGAAGATTTTTGTTTTGGAAAGGGAATTTTTGAAGATATATTTTATAGTTAAAGTTTGAAGTGGGAGGGCACCAAGGGATAATATCTCTTTTAGTGATGTTTAAATTGTCTAAACAGTTGATCATATCTGCTGCTATTGGTTTGTTTCTGCTCTTCCATGGAGCATATGTAATGGAAGGTGGGTTGTATATTAGGTCGTAAATTGGAGACCATTCTCTTAGGCTTGAATGTTTTAAATAGAAAGTTGTTTTTAAAAGTTTGTGTCTTTGTTGCAGAGAAGAAGCTTGAGTTTCAGCGTGTAAGATTTCAATTGGAGTATATCTTGGAAGGCTTGTTGCGATTCTTAGCATCGAGTTGTATATTGGGTTTATTTTTTTGTAGTGAGATTCTGCAGCAGCATTAAAGATAGGGGCTCCGAAATCGAATTGGTTGCGGATTGTGGTATTTCCTATTTGTATTAGGTGTTTAGTGCAAGCACCCCACCTATTGGAAGCTATGTATTTAAAGGCATTTAGAGTTCGTGCAGCTTTGGCTTGTAGATATTTGAAGTGTTGGTTCCAAGTTAATTTTTTATCGAAATTGAGACCTAAGATTTTGATTTTGTTTACTTCTGGAATTGTTGTATTGTTGATTTTGATATTGCATTTATGAGTAGTTTTTTTATTTGAGAAGTTGATGATATTGCACTTGTTTGAACTGATAGTTAGTTTCCATCGATTGCACCAATTGTTGATAATTTTAATTGTGGTTTGGATAGCTTCTGTGGAATCTGTTAATGTTTGGTTTTCGCTATAAATGAAAATGTCATCAGCATATATTAAGCATTTGACTTGTGTTGGAATATGTATAAATAAGTCGTCAAGGAAGATAAGGAAAAGAAAAGGGCTGAGTATGCTTCCTTGTGGGATACCTCGGGAGCTTTGTTTAGTTTCAGATAAAATGTTTCTCCATCTCACCTGGCAAGTTCTTTGATTAATAAAATTATTTATCCATAGAGCTATTTTACCAGTGATTCCTTTTTTTAGTAATTTACTCATGAGACCATCTCTCCACACTGAATCATAGGCTCCCTTTAAGTCTATGGAGGCGAAGATAATATAGTTTTTCTTTTTTCTTGCAATTACGATGTCATTAAATATTTGTGTTAGAAGAGTTGTGCAGCTTCTATTTTGTATGAAACCATGGTTATTTTTGTTAATTCGTTTTCTATTGTAGTAGATATCTTCTATTAGTCTGTTTAGGATCATTCGTTCTAAAATTTTGGCGAAAGTTGATGTTAGAGATATTGGTCTATAAGAGTTTATGTTAGTAGGGTTTTTATGTGGTTTTAATATCGGAATGATAAGAGAGTGGGTCCAAGACATGGGGATAGAGCCGGTGTCAAAGCTGTAATTTAGAATTTTAAAAATGTTCTTTTGGATTTTTTCAGGTGATTTTTTAATCATAGTAATGGTAACTTTGTCTTTTCCGGGGGTTGATTTTCTAATTTGTGAAATAGCTCTGGAAAATTCGTTCCAAGTGAATTCCTTATTTAGTGTTTCGTTATTATTATCCATAAAACTCAGGGGAAGGAAGTCAAGATTTTCATCTGGTGTATATTGTTTATTGAATAGGTTTGCTTGTTCTTCTGAGGAATAGATCTTTATATTGTTGATTTGAATGATATTGTAAGATTCTTTTTGATTGTTGGCGGGGTCTTTCAGTCTTTGAAGAATTTTATATATATTTTTATCTTTTGCGACGGTTTTGCATGTTGTATACCAGAATTTTTTTTTTAGTTTCTGGATTAAATCCTTTAGTTTGTTTTTGTATTTTTTATATTTTTCCCAGTCAGTTGTACTTATATTTTTTTTGGCTTTAGTCAGGTATTGTCTTGTTTTTGCTCTTAGTTGGCTGCATTTTGTATTCCACCAAGGGGCTCTGGGTGGGGGAAGTTCTTTTTTAGTTTGGGAATTTTCAATGGCCTTTTGGAAGATATTATTGATATTTACCTTTTACCTTCTTGTTTAGGTTTCAAGTTAAAGTCGAAGTGTCAACCAAATATTTGTTCACAAAATCAGAGTAAATAGCTACGCATACAGAGGATTCACTGCCATTGGAAGCAATGGTTTGATAAATAGCATAGGAAATTGCATAGATGGTGGCGCCCTCGGTGGGAGTCCAGAACCACGACCATGGCAACCGATTCAGCTTCGTTTCCCATAACAACCGAACTAGATGAGTTGTTTATTTACTGTTTTGGTGTTTATTTATTATTTTTGTGTTTATTTATTTCGTATGTACATATTTCGTATGTGCATTTTAAGTTTTGCTACAGTGCTGGGATTGTTTATTCAAACAACGTCAACATATTTCTTTCTTTTAATTCTGAAATACACTACCTGACATTGAAAATGCAACAAAGAAGGAGTTGGCTGAAAGTGATGAAATTTGGCAAACAGAGAGAGACAGCAACGAGCAATAAGTGATCTTTATTGCAACATTATACACCTTGCCACTGAGCAGGCATATTTTACGGATGCATAAAATAAAAATAGCGAAAACAGAAAACGTTGCGTGCTCAAATCAAGTCCGGGTCACCAAGCTTTCATATATATTATGGATCATTAATGGCTTGTTTTCGTAAACAATTGAAAATCATTCAAACCAATCCAATTTATTTTAAGACAGTTACGCATAAAAATATTATTAACATGAAAAGTTATACATATAATCTTTACAAGATGGAACCATATACTTGCAGTTAGCTATTTTGTCCAATTTTAAATTTCTGGTTCAAAAACTAAATAAGTCACATTCGTATCCATATCTGGATTTTAAATTTATCAAATTGATCATGTAAATAACTCTTGACAATTTTCATGATTTTAAATGTGTGCAAAAGTGCAGGATTTTTAATATTAAATTTGTAATACTTATTGTGTGTGTGAAATCAATATTTTATAAATACGAAAGATAAATAAGAAACAGTAAACTTATAAATTTTATTGTCAGATCATCACATTTTAAATCCACTGAATAAAACTCATAGAAACATGTAGCCATTTACTAGCCACTTCTTTCTTCATCTTTGAGAAAACTAATAAATGGAACAAAAACTTTTTTAATACATAAGAACTGAATAAGTGAATTTTTAGCAGGTGCACATCTTTACAGGCTCTTATTGCAAGTATATATAAGTACAATGTATATAAATTGTCTTACTTAGAAATTTAAAAATCAGAAATACAAAATTATGTTTATAATTTGAAGGACAATACCCTTAAGAGTTTAAGTTATCACAAATTTAATGCTTTAAAAAATAGTTTTTTTCAGTTTAAAAAATTGTAGAAAATAAATGTTTCGCTCGATTGAGGATCATGTTTCATATGTGCATGAATTTTCACAGATGTATTTAATTCGTTCAAACACTTTACTTAGAAAAAAATCAAAAAGTGTTCCCTTTTTAGGTAGAAAACAAAAGAGTGAAGGATTTCATTTCGCTGTGGAATATGTTTTTATCACTACCAAGCTTATTTATTGAGTTAAAGAACGATATAAACATTGAAATGCTCACAAATATCGTTCGAAACAACCTAAATTCAATATTATTTATCTCAAGATTACAACGTGTAAAGAAGAAAGATGAATCTTGTTCTAAAGTGGAAAATAATTAAATTTTAATGTTAGGTTTATTTAAACACTAAGCAAAAAAAATCAGGGTGTCAAGCAAATGTTTTTACAAAAGGAACTTTTCCAGCTGCGCGGATTGTTAGGAATTAGTACAATAGAAGTTTGATTTCTTTCTCTAATTTTTTGCTTTCCCAATTTGCTATATTGTAGGTTCATTAACAAGAATAATACGCCAAAGCAGGTACAATATTTCAATTTCCGTTCAAGCACTGTTTTTGTTTTTTTACATAAGAGAACGGCAATTTGTTTTTCGCCATTCCAGTAGAAAGTTATATGTACAAGGGAAATTATTTGAAAGAAAAGCTCTTTCGTCAAATGAAATCTTATAATGAAAGATTTTACATATATTTTAAAACATGAACAAAAAGGTTCCCTAAAGCGGATAAATGTGGGCATTTATAATATGATTTATTAAATGATTTAATCCTATTTTTAACAAATTGATTTTATTTAATTTTTAATTCTTAAAAGTTTCAAAATTTGTCCTGTATTTTAATTATTATTCAACAAATGGGTGGTACAAAACAATTTTGTTCGGCATGAAATGACAATTTGAATGGTGTACTTAAGATCATGTTTTCAATTCATAACATTTTTATCGTATAAGACCATTACCACCGAGATAACAAGGCCTGACCGCTCTGACGTTTCAATCACGTGACTCGCTAATTAGTAGTCATAACAAGCATGGCCGGCTACTAATGGTTGACTTTAATGTAGCGTAAGAAATTAGGTTTTTTTTATACTATTTTACCGGAAAGTAAGTACAGTTGCAGTTAAATATTGTTATATAACATTTGTGGAACATTACAGTGTCAACTAATGTTAAAGGCTTTCGTCAAACAACACGTTTAACGTGTGTCCAGACCGATTTCTTTAGGCTTAACCACGAGGCTATCCAAAATGCCCTTTAGATGCTGTGTACCTTCTTGCTCTGGAAATTATGGATATGGTGATGCGCCAAAAGTGGCGGTTTTCTCCTTTCCAGAGGATGAAAATATTAGAAAAAGATGGCTCAGGACGATTCCACGAGCCGACTTTACACCATCAAAACGCAGCAGTCTGCGATCTTCATTTTCAAAACGCTGATATCGTTCAGAATGTATCGTCCGAAAGCCTTTAACACCATGACACTGTAATGTTCCACAAATGATATATAACAATATTTAACTGCAACTGCACTTACTTTCCGGTAAAATAGTATAAAAAAATCTTATTTCTTACGCTACATTAAAGGATTAATCCATTAGTAGCCGGCCATGCGGCGATGTTTGTTATGACTACTAATTAGCGAGTCACGTGATTGAAACGCCAGAGCGGTCTGGCTTTGTTATCTCGGTGGTAACGATAAGACACGAAAGAATATAGTGCTCCAAGTTGGCGCCAAAAAATCATTGCCAAGACACAGAACGATTTCACACAAGTTTTTAGAGTTTGATTTATTATTTGTAATACGTATTTTAAGCCCTCATAGATGTAGAATTTACAATAGCAAACACACTGGAACATCAGTTATTTTATTTAAGCTCTATTTTAGATATACAGTGGTTCCCAAAAGTGTTCGTACACTTCAAAAATTTGTAGAAAAAGCGCTGTAGCCTGGAATTGAATTCGAATATCAAGTTCAATATTTTTTCATATCATCTCCATGTGATTCCGAATAGAATCTTAAATTAAAAAAAATATTGACTCATTTTTTTTATAAAAATGAAAATGCAAGGAGGCAGAGAAAGAACAGGTCACAAAAGTGATCGTACACCGAAACATTTTCGGATAAATTCATAAATAAAATCATCGTCCATTGCCTTTTTTATTTTTGAATTGTGGTGACATTTAAAAAATCGTTTGACTTTAATCTTGTGCTTATTTCGTAATATTCTATTTATTATTTAAAAATGGCTCGTAGTCGTAAGGAAACAACGAACAGCATTCGAAAATTGATTATTTTTCATCATAGTAGTGGTAAATCAGTTCGGAATATCGCTAAATTAGTAAATTTGTCCCATTCTACGGTGCAGTATGTGATAAAACGCTTTAAAGAAGAAAATCGGATCGAAAACAAGGTAAGAAAAGGTCGTCCGGCAAAGTTAACTCAACGCGATCAGAGATTTATAGTTAGAAAATTTGTGAAAAATCCACGTGTGAGTGCTGTAAAAATTTCGACAGAATTTACTGAAAAATTTTCTACTTCAATTTCATCTGAAACTGTTCGACGAGTGCTCAGATCAATTGAATTAAATGGGCGTTCTGCCCGAAGAAAATGTTTTGTACAGTGGCACCCAAAAGTATTCGTACACTTTAAAAATTTGTAGAAAAAGCGCTGTAGCCTGGAATTAAATTCGAATATAAAGTCCAATATTTTTTCATTTCATCTCCATGTGATTCTGAATAAAACCTAATATTCTTTAAAAAAATATTGACTCATTTTCTTTTTATAAAAATGAAAATGCAAGGAGGCAGAGAAAGAACACGCCACAAAAGTGATCGTACACCGAAATATTTTCGGATAAATTCATAAATAAAATGATCGTTTATAGCTTTTTTTATTTTTGCATTGAGGTGACATTTAAAAAAGTCGTTTGGCGTTAATCTTTGCTTGCTTACTTCGTAATATTCTATTTATTATTTAAAAATGGTTCGTAGTCGTAAGGAAACAACGAACAGCATTCGAAAATTGATTCTTTTTTATCTAATAGTGGTAAATCAGTTCGGAATATCTCTAAGTTAGTAAATTTATTCCATTCTACAGTGCAGTATGTGATATAAAACGCTTTAAAGAAGAAAATCGGATCGGAAAACAAGGTAAGGGTCATCCGGTAAAGTTAACTCAACGTGATCAGAGATTTATAGTTAGAAAATTTGTGAAAAATCCATGTTTGAGTGCTGTAAAAATTTCTACAGAATTTACTGAAACATTTTCTATTTCAATTTCATCTGAAACTATTCGACGAGTGCTCAGATCAGCTGGATTAAATGGGCGTTCTGCCCGAAGAAAATTTTTGTAAGTACGAAAAATAGAAAGCTTAGGCTTTCCTTCGCAAAATTAATGATAAATATGCCCGAAACATATTGGAATCATGTCTTATTTGCAGATGAAAGAAAATTTAACATGTTTGGTTCCAATGGGCGTATAATTGTATGGAGAAGTAAAAAATGAGGAACTTAATCCCAAGAACTTAATTGGAACAGTAAAGCATGGCTGTGGAGGTGTCCTTGTGTGGGGGTGCATGTCAGCATCAGAACTAGATAATTTGGTATTTATTGATGGCATAATGAATCATGCTCTTTATTTAAATATTTTAAAAGACAATTTGAAATTATCAGCCCAAAATTTGGGTATTGGAAACAACTTTGTTTTTAATCAAGATAACGATCCTAAGCACACGGCTCTCAACGTACGCCTCTGGTATCTATAATTGTTCACAAGTTCTGAAAACACCACCTCAATCGCCGGATTTGAACCCAATAGAACACATTTGGAGAGAACTGGAGGTTAGAGTACGAAGACACGGCATTAAAACGAAAAGCGAACTAAAAGCAGTAATGATTGAAGAATGAAGGAACATTGATGCAGAAATTACAAAAAAACTAGTGAACTCTATTCCCAGACGTTTAAAAGCTGTTGTGGATGCTATAGGATATCCTACTAAGTACTATTTCTCCGAAATATTACAATATTTACTAATATGTAGAGATTTTTTTAAAGTGTACGAAGACTTGTGAGGTAACTTTTTTTGTTAGTTTTTGATTATTGATTTTCCAAAAAAAAAAAAGGATTTACAATGTTTTAAAAATATTTTATGTTGTTTTGTTAAGAACAAGTTATAGATGTTATTAAAAAATTCCCATTCTGAAATATTAATTTTTATTAATGGATAGAGCATTATTTCATTGAAATTCGTAAGTGTAAGAAAACTTTTGGGAGCCACTGTATATTGATTGCAAATCAATGAAATCTTTTTATAGAACGGGAAATGTCATATATTAAGAATTCCAAAGTTAGAACATCTATTTTTATCACTATCAAATACTGAAAAACAAATGTAAAGTACACGTAAATTGCTTACCTGTGAAATGTGATGTTTCCACCTTTAATAAATTTGTAAATGCATCCATATACACAGCACCGTAGAACCATGTTAGCTTTCACTTTCAATGCATTTGCTATGGAAGAAGGAATACGCAAACTATATGCGCGTTGGAGAGAAGAGTCTAATGATCACGTGACTACCGTTTTTGACCACATGATCATGTGAACATAAAAGGGTTGCCACAGCTCACTCTACTTTTATATCTCCTCTATGATTGATCCTGGTCCGTCACCAATAGTCCGTTGTGCTGCACCAGTATGACGTTAATTAAAAATACCATACCGTACCATACCATCTAAATTTTTTATTTGGTAGGTAGCTAGATAGATGAATTTACATCGCACTGGAGCAACGTTGAATTTGGTACATCATCCAGAAGTTCTAAAAATTCAACGTGATGGAGCAAGAGAGTCGTCGTCAATAGCCCGCTCCAGTACTATGGAAATTCAACTGCATACTTACCTCTCTCCTGTTCACGGATTTCTTGTGTAAACAAATAAACCACACTGGTTTGTGAAGATTTTACTTTTGCTATCCAAATGCTCTCGCATGATACGCATCAGGGTTACATTAAAATGAAGTTTATTGCCGTTTTGACAACGTTTGGCGTTTAATGTAATCGGCGTTGACCAATCAACTATCAGACTTTATTCTTTGGAATTTTTATTGGTGCATTGCTGAAATCGTATTAAAAAACAAACCAATGTCCAGATTGCGTTCAGAACACGTATTGCTGCAGAAACACTACCGCAACTAAAATTTAGCTTGAAAAAAAATGCCCCTCTCTCTCATAAATTTATTTAAAACCTTAATTGGCGCCCAAGCTTAATTAATTCATGTATGTTTCAGCGGCGGCTCGTGGTTAAAAAAGTAGGGGAAGGTCTCCCCGGATTCACCCCCCCCCCGAAATTAAATCCTGGCTGTAGAATCACTGTTTGTAGAAACAGTCCATTCAAACGAACGTTTTCATTGAAATGCACTTTAAAAAGCCTAGCATTCCCCCTCAGGGCATCGGCAATCGTGTTCAGGTTTTTTAAAAAAAATTCTTAGCATTAATTCACACTTCAGATGTTCAGCAGAATCATCGTGCCTATGGAGTGCTCGTGTTATGTTTAATAAGTCTGCGAATCCGTCTTTATTCCAAACAGAATGTTTATTACTAAAAAGCAAGCACGGCCAACTAAATAATCTTTTTAAGGCTGTACTACTGCATAGCCCTTTATACTGAGTAAACCAACATCCTTGAAAACTAAAATGGTACGACTTAACGCTCTTTTTAATTTCTTTTTTGGCCATTGTCGTCAACAAATCCATTGGACCTGCTTGACGTAATACGTCCCTTTTGTCTTCGTCTTTCTACCGGCTAAACGGAGTTTCCAGTAAATTACGCACAATATCATTAATTGGATTCATTTCTCTGAAAAATCTAAAACAAAATGGTCAACAAAATCATCTTTGCATCACGTATCATTCTTAGGTACTGGTACCATAGTACCAGTAACATTTTCTTGTGAGGGCCTGTTTCAGGACCGATTTTTGAGTGACTGAATTTTTTTTGTCCTAGAAACAGCTTAAGCCCGCGGATCAGAGTTTGGGTAAACGTAGTCTAAATTATTTAGATTTTAGCAGTATTGAGAGTTCAGGTTAACAACTCCAAGATTCAAAAACACGTGATCTTTCGTTTTCTTCTATCAAGACTAGAGAGAAACCCTTCCAATACAAGTCGTAGAAAGGATTTGTCTGTATTTGTGTTAAAGGTTAAATCGCGGGGGTTTTGCCACCAGAAAGTACCGCATGAGTCACGTGTAAAGTGTTTTGTAATAAAAGACGAAACTGCGGATGAAAGATTGCTACTTGCGAATGTTTCAACAAACTGATTAAAACAGGAACTAGAACATTAAAAACGACCAAAACAATCCTGATGCCCCACAAATCTCAAAAATGATCTCAGAATGACGAAAAAAGAGATAAAAATACCGATGGGGCCGTAGTAGATTTGCGCATAATTTGTTTTAACGGAAAACTACGTACAACCTGTCTTGTGTCTATAATATATGTATTATATATTGTAGACACAGACAGGTTATGTATTTTATTCATAATACGGTATAGTTAATAAAATACACAGTGTATTTATTCTGTCGCAATTTTTTTTTAATTATGATTTTTTTTTAATTCACGCTACTAGTTCACTATGTTAACGTAAACTACATACCAAAATCAAAGTTCAATCACTTTTAGTTCAGAAGTATTGAAAACGAAAACCAAGTATACTCGCTGCGAAGAGCACACATGACCATCCACTTCGGCACGCTGTCGCGAACTGCCATTAATCTACGTGTCCCACCACTTGTAACAAAATGTTATATATGCACTATCAAACGATGCTAGAGCTGCTGCCACACCCCCGAAAAAAACGCAGAGCTATTGGGAATTGAAGCCGGTCACACAATCGATTCTATACAAATATTAGATGCAATTGCACCTTTTGGGGGCTCTTCTTTAAATTAGGGCTGAAATGACTCACATTGTATCGTCTTTACAAAAGGAAAACAATGAATGGAGAATGGTTATCTAAAGCTAAGCATGGAATTTTTTAATCGATCCTGTGTTTATAAAATATATTATATATTGTAGACACAAGACATCAATCAATATTACGCTACACCATGGTGATTATGATTATCGAAACCAATAGTGACCTATGGTGATTGCCATACATGATTTTGCATGACAGCCCTTTTCCCCTTGCGAGGTTACATTTGAACAGATGGACTTTCCCAAGATCAAGGTTCTGACTGCTATCGCACTGGACAATTTTTCTTTCTCGCATGATACGGTGTAAATGTTTTGCTATAAAATGTTTAATGTCAAATTATTCATCACAAAAGGCATATTATAAAGTAATCCTATCTTGTTTAAATCTGATGGCACTTAACCTTTATCAGTTCTCTAACACCGCAAGGAAATATTTCCCTTGAAATAGTATCTAGTTCCCCATCAAATGTGAAGTATTGTTATGAAATCTTGCGAGTTGAAGTTTACACGGACGCCTATTAAAGGAAGACTTTGTAAAAGTTTTCCTGATAAACAGCAGAACTTGGAAGAAGATTATCATGGGAAAAACGTAAGCGATACTACTTAATTTTAAACTATTCTTTAAAAAAATTTTTAAACTTCCAAATGTTTGAACAATATTTGTTTTTAAACAATTTAATACTAAAAGTTTACGATAAAAATACGTTTCGTTCTTATCATAACTTCATTTACCAGTTCACAGTTTTTTACCCATAACTTCATTTTCTCATAGTATTTATCCTTTATCATTGACTTTTTACACATAATTTATTTTCTGAAAACTTTATTTACTTAATTTCTCACACGTAACTTAGTTTACAACTTTTTTCGGCATTCATTTTTATTCTGAGATAAATTTGTAATGTTTCAAAAATTATAATAATATTATTTTATCATTATTATTTTATTATTAATTTATTATTATTAATTTATTATTAATTTATTATTATTAATTTATTATTAATTTATTATTATTAATTTATTATTAACTAGTGGTCGCCCAGTGGTCGAAATTCGACCATAATTCATTTAATTTTTAAGTTTGAACGTTGATAAGGTTCTTTTGTCAAAGTGTATACCTCTATATTCATTGCATATAATTTTTTAATTTTGTTCTATTACGTAAGCTGCGAGCATGTACAAATACGTCTTAGGAAAAATGCGGTATAGCTTGGTTAAGCCATATCTAAAAAACAATAACGCGTTGTTTGACATTTTCTTGGTTTTTTTTTATTGCTATACTGGCCACAGGTTTCGCCAAGGCTACACAGTTAATTTGCCTATCTTTTTCAAATTATATAAAATTTAAATAAAAATAAATCCAAAAAATGAAATATGGAATAAGTGTTTCGTATTTTTTTATATATTTTTTATTGAAACAAAAAAACCCGGGTGGTTAAAAAAATAAATATTGTCCATTGAACTTGAAATAGTTCGACAATGAATTTAATGATTCAAAACTTCTTTGTAGACGATGTTTTTTGTAAAAACTCTTTCATCGTTTGCTAAACGCCCTTGACCGTTATATTCTGAAATATAAAATCTCAAACCATCGAATGATCGAACTCTACTTGCTGCGACGTACAATTGACCATGTGTAAAAACTGGCTGCCTCAATAAAATTCCAATTTTTTCGAATGTTTGTCCTTGAGACTTATTTATTGTCATCGCAAATGCAGGTATAATTAGAAATTGAGTTCTTTGAAAGTTAAATGGTAAAATAGTTCCGGAATATGTTAAATTTATACGTGGAATCAAAATTCTCTTATTGCGTGCGGTTCCAGTTAAAACTTCGCAATCAATAGTATTACGATGCATAACTTTGATGCGCATTCTTGTTCCATTGACTAATGCTTCCTCTGTATTTAAGTTTCTGATCAGCAAAACAATGCAATTAACTTTCAATACTAACTTATGTGGTGGCAAATTATGACAAATCTCATACTCCTCCGTGCGCGCAATGTGCTTAAAAAGGGGGAGCAAAGTTTTTTCTTCACGTTTTAATATATAGATTACAGTATATGAACGTAAACAATGGATGTTTTATTTTGTTTAATTTAATATATTTGTAACGCATATTATACATTAATTTTATCTTTCTGCACTCCTTCTCCATATGAACTTTAATTATGCCAAATCTCATACTCCTCCGTGCGCGCAATGTGCTTAAAAAGGGGTACAAAGTTTTTTCTTCACGTATTAATATATAGATTTATTAATGTTATTATTTTATGACGGAATGATCCACTTTGTTACTCAAACGCGAGTAATCAAGTTTAGTTGATCTCGTTTTGTTTTCTGTCTTTTACTACAATAAATAAATTTAAAAATTCATTGACTTCTGAAAAGATGAATTTTAATTAATGGATTATCTTTTTTTACATCCAATTGTTTTTTGACTTGAAGGACGAAATGCATTTTTAATCTGGCTATTAGAGGAAAAATAAAGGCATTTCAAAAGCAGAGTTAAAAAGATGTATCAAAAACAGTGCGTTTTCTTCAGTCTATAATTCTGTTTCGGGGGCTTTTCTTATAATTCTATTTACCCTTTCTCAACTTTGTTAACCCATAACTTTATTCACCTTTTCTCATAATTTTATTTACCCTTTCTCATAACTTTGTTGATCCATAACTGTATTTACCATTTCGCTCAATTTTTTACTCACATAACTTTATTTATTCTTCCTAATAACTTTACCAATTCTTCAGAACGACGTTAATGCAACTACCTGGCTTGCTCAACTCAACTTTATCCTTTCACACAACATTTTTAACAATAACTTCATTGTCTCATAACTTTATTCACCCTTTCTCATGACTTTCTTTACCCATAATTTTTTTTCTCTCTAATAATTTTATTTATTTAACATCTCTCACACATAAAGTTTTTACTCTGATAACAATGTGCTTCCATTTCCCGAAAAATTGTGTTGGAAATTGAATAAGGAAGGTAGGTTGCTTTTATTTCACACTGGACCAATCATGGACCTTCTAATGAAATCAACAGAGCATCTGGGGGAAGTTGATGTCGTAAGATCGCGGATGGGTAAGTCACGTAAGCTTAAAAATCGATTTGGGCCGATTGGATATCGTAGTGCTAACTAGTATTTATAATCACTCTAGTAATTTGTAATCCCTTCAACCAATCAATAATTTGCCCCACGTTAGAATTCATATTTTTCCCATATCCGATTTTTAAACCAAGAGACCGGAAGAAATAGCATGAAACTGCGCCCACATACTCGTGTATTTTATTAGAAGGTTGATGTGAGCAACACAACGGGCTGTTGGTGACGTTCCGGGATGAATCACGAAGGGAAAGATTCGAGGACAACACCTCGTAATTTTGAACCTCGGTCAGATGACGAGGTCAACACTTAAACTGGCACCCCACTCTCAAAACATCCATACCGCGCCAACATGAGCACATTTGAGGCCACGACATATTTAGCGTGCACCAATCCTCACGTTCACCACGGTCTTTGATTGGATCGAGTTTCGAACTCGCAATCCACCCGTTGCTAATCCTTTACTCTACCAAGTGGGCTACCGTGGCCCCTGGAACAAAATAGGAGATAGGATTGGAATTTGTATTCTAGATAAACTTAGGCAATTGTCAGGGTACTATGAGATACATTTAAAATGGATGTAACGTACATTATGTCCTTAAAAACGATTCATAACAGATCACAATTTTTAAGTAGCGTTCGAGATAACATTTCAACAGATAGGGATCGCTAGGTTTGGAATAGATTAAAGCCCACGCCGGTATCTATGTCTTTTCACCATAGAATGTAGGGTCACTTTCCATTTCGGCATAAACACACGGTCCGACGCAAGTTGGAAAGAAGAGGCATGAAATATGAAAACAACGCTTTAATGTCAAATAATCATCAATAACTGCTTGACAAAACGAAATAATACAATTAGATTTGCCTACATTAAAGATAAGTACAAGGAACAACGGGTAAGAAAGAAATGACATGTACAAAACATGAGAAACTTTTCACATGGAAATGAAACGACATGTACAAACATCAGTCGGTAAGTACAACGCAAATGCACAATTACAGAAGCTGTTCAAAATGCCGACCACCGCACCTGATGCAGGCCTCGCATTTCCGACGTAACGCTTTTATACAAGCGTTTTACCGCGCTCTCTAGCGGCCAACCGCTGCACTTGCGACCATACATTCTATGGGGAAAAGTGTTTGTTTCGTTGTGTTCTATCACCCCCTAAAGCTTGCCCCATGACCGTAGAATCACCCTGTATATGTATATGGTATATATATGGATATGTTTATGTATGTATATGCATGTTTAATTATTATGCTTACGTTTTCCATTGCCTACTTTCTGCGCTCACTTTGTAAATTTTGATTCACCAGTCTATAAGCAGTAAAGTTGTTCTACAGGATTTTTGCAGTGTCTGTGTAACTACTTTTATTTATTACTTGTATTTGTTATGTATGCATCCATTATAATTTGATTGTCCGGTTGGGATAGGGACCCTGAAGATCATATGGGGGCTGGTGAATGTCCCGACCACCTCTCGTTAGCCTTACACCCTCTGGGTAGGCTGGGTGGTTAAGGTCATAAAAGAAGATCCCATCTCCCGTTGACCTTAGCAGAAATGAAATGGTAGATAGCTTGGCAAAGGAGGGTATACCAGAGTCTTGAAATCAATTACTTCTCATGAAATTTTCGTGAAAAAAGGGAACTTCAGAATAATATCCATTGGAAAATTGATATCCCGGAGGTGTTCACCAATTCGAGGGCGATAGAGGTCATCAGACTGTCATCTCTAAGCAGGTCGGTGGTTATTTGAGATAAATTTTATTTGATCAGGATATTAAGGTTTAGCCGATCTGTCGGAAATGCAGAATGGAGCAACCCTCTCCTGGTCACCTTCTTGCTTTTCTGGGGCTATCCAGGGAGGCTGGTTGGTTGTCATGGGCTTTTATGACACAAGGACCACATATTTGGTCAAGCTGTACCAAACACAAGACAACGTCAAGTGAAAAATGTCACGAAAGTGGGAAAAAAGAGGGATTGGGGAACAGAGTAGTGGAATGAAAGCAGAAAAAGATCGCTTGGGTATCTCTGGAGTACGACACCCGTGGCTGTCCAGGGACAATCTGTACTTTAATCCTATGCTCGTATTGGACTTTTTGAAGGTGCATGAACTCAGGGGATTTGGTCTAACTTGTCCAGACCAAGTGGGATAAGAAACAAGAACAATCCAGATTATTAGACTCAAACAGAATACCACGAATATAATTGTACCTGTGTTGATTTAACCCTCCAAGTAGTTTCGACGAGATATCTCGTCCGTCAAGATCTGAAATATTTTGTTAGTTGCGAGATATCTCGTCACCAAGATAGACATTGCCGTTTTTAGGATGACGACGATGTCAAAATCAGGCCAGTTTTCTTTTAATGACGAGATATCTCGTACATAGATCTGGTCACTTCTGCTAATGACAAGATACCTCGTCAAAACAACCACCAGGAGGGTTAACAAAACATTTTTTGCAGTTTGGACACTTATGGGTAACTCCTGATTGATCATCCTCCTGACATCAATGGCTGATATCACTGCCCATATACATATAGACATAATGGATTGGATTGATTGAATTTTATGACATAACGTTTAGTTCGCCGTCTTCTACTCAGGCATTTCAATCAAGATTAGGTAATTGGCAGGTGATAGAGATAATCAGATTGCCATCTCTAGATAGGTCACTGGACACTTTCCCGACATGTCCGAAATGCAATATGGAGCAGGTTTCGGCCACCTTATTTCTATATCGCTGTTCAAGGAGGATCTGTATTTTAACCCTCCTGGTGGTTGTTATCTTGACAAGGTATCTCATCTTTAACAAAACTGACCAGATCGCAATGAACGATATATCTTGTTATTAGCCGAAAGTTGAACAGATCCTGATCTCGTCATCATAAAAAAATCAGCAATATCTTGATGACGATATATCTCGTCATGAGCAAAATTGGTTAGATCTTAATGGACGAGATATCTCGTCAAAACCACTTGGAGGGTTAATCCTTGATTTATCTTGGACTTTTTAAAGAAGCATGAACTCACGGACTTGCTCCAGCTTGTCTTAGAGAGCCTATATAAGAAGGCCTATATAAGTAGGACAAGAAACCATAACAACAATCATTCACGTGGTGACCACTGCTATAAGGCATCCTTTTTCACCGAGCATTTCATTGATTTCACATTTCTTTTCCATAGACGTTTCCTTCACGTGATCATCGTGCTATTTCTCTTTCTCCTGACAAACGCGAATGTGAACGACAACTGCGTAGACAAAGTCACCAATGTGTTGAAATTCCAAGTCGTGAAAGACTCCATTGCAACAGCAAAAACCCTCTTTCCCAAATGCAGTGAGTGATTTTAATTCCAGTTACTCGATCTTGAGTGTTTCATTACGTTTTGAGATTCTGCAATAACGAGTGCTAACTATCTGCATAGGGGATACTGATGAAGGAAATACTATGTGTGGTAGAGGGGACAGAGCCTTGGCTCACATAAATTTGGCCCTGGAAACGCTGAATGAACTCAAAGTATTCATGGAAGGCGGTGGAGTAGGCAACCAAATATGTCCAGAATGTCCAAAATGTGAGTATTGTATCTCTTTCTTATCCCTGGATCCAAATTTAGATAAGTTCTATGATATCTCCCAAGCAAAAAAAAATCTCCAAAAGAAGTCTCATAAATAACCTTACACGAAACACTGCACAAGGTGGTCAGTACTAGCTATGCCAGACCTTGACAGTTAGGGTGATTATTTCCTGCCACATGTTTGATAGTTTTGGTGTGACCAGTTCTAAATCTTAAAAATGTTGTCTGTTCTTCTCTATATAAATTGAAGTTGGCTATTTCTCCAGGTCTTTGTCCTCTAAACCAATGGTGTTATTCTGCCCTATGTCAGACTTTCTTTTGTTTTTTGTATGAGGGGTCTATTTCTTCAAAGGCAAGTGAGTGAATCCCTCGTGCAAATTTAAGTTACTTCAGACCATGGATAGTCTGTCTGACATTTAATTAGCCAGTATCGACACATGAGAAGGAATCCGCATCAATATACCGGGAAATATCTTGAAAGCTTTGAGGGGTCTATTATGTGATGGAAGAAGGATTCCTTACTGAAAGAGTTTCCAGAGTATAGTGTTAAACCATCACGAGAAGAGACTTCGTCAGGCCTAAGAGGGGAACAGGCCTAACTTAGGGAGAGTTCATTTCACTGTGGGTAGTGACCCCTCAATGGTGCAAAACAGAGAAACCCGTAAACATTTTCATTTCACTAGTGTATCAAAAAACGATTTCTGGCTAAGGGAATCAGTTCTGCGCATGCTCGTGGATGGCTCGATTTTCGATCGTAGGAGCGTGGGTAGATGCCGAAAGACTTATGAGATTGATTCTTCGATTCAATTCAAGGTTAATTCGATTATTTCCTCACTTCGTCTTGGCATGAATACTCTTCGTGAGTGTAATGGTGTATAAAAAAAATCTCATATCTTTTTTCTTATGTTTCCTTATAAAAGGTACATTTTTATTACAACAGACCCCAAGACAAGCAAATAAAGAATCATATATGAACAAGGTAGGTTGAAACAAATTACGAAAGAATCTAATAAAGCTTTTCCCAAGTTTAGATTAGCATCGGAAATCGAACCTTCAGCGACCAATCGGAATACTGATCGCCTAGTAAATTGAGACGCTAGTTTTTTTCCTACCATTTGTTATATAGACCTCTTTATATCAACAATCATTCCTTATGCGAGTATATGGATTTCCGCGAGTACCGGCGGCAGCAAGTGACGTCACGCGGAGTTGAGTTGTTTTCTCCTGCTACCGGAAGTGACGTCATAAACCGGAAGGTGAGGTGTTTTCTCCTGTTACCGGAAGTGACGTCATAAACCGGAAGTTGAGTTTAGATGTTTTCTCCTGCTTCTAAAATGACGTCATGTACCGAAGTCGAGTTTAGTTGTTCTCTATTTAGTTTTTTAGGGATCTGGCAACAGAAATATTTATCTTTAGCAGAATGGCAACGAATTTATCATAGGAAATGCATGTTATGAGCAAATTGCGGTGCCGTAAGTGACGTCACAGCGTGGGATGTTTTGCTGGTTAAGGGCTTCTTGACTACGAAGTGCGGTGCCTTGTGTGACGTCAGACTCAGTATACGAGAAAGGACTCGTTCTTACATGTCTGATCTTGTTCCCATTGCAAGTTCTCTTAGGAGAAATTCACGTCATGTTTTCATTTCACTTCGCTTTTGAACCTGCTAGGAATTTTTTCATTGGTCATCTACAATTTATCTTTAATTTTGTTGTTATAAGTCGACCACTGCATTTTAAGCTTTGATATACGTTGGTGAACATCGACTGTCTCTTACTTGTTGACTAAAACTTTTTTCTTGATTTTTTTCACTTCTAAAATCTAAAGATGAAACGGTTCAGCAATCAACCAGAAGTGTGCAAAAGAGTTCGTTTTGACGATCAAGTGGTTTATTTGGAAGTGCCTAAACTAACGATGCAGTCACTTCCTGACACCATGTTTCATCTTGATGACTATTCATTTGTGCTGATTAACAACTTCATTGGTTCGACACGAGTCCACATACGAAAATTTGCTTTGGACGAAAATGGTATCTTGCAACCAACAAAGGAAGGTGTCTCTCTACACCCGAAAACATGGGATATTCTCATGGGGCAGGTGAGTAATTTTTACGCACATGCATCTGTCTCCGACGTTAAAGTAATACAGAAGGAAGTCCGTCTTTCTAAAGTGGGTGATACCAACGAAATGGGCTTAGTTATTCAACGAGTGTTTATGAAAAGAGATCGCTCTCTCCAATTCCTCCTGAACTGTGTTTTTCTAAATTCAGATCAGTATTTTAAATTCACAGTTAACAAATAGCAATATCCTTGGTTGAATTTGGAAAGACTTCTTAAGTCAACTAGATCTGCTTGATACTGCACTTGAGCACCTGAAACGTAAACGCGGTTACGGGGAAATACTTTTCTAATTTGTGTATGTAAAGTATATGCACGTTCCTTTTGAAGCATAGACCTTATGTCTTTAGAAGGGACATCTTTAAAAAATTTCTTTAAAGTTTGAACATTTCCCAATCCAGCAGGATGAGCAACGTCGTTGAATACTTTCTTCACCTCTTCCATGACTGATTGTTCTGTGGAAAACTAATACATTTATATAGCTAAGATCGGTAGATATTCGTGGCCGAGTGGTTTAGTTGATCAAATACTCGGAGACGAGTATCTTGTCACGCGTTCAAGTCTTGAAAAAGTAGATAATTTTTCTCTATACAAAATTAAAAAATTGTCTCTTTCCATTTTAAAAGTGATCGCCAGATGGCCCCACGGGTACCGAAAGTATCACTAAGTCATGATGTCACACAAGGCACCGCAATTTGTCGAACACGCCAGACTTTGACGTCATAGCAGCATTGAGAACATGATCAGACATGTAAGAACGAGTCCTTTCTCGTATACTGAGTCTGACGTCACACAAGGCACCGCACTTCGTAGTCAAGAAGCCCTTAACCAGCTAAACATCCCACGCTGTGACGTCACTTACGGCACCGCAATTTGCTCATAACATGCATTTCCTATGATAAATTCGTTGCCATTCTGCTAAAGATAAATATTTCTGTTGCCAGATCGCTAAAAAACTAAATAGAGAACAACTAAACTCGACTTCGGTACATGACGTCATTTTAGAAGCAGGAGAAAACATCTAAACTCAACTTCCGGTTTATGACGTCATCTTTAGAAGCAGGAGAAAACAACTAAACCCAACATCCGGTGCATGACGTCATTTCGGGCAGCAAGAGAAAACAACTCAACTTCATGTTTATGACGTCACTTCCGGTAGCAGGAGAAGACAACTCAACTCCACTTCCGGTTTCATGACGTCAATTCCTGTAGCAGGAGAAGACAACTCAGCTCCGCGTGACGTCACTTCCGGCACCGCGGCACCGCCTGTTTCAGAACCGGCATTTTCCATATACTAAGCACTCCCTTGTCCCAACCCTGACACTTTCAAAAGGAAGTCACTTTTTCGGGGTGCCGTTTTCATCAACACAACTCTGAGATACCTCGCCACCAGGTTTAACAAAATTAAGTTAATTTGATTTATATGAACAAATTATTACGTGAATTAAACTTTTGGGAATGTATAATCAATGCGCATGGGACTTAACAATTTATGCTAATTTTTCAAAATTTTTGAACACTTATTATGTAATAACCTCCGCACTACCAAATATTTTTGTATCAAACTGCATATATAGGATTTTGTGTAGAAAACAGTCAATAAAAAATTTGATAACAATAGGATAACTTCAAGAGTTTGTTTCGAAAGTACAGTCTCCTGTTTTCGGTTAGAAGCAATACTATACTCGGAAATCCCATTAACCTCAGAGGGTTCATTAATTTGTGTTCAAATCATAAGAACTGATTTGCCGTGTTGCTGTTACTTTCAATACTAAATTGTGACTAAGTCTCTGTCAATTGTAACTATCCAACAGGTCCTGGCCCTAGTGCCATAGGGGGCAATGGACCCGTGGACTGCACTGAGATCTATCACATGGGACATAAGAAGAGTGGTGTGTATTCTATATACCCTAAAAAGCACGTCACCGACTCCAAACTGGTCAAAGTTTACTGCGACATGGACACAGACGGTGGAGGATGGACAGTAAGTCAGATCTTTCGCTTCTGGTAGAGGTAGATTCAGTCACGAAGAGGTACTTATTGAGGAGGAGAATCCTCCCAGGAATCGAATTAATCAGTGCAAATTGTAAAGCAATACGATAATACTTATTTAGGAGGATAATCCTCTCCGTAATCAAATCAATCAGTGAAAATTATAAAACAATGCGATAACTTCAAAAATTGATTTCCAAATTCACTGAAAGTTTGACTAAACTGGTCAAAGTATACTACGACATGAACACAGACGGTGGAGGATGGACAGTAAGTCAGACTTTTTACTTCTGGTAGAGGTAGATTTAATCACGGTAGATTGGTAGACAGTTGACTTAACGTCGCACTGGAGCAACACAAAGGGCTATTGGCGATAGTTCGGGATCATTTTCGAAGGGAAAGATCCGATGAGATTAATTTTCGGACAGGAACTTGTTAAGGAGGAGAGTCCTCCCTGGAATCTCAAGTGAATCAGTGCAAATTTTATAATAATAGGATAATACTTATTGAGGAGTATCCTCCCAAAATCTAATCAATCAGTGCAAATTTTATAACAATAGGATAATTTTTGTTTCTGGTAGAGGTAGGTTCAGTCACGGGCAGATATTTATTGAGGGGAATAGTTCTCAAAATCAGGATAATCTTGATTTTAAAAATGTTTATTCTTTTAAAATAAGCACCTTGAACTGTGATAACAGTTCTTTTAGAGAAGTAGTCTTGAAAGTGTTCTTGTCATTTGTTTTTATTTCTTTTAATTCGAATAGGTAATACAAAGAAGGGCTAACTTTTCAGAACAGACAGATTTTTATCAAGATTGGGAAACCTATAAAAAGGGCTTTGGAGATGTAGCAAAGGATTTCTGGTTAGGTGAGTATAATGTTTTTTACTATTTTGTTACAGTAACCTTCCAAGTGATTTGACGAGATATCTCGTCCATAAAGATTTGATCTATTTTACTAACGACGAGATATCTCGTCATCAAGATATTGCCGATGATTTTGATGATGAGATCAAGACCTGGTGGGTTTTGATCTAATCTAAGGAATGACAAGATGCTAATTACGAGATACCTCGTCGAGACAACCACCAGGAGGGTGAATCCATAATTAATGTATAGCTTATATGCATCCAGATTGCAGGTAAATGAAGTTTATAACGTTTTTCTGTTTCCAATGGCTAGGGTATAACCATAAAGAAAAAGATTAGCAAAGCACACAAAAATAACGAGCAATGACGGTAAAAAGATTAATATCATACACATGGAGGAAAAATGCTAAAACCGAAATGTGTGATTAGCCTAACTGTTCTCTCGCCTCCCAATACCTAGACACTTCAGAAAGTCTAAGAAGGGTTTTATGTGGGAAGCAGGTAGCTTTTCTGTCCATGAAGCAGGTGGTTTCTGTTCATTCTCCAGAATACGAGTGACCTGCAAGGCTAGGGCGGAGATGCATAAGTAGCAAATGAGTAGTAAGGGCCTCTTCACACTAACAGAAATCGGATCAATATAGGAATCAATCTGAATACAGTAAAAACTGATTGACAAAGATTCGGGTTGGTTGTGTTTTATGGTATAGCTTATATGCATCCGGATTATGGTAAGGGCCATATTTGGCCAAGATATGCCAAATACAAGACAGACAATGTCAATTAAATGTATATACCCATGCAAGGAAAATTTTCTGACACAGGAGATTAGGGGGTAGACTACAAGAATCAAACCTGCGTTGCCTACAACTAGCAAGTTGCTAGCATAGACTGAAATGTCCTTTACATCGCTTGGCCGTTTTAGAAGAGGTGTCAAGTACTAGGGATTCAAACACCCTAGGTCCTATGGGGTAGTAGCTAGGTCCTCATAGACGTGAAATACAAGTAGACTGAGCATTGCAATTGAGCATTCAATTCAAAAAGTGTGAAAATGTCGAATAGTAGTCAAACACATGACTGCTCAATAAAAACTTGACTTGGATAGCCGATTTGGCATCTTAACGCCCCGTTTGGCGATATGACATCTAATAACAGGGCAGGGATTTGAATGCGTATTTAAATAGAGTGGTGACGAAATTGGCGATATCACCAGTCTATCAATGTCGTGCGGTAAGATGATGAATCAATGGATGGGTGTCATCTCCCGTCCCGTGAACCAATCAGATAATGAATGTTGTTCCACCCAGCTGACGAAAGTGGTCTAATGGTCACGTTACTACTAGTTTGGGTCAAATTTTTCTGGGTACATATAAAGGTGCTCATTCTACTTTTATATTTCCTCTATGACCTAGCCTTCTCCCCAGTTGGTATTGGTTTCGGCCCCAGTGGAGTATGAGAGGGATTTTCAGTGTGAATAAACAAACCAGACGTTGCAAATGCAGCGATTTTCCTTCGCTACACAAATGGTTACGCATGATTCATATTGGGGTTACCTTACAATGTAGCTTATCGCCGTTTTGGTGACGTTTGCCGTTGAAGCTAATTGACGTTGAGAGAAAGACCAATGAACTATCATATATCTATTCCGAATTCATTCTTTGGAATACTGAAATCGGATAGGGAAAACAAGCCAAGGGACGTCACGTTCGGAATGCGTATATGAAACATGTAAGAAGCGCTACCAGTATGCACATTTAGCTTGACAGAAATGTTTTTCATACTGATATAGTTTTTGCTTTACACAGGGAACGACAACATCTTCACTCTCACGAACCAAGGCGCGTATTCCATACGAATCGACTTGAAGAACAACGACGGCGAATATCGATTCTCTAAGCACGAGAATTTCTGGATTGGTGACGAAGATTCCAATTACGTTCTACATTTGCAAAACTTTACTGGAAACGTTAGTAAGTACACGCTCTTTCGAAGACATTTTTTCGAATCAATATCAATATCTATATATGCATATTTCTTAACTCCAAATGAAATAAGATTAATCAAAAATGTAATGCAGCGTTTCCTGTCTTACTGATACAAGTCTTATTTTCAATAAAATGCATAGCAAAAACTGCGCACCGCAGTCATGTTATCACAATTGATTTTGATCGTCCACTCCAGGGCCGCGGTATCCCGGTTAGAAGAGTAACGGATTTGCGAGTTCGAATCCAACCAAAGACCGTCGTGTACAAAGGGGGCTGGTGCACGTTAAATCTGTCGTGACCTCAAATGTCCTCACGTTGGAGTGGTGTGGAGGTTTGGAGAGTGTTGGTCCTCAGCTCAGGTGTTGTCCTCGTTACCTGACCGTGGTTCAAAATTACGTGGTGTTGTCCTCTGATTTTTACTTTCGGGTTTGATCCCGGACCGTCGTCAAGCCCGTTGTGTTGCTCCAGTGCAACATTAATTAAAATACGTACCGTCCACTCCAATTGCATCTTATTCACTTGTTCAATGAATTGTTGAATTGACGTCTCACTGGAGCAACACAACGAACTATTGGCAACGGTCCTGGATCAATACCGACGATTCATTTGTTCCAAGGCGATTTGGCATTTTTTGACTTCTAAACTTGTTTTCGGTTTTGCTCACATTTCATTTTCTGTGTGCTGTGATATCTATTTTCTAAGTTTCTCATTGCCATCTGTAATCAGACCGCTAAAGACTGGCATACTTACTGTTCCGAGTGGTTTTAACGACATTATGCAATTCCATAGTTCAAATCAAGGTTGTTTTAAATCGTGTGGTACAATTTATGAATCCCGTAGCAATTGGTTTCATATTGTTTATACGACTTTGTCATTCACCGTGACAGTACACATAATATCAATTTCTGTACCATGTGCGTTAGTGAAATATACATGGGGTCTATAATTAAAGTTCACCTATTCTAAGCAATGTACATCAAAAACTATTAGTTGGAATGTCACTAAATTTTCAATACGTCTCAATAAGGCCATGGAAAAAAATTAGTTCGCAAAATCACCAGTATGTAGCGTTTATCGGCTTGTATGCAAATTTACTTTCGCACGTCATCCCCTCTTATCACAATATATTTAACAACATCATCACCAGATTTTTCATTTTAATTTTGTGTGTCTTAATCTCGAAATGACTTTAAATTTATGAGAACATGCATCAGGGGTGAAATTGTTTCACCGAAATGTGAATCAGGACTAAAAGCGTTGCGGAGATTTAGGTTGTTGAAAGGACTTTTAAAATGTCCAATTTCTTTGAATGGGTTTCATAAACCACAGGGTCTTCTCGACTTACGACCGAGTTCCGTTCCGACTGACAGATCGTAAGTCGGATTTATATTTTTCAATACTATTTTCATTCAAACGGGTTATAAAAATTGTACATAAAACACAAAAATTTAATCTATGTACGTATAATTATTGTGCAATGTGAAAAATACATTATATGTACTCTATTGCATCTTTTTGACCCTACCAATGTAGTTGTCTTTCTTTATTTACTATTTTTATTTTTTTGTGGTGGTAAGTCGCATAGGTCGTAAGCCGAAGAGAAGGTGTAATCGTAAAATTTGAAGAAACAGGGTCGTTGAAAGTGATATATGGAAAAGGACGAAAGCCTGTTGCATGCTATTCTGAGGTTTCATATGGTAGAAAATAATGGTGGGCAACAAATTGAATATGTTTTGAGTTGGCTGTATCCAGATCGCAGCTGTAACCTTCAGAATAAAATTGTAAAACGCCACCTGGTAGTGATTTTTCGACTTAGAGATGAACTTTAACTATAGACACCCTATGCATATGTACATGAGTAGGTATAAAAACAGTTTCACAAAATTTGTTTTCCAAACGTAAATAAAAGTTTAAATGGAATGCTTCCTACATTTTAATAAGGGGGCTAGCTCAAGATCATTCGCCTGTTCAAGAGCCGCACCATAGACGCTAAATATAAGTAGACTGAGCATTGCTATTGAGAGGAACTTCAAAAGGTGTGACCAACATGTCGACTAGTAGTCACGTGACTGCTCTTTGAAAATGGATTGCCGATTTGGCCTCGTTTGACGGTATAACAATTTATGACTGGGTAGACGTGTGACTACTGATTTCGATAGAGTGGCGACAAATATAGTAAAACCGCCAAAGTCTACTACTATGTCGTTCTGACCAATCAGATGATGAATCAATGGATGGGCGTCTTCTTCCGTCCCACGCACCAATTAAATGATGAATGCTCCTTTCCAACCGATTGACGAAAGTCTAAGGGTCACGCTACCACTAGTTATTGGTCACATGATCCTAGGTACTTGGAAGGGTTACCATTGCTCACTCTACTTTCATATTTCCTCTATGAGCTGATACTGTGCTGAAACGTATATTTGTTTTCCAGCTGACAACTTCTCACTTCAAAACAAGAGGATGTTTTCCACCAAAGACCGACAGAACGACGGGCATGCGGCCAACGACTCATGCGCTGTCAGACACCACGGCGCCTGGTGGTGGCCATCGTCGAAAGGCTGCGGACATCTCAACCTGAACGGAGTGTTCTTGCCGTGCTCAGACAACCCTCACAGCGTCTGGTGGTGGGACTGGGGCCGCTTCAGGGGCTTGTTTTTCGTTGAGATGAAGATTAGGCACAGATATGCCCAACTCGATTTGAACATCGAATAGAAATGTGAGAACTTGAGTTGAGAAGTGAACACTGGCACTATTGTGGAAGAATACGAGGTATGTCGAGATGCGTGCAACAATTGTGAATAAAATGTCTTTTTATTCGTTTAGTTCTCTTCTATAACAATTCACTACGCGTCGTATGTCAGATATCTTTTATACATGGTTGTGTAAATCTCGGTTTCCAAAAAACGACAAGGTAGATAGTTGAATCAATTTCGCACTAGAGCAACACAAAGGACTATTGGCGACGGTACGAGATCAATCCCGAAGGGAAAGAGATCCAAGGACAACACCTCGTAATTTTGAACCACGGTCAGATGACCTGAGCTGACACCCCACTCCCCAAACTTTCACACTCCGTCAACATGAAAACATTTGAGGCCATGACAGATTTAATGTGCATCTGTCAACATGCACACGATGGTCTTTGGTCGGATCGAATTTCAAACTTGCAATCCTCCGGTTGCTAATCAATCAACTACTCTTCCAACCTTACTACTGTGGCTCCCATAAAACAACAAACTGCGAGATACACTGCTGGCCACCGTAAATGCAACACCCTGAAGGAAGCATGCAAATAATATGAAATTTACAACATGCATTAGCGGAGGTGAGATATGCAAATGATTAGAATTTCAGCGCAGACGCACATCACGCGCGCCTGTAGCGCCACTTCAAAGCGCTATTTAAGGCTTGGAGATTTCGACGATTTCAAGTACGGCAATTGTGTTTTTCTTGTGGTTTTTTCAAAAAAACGATCCATTATGCCTCGTAGAAAACAGCGATCATCTTTTGATCAAGTATCCGAGTTCGACAGAGGAAGGATAGTGGCCTACCGAGATTGTGGATTATCTTTCAGGGAAATCGGTAGTCGTGTTGGACGAAACCAAACAACTGTAATGCGGATATGTGATCGTTGGATGCAGGAGGGTACGACGGACCGACGTGTTCGATCGCATCCACCTCAGTGCACCACTTCACGTGATGACAGGCATATTGTGCGTATGGCAGTGACGAATCGCTCAGCCACATCACGAACCATAGCACAGCACATTCAGTCTACCGCATCATCCTGTGTCTGCGCGTACCATTCGACGCCATTTACAGCAGAGTGGTCTGTCCGCAAGACGTCCATTGCTTCGTCTACCCTTGACGCAGAACCACAGACGTTTCCGCCGCCAATGGTGCGATGAAAGAAGGATGTGGACGGCAGAATGGAATGAAATTGTCTTTACTGACGAGTCACGCTTCTGTCTGCAACACCACGATGGTCGGATTCGAGTCTGGAGACACCGTGGAGAGAGGATGCTGAACAGCTGCGTTATGCACCGCCACACTGGTCCTGCACCGGGTATTATGGTATGGGGCGGTATTGGATATCACTCTCGCACTCCTCTAGTACGCATTGCCGGTACTTTAAACAGCCAGCGCTACATCTCCGAGGTGTTGGAGCCAGTTGTCCTTCCTTACCTTCAGGGCTTGCCCACAGCCCTATTTCAACAGGATAATGCGCGACCACACGTGGCACGCATTGTCCAAGGGTTCTTCGTCAATCGCCAGATTGAATTGCTTCCCTGGCCAGCTCGCTCTCCGGATCTTTCGCCGATAGAAAACATGTGGTCCATGGTTGCTCAACGATTGACCCAGAATACATCCCCAGCTGCCACACCAGATCAACTTTGGCAACGTGTGGAAGCTGCTTGGTCTGCTGTACCCCAAGAACACATCCAAAGTCTCTTTGAATCAATGCCGAGGCGTGTGGCAGCGGTGATCTCCAACAATGGCGGCTACTCTGGCTACTGATTTTGGCAGGAACCACACTTCACAGAAGTCTATAAATTTAATCATTTGATACTTGGTCAACATGTTATCTACAAAATAAATTTTGTTGTGATATCTCTTGTCTTTCTTGGTGTTGCAATTTGGGTGGCCAGCAGTGTAAAATATTAAGACATATAAAGATAAAGGAAAGCCCGTAACAGTTATTGAAGAAAACAAATCAAACCAATATAAAATAACAAGAGCATTGATAAATGTTAAAATAGTAATGCTCTGATCTAATGAATAATTCCAACTTTAACAAATAAGTAACCAAACAGCTCGAAATCCTACTTCATGTAAATTTTTGGTTATGAGTTGGGGTTTTACCAAGACGTGATGGAATTTTGTCCACCAAAAATTACTTCAAGTGTAGATGGGTTACATTGCTACATATTCTACTATATTCTAGGTTAATTTTGTAGTGGTGACTAAGTTTACAATACTCCACCTCCATAATTTAGAAGAGACGCAATGCAATAGATGCTACTTCTAGTTGATAGATTGCCAATTGCCTGAGATCATAAGAGCTGCAATAAAATCACAGGTGCACTTCCGTATGCTTGGTGGTCATACAGTGGATGATTGTGACAGTGGATTGTCCTGTGTTGCCTTAAGAAGCCAAGTGTGATGCACAGTGTGAAGAAGGATCTGACCAGTCATCAAGATCTGACCAATTTTGCAAATGTCGAGATATCTCGTCATCAAGGTATTGCCATTTTTTTAATGTTGATGAGATCATGATCTTGCCAGTTTTCTTCTAATTACGAGATATATCGTTCATCAAGCTCTGGTCAGTTTTGCTAATGACGAAGACATCACCAGGAAGTAAATCACCAGGAGGGTTAAAACTGGCTCTGTTCTTCCTTTTTTACAGGGGACGTTATTGGCACACATGATTTGCATACACGGTCTTGTGCTAATCAGTTACATATCCTCCATGATTTATGCATCGTATAGCACCAAATTTGTTCTCCAAATAGTATCGTGCAAATTTCAAAGCTATTGGATGGTTTCTTCATGGTGTATTCCCGAAGCACTGAACGGGGCTGCTAATGCATCCTATATTATATTGAAACTAAACTGTTTACATGATAGGTAGGTAAGGTAAGTATTTTAATTAACGTCTCACTGGAGCAGCACAACAGGCTATTGGCGTAACAGGATTTAAAAAATAAAGCAAATTTTAATACTTCGAATGTAAACAACCAATATACGGATCAGTTTTATATGACACATTTCAAATTTAAAAGGAAGGAAAATACAAAATAAATAAAATTCATTTACTTATTACAAAGGAAGATGAATTGATGAATTGTGTGGAGATATTTTGTATTTCACATACACACAATCCAAAATGTCTTCAGGGGTAATTTGAGAACTTCACCTGTTCGAAGACATACAGATGCATGATAGGAACACAAATTACAAATACCTATAAAATATTTATGAACAAGTTGCAATATGTTTGCAAATTCCACTCATGTCGAAGACGACACTGTTTCTTTTACATAAACGGAAACCTACCATCTTCAGAAGTAATATCGATCATTCTGAATGCTTAGAATCGGATCAATGGTTTCCAACTGGGGTGCGTGGCACAGCAGGATGGTATAGCGGAGCCACAAACAACATACACAATAATATGCGAACCTTTTCCTTTTAATATAGCCAACGCTATGAGAATAAACAGAGGAACAACTGCATACAGATTTTGCTTTTCTTTCAATACAATAAAAATACAGGATTAAAAAGAAGAGGCACAACGTAAATTTTGCTTTTCTACCAATATAGAAAAAGTGTGGAAACAAACATAAGAGGCACAACAGTATGGAAATTTTGCTTTTTGTTCAATTCAGCATAAATATGGGAACAATCAGAAGGTAGGTATAGGTAGGTATTTTTATTAACATCGCACTAGCGTGACGGTCCGGAATCAATCCCGAAGAGAAAGATCCAAGGACATCACGAAATTTTGAACCACGGTCAGATGACGAACAATCAGAAGAGGGCACCCAACAGTATGCAAGTTTTGCTTTTCTTTCGATATAGCAAAAATATGAGAACAAACAGAAGAGGGCACAATAGTATGAATATTTTGCTTTTCTTACGATATAGCAACGATATGAGAGCAAATAGAACAAACACATCAGTTTCCAAGTATGACATTTTTTCAATAGAGCTTTGAAAAATTTTTGCTTTGTGAATATAAAATAATTGTACACACTTTTAGGTATCAAATATCGATATTAAAAAAAATATTTGTTAAACATGCAGTGTAGGAGACGTTTTATCGCCAAGTAAAAATTGTTGGTTAATTCCAATAGGTGACGAGAAAATATAAAATAAGAAAGGTGATAGGTTTTTCATTAACGTCACACTGGAGCAACACAACGGGCTATTAAAAGAAGAAGGCGGGGCACAGAATTGGCACCAAAAATCTTACAGCATTGAACATCTATAATGTATCTTTACCAAGTATTTTACTTTATAATCGTATCGGTAGATGTGAAAGATCTCATATTTTGCTGTTTTATCCTAGCGTCACATTATTAAGTAACAATGGTTAGTTTTCACAATAAGATGAATGAACCGATTATCTTAGACTGAAATCACTCTGCTTTTATTTTAAGTTTACACCATGAATACTCAAATATATGATAGAAATTATAGAGGAAATCTGTTTAACAAATTATTTGTTGCAAAATATATGAAACAATTCTATCGAATTCAAATCTCAAGACCTACTTAACTTTTATCAGTTCTTAAGACAGCGAAAACAAGGACTTTTCTTTGATTGCGACTCATTGCATCTGAAGCACTTTTATGAAATCTTGCGTTCATCAGCCATGTCCATACAAGAAGACTTTTAGGAAGGTTAATCCTTACCAACAGTAACACTTGAGAGAGGAAGTACAACTGGTAACTTCTGGTAGCGTTTTATGCATCTAAAGGATATCATAATGAGGAAAACGTAAGAGTTACAGCTACTTTATCTTAATTATTCTATAATTTTTGACGCGAATATGACTTTAAAATTAGTGTGGTGGTCATCGGCAGAAACTTGCGCGTCACGAAAAGTGTTGATATCTCAAAGCCCCATAACTCCAGGGGAATTAGCCTATGGGGATAAATGACCTACCATCGTGTAGAGGAAGGTGGGCTGCGTCGACCAGGTCGACCACTAATCCACCCCCCTCTGACCTTTGTACCGCGTGGTTGGGGAAATGAGTCACATTTCGGGCATACATTGTTTTACCGCTGTAACTTCAGTTCTAATCGACGAGTCTTGACGAGTGCGTGCTTAAAGTGAAGAGAACTACGAGTCCTACAATTCCATTTGACTAGTTGAAAGTTTAAACCGTTCGTGTAAAAATTGTGTGCAGTGGAAAGTGACGATGTGTCGAAGATTTCACTATGAAGCCAAAATATCACACTAAATTTCAATTGCGGCATAGGAAACGTAAACAGGTTGAAAGAGCAGTTCAAGACGATCAAAATGATACCAAGAAGTCTAAATCTAGGACAAGTACGGAGAGATCTAGAGCTTACCGAAGAATCAAGAACGAGCAGGTGCGCGTACGCGGCGACGTCGCTGGACCATCCAACGAGCTGCCACCACTCTTGGAAACATCACCATCAACCTTACCTTTGTCAGGAACATCAGCGTCGACACCATGCAGTTTCTCTCGTACTTTAGCTATCACAGACCATCATCCATAAGCTATAGAATACTAAGCATTGCCCACATTCTGACACCACTGTTATGTATCCACTAAAACTGGCTAAGCCAAAATAAATGTCAAACACCCGCCGTCTTCATTTCGCCAGGGACCCACTTACCAGGTATTCAGCCCAAAAGTATTCACGAACCAAATCTTACGGTACAGTGGGGACTGTGCCTACCCACTTTTTGACGTGAATATATCTTCCAAATAGGAACAGTACTAGGGGGGCATGCATGGATTTCAGAACTAGAAGAAAGATCCAGAAGATAAATATAGCGTCGTGTAGACAAAGGATGCACGTACCTGACAGCACCTTCGGACCGAGTGAGCAGGCGTACTGAGGGGTTCGCAATATGTTGAAATTCTACGGTGCTATGCGAGATTTGGGCCAGTATAACTTTGGTAAAGACTGTTTAAGTGGTGTCATTCGAAAGCTACCGAACTACGCTGCACAAACAGAGGCCTTTAATCAATACAATTATTCTTCTATATTAACATCTAATTGCACTTTAATCGTTCAAACTGTAAATTAATTGTTGAATATTCACACAATAAAGAATCGTTCAAACTTCCTATGTCTACTTCATTCCTTCCACAATTCAACAGCAGGCCCGAGTATTCCCATCAAAACTACAGTTTGACGTGAATACTCGGGATACAAATATAATACTCCATCTCTGTCCCAATATAAGTGTGACATTTGCACATTTTTATTTCGAATATTAATAGTTTTTTCTTCAATTTTCAAGTGAATTGTTACCAATGGGGCCAACATTCATTAACTGGATATGGCAAATTAAGAATGTCATTCGATAGTCTTTATTATTGTAAACAAAGGCTGGTAAAAATCGAAAAAGGAGCTTTTCAAAAGTGCACTCTGAAAAATGAAAAGTCTGAAAATATTTTCTTAACATTGCAAACACATGTATAGAAAGGGAAATGATGTTATCTGGAAGCAATGACTACAAAATGGGGTACAAATTAAGAAAGAAAAATTTGAGATTTCAAAATCGCCTTCCTGGAATATGAATTGCAATCCTGAACCTATATTGTTTCTGTGCGAGTGCAGTATAATTATCTTTAGAACGAATGCCAAATGATAATCGCTGGCGTGCGCATTGATAGCTTGACTCGCGAAGAGTTAAGAATAATTTGAATTTAATTATTTTTGTTTTTATTTGACTGGAACAGCAACGTAAGCTTTGTCATTGTTAATCTAAGCCATCATCGCTCTTTAAATGAAATAGACGGATCATGTGAGCGGAACCGCTGTCGTAAGATCTCTGAAGGGTAAATCACAAATTGACTTAGCCGATTGGCTATGGAAGGGCAGACTAGTGTTTTTGATCAGGGTGGATAATCACTTGAACCAATCAATAATTTAGGATTCGTGCTTTTACCCGCAACCACGTGACAGATCTTCAAACCGAGCAACTGGAAGAAATAACATGAAGCTGCGGGCTCATGCTCCGTCTATTTCATTTTAAGGTCGATGATCTAAGCTCTCTGACCGTTTCATGATGTAAATAACTGACTGAATAAAAATGTTAACAAATATTATGTAAAAATAATATTAAAATAAATAAAAAACATATTTTGTATCGTTAGTGACTTTGTATTGAACATTTCATTCCAAAGTTTAGGAGAACAAGAACGCAACTGCAAAATTGAGGGTAAATATTCAAAACACACCTGCATGAGTGGTATCACTTAAAAGTAACATAAATATGTTCCCCACTTTATTACCATCAAAGTTTTCCACATATTGTAATTAATATTAAACATGAACGATATTCTTTGTTTTCGTTTTCTGGACAAATCGGTGAATTCCACTTGTTCTTCATGAACAGCAATGCTATCCTTAAAAAAGGCAAATTATTGACTCATTTGTATACCATAATCACACAACATTAATGACCACTTTATTTAGATGTAGCCTTGACATAAGAGATAAGAGTGACGAGATACAAATGTGGAATTTCCAAACAAATCTTTCGCCATCTGATTTGAAGAGGAAATTTCACTCAACCGAAAATAGTACATTTTATAAGAACTTCATTGACTTGTTGATGTGAGCTTTAGCAAACACAAGCCTTGACGAATAATCTCCATAACAAAAATTTTAAGAAACGTGATGAATAAAATTATCACATAAATTACTTCACCTTGTGTGCTCCCTTTCGGTCAACATCGGAATTCTGTTCCTCGTGTTGTGTTAATTTCTTTGTTAGATTCTGTTCATAAGTTTTTGCTATTATGTTCAAATTTTGATCTTTGCCCTTCAATAACTTTTGGTCCATTTATACACTTGGTAGTATATGTTAAAATGTTATATTGTATGGAATAGACTTTTAAATCTTGCTTTCTCTCTCTCTGCGGCCGCGGTAGCTAGCAAGAGTAACGGATTAGCAACCGGAGGGTTGCGAGCTCCAATCCAACCAACAAACGTCGCGTACAAGAGGGGGCTGGGGCACCTTAAATCTGTCGTGGCCTCAAATGTCCTCACGTTAGCGTGGTGTGGAAGTTTGAGGAGTGGGATGCCAGCTCAGGTGAGATCTCGTCATCTGACCGTGTTTCAGAATTACGTGGTGTTGTCCGCGGATTTTTCCCTTCGGGTTTGATCCCGGATCGTCGCCAATAGCCCGTTGTGTTGCTCCAGTGCGACGTTAATTAAAATACCTACCTTATTTGTTTACATTGATAGGTATTGGTTTTGGTATTTTTAATTAACGTCACACTGGAGCAACGGGCTATTGGTGACGGTCCGGGATCAATCCCAAAGGGAAAGATCCGAGTTTATATCGATAATCATTCTCGTAAGTTTCAACGAAACTTGAAAATAAAATAAGGCGTAGAACTTCATCTGTTATAAAAAATTCAACTCTTCTTTGAATCCCTTCTGAAATTATCTTGGCTACGCTAGTGCATATCGTGTTTGAGATTCTGTAATGACTCGAGCATGTATCTATCTCCATAGGGCTCCTAATGACGTAGTTAAATGTGTGTGACATCAGACACAAACATAAGCCATAATCCACCTCAATATAACGGCTTTGGTTGGTTTGGGGGGTTTTATGGCGCAAGGGCCATATTTGGCCATGCGCGCCAAACACAAGACATACAATATCAAGTAATAGACGCACACACACTGAAAGTTTTGGCACATAAGAGAGAAATACACCCAGGGAAGACTGCATCTGACATGAATCGAACTAGCAAAGCCTACAACTCGAAGTATGTAAATAGACACACACATACCCAAGGAAAAATTTTTCTGACGCAATAGAGAGAAATGCATTCAGGGAGGAATCAAACATGCCCCACCTACAACTCGAAGGTTGCTAGCACAGTGGGTAGGAAGTTAATTAACGTCGTACTTGAGTACTTGAGCAACACAGCGGCTATTTGGGCCGCGGTAGCCCGGTTGGAAGAGTTACAGATTAACAACCGAAGGGTTGCGTGTTCGAAACCAACCAAAGACCGTCGTGTACAAAGGAGGCTGATGCACGTTAAATCCGTCGTGGCCTCAACTCACGTTGGCGTGGTGTTGAAGTTTGGAGAGTGGGGTGGCAGCTCATGTATTACCTCGTCATCTTACCTTGGTTTAAAATTAAGTGGTGTTGTCCTCGGATCTTTCCCTTTAGGGTTGATCCCGGGGCGTCACCAATAGCCCGTTGTGTTGCTCCAGTGTGACGTCAATTAAAATGCATACAAATATATACATACAGCGGCTATTTCTTTGAGCAGTGGGCAACCCCAGTGAGCCACGACGGAACTGCATATACACTGAAGAGCCAAAACATTATGACCACCTACTCAATAACGCGTTGCGCCTCCTTTGGCCTGAAAAACAGCTGCAACTCGCCTGGGCATAGATGCCACAAGTTCTTGGTACATGACTGGAGACAGTCTGTACCAAATGTCTAAGCAGCGGTCACGCAAAATCGAGATATTCGGACATGGTGGTGTTTGAGCTCTGAGCTGCCGCTCCATGACATCTCAAATGTGCTCTATCGGATTAATATCCGGCGAGTTAGGTGGCCAGGACATTAAGTGGAATTCATCAGTATGCTCCTCGAACCACTCCAACACAATCCGTGCCTTGTGACATGGGGCGTTGTCCTGCTGGAAGATTCCATTTCCAGTTGGGAAGACAGACTCCATGTAAGGGTGCAACTGATCCGCAATGATGTTCAGATAGTTCGCAGCGTTCATGGTGTGTTCTACCACAACTACGGGTCCCAGAGTCGCCCATGAGAACGTCCCCCAAAGCATAATACCGCCACCACCAGCCTGTATATGACCTGCTGTACAAGAGGGAGCAACTGTTCGCCTGCAGACGGCGTACCCTGACACGACCATCGACGTGATGAATGAGAAATCGGGATTCATCTGACCAGGCAACTCTCTTCCACTCATCCATGGTTCCACATTAGGCGTAGTTGACGATGACGCTTGGTCAACAAAGGCACATCAGTGGGACGTCTGCTGCATAGTCCCATATACAACAGTGTCCGCTGAACTGTGTGTTCCAAAACACTTGCGCTTGGACCTGCATTGTATTGGGCTGTCAGCTGAGCCACTGTCGCGCGCCGATTTTGCTTTACCAAGCGGGACAGTCTCCGACGTCCTTTTTCTTTGATGACGCGTGGACGACCAACACCTTGGTGTCTACTGCTGGTGTCACCGTCATTTATCCACTTTGCATGAATACTAACAACGGCAGATCGTGAACACCCTACCAGTCGTGCAGTTTCGGTGATACTCGCTCCGAGTCTTCGGGCCATTACGATCTGCCCTCTATCAAATTCGCTTAGATCAGCAGCCTTTCCCATCACTCGCAAAAGTAAGTGCAAGAATGATTACTTACCTTCTCCAGCAGCAGTTAAATACCATTCTCACTTAATCACGTGCCCTCCACGTCATCCAGACGAGTTCATTGAAAAATGTGGGGATGGTTATAATGTTTTGGCTCGTCAGTACAAGTCGTGATACATGTGCAATCAATCCCCGAAGCTGCAAAGATCACAATCAAGTCGAACAGTCCTGACTTGCTTTTGTACACACCCTCTCACTGCAGAGAAACTACCGTAAATATCTCTTGGTTGGATTTATGGTGCAAAGGGCCATATATGTATGGCCAAGTGGTACTTACATATTAACCGCATGCCATTGGCGAATATCAGCCAAGTTTTGTTTCGGGCGGAAAATGTTTAGCAATTGCCCTTAGGATGGCATCAAACATATTATCACTATAAACTCTGCGAGATAGGGACTCGAGGTGGTGGCGAGATGTTCCTCGATGGTTTTTATTTCGCCATTTTCTACTTCCTCGGATTCGTTACATATTCTGTGTGTGCGTATCAGTTTCAGAATCAATGAAATTGTATTCGTGGTTCACTTAGCAGTGAATATAACCAGATTGTTCCAGTTCTTCCGTCTTATAGCCCTTCCAACAGTCGGAAAAAATGGTCGATCCATCTTTAATGTGTTTTTTTTATTTCGTTCATTAATGTGGTACACTACAATCGGGGACTATAACAAGAAATGTTTCTCTTGTTTCGCGACTAATGCCCCCAAATATCCATTGGGATGGGAATATTCTTCCAGCAGTATTTCGTAACGATCAAACGTTACGTAAAAATTTACTTCGACGTAAAAACAGAAAATTGAACACTAGTGTCTAATGCAACTACGCACTGAACACTGAACTGTGGTTCTAAAAATTTTTGCGAAACAATCAGAATCAATGAAATTGTATTTGTGGTTCACTTGGCAGTGAATATAACCAGATTGTTCCAGTTCTTCCGTCTTATACTCCTTCCAACAGATTTGGCGATTAATCGCTGGCATGCGGTTAATACGGAAGTACCGGCCAAGTTACGCCAAACCAGAAATGTCAGACACGTTCAAATTCACGCTACATCATATTCTGTAAGTGATTTTTGATATTTTATGAAACTTAATGATATCTTGTGATTTTTTTACATATAAAACCTCAATGTTCATTTGAAATAGATGGTTTTCCACCTACTAGCTTTGAAGTTTGTAGTAATAGAGATTTAATTCTCCCCATATTAATGTCTGGTTCAAACAATTCTGAAATAAACAAATAAGCTTCAGATTGAACGTATATTTTCAAGAACATTGCAGAAATTCATACCAGCAACTAGAGATTTTAGGTGAAGCTAAATGGGGTCGCGGTAGTACCAGGAAATGAAGTAGCTGATAAAGCAGCCCAATCGGCTGATACCATGATAAGACCATCCGTCCCCTTCCAAGACGTGGATCATATCATCAAAAAGTCTATAAAAAATTCATGGCAGAATAAATGGGACATACAAATTCAAAATAAATTATATTCCAATCAACCATATGTAAAGAGCTTTAAACCTAATAATTTTAGTGGAAGACTCGAAGTAAAACTGACAAGACTTCGTATAGGTCACACCTATTAAACTCACAGGCATTTGCTACACTCGGAACCAGCTCTGACATGTCTAACGTGTGATTCAATCCTATCTGTTGGACACATTTTAAGTGTATATCCTGATTTTAATGCTATTAGACTCAACTACTTTGGCGCTACTAATCCTAATATTAAAGACTTAATAAGTGATCCTCCTCATCCAAATCTGTTCTTATTTATATCAGACATAGGTTTTTATAATTTTATCTAAAAATGATTTAAAGTGTTTTTTTTTACCATATTATCTTTGTTGAATTTCATTAGTATTGAATTTATGAATAAATGACTAAAAATATATTTGAAATTACCGGTAGTTTGGCACAGCTTGGCCAAACCTGGCCTTGTGACATAAAAATTCAATCAATCAATCTTGAGTCTGTTCCATACAAAGATCTCAGACAAAATGTCAAGGACATCATTTGGAATGATTGGAAGAATGAATGGAGTGTGCAGAGTGGAAACAAACTCCACAGAATTCAACCTGTTATCTCTTTTTGGCCTTCTTTGTGTCCTCGTCGTCTAGACGTAATTTCAACTAGGCTCCATATCGGGCATTCGAGAATTACACATCGATAGTTACTGAATGGAGAAAATTATTTGTGCCACCACTGCAACGAAGATCTTACAATCTCACATTTCTTAACTTCATGTTCTGGTTTATGGCATTTTTACATTCGTTTTTTTTTAAACTTCCTCGCCTAGTATATCTGCTTTGCTGGGTAATCCTCACGACTCGGCACCCTTACCTTTTTTTTACGACGTTCTGAATTTTTAAAATGTACATAGTTGTCATCTTGTTTCAAATGTATGTAGTTGTCATTTTCATGTTTCAAATGTACATATGTAGTTGTCATTTTCATGTTTCAAATCTATGTAGTTGTCATCAGTCATGTTTTCAAAAATGCATAATTTCTCATATTTTTAAGGTTTTTAACGTTCATCCACCATTCTTTGCATTAAAAACAAGAATCGTCCTATATTTATATTTTTTCAACTTCAATGTTTTTAACTTAGACTTTTTATAATATTTGGAAACTTAAATTTTAGACTATTTTACTACTTTGGCTGTTTTTATTGGGTATATTTAATCTTGCGTTTAGTGCAGCTTATCGCTAACGGACCTTGTGCCATAAAACCCAAACTAAACCTATGGAAACACCAGGTTTTGATGACTTAATTAGATTTTGCATCGTTGAATTAGTCTTAATATGAAATTTCATGATTTTAATATTTTTATATCCGGAGATATTCAATGTTAAAGTTGCTGTTAATTTCAGGGATCATCTCCACATAGAAAATAGCTATTTGTAGATCGAGATTAATTATAGTTATAGCTATCCGAATTTCATATTTGAACACTATTTCAAACGTATTTGTCAACGCGTGCAAATTATCCGAGAATTATTATATTTAATTGTGCAAGTGAAAACGATTAGAGAATTGTATTATATTTATTATGCAAGTGCAAAAGATTCAAGAATTATTATCCTAGGTTTTTCAGACGTTTCTTAAACTTTTGGTTGCTCCCTAAAATCGCTATAATGAGGAAAATTTAATGTAACGCAAAAACTAACTATTGGAATGAGTTGAAATTTTGCATGGTCGTATCAGAGGTCCCTCTAAATCGATTCTCATCGAAATTTAGTAAGGTTCCAATTAATAATGTCTTCAAACATTAATTTAAAAATTATTATTGCATACTAAAAACTAATTTTAAAACAAAATGTTAGGTGATTTTGTTTGGGTTTAACATTTACATGGTACAACATTTACATTTACATGGTACATCAGCGCTCTAGCAATATTATTTAGGAAGTTATCCATAAAAGTCTGGATCTCCTGTTAAACCCGTTTCTCAGTCTTTCTATACTCATAATCTCGAAACTGTAAGACCTAATGACATGAAATTTGGTATTTGAAGTTAAATTTTGATATAGATTCGAAATTGGTGTCGAAATAGGGCATTTTATTGAAAATTATGAAGTTGGTGCTTAATTTAATATGAAGACAGCCCCTTATGCAAATTTTACGCATTTGAATTTATAGAAGACGTTAGTTCCTGTCGAACGTCATCTTTGAATTTTCTCTAGTGTTAAAATTGCTTGAATGAAGAGGGGTGTTTGGTTTTTTACTACTGAGGGAAATTTTATGTCAACTTTTAAGTTCACGGTCAAGTTTACCACAGGATAAGAAGTTTGTTAACTTCATCACAACAACCCCCTTATTTTTACAAATATATATTGTTGGCAATGATATAAGGCGGAAATTCGGTCCAATATCTTCCCTGTTGTGAAGCCCTGGTTAGTTGGACAACTTCAAAAAGTTCTGCATGATCACAATCCTTACTACATACGAGATTTAAAACATGAGAATGCCCCAGAAGGTCAAGAGTTTCAAGTTATGATTCATGAGGACCTAAAACCTTCAACTTAACATAGGGGTCGATACAACGCGCCTACAACGAGTGAGGTAGCTTTGGTAATTGTGAGTCACGTGTTTTAAAAGCGGGATATCGTTCTTTATAGCATAGACACTAATTTGGTGCCGATCAGCGAAACTCACCGTGCTTATGACGCTCTTCAGTACCCTCTTATGTTCTGCCGTGGAGAAGATGGATACTCCATTAGCATCCCCAAGCTTGATCTAAATTCCAAAGTCCGATCTTAAGAAAACATTTTCTGCTTCAGACTTTTACTCTTACTAAATCATGGAAAGAGGGTTAAGAAAACTACATCATACTCTATCAGTCTTCTTAATCAGTTTTTGGTTTACATGTACTACAAGATAGAAACAGAAAAACTGAATTTCATGACACAATCAAAGAAACTGCGAACGGATAACTACGTACACCTGCGGGGCGCCATGTGCAAGGGAGATGGGCAAATTTCTTATCTTACCAACTGATTGTGTTACCTTCAAGTTTTACTGATGGGGCCCCGTTACAGTTCTATTTTCGGTCAAAGTAGGCGTTACATGTACACTGGAGTGGCAAAAGTGTGGTTTGCCTCACGCCCACATTTTGCTATGGCTTCAAGACAGAATCATGTCTGCCCAAATTGACAGTGTCATAAGCGCAGAGATTCCTGACGCAGAACTTGATCCAGTCCTTCATGAAATCGTAAAGTATACGATGATTGATGAGCCGTGTGGAAATCTGAACAGAAATTTCCCACATATGATCGGCGGCTCATGTAGCAAGAGATACCCACGTCCACTTATGCCTAAGAACGACACTGCAACAAGTATTAATGATTCGTTATTGGACAAACTTCCAACTGAGGTGGTGAGATATCAGTCTGGACTCCGTAGTGGAGATAGAGGACGTGGTCCACTACCTTTGGAGTTCCTCCACAATTTAAATCCACCAGGGATTCCACCTCACAATCTCTGAAGCACCAATGGTTGAAGCACCAATAATGCTGCTACGGAATCTGATACCTCCTAAAGTTTGTAACGGCACCAGGCTGCAGGTGAAGTCTTTACATAGTAACGTGATTGAAGCAACCATCTTTACAGGATGTGGTGCGGGAGAAACAATTTTCATACCTCGAATTCCTCTGATTCCCTTCGATTACCACTTTCAATTCAAACGACTGCAATTTCCCGTCAAAGTATGCTTCACAATGACGATAAACAAAACTCAGGGAATCTTTGAAAAGTTGCTGGTGTGGATTTGAGGAATGACTTTCTCCCATGGCCAGTTGTACGTAGCCTGTTCACGTGTAAGTTCTGACAATCTCGTGATTCGGTAGCCAGAGGGGCGAACGAAAAATGAAGTTTAAGAGGAAGTTTTATAAAAGGTCTAGCCGAATTTACAATGTATTTTAAAGATTATTTGTCAATGTTTAAATATTATTTTCCTTATAAATAGCGAACAAGTTCATTACTATTTCTTAGTACAAAAAAGCAATTTTCTATAATAATCATAAAGAGTGCTCCGTAGCGAAGTACGGGTATTTAGCTAGTGATTTAATATTTGTTCACATGGCACTGTGTTTTATTAAAAAAGACATTTAAAATTTTTTCAATTGCAAGTAATATTAAGGAAAGAGAAGCCCTTTCAACAAACACAATAGTTCTATGTGATAAAAATAGAGAATTTATCTATATTTTAAACCACCTATATTTTAAACCACAAAATGTTATTTGAAACGCATTAATGTGTCACATCCATATACGGTCTGTGGGATAATTTAACGATGTTTTAAGTAATCAATTTCATGTTGTACATATGGCGCAGCTTGTCCGCTTTTGGACCTTGCGCCATAAAACCCTAACGTCCAATCCAATCCATGTTAGACATAATACTACTTGAGTTTCAAATTTCATCTTTTATTTACTCTCAATTCTTATTTTCAATTGTATTGATGCTAACCACTTTTGTTCAGGAAAAAATGAAGTAATGAAATTTTAAATACATATTTAAATTTATTTCCCCCTTTCATAGCATTTATCGTATAACATATTAAGCAAAACAGGGATCCGAATAGGCGTAAAAAATCATCGCTATGACTGAAAACTATTCTACACAACTTTTAAAGTTCGATTTATTATTTTTTTTATTTCAAGCCCTTATCGACACAGTTTTTAAAAGCAAACTGCACCCGAATAAATTATTTTTTTTAAAGAATTTTGGATTTACATTGATGATAAAGTTAGGAACTGTTTTATATAACTGAAAATGTTCTTGTGGTGTTCCTGGTGTTTAATTACTACTCCACGAATAAGAACATAATTATTTATTGACAAGACGAAAAACAATACAATACGAAGAACATACGAAGAGTCGAAGTGTAAAAATTCTCCTCGCTCCGCGTGTGCTATGCTACACGCATGCAAGGTGCCAAGATTTTCATAGTGTACTCTCCACAGAGTATCCCCAGTGAACGAGGGATACCGAGGAACGATATACAAAGTAGTAAAGGAAATACGTTGAAAATGAAACAATACAATTTTATGAAAAATATGCACATTTGCATAATATGGGAGAAATACTATTTGAGAAAAAGAATGAGTAAACATAAATAAATACACAAGGCTAATCTTTAATATGTACGAATGAAACGTCAAATATATTTAATCAGCCTTTTGGGGAGATGCACAGTTCTTCCACTTCTTGTGAGAGGTTGAACAGTTTCCCTGGACCCTGTAGATGTGGAAGGCAAAGATAAAATGATGTCGGTATCGTCACGCAGAATATGAGCAGGTTTTACTCTTTCCAACGTGACAGAAATCGTTTTGCCATTCACAATAATCCGACAGTTCTTTGTCGAACGATCGAGAACAGGATGTGGTCCAGTATACGGCTGAGTCAATGGAGGTCTGTGACTATCCACACGTAAAAATACATGAGAACATGTAGCCAATGAGGGATGAATATATATGGATTCATTGCAATGTTTAGAAGTTGTGATTGGATTTAAAGTTCGCATCAAGGTTCGAAGTTGATCTACATAAGATGAAGAGGGTGTTGAAGAGACTTGCTCACCACACAAAATGTCAGATGGTAAATGAAGTGTTGTTCCATACACAAGCTCTGTACACGTAGCGTTAATATCGTTCTTTAATGCAGATCGTAATCCTAGCAACACAATTGGTGGTATTTCGGTCCATTTTCCATGCTCATGGCATTTAAAGGCACTTTTGAGATGTCGATGAAAGCGTTCTATTAACACATTAGATTGGGGTCTATAAGCTCCAGAATGGATATGGTTGGTTCCAAGCACTTTAGTCAGCTGTCGAAAGAGATTTGATTCGAAGCTTCTGCCCTGGTCTGTTGTTATTGTTGTAGGACAGCCGAATCTGGAAATTCAACCATTTAATAGTGCTCGACAAACAGTTTCCGCAGTCATGTCAGTAGTCGGGATTACCTCAGGCCAGTGAGTGAAACGATCAGTTATCGTGAGGTAATAACGTTGATCGTCAGATGATGGGAGTGGTCCAATGAAATCCAGATGTATATGGGCAAATCGAGCATCTGGTAGAGCGAATGTGCCAAGTGGAGTTTTTGTGTGGCGATGGACTTTGGAACGTTGGCATGGAATATAACCTTGTACGTGCTCTTTAATCCATTTGTTCATTGCAGGCCAAACATATCGAGAAGTGATCCTTTTTGGTAGCGGACATTCCTGGATGGGAAAGTCCATGAAGTTGATTAAATATGATTTGTCGATATGATTGCGGAACGAATGGTCGAGATTGTTCGGTGAACATGTAGCACAATAGTTCCAAATTAGCGATTGGAAAATACTTCTTTTCCAGAATAAGTGAAGTGTCGTTTTTAGTAAGAATCGCCTGTAACTCTAAATCATTCGCTTGGGCTGCAGCAAATTCTTGGAAATTTAATGAAGAGATAGTGTCAATTTCTATGCGGGACAACGCATCAGCCACAACGTTGTTAGAGCCTTTTGTATGGCGGACATCTGTCGAAAATTGGGGTATATAATCCAAATGATGGAGTTGTCTTGGCGAACACTTATCTGGCTTCTGCTTGAAGGCGCAAATCAAAGGCTTTTGATCAGTAAAAATGATGAAATCACGGCCTTCAAGCATATGCCTGAAGCGTTTGACAGATGTGTAGATTGCGAACAGCTCTCTGTCATAAGTGGACCAGTTCCGTTGACTTCTGGAAAGCTTGGCAGATAGAAAGGAAATAGGTTTCCAGGCATCTCTATTCAGTTGCATGAGAGTACCGCCAACAGCTGAATCGCTTGCATCGACCCAGACACTCAACTTAGCTCCAGGTATCGGATGTCGCAAAAGAGTAGCACTTGCTAAAGCATGTTTAGCATCCGAAAATGATTTCTCTGCCACGTCAGTCCATTCAAGTAACTCATGAGGTTTCGTTACTGTGATTCGTTTAGTTTTCTTTTTATTTTTGATGCCTTCTAAGAATTTATTTAAAGGGGCTAATATATGAGCTGATCTGGGCACAAAGCGTCTGTAAAAATGAAACAATCCAAGAAAACGCCTTAATTGTGTAATAGTGGTAGGCTTTGGAAAATTTTTAATGCATTCTACACGTTCTGTCAGAGGCTCGATACCAGATTCGGAAACTTGAAAACCTAAAAATTCAATGCAGGAAACTCCAAAAACGCATTTTGATGGTTTTAAACTGAGGCCATAATGTTGTAATCGTTCAAATAAAATTTTGAGATGTTCGATATGGTCTTCTGATGATTGTGAAGCCACTAATATATTATCTACAAAAGCATAAACGAACGAGATTGCGAGTTACTTCATTTATAAATCTTTGGAAAGTAGACGCGGCGTTACAAAGTCCAAATTGCATACGTAAGCTCTCGTATAAACCGAAGGGTGTAATGATGGCACTTTTATAAATATCCTCTGGATTTATAGGGATCTGATGGTACGCTTTAATGAGATCTATGTGCGAAAAAATTTTGTTTCCATGGAGTTCAGATGCAAAATCTACGATATTAGGTACGCCATAATTGTCTTTAATTGTTTGGGCGTTAAGTGCTCTATAATCTCCTACTGGTCTCCACTCAGTGCTGTCTTTTTTAGGTACCATATGTAATGGGCTCGCGTAGTTGCTTTTGGAAGGACGCATGTGACCGAGGTCAATCATGCTTTGAAATTCTTTAGCAATACGCAAACGATCAGGTGCAAGACGGCGTGGTTTGGAAGTAACAGGAGAACCAGTAGTTTGAATGTAATGAACTACATAGTGTTTTATCTCCTGATCAGGACGTGGTGGTTTGGTAATTTCCGGATATTTCATTAAAAGTTTGTGATAAATGTTATCTCCTGGTACAGTTTTAATGGAATGAAAATCACTTGTGCATAATTTACAATGCTAACTAATATTGGTTTGAGAATCGATAAGTTTTTGTTGAGAAAGATCAGGTAGTAAATTAAAATTATACAGTAAAATCAGCATCTATGATAGGGTTGGAAACATTACCAACTAAAAATGTCCATTTATAAACACGCCGGAGACCAAGATTAAAGATATGGTTTGTGTAGTATAGAAGTGAATAGGAGAAGTGTTGGCTGCAAAAAGAGTCATATGAGGATTGTTTCGTCTTTATAATTTAGATGTAGGAATAATAGAAACATCGGATCCGGTATCAATCAAAAAATGTACATTAGTGCGTCTGTCACGCACAAAAAGGCGACGCGAATGCTTCGGCAAGGCGCAGGTCGCGTCTTCGCCTGGTCGGTCGCGTTTTTTGCAAAATTACAAGGGGAAACACATTTTTTTTTGCTTTTTGACCAAATTTATGATGGTACCCACAATTCTCAAACGATTTAGTTTTAGATTAGCTTCGTTCCCGTCGATTGAAATTACGATTACGACTAGGGCTTCTGCCTCTCGAAAGTTAATCTATACGTTCATGCAATTTTCTTATTTCACTAAGCAATTTATCTTCAATAGAATTGACTGAAGAAACAGAGCAAGCACTTACTGGAAAGGGTGTGACTTCAAGAACACGGTCCGCTATTTCAGCAGCTTTGTCCAGAGAAAGATCAGGAATGGCAGCAAGAATGGTTTGAACCGAAGTTGGCAATTGTTGAAGAAGTAACTCCAACATCAGTTCGTCAGGAACATTATGCGCTTCGGCTCGACGTCTCATGGCTCGCAACAGTTCCGTAGGCTTGCGTTCGCCGAGCTGTTCTCCAACAAGTAGTTTTCTTATTTCCTGATGCGATGATTCCCCACTGCGTTTGATGAGCTCCGTTTTCACATGGAGGTGCGGATCATCTTTGCACGGATGTGTGATAACGTCTATGATGATTGAGGCAACATCTGGAGGTAATTGCTAAACAATGTAGTTATATTTAGTTCTGCTTTCGGTTGCAGGTTTAGGTGTTCCCAACTCGAAAGTACTTTCACACATTATGAACCACAAAGCAGGATCGCCGAAATTATACGGAGGTATTTTTATTGCGCTTGTCTCCGTCATGATGGAAATCCAAAAGATCAAAATATGATGAGTGAAAGTCGCGAACTCAGGCGAGTTGTGGATGAACCGAAATCGAAAGTTCAAGGAGACGCGCAATCCGGAACAACGGAGTGAGAATTCCACATCAGGTTACCGAGTAGATTCGAATCTTTTATGCGCTGGTTAAGCTGGATCGCTTTTTAAGAATATGCTTTGTCCAAATAGTCCGGTAGTCACCATTGTGGTGTTTAATTACTACTCCAAGAATAAGAACATAATTATGTATTGACAAGACGAAAAACAACACAATACGAACAACATATAAAGAGTCGAAGTGTAAAAATTCTCCTCGCTCCGCGTGTGCTATGCTACACGCATGCACATTACACATTTGCGCAAGAGAGATCACGCATCCTCTGCTCTTGGCAAGGTGCCAAGATTTTCATAGCGTACTCTCCACATTCTCAAGTACTCATATATTAGTTCCAAAGCCAAAAAATCATACCAGCAAATGTTGACACTTTTTTGAACATAGAGAGATGTACCTATGTATATAGAGAGATGTACCTTTTATTAATAAATTTAAACCTCTCGTGAAACGTAAGGATTCCACCTTTTATTAATTTTCAAATACATCTATATGCAAGAAGGATAGAATCATTTTGAGATTTCCCTTTCAACATAGTATATACATATATTACTGTGGAAGAAGGAATGCGTTAACTGTATATGGTGAGAGAAGATTAAGGGTCACGTCACTGCCAGTTTTGGTCACACAAATGATCCTGGGCACAAAAATTTAACCATTGCACACTGTTCTAAAGTCTCTGTCTAGTACACCTTCCACAACGCGCCTCACGTTGGCTTGGTGTGGAAGTTTGGAGAATGGGATGCTAGCTCAGGTGTTGACCTCGTCATCTGACCACGGTTCAAAATTACGAGGCGTTTCCTTGCATCTTTCCCTCCGGGATTGATCCTGGACCGTCGCTAATTGCCCGTTATGTTGTTCTAATGGAATGCTAATTGGCTACCTACCCACAACGGTGGGATTGCTAACGTTAAGCCACTGGCATCTCTTCAATGAGTGAGCACACGAAAGTTTCATGAAATGATTTGGCAACCGTTGAGAAGGAATAAGAAAACTGTATTTGGCGCGTCTGTTTTCGTTCCTGATGATAGCTTAATTTTATAAGCTCTATTTCTTAAAAATATACACTGCGCGCCCTTTTAATTGTATGTATTTTATTTGTTTACCTTCATTTAATTGCACAGATCTTGAGAAATCAAGTTCTTCATCCGCTCATCTTTATTTGAAATTGTGTTTGAATGGGATACTACGCAGTAGAGAACAATTAACGTGTATCACACAAATGGAATACAAAATTGCTAATGAGTCATCCCAATGTGAGAGATAAAGATATAGCTATGAACGAGGCAGACTGTCAATACTGAACTGAAGTGGCCATGTGCGATTGTGGTGAATAGTTTCGTATTCGATGGAATCTTAATGTATTCTGTTTATATGTTCATGGAACGCAAAATCAATTGGATTTAAACCCTGCAGAATTTTATCATTGAAATTTCTGCACTGATCGTCGACTTTATTGAAAGTGTAAACTAAAAGTGAATATTCTTGTGCAGTTTCAAGGAGATATTTGATGTGAAGATAAATTTACTTAACTTTTCTTTGCAACTTCAATATATTGACTCGTTGCACATTCACCTGTGCTGAAATTGATTTAAACTTTCGAATTGAAATCTCTAAGTTGCCAAGATTGGCTGATTTATTTCATTTTGAAACAAGCTGCCTTGTTGGATTATAAGTTGCTGTTTTGGGTTTTTGTATTGCTCATGAATATGCATTTCATCTCGACACATTTGGAACAAAGTCCAGAAAATCTGGCTCAGGGCACATCTTTAGGTGTGTACGGGCATCACAACCCCGAGGTACCTGAGTGGTGTATTGTTTGTGTCTTGTGTTTGGCACAGCTTGGCCAAATATGGCCCTTGTGCCATAAAAGCCCAAAACATCCAGCCCATCTCAGGCAACTTCAATTCCTGCTTTCAAGAATTGACTGACTCAAAATATTCATTTATTGCGGTTTCTACATCCTATTTATTATGGAAATTTTTGCCATCAAGAATATGCTGCAATGATCCAAACAGGTAATTATTTGACAGTGCTATGGTGGACTGTTGAGTCAGTCGTGCCGTATGCGTTCGAGCATTATCGCGCTGAAGGAACACACCCTGCCTATTGACTAATGCAGGTCATTTGGTGGTTGAAACCTGTTTCAAATTATCCAACTGACGACAATATATGATATCAAACTGACTTGCCTTCGCATTGGACACACACGATTCAAGCATTATCATCTTTTGTTAGACGAGAGTTCACCTTTTTGTCATGCATGCTCATCAAATTTTACTGTCAAACATTTTAATTGACAGCCCTAATTTTAATCATCGTTTGAAATCTTAATTGATCAATTTTAAATTTGCAAGATCTTGGGGAAAACCCTCATCTTTTGCCAAACTTACTCATCAATTTTCAGTCTTTCCTTCTCCAATAGTACCATTAAATTGCAAGCAAACATCCACACTTCTCTACAAAAATTAAACCAATCAGTCATTGTATGGGTCGCCACATCCATTTCATTCATGACACATCTAATTGGCGTTTCATTCACCCAGTACCACGTAATCAAACGAATCTTACACATGCAATTTGCTGTTTTCAAACCATGTTCCCTTTCGCACCGATCGCTTTCGCTTATGTCCATCCTTTCTACACAACCATTCGTACCTATCGGCCGCATCCTTTCTGTCTTTCAAGGCCATTTCACTCCCACAAATTTCAAAACACTAACCTATCAGAATGCAGTACATCACAATTTCGTTTAAAAAAAATGGACTTCGTAAAAACGACCTTTTGCATAGGGTTGCCATAGAGCTGGATCAAAACACCAAGATTACCATGTTTGGCGATAAATTGCTAGTGCCCCGGATTCGACATTTCCACCCTTGCCTTTTATTATAATGTTTTTATATTTACATCGGTTTTATTTCTTTTTATCTTGCATTTGGCACAGCTTGTCCACTTTTGGACCTTGCGCCATAAAATCCTAATTACCAATCAACCCACCATATACAGAGCAGAACCTTTTGATGCAATCCTGGCTTTTCTGTGGGAATAGGCTTCGGGTGAGATGTCGAATCCGAGACCGTGGCGATTTATCGCCAAACATGGTAACCTTGTTGTTTTGATTAAGCTTTATGGCAACCCTATGCAAAAGGTGTTTCGCGTAGGAAAGTCAACGTTTTGTTTTTTTAATGAACATACTGGCTTAGGACGCCATCTTGATTTGGCAACAAAAATTGCTTGGCGACAAACATGTCTCGGATTCTACATCTTTACCTAGGCTTCTCTTTTCTGCTGAACCGTTGTCTTTTTTGTGTGACATTAGGATAAAGGATCCACTTTTCCATCACCAGTCACAATTCGCCTTAAAAAGGCTCTACTTTGCTTCGGATTGAAGTACAATATGATACTTTGTTCTGACAGTTTTGAGCTGAGAGTTCATGTGGGTACCCATAAACCAACACAGCAAGACTTGCCTATTCATTTCAAATGTTCCATTGCTGTTGATTCGGTTTTATCCCCCTGTGGATTTTTGATCATACTCTAAAGATTGGAACAAATAAATATCATTACCTATTTTTGCAATAAGTCTTACACTTGGCATCGCTTCATCAGTATTATACGATTGTATCTCCATTGCTTCTTGATTGGTGCAACGGTGCATTACGTTGGTAATTCTAAACATGATTTAGATGTAGACTGTTCAGTTTCTAATGTAACATCTGAAACATGGAAGACGACATGTTGTCTTCCTCTGTTGAAGATGTACCATTATTTTCAATTTGTTCAGGTTCTGATTTAATATCACATTCTGTTTGATCTTCAATTTCTGATTTAACATCACAAGTGCTTTCGGAAGACAATGATGATGACACTAAAGAGTTTTCCTGAGACTCGGTATAAAATTTCTTTCTTTGCCAAAGAAAGAATTCTTTTAGTAGGGAAAAAGTAAATAAATTGTTAGCACTATCTTGTAAAGTAAGTCTTGATTGCACATAGAAATGAGGAGCTGATTTTAATCGAAACCAAACATCAGGATTCCTTGGCATTACTCCTACATTCAGTGAAATAATTTCCATCCTCGACGTGCTGTAAAGTATACTCCGCTTCCAAGTTAGCTTTGGAAGCGGTTCGAAATAGATGGTTTGTTGACTTGTAAACACAGCAGTAGCTGGTGGAAAAGAAAACGGTTTCCATAAATGAGTTGGCACAATGTCTTTGAGTCTAAGAGTCACAGACTTATACAAAGCTTGAACAGTAAGGTATCCCATATATTTAGCAACTTCTTTGGATTTCCAGTATAAATTTCCATCGGCTCCAACAAGATGAACACAAGCACCTGGATGCAACGAAAGTTTAAAGAACATACTGGAAACGATCTGAGTTAGGGTCGGGTTGAAAACTGCTTTTATAGCAAGTGTTTTATACGTCATTGATCACGTGATCAATGACGTTCTTTCATACGAATGGCTGTTACTGATTACATGACGTTCTTTTCATACGAATGGCTGTTACTCATCACATGACGTATAATTATATTTACATGTGTACATACCCTCTCCTTAATTCAATCTGATGTGTCATAGTACATACTGTTTATTTCACACAAATAATGAGACATATATTTTCTTTTACCAATTTTATTTCTCCAAGCACAATAGGCTTTATAAAAAAAAACCTAACCAATTTTTCTTAATTAGAATAAATTAAAAAAATTATCTAAATTGTATTCCTCTCTTTGGTTTTCTTCAGTGAAAAAAGAATTATTAAAATTAAAACAATCAATCCAACTACGAGAGTGATTTTGTAAAGTCGAGGTTTCCTCGCGTGTTCTTTCAAGACTTGAATTTTGAATCTTACGATGATAACCTAATAAAAACTGTTCTTGGTCAGTGAGACGTTTGCCACAATATGGTTGATAACGTACCTGGCTTTTAAGACAACTCTCATGAAAAGTGTTAAACAATTCGTTAATGAGTAATGCGTCTGTAAAGATATACATTCATTACAAACAATTTTCTCACCAGTTAAATTTTCCTTATTGGTTAAATTTTCATCACTGGTATTTTCCTCTTCAATTAAATATTCTTCAGGGTATATTAAACGTGGACCAGAAAATCCTGTAGTAGATTTATTCTTAAACGATCGGCAGAATGGACACGTAGGTTTCTTTTTTATTATCCACTGTTGAAGTTGTCTTTTATGAAAGTTGTGTGCACAATCACGTACTATATCACCAAGTGAATTAATAGTAACAGGATCTAACAAACAAACTGATTCTCCCTGGATAACTTTTTTAGCATGTAAAAGACTCAAAACTCCATTACACTCCGGACAATAAGTAAAAGATGACATGATGCTTCTTTGAAATAGGTGGTGAAGGTTTCAATAAAGCGATCACAATGAAGGAATTATTGTGCTCTCGAGGGTTTATATACAGTTTATGGAATCGAAAATCACACTGATTGGTTTAACTAGTTTCTGACATTAAAGAATTTGATTAACTTTCCCTATATAGCAACGGACATATACCAAAGGAGCCAATTTGGAAACTTAAAGCACCCCAGTGCCATAACGTCAATATTAAAACCTTGAAGATTATGCAGAACTACTCTTAGAGTATTACAATTTACACTTTACAATCATGAATCAGGATTTAAACCAATCTGGGAACTTCAGATCAGATAAAATTAAACTAAAAAGTAGTGTGCTCGAATCCGAGCCTTTCGTAGACTAATTTTTTATGAAATAGTCTTTTTAAATTTATTGCAAACGATCCTCAGTAGATCATTTATATGCTATGGCCTGCATCAATCAAATAGTTTGAACCAACTCTAAGTGCAAATATCTTAAAAGACATGTTCGAGCCCAAGCCCACAATTATAATCCATCCATTAGATTGATTGTTAATGCTAAATAATAGACTATGACATGACCTACACAAACTTAATACCCCAAACGGTATACATGTGAGGTTTGAATTTAAATGTATCAATTTTGACATAACAGGTTACTCCTTATTTGGCTATTAGTCACTTGGATCCTTTAATAATTGCTCAAGTATTGCAGACATTATTTTAATTAGTCCTTTGAGACTTTTTTGATTTGTGCATAATAACTTTTTCCTTGCGTTTTGATATTCTTTTGGGAAATATTTGCTTCTAATACCATCCTATTGTGGGCATTTGTAGATAATGTGATTAACTGTTTCTTCCAAATCTCCACATTGGCAATTCTGGTCTTCCGAAAAATCTGTTCTGATATGATCCAGACTCTATGGTCTGTAATTAACTGGTTTAAGAAAAATGAGCCTGAGATCCTTGTTATTGACACTTTGGGATAATATTCGTATACTAAACGGCCTTTTTGGGAGTTTTCCCACCTATGTTGCCATTCGTGCAATTGTTCCTTTCTTATCAGTTTCTTAATGTTATTTTTATAGATCTTTTCGTGTGTTCTTACGTTTATAATTTCAGCAGCTGTGGCTAATTTTGCCAGATGGTCGGCTCTTTCATTACCTTCATGGCCAGCGTGAGCTTTAATCCAAAATAATTGTATGTTTCCTATGTACTCTTTTATCTGTTGCCTTAGATTTTTTATTTCAGAATTTATGTTGGCGACTTGGATTGCAGATCAGTTCTAATGGCCTAGAATCGATATTCTTTTTGCATCCTGAAAGTTATTTTCTATAATGTATTTTACCGAGCGTACAATAGCGATTAGTTCTGCTTCGTAGACCGTTGCATGGTCACTAAGTCTGGTTATTTCATAATATATCTCTATTGTCCATGTATACTACCAAGCTTGAGCTGACTTTATTATTCATCTTGGAGCCGTCTGTAAAAATACATATACCCTGGATATTAAATTCTAAGGCATCGTATGTTTTCCATGGTATTTTTATTTGATCCCACGGTGGGGTAAAGTCCATATTCTGTAATTAAGCATCGCCAGGAGTAAAATTATTTTCTTCTATGGTTATTAGTTTTTCGGTTTTAAAGAGTTTGATGTCACCTTTAATCTTTATATCCATGGGCATACAGTCCGCTAGAATATGCAGTCCATCTGTCGGAAAAGTGTTATAACATTTAGTGATTATCTCGGAAACTCCCTCCAATGGGAAGCTGGGTGCGTTGTCGTTTTGGGGCGGGTCCATTATTGCTTTGATTTTGGAAGTTCCTTTGTGGTCTTGATGGGATGTTCTGAGCTACGATTTTTGCGTACGAGACTCCAGTTTGCTGTTGTCGGGGGGATGATTGGTTTTTGAATCTTGATATTTTTCCGTGGAAATTTCTTACATCCCTTCCAAGAGGCGATGTGTCCCGTTTCTTGTCAGTTGATGCAGGTGGGGTTCTCGGGTCTTTGGTGTTGTTCACCACATCTCAGTGACCGAATCCATTGCATTTATAGCATTATTCTTGCAAAAGCAAGTTACAATTTAAAAAAGTTTAGGGGGACAGGAGAGAGTCGAGGTAGAAGGAAAAAATTTTAAGTTTAACAGATAGACCTGTGGGATAATTAGGGGTCCAGTCGAGTCAACTCAAGCCTAAAGGTGTCATATAACGTGGTCATAAGTGTGACTTGGAAATATTAAGTTGTTGGGGTGGAATTAATGGAATTGGAGTCGTAAACATCAGGGTCCAAACGAAATACTCCACAGCGACGTTTGGATCTCAGTGGAAAGGTCTGCAGTTGTTGCAGAAAAACTCTGGGTCTTTTTTGTGAGCTTGAGACCGCTGGGTCGTACGGTGGTAATGCCTGAAGTGCTTTGTTTGGCACCTGAGGTAATTTTTGGAAGAATGTAAACGAAATGTGCTGTAGGAATTCAGCAATGTGCTTAATTTTGGTATACGAATGTATGACTTCATTCCGGACATAATAAGGGGCTCCAGTGATTATCCGCAATGTGCGGATCGGAAAGGACTGCAGTTTTTTCATATTTTGGGTACTAGTTGATGCCCATATTTGGGAACCGTAAGTAAGGGTAGGCATAATAATGGCTTTGTAGAGGAGAAGCTTATTGTGAAGGGAGAGCCTGCTCCTTCGAGCTAAGAAATATTTGTCGGGATAGGTAGCGTGGAGACCCGAGCTTAGTCGTCTGAACTTACACCTTGGACCGATCGCCCAACGGAATTGCCATATATTTCCGTTTCCACGGAAATACTTAAAAATATTTATCCATTATGTTGAATCCAGAGTGGAGAAAGAAAATCAACTGCCAATTTTAAGACGTCCACATTTATTTTAACATTAATATAATATATGTGTGTATTTACAAGGGATAGGAGACAAAGATTAGCAGTCTAGCTCATCGCATCACACATTGCGATCTCCCCGTTCAAGCGAGTTTTCCCTTCCCTCTCTCTCCAAAAAGAAAACAAAAAATCGCTTGCGAGCAGTCGTGATGTCTCTCCCCCGTGCATTTGTCAACAAGATCCTTTTCGACGGGGGAAGATGGCACCTCCCCTTTCCGGTCATGAATTCTTCAGCCAGGCTCTTGGCCTCCATTGGGGCGATACCGTTTGCACATCCTCACAATATTGATCCTATCAATAGCAGCGTTTTGCGTCGCGCGAGTAATGTGCTCATTCCAGAGTAATTTTGGGTCAAGGACTAATCCTAAGTAACGGTACCTGCGAACTCAGTACACAGGTGTGCCAAATAATGAAAGAGGAGGATGTCCATATAGTTTGGGTTGTTTAATGGGTAGTATCGAAAAATCTTCGGTATTTCTGATGTTTTGCCTTCCTCGAGAATAGCATGCAGGCACATTTGGAAGCATTAATTTTGATGCGCCATTCTGAGAGCCAGATCATTGCAAATATGCGCCTATCATTTTAATGAAAAATCTAACTTGCAAATATTCATGCTGGCTAAATAATTTGGAATTGAGACGTACTGGTGCGCCAACTCATAGAATGATACAGAACAACCATGTCTCCTAGGGGCGCTGCCTTTGCTGGAAGGACTTTTAACCCCGACCTGCATTCGCATTACGTGGAAGGAAACCAGCAAACTCTTCCATGGTCGGGTGAGCAGGGACACTAGGTATGCTCTCGGTGGAACCCTCACCGACGCGCCAATCAAAGTTTGGAAGACGCCGCCCACTTCTCCCATGTACCGAGGGGCGGGCGAGACCCATAAAGCATGGTCCAAGGTGCCGCTTTACTCGGATTTACTAGGACGTGGTGCAGGTTATCTTCAACTACAGGCACGACTAGTCCTCCAAACGGTCCTGCGAAATCCTCTTCAGAAAAGACGGCTGGATCAAAGGAAAATTCCTGTTTTCTTAAACACAGACACAGCTTTCTGTCCATTGGCCACTTTTATGTAAGCTGAACAGAACAAAGCAGCAAGATCACAGTGGGTGATTTTTTGAAGCTGATTTGTTTTCATGAACGCATCGCATTCTTTGTTGAACGCAATTTTTAGTGGGCCATAGAATGAAACTTTTAATGGCTGGAGACGGCGAGAAGTGTGGGTTGGTATGGAGAGCATCACAATTCCATTGCTCGTACAGAAATTGTACGCTGGTAATGAAATATAACTTGTGTGGTTATCACATATTAACAGGACAGGATCGTTCACAGTTGGTTTGACGTTCTTTGCGAAGTGTTCTAAATATTCCAAAAATACTTCCTCATTTATCCAGCCATTCTTTGTGCAGCGGGTGGGGCCCCCCTTTTGCAGAAGAGATGACATTCGCATGCGTGGAAAAATGAATGGAGGAACATATCCACCTGCAGCATTCATGGTTCAAGCTACTGTCACATTCCTTGCTCTCTCCCAACCCGTTGCAGCCCCAACTTGTTCAACTTGTTTTCGGCAAAAAATTTTTCCAGGTTTCTGCACTGTAGAAATTCTTATTTCGTCGGTGTTGAACACTTTCGAAGTATCAAATTTGTATTTGTCATATAAGAGTACACTCAAATTTTGTAATATACCCAAAATTGTATTCTTTTACATCTACAGTGACATTCAATTCAAGTCGCTTCTTCGATACAAACACTTCTTTAGGGTTCTCCAGCTACAGCTGTGCAAACTCTCGTTGTTTTGAGTCTTGGAAGAGAGAAGTACACCTTGACAAAATTTCATCAGAGGCAAGTCGTTGATATACAGGTAAAATCTTTTCTACGACTTCTGGCAGTAGGTGTCTTCATAGACTTGTGGCTTTTGACCCTGAGAAACAGCTCTTTGAAAAAAACACCATGACTCCTTTCCTGTGGGACATTTTCTGTACTGAGGTTTCTCATCTGTTGACATAGTGGTGAAGCGTAGCGAAAATCGACGTCTTGATTTGTTTTGTATCTGGTGCATTGTCCTTGATTGCCTTCCTATAGTAGTTCTGCAACTTCAATATAGTCGACTGCTTCAAACTGCCTGCTTTCCTGCCCCCTAATGTAACTTTCTGCACTCTCCATTCTCTTAACCTTGTTGCGTAAAGCAATGCCAAGTCTTTTTGCAACACGGTTGATGCACTCTTTTGCAATTACCACAGATGAACCATAAACTTTCAAATCATTCAGGTGATGGAATGTTTTCGAATCTCCATCACAAAGAACTGATGTGTAGCCAAAGAAGAAACTGATCTTGACCACATAATAGCAGCAGCGTGGCACTCCATGCTGCCAGACGATCCCTTAAAATTCTGTTTACAATTATCTTTGTGACCATCATACCACATTTTGTATTCGGCTGAGTTAGATCCCAGGTCACGATCAGAGACAACACATTCTTGACAATATTTTGACAGCACGTCGAAGTCGACAACAAGGCCAGTCAGCATGTCAATCACGCAACCAACTCCCAGATTAAAAGTGGCCACGTTTCTGCCATGAACCATCATATGAGATACTTATATCAAGCAAGTTTTGGTTTTGCTTAGGTTTAGACTTCATATGAGCATTTCTAACTGTTTGCAACAAACAGTTAAACAAAGCATTTCGCATTTAACTTTTTCATTCTGTGCTCAAATGCTATTCATGCACCGAGCAAGTCTTCTTATCCATTGATGGGGTACCAAGTACTATAAAAGAAGTCTAAGGCTGCATGACCTCTTCCAATTGCCAAAAATGATTCAACTAACTTATTCAAATGAAATGTCTTGTTAGTTTGTTGACGTTCACTGGTGAACACGGAGCCAAGATCCTTTCCACATGTTTGACACAACAGTCCAATTTTTGTAGAAAACCCCAGAGAAAAGCCTTGAGAAACAATGCAATTTCTTGACATTCAGAGCAGGGAATATTTCTCAACAATGAAGACCACACAGATTTGCACATGAAAATGTAATCATTCTCTGCAGGAACTCGTGTGGTAACTTGCAAGACATTTTCAGTAGATTCAGAAACAGTTTAGGTTGATTCCAAATCTTTACGAATACTGTAATGCACTTCGACTACTACTACTAGTTGGGGGCGCAGCCCCCTCTACCCCGACATGTGCCATTATAGATTGTCAGGAGCGGCCCCGAAAGTAACGGTTGGTGGTCTCAGAGCAAGGACGAAACCCGTTAGTCAATAGGTATTAAAGACAGTCATCAAATACTTTTATAATTCAATCTTAAATTTCACACTTTCAAAGCAATTTGAATTAATGATATCATCAACTAATTTATTTTTTAAATAAGGACCTATCCCATCAAATATAAAATAAGATATCTTGTTTCGACTACAGCTTAATTTTTTACAATTTGCGAGTCTGGAAACATACGAGGAAATAATTCATTAGCACTTTCACAGAAACTATGGTATATCGTGTTTTGCAACAGTAATAGCAAACAAGGTTTCAGATTTAGTGACCAAATCAGCATGAGAACAAGCTGGAGGATATCCTTTTTCAAAAGTAAGGCATAACTGGGAAGATACCTTTAGTTTCCCATTTTATCTCTTGTAAGAAATTTTTTTTTATGTTTGTCAGCACTTGCATGCCTTTTTACTGCCGATACGCCATGATGCTTGCAATTTATCACAATTTTGCAAAATGTGCAGATAGCTTCTTCTGACTTCTCACACACACACAGGCAAACACTAAATAGATATATCTCCATTGCAATCTGTTTCTGATAGGACATTTGGGTTAAATTTGCTACTTCTCCCTGAAAAGTATAAATAAAAGTTATTAAATTTTTATATAGTTCAAAAATTAAGTCAAAATAATTATTTATTTGTCATCATAGATTTTAAAACTTCATAAACAAGGGCAGATCCATAGAGCAGAGATAAAGATAGAGAGCGCTTCCCCATTCCAGATGGTCGAAAAAGCTGTTCCAGAGTAACTTCACGTTTTAGCCCACGGTTAAACCAGATTTGGCTTCATATCACCATGTAATGTAAACAATCTTGGCGATACCTTCACCTTTTTGAACCAAATAAGCAGAAGAATAAACGAATTGTACTAATTTTGTTACAAATACTGCCTTCGTGATTAAACAGATAATTTCGACTTGAAGTACTCGAGGTACCGATTTTGAATCATTATTTAATAAAAGTAATTTTTTAGCATACCAATTTTTGCTACTTTGCTGACTTAAAATGTTTCCAAAATAACAGGTTTTGATTTTAAAACTTGTAAATCGTAGCCACCACCAGAAAGAAAACATAATTAGATTTCGAACCAGATTTTATTTTTCAAATATAATATTTTCACTGAATAAATTTTACGGCTTTTGGAATAAGCATTTTGTCAATATATATATATATACAGGGAGACCATTGATTTTTAAAAATGACTCGGATAAATAACTTAAAATGAACAAAATATTGTATACACTAACAGAGCAATTCTATGAAACATGGGACATCCAATCGAAAATATTTTCAGAAATTTTATTAGTTTTATTTAGTTTTTCTAGACAGTTTAAAGTACAGAGAAGCAAAGAACGCAGATAAAAATTACAGAAGGAAATTATGACTAAAATATACTGTCTTAATATGAAAAAATACCAAAGAAAAACCAATGAAAATGCCACTAGTTGTACAGTAATAAAATTTAAATAAATGAATTACTGACATTTTGGAAGAAAAAGTTAATAAATTGATGAAAAATATATTTGATTATACATTTAGTTTACATGAATTATACAAATGAATCAGTGACCTTTATATAAAGTTAATTTATTATTTATGCTTCTTTATTTTTTGGAGGTCTTCGTTGTAAACTTTAGCAATATGATGTAATCTTATTTTAAAATATTCATTCCTACATTTACTAAATCTACACATTTACTGCATAGTCTAATACTATAAGTAGTAAAAATTAATTTTTGATTTCGATGGCGTAGGAAACATTTCTTGCAAGATGTGGGCCTTGCGAAAGTAATGCGACATCATTTTAAGCATGTTTTGCATCAATGTAACACAAATTTTAATTAGATTAGACGGCTAATTCAAATTAAACAAATACTCGTACTTTAAACGATCATTCAAGCAAAACTAATGAAATTTCTAAAAAGGTATCCATCAGCTCCTATTCTAAAAAGTTGATGCAATCGAATGAGACCATCTGCGTTACTTCAAAAATAAAAAAATTCCTTAAAAAATAATTGCTTTTAAGTTTTTAAATTTAACGCAAAAGTACATGTGTATTGCTTCCAATTAAAATGAAACAATCTCTGCAAATCAAAATTCAAATAAACAGCTATCCGGAGCTATCACTCACTTGTAATCTATTAACAATATTAATCTTAAATAAATGAACTGCACAAATCTGCCATACAAGAAACTACCAACAATTTTCTAAACACGCGATATTTGATTACTCTAGCGGAAGGCGCCAAGATTCGCCAACTTGCATTTTTGCGTTTAACCGTAAAACATTCGATTTTTTCGCAAAATGCATAATTTTAATGACTCCAAAACATTTTCTATCAGGTTACAGATATTCAAATTGTTCTCACGACATCAAATAATGAAAAAAAGTGTTCACAATAACGAATAAACATTGATTTTACTATGATGTGATGCAACGCTACTCTTTTAAAAATGCTTTAAATACTAAAAAAAGCAGATAAGTAAATAATAACATATCTGTGAAATGAGTAAGGTGATCCTTTAGTTCCTCTTTCCTTGCAATTGTATGCACAACAATATGCAACCATTTTTTTTCAATAGAAGTGCAGCCTTCAACGTGTCAATTTGACGTCCCAATGCTAAATCCCATAGAGAGTGTTCTCCGTGTCCAAGAAACGTCCGCACGTCCGCTGATTTTATCGTAGAACCGGATTGCAACCCCAAAGCGCTCTCTATCCTTATCTCTCTAAGGGCAGATCCTTGGGGGGGGGGGAGAATTATGGAGAAAATCTATGCCAGAAAGTTTTTCAGTGGGGAGAGAGCAAACTTGAAAGTCTCAGAAGACAAATTACTTTACAAATAAAACATTTCCACAAATAAAAAAATTATATGTGGATTTCCCAGGGGGGCAAGTGCCCCCACCCCTCTTGCCCTATGCTGGCGAAGCTCTTTGAACCCCAGTCTATATTATCATTTGTGGAATTTGCATCCTCTAAATCAATCTTTTTTCAATGAAAACGTTCAAGTAGATCGTGACTAGCGCATTCTCGTACATAAGGGGGGGGCACACTCCATCGGCTTCGTCAGAAATGTTTCCAGGGGGGGGGCAAACTTTAAACAGTCTAAGAAAAATTACATTACGAATACAAAATTTTCACAAATAAAAAATTAGATGTGGATTTTCAAGGGGGTGCATGTGCCCCCCTCATGGCCTTAGTCAGTTTATGTGCCCCAACCGTTCCAAAAGCCTATTTTCAAAATCTGCAGATTTGTAACTGACATTTAATATTGAGGGCGGTTATTTGATATTAGAGCAACGTATTACTCAAAAATAAAATAGGCCCGTCGATTTCGGTAGATGCAGTACGGAGTTGGGGCAGAGTATTTTTAAATGCTCAGGTTAATATCGCAGGTTCGATACCCGTGTCGCGAGAGACTCAACACAGCCAAAAGGGTGTCTGTTCATGAATTTTGGTTTGCATCGATACGGGGGACCGACGAATTTGGAATTGGTAATTCCCCATTTTCTCCTGTTGACACATTTGCATACGAGAATTGTGGATTGACACCAGCAAGTTGGGTGACAGAGTTCATCGGAATTCTGGCTTGCTTCGCCAGTGGGGTCTGTTTTTGTGCAGTAGGGGGTGGGTTCCTTAAAGGTGCCGGGTTTACGTGCACCAGATGAGGGGAATCGCGGGCAATTCCTATAATTAGCACTATGCTCCACCACTGTTCGCGCACTTAGCAGCATTTCGAAGGTATTGGGGCAGTTTTTCGCCGAATGTGGTCCAGCGCACTTCACGCATTTCTGCGGAAGTGTGCAGCACTCTGATGAGTGGTGAAAGCCCTGACAGTTTAAGCATTGTGATGGGCCTTTCTTGCCTCTAACGCTCAACGGAAATTTTGGTGCCGAGAAGGGAAGTAATTGAATAGATCTCGTCTATTCGGAGACTGGTTGCAATTTGGAGGTAATATAGTGGCATAGCCTTTTTGGTGCCAGTACGGGTGAGGCGATTAATCCTATGTACAGAGAAGCCCAGATCTTCGATCTTGGACTTAATCTGCGAAATATCCGTAGCAACTGGGAGGACACGAATCACGACTTTTGTCGGTAGGTCTTTTTTAAGGCCATGGCCTTTAAATTACACGCCTTGTTGCAGCATCCATTTGCTGGCTAGGCGGTATTCTTAAGGTTTCACAGTTACTCTAAAGTTACTCCCCTTGAGTTCAGACTCAATTGATGGGGCAATGCGTCTGTGGAAGGACAAAAGAAGCCGCCAGTCAGCGTAGTAGAATGAAAAAGGGGTGTATGCGCGGTGAACGCGGTGGGGTGGACGATGAACTCGGCTAAAGATGTCGAATCCGGGGCATGTATTTCGCCAAATCAAGATGGCGGCCATCTTGACGATTCGATTTGTTATCATCGCAAGTGAAAATGAAGAATGCACAAATAAACAATGTGAAAAGTAAAGAAAAATGAAACTTAGGTGTAATTTAATCCTGTTCCTCTGGGTTGAAATTCCGAAGAATTACGGCAACAAATGCCAAGAACATCCGCTGGATTTCCGTTCTCATATGTTGCCGCGACCATATATACTCGGCAAGGTAACTGTTGAATTGGTCTTTAACTGTGCTCGTTCCCTTAAGGGATCGTTTGACGGCACCCCACGTCTCCTCAATCGCGTTGGTATGGGCTCCTGTAGCCGGGTCCTTAAAGTGCTCACTATGGTTGACCGTCTCAAATGCTCGAATCGATAACCTTTGAAATCTTTGTCCTTCGGGTTATCAATACCAGCATAAGACTTCCAACAGTCAGACACTATGGTAGTTTCCGGCAAAATCCTTTCACGAATAATCTCAGACCAACACAGCCTTACTCCTATCATTCACTACAACCATAAAACATTTGTCCGTACCCCTTTCAATTCCACCAAACACCCATTTACCCTCCCTCGTCTACCCCTATTATACTTCCTTTTGCCAAACTTACTCATCAATTTCCAGTCTTTCCTTCTCCAATCTTACCATTAAATTTCAAGCAAGCATCCAAACACACTTCTCTAAAAATTATACCAATCAGTCGTATGGGTCGCCACATCCATTTCATTCATAACACACTTAATTGGCGTTTCATTCACCCAGTACCACGTAATCAAAAGAATGTTACACATATGTAATTTACTATTCTCAAACCATGTTCCCTTTCGCACCGATCGCTTTCGCTTATATCCATCCTTTCTACACAACCATTCGTACCTATCGCCCGCATCCTTTCCGTCTTTCAAAGCCATTTCACTCCCACATTCTGGCACCATTCAAGCACTCCGGATTCGCTAAAGATTCATCATACATTTTTCCGAAAAAACCCCGCATTTATACGTCCCGTCAAACCATCCATTGCCATACCTAATCAAGGGTAAGTGAGCGGCTAATAAATCTATCACGAATGATGAGATGCACTTGGAAGATGGGAAGCGATGTCTTATCCTTAAATCTTTTGAGCTGGTTAACTTGCTCAGTTTTATAACCAAGTTCAGTAAGTTCCGATCTAATTTCCTTATATGGAGTACATGTGGGAAGACCCTTGATAACGATCTTAATGTGCCCGTTCATTGTTTTTCGATCTATAGTAATAGTCTATCTTGTTCTCATCCAGGTAATTGGTAATTATACGGTGTTCTGAACTGCTAGTGGGGCAAATATTGAGCATTTCCCCTGAGTCTACCCTGGACTTTGAGGTCCAGCTATGCGCTTAATGCTCTTGAGTAGTCTTATAGTTGTCTGTTAGGTTTACTATTATGGGCGGGATTTTGGTCAAGATCTGAAATTCCTCAACTGCGTCGTCGATATCCTGTATTGAAACATTAGAAGTAGGTTTCTTGGATTTTGAAGTAGAATTAGGTAGTTGCCGTTTAACGGCTTGACGTTTAAGAACTGGTGTCATCTTAGCATCAATGAGACGAGTAACCAAATCTGACTCACTTCGTAGGCGATCCAACAGGTCGTTGTAGGTGGCAAAGTTTTTCTTGTTGACGGACATCTCTTCCGGAATCTGACTGGTGTTCAGGATTTGGCCAAGCATGTGGATGAACGCAGCTGTTATGTTCGTGTCCTCAATAATCCGGGCATTACGCGATTTTAATTCTTCATAATTCATTCACGCAAATTCTGGGGTATTGCACTCCATACTAGTTTCGGTTGACTGCATTGAAGCAATGTTTAGCAGGGAATGCTGCGATTAAAAAACCAGTGGCAGGAAAGACAGCCCTGAAAAGGGCTCATGTCAAAAACTGCTGAATGCGAGTGTAACGACCGTTCTCTACAGAGGTAGAGAACTAAAATGAATAGAATTCAATAGAATTGCGACTCATCCTGATTCGAGGGTGTTTTTTTTATTTATAGTATTTGGGGTTTCGTTTTTGTCGGCCAATCGAAAGCCAGCAGGACCTTCGTTTTCAGGACGGGGCTTAGTTGCACGTTTCGCGGCTTGTGCATAGCTGAAGTTTGGGGATGCATGAGAGTGATTGATTTGGGTATTTTCTGATAGATTGTTGGAGGATGGGTCTTTTAGCTGGAAAGTTGAGGCAGCTTCTCCAAGAGGCAACATGCTCTTGTTGGTGTCAGTTTATGCAAGTTGGGTTGTCAGATCTAACGTGAGTGCATTCGGATGTGCGATGTTTTCCGCATCTAAGGCAATTATTGGAGCTATGGCCGAAGTTACAGTTGTAACACTGGACTGGTCCTGAGACCCTGTGGAATGGCTCTACAGAAATAGTTATGTGCTGAGCTTCTTGGAGGCCGTAAATTTTTGCTGACTTTAGTTCTTGGTTGCGTTCATTGGACAACCTTTCTAACAGGGTAGTTTTCTTTTAATTCGTTGGCAATATCTTCTATTGAGGTGTCCTTTGGGAGTCCTTTAAGGACAACTTTAACAGGTTTTTCAAATGAGGGGGTGATGATATTGTCGCGTAGATTTATCGTAGGTTGGCAGACTAACCTGTCTAGGTGTATCCACTAAAGGCGAGTGAGAACAAAGATTGCTGATCTAAACTCGAGACTTTATTGAAATCACTTGAACTGAGTGCTACATCCGCTTTTATATATTTGACGAAACTCGAACATTCCAGACTTGGAAAGTTCTAGAAATTTACATATTACAGAACATAACACAGAATTGGAATTATAAAAACCAAATCTTCTCGATACACAATTGAAATTATAAAACCAAATCGTCTCGACACAGAATTGGAATTATAAAAACCAAATCATCTCGACATTTTTCTTTGTCACAAGTACGACTGGAAATGACCATGGACTGTCTGATGGCGGTATCACTTTTCCTTTTAGCATCCGTTGTACTTTGCCTTCAATCACGTCACGGGATCAGATTTACTGTACGGTCACCCTTGGCGACTTTTTAAAAATCTCGCCAAAATGGCGACTTCTTGCACGAGCGAGATCTAAAGAAAACAGCGTAGTGAAAAATGTTGCCTGTGCAAAAAATGGCGGCCAAATCGCCGAAATCGTTAATAATGAACAATAAACATACCTCTCCCATTTGCCGCTACCGCTCGCCCCCTTCACTACCTCCCTCCGCCTCTACTTCGCTGACGATGCTGCGGCTGCCGGCTCCTTGAGGAGGGTAAATGCGGATGACTGAATCAATGAAAGCCATGAATTTGTTGCACATGTTCTTATTTTTTTTCCGCCACACATATTCCGCTAAATAGTCTAATTAACTTTTGGCTTTGCTCGCCGGTATACCTCGTTTAACTGCTCCCCACGTTCCTTCTATGGTATTAGTGTGGTCACCTGTATCCGGGTCCTTGAAATTTAGACTATGATTCACCTTCAGATGCACGAAGCCTTCATTAGAAAGGCAATCGTAGCTCTTCCAGCAGTCTGAAATTATTGTCGAACCCGGAAGAATATACTCATTAATAACACTCAACAAAGAATCAGTCGTCCTATCATCCATAACTTTCATAAAACATTTACCCGTCCCGCGCTCAACTCCCCCAAAGACCCATTTACCTTCCACACGTTTTCCCCGATTAAATTTACGTTTACCAAATTTACTCTCATCTATCTCAACAGTCACGCCGCTTCCACCCACTTTCATACTACTTTCAATCATCTCTACCACACAAACCTCACGGCAATAGGAACGATAATCACACATAGTCTTAGAAGAACATTTACTCTCTTTCATATTAAAATCAACCTTATTATGACTCACCCACAAACAAACCTGAACTAAAATATCATTCATTGTCATTCGACTCAATTCTAAAAAGGAACCCTTTCTCACACTCCTTTTAACGTCATGCATTTGTTCTTTCACCTTAGATTTACACCTCCCCTCATAACCATCACTTATATCGTGCCTTTCAACCAATTTCATATTCTTACCACACTTAGAGCACTCATATCTATCCGCAATCAAACCCGCTTTCATACAAAATTCAAACGTTTCCTTCCCTTTATCCAAGCCATACAAATACCTTAAATTAACATTATCATCATACCACATAACATCATTCTCACCAAACATTCTCGCACTTACCTCAGACATTCCCCATGCAGCAGCCATCACAAAAATTTCACGAAAAGAACACGGGAGGTGAAGACTAAAAAAGCACACGTGCAACGCGGTCGAACGAAAATTAAATAATGGCGGCTACATTCTGTTGTCCAATAGGGTTGCTGCAATTCCTTGTCGGGTCGGATGGGGGTTGCCATATAAAAAAAATTTATCGCCAATGTGGAAAAAATCGCGCCAAGGGTGGCCGTACAGTAAATTTTTACCCAATCACGTTTCTCAGTGGCTGATATACGGTAAGGTCTCTGCTTGATTGGGGCGCTGTCACCTGTATCGATCTTATGTTTCACAGCATTGCATCTGGATTTCTTCGATTTTCTGTTAAAGTCAAAAATGTGACTAAATTCTTCCAGCAGATTCAATAACTCGTCTTCCTCAACAGTAGTCAGCTCAGTATCTAAAATTTCTTTAATTGTTCTCGAGTTAATCGCCTTCTGGACTTGTGTCTCTTAGAACCTTTTCGATCTTCATCATTCAAAGAACAAATGGCGTCGTTTGCTACTGTCGTTAAGCAAGGTACGTATGTTCATCCCCTTTGGTATCAGTTGGGTTCGACGAGAGTAATTTGTTACCCATACTTTACAACAGCCATTCTCAACGTTAACAATTGAAGCTGGTAGACAGCTCTCTTTCACGCGTGAAATTTTGTTACCAATAATCATAGCTTTATCTGCCTCTGGAATTTCTGGATTAAGAGCACATATTTGCTTTGCCGAATTGGCTTCAATTAAGTAATCTGTTGCGGCAAACAAGGAGCAATCTGATTTACTTGATACTATGTTGTCTGGAAGGGGATTTCTGTAAGTTGTTCTTCATTTCCACAATCTATGACAGCATCAGTGGCGCGGAAAAAGTCCCACCAAGTATCATTTGGCAGTTTTCAGTACAGGTCCATTTTCAGAAAACATAGGAGTATTCAATTGTCCGCGTAATTCTTCAGATATGACGGAGTAATCGGCACTGAATCAACGAGGGCTTTTACATTGTCCATTCACTGATATAGGTGGTATTTTTTTAACTTGGTCGTGTACGTCGGAGGATTTTCTTCAACTGCGGCCTTACCTCCTGCACAGGTCGCCTGAGTTAGTTTTCCTCATTGGGTCGGCATGGAGAACGACTGGAGTGGCGTACAGGTGACTGTTACTGTCGGCGGTTGAAGGTTCGGTGAGGGTAAGGTGAACTGCTTCTGAAATTGGAAGAAGTGGGTTGTGCATAGTTGTCGTCAAAGCCGTGTAGGGACTCAGTGTCAATTTCTCGTCGTGGGTTGGATGTTCTGGCGGCTCTTGCATCTGCAAATATTTGTCGTCTTCCCTACAGTACCTCAGCACGTGTCCTGGGCGTCCGCAATGGTAGCAGATGGGCACATTATTGGCAGCTCTCCATAGGTCTGCCTTACGCTGTGGAACGGCGCTATTTCTGTCCTCACGTCTTGGCTGTGGCCTAACTGGAATGGAAAGTGGCGTTGGGTCTCCTGTGAGTGGTGCTAGAGCTTCCATAACTTCTCGGACCATAGATGCGACGTCCGCTGGTGATTCAGGGTCGTCGTTCATGTAGCATTGCACTTCCGGCAAGAGCTTTTGAAGCTCTTCCCTGACAATGGTACGTACCAGCGATCTTATGTCACCGATGTCTATTTCGACCAACACTACAGAGACATAAGCAGCCTCTGGAATCTTGGTCGGGCGATACGTCTTCCTCGGAGGCTTTCTATTTGACGGCAGCGTTTCACAAAAGCATCGACGGTCTCATAGTCCTGAACCAACAGGATCTGGTACAAGTTCCCTGCAATCCCCTTCATGAGATGGGCTACTTTCTCGACTTCTGGCATGGAGGGGTCAATTTTTCGGCACAGTTCGAGTACGTCTTGGATGTATGATTTAGCTGTCTCGCCGATTTGCTGTGCACGTATAAGCTACAGTCTCAGCTTGACGCTTTATGTTATCTGTTTGGCAAAACGTGTTCAGGAAATTCCTGAACGCAATCCAATCAGTGAGTGTCCTCATAGTTATTAAACGATAGTCGGGCTGTTCCGGCGAGATAGAATATGACGTTCGCCAGACACATCTGTTCGTCCCAAAGGTTATAGCTGGCGATTCGTTCAAAGTCCTTGAGTCACCTGCGAACGTCTGGTTGGTCGTCTCCAGAGAAAATGCATGGACAAGACACCGAGCAAAAGCTGGTAGGTCAGGAACGGCGATGATGACTGGAGCGGAGCTGGCAACTGGGAGCTTTTGCTCGGTGTCTTGTTCAGGCATTTTTCTCGGGCCTCTACTGATTATAGACCCACTCACCGTTAGGTTTAGAGCGTTTTGTATGGTCCAGAGGGGAAGTGACCTCCGCTGCAGCACGAAAGGGGCCCAAACCTCCCAGACCAGCATTTATTGAAACAGAAAATGTTACATTGGGAAACAAGCCCATTGATATGTAATGTCTGGAAAAGTAACAGGGAGTAGCAAATATACAGACGACAGAAAACCGGACACATCCCGGAAAAACACGAATAAAATATAGACAAACTCCGGTGGCACACCGGGATCGAACACCAATACCCCGGCAGCACACCGGTATCACATAATAGAGCATAGTAAGGTAGCAATAAAATATAAAAAATGAGATAATTTTAATAACATAATCAAAATAAATAAAACGAAAAACAATAATATTATGATAAAATAATAATAAATCATAAAAAGAATAAATATGTGTAACAAAATGAACCAGAAATAATATCTAAGAAACAAACATAATGATATATACAAAATGAATATGCAATGAAGAGAATGGTAATGAAATAAGTAGGATGAAATAGTAAATAAATAATGAATGTATGAACAATGTTTATGAATGAAATTTAAGAGTATACGTGTTTAAAAATAGAACGAAAGAAGCACGGTTAAGAATTTTAAGAATTTAAAAATTAAAATGAAGCAGAATCTAGTTCTAACTTTTTACATAAAAGAAGGGGAAACCACATGGTGATCTAAAACCTATTGAAGTTGGGTGGCAGAGGGGCCGGCCACCATCTCCGCGGCCGCCAACACGCAGGACCTGATTTTATAAATCGACTGTTTATTTTGTAAAATGTTGTTTAACCATATAGGTTTATTATCTAGAGTAGGTCGAACTATATGGTGTGCCTGCGTGATTGGACAGTCGAAGAGAAAGTGGTTGGCATCCCCCACCTTCCCACGATTACATGTGTCGTAATCTTTCACCTTAAACCTGTGGAGGTACGTAATGAACGGGCCATGTCCCGTCAAGAACCAAACCAAATGTCGGTCCATGATGAGGGTATCGAACCTAACCTTAGGCATGAATTCCTTAAGACGAAGCTCCCTTTCGGAACAGGTGTGGTGTTCTTGCCAATTAGTCGACACATGTTCTTTGATTTTCTTTTTTTAAAAGGCTTAACGGAAAGGGGACCTCAAGTCCCTCACCATGGATCGTGGCAAGCTTGGCTTGTTCGTCGGCAAGCTCGTTGCCGGCGAGCCCCGCATGTGCCCGAACCCAACTCAGTCCAAATTTGTTAGTGTGATGGCTAATATGAGATTTGATGGAGAAAAGGTATTTAGATTTATTTTTTGCGGATTTCAAGGCCTGAATTGAACTGAGACTCACTAAAAATATTGATTTTTTTTGTTGTGAAATAGACCAATCTATAGCTTTATAAATTGCTGACAACTCCGCCTGAAAGTCGGAGTTGCCAGGAGAGAGTTTATATTTAAAGATTTTAAAAATATTGTTTTTGAGGATGCACACCGAGGACCCGATACCGCCATCAATACCGGAGCCATCGGTGTACACCTCGTAGTCAGGGTTTGGGAATGGTGTCCCGAAAATCCAACCTAAGTATGGACATCGGTACACCATATCAAATAATGTTAGAGTCAAACTTATCGGGTGACAGTCCCAGTTCGGGGTCGGGCTGCCGTCTTTTGACAACGTTATATTTTTCGAATATCGATAGCAGAGTCACATGGAGTGGCGGGATAAATACCGCAAAGGGTGTTGAGGGAGTCGGTTGGGGAGGTGGCATAAGCGCCGGAAATCTTGACCAAGAACGGCCTCTGTTCTCTGGTCAAGTTTCCCCCAAATGCCGGCTCCATAGATCAAGATCTTCTCTGTGACGGTCAAATACCACACCTTCTGGAGCCGGCCTCCTCTGATTTTCCTGAGAGAACCACCGATTGTATGGCATCGAGCCAGAAGGCCCAATATGTGGTCACTCCACGTGAGCCCACCATCGATAATAAGGCCTAAATATTTGAGACTATTTGTAATTTTAACGCTATTGCCATTTATTTTAAAGATTGGGTTTCTAATTAATTTTTTATCTTTGGGAACTATTATAGACCGGCATTTGTCGATCGAGGGGCTCAATTTCATGTCCTTTAATTCGCTGCAAATAATATTAAGGGAATGATTGGTGTTAGTCTCCGGGACCCTGCGCGTCTTACCTGACGTGATTAGCGCCAGGTCGTCGGCGAACGCCTGGAGAATATTAGAATTAAAATTAAGAATACTATTAAAATAAATATTCCACAGGGTTGGTGCTAACACCGAGCCCTGTGGACAGCCACGGATTAAATTTCTTGAAATTATTTTACTATCTATTTCAAATGAAAAGGTTCTGAATTTAGATAACTACAAATAAACTGTGCAAAGGTAATATAGAAAATTTAATTGCTGGAGCCTCCCGAACTACAGCTGCCAGTCCATGTTGTCAAAAGCGGCGATGTCAAGAGTGGTCAACGCGGAGTGGCTAGCCCCTTTGAGAGATTTTAATTTGGATACAACATTGAATAAAGCGTCCTCACTGGACCGCTGCTCCCGAAAGCCGTACTGTAAATCATGCAATATATTATTTCTATGAATCCAGTAATTTAACTTGAGACAAAATGCCCGCTCTAGGATTTTTCCCAGAGTTGGCAAGAGACATATTGGCCTATAGGCGCCACAGGTGGAGGGGTCGCGACCTGGTTTTAAGAGGAAGCGAACCCCCCCCCCATTCCTGAGGCACCTAAGAAAATAAGAATAACGAAAAGATTTTTGTATTGGAATTAAAATTAACCTGGGATAACGACTGTAAATAAATTTCCAGATATTGTAATTTCCAGATATTGTAATCGACAAGGTCCGGTCCCGGAGAATTCCCTTTTTTGAGGTTGGAAAAACATGGTCCAGGTCATGGGCAGTAATATTATCAATTTCATTAGGTTCAGTTACGTTGGACAAATTAAGGGGGAGGAGTAAGACTATTATTTTCGAAAAAATGATCCATTAAAATATTAACTGTTTCCCTGTAAGAGATTGGGATTGGAGGGTAAAAATAAATCAATACTATTATTTCTATTTTTATCGAAAGTAAACTTAAAAACGGATCCATATTTTGCACCATGACCGGAACAATGTTCCCTCCATGCCGCCCTCTTTGAGGTGTTAATCAATTTCTTCAAGGTGGCCCTCCTAAAACGGTACTCCACTTCCGAGGCACGAAACTCGTCGATTGGGGAATTATGTTTTTTAGTGATTTTACTTTTTTGAAGAGAGCAGTGACCCTGTTTCTTGAAGACGCCAGTTCAATGGTCCACCAGTGAACTTGAGTTTTTAAATTAGATTTTTTTCTGGTTTTCTTGAGTGTTTTAAAAGCTATTGATTTAACAGATTTAATAAGGTTTATATAATAATTTTCGAGTTCACTGTTAGTTAAAAGTTCCAAATCTGGTTAATTTATGAAATTGACCAGGGAATCGCCCCAGGCCGAATTTCGTCCTGAGGAAAAATCCCTGGTTGTTAGTAGGCAAAGTATCATACTCCACAACCACATAGCAGTGGTCAATATCAAGTACATTCCATCCCTCTAAAAGGCCAACGACATCAGGACTGGCAAGAGTCAAATCGGGCCATCCCTTCCCAGAATGGGCAACGAAGGTAGGCTCCTTTTCGGGTATATTAACAATGTGAAGGGAATTTGCATTGCAGAGGTCAAGCACAGACCTGTCCCTGATGTCTTCATGACCGTACCCCCAAAGGGGGAACGGGCATTGAAGTCCCCCATGATGAGGAGCCTGCCTCTTCCGAAGTCGAGGTCTGACAGCTTCTCCAGCTGTTTTTGTATGTTGTCATGGGGTGGGAAGTAAATACTCCCTAACAACAAGGGGCCGGCCTGGGTCGAGACCTCCGCAATAACACAATTTAAACTAATATAACTTAAATTAGAAGAAAAATCCAAATTAAGACAAATAATAATACTAGTTTTATTTTTAGAAATAAGTTGTCGATGGCCTGGAAATGGTGCAACTGGTTTTAAATTAATTAGATAGGGATCTTAAATTAGCAAAAAGTCTATTTGGTGGTTGGCTGCAGTAGCCAACGCGAGGCTGTGGGCAGAATATGAATGGTTAGTGTTAATTTGTAAAATTTTTACTCTCCGGCTAGCCATTTACATGCCGTAGTCGATGCTTGCCTCCAGTATCGCCAATTGCCGTTTATAGTTTGGGCAGGTCCTAAACTTAACGTCATGGCCCGTATTATAGTTAGTTTTGTGCAAGGAGTTGGATTCTGTGCAATTAATGCACGTCTTACCTGACTCCTTGCACGTTTCGGTCTTGTGCTCACCTCCACAGGTGAGGCAAATAGGCTTATCAGCGTGATTACACCGGCCACGACTGTGTCCCAATCGACCACAACCGGTGCACTGACGCACGCTTTTAAATGCTTCGATCTTACAACGTCTAACGTGGCCTTAGTCCATTATGGTATGAAAAAGTTTAGACTCCAGAGAGACCACCCAATGGTTGCCCCTCCGTGTGCCAATCTTGAAATCCACCCTGACCCCGTCCTCTTCAATGAAATCGTTTAAACGTATCAACTCCGAGGGGAGATCCTCTTTCTCTATTTCATTATCTACCCCAAGAATAATTACTCTGGGGCGCATAAGCTTCGGTTTTTCAACCACGAAAATGTTTGTGATTGAATCTAGGGAACTGAGCTTATCTAGAAGATTGTCGACCTCTGATTGTGAACCCAGATCTATGGCCACTCCACCGCCCCGAACCCTTCTCAACTGAACGGTCCTGATCTTTAAATTTCTTAAGGTGTCCTGCACCTTATTTCTGTTGACCGTAAAGTCGCAATCAGTCTTAGTTTTTAGTAATAACATATGTTTAGATCCCAGTAAACTGTTTGGTTTTTTAACGTAAGGAGTATTTCTGCATGCTACCTGGGCGTAGCTCGGGGTGGTGTTCTTCCTCATTTCTCTGATTTCATTAAGCATTTCTGTGCCGCCTTCAGGGCCAACACCACGAGCTAAACCAGTCTCCCCAAGCTCACGGACAACATTCAAAGTCTCTTTTACGGTGCCGTCAAGCATGACCGTTAGACGTTCGATATGAATCTACCGTTCGGAGAGAACGCCCTCCATGCGGGCGGATTCTAATTCGTGTAATCTAGTTTTAGATTTCTCTTCCTCGATTAGATTTTTTAAATCCAAAACTTCCAATTCGAAAGCATGGACCCTCTCTCGATCGTCCTAACGGCCTCTTCCCTGATAGCTTTATTTTTTTCCCATATTTCGGATTCAAGGGAAGCAATCTTTTCCCTTAAATTTTCATTTACGTTAGTTAGGTTCCCCCTTGAAGGTTTCAACACCTATGTCGAAAACGGACTCCTCCGACAGGCCCTCTGAACTTTCAACATTCAATAGGTTTTTAATTAATTCAATAAACACTTTCATTCAATAAACACTTTAAAAACTAGTTGGGCTTCTACTTGGATCTAGTAAAGAGCCAAACTCCGGAGGGAGTCCTTGAAGATGTTGACTTCTGCGTAATTCTTCCGCCGTATTTATTTTACCCGGCGCCTCCACCAAACTGTCGCGTAGATTTATCGTAGGTAGGCAGACTAACCTGTCTAGGTGTATCCACTAAAGGCGAGTGAGAACAAAGATTGCTGACCTCAACTCGAGACTTTATTAAAATCACTTGAACTGAGAGCTACATCCGCTTTTATACATTTGACGAAACAACACGAACATTCCAGACTTGGAAAGTTCTAGAAATTTACATATTACAGAACATAAGTACATTCTTGAAGAAGCGAGAAACAAACACAAAAATCTATTTTTAGGCAACTTGCTTCTAGTGGGATCCGAACTCGTACCTTCCGCTTCGCAGTCAGATACTATACCGACTGAGTTACGATGTTCACAGTTGGAGGGAATAAGTTTCGCTACACGGGCAGAAAGCCCATCAATGAATAAGTTTCGCTACAATATACCCTGCAATTTCCCTTTCTCTGAGAAAGTTTTTTACACCTCTATGCTGGTCCGGGGTGTTCGTTACTATCTTGACGTCCTCGCCAGATAGCTTGCTTCTGATGTTTCCACCGAATTTTTCTTTTAGCGTCAAATAGTATGAGTAAGTTTTTAATAACGTTGATCATGATGGGTTCTATTTGGGTTGGTCCATTATTTATATCTGTTACTTCAGATATGGATTCGAATGAGTTTTATGGGGTTGGGGAGAGAAGTGGCATTTGTCTTAGCTGCCCTATGTCTCTTGGAGGGTTTTAGTATTGGATTGATCAGTGTTGATTTGTTCATGGCAAGCACCAAGTAATTGCTACTCACCTTCTAAAGCGGCCAGTTGAGCGATTGCTTTCTTCATTACTGTATCGATGAACCGGTATTTCTCAGGTTCTAGTTCCATCTTGTAGAGTTGGTGTGGTGACTTGAGAGCTTCAATTTCTGCCTTGACTCTGCGTGTGCGTGTCTGCAGGGTCTTGGCATAGTTGGTTTTTTCGACTGTCAAATTGCGGAGGTCATTGAGGATTGACTGGATTGAGCACATTGACTGGATTCCTCATTCATGGCATCTCATGGCGCAGCCATTAGAGGGCTTCGTTAAACGAAGTAGTTGAGGTGCCCATGTGGTCTTAAAGACTTTTGAACAGTACGTGGCTTGGTAATGATCGGAACGAGTAAGAATTCGTGCGAACGAGTTGACTGCCCAATTGGGAATGAATCTAATTGGTAACGCTTTGTCCTTCCTTCATTTATATTTTTGTTCTTTACGCGTAGCTTTCTCGTCCAAAGGGATTTTGGTGTTTTCTATAAAACTCCACACGCCGCCTTCCATAAGCACCGCTTTGACATAGTCTTTCCAGACGTTCAGAGCGGCACGCGGAATGTTTTCACGGACTTTGGATTCGAGAATGTGATCTCGTTTCCATCTGCAAAACACCCAGGGAAATTTGGCTGAAGCTACACGAACTTTTTGAGCTGAGAAAGCCCAATATACGTGCCAGTTGCAGTTCTCTTTATTTGTGCGCGATCCAGTAGATACAATGGCTATGCACATAGCGAAAGAGTTCATGTGAAAAGAGACTAAATTTAATAAAAGTAATTCTATATGCATGTAAATAGTGGTAGAAAATTTAACAACGATGAAGTATTTATCAGTGAATGTCTGAATGCAGAAAGTGACAACACATGGGAGATTGATACTGGAGCCACGCCACACACCACAACGAAGTGACCTGGTTTCAGTAATACACAGAGTACAAAAACCAAATTGAAATTCGCGTTGGTAATAGTTCCACTTTGAAAGCATATGGATGTGGTATTATATCAGTGACAATGCTCGTACATGGAAAGTGGAATAATAGTGTACTGGAAAATGTGCTATATATCCCAGAGGCTTCAAGAAGTTTGTTTTCTGTTAGTCAAGCTCTTGACCATGGGTCAAAATTTAATATGTCAGATGACAGTTGTGAATTCACGAAACCTAAGGGTTTCGTTGCTGTTGGAATTCGCTGCGGTAATTTATTTAAATTATTGTGTAGTGTAAATTTGCCTGAAGTAAATAATATTGTCACAGTTCCATCTATTGAGTGTGAAGCACAATTATATGAATCTGATTATCTTGGACACTTTGACAAACAGCATGTGAAGAAGTTGCTACATTCGAAAGGTATTGCAGTGAAGACAGATGACAAGGTTTGTGAGGCATGCATACTTGGTAAACAACACAGGTTACCATTCAAGAGTCGACAACGGCGTGCAAAAGATATTGGTGAACTTATACATACTGATGTCTGTGGATCTGTGTAAGAATCAATGGGTGGTTCACGATATTTTCTGTGCTTTACTGATGATTACTCCAAATTCAGGAAAGTATATTTTACGAAACATGTCTGAAGCTTTTGGAATGTGTGAAGAATTTTGTGCTTTCTTCAAAACTCAAACGAAAAGCCTATTAAAGCAGTATTGATTGATGGTGGATTGGAGTTCAATAATAAACACTCTAAGAGTCTTCTAAGGAAAATGGGAGCGGAATTTCGCTACAGCACTCCCTATACACCTCAACAAAATGGAACTGCTGAGCGAAATAACCGAACACTGGTAGAATAGACTGTAAATCATGAAATATTTTGTTATTAAAGATCCAAAAATTAAGTTTTAAACAAAAAGCCCTCTAGGATTTTCCCTAGAGTGGGCAAAAGACATATGGGTCTGTAGGCGCCACAGGTGGAGGGATCACGATCCGGTTTTAAGAGGAAGCGAACCCCACCATTCCTGAGGCACGTAGGAAAATAAGAAAATTGAATAGATTTTTGAATAGGAACTAAAATTAAAACAGGGTATCGTAAATAAACTTCCAGATTTTATAATCGACAAGGTCCGGTCCCGGAGCCTTCCCGTCCTTGAGGTTGGAGAAAACATGGTCCAAGTCATGAGCAGTAATATTTTCTTTATCGTTCGGTTCAATTACACTATTTAAATTAAGGGAGGTAGGAATAAAACTATTGTCTTCAAAAAAGTGATCCATTAGAATTTCAATCTTGTTTTCCTGTGATAAATTTGGTTGGGATGGTAGTAGTAGTAGTAGACCCACCTCCTACCTACTCACCGTGCGGTTTAGAGCATTTAATGGTAGGAGGGGGAACCATTTATTATCTTTAAATTTTGCATATTTACATAAAATGATACATTTTTTAATACAAAAAAATCCAACAAACGTTGGTGAATAAATTAGGCAAACATTGCCTGAGAATAATTGTATAATAAATTAGTTTATATAGAACTATTTATTAATAAATGTAACAATATAGATGAAATGTAATTTAAACATTCAAAGTATGTTGAAGTGTACAATGTTAAATATTTTAACTATATTAAAAAGTTAAAGTGAGATAGAAAGAGTTCAATTATTTACATATGAATTCAAGGTGGAGGAAGCCTTCCAACTATCTCCTTTGCAGCCAACACACAAGCCTTAATTTTATATCTAGATAAATAATTTTTAATGATAGTGTTTAGCCAGATAGGTTTATTACTTGATTTTGGTTTAGTTATATGGTTTGGTTTTGTGTGTTGACATTCAAAGAGATAGTGGTCAGCATCTCCCACCCTTCCACATTCACAAAGGTCAGAAGTTTTAATTTTGAATCTATGTAAGTAAGCTGGGAAAGGACCATGACCTATCAGGTACCAGACGAGGTATCTGTCCTCGACGAGAGTTGCAGTATTGATCTCCGGCATGAACTCCTTCAGCCGGAGACCCTTAACTGAAGTTTAAAAATCGATCCATATCTAATGCCATGATTGGAACAATGTTCCCTCCATGCCGCCCTCTTAGAGTTATTAATTAATTTTTTTCAGGGCGGTCCTCCTAAACCGGTACTCTACTTCCGAGGCACGGACCTCGTCGATTGGGGCATTAAATTTTTTAAGTGATTGTTCGGGAGGACTTCAATGAATAAAACTCAATGGTAAAAAAATCAACAGTATTTATTGAGCGAATGATATTCATCCTTCTCACAAATCCTCCAACGCATTGACGCTTAACATCTTAAACAACCCTTACAAAGGGCGCCATCTCGCGGCGTCCACATACTCCCCACCTTGAAACCTCAAGGTTTCAAGTAAATTTCATAATAAAACTCAATTTTGACACTTACAGATACATTAAAATCTAAAATGTAGGAGTATGTGTACGCCGCGAGATGGCGCCCTTTGTAAGGGTTGTTGCCCTTTGTAAGGGTTGTTTAAGATGTTAAGCATCAGTGCGTTGGAGGATTTGTGAGGAGAAGGATGAATATCATCCGCTCAATAAGTACTGTTGATTTTTTTACCGTATCAATTCTTTCATTAACAGGCATTTTTTTTAAATGGGGCACATATTAAGATAATGGTTCTCGTTAGACTTACAAATAACACATTTAGGACTTTAAACCTCTGACACAAACGCTTTAGAAATCTTTTGTGGACTGTATACATTACGATAAATTTGGGAATTGTTTCCGAACTGTGGACGTGAAACATTAGTTTCGGTTTTACATTTATTTTTCGATGATAAATAAATATCACAACTTCTAGATAATTCTTGTGGTGAATACCAAGATTCACCTTGCTTTACTCCTATGTGAATTTTGAAGTTCACGGTCTAATGAGCTAAATATCTTATCAGAAACCATTAACTCACACAATCCCTTAAAGTCATTCACTTTTCTCAACTGACAATAATACCCGAATGCTGCACTTAATCTCGACGAAAATTGCATATAACTTTCATTTGGAAGTTTTTGCGCTTTATGGAAATTGTTTAACACCTCTTGCGGAGTGGACACAATTTCTTTAAGCTTATCATAATTACTTAGATCATCCTCACTCAAATATACCTTTAAATTAGTGGCCTTTTCACCTAAAATATTCAAAACAATTTCTGCCTTAAACTCTTCGGGAACATTTTTAGTTTTAAAAGCTCTTTCAAGCTATTGGAAAAATAGACTATACGAATCTGCGCGTTAAGGTACTGGAATGATTAGTGTTTTAACGCTTTTTATTAAATTCTCTAAACTACAATTTGGTGACTCAAATTCGCCAATTTTTGATGCTTCACTCAATTTATAGGGTCTGTCCTTCTGAATATTAGCGATTTCCAATTGTTTTTCTAACTGAGCGAGTTTAATTTTTTCTAACTCTAAGTTCGATTCTCTTTCTAACCTATTCCTTCCCTTTTTTCGTTATCCTTTGCCTTCTGAATTATAGACTCGACAACAGTTTCAACAAGTTCGTAATTAGTGTTATAGATATCGCTCTCTTGAATTAACCTTTTTACTTGAACAACCCTAGCATCCGTAGGTACAACGAGCTCAAGTTCTTCCGCTACTTCAATTAATTCACTCTTTTAACTTTGACAATAACATTTTGATTGAAAAGAGAACCCGACTCAAAATTCCAACCGAAAACAGTAAAGACAGCAAATTTATAATAAGTTGATAAAACTAAACGAAAGTGTACTCACAATTACAATGGAACCAAAATATATGGACCTTCTCTAACTTATGGCGTTCCCCAGTTCAGTCTTTCACACAATTCCATCCATGTAAAGAGCACATTTCTTCACAAACAACTGAAACTCTCCAAATTCGCAAATTTCTTTGTTTGCTTCTTCACCTCCGGATCAAACTGACCACATGTTCGGGAGGACTTCAATGAATAAAACTCAATGGTAAAAAAAACCAACAGTATTTATTGAGCGGATGATATTCATCCTTCTCCTCACAAATCCTCCAACGCACTGACGCTTAACATCTTAAACAACCCTTACAAAGGGCGCCATCTCGCGGCGTACACAGTGATCTTATCTTTTTGAAGAGAGCAGTGACCCTGTTTCTCGAAGACGTAAGCTCAATGGTCCACCAGTGAACCCTAGTTTTTAAATTACTATTTTTCCTGGTTTTTTAAGAGTTTTCAGAGCTAGTAAGTACTTCATAATAATTTTCAAGTTCACTGGTGTTGTTAATATTGTTAGTGAGACGTTCCAAATCCTTTGTTAATTTATGGAAAAGACCAGGAAATCGCCCCAGGCCGAATTTTGTCCTGAGGAAAAATCCCTGGTTGTTAATAATATAGGTCTTATACTCCACAACCACATAACGGTGGTCACTGCAGGAATCAATGTCTAGAACATTCCAATTTTCCAGATGGCCAACGACATCAGGACTGGCAAGAGTCAAATCGGGCCATCCCTTCCCAGAGTGGGCAACGAAGGTAGGCCCTTTTACAGGTATATTAATTATTAATAGTATATAGAGAGTTGGCATTGCAGAGGTCAAGCACACACCTGCCCCTGATGTCTTCATGACCGTACCCTCAAAGGGGAAACGGGCATTGAAGTCCCCCATGATGAGGAGCCTGCCTCTACCGAAGTCGAGGTCTGATAGCTCCTCTAGCTGTTCTTGTATGCTGTCATGGGGTGGGAAGTAAATACTCCACAACAACAAGGGGCCGGCCTGCGTCGAGACCTCAGCAATGACACAATTAAAACTAATAGAACTCAAATTAAACGAAAAATCAGAATTCTAACAAATAATCATACTATTGTTATTTTTAGAAATGAGTTGTCGATGGCAGGAAAAGGAGCAACGGGTTTGTAATTTATCAAATAAGGGTCCTGTATTAAGAGAAAATCTGTTTGATGGTTAACTGCAGTGGCCAGCGCGAGGCTTTGGGCAGGGTAAGAATGATTAGTGTTAATTTGTACAATTTTCACTTTCCGGCTAGCCATTAATCGCCGTAATCGCCAGCTGCCTCTTGTAATTAGGACAAGTTTTCGATCTGACGTCATGGCCCGTATTATATTTTGTTTTGTGCAAGTATATTGTGTTTGGTACATGCCTCCAAGCTTCTAAAGGGGGCAGTTTTCTGATTTCCTCCACCCGATTCTGGACAAACACACCCCATGGCTCTTCTCTTTTTAACCACGAAAGTACTGTAGTAGAATCTGTCCAGAAGTAAATTTTCTCACCTTCGAATTCTTTTAAAATATCTACTGAAAGACGTGCTGAAATTATTGCGGCAAGAAGTTCTAATCGAGCTATAGTTGTCTCCTTTCCACAAGGAGCTATTCTAGATTTGGCTTTTAGCAAATGTACATTCACTGAGTTCATCGTACAAATCTTGACAAAAGCAACTACAGAGTATGCAGATTTGCTTGCATCGCAAAAGAAATGTAAACTATCAATTCTATAATCACATTGTATCCATCTAGGTATCTTAACTCCTTTCAGACTTCCAAATTATTCAACCATTTTAAAAATTCTTCTTTAGTGTCAGAATCTACTTCTTGGTCCCAAATTAATTTGAATTTCCACAGCCTTTTCAACAAAAGTTTCGGTAATAAAGTAGCAGGACGGGCTATGCCTAGAGGATCAAATACTTTATGGGCCATCCCCGCAGACGGAACCAGTCTCCCTAATTTCCCGAACTACCTTTAGGGTTTCATCAACAGTTCCCTGTAACATTGCGGTCTATGTGGGTCTCCCTCTCGGAGAGGATACCCTCCATTCGTGCAGCTTCCAATAATCTAACGTTTGATTTTTCTTTGTCTATTATACATTTTAGCCTTAAGGCTTCAGATTCAAACTCGCCTATTCTCTCTCAGCAATTACCGCCTCTTCCCTAATCTCGTCTTTTGTTGGATACCGGGACACGTCGGAATTATCGGCAATGAACTGGCCGATGATGCAGCGAAAAATGCAGTTACTCCACTTAATATTCGTATTCCATACGATGATCTACGTCATTTTGTACGTCGTTAACTTTAAATGAATTAGAAACAGTCTTTGTAGAAATTGTGGCTATGATTAATTCGAGGTCTATAACTTACATATATGATGATCCCTTAGACTCCTCACCACTTACTCCTGCACATTTTTTGCTGGGAAAGCGTGTTTTCTTTTCCTGTCTCTAAAATATCTAACACGGACCTGACAGGTTCTAAAAGTTCCATTGTCAAAACGTATAAACATCAGCAAACTTTGAAAACTCATTTTTGGAGACGATGGAAGAAAAATTACCTACTGGAATTAAGATAATTTAATTTATGTTCTATCAAAGTTTCAGGTAATTTCCAGGTGAATGATGTGGTATTGATTCACGAGGACAAATACCCTCGCAACATGTGGAGACTGGGAAAGATTGTGAACATATTTCCAGGGAGAGATGGAAAAATTCGTTCCTGTCTCATTCAGACGGCCTCAGGTTAGCTGAGAAGACCTGTCCAGCTTCTATACAATCTGGAAGTGCATGATAATTAATTGAACTGTTATTTACTGTTTGCCCAACCCTTTTTTTTAAATATAACATTTAATGTTGCAGCATTCAATCATCATAGTAACATTTACTTTTCTTATTTCTGGATATATTTTGTATATGTGAACTGTATTTGAAAATGTTTTTTTTATTTCAATTTATTAGTTAAGCAGTGTTAACTTGCAATTTTTTAAAAAGTTTTATTGTATTTTGGTATTGTTTAATTTCATTTCATTATATTGTGTAATTTCCGTAATTAAATGTTTTCTTTGAATATTTTACTAATGCTTGTGTGAACTATTGTATAAGTTCACAGGTGGGGAGTGTAGAAAAGTGAGTAGCCACACCAGATGGCGCTGTTGTGTTATCCTCCACGCAAAGGATTCGAATTAACTATATGTGTTTTTAATGCGTGGTAGGCGTTCGATGTAATCGGTTGAGAACGATCTGGTTCTCCTTTTGAAGGGTCTGGCCCCTAACAATAGCCATAATCCATTTTTGTAGGCAGACCGCCTTATAATAGGTCAAGTGTAAATAGTTAAGATTAAATAAACATCTTAAAGGACATATATTGTTCGAATCAGAATTTTGAATCTTGCGTTTTAATACATACTGTGGGAAATGCAAGAAAACGTTGAAATGGAAGTTTTATCATTTGATTTTCAGCAAAACATGCCATTACCTGCTATACCAAGTGGTGATGTCTTTTACACTGCTGGCCACCCAAATTGCAACACCAAGAAAGACGAGATATCACAACAAAATTTATTTTGTAGATAACATGTTGACCAAGTATCAAATGATTAAATTTATAGACTTCCGTGAAGTGTGGTTCCTGCCAAAATCAGTAGCCAGAGTAGCCGCCATTGTTGGAGATCACCGTTGCCACACGCCTCGGCATTGATTCAAAGAGACTTTGGATGTGTTCTTGGGGTACAGCAGACCAAGCAGCTTTCACACGTTGCCAAAGTTGATCTGGCGTGGCAGCTGGGGATGTATTCTGGGTCAATCGTTGAGCAACCATGGACCACATGTTTTCTATCGGCGAAAGATCCGGAGAGCGAGCCAGCCAGGGAAGCAATTCAATCTGGCGATTGACGAAGAACCCTTGGACAATGTGTGGTCGCGCATTATCCTATTGAAATATGGCTGTGGGCAAGCCCTGAAGGAAAGGAAGGACAACTGGCTCCAACACCTCGGAGATGTAGCGCTGGCTGTTTAAAGTACCGGCAATGCGTACTAGAGGAGTGCGAGAGTGATATCCAATACCGCCCCATACCATAATACCCGGTATAAAGGACCAGTGTGGCGGTGCATAACGCAGCTGTTCAGCATCCTCTCTCCACGGTGTCTCCAGACTCGAATCCGACCATCGTGGTGTTGCAGACAGAAGCGTGACTCGACAGTAAAGACAATTTCATTCCATTCTGCCGTCCACATCCTTCTTTCATCGCACCATTGGCGGCGGAAACGTCTGTGGTTCTGCGTCAAGGGTAGACGAAGCAATGGACGTCTTGCGGACAGACCACTCTGCTGTAAACGGCGTCGAATGGTACGCTCAGACACTGGATGATGCGGTACAGACTGAATGTGCTGTGCTATGGTTCATGATGTGGCTGAGCGATCCGTCACTGCCATACGCACAATATGCCTGTCATCACGTGAAGTGGTGCACTGAGATGGATGCGATCGAACACGTCGGTCCGTCGTACCCTCCTGCATCCAACGATCACATATCCGCATTACAGTTGTTTGGTTTCGTCCAACACGACTACCGATTTCCCTGAAAGATAATCCACAATCTCGGTAGGCCACTATCCTTCCTCTGTCGAACTCGGATACTTGATCAAAAGATGATCGCTGTTTTCTACGAGGCATAATTGATCGTTTTTTTTTGAAAAAACCACAAGAAAAACACAATTGCCGTACTTGAAATCGTCGAAATCTACAAGCCTTAAATAGCGCTTTGAAGTGGCGCCAAGGCGCGCGTGATGTGCGTCTGCGTTGAAATTCTAATCATTTGCATATCTCACCTCCGCTAATGCATGTTGTAAATTTCATATTATTTGCATGCTTCCTTCAGGGTGTTGCATTTACGGTGGCCAGCAGTGTATAAAAGACAACTTTGGGTATATAACTTTACAATATGCCCTGTAAAACAAGGAAAATCATTTTTCTACATGTATGATGAAACCACGGGTAGTAAGGGTCAAAATGAGGTTATAAGTATGATTAATCATTTTGTACAAAATGAAGTAAGTGGAGATGTGAAAACCTTGTACATATTCTCAGACCACTGTTCGTCACAAAACAAAAACTATGCATTGATTCACTACTTCTACACACTTGCCAAAGAATTAAAAAGATTTGATAAAATCATTCATCGCTACCCAGAACTTGGACATAGTTACCTTCCGTGTGACCGAACATTTGGTAATATTGAACAAGAAAGAAGAAAGAGGGAAAGGTTGTATGTACCCAAGGATTATCAGGAAATGATTAAAAGTACCTCAAAAAGTTTGTTGTAGTTGAAGTAAAACAAGACATGTTTTTGGATTACTCTTCACATTTTATGAAACCGTTCATGCCCACTTGTAGAGTGTTTGCTAATGTCGATCAAGCCGCTGGTCAGTCAGGCCAAAGTATCAGGCTTTCAAAAAAGAGAAAACGGCAAGTTGCCAGAAGTGTTAAGTTTGGAATATCAAAATACAGACATCTTGAATACAACTCTAGTGAATTAGTTGTAGATCTTCATCAGCATCACTGCTAAAAGACTCTTATTCTAGAAAAAAAATAATGAAGTGTTATTACCTGAAGCAGACAAAACAGACTTTAGGATTAAAGGCAACTAAGCTGAAAGACGTTCGTGAACTTGCAAAAAAGTACGTACCTCCGGATTGCACATGGTTTTACAATACACTAACTGAAAAAGTTACTTTGGATGCAGAAGATGAAGCAAAAGTTAATGATGATGAATTTTGAGCACCTTTTAAGTGAGTCAATGAACGGTGTAATAATACTGTTGTTTTTAAGTGATTTTGGTCAAGTACCTTTCAAAAAATGGACAAAATTTCATGATTATTTTATAATCATTCTCTAGATTTTCTCTAAACTTATTACAAGTTACTTCTTGTAACCATACAATTTTAATGTGTTAATAGAATTTTTGAGCACCTACCAGGATTTTATTGGTAAGCCCGGCTATAGAATTCCAGTGTTAGGTGGAAAAAACAGACAGCTCCATTCTTTTTTTCAATAAAAAACCCAGGCAAAAAAAGATTGAAAAAGTAAAACCGGTCTGTGATAGAGGAAGGTATTAATGTTTTACCCGAATTTGATAAGTTTTAAAAAACGATAAGTATTTTTTTCCCCGTCCTGAAAAAATTTGAAAACGAGCTGTCTGGTTCTTGCACCCACCCCTTCAATTGCTCAGAGTAGTCAAATATATTAAAACTGGTAAGGGATCAAGGGAAATCAATCGGTGCAGTATTTCTCGACATTGCCAAAGCCTTTGATAGGATATGGATTAAAGGGCACATACAAACTCATCCTGCACAAATTTCCTGACCCACTCGTTAAATTAATCATTTCTTACCTTACAAATCATTCCATGAAGCTGAACAACTTCCATTCTATGAGAATGATGCTCTGCACAGCAACCACCTACACTGATAACAAAGTTAATCGAAAGTGTGTTCCTCTAATGAACATTCTATACGGCTACAGCACGTTGCGAACTTTCCATGAAGCTGAACAACTTCCATTCTATGAGAATGATGCGCTGCTCAACATCTTGTAGTCTTCCTGTTGCCACCTACACTGATAACAAAGTTCATCGAAAGTGTGTTCTTAATGAACGCCGTCAGAGGCATACCTACTTTAAGTTTGTACGGGCTTCACAACGCCGGGGTACCTGAGTGATCTTCCCTTTTTTTCATTCTTCTCCTCCACTCCCCTTCTGCTTTTTGCTTCCTCCCTCGTTGTGGTTGCCTCTTCGGAGGTGAGGGCTCCCCTTTAGAAGGTTTTTCGTCACTGTCGATTTCAGCTCCTCTTGGGGATTACATTACCCACGTGTTTGCCGTGTCCCTGGAAAAGGGGATCCTGGCAGTTGAGGGGCGACATATTGACTCAATACACTGCTTCGGCCCTAGCTTCAGGTAAGCGGGAGGTGTGCACCAATCGGCTGGTCGTTTGGACTTTGTCGTCGGCTAGGAATCAAGCGAACGATCACTTACTGGGCACCGCGTTAAGGATGTTGGCCGCTTCAGGGGTGATACGCAAGCGTAAAGGCCCTATAGTCCCATCGGTACTTTATGGACGGCGCTTGGGGAGACTGTGTCAATCAAACAGTCTTCCGGAATTATCTTGAGTCTATCCAGAGGCAAACCTTGATCCCTATCACAAGGGGTTTTCGAACCGTTTCCACTAAAGCTTTGCAAGTCATAGCTGGAACCTTGCCTTTGGACCTTCTAGCCACGATTACTCATGCTCAGTTCCTACTCACTAAAGTCGAAACTGAGGTTATGGTTTGCGGTGAACATTTTTCACCTTCGTTCTTTGCTAGAGAGATCGATGTGTGGGAGACTCACCCTGCAGAACGCATCATTGTACCCTTCGACGTCGCACTCCCCGACTGTACGGAGTCAGAGATTTATACTGATGGCTCAGGAATAAACGGACGTTTTGGTGCAGCGTTCGTGGTCATGTACTTTGGGGTTATTATAAAAAGGTGCATGTACCGAATGAGCAATAACAGCACAGTTTTTCAAGCAGAGCTGTCGGCACTTGAAAAAGCGTTGGAGTGGGTGCAGTCCAGCCCCATCTACAACACAAAGAAAATCACCCATATTTTCTCCGACAGTCTCTCTGCTTTACAGGCCCTACGGGATCCGCTACATTCTAATCCCCTGGTCAATAAGGTGAAATCTCTGTACAGGAAGGTCGTGTCATGCCAGGGTGTACAGATGCATTGGATTAAAGCTCACGTTGGCTACCGAGGTAACGAGGCGGCTGACGAGGCGGCCAAATTGGCTACCGAGAGAGCGGTCGCAGACATACTGGTGATGAGATCTAGCATTACAATAAAGAATACGCTCATTCAAAGAGCGGTGGAATGGTGGAAACGAAGATGGGAGGCGGCACCTTCAGGTCGTCACACGTTTAAATTTATACCGATCCCAAATCTCAGAATTCACCTCTGCGACCCCTTTATTGTCCAGCTGCTAACAAACCATGGAAGGTTCCCAGACTACTTCTCTAGAATGGGTTACCCGATGTCAGACGCCTGTCAATGTGGTGAGGTAGGTGATTCTCTTCACTACATACTGGACTGCAGGCTGACGGCAGACCTCAGGGGAGGACTCGATTTCATTAGAGATCGACCCCAAGATTTACTCAATAACCCCAAGTGTCTCCAGGCTCTCCATCGTCTGGGTAAACTGGTGTGGGAAACCACCCCCGCCCCTCCTCCGAGGGTTCGGGGGACGTCAGGCCTGCAACCTGACAATATATAGGATTTGATGGAAACAATAGGATTTGACATATTCAGAGGAATTGACGGAAACCATAGGATTTGATGGAACATGTGACAATTGGCAGTTTTGCTGGAACTGCCGTAGTGTCGGTGATGCTAAATTCCTCGAAGTGCGGCGTTGCACTTGAGCATACCCCTGGTCCCTGCTCGCCCAACCATGGAGGGTTTTCGCTGGTTTTCCCTCCACGTAATGCAAATGCAGGTTGGTTCTTAAAAGACCTTTCAGCGAAGGCACTTCCCTGAGGAGACGACCACCTTGGTCAAAAGTCTCATAAATCTTTCTGAGCCAGCAAGCATAATTATGCTACGATAAGTTTAAAAGTAGGTGCATATTTGCATGCCCACCCTGTACCCTTTGGTACCAATGTGTCCATCCGTTGCGCGACCACTTCGTGCAGCCACCGGTTGCTCTCCTAAAGTGCTAAGATGAGAGGAGGAGGGGGACAAGAGCCCACTCTATCCTTGATATGGTTCTTATGTTGAGTCCGAATAAATCTCCTGCCCAATAAGGAGTACCGTTGCTTGTCTCTTGACCACTGACATGAGTCTCGCTCTTGCTTTTTGAGGCCGCTCGCTCCTTGCTATCTGGGGTCTCCCCTGCCAATCTGCTTTATGTCGGGTGCGGAGGGGGCTGCGCCCCCAACTAAGTAAGTAAGTAAGTAAGCGTAAAGGCTCTGTTAGCACCGGTGCAGCGTCTGCATTCCCTTGTTGGACTCCGTGATGGGTGGTGCTGCAGGGCCCGAATTCTTTTGTACATCAACATGAATAATTTATCTTCTACTTCTCCCAGTAAGGAGCAACAAATGATTATGACAAACCAATTGATCAGTTTCCAAATGCTAAATTTTTTGGTTAAATTGATAAGCTCCACACATACCACAAATCCTATACATTCATCTTTTACTTCAGTTTCTGCATTTTTAATTAACAAAACGTTTGAATCATTTTGGGGCAGCATTAAATCTTTGAAAAACTTCGTTCTGGGGACCTCCTCATTGAAGTATCATCTGAAAAACAAGCACAGCTTCTACGCAACAAATGTTCTTGGTTCTTTTACAATTTCTGTTTCACCCCACATGTCCTTAAATATATCACGAGGAGTTATTGCTGAGCCCGAACTTCTACGCGTTTCAAGAGAAGAACTTCTAGAAAATTTATGTGACGAGAATGTTTGCGAAGTACATCGAATTACAATCCGTAAAGATGGGAAAACCCTGCCTACGAAGCATGTAATCTTGACTTTTGCAAACCCTACATTACCGTAACGAATAAAGGCTGCATACTTGAGCTAAACAGTAAGAGCATATATTCCGAGTCCCCGGCGCTGTTTTAAGTGCCAGAGATTCGGACATGGAAAAATGTCCTGTCGTGGCACTGAAACATGCGTTCATTGTGCAGAACCAGACCACGACAGTGAGGCCGGCCGCAAAATGAGACGCAGGGTGACTCACGCCGAATTCTTCACGGCGATGATCATCGCAAGTCAGATCGCAGTTCCACTACGCAGTTTACTCCAAAACTTCAGCTCTGGCAAAGATGGCGAATATTTTTGCTATATTAATAGATTTGAGTTCCGAATCGGATTCCGAAAGCGAGTTTGTGTTTGAAACGGTATGTTACACAGCTCAGATGAAACAAAATGCAGAAAGAAGTGCATACATGAAAAAAAGACTGTCATGGAGAATTCGCTTTAACTAAGGAATTTGATGATGAAAAATTCACGAATTGTTTTAGATTAAACCGTGATCAGTTCAAAGAAGTGCAGGATCTCATTAAGAATGAAATTGACAGAGAGGGATGCAACGCTACAAGGCCCATTGGAACCGAGGAAAAACTAGCTGTGTTTTTAAGGTAAGTCATGCGTAACCTATATTACTTTACGTAACCTATATTACGATTTAGTGTTAAGGTACCTTCATTATTGGCGGAAAGTAAAAATGTAGCTTTTACAGAAAAATCTTTAGTGAATAAACAGAATAATATTCAAACGGCAAAAATGTTCTCCAAGGACACAAATATGTACATAAGTCTTCCGTCACCTACAGTACTACCTCCAATAAAGGATCCGATGCCTTTCGTATTTGTAGATGAGGCGTTCCTTTCCTCTGAGAATTTGATGCGACCTTATCCGAAACGAAGCGTTACTGACAATTACGAAAACAAAGTGTTCAACTATAGACTTTCAAGAGCACGCCAAACGGTAGAATGCAGTTTTGGTATACTTGTTCCGCGTTTTCGAGTACCATTTGAAATTAAAGTAGATAGTGTTGTCAATGTTGTGAAGGCAGCTTGTGTGTTGCACAACTATTTAAGGAATTCTACAGCTCAAATAAGTGAAGGCGACACTATAGAAGATATGCCAAAGGATCAAATGCGGCCATTATTACAATCAAACGTAACCCTAAGTTCACAGAAAGCTTTTACAATTCGACAGAACTTTACTACATACTTCAACACTACAGGAATGGTTCCTTGGCAGAGGGAAAGTGTTTCAAAAGGAAAGTACGGAAAAACTAGGAATTTGCGTACACTTAACATTGTCACCACATAATGTTACAAATACATAAAATAATTCATAAAATTTGCACCATGCTCCTATTTTATGAAACAATACATTGGTAAATTTAATTGTAATAAGTCTTTTTTTTATCTTGGGGCCAATATCAATTAAAATTTTAATTTGATGTACTCGAAAAATTTATTTTATTATAGTAAATCATCTCTAAAAGAGGAATCGTCAATCAGACGGTAATTTAATTAAACTGATTCATCTGATCATACAAGTAATTTAATTAAACTAAGTTCTAAGTACTTTCTTCTTTCATACTCCTCGTCATAACTTCCTCTTACAAAATCAGTAAAAATGGCCTACCAACGGGAGTTTTAAGAATACCCAGATAAAGGATTAACAAAGAATTACAAAGAAACTTAGCACTTCGTATGTCCGTTTCCTTGGCCACTTCCTCCCACTTCTCTACTTTCAGCTTCGTTTTCAAATAATCTTCGTGGCTTGCATCATACGGAACTTTAACGAACACGCACGGCTTCAATTAGTTTTTCTTCCATTTCGAACTACAAAACACAGAACAACCGTGAACCTTCGCAGGAAACTGAGGGAAAGAGACTGCGGTCCGCAGGGTCACCACGAGCAGAAACTGCGTCACGTCACCCTGCGCGGGTCCGATCAGTTTTGTGGTTCACAGAAACTCACCGTGAATCACTCTGCGTCACCTCACGGACCTGCGTCTCATTTTGCGGCTGGCCTGATTCCTGCCCTGCGCCACCCCGTTGTGTTAATTGCAACGGGGACCACCCAGCGTATTCAAGATCTTGCAGCAAATGGCAGCTCAAAAAGGAAATTCAGTCTAAATGCCACTAAATTTGTATGCAGTGTGTCCGTTCAAACGTATCCTTCATTCGGAATTGATTTTCCTCTTCCGAACTTTAAACTAAAACCAAAATCCCTAGAAATTAAAGAGAAAACCTCACAAATTCTACTGTTTCAACATCTCGTGCGCCCTCTGAGAGTCGCGAGACCCATACCTCCTTAATTCCGAAACTGTCCTCACGCCCCTGCTTTCAAAAGCAAAACCAAACATAAAAATAAAAAAGTTGGACTCCCTACAAAAAAAAACGAGACCCACGAAATCCCAACAAAAAAGAGAAGAAAATTCCTTGGCAGATTGCTGAGGATCCCATACTTCATTTGCACACAGCGGAACTGTCAGAGGACGACGCGTTTATTTCTGCCGATGTCGGAACCTGCATGCTGATCCAGAGATCTTCCTGGGAGATATCAGGATTGCAGTGGAGGACAGAAAGATTTCTGGACATTTTTTTTTTACCAGAAACTTACCTTCCCCACGTCGCGCAGTTGCGGATATCTTGCGAGGAAAAACTCAACCTATTAAGAGTACTCTCGAACACATCTTGGGGTGCAGAACGATCCTCCATGATCAGTACTTATCGAGCTATAATTCGTTCCAGATTAGACTGAGTGTGCAGCCTATGGCTCTTACCGTCAATCTGTGTTACGAAAGCTCGATACTGTTCATCACATCACACTGAGGATGTGTTCCTGTGCCTTCAGGTCCTCCCCCGTTAAAAGCTTGTATGAGTTTGTCAAAAACCACCTTTGGCATCCACACGTCTTTTATTGCTGCTACGACTTTATTACCGCATATTGAGTCATCCAGGTCATCCTCTGCAAAATTCACTTTTGGACAAGTATGATCGCATATTTAGAAATCTCATTTTGTATGTATTCCTTCCTTTGGGTTACACATGACAAATGCCCTGAGAAATACCTCTCTTAATTCTTTAAATATTTCTGAACGACCTCTTTTTATGTTTTCACCTTGGGAACCCCCAAATTTATCATTTTTAAATATATTTCACGGATACGAGAGGTCAAACACAAGTGCAATAATCTACAGGTAACTTTTTAATCATCATCATTTTAATGACCACTCAGCTATTTACACTGACGGGTCAAAATATTTGAACTATGTTGGTTGTGCATTTGTCGACACGCGGATCAATTTCTTTTAGTTTTTCATTACCATCTGTGATTTCAGTTTTTACCGCATAATTTTTAGCTATTTACAGTCTTAAATTACATTTCTAATCAAATAGTTGGAAATTTTATAATCTATACAGATTCTAAAAGTGTACTCGAATCCTTAACTTCGGAGGGTCCGAGACATCCCCTGGCACTTGAGGTCAACAAAATTTGTAAGAAACTTATCCAGCGTGGTTTCGGTATCACTTTCTGTTGGATACCGGGACACGTCGGAATAATCGGGAATGAACTGGCGGATGCTGGAGCTAGAAATGCTGTGACCCCATTCAGTATAAACATTCCATACGATGATCTCCGACGAGTTGTCCGAGACATCGTATGGAGCGAATGGCAGAACAACTGGAGCAATGAAAGTCACAACAAACTCCACAGCATCTGGCCAATCATTTCTTTTTGGCCTATCTTGCCTGTACGACACTCCGATGTACTTTTAACTCGTCTTAATATAGGACACACGTTTTATCCACAGGTATCTTTTATTCGGAGAGCCTGTACCTGTGTGTCGCACTTGTGTCGTCCATTTTACTATCCGACATATTTTAATTGATCAGTTTTTAATCGTCATCGCCTACATTTCTTTAATAAAACATTTATAGATTTGTAAGATTTGATAGGGGAAATTCCCCACCGAAATATTTTCAAATTCGTGCGAAGCATAAAATTTTTAAATTCCATCTAATATTTTTATCTTTCACATATTCAACTTCATCAAAACTTTTAACTACAGCGACCATAATCTCATATTAATTTACCTTTTACTTGGTTGGTCAAATGAACCTAAGATAAAGTAATTTATCTTCTATTGGATTTACATTCTGTCATGTGTTTGGCACAGCTTGTCCACTTTTGGACCTTGCGCCATAAAACCCCAACTCCAATCCTTACAAATCGTACATTTGTCGTTCATGTAAATAACATTTACTCAACGCCCAGAAAAATTAATCAAAGGAGTTCGTCGACTCCTTGTGGCAAGAATCGGGGAACTCGCAAGTCAACTACAAATTGCATTTGTAATAACTTCTCTGGATAGCGTGGTAGATTCAAATCTACAGAGAACAGTCTAAGCTTAAATAACAAGCATTAATTTATTTAGCACAATTTCTTGACTATATTAGAATATTTTTACACGGCACTTCCACGAGTTTCTATGCCTCTGCTAACTGGAGGCGACAGAATGTCGAAATCTCAGGTACGTACGAAAGTCTCTGAGTGGGAGAAAGGTCTCAATTATCTCAGGGTGAAATTCTATGCGTCGGGTGACTATTACAAAAGATCGGCACCGGATCTTCACGGGATGACGGGTCGATTCAGGTTCCCTGCCGGACGAGAAGTCAGTACCGGATTCTTCGCAGGTCGTCGGTTCAGCACAATCAGGGAACGGCTCCACTAGGTTCGTCGAGTCAGCACAAGACGGGAACGGTATCTTTCCGGAACTCCAGTACGTTCCTTCGGCTATTCTCGGGTTGAGAAAGCAACTCCAAGCTATTTATTACAGACCTTCCTCCTCCCTAGAGCAATTAATGGGAGGAGGGGTGGAGGAAACCTCCAACACAGCACATTCCGTTTGAAAACTACAAAAAACATATATATCAGATGCTGTCGCGAACGATCACCCGAATTGCAATTGTGGTTCACGTGTGGTGGCGCGACAATCGCACTGCGGAGTAGAGTCAGATTCGTTATGTGGTGTTGTGGCGTGCTTTTCTGTTTTGTCATGTCAACCGTCCTGTATGTGGTGTTTTAAGAGAAGAATAAATATGTTTTTCTCTAAACCATATGAATCGTCTTCATTTCGATTAGAATAAGCATTTAAGATGAAACCCTCAAGTTCATTCACCGTCCCGGACCTTTTGGAAGAATCGAAACAAGATTTAGGTAATTGATACCTCTTTCTTCCTGTTTGAAATCGAAACTTGAATTGGAATAAGAATTTTTATTAAGAGAAAATTCTACAGATATCGTAATGGATTCTTTTGGTACCTTTTTCCAAGACAATTGTTATATTTTCAGGTTTACAATTGCAAAAAAAATGGAAAAGCCCTCAGGGATAACATTATCAGAGTTGAAAAAACAGAAGAATCTTCCCTCGGGATCAGGAGATGACCCCAAAAATTTCTACATGTACTTCACTCAATTACGATTTCTGGAAAAGTTTGTCATTAACAAAGAAACAACCAGTAATTCTGATGACGAGACAACTGAAACAGCGACACAAGAAAACGATGATTTAGTTTTGAAAGAACCAAGTTTACCTAAAGAAACTGTCAAAGAAAAAGAAAATTAAATTAAATTCTGTGGATCACCATTTTTCTGATATTTTAACGAAAAGTGTATTACTGCGACAGAAAAAAGAACAAGAACAAAATAATCAAGATGAGGATAAATTATTTTGTATTTCTTTATATAAAGAACTTCGAAAGGTACCAGAACGAGCCCGACTTAAAACCAAAATTGAAGTACTACAGATTATTCAAAGAGCACAAGATTTTCATAGTCCCATACTCAGCTATGCACAAATGTGTCCTTCATTCAACCAACATTCTTATACAAACAATCAGCGAAATTTAGGCTACATACCTGCTTTACCATCTACAAAGTCGATACCACCACCAGCATTTATTACTCAGATATCTTTTGAGAACACAGCAGCAACAGCTCATATATAGACTTCCTTCACCACTGATGGATGTTACTGGACACCATTCCTTTCGCCAACTTCATGTCACAACACAATACAGATGTGATGGAGCTCTTCGATTAATTTCCTAATATGCACACAAAGATTTCATTTTTTTTATATTAGGGAGGGGTCATTGTGCCTGTCAATAGTGTTTTTGTGTTGTAAGAACTAAAATTTAGTCTCTCAGGTGAGTATCACTTTATAATTTACTGTGGATTTGAAGAAAATTTTCAGTGTATTATTCAAAATTTGCATTTGATTTCAATAGTTTCTCTGTAGCTTCATTAGAATATTTTACACAAAATTGTAAATTAAATTTTATTTGCTACCAACATTTGACTGACAAATGCAGTTTTCTGCTAACGATAGGGATGCAGGTAAGGAACATTTTTGCTATCTCGGATTTTTATCTAGAGGGGTTGTATAAAAAATAAAAACTGAATCCGCTTAAATTGTTATCACGTGATCATTTTATTTACATATCTTAATTACCTACCTTATTTGGTTTGGTGTACTTTTGCAATTTACATTGCCTACCTATCTCCAATTGGTAAAAAGATAAATTGCAGAACAACCTTTTTGGGACACCCTGTATAATGTTATCCTTGTTATACTTCTGTATTTCGATGTTAGATTATCAAAACAATCCACTATTTGTTTAAACTGAGGTAGATTGAAAAAATGCGTCTATTTACTTGAAGAAAATTAAATAAAGGTGGTGACTGAGTTATGTTTGGGAAGCACGAGTCCAGGTTTAAATACAAACCACATTTATTACAGACACCTACACGATCACAAATATTTACAAAATGTACAATAAGAAACTAAATGTAAATTTACAAAAGGGGGATCTCGGGGAACAACATCCTACTGTCATGAGCTCTCGCTGTCAACTGAATAGTTACGTTTTATGCACCGCGAGGGGGCGCTCTACACTTGCGGACATTCGCTACACTCCCCCTCTGGTTCCGGGAAATCGTCCTCGAGGAGGAACCAGCAGAGTTCTCAGTTTTTGGTCTACCTCGTTTTCTAAGTGGCATTACTGGAGCACTATCATTGTTCTCGCACAGACGGAGTGCAGAGGTATGGTATTGTCCAAGAATTTTACCAGGATTGTCCGGATGGGCAACTTCGTAAGTCGTAGGAGAACGCTGAGTTACAACTATGTACGGTCCGTCTCTCTTGGGCATGAATTTGGCTGTCTTTTTATGAGCAGCGCTGTTGAGGGGATGGAGGGTTACCCAGACTTTATCGCCTGGTTGATACTGAGGAGCTCTACGACGTCTTTTATCTGCATACCCCTTCCTATCATCCTATTTCGTTTCAATTCTTTCACGAATCTCAGCAGGAATGTTTGCTAATCTTCTCAAATAAGGAGTTATTTCCGGTACAAAATTGTCATTATCTACGATGGCTCGGAAGTCGTTTGTCACGTCATCTATGGTTCTCATTTCCCGTCCAAATTGCAGGAAAGAAGCAGTTTTACCTGTGGTGTCACACTTTCCACTATTCAATGCGAAACGGATAGCAGGAAGTTTATCCTCCCACTCATCGTGTCGATCTTGAACCAAGATGGCAATTCGAGGCTTCAAGTCGCGATTTTTCCTCTACGGGGTTGTGACGCTCCAAATTTAACGTCGTCTTAAATTATTATTTGATGTGGATTCATTTGGAAAGATCAGCATTCGAATTTTACAGCCACAACATTTATTTTCACAAAACAAGGAAAAGAACAAACATTGAGACATATTTACAGTTAACTTATTTCATCATCCTCTGTTCTCTTTCAGAACAGAGCCGGAAATCACTACACGATTTAACTTCTTCAGAGGCGCGCACAGCGCCCTCTTTAGCTTAAATTCTCATTGGCCGTAACACTCCCCCCCCCGATGAACTGAAAGTTCATTATAATTTCAACAATACACAGCATAATATACAATACTTTATCACTATAAAATCAAATTTCAATAAAGATCAAATTAAATTCAAAGTAATTTAAATCAGTTTAAATGTAAGTATATAGAATGATATTAAAAAAATACACTTCAGCACAACTAAAGTCTAAAGATTCAAAGAAAATCAAGTAAAATTGAATATAATCAAGTACTTAAATCAAACACATTATTTTAAATACATATAGAATTAAAGACAAATAATGTGAAATTATTAATTGAAATCAGTCAGTGAGTTCTAAATTGTACAGTAACTGCACTGGACGTTTAACTATCCCAGATGAAGTTTTTACGGCACAAGATCTTATTTTGCCGTCGCCGACCCGTGAACACTTCAGTTACCTTACCCATCTGCCACATATGGCTAGGTTCGCGTGCACCACCTAAAAGAATAATATTATTAACTTGAATACTTCGAGTTTATAGAATGAAGACACTGAATGGTTGAGCGCAGTTCAAGCAATATTATTCCTTCCAACGCCTCCAAAAGTTTTCAAGCAAAGTCTGCTGATATTTTAATCTTTTGCGAAGATCACTGGAAGAAGAGTTACAGTCAATATTCCTCGTAGGAAGTGAAGTTAATAGCTTCCCAACTAAAAAATGTGAAGGTGTCAATGGGGATGGTTCCATGGCATCGTCATAGTTGTAAGTCAGAGGTCTTGAATTCACTATTGCTTCCACTTCTGTTAACATGGTTGTCATTTCTTCGTACGTTAATAATGCCTTTCCTAAGATCTTTTTCAAGCACATCTTTACAATTCTCACCATTCTTTCCCCAAATCCCCCCACCAGGCGGCAAGGGGAGCACTATAATTCCATTGGATTCTTTGGGTGCTAAAATAATCTTGTAACTTTGACCCTTTCAGATCGTTCCAATGTTGCAGTTCTTTATCGGCTTTTCTGAAAGTAGATGCGTTATCGGAATACACAATGCGAATCATCCCTCGTCGATTAATAAATCTCTTGAAAGCTAAAATAAAAGTTTCTGTGCTAAGGTTAGATACAAGTTCTAAATGCACTGCTCGTGTCGTAGCACAAGTAAATAAACAAATATATGCTTTTTGAGGAGCAATTTTGTCTCTAAAATATATCGGACCAGCGAAATCTATACCGGTCACTTCAAATGCGGGAGACATTTTTATATGATGAGAAGGAAGAGGAGCGGTTTTTGCGTAAAATGGTTTAGCCCTGAATTTTTTACATGTAAGACAGTTTTTAATTACCGATTTCGTAGTTTTTCCGAGCCTTTAAAATCCAATATTTTTCGCGAAGTTGAGTTAAAGTTGCAGCCAAACCGCAATGGGCAACTCTTTCATGACATTCTTTTATCAGCAGGATGAAAATTCGTGGTTCTCAGGTAATAATATAGGATATTTTTCTTCCTTTGTTAAATCAGCAAAATGTAAATGACCTCCTAATCTTATAACGCTATTAGCATCAAGATATGGATTGAAACATTTTATCCTTGAATTACTAGGAATTTCTTCTCCATTCTTTAGAGCATTTTTTTCTAATTTAAAGGCTGATTCTTGTGTAATAGAGATCCAGTAATTTTCGGCTTCAATAATTTCTACAGAATCTAATGGACCACTTTTCTTGTTTTGTTCATTTAAATTGTAAATGAATCTTTTAACCCAAGCTGGTTACTCTGATTATTTTCGCAAGTTTCTCGTACCTTTTCAAATCAAAAAGAGCTTCATTAATAGTTGTTAAGACAGAAATTTCTTTATTACGAGTTTCTATTTTCAAAATATCAGCGCTAGGGTCTACGTATGTACCTCTTGGCCAATTGTTGTAGTCTTTCAGCCATTGAGGCCCAGTCCACCATAGGGTACTCTGAAGCAATTCGGAAATATTCTTTTTTCTCGTGATGATATCAGCGGGATTATTTCGTGCTGGGCAATGCTACCAAATTTTGGGTACAGTTAGGGATTGGATTTCTCGAACCCTATTTTCTACAAAGGGTTTCCATTTAGTAGAGGAACCCTTTATCCAACAAAGGGCTATATTAGAATCAGTCCAGCAATGATAGCTTACATTCGGATGAAATTTTTGAAAGATAGGCCGTATATGCGAGATCAATCGGGCTCCTATTAATGCGGCAGTCAATTCTAATCTCGGAATAGTTAACTTTTTGAGGGGTGCTACTTTGCTTTTGGAAACAAGAAAGGATACTTTAGCAACATTATTGTGAGTTTTATATCTTATGAAAATAACTGCACCATAGACCTTTTTGCTCGCATCTGTAAAACAATGGATTTGAATATCTTTCAAATTCTCAGTCTTTGTTCCAGGTTATTAACTAAAGGCAATTCCTCACACCAGTTTTTCCATTGCTGAGCTATATCTTCGGGTACTTCTTCATCCCAGTGGACTCCCCGTTCCCATAATTCTTGAAAAAACAATTTTACTCTGACTAAGGGAGAAAGAAAGCCCACGGGGTCAAAAATTCTACCTGCAGCTCGTATTATTGTACGCTTGGTGTTATCAGAACTTGCAATAAATTTCATAAGGTTTGTGACATCAAACTTAAAAATGTCTGTTTTAGGATCCCATAATAGTCCCAGTACCTTTAAAGAAACATGTCGATTATCGGAATTATTTGTTTCGAAGTTAGAGTCGCTCCACAGTTTCTCGAGAGCTGAAGAATTACTCTTCCATTTTCGAAGGATCATTCCTGCTTCTTTCATTATAAAATTAGCTTCTTTAGAAATTTTAAACCCTTCTTCTTCATTAGGAGCGCCTGCTAACAAATCGTCAACGTACATTGATTCATTCAACGTTAAACAAGTATCGGGATATCCAAGAGAATATTGCTTTAAATGGATTTTGATTACTGCGGCTAGAAGAAATGGACTAGAAGTGACACCAAATAGGACTCTAGTCATTCGTAGAATTTTCGGTTGAATCTGGGATATATCATCTGGTAAATCGTCTATCCACAAAAAACGGACTGCATCACGATCAGTCTCAGCAAGACCAACTTGCAGAAATGCCTTTTCTATATCAGCAATAAAGGGATACGGTTGAGTCGAAATTTAAGTATGAGATTTAAAAGATCAGGATTTAAGTTAGGTCCTGGATGCAACAAATCATTCAATGAAGGAGCATGAGGAGGATGTGACGATGCGTCAAGGACGATCCTTAATTTAGTTGTATCCTTATGAGTAGTATACCCGTCCGTATGGGGACGGAAGTGACGTCATCAAAAGGGGGCAGGACTTGTGACGTCAGGGGGCGGGACCAATGACGTCACCGGAAATAGTCGTCTGCTGTAGAAGTTGAGTTGAGTTTACCTACTGCTGCTGATTTTAGTTTCGTTTTAGCGGAGTTGAGTTGTATAACATGTAACTTTGACTGCCATTTTTTTAAAGTTTAGTTTTTTTGGAATGGCAACGATTTTTAGTTTTTTTTTCATATTGTCATGTTTACGTTTTGGACTTAGAAATTTTCGTGGTGTTTTACTGCTGCTCATCGAAATGGTGTTCAAAGGATATTCAGCATGTGAAGATTTTTGTTCGTGGCTTTTTACTCCTAAACATAAAGGCTATACGGCTATTACTCATAATATGCAAGGGTAAGTTTTTGAAATAAATAAATGAATGTTTCTTTTTTTTCGTATACAAATTATAATTTTTTTTTAGCTTTGATGGCCAATTCACATAATGGCCTGGCTATTGGAACAGGGCACGCCGCCAGAAGTAGTTCCTAATGGGTCGAAAGTTATGTCGATCAAGAGCAAGACAATGAGCATTAGGGTGATTGACTCCTTTAACTTTTTGCCCATGGCTCTTGCAAAATTACCAGCGTGTTTTGGGATGACGGAAATGACAAAGGGGTATTTTCCTCACCTTTTCAATACACCCCAAAACCAAGACTACATTGGTTTGCTACCAGCAGCCGAGTTTTACGGACCAGATGGTATGTCTTTGGCTGCCCGCAATGAATTTTTAAACTGGCATAAAGAGCTCAAAAATGACGTGTTCCACTTCCAAAAGGAAATGGAATTGTACTGCAGGTATGTGATATCATATATCAAACTTTTTGCTATTTTTATTACTTCCTAATTTAAAAAAAAATGTTTTTTTATGTAACTTTAGGTCAGATGTGGACATTTTGCGACGCTGTTGTCTGGAGTTTAGACAACAATTTTTGAACGTTGCGAAGGTCGATCCTTTACAGTAAGTTTTTTTTTAATTTTCAGAAGAAAAAAAATAGTAACTGTAATTCTAACATTTTTTTTCTCCCTTTAGATATGTTACTATCGCCTCTGCATGTATGGCAACGTTTAGGGGTCATCACATCAGGGAGAACACCATTGGTATGATTCCTACTCATGGATATTTAAATAACACTAACTCCAGCAAGGATTCCATCAGGTGGCTGGATTTTGTGTCTTCACAAGAAGGACTGAATATTCAACACGCCATGAATGGACTTGGGGAAAGAAAAGTCCACGGTGTCTCTGTAGATGGGTTTTGTGAAGAAACCAAAACTATCTATCAGTATCATGTAAGTTTTGTTTATATTTAATTTTTAGTGCAAATGAAACATTTTGATACTGATTAATTTTCCTTCTAGGGATGTTTTTCCATGGATGTTCAACTTGCTACGACGGGGAATGTTTGAACCCTCTTTCATCCATGACGATGAGAACTTTGAGAGAGAAGACTCAGAAGAACACCTCCTTTCTTCGAGAGAAAGGGTTCGTCGTTGTGGAAAAGTGGGAGCACGATTTTCAAATGGAGAAAAAGCAGGACCCAACATTAAAGTCTTTTTTAAAGAACCACTGTCGAATGGACAGATTGAATCCCCGCGATGCGTTCTTTGGAGGTCGGACAAATGCGTTGACCCTGTTTTTTGAAGGAAAGTCCAAATACATCGATTTCACATCTTTGTACCCCTGGGTAAGAATTTTTTTAAAGTTTTTCCTTTATAAGTTTGTTTTATTTATAGTACATATTGTTTTAATCTACTGTCGTTATAGGTGAACAAATATTGTTTATACCCTGTGGGGCATCCTGAAATTATTACTGAACATTTCAAGGATGTGGAATGTTATTTTGGACTAATTCAATGTGAGGTGTTACCTCCAAAAGGACTATATATCCCTGTTCTCCCAATGAGGTTCCACGAAAAGCTTTTTTTCCCTCTGCCGCACCTGTGCCGAAAATAGTCAATAGACTGCATGCCATCACACCAATGAAGAACGAGTTCTTCGAGGAACCTGGGTGTCGGAGGAGCTGAAGTTGGCTATTAAAAAGGGCTATAAGATCACTAATGTGAGTTTCTTTTCTTTTTTTATTGATTGAATTTGTGTCAGCTCAGATTTTCATTGTTTCTTTTATTTTAGATTTTTGAGGTGTACCACTTCCAAGAAACATCAGACTCTCTCTTCCGATCATATATTGATCTATTCCTAAAAATTAAGCAAGAGAGCAGTGGGTGGCCAGTGGAGTGCATTGGAAGAACGAACATTGGAAGAACGAACACAATACATTGAAAAATATCAAGAACGGGAAGGCGTTAAATTAGATGTTGATGAAATCACCAAAAATCCGGGGAGGAGACAGGTTGCAAAATTAGCACTCAATAGCTTCTGGGGAAGGTAATTTTTTTTTAATTCTAAGGTTTTTTTTAAAAATAGTATTCAATAATGAGTGTTTCTTTTTTTTCGGTGTCTTTACAGATGGTGCATGAACATTAATAAAACTCAATTAGATTATATTTCAATCGTACGAGCATTCAACAAGCTTCTAGCGGATCGCAAGAAAAATGTATGATTCTTTTATATTTAATGAAACAAGATAAAGGTTGACATAAATGACTGCATGAAAAAATTTTACTTTGTATTTCAGGTAAAAGATATTTATTTTTGCACCGAAGAGACCGCAGTGGTACACTTTGATATAGTGAAGGAGTTTGTCCCTCAGGACACAACTACTAATGTCTTCTTGGCAGCCTTCACCACGGCATGGGCCAGAATAAAATTATTTACCGAGATGGACAAACTGGGTCGGGCGGTACTGTACCACGACACAGATTCCATTGTATATGCCTCTGATGGGGTCAATGACCCACCTCTTGGGAACTTTTTAGGCGAGTTCACCGATGAATTAGATGATTTCATTACAACATTTGTTTCTGGTAAGCAGTTAACTCTAATGAAAACATTTTCCCATGTGAAACTTTTTTTAAAATTAAATACTCATCTTATTTTTTTAGGGGGACCCAAGAACTACGCCTACAAGACCAATAAAGGAAAAACCTGCTGCAAGGTCAGGGGGGGTTACCCTAAATTTTCGAAATGCAGCTGTGTTGAATTTCGAATCAATGAAGGACATGGTGCTAAGCCTGGACCCTACGAACGCCTTGACACTGCAATCCTCATAAAATTGTTCGAGAACCGAAACGGAGAAAGGTTATCAACAAAGAGGAGAATAAAATATACAAAACAAAGGTTTTGGGTAATAAAGATAATGGGGAAAGGTTTCGGTGATGACTACCTTTTGTGAATAAATTGCTTAAGCGAGAATCACTTGCCAACTTTACCATTAAATCATCGATTATAATCAATACATTTCGAATTGAGTTTAGATTTGAAGGTAAACCCTCTTCAAAAGTGATATTTTTCATAGACTTAAAAAGGGGTTGGTAACTTCCATAACAGTAAATTATGCTTGAGGGCATGGGATTAAACATGTTATCATCAATTAGTTTCTTTACAAAAACTGTCTTGCCCGATCCTGTAGGACCACTGAGGAGACACGTGGAAGGGTGAACTAACCTCAGAAGTTCCATGTTAGTAAGAGTTTTTTATAGTTGCATCACCTTTTATATTTTACACAGCATGTAGATACATCCTTTAATGGTATTAGCTACAATGCCACATTCACTTAAAGAATCAACAATGTTTTTAGTATATTCTAGGCAATGGTTTTCAAAAACTGTAAACGAGTTCTTTATACAATTACATGTATTGTTCCCACAATCGGGGTTAGAATAGCAAAAATCAGAAAAATCATGACATTTAATGTAGCCTATGGAATCAACACTTTGATAAATGTTGTAAATTTTAAGGGTTGTTTTATTTTGAACATCGATAATGGGTTTTGGCCAGTGAAGGTAACTCCAAAGAGTAATGCCTGAAAAACTTAAGTAAGAAAGAATAAGTAAACTACTTAGAACACATTTAGTCACGTCCATTTCGTTTGAGGAATTAAGATAAACTAGCTGTTGAACCACCTGTAAATAGCTTTATAAAGAAAAACAAAACAGATGCATAATGTTTTTAAATTTTTTTTTATTTTTTAAAAACCATGGTTACATCTCTTTTTAACAAATTGAAATATTCGAAAATCATTCTTTTGTTCTTGAAGTTGACAAATAATAGTTTTCATACACATTCCTTGACATCGTTTTACAATAAAGTAAATACAAGTGTCCACATACATTTGAGGTAAAACTTTGAAATGGAGTCTTGTTCCACATTACTTGATCATACATCCGGATAAATCTTGAAATATCTCTTCCGTACGCTTCAGGTGGTAATCCGTAGGAATCGAAGAAATCAATTGTGTGTTTATCTTGAACGAATACAGCTAACCAATACCTTTTTCATAATGCCTGCCAGTATTCAGTACTATTGCAGAGGGGTATCTTCCAATGGCTGGTATTTTGTCAGAAGGAAAATCTCCTCTGTAATATCTTGCCGTAGTAGGATCTCGAGATAAAATTTTATCTATTTCTGAAGAATTCATTTTAGTTTCCGAAATCGTAGATAACGTTGCGAGCCTTGTTGATTTCTATCAAGTTTTCGAATTCAGCATACACTAATAAGGACACTGTTTGCTGCAAACTAGTTGGAAATTTTAATTTCCAATCTCAAATTGCTGTGTCGAATGCGAACCGTCACACAAATCAGGGGTCAAATCAAAGCAAAACAGGGAATAACCTTCAGAAAATTCTGATCGGGAAAGATATACGCCTTTATTTTCTAAACTCGTAAATAAGTTTTGATAAGCTCTGATAAAGTGATTTTTCTGAAAATTGGGTTGTAAAGGATTGTGAGGTACTGGTTGACCATCTGCATACACACCGATAAAGTTCATATTGTAATGCTTAAACTGAAAAAGCGACTTTTTATACTCTCCGTTGAATGCGTCGTTAGCAACACAGGCAATTACAATCCGATTCGGCATCTGTCCGGTAAAAATGTTATCTTGCACAAAACTCATATTACCAGATGGTATGGAGTAAGCTTTACAAAGTACTCTATTGATTGGATATTTTGCTGAAGTTTTTTCCGAACACTTGGCATGACCTAATGCAACTCCTGGGGAAACTAACTTTTCGAACAAACAGGGAAGCATGTTCCAGGGATACCTTAAAATCTCCCTCTCCTAGTAAACAAAATTCCGGTTTGCTGCGTATGAGCTTAATTTTCACATCCACCGTGTTTAAAAGTAATCTTTCTTGATGAAACATGTCCAAATGTAATCGCCCAATAATGTTGACTGACGCACCCGATTTGAACAATTTTGCTCTTTGAGTAAACCCCTCATTAGCCTCGTCGGGTTTACAGAATCAAAAACATTCATTCTACCTGCCGTATCTTTGAAAAAGAGTTCTGAGGAAAGTTGCGAGGTTTTTACATCGAAACCATGATTTAGTAATTTTTCTATCATGGCATAAGTGTTGTTACTGGATGAAACAAGTCGCTCATTTAAACTGATATCCACTTGGGAGAACATGGAGTGCAAAAAGAGATTCACAGGCCCGACTTTACTGTCATCCGTAAGGGGTTTGCCATCGCTTTTTAGAATTTTCACTTTTACATAAAGTTGCGTTTGAGAGAGATCAAGGTATTCATCTCCACTTCCACAGATACATTAAATTCAACCGGACCGGACTTCCGTCGGACACATTGGCAAGGGGGTGAAATTCATTGTCCATCCATTGTCCTCTTTCTATAACGGTTTGAGTGGGAGGCAGGGTAAATATTTCTAGTTCTGATTTAGCACATTCGGGGAAATCTTTAAGTAAAAAGGACATCACGAGTTGAAAATGTCACGTCCTACCACTTTCCTGGTTTTTGATGAAATGATTCGATGAGAGGGTTTACGCTTCCCTCGACCAATCATTTGATCCGCTTTCTGAACTGCTTTTCTTGCCAGATTTTTGCTACTTTCTTAAGCCCTTGTTTTTAGTGCTGTTTTCAAATCTTCACCCGACATCACATCATTTGCAATCAGCGATCCAGCCCTTAAAGCTTCCTTTCCTACTGTTTTTGCACCGCTAACAAGAAAAGGTAGAGATCTGCGAAAGAGCTTAGCAAAAAATCCCCCAATGCCTTACCCTTTCTGAAAGCTGACCCCTTTATAGAAAGGTAATCCTTTCCCCGTTTGATTGACATAGTAATCTTCAAACTTCTTTGTACAGCACGAATACGGAACCAACATTTTACACTTCTTTCTTTGAACACGATTAAAGAAATGAAATGTACCATTGAATGTACTGCTCTTTTATATAATTTGCTTCAGACGAAAATGCAGCGTCAAAAACACTTTACCTCTTTCAAAGGGTACTAAATTTAGTATAGTTTGAAAATGGTGCCGAATGACTGGAAAATAAAAAGGTCTTGGATAATGGGCATTAACAATTTCTCCGTCTTGACCTTCCACCTTTATAATTTTAAGCAGTGGGGCTTGTACGTCCCCCACAATTTGAGGTTCTACGAGATAACAATACACATACATGACGGGAAAAGCGGATTTGGGATCAGCTACAAATGGGCTTTGATGTGTTACCGTATGTTCTCCTGGTTCAAAACCAAGCAACTCCGCTAAGCCTTCATGAAGAATTATTTTACAGGTATCTGCGGTTTTGACATCCACCTTTTTGGTAACATCATGATAGTTCAACTCTTTTGTTTCGATGCGATTCAAGTAACATTCCTTTGATAAGGTCTGGAATTGTTTCGTAGCATCCGGGAGGGACTCTTCTTCCTTCAAGTTTTCCGTCACCCAAACAAGTTATTTCCACTTTGAACATTATACCAGCTGTGGGGTAAATGAAATCAACAAGGGCTAATTCCCATTGTCCATTTAAATTAATGGCACTAGGAAGCTGTGTAGTGAATTGGGATATTTTGTTGGTTGGGAAAAAATCCGTAGAGCTGTCACTGATTAATGTGATGTAGAACGACATGGTTCACCAAATGAAATGTAAGTAACGTGAACCCTGTATTTATATCACCTTGACATCTCCAACCCAGTCATTAAATTTGTCAGGGTAGCCCTGGAATTTCACAAAGTATTCCGTTTTTCCATTGCGCTTCCTTTTTTTTAAACATTTTCTACTGGATAATATCCGGAATCTAATCTTTTGCAATTCTTCTTTGTAAAAGCTTCCTTTAATCTCTTACCCTGATAAATCTTTTAACTTATAAACGATAGGAACCCTGTTTAAAATTTTGTAAATTGTAAATATTTCTCGTGTCCAGTTTTGTTCATACCCTTTTTCGAATATCATCTTAGCTTTACTTATGCGAACTGTATCCCCCATTTTCAAATCTGAACTATTCGATTTAACATGATAATTTGGGTTATCATATAATGTGTGCCAAATTTTCTTTTCATTTTCCACTGTCACTGAAACGGGTTCTATCTTTATACTACGATGCCATGTGTGATTGTAACTATGCATTAGTTTATCAATCACGTCTATGTATTTCTTAGTATTCATTTCAGTAAAGTACTTCCACATTTTAGTTTTAAGAGTACGATTAAAACGCTCAACTACAGAAGCCTTTGTTTCATTATGAGTAGTAAAGAAATGAAAATTTTTCTTTTTCAAGAAAGCCTGAACCTGTTTGTTTGTAAATTCTTTTCCAGCATCTGTTTGCAAAGATTGAGGAACACGCTCAGAAAATACTTTTTCAAAAGCTGAAACAATGGTATCAGATTTCTTATCTTTTAAGGGAATGGCCCATGCATATTTGGATAAAATGTTAATACAGGTAAGTAAATATTTAAAACCTTCATTTTCAACAGAAAGTGCTTGCATATCTACTAAATCAGCTTGAAACTGTTCATTTAAACCTCCAACTATGACTCTATTTCTCTGAAATCTGTGCCTTAGGGGTTTATGCAACGTATAAGATTCTTTAGATTGCAACCATTTCCTAATCTCACTTGTCCTAGCACGTCCTTTCAAAACACGCTGTAAAGTATTAATACCTCCGAAACTACCTGGAAGAGCTGGATTCTTATAAGTTTCTTCCATGATGTTCAGCTGCTAAAAGGATAAATATAAAAAGAGAAAACCTATTTATACTAAAGTTATCCCTGAAAAAAAGAAAACCTAATCTACAATCTGCAAATAATTAAAGTTATCCCTGAAATTGAAAACATAATAAACTACAAAGAACACAAATAAGAAAACCAAGTTAAAGTAAAAACAACAAAGTTTATTAAATCACTTTTTAAAACAGAAAATATTTAAGTTGTCTTCTACTTCTGATATTTCCTTCTTCAACATTTCGAGTTCTTGGGAAATACAGTCTATTTCCCACCCTCTAAGCACTAGCGCCATTAATTTCAGGCCAAAATTCTCCATTTGCAGCAAAAGAGGTTCTGCAGCACTACCTGCTCCTGCGAATTCACCAAGGCCAACACCTCGTTGTTGGACACAAACCCACTGTTCGTTTTTAAAACGTCCAACAAGGCAAATTTTTGGGCAAAATCCAGCCAGGTTCTAATTGTCATGGTCACTCCGTGAGTGGTGGGAAGGTTACCGTCGAAGGTGAATTTTAAAATCCGTCTCCCCGCGAGTCACAAAGGACACACGCAGTTCTTGCGTGATGATCCACTTCTTTAACGTTTGGTACTGAGGGTCTCTGGGGAAGTCTGAGTCTCTGGGCTGTGGTGCACCGCTGGTTCCGGAGGTCCGGGAGCTCCTGAAGGATCTGCTTTAGCAAATCGACGTCTTGGTTGTGTCTCCGTATAATTGCTTGGTAAAACGTACATATCGTCGAAAAAAAGGCAACTCTTCACTCATTAGACGTTTTAGGCTCATTTTAGAAAAAAATGCTTAACAGAGAAATACACAAGCAACTTAGCTGAAGAGAAAACGGATAGCGAATGCTCAACGAGTCTGAACCTCTTTACTCGAAAAATTTTATCAGCGGTAATCACCTCGACCAATCAGATAGCATCAGGGTTTGATGGCGACAACCTAGAGAAATGCTCTTATTGGTTGAAACGAGATGACGTAACTATCCTGCAATTTCATTGGTCTATAAATTGTATTCCTACGCGAGGTTCAGGCTTTACCGTGTTCGATCCTGTTCCAACAGAATGTACATTGCCAATCCGTTGAAACCCAAACCAAAAACTGTTGCCATTCCAAAAGATTGAAAGTTTTAAATAAATCAATTAATATTTAAAAAATAAAAAACTAAGCTTTAATTATTTTTATAAAGGACTTTTGATTTATGTAGGCACCGGGGTTCGAACCGGCATAATCAGAGTTTTCCTTATAATTAATCGAAGCGCAACCTATAATCGATGAGCAGTAGTAAAACACCACGAAAGTCCAAAACGTAAACATGACAATATGAAAACAAAACTAAAAATCGTTGCCATTCCAAAAAACTAAACTTTTAAAAAATGGCGGTCAAAGTTACATGTTATACAACTCAACTCCGCTAAAACGAAACTAAAATCAGCAGCAGTAGGTAAACAACTCAACTTCTACAGCAGACGACTATTTCCGGTAACGTCACAGGCCACGCCCCCTTTTGATGACGTCACTTCCGTCCCGATACGGGCGGGTATACTACTCTTATCCTTCCGAATTTCAGGTTGATGCGGCAAATAATACACAGGATTCTCCTTTTCATCAGTTTGTTCATTTACCGGTTCTATTATTCCTAACTTACTATATTCTTCAATAACAGATTTGTAATCCAGATACAAAGAGGGGTCTTTATAAAATCTCCGAACTAAAGAATCAAGTCTTTTTCTGGCATTACCATAGTTGCTTACCAAATTATCGCTGTCGTATTTCCAAGGACGGTGCACTTCATAACGACCTTCCTTAAAGGTTAAAGTTGACTCGAAATTTTGAAGAGCTTCCTCTTTGGAAACGGATCGTTTTCAAGGATCGTTATGAATGCCTAGGGACTCTAATTCCCAAAAAGCTTTTAACTGTGTTGACATTAACTGATCGTCATCGAAATCTTTCACAACAATAGCATTTAAAACTGCAATGTGGATGATGCGTCAACATTCAGAAAGGAATTTTCAACTGGACCTTGAATTGCCCATCCCATCAATGTATCTATTAACATCACGGATGAACTTAAACGCTTTGTTTTACCGGAAGTTATTTCCCAAAAATAATCCGAGCCAATTAGGATATCAATATTGTGATGGTTATATCCATCATCTTCACAGTCAGATAATTTAATGTTTAAAGATTGAATTTGTTTATTCAATTCCTTGCTAGGAATTTCGATCAAAGCATTGCAAATTTCTGGTGATTCTAATGCTTGTATCATGATGCATTTACTTTCGTCTTCCATGTTACACAATTGAAATTTAACTTTACGTCTTGTGGTGTTAACAGCAGTATTTGTACCAAATGTATGCAAATTTATTGTTTCATTCTCGACAATAGGCAAATTTAATTTATTTGAGTTTTTCGTGGATGAATGTGCGCTGACTCCCAGAATCAAATAAACAACGCACTTTCGTTTTGGTTGTTGGGCCGACAACAATAGCTCGAAAGGTTTGTAGAAAAACTGTTTGTTTACCAGTTTCGTTTTCTTTTCTCTGAGGGATAACTGATGTCAATACAGTTTCAGAATTACTTATACTTTTAGCTTGATCACTTAAAGAGTCAACTAGGGGATAAGCCTGTTCACACAAACCTTTTCGATGGTATCTTTTATTGCAGACATTACACCCAATTTTTACCTTGCATAATTTCCTAATATGAAACTTCTTAAAATATAAAAAACATCTACCATTCCTTTTTAAGATACCTTTCTTTTCAACTATGTTTTTTTTTTTAGACCCACCTCCTCCCTACTCACCTATATGGTTTAGAGTATTTAATGAGAGGAAGAGGAAAAGGCGACCCCCAGCACACAACGAGGATCACCAGGAACCACCCTGTCAGGCAGGGAAAGCACACACGCCCCCCCCCCAATCTGGGCACCTACTTCCCCAAACACCCTTGGACACCACCATTTATTATTTTCTAAAATTTTGAGTTTACACAAGGTTTGGTCAACACGACCCTAACAATGTTCTTCTTTCCTAAAAATTTAACATTGAAGCCATCCATAGTGGCTTAGTTCAACATTTTCTTCTTCAATATTTTAATTTTAATATATACATAAAACTGGCCTACAAGGCCTGTAGACCTACTTATCCTACAAATCATTTTTATAACAAGAATTTTAAACACAATATATATTTATCAATTTACAACCTTGGTTGAATGTAGTACAATAGCATTCAACTATTTTAACAATGTTCTTCTTTCCTAAGAATTTAACATTGAAGCCATCCATAGTGGCTTAGTTCAACATTTTCTTCTTCAATATTTTAATTTTAATATATACATAAAACTGGCCTACAAGGCCTGTAGACCTACTTATCCTACAAATCACAACTATGTTAAATTTAGTACACTCATCAGATAAATGATCCGTTACTTTGTTACAAAAGACACAAAAATTATCGACTACAGTATTTAAAGCAGCAGCCGACGATTTTAATTCTTTATTATTGTTCTCATACCATTTGAACTTTTCTTTATTTTGTTTATTAACACGAAATTGACTATCTGAATTCTTTAAATACCCAGTAGTATTAGATGTTGGTTTAGTTAATAGAAGTGTTCGTTCTCGCGACTCCACTTCTTTCTTTAAAAACTGCAATAAATCAGTTATCTTATTTTCTGCACCATCGTGCAATCTGTTAAAATCCAAAGCGATATCGTTTGGTATTATTTTGATTAGAATTGGAAACAGTAAAGCTCCGTATGCATTTGCTCAATGCCAAGGCTATGCAGCGCTTGCATTTCCACTTCACACGTGTCATAAATATTTCGTAGAGACGTTATGTCTCTCGAACACTTGCATGGCGCCACACTGAGCAATTTCGACATGTGACTATCAATTTGTAATTCTGTTTTGCCAAATCGGGATTCCAAAATGGCAATCGCTTTGCTATAATTTTCGGCAACAAGTGAAAAACCAGAAATAGCTCTCTCTGCGTCACGCGTCAAATAAGTTCTTAAATAATTAAATTTTTCGACATTATTTAATGACTCGTTCTCGTGTATAGCAGTTTTAAATTGTGCCCAGAAGTTAGGCCACTTGCATATTTCTCCGTTAAATTTTGCAATAACCAAACGTGGTAGCTTAACTGGTGCTGAAGAATTCGAAATAGCGGAGTTCGAAACTATAGAATTATCTTGTTGATTATTATCTTGTAGATTATTTTCTTGTTGCAGTTTCTTAATACATCTATTCGCGCGTGTTTTACAAATTAATATATCTTCTTTATAATTTTCGGATGTAATTATTTCCTTTTCTAACTGATTCGCGTCAGAAATATCATCTTCTATTTCTTTATTTAATGTTAACAAGTTCTGTTCCTTTTCTACTAATAACGAAAGCAATTCTTCAATTAATTCACTACTTGGAGAAGTAGTGATAATTTCGTTTTGTAATTTCTTAATCGTTTTCGTCGTGGCTTTTCTTAGCGTTGCGCGCTTCTGAATATTTCTCTCCAATTTATTCATAATTGCATTAGATAAGTGAAAATTCTCTTACCTCTATTTTTTCTACAAATATAATTATTTTTATCCACTAGTTCCCGGGTTTCGGCACCACTTTGACGCTCCAAATTTAACGTCGTCTCAAATTATTATTTGATGTGGATTCATTTGGAAAGATCAGCATTCGAATTTTACAGCCACAACATTTATTTTCACAAAACAAGGACAAGAACAAACATTGAGACATTGATTTACAGTTAACTTATTTCATCGTCCTCTGTTCTCTTTCAGAACAGAGCCGAAAAATCACTATACAATTTAACTTCTTCAGAGGCGCGCACAGCGCCCTCTTTAGCTTAAATTCTCATTGGCCGTAACAGGGGTGATATACAGGGGTTATATCTTGATTAATTTTCAGTAAGAAGCAGAGTTGTTGCATAACTGAACTCACAAATTGGGTGCCATGGTCACTGATTAATCTTCTGGGCAAACCATATCGCAATATGACTTCTTCCATCAATGTTACGGTACACTCTCTGGCGGTGGCCTGAGTGAGAGCGAACAACTCAACCCATCTTGTACAACAATCTTCTACAATAAATATCCATCTCTTGCCATTTGAGCTTTCGGGTAAAGGTCCAAACAGATCAATGGAAAGGGTTTCATAACGTTGAGAATACACTGGTGTTCTTAACAGTCCAGCTGGCTTTTGATTTGAGGGCTTGTACCGATTACATTCTGCATAATGTTTTACATAGTTACTTATGTAGGAACGCATTCCGGTCCAGTAGTACCTTTTTGAGATTCTGTCAAAGGTTCCATAATGTCCAGCGCTCGGAGCATCATGGTGAATTTTCAAAATTTCTTGTCTTTCGTGAGTTGGTACAACTAATTGGGCCTCTTCGGTATCTGAAGTAGGAGAATAACGGAATAACATTCCGATTCATGATGAATCCTCTTTCTGTCCAATTAGCAAAATTTACTCCTTTTTCAGTCTTCGAAACGCTCAATGATCTTCCTCAGCTCATCATCCTTTAATTGTTCTTCTCGAATCTCTTTTGGTGAGCGTGTGGGAAAGTCCACTAAGACAGTAAGAACTTCACAACTTGCATTTTCTTGTTCACAAGTAGGTCGTGACAGCATATCTGCTATATAATTGCATCTTCCTGGGATATATTCAATCTTGAGATTAAAAGCTTGCAACTGAAGAGCCCATCGGGCCAATCGTCTTGATGGTGTCTTCAAGCTCATTAACCACCTAAGTGGTTGGTGGTCGGATGCCACGATGATTTCACTTCTTTCGACGTAACCATGGAATTTTTGAAGGGCCCAGACCACAGCAAGGGCTTCCCTCTCTGTTGTCGAATAGTTCCTCTCTGCAGAACTCAGTAGACGGCTGGCATATTCAACTGGATGTTCGTCAGATCCATGTTTCTGTAAGAGGCATGCCCCCAGGGCGTAATTGCTAGCATCAGTACGTATACTAAAAGGGCTTGTTTCATCTGCTTGTTTCAGGATAGGCGGAGATACCAGACTATGTTTTAAAGCTTCAAAGGCTTTTTGTTGCTCTTCATCCCACTTCCATGTCGCAGGTTTTTTTTGTAAGGGATGTCAGCGGTCTAGCAATTTCTGAGAAATTTGGTATGAATTTGCGATACCCAAGAGCAGGTTTGAATAAATGATTGGAGTTGCTTGAGGTTTCTAGGACTTGGCATTTCTGTTATAGCTGATATCTTTTCTGGATCAGTCTCAATACCTCTTGGAGTTATCCAAAGTCCCAGGTATTTGACTTTTGTGTATGCGAATTTGCATTTTTCCCTATTGGCGGTTAATTTGAATTTGTCGACTCTATCAAATACAACTTTCAAATCTCTAAGATGCTGACCAAATGTCGGTGACAAGACAATCAAATCATCTAAGTAAACCAGTAAATTAACTGAAGGGAGACCATTACGGAACTGATCCGTGAGTCGTTGGAATGTTGCGGGTGCATTCCTTAATCCAAACGGCATGCGCTTAAACCAAAAGAGCAGACGAAAGCAGTCTTATCTCGGTCAGAAGGATTGACGTCAACTTGATGATACCCAGATTTCAGATCTATAGTAGACATATACTGGCTTTTGACTTGGCGTCGTGCATTAAATCGTCTATTTTAGGAAGCGGGTAAGTATCCGGTTCTGTTATAGCATTTAATTTCCGATAGTCCACATATAACCTTACCGATCCATTCGGTTTAGGTACTAAGACAACAGGTGCGGCATATGGGGACTCGCACTCCTCAATGATGTCTTTCTCTAAAAGGTCGTCGATTTCTCTCTTCAAGACTTCTTTCTTCGAAGGTGGTAATCTATATGGTGGGGTTGACACGGGAAGGTGATCACCGGTATCTATGTGATGTTTCATGTATGGAGTAGCCTCTCCCCTAGACGGAAAATTCTATCATCTCCTCTCAACAGGGCGTTGAGTTGTATTCTTTGTTCAGGGGTCAAACTTTGTCGTTCATTTTCCCATAAGTCACACGAATTTATCACCATGCTACTTTCTGGTTCAGAATTGCTTGCATCAAGATCCTCTCCAAACGGATACACATGATGAGGGTCATCATAGAAGTGCCATCTTCTGTTTCGGAGGTCAAGTACTATTCTGGCCTTTTCTAAGATGTCAAATCCAAGTAGGATTCTCTTTCTTGGCAATATTACAAACGTTGTGGGAACATCTCGTCCTTCTATATTCACCATTAAGTCGGCGATAAAGGATTTAGTAGTTGAAAGCTGACCATCAGCCAAAAACAGTGACAGTCTTGCTTGTCATCGGAACTTGCTTATCTCTAAACAGCTGATAGAGTCGTTCACCAGCTACAGTACAGCTTGCACCAGTATCAGCACAAACACGTGCTTTTTGACCGCAGATAGTTATGTCTACATACGTGATAGATGCTGGACAATTTACATGCATGCTATACATTTTCAGACTATTGGCTTGTAATTCAGGCTTCGTCAACGAGGGCGAACATATTGGACATTTGAATTTAACAAAACCAGGTTTTCCACACTCAAAACATGTTAAAGTTTGTGACTTTTCGGTCTTTTGAGGCTTAGATTTATCTTCTCGATTCGTTCTTGAGTAGTTAAAAGTTCTATTTCGATTCGGTGGGTCATCTGCAAAAGTGCTAATCTGATTTCTCCATTTAGGTGGTCGTGTTTTTTCAGATGGTTTGTCCCTCTTTGTACTGTTTGCGCAAATGGTTCTAACATTTTCGTATTCGTCTAATTTCTCAGCGAGTTCCTCGGGAGAGATCAACTCACTCCATTCGTCTAGGAAATGTTGCTTATATTCAGGAGGACATTTCTTCTTCATTTGATCGGCTATCATCAAATTTTTAAGTTCTTTAAATTGAGTTACATTTGATTCCTTTAACCAATTCTCAAAATAGCTTTGTATCTCAAAGAAAAAGTCCCTCCACGTTATATCTGCAGTTTTCTTGTGGGTCACAAAAAGCTGCCTAAATTTTTCAGCTGTCAAGTGGAAACGCTTTAACAATAGCTTTTTAACGTGTTCATAATTTTTGGCATTTTCTTCCGTTTCTCTAGCGACTAAATTAGCAATGTTAGGTGGAATTGCACTAATGAGATATGCAACCCAGAAATCTTCAGGTACATTAAACAGTTTAAGCTGCCTTTCAAATAAAACAATAAAGAGAGCGATATCTCCATCTTCAGGATTAAAGGATTGTAGAAGCTTTTGTATTTCAACTTTAGGATTTGAATCCTTATGTATATCTCCATTACACCCAGCAGCCTGCGGAATAGCAGACTGTAGCCTAAGTTTTTCCAATTCAATTGTCTCTAACGCTAACCTATGTTCTGATTCTTCACGTCGTTTTCTTTCTTCGTCTAAACGAGTACTAATGATCGTTGCTAAGAGTTCTTTACAAAAATCTTCTTCATAGTCTTTGTTATTAGATATTAATTTTTTTATCTGAATTATTTTGAGTGTATCATTTAATTCTACCCCTATTTCAGTTCCTAACTTAATAAGGTCTTCTTTTCTAGCTCTAGCTAAATACATGTTTAACAGGAAGAAATAAAATATTGCAACCTACGCAGATTCTAAAAATAGCAGCAAAAGAAAAATATAAACAGACAGTTGGCGGCGGGAAAGGAAGAATCACACCTGCGGGTCATGTGACCGACAACACTTTTCTTTTAAGTAATGAAATAATCTTTATCAAAATTCAGTTTTCATCAATTCTAATGTTAAATGAAAATAATATGCTAAGAATGACACTACCATATCAATAATAAATGATATACTAAAGAATACAATTTTAAGAACATTCCCAGAACATTCATTGAAATCAAAACACTGAGATTTTACTACGAAATCAGAAGTAGCAAATATGAATACTTTATACATAAACAAATGCTTTTAAAACACACATTATTCAAATGAATTAATATATTTTCAAAAAAAAAATTAAATATGTCTGGGTGACATTTTTTATGCAAGGAGTGCACTAACTAACTCAATTAGAAATTATTCAAACGAATTCGAATTAATATCTTTTTAGATATATATAAGTATGTCAGGTTGACAAAATAACCACATAGGAAAAGAACACTTCACCAGAAATTATCCAAATTAAATATAAATATTTAACGTACTTGTAATCAGGTCGATTACTAATTTTAGCTTTACCACAAAAAATTTGATATCAGAACACTTTCAAAATTAAAAGTAAACTTATCTGTAAATAATTCCATATCTTGGTGATTATGCTGTTCCTTTCTGATGACGTGCCGTTCCTTTCTGGAAAATGCTTACTACTTTCCTGAAAAATAATTCGAGCTGCCAGCGAGACTCAGGTCAGTCGGGCGCCATTTATTTGTGACTGAGTTGTGTTTGGGAAGCACGAGTCCAGGTTTAAATACAAACCACATTTATTACAGACACCTACACGATCACAAATATTTACAAAATGTACAATAAGAAACTAAATGTAAATTTACAAAAGGGGGATCTCGGGGAACAACATCCTACTGTCATGAGCTCTCGCTGTCAACTGAATAGTTACGTTTTATGCACCGCGAGAGGGCGCTCTGCACTTGTGGACATTCGCTACAATGTAAGTTAGAGTAATCACAGAAAAATGTAATTTGAGGTCAGAAGTGCAAATAATACAATAGGATAAAACCCATTTTGTTAAAGCGAAGACTGACGGTTTAAATGGTGGTTTAATTATGATTACGGGAGAAGGTGAAAATTTAGACTCATTATTAGGAGTCAAGGAAGGAGAAGCAGTGGTACCAGTAATCAACACCAGGGATAAGAAAATTATATTAAATAGAAATCAAAATGTTGGTAAAGCGGAATTAGTGGACGATGTCAATTTAAAGCCGTATATGGATAATATAAGTTTTATTAATGAAGCACAATCATTAGAACCTTTAGAAGTCAATACTAACGTAGAACAAGAACCTATAACTTTAGTGCAAATAAATTCGATGAGACGTTAAATGAAGATCAAAAGCAAGATATAGTTCGTTTGTTGAATGAATATAGGGACTGCTTTGCATTTAATTTAAATGAATTAGGCTGCACAGACTTGACTTTCATGGATATTAAAGAGATAGAAGGTAGTAAACCAGTTTGTTCCCGTCCATATAAAACGAATACTTCTGAGCATAATATTATAAAGCAAATAGTAAAAGAATAGAAAGATAACATGATTGTTTCGGAAACACGATCACCATATGCAAGTCCAGTTTTGTTAGTGAAAAAGAAAACAGGTGAACACAGATTAGTTATTGATTTTCGCCGCCTGAATAATCAAACAGTAAAGGATAAATTCCCCTTGCCAAAAATAGATGATTTATTGGAAAGTTTGAGCGGTGCTAAATTATATATTTACCACCTTGGATTTAGTTCACGGTTACTTGGAAATTCCATTGTCGGAGGAAGCGAAGAAGAAAATAGCTTTATTACTCCTGACGAAACCGGACAGTTCGAGAGAATGATTTTTGCATTGGTTAATGCTCCCTCAGTGTTTCAACGATTGATGTATCAAGTATTAAGACCGCTATTTCTTACTAAAGCCGTTTGTTACTTAGATGATATCCTCATCCCTGCTTTTCTTGGAAGGATATGCTGGAAAGATTAGTATTAGTTTTGTAACATCTACGATTAGCGAAACTTACTCTTAAACTTAATGAAATGCGAATTTGGTAAAAAGGTACAATTCTTGGGGTTTGTTATCAATGCCAATGGTTTAAAGCCAGGTCTATGGAAAATAAAAGCTATTGAAGCATACGTTGAACCTAAGAATTTTTATGAAGTAAAGAGATTTTTAGGACTTACGGGTTTTTTAGGCGTTTTGTTTCTAAGTATGCTGAGAAGGCTGAACCGTTGAGTAGATTAACTACGAAAACTCAAGATTTTGTGTGGAAAGAACAGAAGAATGCCTTTAGAGCTTTGAAAGAAATTCTTAGTAATCAACCAGTTTTAGCTCACTATAACCCCACATTCGAGACAGAAGTACACACAGATGCAAGTTCGGATGGATTAAGCGGAATGCTACTTCAACGTGGAGACGATGAAAAATGGCATTTGGTGCATTGCGTAAGAAGACAACTGATGTAGAAAAGAATTACCACTCCAGCAAGCTAGAATTAATGGCCATTGTATGGACACTTGACAGATTAAGACAGTAGCTCCTTGGAATTAGGTTTACAATTGTTACTGACTGCCAAGCACTAATTTACATGAAATCAAAGAAAACAACGAATCCCCAGATAGCTCGATGGTATGCAGGAATTTTGATATGGAAGTAAAGCATAGACCAGGTACAAAGATGAGTCACGTCGATGCGATGAGCAGAGCTCCAGTTTTAGACCAAGAAGATCATATAGAACGAAATTTAGAAGTTTGTTTTACACTTAGTGAAGAACAAGTTTTAATAATCCAACATGCAGACCCAGAATTAAGAAAATTAATAGACATTTTTCGAAAAGATGAGTATGAAAGGACAACTGACGAAAAATAGAAAGTATGCAATTATGTTTTTAAAGGAAGTAAGCTATATAGAAAAGTTAAAGAGAAGGAAAAAGAAAAGATACTTTACGTAATCCCTAAAAGCATGAGGAAAAGTACCGCAGTGAAGTTCCATGATCTGATGGGACACTTCTCAGTCTACAGAACTGCCAACAAAATTAGAGAATTATATTGGTTCCCATATATGAAGCGTTACTTACGAATACATAGCTATGTGCTTTGAATGTCTGATGAAAAAAGACCCAGGAGGGAAACAACAAGGCTATTTGCACCCCATAAAGTTCTCGAAGAAATCAGGACTTGCTAGTAATAATTGATAACTTCACCAGATTCACACGACTCTTTCCAGTCAAGAATACTTCATCGCAACATGCCTTAAAAGCTCTCAAAAATTTTGTTGAAGAATTTGGATTACCAGATAGAATTGTTAGCGACAGAGGCACGTGCTTTACCTCTCGTCAGTTCGAACAGGTAATAACATTCCTCTGCCAAGATAATAGAATTCATCATACCTTACATTCTACGCAGCATCCACAAGATAATGGCATGATAGAACAAGCTAATAGAACCATCTTATCAACAATAACGACATCATTGAAAGACCAACGTCATTAAGATTGGGATTTACGAATTAAAGAAACCGAAAGAAATTTAAACAACGTAGTTAACAAAACTACAGATAAAACTCCTTTTGAAATGCTACATGGCTACTCGCCCAGATTCAATAATGGTATCCTCAGGAAAGTTGCAGACGCAGAAAAATGGGAAGAGCAGAAGGAAATTCAAGAGACGACACGTAAAGAGATCGAAAAGAAGTAACAAAAAATGAAGGAAGATTATGACAAGAAAAGGTGTCGAACTAATGACATTCGAACCAGGAGAAATAGTAATTGTCAGACGTCCACCAAAACCAACAGGAGAACCTACAAAGACACAGGCGAAATATAGAGGACCACTGATAATTACAGAAACACTACCAAATGACACATACAGGGTGACTCCGCTAGAGGAAAAACAGAAAGGACGATTCTACACCAACCACAGCTCACGTCAGTCAACTCAAGCCATGGCCTAAATATGAAGACGATTCAGACAACAAAGAGTCCAGTACCAGAACCTCCTGAGCCACCTTAACTAAGTTCCAAGTCGTCACGAGGTAACAACTCCCGAAGATAACATCAGGTAATGTAATTTTAAGTTTTACCTAAGAACTCTTGAACTCTTTAAAAAGGACTCACGTAGGACGTTAAAAAAAGGGAGAGACTTTGAATACTATATGTTATCTTGTTTCCCTGTACATTGTTTTATATCTAAAAGTTTAAGTCGGTTGTTTAGGTGTCTAATGTTTAAGTTGTATTCTTTTGTAGTTTTATAACCATGTACGAATTGACGGCAGTTCTCAGTCAGGATGCCCAAATGTAATCAAATTTCTATGTTTGTTATTAGGGTCAATAGATGGCAGCAGCGAAAGATAAAAAAAAGAATGTAAACGCATGCAAAAATACGATACTGTAGAGAGTGAGATGTAAAATGAATGGCTTCGAACGTATTCGACGAACCGCCAAGTATTTTCAAATAAATTCTTTTGTTCTTGTGTTAAAGAAAACGTTTATTATCTTCAACGTAAGAAATTAGTTCTTGACCCAAGAGCTAATAGTCCTAAGTAGTGTGAATTGATGGCTACCATATGATCTTTATCAAAAAAAGCGTACAAACAACACATTTTGACAACCATAATATAGTATAGTATTGAACTCGACAAAAGCGCTATTTAAATTTGATGTTTTTCTAATTTTAAAAAGTGCAAATAACGAGAGTAAATAACGAACGGAAAAAAGATGAACTTATAAATTTATTGAAAAATCAAATATAAATCAAACGCACACGATATTGGTACAGCTACAAGGGAGTATCTAAAACTAAGGTGAATTTTTGATTAACAGAAAAACGTGCAGAGATATACCATATATGAAAATTTATTATGTTTGACAAATCGTATCACACTATCATTCGACTAAGCAACCATCCATGCCCTTTTCAAAGAAATCTTGCTCCAGGTTCCCTAACAAGGTAAGTGTAGTCTGTTGTGCCTCTTCCAGTGCATGGAAACGCTGCCCACGGAGGTGTTTCTTCAGGGGCCAAACAAATGGTAATCCAAAATGGTAATACTGCTCACTGAACCATATGAGCTATTCAATGCATTTGCAATATCATGCAATCTCACTCTTCTGTCTTCACGAATCATGGCATCGACGACAGCCACATTCGTGTCGTTACACCACACATACACTTGTTTCTACGACATAACACTCTCTCCATAGACTTCCAACAATTCTCGATGAATATTACATGTTTTTTCCCCTTGGCCCATAAAAAACGAATGACACCGTGCACCTCCTTGGCTCAAGTCGATGCGCCATCTTTGATTTGCTCTAAACACCAGACGGGTTGACATAGAAGTTTCTACAAGCCGTCACACTTCTATCACCTTGGTACTTGCAACATATAAAAAAAATTAATTAGCTACACAAAAAACTCTGAGTTTTAGAGACAAATTCACCTTACTTTTTGATATCCTTATAAAAGCAAAAGTTCTTCCATTGTTAACATATTTGTTTTCTTATCGATCAAATTTGTGACATAACAATATTAATCCAACACACATGATATTGGCAGATAAACACAAGAGTTCTTCCATTGTTTTCTTATCGAATAAAGTATATAATCAGATATAATATAAAGTATGTGTATCAGAAATTCACATATATCAAATATAAAGGAAATATATATCAAGTATAAATAGAATATCAAGTGTAAAAAAAGACGAATATAAATTTTCTCTTTGCATATTATGCAAGAGACAAATATATATATATATATATATATATATATATATAGGGTTTGTTTCGTGTGTTTCCACATAAGAGAACAGTCAGTGAAAATGACAATCACTGTTTATTTGGACGGACACGACGAAGAGACATAAAATACAAATTACATTGAGAAAAAGAAAACAGCGCAGTTACACGAACGTTCCCTACTGAAAGTCTCCAATCCCGCGCAGTATCGCGTTACATCATAAGTATGATGTCATGGGAGTATCGTGCTGCCATCTGGAGTCCATTTACAACAATCCTACAGATTCGGCCATCCTGCTAGTCACTGGCCTCAGGGACATTCATAAGAAAAGAACATAAAATTACTATTTAGAATATAAAATAAGAACACTACTCCACCTAATTTTGATCACATTATTTCGCATCATTTAACAAAAGAAAACGAGTATAAAATTAATACAATATGAGAATACGTATAAATCAAAAATAAATAATAAGTATAAAGCGTCACATTTTCGAAAAGAATTTCATCAGATCAGCAGAGGTAGTGGTAAATTTGGGACCTGAATGTTCACCAACCCTCTCAACCTCATATCTGTCTTTGGGTTTCACATTCGTCACCTTGTATGGACCTACTCTGAATGGCCACTAAATCACCAACTTGATACTCAGGCGCTTTCTTTCTTTTCTTGTTGTAGGTTCTTCTATTTTCGGTTTGAATTTTCTGGATGTTTTGCTTTGCATCTTGTCTGTTACAATTTCTTTCATCCTGGAATTGTTGTATCATTTCTTCTACTAGTAGATCTCTGAGAATGATGTCTTCCTTGTTTCTTATTTTCACCCCAGTTAAAAGTTCAAATGGTGTCCACTTCGTACTTCGACTCATTGTACCATTAAGAACTCTTTGTAATTTATCCACATATTTAAACCATTTTGTCGCGTCATCAAGTGTTAACTTGGTGAGAACTGGTATAAGAGTACGGTGGATCCTCTCAACTTCCCGTTTCCACGAGGTACTCCTGTGGCAATTTGTAAGTGTTGAATTCCCTCGTCAGCGCAATAGTCGGCAAAAGCTTTTGATGTAAATGCTGAGCCTCTATCGGTTATGATCCTCAAGGGATTTCCAAAAGTTTGTTGTTGTAATCGTATTTTTTCCAATGCATCCTCTGCAGAAACTGATTTGACCGGATATAACCAGGTAAATTTTGTAAAGGCGTCAACAATGGTCAGAATGTGTTCGTACTTTTTGTTTGTTGACGGCAATGGACCGATAAAATCAACGTGATAAGTACCTAAGGGTATATCTTCCTTTTCAATGGGATTCAGGAACCCCTCCTTTTCCCCATATTTCTTATTGGCCAAAATGCACGGTACACAGTTGATGATTACTTTTTGAGTTAATTTATTTAAGTTAGAAATGAAGAATTCTTGCTTTACCACATCTTCTGTTTTAGTTGCTGAAAAATGGCCCTTTTCGTGAGCTAATTTAATTATTTCGGTTTGCATATCTCTGGTCACTACAATAAGTTCGCGACCATTGACAAATTTGTAGAGAATGTCATTTGGTACAAAATACTCCTGACACTCGTTATTAGGCAGGAGTGTTTTAAGGGCACAAATATGTGCATTCTTCAGTTGTGCAGTCAAAGTGTCATTTCCTACAATCATGACTGGATGTCTACGTAAGGCATCGACACGCTGCATTCTTTGGCCGGGTCTATGTACAATTTCATAGTCGAACTCCTCTAATAACAGGGCCCATCTTGCAATTCGTGTTACAAGATCCTTTTTGTCCATTGTTTTCTGGAAGGCCGAGCAATCGGTTACAATTTTGAAATGGTTGCCCAACAGGTAAACACGGAATTTTTTAAGGCTTCCACAATGACTAGGACCTCCAGTTCATAACTGCTATACTTTTCTTCGGCTATGTTTGTTTTCTTTGACATGTAATGAACAGGGTGTAGTTTTCCATCTTCACAGTCTTGCAGGAGCATGGAACCATAGCCATGTTTGCTCGCATCTGTATGCAGTTCCGTTTTCCTTCCTTGTTTGAAAATTCCTAATACTGGACCTTCTGTTAGTAAGTTCTTAAGTTTCTCAAATCCTTCTTTTTGTTCAGGACCTAAAGCAAACGAACTATTTTTTCTGAGTAAATCACTAAGCGGTTTAGCAATTGTAGAGTATCCTGAAATGAATTTTCTGAAGTAACCCGTTAGTCCTAAAAAGCTTTGTACATGCTTCATGTTTGTTGGGATAGGAAACTTCGTAACCGCCATAGTTTTCGTAGGTGATGGACGGATAGTGCCATTTTGAACTATGTGACCACTCCACTTTCTTTTTCAGGAATTGGCACTTGGTCATTTTGAACTCTAGTCCATACTTGGATGCAACTTTAAATACAGTGTTTAACTTATCTAAACCTTCCTTTTCATTTTTCGATGCTATGATAATGTCGTCCATATAAATTATCACGAAACCTTTGTTCATAAGATCTCGGAAAATACTATAAACATATCTTTGAAAAACACTAGGGCTAGTACTCAATCCTAAAGGGACGAGTGAGTAACTCAAATGGTCTGGAGAACCAGTCATAACATAGAGGTTTCTTCTGACCATGACTCTTAGAGTGTGCTGTCGTTGGTCTGTTTGCTATCGGTTCTTGTTTGACGTTTCTTACCTCACGGCCTGGGGCTCCTCTGTTTTGAAAGTTATTATGAATTCCACCAAAATATCTCCTGGGTCCAGGATTTTCAAACTTTTTAGGAAAATCTCTCTTCTTAAAACTTTCTTTGATAGTTTCATTCTCTTCAATCATCTCCGCCAACTCGAAAGGCGTCTTCATCTGCATCCATCTATCAAGAAAGTGCTCCTTGATAGGGTCTGGTGTCCGCCTCTTTAATTGCTCGGCCACTATTAAGTCTTTAAGCTGCTCAAATGTTTTAACTCCCATGCCAGTAATCCATTCTGTAAAGTAACTACATAGTTCATATTCATAAGTTTCCCACGTTTTCTCAGGCGACTTTTGATGCCTGTAGAAATGCTGCTTCAATTTTCCTGCATTCATTTTATATCGCTTTAAAAGACTATCTTTAACATAATCATAATTATTCGCGTTCTCGGGTGCTTCTCTGGCAAGCATGTTTCATAAATCTGCAGGCAAAACTGATAACAAGTAAGCCACCCACTCTTCCTTTGGCACTCGTGCCATATCTGCTTTTCGTTCAAAATTTATAAGGTATAAACCCATTACATCCCTTTTTTCGTCAAACTTGAGAGTTATTTGCGAAAGCTGGATTTTTCGGGTTTTCTCTGTTTCCGTTCTCAGAAACTTCTCTATTTAAAACCGTACTCGAATTTACTTGGTGTTGCGTTTCGGCTTCTATGCGTAATTTTTCCAATTCAAAATTCTGTTCCCTTTCTTTTTCCTCTAGCCTTTTCATGAATTATGATAGTTCATAACTAATTATCAAATGGAAGAATTTTTTTAGCCAAAAACAAAAACTCTAAACAAAAAAATTCTCTCGCACGACCTCTTACAATACAATTAATGGAATAATTTTTTTATCATAAAAAACTCTTATATATATATATATATATATATATATAAAAACAAAAAAAATTCTTATGAGACGACTTCGTACAGTTCAGTAACTGAACAAAACACTACCTCCCACTTGCAAATTTTCTACCACTTTCATAAGACACAAATACTGGCAATACTATATTCACAACTGCTAAGAGTTGTACATGAACAACTCATCTCTGTATTAGTGTTTACCTTTTTTGTGCTGCTTCCATGTCATTCCATTATTATCCTGTTTATTTCAATTTAACTGCTTGTTTCAATTTAACTGTTTGAGCTTAATAAAGCGACTTAATTAATTGCCTTTTTGACTCTGCTAAGAACAACCCTAGAATATGCAATAACTAAATAAAGAGGAAACACAAATAAGAATAGACACTTCGAACTTTCCCAAAACTTCCAATTAGAAAAAAACTTTTCATTTCCGGTATCAGCTATACTCTAAACAACAAATCGCGCACAATAACAAAATATGCAAGAATCGTTAAAAGAAAAAAAATAAAAGTAAACACTTCAAACTTTTTCCTTCCCCAACACATTGATTTCTTTTTCCGTTACGTATTCTGATTCAGAAACGGAACTAAATTATTATTTTTCGGTCACAGTTTAATCGTTATGATTATTGACTGGGAATATATTACTTTTACTAGGTAGATATTTAATTACTGTTTAGGAAAATTGTATACTTTTTAAAAGACTAAAATATCTGATTATAAACACATACGAATGGTATCAAAATTGCTTAAGTTAGAACTATAAACAGTCAGAATACAATTTGAATATTCAATACCGATACTAATTAACAAAATATTTCTTAAATGACAATTAACATTTATAGAATTATAGCCAATTAGAAGAAAAACACTAACGATTGGATGTATTTCCCGCGTAATCAGAGCATTTGACACTCCAACAAAAACCAGGAAGGAGATACCCTAAAAGAATCCAAAGCTAAACAATTTAAACATTTATTTAAACACAACAAATAAACGAAACAGTACAAACACGCAGACTAAACATAAAATAAAGGTTTTAAAAATCTATCAATCGAAAAAGTTATTTGGTCAACTTAATGACAACCTTCATGTTTTTAAAATCCCCTGAAAAACTAACTAAAAACAGAAGCTCTCTTCTTTCCTCCTCTCTGATTGGTTCCGACGAATCAGAGGATTCTGGGCCAGGCTGTGCGGTGTTGCCATTTCCACACAACAAAATTCTAAAAGGGAATCAGTTAATCTTACACGTCCCCCCAAAGGAAGCACATGCGTCACCAGAATTGACCAGGTGCTGAAATGGAAGAAGTTAGGCCAACACTCACACACCCAAAAGAATATTAAAACTAAATATATATGTAGGGTTTGTTTCGTGTGATTCCACATAAGAGAACAGTCAGTAAAAATGACAATCACTTTATTTGGACGGACACAACGAAGAGACATAAAATACAAATTACATTGAGAAAAAGAAAACAGCGCAGTTACACGAACGTTCCCTACTGAAAGTCTCCAATCCCGCGCAGTATCGCGTTACATCATAAGTATGATGTCATGGGAGTATCGTGCTGCCATCTGGAGTCCATTTACAACAATCCTACAGATTCGGCCATCCTGCTAGTCACTGGCCTCAGGGACATTCATAAGAAAAGAACATAAAATTACTATTTAGAATATAAAATAAGAACACTGTTACAACAAATAAAACTACTCCACCTAATTTTGATCACATTATTTCGCATCATTTAACAAAAGAAAACGAGTATAAAATTAATACAATATGAGAATACGTATAAATCAAAAATAAATAATAAGTATAAAGCGTCACATTTTCGAAAAGAATTTCATCAGATCAGCAGAGGTAGTGGTAAATTTGGGACCTGAATGTTCACCAACCCTCTCAACCTCATATCTGTCATTGGGTTTCACATTCGTCACCCTGTATGGACCTAAAAACTTAAGTCTCAGTTTGAGACCAGAACCAAACTGCGTCCTCTGAATGGACACTAAATCGTTAACTTGATATTCAGGCGCTTTCTTTTTTTCTTGTAGGTTCTTCTATTTTCGGTTTGAATTTTCTGGATGTTTTCCTTTGCATCTTGTCTCATTGTACCATTAAGAACTCTTTGTAATTTATCCACATATTTAAACCATTTTGTCGCGTCATCAAGTGTTAACTTGGTGAGGACTGGTATAAGAGTACGGTGGATCCTCTCAACTTGCTCGTTTCCACGAGGTACTCCTGTGGCGATTTGTAAGTGTTGAATTCCCTCGTCAGCGCAATAGTCGGCAAAAGCTTTTGATGCAAATGCTGAGCCTCTATCGGTTATGATCCTCAAGGGATTTCCAAAAGTTTGTTGTTGTAACCGTATTTTTTCTAATGCATCCTCTGCAGAAACTGATTTGACCGGTTATAACCAGGTAAATTTTGTAAAGGCGTCAACAATGGTCAGAATGTGTTCGTACTTTTTGTTTGTTGACGGCAATGGACCGATAAAATCAACGTGATAAGTACCTAAGGGTATATCTTCCTTTTCAATGGGATTCAGGAACCCCTCCTTTTTTCCACATTTCTTATTGGCCAAAATGCACGGTACACAGTTGATGATTACTTTTTGAGTTAATTTATTTAAGTTAGAAATGAAGAATTCTTGCTTTACCACATCTTCTGTTTCAATTGCTGAAAAATGGCCCTTTACATGAGCTAATTTAATTATTTCGGTTTGCATATCTCTGGGCACTACTATAAGTTCGCGACCATTGACAAATTTGTAGAGAATGTCATTAGGTACAAAATACTCCTGAGACTCGTTATTAGGCAGGAGTGTTTTAAGGGCACAAATATGTTCATCTGCCAACTGTGCATTCTTCAGTTGTACAGTCAAAGTGTCATTTCCTACAATCATGACTGGATGTCTACTTAAGGCATCGACATGCTGCATAATAACAAGGCCCATCTTGCAATTCGTGTTACAAGATCCTTTTTGTCCATTGTTTTCTGGAAGGCCGAGCAATCGGTTACAATTTTGAAATGGTTGCCCAACAGGTAAACACGGAATTTTTTTAAGGCTTCGACAATGGCTAGGACTTACAGTTCATAACTGCTATACTTTTCTTCGGCTATGTTTGTTTTCTTTGACATGTAATGAACAGGGTGTAGTTTTCCATCTTCACAATCTTGCAAAAGCATGGCACCATAGCCATGTTTGCTCGCATCTGTATGCAGTTCCGTTTTCCTTCCTTGTTTGAAAATACCTAATACTGGACCTTCTGTTAGTAAGTTCTTAAGTTTCTCAAACGCTTCCTTTTGTTCAGGACCAAAAGCAAATGAACTATTTTTTCTGAGCAAATCACTAAGCGGTTTAGCAATTGTAGAGTATCCTGAAATAAATTTCCTGAAGTAACCCGTTAGTCCTAAAAAGCTTCGTACATGCTTCATGTTTGTTGGGACAGGAAACTTCGTAACCGCCATAGTTTTCGTTGGTGATGGACGGATAGTGCCATTTTGAACTATGTGACCGAGAAACTCCACTTTCTTTTTAAGGAACTGGCACTTGGTCATTTTCAACTCGAGTCCATACTTGGATGCAACTTCAAAAACAGTTTTTAACTTATCTAAACCTTCCTTTTCATTTTTCGATGGTATGATAATGTCGTCCATATAAATTATCACGAAACCTTTGTTTATAAGATCTCGGAAAATACTATAAACATATCTTTGAAAAACACTAGGGCTAGTACTCAATCCGAAAGGGACTTTAGTGAATTCAAATTGTCCGTCTGGAACAACAAATGAAGTGTATTTTCGACTTTCTTCCTCAACATTAACATGGAAAAATCCGTTCTTCAAGTCTAAAGTAGTGTACACTCTAGCATCTTCCAACTTGTCTAATACATCGTCTATCAAGGGAAGGGGAAATCTGTCTTTAACTAATTTTCTATTTAGCTTCCTATAGTCTATGCACAATCTGGTTGTGTTGTCTTTCTTTTTTACTAATACTATTGGACTAGCATAATCAGAATTACTAGTCCTAATTATTCCTTGTTCCAACCATTCTTGGATCTGTCTATCAACTTCTTGTTTCTCAGGAAAAGACAGACGACGAGCTCTTTGGTAAATCGGCACAGCATCATTTAGAATAATTCTCATGGAGACATCAGTTGTTTCTGTCTTTTCCGGTTTATACGATGACGTTATCTGTTTTAATTCCGCTTTTATTTGTACGTCATTAATGTGGCTAAGATCAACTTGATCTTCCTGGTTTACTTCGGTTATTTGCATGAACCACATCTTTTCTTCATAGTTGTTAAATTCAACACCACTGCTGGTAAAGTTTAATGAAGCTTGTCCCAAAATATCTGCTCCAATTACTGCTTGGTAACTCAACTGTGGTGCAGGTACTACATGCCATGTTAAAGAAAAATGATATCCATCTATTTTAACTTCATGCTCAAAGGATCCTTTCGTCCAAACCTGTGATGTTCCAATACCAGACAAAAGCAAGTGTGTGTTTGACAGCTTGGGAAGGTCGATTGTCTGTTTGTAAACATCTTCGCGCATGAGGCATACTGAACTACCTGTATCGACGAGTGCGACAACAGTCAAATTATTCAAACAGATCTCTTTGGTGTGAACCTTCCCGTCTACCACATTGTTAGACGTTTGTGTAATATGGGTTTCTGATGTCCTTTCTTTCTCATCGGGTTTGTGCACTGAATGCAGACCACTAACATTTCTCATGAATCGATGACTTGGTGTTTGTTTTGGATACCTCTGGTTCTCATTGTTATTCCATTTCTTGAAATAGAAATGCATTTGATTAGGAGGTGTTCGTGGTCGTCCACGTCCAAACTGTGCATTTCTCGGAAAGTTTTTCTCTTTTTGAAATTCGCTTGGTTGTGTGCTTCTTGTAATTTACTCGCACTTTTTCATACTCATCTAGTTTGTCAGTTAACTGGATTGGTGATATCATCTTTGCCCAATCATCTATGAAATGTTCTCGAACTTCCACTGGAACCTTTCTTTTTAATTGATCCACTATCATGAGATCTTTGAGTTTTTCAAAAGTTCTTACTTCTAAACTCATCAACCACTCGTCTAAATAATTCTTTATTTCGTAGTAGAAATCTCGCCATGTATTTTCAGGTTTCTTTTGATGCTTCACAAATAATTGTCTAAAGTTTTCTGGTCCTAACTTAAATCTCTTCAAGAGCAACGATTTTATGTATTCGTAGTCAGTTGCTTGTTCATCCGACTCTCGTGTAATTAGACCGACTATCTCTGATGGGAGTACGCTGACTAAGTGGGTTACCCAATACTCTGTCGTTATTTGCATTATTTTGACCTGGCGTTCAAACATAACCAGATATAAACTAATATCATTGTCTTTTGCATCGAACTTTAGTATTATTTTTTGAACGTCAAATTTTGAATTGTTTCATTTACCCATAACTTCATTATTACCGGTCGATAAATTTGAAGACATTTCGAATCGTTTCATCTCTAATTCGTCTTTTCTTCTTCTTTCTTCCATTTTATCCCGTCTTTTCCTTTCTTCTACTTCATCCCGTCTTTTCCTTTCTTCTACGTCATCCCGTCTTTTCCTTTCTTCCACTTCATCTTGTCTTTTCCTATCTTCTGCTGCCTTGTCTTCTTCTGCTTTTCGTGATTCTGCGATATTCTCTAACAAATTTTTCACGAAGACTTCATCATAATGTGAACTACTAGTTATGAGTTCTATTACTTTCATTTCCTGCTTAACATTTTCACCCATTTCATCTGCAAGCCGTTGCAAATCTACTTTCTTGTATTTTGCAAGGAAAGCCATTATGGTCAATCTTAAATCCAATGTCCCAACACAATCGTAATTTTAAAATTTCTCACAATTCTTAATATACCACTCAATTGTAAATTAATACATATATTAACACACTTTTGCTCCTAAGCGTTAATATGCATCTTAAAATTATTTAAATGAAATTAACAGGCATAACATGTAGCACATAACATTTGACGCTAATATGGTATTTAAGTACAAGGATAAACAAACATCACCCAAATATGTTGTTATAGCATAATAAAATAAAATAAACGAAATACTAGGTAACAACACAATCACATCTAAGAAAAATATGCTTCAACTTTCAAATTATAAAAACAAACCAAACGTATCAAACTATTACGCCGTCTCTATCAAAGAATCACTAAGGAAAAAAAATTACTGCAGGTGGTATTTCCAAACAAAAAAAGATCAAAATATCACTTATGTCAAAAAAAAAGATTTTCCTTTTCGTCACCTGATTTTTTTTCTTTCTCTGTTCGTTTGAAAAACGGAAATGCAGAGAAGCCATAGAAACAATTTTTTTGTGTGCGTTGCAGTACTTTCGATTTAAATTTTCATGAAATGAAATATTTGTACCAGTTTCTTTTCGAAACTTAAAAGAACACACTTGAAGGAAATAATGTTACTCTTCAATAGTAGCACATAGAAATTAATACAGAATAACAAATTAAGTTAAATATGTTGATAATAGTTGATGCGTTCACCTTTTTAAAAACGCATAAATAAAGTTCGACGGACCACAGCTGCCTTTTCTGCTTTTTATTTAACAGGACGTCACACACATTTTGTACAACATATAAAGACAGCTGAACATTATTGAGTTGAAGCAATTGTGTGTGTCGAGATAAACATTAATTCCCCACTTCTGGTTATTGCTGCTAACTTTGCAGCGTCTAGTAGTCAACTGGCGATGGGCTCAGTCGGCTCGGGTATTGCGCATGCGTGAACATTTTCGCCTCTGGTTGGCGCACGTGCGGCAACAATAGTTTTTGCTTATCTGCGTTCTTGACGACGAGGGCAGGGAGCCTCCAATACGTGACGAGGGTAGGATTCCTCCAACACAGGACAAGGGTAGGACGCCTTTAACACGGACGAGGACAGGATTCCTCCACAGACGAGGACAAGATTCCTCCAACGGGCACGAGGACAAGATTCCTCCAACAGGTACGAGGACAGGACTCTTCTAACAGGCACGAGGACAGGATTCCTCTAACAGGTACGAGGACAGGATTCCTCCAACAGGCACGAGGACAGGATTCCACCAAAGACGAGGACAGGATTCCTCACGCACATCAGTCGAAAAACTGGAAGAGTTAACGTGTCATGGCGACACTCCAAAATATCCGATGGGTCTGGATGACACCGCAAAACAGAACCAGGGTGTGGTTCAAACACTGTGCTTTCTGTTTCGGCTGTTCTCTTTATCCAAAGGCCGACCCCCATATTCTGTAGGGTTTGTTTCGTGTGATTCCACATAAGAGAACAGTCAGTGAAAATGACAATCGCTGTTTATTTGGACGGACACAACGAAGAGACATAAAATACAAATTACATTGAGAAAAAGAAAACACAGCGCAGCTTCACGTCCGCACACACGAACGTTCCATACAGGAAGTCTCCAATCCCGCGCAGAATCGCGTTACATCATAAGTATGATGTCATGGGAGTATCGTGCAGCCATCTGGAGTCGATTTACAACAATCCTACATATATATTCACTAAACAATTTTAATTGAAACACAGGAACTTAAAGTATGCACTTAGACGATGTACAATATAACACAATATTTATCATTACAATATTATTTAAACAAAAAAATGGCACTATCTACGCTAGAATTACTTTTGCGTTGGTAGACGTGACAATGCATCAGCGTTGCCATGGTTACTCCCCTTCCAATACGAAATTGTAAAATTATAACGTTGTAGAGCTAATGCCCACCTAGCCAATTTTGCTCCGTGAGGTAAACCTTGAGTTAGGTAGGTAAGAGGATTGTGATCGGAAACCACTTGAATTTGGGCACCAAAAATCCAACAGTCAAATTTCTTCAATGCCGTGAGGACAGCATACGCTTCCCTCTCAATGGTAGACCAGTTCATTTGACAAACAGTTAACTTTTTGCCGTAGAAAGCAATGGGATGCTCCTTTCCGCTATCGTCATTCTGTGCTAAACATGCTCCAATAGCAGTTGCAGAAGCATCTGTATAAAGCTGAAATGGTCGATTAAGCACAGGGGTATGCAAAAATGGCATTATAAGTAGACTGCTTTAAACGCTGAAATGCCTTTTCGGCTTCTTCACTCCAAGGGGTTTGGTTGGGAACTGACTTCTTTGTTAAATTTTTAAGTGGTAACACGATTTCTGAAAAATTAGGAACATAATCTCGTAGTAGCTGGCTAGGCCTATAATTCCACGCAATTCTTTCTTGGTAATTGGTCTTGTCATTTTTGAGATCGCTTCTACTTTCTGAGGATTAGGAAGCATGCTTCCCGAATCCAATTATATGTCCCAAGAACTTCACTTGTCCTTTACCAAAATCACATTTTTCTAGATTAACCGTCAGTCCGACGTCTGTTAATGTTTGGAAAACTCTTTCCAAGTGATTTAAATGTTCTGTCCAGGATTTTGAAAAAATGGCCACATCGTCAATATAGGCACGACAGTATTTTTGTGGGGTGCTAGAGCTTGGTCCATACATTTCTGGAAGGTGCTGCCGGCATTTTTCATTCCAAACGGGAGAACTTTCCATTGGAAATGACCAGAATGGGTAACGAATGCAGTGTTAATGCCTTGCTTCGTCGTCCATGGGAATCTGCCAATAACCTTTCGTCAGATCTAACACTGTTATGTAATTTGCCTTTCCCACTTCGTATAGCAGATCATTAGCATGTTTCATCGGGTAATCATCAGGTATAGTATAACTATTTAAAAGTCTAAAATCTATACATATAGCCTGACACTACCATCCTTCTTTGCAACGCATACCACTGGGTGTGCCCACTCACTATCACTTGGTTCTATCAAGTCCATTTCTAGTAGTTCTCGGATTTGTCTCTGTACTTCTTGTAATGCTATGGGCACTCTGTAAGGTTTTAATCTTTTTGGAGTACATTCAGCATTTACTTTCACGGAATGTCCCCTTACTTTAGCCTTTCCTGGGTGATTGCAAAAAACTACTTCATACTGTTTCCATTCTAAGCGTTGCTTGTCATTTAAAGGGCTCTCCATCTGATCAACTTTCTTGTCGATTTCAGTCTTTCCTCTTCCTACGCGATCAGTCGGTGCATAATATAAATCTCCGAAATCGCTATCTTGGTCAAAAATCACTCCGACTTGATCAGCTCTTGCAATGTAGGGTCGTAGTTTGTTCACATGCAGTTCTCTCGTACTTCCATCATCCAATTTAACCAAACATGAGTGAGGTCTAATTAGTTCGATAACTTCTGCAGGGCCTATCCAAGTGTTCAATAGTTGTGTGAAGAAGAAGGGAATAGAAACAGTACTTTATCGCCTATATTCAATTTTTTGTCACGAGACCTTAGATTATAGTGTGATGCATAGCTGCTTCGATTCTTATCCGAGTTCTCAATGGCTATATCATGTGCATCCTTCAGCTTCTTTTGCAAGTTAGTTAGGTATTCCCCAGCCGATTGGGATGCCTTTATAGGCACTTCTCTTTCGCCTGTCCAAAGTTCTTTCAAAAGCTTTAGAGGTCCTGACGGCAACCGACCATAAACCAGTTGAAAAGGTGACACCCCAGTTGTTGCATTTGGCACTTCTCTGTAAGCAAACAGCAAATATGGCATGTGTACGTCCCATTCATTTCCGTGTTCTTGGATGTTTTTGTTTAACATATTCTTAAGAGTCTGGTTCCATCTTTCTACAGCTCTCAGGATGACCTGGAGTAGCAAAACGAGGTGAAACCCCAATGGTTTCATAGAAAGCTCTAGTTAATTGGGAAGTGAAATTAGTACCTTGATCTGTACAGATTGTTTTTGGAAATCCTGTTCTGGTGAAAATTTTCAACAACTCATCACATGTGATTTTGGCATTTATATTTTTAACGGCTATCGCTTCTGCCCAGCGGGTACATTAATCTACTGCACATATTATGTACTTGTGTCCTCTTTTCGAAGATGGTTCGAGAGGCCCGATACAGTCTATACTCCAAACCTCGAAGGGCGTTTCTGGATAGGAATTCGATCTCGAAACGTAACATTCCTTCGTAATTGGCAAGCATTACAGCTGTCACAAAACATTTTGACATCATTCTTTATACCAGGCCAAAAGAAGGAATATTTGATACGTTGCCTAGTTTTTTGCTCTCCCAAATGACCAACAAATGGAATTTCGTGCGCTTTTTCTAAAATTTCTTTTCTCTTGCACGTTGGCAGAACGATTTGTTTGACATTTTCGCCGCAAATAAATTCCGTGTGAATTAAAATTCCGTTGGCAATTCTAAACGAGTCTTTCCCACCTTCAGCTAAAGTCCATATAGCTTGTAAATTCTTGTCTTCACGTTGTAAATTCATGAATTCATTTTTTTATCGTTGTTTCCAACCACATTAATTTGGTTCGTGTTGGGTAGGTCTTCAATAAGGTTTTCTGGAAATTCCCTAACAGCTTCTAACTTTTTCTCGAGGTCTTGAATCCTGGGGATGTCTTCTGCTACACATTGATCGAACTCATTACTATTCCTGTTTCCATCATCTACTTCTTGGTTAGAAATGTTTTCAATTACCAACTTTGCCTTCATACTGTATAGCTCTATATTTTCGTAGAGTGCCTGATAAGCAGTTTGACATATTTACATATCATTTACTAATTTCTTAGAAACCGCACACGTGACTGCAACAGCTCCATGTAATCCATCATCAATTTTCATTCTGAATGTCTTCAAGGGAACAATTTCATTTTCTCCAAATGCTGAAACTAGCTTTATACTTCCTTCTCCCCCGCTAATGAGATCCGCGACTAAGTCCTCTCTCACAACCGAAATGTGAGCACCGGAGTCCACGATGCCGTCTAGAGTAACATCTCCACACTTAAATTTTAGTATTTTGAGTTTATCAAACATTTCGAGGACGAGATAGTTGCACGAGTTGGATTAGTAATTCCAGCCGTTAACACTGAAGAATCACTTTGAGAATTTCCAGGAATTTGCATTACGTTACTTTGAGCGAGGTCAACGAATGGGCAGAGTATCTGCAAAATATGAGCAATCCTCGGACAGTCATCTGAATCATGTAACATAAGTCTCGCCAGATGTTTATATGGATACAGAACTAGACGAGTTCTTGAGAGAAGTGAAGCTCGGAGACATTAAAGTGGTCGCTCTCCTCGCCACAGGAAGCAAGCGCAACCTACTAACAGAAGACGTGTACAGGAATATGAAGGACCCTCCTACGCTTTCGTATAATACCTCCGTTCTGTCGGGAATTGGCAGAGCAATAGTAAGAACAAAGGGATCCTTCCGACATGTGGTTAACATTGAGGATCATATGTGTCAGCTAGAATTCCATGTCATCCCAACCAGAGATATGGATTATGAAGCCATTATCGGAACTGCATTTCTAAGCAGAGTTCCTATTACATTACACAGTTCTGAGACCGAGATGGTCAAGAAGGAACCAGTCGATTGGGTTCTCCAGGAGGCAGAATGCACAGTGCAAGATGAGTTGGAACTTAGTCACATACAGGACCCCAGGGTACGAGGAATTGTTGAAAACCTAGTGTCCTCTTATAAACCAAAGAAGACAAAGACCACTGAAGTTTCAATGAGGATAACTTTAGAAGATGAAAATCCAGTACACCAAAGGGCTCGTCGCTTGTCTTTTGCAGAGAGGCAAGACGTAAACAAACAAATACATGACTGGATCAGGGATGGGATCGTTCGTCCTAGTTCCTCTGACCACGCTAGTCCAATAGTGTTAGTTAAAAAGATCTCATCACGCGATTTTGTATAGACTCGCAAATTAAATCGAAAATTGATCAAGGATAGGTTCCCCTGCCCTTAATTGAGGATGTTTTAGACAGATTAGTGGATGCGAAAGTGTTCACTACACTAGATCTGCGAAATGGTTTTTCCACGTCTCTGTGGAACAGGGCAGTCGAAAGTATACCTCGTTTATCGTACCGGATGGCCAGTACGAGTTTGTCAAAGTACCTTTCGGATTAAGCACCAGCCCAAGCGTTTTCCAAAGATACGTAAATAGTATCTTTAGAGATATGATGAGAGAAGGTACCGTAATCATCTACATGGGTGATTTAATTATTCCATCGATTCATGAAGCGGAAGGCGTGGAGAAGTTAAAAGTTCTACAAAGGGCATCCGAATACGGACGAGATAAAAACAAAAAAATGTCAAGTTCTGAGGAGTCTTTGGGCCACATCGTTCAAGATGGAACAATTAGTCCATCACGTATAAAGACCCAGGCTGTCTCAAAATTTCCTATACCCACCAACGTAACACAATTGCAGAGCTTTTTAGGACGGGCTATTTTAGAAAATTCGTTAAAGATTATTCGAAAATTGCAAAACATTTAAGCGACCTCCTGAGGCAAGATAGCTCGTTCAAGTTTGAAACTTGCCAGATTGAAGCTTATCAAAATCTCAAAGATCTGCTAGCTACTGGTCCGGTTTTACATCTCTTCAAGCCGGGTCGGAAAACCGAACTGCTAACCGACGCGAGCAAATACGGATTTGGTGCGATACTTCTGCAAGAAGCCGATGATGGACAATTACATCCTGTCCATTATAAGTCCAAAAAAAAACTAGCCCCGCAGAAGAAAAGTACAGCAGCTACGAGTTGGAAGTCCTTGCTGTAGTTGAAGCCCTAAAGAAGCTCCGCGTATATCTTATAGGAAACAAATTTAAAGTTGTGACGGACTGCTCTGCTTTTCAAAAGACAATGGACAAAAAGACTTAGTGACCAGAATTGCGATGGGCGTTGCTTCTGGAAGATTTCAACTACGAGATAGTGCATTGGCCAGGTAACAAAATGGCACACGTCGACGCTTTGAGCAGGAATCCAGTAATGGTGATAAATGAAACAGTCACGGCCAAGCTGAAAATCGCCCAAAACAAGGACGACCACATCTCCAGCCTTAAGACCCTGCTGATCAATAGTGAGTCACAAGAGTATTTCATGAAGAAAGACATTCTCTACAAGTATGAGAACGGGCGTGAATTGATAGTAGCTCCTAGAGAAATGCAGAATGAGCTAGTAAAATTGGCTCACGAAAAAGGACATTTTTCAATAGCTAAGACGGAAGAGATAGTAAAACAAGAGTTCTTCGTTCCCAACCTTCACTCCTTAACGCAGAGTGTTATTGCGAACTATATACCATGCATTCTGTCAAACAAGAAAGCCGGGAAGAAGGAGGGCTTCTTGAACCCGATTCCAATGGATGATACTCCACTGAACACCTACCATGTCGATTTCATAGAACCTCTGCCTTCGACTAACAAAAACTACCAACATATCCTAACTGTGGTTGACGCATTCACAAAGTGTGTTTGGCTATACCCTGTCAAGTCAGTGTCCGCCAAAGATGCTTTAGACAAGCTGGAATTGCAACAAAAAACATTTGGAAATCCAGTTCGTATAACAACAGACAGAGGTTCAGCATTCGCATCGAGTTCCTTTCTAGAATACTGCAAGGAAGAGGGTATTCAACATCTACAAATTGCCACTGGAGTGCCTCGTGGTAACGGCCAAGTGGAACGAATACATAGAACTCTCATACCCGTATTAACAAAACTTGCTTTAGACGAACCAACGAAGTGGTTAAAACACGTCCCAAGGTTGCAAAGAGTGCTCAATAGCACGATGAGTCGAAACACAAATACACGCCATTTAAACTCCTCACTGGAGTGAAGATGAGGAATAAACAAGACCTAGAAATTCAAGACATCCTCACAAAAGAAATGCTGGACAACCATCATGAAAACCTAAGCATACTGAGACAAGACGCGAAAATAAACATCCAAAAGATACAGAATGAAAATGTATGTAATGAAAAGTATTATGACAAGAAGCATAAGAAAGCCAATGCCTATGTAATGGGAGACCTCGTAGTTATTCAAAGAACGCAGTTTGGCACAGGGTCAAAACTGCGCCCAAAATTTTTCGGTCCTTATGAGATCACAAAAATTAATGGCAAAGACAGGTACGAGGTGTCTAAGGTGGGAAACCATGATGGTCCCTATAAGACCACCACCTCCGCTAATCTCATGAAACCTTTCATTTCAAAGTTCTAATGTAAAATTATAGAGTACCGTAAACGTGTGTGTGTGTATTATAATTTTTTTTTCAATATTGCGTAATTATTTATGTTTCCCTTTATATTTTTGAATTGTATTTAAGTCCTTAACAAATGAACTCTGTGTAACATATTCCTTTTCCATTGTCTAGAGCATAAAAATGAAGTTCACCGCGAAACTTTTTACCTATGCACTCCACTTGTGTAAACTACGAACATTTCTGAACTGACTCGAACCCAGATCTTGAGCCGGACATATGTGGAATTGAGGATTGTAAGACGAACGCGATTTGGAACAAAAATTGTAAGACGCACGCGAGGCGTGATGCACCTCGGTTGGTAATTTTTTTCTCTTTGTTTTGAATTTTGCGTTACTTTGACGCGCCGCTGAGGTCAGCGACATTGTCAAGACGGCCGAATCTGTGGGAATTGACCTACCGCGCAACTCGCGGAGCATCACGTCATCGTGTGACGTCACGGAGGCGGAAGCGACAGACGACTTCCAACCGCCATAAATGTAACATCGAATTAACAGCTCTTAGGAGCACTTTCCTTCTAAAGCCCCCAGTAAATATCAAATACCCCTAGATCCCCTTTCAATAAATACTTTTATAAATTAAAGATCAATTTGTTAACTTTATTTCACCCAAGCCCCCATATATATATAACTTATATGACTGAGATACTGATATATTACTGAATGTTCACGTAATCGACTAATACGTCGACGACTTTCTTTAAAGTACCCAACTGGTCCAAATTAAAATTGAACCGATTACGAGTTTCGCCGTCAACTGTTTTAGAAAAAGCAATATAATGCACGCGGCGAAATTCTTTAATTTCAATTACTATCCCCTTTCCAATATATATCGAGTAGTTTTCAATTGTTTTAGTAGCTGCAGAAGTAGACGGACACAAATTCAGGTCATACTCAGTGTTATTTTTCTTTCTCAACCTCTTCACGCATCGTTTTTAGCGGTGGAAATTCCTCCTCATCCTCGTCACTGATTGTAACTCGTTTTTGAATAGATTTTTTATTTTTTCTATCTAGGTAGAATTTAAAAAATTTTATTTTAACTTTTTGTTTTTTAGAATAGGATAAAATATTAAATAGAAGAGGAAATATATATTACACTTTGCACATATGATGTAACTGGAAGTGGGGGTGATTCTGTGTAACTGGGAGTGGGGTGATTTGAAAAGTTATATATATATATATATATATATACATATATATATATATATATGTATATATATATGTATATGTATATATGTATATATATATATATGTATATATATATATATATATGTATATATATATATACATATATATATATATATATATATATATACATATATATATATATATATATATATATATATATATATATAGACCATCACCACAAATCAAAAAGGAGAAACCAAATAAAAACAAAAACAAAATGCAAATAATAACAAGAACAAAAATGGAGCAAAATAACAACAATAATATTGACCCTTTAGATGAACAGCGCTGAAAGCCGCAGAGAACAAATAAAGGGAAATAATAAGTAAAACTACCCTAAGAATAGAATAGATTTCCCCGAGAAACAAGATGAAATAAAATATGTAAATGTTAAGTGAGCCTGCCTACTTTTTCAAGGGGAGCAAGGCCAGGTTGTCACTTAAAAATGCGATGCTTTGAGTTTTTTCTGTACTTATGTGAGGCCAGGCCGAAGAGATCAACAAAAGTTACCCCCGAAAACTCAAAGTACTACCAGAGAGAAAAAAATCATGAAAATAATACCTGTTACCAAGGTTAGGAATCAAAAGAACATAGCCAACGTAATACCTTACCAAAAGTTGCCGCCCAAGCTAGGAGAGCAAAACATTGCCAGATCCGTATTATGTAGAATAACGGATTTAAAAACGAAAGAGGGTGGCGTGGAGATAATGTGAACAAATTAGCGCAAATGAAAGGGAGGGAAGAAAGGTAAATTTTAACAAGAAAATAAAATTGTGACAAAGAGTAAAGATTGTGGGCAGTGATGAAATTGAAAGAAAAAACGAGGGAAAAAGTGAAAAAAATAATTATATAGTTATATTTTTTTGGCTCCATCTGTCCGAGGAGAAAGAAAGTAAAGTCGAGAAAAAGAAAATTATTTTTAAGGAAAAAACTTTTTAAGAAAATTGTTGGGGAAGTTGTTATTTAAGAGGGTGGTTTTAAGAGTTTTGAGCTGATTATCAATAGTAGTTTGGTCCCTGCAAATATGATGAATTCTATAGATTTGATTATAAATTAAGTTTCTGTAGATGTTGAAAGAAATATTAGAATTCCAGGGAACAAGTCTGTTGATATTAAATTGAAAGTCATTTCTTTTGTCATAGATATCGGTTGAAGATTTAGAACTGACATCAATATGAATGTCAAGGAAGTTAGTAGATAAAGGTAAGCTATTTGTTTTTTTGAGGATGAGTTCAGTGGGATAAATACTTTTCCAAAAATCAGTGAACTCTGGTGAGTTAAAAATGATTAAATCATCTATGTAGCGATAGGAGTTAATAAATTTAGAAGTGTGTGATCTTTCATAGAAATGGAGGTAGAGGTTAGCAAGAATACTGGAGAAAGTGGTACCTTGTGGTATTCCTTGTACTTGTTGGAAAAGATGTTCACCATTAAAGATAAAATTGTTGAGGACACAAAGATTGATAAGACTGTTCCAATATTGTTGAGAAATATTAAGAAGAAGGTTAAATTCAGTGTAGTAGGAGTTAAGAACATCTATAAGGTTATGGAGCGGGATGCTAGTGAAGAGGTCTTTAAAATCGAAAGAGTCAATTTGTGAGATATTGTTATTAGAGGAAAGAAAATTAAGAACTGGAGTGTTATTATTAATGATCCAACAGTTTTCTTTAACCGTGATAGCTTTAAGAATGATTTTTAAAAATTTAAAAAAGATTTTCCCTGGTTTATGCATGTAATTTTGGCTAGTGCCACAAGTGATGAATCTAAAAGCTATGGGGTTTTTGTGAAATTTAGGGGTGATGGTAATGTAGGGGAAGAGTATATTGTAGTTCTTAAGCTTAAGAATTTTGTTGAATGCAATGATTTTTTTAACAATAATATTATGAGTAGCATGTGGTTTTTTGTAGGTGATGGAATTTTTAAGTTCTGAATCAAGTAGGTCAAGATATAGTTTTTTGCAGAAGAAACCGAAATTGCTGTTGGCTTTGTCAATTGGCGCAATAATAAAAAGAGATTGTAGGTTTTTAATAGAATTTTTAATTTCTGCCAAATTGAAAGTGCTAGTTTTAAAAGAAGTAGAGGAGATGAATTTTTTAAAGAAACTGTAGAGGCACCACTTCCATTCAGTGAAAAAATCCAGGGCTAGAGAAAATTTGTTTGAAATTTTGAGGCAGAAGAGGTCTATGTCGTTAAGAAAAGATTTGAGTGCAAAGGATTTTTTAATTTTAATCAGAGGTCGGAATTTAGTGCCTAAATTCGGAGTGTCTAGTGTCGGAATTTAGGCACTAAATTCCGACCTCTGATTAAAATTAAAAAATCCTTTGCACTCAAATCTTTTCTTAACGACATAGACCTCTTCTGCCTCAAAATTTCAAACAAATTTTCTCTAGCCCTGGATTTTTTCACTGAATGGAAGTGGTGCCTCTACAGTTTCTTTAAAAAATTCATCTCCTCTACTTCTTTTAAAACTAGCACTTTCAATTTGGCAGAAATTAAAAATTCTATTAAAAACCTACAATCTCTTTTTATTATTGCGCCAATTGACAAAGCCAACAGCAATTTCGGTTTCTTCTGCAAAAAACTATATCTTGACCTACTTGATTCAGAACTTAAAAATTCCATCACCTACAAAAAACCACATGCTACTCATAATATTATTGTTAAAAAAATCATTGCATTCAACAAAATTCTTAAGCTTAAGAACTACAATATACTCTTCCCCTACATTACCATCACCCCTAAATTTCACAAAAACCCCATAGCTTTTAGATTCATCACTTGTGGCACTAGCCAAAATTACATGCATAAACCAGGGAAAATCTTTTTTAAATTTTTAAAAATCATTCTTAAAGCTATCACGGTTAAAGAAAACTGTTGGATCATTAATAATAACACTCCAGTTCTTAATTTTCTTTCCTCTAATAACAATATCTCACAAATTGACTCTTTCGATTTTAAAGACCTCTTCACTAGCATCCCGCTCCATAACCTTATAGATGTTCTTAACTCCTACTACACTGAATTTAACCTTCTTCTTAATATTTCTCAACAATATTGGAACAGTCTTATCAATCTTTGTGTCCTCAACAATTTTATCTTTAATGGTGAACATCTTTTCCAACAAGTACAAGGAATACCACAAGGTACCACTTTCTCCAGTATTCTTGCTAACCTCTACCTCCATTTCTATGAAAGATCACACACTTCTAAATTTATTAACTCCTATCGCTACATAGATGATTTAATCATTTTTAACTCACCAGAGTTCACTGATTTTTGGAAAAGTATTTATCCCACTGAACTCATCCTCAAAAAAACAAATAGCTTACCTTTATCTACTAACTTCCTTGACATTCATATTGATGTCAGTTCTAAATCTTCAACCGATATCTATGACAAAAGAAATGACTTTCAATTTAATATCAACAGACTTGTTCCCTGGAATTCTAATATTTCTTTCAACATCTACAGAAACTTAATTTATAATCAAATCTATAGAATTCATCATATTTGCAGGGACCAAACTACTATTGATAATCAGCTCAAAACTCTTAAAACCACCCTCTTAAATAACAACTTCCCCAACAATTTTCTTAAAAAGTTTTTTCCTTAAAAATAATTTTCTTTTTCTCGACTTTACTTTCTTTCTCCTCGGACAGATGGAGCCAAAAAAATATAACTATATAATTATTTTTTTCACTTTTTCCCTCGTTTTTTCTTTCAATTTCATCACTGCCCACAATCTTTACTCTTTGTCACAATTTTATTTTCTTGTTAAAATTTACCTTTCTTCCCTCCCTTTCATTTGCGCTAATTTGTTCACATTATCTCCACGCCACCCTCTTTCGTTTTTAAATCCGTTATTCTACATAATACGGATCTGGCAATGTTTTGCTCTCCTAGCTTGGGCGGCAACTTTTGGTAAGGTATTACGTTGGCTATGTTCTTTTGATTCCTAACCTTGGTAACAGGTATTATTTTCATGATTTTTTTCTCTCTGGTAGTACTTTGAGTTTTCGGGGGTAACTTTTGTTGATCTCTTCGGCCTGGCCTCACATAAGTACAGAAAAAACTCAAAGCATCGCATTTTTAAGTGACAACCTGGCCTTGCTCCCCTTGAAAAAGTAGGCAGGCTCACTTAACATTTACATATTTTATTTCATCTTGTTTCTCGGGGAAATCTATTCTATTCTTAGGGTAGTTTTACTTATTATATATATATATATATATATATATATATATATATATATATGTACTCCAACCTTCAGTTCAAGGATAAGTTATCACTTGTTCGTTCGTTCTCGAAACACGTTTTAAAAATGTATGTTAAATTTTATTTCCTAGCCTTTTATTAGGTCGAGTCATAAATAACTTCCGATGCAGCTAGGTAGAATCTATGTGCGTATCTACCCACTATAAGTCACCGGGACAAACGAGTTTTTGCTTCCACTAAATAGATAAGGGTTCAGTTAGTCTTCTGAAAACTGGTTTGTGTGGTGCACGTTTCATTAAACTGCTGTTCATAACCCCTAAAATGGAGATTGAAAAAGTGCATATTCGTCATGTGATGCTTTGGAAATTTAAACAAAGTGCTAAGGCGACAGCCGAAAAAATATGCAGTGTATATGGTGAAGGTCTAATAAGTGATCGGGCAGTTAGAAATTGGTTTGCCAAATTCCGTTCAGGAGATACGACTTTAAAGGACGAACCGAGGGCGGGACGTCCTTCCGACCTTGACGACAACCTTTTAAAGGTAATATTGGAGCAAAATCCACGTCAATCAACAAGAGATATAGCAGGAAGGTTGAATACATCACAATCAACTGTTTGCCGCCACCTGGAGAAATTAGGGAAAGTCAGCAAGTTAGGAGTATGGGTACCTCACAATCTCAGTGAACGGAATAAAGAAGATCGCATGTCAATCGCCACAAGTCTGCTATCACGGGTAAAAATCTAGCCTTTTTTAGACAGGATTATAACAGGCGATGAAAAATGGGTTACCTATGACAATATCGTATCTGGTAGGGGTGGTTGATCCTTATCAACCATCCCTACTAGATCCGAAAGCAAACATCCATGGAAAAAAGATTTTATTGTGTGTATGGTGGGATTGTCAAGGTATAATTCATCACGAGCTTTTGAAGTCAAATTTAACGATTATTGCGGATACATACGTTCAGCAGCTGCAAAGAGTGAAAGAAAAACTTTATGAAAAGCGTCCTGCACTCGTCAATCGCAAAAACATCATTCTTTGCGCGACCACATACAGCAAGGGCGACTCAAGAAAAAATTCTTGAACTTCGATGGTCAGTTTTACTACACCCACCTTACTCCCCGGACCTTGCCCCAACAGACTATCACCTTTTCTATTCCTTGCAAAACTTTTTGAATGGAGAAACTTTCAATTCTGAAGAGCAAGTCAGTCAGGCTGTCAAAAATTTCTTCCGGTCCAAACCAACCACATTTTACAAGGAAGGAATTGATAAGCTGCCAGGAAGATGGGAGGTCATACATAATAGTGGTAAATACATAATAAATTAATATAACTTTGTTATTTAATGAAAGCAAAATAAGTATCTGCTAAAAAAAGGGAAGTTACTTATGACTCGACCTAATACTATAATTGATCTGTTTGTTGTTGATATTATAAAAAAGGAAAGTATTTTTTCAAAATGCATCATTTTGGGAGGTCAAATCTGACATGAAGGTTTCATATATGTATATATAAAGTTCTGAAGGTTATAATTGCTTACTACACGTGAATTTTTCTGGAAAACCCAATTGCTATTTTATATTAACATCACAACCTTGACTTTTAGTGATGAGAAGAATTGAAATGGGTCAATCGTGTTTTCCCATTAAATGTAATCCTGTTTGATCAACAAATTACAAGACAGCATCTGCGTGTATATGTGATCCATATCCTTGTATAATAATTGATATTTGTTTTTACGTGGGTAAATATTGAATAAATTCTTCATTAAGGTGAAACATCTTAAACTTTTCGATTATTAATGAACCAAAATTCCATTTTTTTTATAAAAGTAAGTACATACACACAAATAAAACGTAACGCAAAAAAGGTGAAAATAAACAAGTTTATTTTCAAATCCATTTTTATTGAGTGGTATATTTCACTAATTTAAATTCGTTTCCCTAATGTTTTCACCGCAAAACAAGCTAAGGCTGAGAGAATAGCTGGTAAAATTATGGGTAGAAAAACCTGTTTCATTTACGAGTTCCTTTCTTTTATTATTCAAGGACAGTTTTTTGTTAGCTATTTTTCGTATAGATGTTTTAAATTTACGTAATTTGTTAATATTAACAGGTAAATTCGCTGCTAACACGTTCAAACAAATTTCAGTGTATTTGACTTTTATCAGCAGTTTGTAAAATAGCTCTCTTTTGTGTAGGAGTTGCAGTGGCCAATAATTTCAACAAATGATAATGTTTGGTAATATTCTTCATTTTATAGGTAAATACACCCAATAAAGACCATTGGAATCGGGAAACAAATTCTCTCGCAGACGATGTTCTTCTGGTGTTCGGGGATGAAGATCTATCACTAAATAACCATAAGGCTTTGAAGTTGCTCTTTTATATGCATCCATAAAGAACGATGATTTGTTTCCATAAATTTGTCTAGAAAAACAACAAAGTTGATTCAAATCTCGATTATTTTTAAATAGTATAATGTAATGTGTATTTAGACTTATATCGCGCATTACTTTATTTCGTGGGAAGAGATTTTATAAGATTAAAATAACACTGATATTCCGATGATGAGAACCTACTGTAAACAACTCAGCAATTTTCTCATTTAAGTTATTCATCAAATCATCAATTACTATTAGCGATCCACTTAGATAAGTTTCTGGTAAACCTTGAATGAAATCAATTTTCTTCTCTTCAAGAAACCTACACATTTAAAATCATAATCATAAACATTGCGCTCTATCATACGTCTAACGAATAATTGAATGAACTGAAATAATTGAATGGAATAATGAATTAAATTGTAGAAGCTATAAAAATCTCAGTTTTAAAAATTATTTTGAGCTCTTTTTTTCTCTATATTTGAATTTTCTGACAAAAGCGATTTTTTGGCTCACTTTCAATCGACCTTTAACCAATTAAACACGAGCAACGAAGGGTAATTTCAGCTAGTTCCTTATATTTATGAAATAACCCGTTATGTTACTTCGCGCGACGTTAATTAAAATACATTCCTACCTTCAATTTTTCAAAGTGTGGGTAGGTGGGTACGTATTTTAATTAAAGTCGCACTGGAGCAACACAACGGGCTATTGGCGACGTTCCGGGATCAACCTCAGAAGGGAAAGATTCAAAAGTCAGTGTGGGAACAACGAAATAAGCACGTCTAAAAAGTGTCCAAGATCACAAAGAAAAAATAAATTAAATCTTCCACATCTGCGGATATTGACAAGTATCTGAACCAGGTAGCCCGGTTGGAAGAGTAACGGCATTATAAGTCGGATTGGCAATCGGAGTGTGCGGGTTCGAAACTAGTTGTAGCGAAAGATTGTCGTGTACACGGGAACTGGTGCACGTTAAATCTGTCGTAACTTCACACGTTGGCGTGGTGTGGAAGTTTGGTGAAAGGGTCACCAACTCAGGCGTTGCCTCGTCATCTGACCGTGTTTCAAAATTACGTGGTGTTGTCCTCGGATCTTTCCCTTTTGGATTGATATCGGACCGTCACCAATATCCCGTTGTGTTATTATCCATTAAATATCTACCTACACAGCATCCTCAAACATAAAACGAAATCATTATTGGACACATAAGAGAGAAATGGGCAGATTATATACCTGGAGGTAGGTATTTTAATTAACGTCACACTGGAGCAACACAACGGGTTATTGTATATGCCTGCAATCGATCCTACTCCACCTAAAGTTCGCAGACTGGTAGCACCAATTGTAATATTTGTTGCTATAATTTTAGTATAGGTAGGTATTTGTTTAACGTCGCTAAAACAATGGTGTATTGGAGACTGTCCCAGATCAAACCCAGAATATATATTTTTAGTACCAAGTATTTCGCCTATAGAGGCTATTCGCAATTATAATAAATTCAAGTTTTTAGTTTAAAATTATAAACAATAATATAATTTCGAAACTTTTTCATCAAACCGTAATTTACATTAAATATTCCAAATTTACGTTGTCAAACGTAATGTTCAACTGAACTGAAATAACTTCGCATAATTCTTATACATAAACATCGTAGCGATTCAATTAAATTTTGGAACGTAGATCAAGCATCTGAAATCGCTCTAGTGTTCACGTAGTTCTTTTTACTAAATTTTGCATCACTCGTGTCAAGTAGTTTTCTGTCGAATTATACTATTTGATTGATAATTAGAAAGATTTTACAGCCTAAACATTTAAATTATCATTCCGTTCTAACATCAAACTGTAAACAGCGGCCGACAGCAATTAAAACAACCATGGGATCCAAGCCATCTGAGAGAAAGCAAAGCTCTTACCCTTGTGATCTCTATCTAGCCCAATCATCGCTGAATTTGAATGACCAGCTGGAACCACCTGTAGCAAGTGGAAGAACGTCCAACCCCCAGATTGAAAAGATGGGGAAAGGAGATGAGGTTGATGGCCATAGACAAACCGAATCACTGGCGATTGCCTCAAACCTTGAGGTTCAACTCGATCAAACGACAAACTCCTCTGGACAAAGCAATTGCAACGACAGATTGGAACGGAATTGGGAAGGACCCTCAACTTCACACAATCTTTGGGACGAAAGTCGAGAAGCTACGGTGTCAATAAACAGGTTGCAACAGGAACGTATCTCCAGAGTTGAAGTGGCCCCCAGGGGCATTCCTTCTTTAGGTTTGTACGGGCTTCACAACCCCGGGGTACCTGAGTGATCTTCCCTTTTTTTCACTCTTCTCCCCTCCCCTTCTACTTTTTGCTTTTCCTTCCTCCCTCGTTGTGGTTGCCTCTTCAGAGGTGAGGGCTCCCCTTGAGAAGCTTTTCGCCGCCCTGTGCTTCCAGCTCCTCTTGAGGATTATATCACCCACGTGTTTGCCGTGCGTGGAGACCTGTGTCTTCGGAAAAGGTGATCCTGGTGGTTGAGGGACAACATAACACCCCAATACATTACTTTGGCTCCTGCTTCGAATAAACAGTAAGTGTGCTTTGGTTCGAGTACATTAATCGGCTGGTGGGTATATCCTGCTTGGACTAAGGACCCGCTCATTAACTAGCTCCTTAGGGCAGTCATAGAGATGACCTGGGTTCGTATAGTCCCCGGCTAGTACTGGTGCAGGAACCTGTACCCCCTCGTTGGGCTCCATGGTGGGTAGTGCCGCCGGGGACTGAACATCTAATTTTTCATCATGGAAAACCAAATCTCAACTTCTTCAGTGGAGCAACTAAATAATGAAAATGAAACTAATATATCTCAAAAATTTTTCATCATAAAAAGCAACGAAGGCAATCTTAAAAATATATCGGCTATTTTACTACACAAAACAATATTAGGAATGGTAGGAGAGACCAAAAATATTAAAAAAACACTAGCAGGACATGTACTCGTCGAAGTTGCAAATAAAACCCAGGCTATTAACATCCAAAAAGTAAAATTCGTTGGTCCAACAGAAGTAACAGTTACACCCCATAAAACTTTAAATTCATCCAGAGGCGTAATTTCCGAGTCTGATTTACTTCACGACTCGGAACAAGACATCCTAGAATCCCTGTCCGAACAATCCGTAACTAATATCCAAAGAATCATTATCTCAAGAAATGGCCAAAAATTTCCCACCAAACATATAATAATAACTTTTAATACACCCAATCTACCAAAATACGTTAAAATAGCTTATATGAATTGCCCAGTAAGACCCTTTATTCCTAATCCCGTCCTTTCTTTCAAATGTCAGAGATTCGGCCACTCTTTCATTGCTTGCCGTGGCAAAAAAACCTGTGCCAAATGTTCCAGTGCAGATCACAAGACCGATACCTGTACGTCATCATCCCTTTGCTGCGTGAACTGCAAGGGCGACCATCCAACTCTTGCCCTAAATTTCAAACCGAAAAAGAAATCCAAAGAATAAAAGTACAGCTGTAGCGCGGACATTAATACCACGCCATCTAAGACTTTAAAGACGCGCAGGCGCAGAACAGCTCCCCTGCGTGAATCTGAATGAGACCCGTCAGTTAGGACAAAGTAGTGAGGGAGAACAGTTGTCCCTCCTTCCCCGAGAATCTTTTTAACCTTAAATATTATGATACAGTGCCCATATAACGATTGTTTCTAATTAATGTCAAATGTTTAGTGTTCGTGTTTGTAAAAATGTAATGTCTTTTGTTAGTAAGAATAAACTTAATTGCCTGAGAGAGCTAGCCTTGTGTTATAATTGGAGCCCGACGCGGGGCCATGTTTTCCTTTTCTTCCTCTTTGTCCTAACTCACTTTAATTTTTAGACTCCCCTGTCTGAAGAATTGCAATATACACCATCCAGGTGCCCAGGTTATTTGATGTGATATAAAGTCTGATTTTTAGATAAGTACATTTATGTATTTTATTTTAATATCCGTAATCTTGTTGATTTATATTATGCTACTTTCCATTCATTATCTTATCATTGATAAGTATATGTGAATTACGTTAAAGCATTTTATCATCTTGCCAACCAGGCATATTTTATTATGAAGCACACCCAGTGCTATCCTTATTATTATGTTATGTTATGATTTCGAAAACGGAAGTAGATCGAGTAGCTTATTACTTAGTTTTGTAAAGTAGCATGACCAGTTAAGCATTTTGCAATCCATGCATATCTCGTATAAATGCACATCCAATGCTATTTTGAAAACATGTTAAGTTAAATTTAATTTGATTACTCTTAAAAATTGCGATATCATTGAAAAATTGATTCTTCAAGCAGTAAGAATATTTCTTTTACTTGTGTACCGGATTCATTCCGAAAAAGAAAACCAGTGTGACTCATTTTATGCTATGGCTCATTTTATTCGTGTTGATTAACCTTGAGTTTTGATCTATGATTTTTCGAAGTGTATTTATGTGTTCCTTTTAAATATCACTGTGTTAAGAATATATCTTCGTAGTTGAGTCAGAAAAAGTATTACATTTGGGATTGTTTATAAACATTAATATTCAGTTTCGGTTTCACTTCTTACTGGGTTGAACTGCGGATATTTTATCTGTGGATTTCATTTAGTATTTTATTAATATCTTGGTAAACTCTGAAAATTGATTTAAATACTGTGGAATTTGAACACTATTTATATAAATGTGTCATTATAACTGAATGTTTATAAAATAACTTAAAGTCAAAACTTTGCATTTGGTCTCAATAAATAAATAATCATGGCGTTTCTGGGGAAAGGTAGAAAAGAAGATCTCAGAAATTTGGCTAAGGAAATGGGACTGGACATTACTGATGACTTAAAAATTATAGATCTTAAGAACCTTATAACTAAATCCGAAGACTTCGAAGAGGAACTTGTAAAAAATATGCTGTAAAGACTTCAGACTAAGATAGATGGCGCTCTTGCGCATGCCCAGAAGGACTTTGAGAAAGGAAAGAGTTAAGAACGAGTGTGGCGAGAGACGTGTGGGTTGTGTTTTTTGGAGAGTGATCGAGACTGAGATGTGTGGATTTTGATATATACTACCTTTTCTATTTATGTTGTGTGTCGTGTTTGTACTGTGTCTGTGAGTTCATTAAAATGGTTTAAACCAAAAAAAAGGAGTATTCCTTGTGATGATAATTTAAAATTTTGAGCAAGTCAGTACAGACTACGAAGAAATGGTGGCAGCCGTTTGGATACGATCCTGGTATTGCTGATATCTCCAGTGCAAATTATTGGGTGAGTACCAGATTTCATTAGCAACAGTGCCTTTTTAATTGTAATTTGTAAAGTTTTGCATGTTGAGTTTTGGTTCATTGAAGAATCGTTGTTTTGGTTTCATGCAGTTTTGGTTTTGTAAAAGGCAGTTGTAATATGCAAAAATGCTCTCTTATTTTAACTAGGCTGATATAGTTAAAATTTTGTTTGGTAAAAGGAGTGATAATTTCGAAAAGTGTTCTTATTTTAACTAGGCTGATATAGTTAAAACTTTGTTTGGTGAAAGGTAGTTGCAATTTTGCAAGTGTTCTTATTTTAACTAGGCTGATATAGTTAAAATTTTGTTTGGTAAAATTGAGTGGTAAGTTTGAAAAAGTGTTCTTATTTTAACTAGGTTGATATAGTTAAAATTTTGTCTGATTTTGAAAGGCAAATTTATTCTGTTGATTTGCAAAACTATTCTTATTTTAGCTAGACTGATATAGTTAAAATTTTGTTTGATTGTAAAAAAAGAAAATTTAGGACACTCATGTGGTATATATAAAAAAAGAATTTTCTGTTCTGAATGGTTAGAATTAGAACTATTCAAATGGTCAGTTTGAGTTTTGTTTTCTGAGAAAAGAGAATTATTTTAAAATTTTAAATTGAGATAGCCTAGTTTGTTTTGTGTTCTTTTGTATGATGCTATCTGATGACAATTGAAGTGTTGTTAAAATTTGATTTGATTCTGTTGTATGATTCAAAATAGAATTAAAAATTTGGTGTAGAAGTATATAGTTTGAATTACAAGTATAATTCTTTTTGATGAGTGTTGTCAACAGCACCAAATGCCTAGAATTTTCAATATTTAGTGCGTCTTGGGTTATTTTGCTTTGGAAAATATTTTGTTATATTTCTGAATGAATCGGAAATTCATTTAAAAGAGTTTTGGAGTGTTTTGAAATTGTCATTTTCATTTGTTGCTCATTTAAATGACTAAGAAACCCCTTAGAATTGTTTATTTATTTTGCGGAATTTTGAATGTCTAACTTGTGTACTTAAGGAAATTTATATTAGTAATTTGAAATTGCTTTGTGTAACTAATTTGGCAAATGTGAGACCATTTTGTGTTCAGAAAAAGAACTCGGAAAAAAAAAATAATCTGAAAGTGTGGATTTGAATTATTCACTTCCTGTGTTTGTTGACGAAAAAAAAAGAAAAGGAAAAGAATGATATTCTGTTTTATATTTTTGTGTGTGCATTTATGCTTCTGAGTGTGAATCAATTGTTCATAGAGAAAAGGGAATTCTTTTGAACTGAAAATACCTTTTCTTGATTAGACAGGAAAGTTGAGTTTATATTCTGAATTGTATTTTAATTGTAGTATTATTTTCAAAACAGCTGTTCTTTAGTTGAACTTTTCTTTAACTGTTTATTTTCTTCTCAATTTGAAAACATCTTTAAAAAAAAGATATTGTTTTAATGAATGAAAATTTTAATTTGTTTATGTGTTCGAAAATTATTTCTATTGATTTTTGGTTGTTCGGTAAGAAAGTTGTAACGTAGAATTAGCGAATTTAATTCTTTGATAAAGTCTTGTGAATTCTGTTGGAATTTAATACCTTAATAGAGGTTTTTGATAGTGTTTCCCCTGGCCCTTAATCATGGCATTTCTTGCAATTGGTAGAAAGCAGGACTTAATTGCTGTTGCGGAAGAAATTGGTGAGAAGGTACCAACTTCGTGCAAGGTTGCGGATATTAAACAAATAATTTTAAAAAGCCCAAATTTCGATCGGGAGGAGGTAACGATAATCATGGAACGAGTCATAAAAGATAGACTGGAAGAGGAAGAATTAGCTAGACAAGAAAAAATTCGTGAGGAAGAATTAGCTAGACAAGAAAAAATTCGTGAGGAAGAATTAGCTAGGCGACTAGTAGAACGACAAGAGCGGGAAAGGGTCAGACAACATGAACTCGAAATTAAAAAACTAGAAATGGCTCAGAAGGAATTTCGCCGGTCTGAAGAGGAATCTGAAAATGGGGCGGATAGAAACAGAAAAATCCAACTTACCCAAATCACTCCCAAATTTGACGAAAAAGGGGATGAAATGGGATTGTATTTGATCAATTTCGAGAGGAAAGCAGAGATGGCTCGAGTGCCGAAGGAGGACTGGGTGGCTTATTTGCTGGCCGTTTTGCCAGTCGAGTTATCTAACATGCTTGCCCGAGAACCTCCTGAAGTGGCCAACAATTATGATGTTGTGAAAGATCTCATTCTGAAACGATACAAAATGAACGCTGAAAAATTGAAACAGTGTTTCTACAGACATCAGAAAACAGCAGAGAAAACATGGAGAAATTATGCTCATGAACTGTACAGCTACTTCACTGAATGGCTTGCTGAATTGGAAATTGAAACCTTTCAGCAACTAAAAGATTTAATCGTTGCCGAGCAATTGAAGTATCGTGTACCAGATCAAATCAAGGAGCATTTTCTTGACAAATGGATGAAGTTGAAGACACCTTTTGAATTGGCAGAAGTGATCGAGGAGTACGAAACCATCAGGCAGAGTTTCAGGAAGAAGGAATTTCCAAAGAAGTATGGCTATCAAGGTTCAAAGGGACATTTTAGTGGAAGTAGACCCAAAGTACCATTCAAGGATGACAAGAACAAACATCCGGTCAAAACCGAACCCGCAAGCAACGAAAACCGTGAAAGAGAGTTTGAAAAGAGAAGACAGCTCCGATGCTATGAATGCGGTTCGTTATCACATCTGAGACCCCAATGCCCGAAGCTCAAGAGATCTGAAGTAGTAGCTGCCAATGAAGTCTTTGGAAGACACGTGCCTGAGTTGATGTCTCCTTATACTAGTGCTGGGACAGTAAATGGAGCCCAAATGTCTATCTTGAGAGATACTGGTGCCAGCATCGATCTTATTCCCAGAAAATTTATCAAACCACATATGTACACAGGTGAGCATGTGTGGCTCGCTTCTCCATTAGTAGACAGCCCGGTCTGCTTGCCCATTGCAGAAGTTGATTTGAACTGCGAATTGGGACATGTCCTTACGAAAGCTGCTGTAAGAGACAGTTTTCTGGATCAAGAGCATTACCTACTAAGTAACAAAACCGTTGCTCTGATCGAGAGTATGAAAAAAGATAAGGAGCTGGAGATCCAAGTTATTAATGCAGTTCAGACGAGAGCTCAGAAAAGTCTTTTGACAGCCGAAGTTGAAGAGTATCCAGTTGAGTCGAGTCCTGGAGAAGAGAATGACAGTACCGTGTTAACAGAGGAAGACGGAGAGGTATTGCCTATGGCGGAAGAAGCCTCACTTCCAGATCTGATTAAAGCCTCACGGAATGATTTTGTCGAAGAGCAGCGCAAGAGTAAAGAGTTGAAACCACTTTTCCTAGAAGCTGAGGAGTTAGCAAAGGAAACCAAGTATGCAATCGTTAATCAAATGCTGTTCTATCTGAAAAGTGACAAGGATGGTACGCAGAGAAAACTGCTGATTGTTCCAGAGAAGTTTCGGGACCAATTAAAGAAACTGTCTCATGAAGGAACAGCGGCTCACTTAGGAGTGACCAAGACTAAAGATGCTCTTTTTAAAACTTTTTTTTGGCCGAATTGTTACAAAGATGTTGAAGAATTTGTCAGATCTTGTGACCAATGTCAGCGAGTCGGGAAACCTCGGGATAAGAAGAAGGCACCCATGAAGATCGTTCCTGTCATCTCGGAGATCTTCACAAAGATTAATGTGGATGCTTGTGGTCCTTTACCTACTACACCATCTGGAAACCGGTATCTCATCACTGCAATTTGCTTGTCTTCCAAATATCCCGATGCAGTTCCTGTCCCAAATCTTAGTTCTTCAACCGTGGTCGATAGTTTCCTGCAAATCTTTAGTCGGATGGGTTTCCCGAGGGAGCTGCAAAGCGATCAAGGAACGTCGTTTACAAGTGCACTCACAACGGAGTTCCTGGAGAAATTTGGAGTTAAAGTAGTGCGAAGTTCCGTACATCATCCCCAGAGCAATCCTGTGGAGAGACTACATAGAACTTTGAAGAGAATTCTTCGAGTCCTGTGTCTGGAGTCAGGACCTGATTGGGAGAAAATCTTGCCTCATGCCCTGTTTGCTCTACGAGTTGTTACTCATGACAGTACTGGATATACTCCAGCTGAGCTGGTTCATGGACAGAATTTGAGGACTCCCATGACTCTACTGTACGAGAACTTGACGGAAAGCGAGGAAGAGAAGACTAGCGTAGTATCATATGTCTTCAAGCTACTAAACCGCATGAAAAGGTGTCAAGAATTAGCCGTCCAAAACATGGAGAACGCCAAAGACAAACAAAAACTATGGTATGATCGCAAGGCTGTGAAGCGTAAATTTTGTGAAGGCGACCTTGTGCTGGTTGTCGCTACATCTAGGCCTAACAAAATGGCAGTTCATTGGATCGGCCCAGGGAAAGTCGTTAAACAGCTTTCCGAAACCAACTACATTGTGCAGTTTCCAGAAAAAGACAAATCCCATGTGTACCATGTGAACATGCTCAAGCCATATTTCCAGAGACCCGAAAATGTGAATTTAATCTGTCTAAAAGAGATTAGGAACTGTGACAGCGAGGAGGACATTCCAAGTCTCGAGCAGAAGCCTGAAGTCTCGGAAATGACACAAATTTGGCAAGACATAGAACAAAATGGTCGCTTGTCAGAAGATCAGAAGGAGCAGCTGAGAGAGTTGCTATCAAAATACTCTAGCTCATTCTCAAACCAGCCGGGGTGTACTGATCTTACTGAACATGACATTGAGCTTGAATCTGAGAGGCCCATCTGTGCCAAACCTTACAAGATGTCTCCACGCCAAACAGAAATTTTGAAGATGGAAGTGGAGAAGATGCTGTCGCTCAAAGTCATTGAGCCAGGAGAATCTGATTTTACTTCTCCTCTTATTCTGGTAGAAGTACCAGGAAAGGATGCAAGACCGTGCATCGACTATCGAAGACTCAACAAGGTCACTAGAACCCAGTACTTTCCTCTGCCAAACATTGAGCAGCTTGTTGAAAAAGTGTCAGCTGCCAAGTATATCACCGTTCTAGATTTGACCCGAGGTTATTGGCAAATACCTCTGAGTAAACGAGCCCAAAGATATTCAGCTTTTGTAACCAGTTTTGGGACATTTCGACCGTTGAGATTGCCATTCGGTTTGAAAAATGCCCCTTATGACTTTAGTCGTTTGATGGCCGAACTGTTGAAAGACTGTGGAGAATTTGCATGCCCTTACTTGGATGATGTAGCCATCTATTCCCTAAGTTGGGAAGATCATTTACAACATTTGAAAACCGTCTTAGAAAAGATGAATGCAGCTCATCTGCACATCAAGCCTTCTAAGTGCCAGTTTGCTCGTGCGTACGTAAAGTATCGTGGGCACTTGGTTGGTCAGGGCCAGAGAACACCTGGAGAATTGAAGATCCAAACTGTAAAGGACTTTCCGACCCCTGCGACTAAGACGCAGATCCGATCTTTCTTAGGACTTGCGGGGTATTATCGAAAATACATTCCTGACTTTTCAGTCCTCTCAGCACCAATTACAGATCTGCTGAAAGGAAAAAATCGTCGTGCTGCTGTCATATGGACTGATGCTTGTCAAGAGGCGTTTGACAATTTAAAGAAACGGTTGTCGGAGAATCCGGTGTTGTACAGTCCAGATTTTTCGAGACAGTTTCTCGTCCAATGTGACGCGTCAAATCTTGGGATTGGCATCGTTTTGTCCCAAATTAATGACATTGGTGAGGAACATCCTGTCATGTACTTGAGTCGGAAGTTCTCAAATGCAGAACAAAAGTACAGTACCATCGAGAGAGAGTGCGCAGCTATCGTGTTCGCCATCCAAAAGCTGCGATGTTATTTGGATGGACACCAGAAGTTCATCATCCAGACGGACCATAATCCCCTTGTTTGGCTGGACAAAAATACGGGAACCAACCCTAGACTTTTACGTTGGGCTTTGATCCTGCAGCCATTCAATTATGAGGTTGTCCATAAGAGGGGGAAACAGCATCAAAATGCTGATTCATTAAGTCGCATCCCATAAACCTCATATCCTTTTATTTTATATTAGTAAGTTTATTGTTTATTTTGATATTTGTATTATGTGTGAAAATTTTAAATTTTTCTTATCATTAGTGTAAATTGTTTTCCTAAATTTTTAATAAGTATATAATTTTTTGTATAATATTTTTGAGTTCAAGGCACTGATTGCTATAATCTGGTACATGTGCAGTGTATTTTGTGTACTTGAACTCTTGAACTTTTCCAATGACTGCACCTATCTGGAGACTTTTTCAGGCAGTGGAGTCATCAAAACTTTTCCCTCATTCTTCGAGAAAAGTTTCCTCCTTGTGGGGAGGAGTTTATAAGTCTGTAAAGACTTCAGACTAAGATAGATGGCGCTCTTGCGCATGCCCAGAAGGACTTTGAGAAAGGAAAGAGTTAAGAACGAGTGTGGCGAGAGACGTGTGGGTTGTGTTTTTTGGAGAGTGATCGAGACTGAGATGTGTGGATTTTGATATATACTACCTTTTCTATTTATGTTGTGTGTCGTGTTTGTACTGTGTCTGTGAGTTCATTAAAATGGTTTAAACCAAAAAGGGAGTATTCCTTGTGATGGTAATTAAAATTTTGAGCAAGTCAGTACAATGCTATCAACTGTTATCGAGGAACGGGTTGATAAAGAAAAAACAGCTGAATTAGAAAGACTGGCGACAGATAGAGCGGCTGAAATAAAACGAATCGAAAAAGAGAGAGACTTTGAATTAGAAAAACTTCAATTAGAAGCAGAATCTCAACTCGTTGCCAAAAATAACGTGTCAGCAAGCGTTCCAGATGTTGAACACCCAAGATTTGAACTGCATAAGTTAATTCCTAACTTCAATCCCGACACTGATGATATCTCTATTTTCTTACACCTATTTGAAAGACAAGTGAAATTTCTAAAAGTTCCGGAAGTACAGTGGGTACCTTACTTAATTGCTGTTTTACCAAGTGAAATTACTAAAATCATCGCACGTGAACCTGATGACAGAGCTCAAGACTATGAATACGTTAAAGATATTCTCCTAAAAAGATTTAAGATGAGTGCTGAACGCTTTCGACAACTCTTTGCGACTCACAAGAAGAGTGCTGAATCCACTTGGAGGGATTACTATTTTGAACTCAGAACTTATTTTGAAAGTTGGATCAAAGAAGTTAATGTGGATACGTTCGAAAAACTTAAAGACCTAGTAATAACGGACCAAATTAAGAAGAAATGTCCTTCTGACTTTAAAGACCACCATATAGATGAATGGGGATACCTCTGTTCACCTGTGGAACTGGTGGAAAAGTTGGATTCCTTCGAGATTCACCGAAATAACTTCAAGAAAGAAGGAATTATTACAAATAAAAGAAAACCATTTTTCAAACCTGTAGAAAGAACGGAAAGATACTTGCATCCCAAAAAAGAGTTCCATGAAAAGAAATTTGAGAATACAAAACCGAAAGAAACATCTACTATCCACTGTTATGGTTGTGGCACACCTGGCGTAACCAAGCCCAAATGTCCAACCTGTGCTCCTGCAAAGGGCAGAACCGAATTCAGTGCTGTTACGACCTCCGAGTCACCTTCTGCTTTGGTTGCTTTCCTTCCTGTCCGAATCAACCAAGTTAATGGAATTGTCTGTGCTGATTCCGGAGCCACACGCTCCATTGCTGGAGAGGGTTTGTCCAAAATTCTTCAGAAACAAGGTGCGAAGTTTGAAAAAGAATCGATCAACTTGACGTTTGCTGATGGACGATCTTCTGTTGCTGAAGTCCTCACCACCCAGGTGAATGTCCAGATAAAAAATAGAAAAATTTTAACCTCTTTTATAGTTTTGCCTGACACCAAAGGAAACAGAACATTGCTAGGACTTGACTTTTTACATAATGCAGGCCTGGTTCTTGACCTTAAGAGTCACAAATGGTATTTTTCTGATAGCCCTTACAGAAAATACCCTTTCGAAAAGGACATTCACGTACCTCCGTCTCCACACTCGGAATACGTTTCTGAAGTAAAAGCTGAATCCTTACGAGAAAATGAAGGAACCATGCTTACCACACAGCAGAGAACCACTCTCAGTGTTGTATTAAAGGAATTTGAAGAATTGTTCAAACTCGGGGGAGATCCTACACCCTATATCGAACACCATATTGACACACAAAACAGACCACCTGTTGCTGTTCCTCCATATAGAGTTTCTCCAGCCAGAAGAGAAATTCTAGAAGCTGAGACTAACAGACTTCTACATGAAGGTATCATCGAACCTTGTGAATCACCGTATGCTGCTCCTGTTGTTTTGGTCCCCAAACCGAATGGAACTTTTCGTCTTTGCGTCGATTACAGGAAGCTGAATTCTATCACCAAAACTGATGCATATCCCTTACCAAGGATAGACGATCTTCTCCACACTGCCAAACACACGCAGTACATGAGCACCATTGATTTAAAAGCCGGATATCACCAAGTGAACGTTTCTGTTGCTGACAGAAACAAAACTGCTTTTACATGTCCTTTTGGAACCTACCGTTTTGTGCGCATGCCCTTTGGACTAAAGAATGCACCAGCAACTTTCCAAAGATTGATTGATGCCTTCAAAAATGGTCTGAAAGATGTGAGTATCCTGTCCTACCTGGACGATATTATTGTACTATCTCAGACCTTTGAAGAGCACATAGAAGATCTGAAAAAAGTCTTCCAAAGACTGATGCATTACAACTTGCGAGCAAATCGCGAAAAGTGCAATTTTGCATGCTCAAAAGTTAAATATTTGGGACACTTCATAACTTCAGATGGTATACAAGTCGATCCTGAGAAGACATCCGCCATCCAGGCTATGCCTGAACCCAAAAATGTGAAGCAAGTGCAGTCTTTTCTACAAACATGTAGCTGGTACAGACGCTTCATTCCGAATTTCTCTAATGTTGCTAGACCCCTTAGCAATCTTACCAAGAAGACCAGTCTTTGGCATTGGGAACAAGAGGAACAAAAGGCTTTCAACACCTTGAAACAGTTGCTAATTTCCCCTCCTGTTTTGAAGCAATGTGATCCTGCCAAACCGTACATGCTTCGGACGGATGCGAGCAGTTTTGCTGTGGGAGCTGTACTCTCTCAAGGTGAAGTTCCAGATGAACACCCCATTGAATATGCCAGCCGTCTTCTGACCACAGCAGAAAAGAATTACAGCACAACTGAACGAGAAGCACTAGCTGTGGTGTGGGCTCTTCAGAAATTTCGTGGATATATAGAAGGTGCTGAGATCACTGTAGCATCAGACCACCAGCCTCTACGATGGTTGATGAGCTTGAAGTCCCCTTCCGGTCGACTAGCTCGGTGGGCTCTCCAAATACAAGAGTTCAATCTTAAGATCTGCTACACACCTGGAAAATCCAATGTCATAGCGGACATGCTGTCAAGACCCTTTGCCGAAAGTCAAAGTGACAAGTGTGAAGTTGATCACTTCTTCGCAGCAGACCTACCTTCTAAAAGTACTAAAGAAGTACGTGAGTCCCAATTGAAAGATGACAACCTGCGTCAGATTGTTGAAAGTTTTGAGTCTTCCCAGAAGGATGAAAATTTTGCCAATTGGACTGAGCGAGGATTTGTAATGAATCAAGTACTATATCGTTACGTTCCAGATGCCGACACCGAGGAGGCACAACTTGTTCCTTCCCATGAAATAAGTGACGTTTTAAAGCAGTACCACGATGCTCCTACTGCTGGCCACTATGGTGAAGAAGGAACCTATCACCGACTCGCACAACGTTATTATTGGTCAGGAATGCGGTCTTCCATTGCTGACTATGTGAAGAAATGCCCAGAATGTGCCCGATATAAATCAACGAATTTGAAACCCGCAGGACTGTTAAGAACCCCTGTCCAGTCACAAAGGTTCGAGACTCTATCAATTGACTTGTTCGGACCCTTGCCCGAAGGGGCCACTAATAAACGTTGGATATTTATAGTTGAAGATTGTGCTACCAGATGGATAGAGCTCTTTGCTCTCGAATCAGCTACTGCTAAAGAGTGTGCCATCACACTCGTGGAAGAAATATTTCTCAGATATGGCATTCCCAGACGAATGATAAGTGACAATGGACCACAATTTATAAGTTCTGTCTTACAACAAGTATGTTTCATCCTTAAAATCGACCATTGTCTCACACCTGTTTATCACCCTCAGGCAAACCCAGTAGAACGCAAGAATCGAGATCTTAAACCACGATTGGCTATTCTCGTGGGCAACGAACACGATAGCTGGGAAACAAAACTTCCGTGTATTCGCTTTGCAATGAATACTCATAAATGTGAAACTACAGGATTTACTCCTGCCTTTCTACATTTTGGCCGAGAACTACGTACCATCTATGATGTAATGAATAATTTAACGTCTGTTATCGAAAACGACAACTTCGTTCCGGAGATTACGCCATACTTAAAACGTTTTTCGAAACTCTCCACCGAAATCAGAGATAGGATCGAGAAGAAGCAAGATCAAAGAAAACAACAGTTTGATCGTCGCAGACGACCGTTGTACTTCTCTCCTGGAGATAAAGTATGGATTACCCTACATCCTGTTAGCAAGGCTCACTCAAAGCATACTGCCAAGTTTGTTCCAAAAAGGGATGGTCCATATATCATCCTAACACAGAAATCGCCGACAACATACGTAGTCTCAACACTCGAATCTCCCGAAGAACCTCTTGGAACATACCATATATCTGCACTAACTCCTGCTCAGAGCAGAGACACTCAGCCGGTGGCTCCACTAAAGAAACGAGGACGTCCACCAAAGACTAAAACTACCTCTTCACGTTCTGGAGTGCGATCACCTCAACAGAGCTGTCCGCCACGCCGCCCTGGCAAACAAGACTGTTCTGGTTCCTCATCGGGACGCTTTCGCAACCAGAGGGGGAGATTGTAGCGCGGACATTAATACCACGCCATCTAAGACTTTAAAGACGCGCAGGCGCAGAACAGCTCCCCTGCGTGAATCTGAATGAGACCCGTCAGTTAGGACAAAGTAGTGAGGGAGAACAGTTGTCCCTTCTTCCCCGAGAATCTTTTTAACCTTAAATATTATGATACAGTGCCCATATAACGATTGTTTCTAATTAATGTCAAATGTTTAGTGTTCGTGTTTGTAAAAATGTAATGTCTTTTGTTAGTAAGAATAAACTTAATTGCCTGAGAGAGCTAGCCTTGTGTTATACAGCAAAATATTTCATTTCCGGAGGCCCGAAAAATTGTTAATGACCGCACCCCGAAACCTGGAATATCTTATTCTTCAATAGTAAAAAAGACCTTCAAAACGAATGGAACTCAGACCGATGTGACCGTGTTTAAACGATCTGACCAACATAGAACTTCAATGAACCAATCTACAATGCCTTGCTTTTCTAAACCATCAGCCACAACCTCATCAAATACAAAAAATATTAACCAACCATATCGATCGATAAATACTTTAAAAAGAAACATAACTACTGAACAAAATAATATTAAAATTGCAAAAAGTTCTTCTCAAACCTCCCTTCTGCCTGGACCTGGATCTAGCACCATCGGGCCAAGCCAACAAATGAGACAGTTAGAGCCTGAGGTTCCCAGAAACTCGACTACTGGTCCTCCTACCAGTGACCTCATTAGCCTCTACAACACGGAAAGTGAGATTTCATCTTTACACGATGAGGACTTGGAATTTCTGCCACCCAAGTCCAGGAAGGGCAAATCTCGTCCTAGGACGAAGAAACACAAGTAATTCTTTCTTACCCTTTATATTTTATTTTTATGGCTTCTTTGTTTCCTGGAATTGCCGGGGTTTTCGCAACAGAATTGATGATATTAAAGACATCTGTTGCCGCACGTGCGCCAACCAGAGAGGCGAAAATGTTCACGCATGCGCAATACCCGAGCCGACTGAGCCCATCGCCAGTTGACTACTAGACGCTGCAAAGTTAGCAGCAATAATCAGAAGTGGGTAATTAATGTTTATCTCGACACCCACAATTGCATCAACTCAATAATGTCCAGCTGTCATTTTTAGGTTGTACAAAATGTGTGTGACGTCCTGTTAAATAAAAAGCAGAAAAGACAGCTGTGGTCCGTCGAATTTTATTTATGCGTTTTTAAAAAGGTGAACGCATCACTTGGTCCCGTCAGAGCGGGAGACAGAACTCAGCAAAATGGATACCATAGAAAAACTCGTAAAAGCGAAAACTTCCTTAAAAGGAAGTATTACCAGAATTGAAAACTTTGTTGATAAAGTGTCAACAGACAGAAGTAAAACGGAACTTGATGTGAAATTGAAGAAAATACACTGCTGGCCACCGTAAATGCAACACCCTGAAGGAAGCATGCAAATAATATGAAATTTACAACATGCATTAGCGGAGGTGAGATATGCAAATGATTAGAATTTCAGCGCAGACGCACATCACGCGCGCCTGTGGCGCCACTTAAAAGCGCTATTTAAGGCTTGGAGATTTCGACGATTTCAAGTACGGCAATTGTGTTTTTCTAGTGGTTTTTTCAAAAAAAAACGATCAATTATGCCTCGTAGAAAACAGCGATCATCTTTTGATCAAGTATCCGAGTTCGACAGAGGAAGGATAGTGGCCTACCGAGATTGTGGATTATCTTTCAGGGAAATCGGTAGTCGTGTTGGACGAAACCAAACAACTGTAATGCGGATATGTGATCGTTGGATGCAGGAGGGTACGACGGACCGACGTGTTCGATCGCATCCACCTCAGTGCACCACTTCACGTGATGACAGGCATATTGTGCGTATGGCAGTGACGGATCGCTCAGCCATATCACGAACCATAGCACAGCACATTCAGTCTGTACCGCATCATCCAGTGTCTGCGCGTACCATTCGACGCCGTTTACAGCAGAGTGGTCTGTCCGCAAGACGTCCATTGCTTCGTCAACCCTTGACGCAGAACCACAGACGTTTCCGCCGCCAATGGTGCGATGAAAGAAGGATGTGGACGGCAGAATGGAATGAAATTGTCTTTACTGACGAGTCACGCTTCTGTCTGCAACAGCACGATGGTCGGATTCGAGTCTGAAGACACCGTGGAGAGAGGATGCTGAACAGCTGCGTTATGCACCGCCACACTGGTCCTGCACCGGGTATTATGGTATGGGGCGGTATTGGATATCACTCTCGCACTCCTCTAGTACGCATTGCCGGTACTTTAAACAGCCAGCGCTACATCTCCGAGGTGTTGGAGCCAGTTGTCCTTCCTTACCTTCAGGGCTTGCCCACAGCCCTATTTCAACAGGATAATGCGCGACCACACGTGGCACGCATTGTCCAAGGGTTCTTCGTCAATCGCCAGATTGAATTGCTTCCCTGGCCAGCTCGCTCTCCGGATCTTTCGCCGATAGAAAACATGTGGTCCATGGTTGCTCAACGATTGACCCAGAATACATCCCCAGCTGCCACACCAGATCAACTTTGGCAACGTGTGGAAGCTGCTTGATCTGCTGTACCCCAAGAACACATCCAAAGTCTCTTTGAATCAATGCCGAGGCGTGTGGCAGCGGTGATCTCCAACAATGGCGGCTACTCTGGCTACTGATTTTGGCAGGAACCACACTTCACAGAAGTCTATAAATTTAATCATTTGATACTTGGTCAACATGTTATCTACAAAATAAATTTTGTTGTGATATCTCTTGTCTTTCTTGGTGTTGCAATTTGGGTGGCCAGCAGTGTAGATCAGCTGCAGCAAAAAGTTGATGAACTGAAACAATACTCCTTCTGTATAGAAAAGGCCCCAGCACCTGAATTAATAGAATTTCAGGATGATATAGAACAGTGTGAACTACGCCTTGAAGATTTAGAGGTAAAGATTAAGCTCTTTATTAATTCTAATAAGAAATGTGAGTCTGTGACTGAAGTTGACGAAAAACAAACTGAAACTTTGCTAGTTAGAACTAAAATTCCACCTGTTGTCCTTCCCACATTTACGGGAAAATATGAACATTTTAGTGCATTCAAGAATCAATTTGATGATTTGATAACGTCGAACGATCAACTTAGTCAGTCACAGAAATTATATTATTTAAATTCTTGTCTTGTAGAAGAAGTTAAAGAATTTGCATCTACTTTCGATTAATTTTCTTCCTTATACGAAGCTCTTGAATCGCGATATGACAATCAACGGTTAATTGTTGATGTTCATATTCAATCTATTTTGAACTTTAAGAAAATAGAACGTGAGAATGCACAAGAAATTCGTGCAATGATCGATTGTATCCAAAAGAATTTACGCGCTTTAAAGATGCTAAAATATGAACAAAATGATTTATTTAACATTTTTCTGTTAAATATTATGCTTAAAAAATTGGATAAAGAATCCAGAAAGAACTTTGAATTGTTACAAAAATCTAAAGAGGTCCCTTCCTTTGATCAATTCATGACCTTTTTAGAACAACGTGAAGCAGTCTTGTTAGCTGTAGACAGAAATTTTATTCCCGAAGGAAAAACGATGATGAGAAAATCCTTTAATTTCGTTTCCAAATCCAAAACTCTATTGGTTAATCAAAACAATGAAAATAAAAGCTGTATAATTTGTTCTGAAAAGAATCCTCATCCTGTTTTCAGATGTGCAAAATTTCTACAATATTCCCTCGGAAAAAGATTCGAACTGGTTAAGTTTCATAAACTTTGTGAACTGTGCTTACGAAAAAATCACAGAAAAAATGAGTGCCGTTCGAATTATTTATGTAGCTGCGGTGGAAAGCATTCTAAATCAATTTGTAGACATGCTGACGCTAGTGTGAAAGAGGCGCCGGTCGAAAGTAAACACGTGTCCGCAGCGGATTCAGAAATCAAAATTCAAAACGAAAGCTCATCTGCCGCAATAAATTCTTCCACTTTCCAAAACACTGTTTTAACAAGCATATCTAATCAAAATAAAAAGAGTGTGTTATTATCTACGGGTATAATTTGGTTGCAAAATAAAGATGGAACATTAATAAAATGTAGATGTATTTTTGATAGCGCGTCAAATGTTAATATATTGTCCAGAAAAACGAGTGATTTCCTTGGTATTAGATTAGAAAAGGTACAAACTTCGGTTTCTGGATTAAATTCAACAAAACAAAATTTGAAAGGGAAATTGACGACTTTCATCTCGAATGAAAACGGAAGTTTTGTGGAACCTATTGAGTTCTTAGTTACTGACAAGATTACTGGGTTGACGCCTAGTGTTAATTTAGATATTTCAAAAATAAAAATTCCTGAATTTTTGAAATTAGCTGATCCTTGTTTTTTCGAAGCCAAAGAGATTCATGCGTTATTAAATGCAGATATTTTTTGTCGAATAATGAAAGATAATCTTTACAAAGTGAATGAAGAATTACTGTTTAAGGAAACTGAATTTGGTTGGGTCGCGGGTGGAAGACTCGACGAAATCGAAACTAATGATGTGGCATCGTGCTTTCTTCTTAAAGACGATAGTTCTATAGACGACACTTTGAAACAATTTTTTGAACTCGAATCTCTTGGCATAAAAGATGATCCTTGCTTTCGTGAAGACGATCAGGCCATGGAAATCTTTGAACAAACAGTCAGATACAATGAAGGGCGATATACAGTGGGATTGCCATTTCGTAAAGATTGGAAACAATTATTAGATAATCTTCCGGTAGCAAAACAACGATTCCATAGTTTGTGGAGAAGGTTTCAAAAAAATTGGGAACTTTATTCACAGTACACAGAAATTATTCAGGATTATTTAAATCAAGGAATAGTTGAGAAAGTCGAAAACTCTGAAATAAATAAAGACAAACCAACATATTATTTGCCCCACCAAGCCGTGAAAAAGGAAGGTCGGGTTTCAACTACAACACGTATAGTATTTGACGCAGCATCGCACCAGACTAATGAGTTGTCCTTAAACGACTGCTTGTGGCAGGGTCCCAACTTATATCCAAATCTACTAGATGTGCTTATCAACTTTAGACTTAATCGAATTGCAATTTCATCTGATATACGTCAAGCCTTCCTTCAAATTTGCCTGGAAGACAACCATAAAGATGCTGTACGTTTTTTGTGGACTGACAGTAATCCTCGTATTGACAAAAGGCCAAACCTGCAAATATATCATTAGTAGTATGGGGGTCACTCTACCGTTTTTTCCAAGATGGCCGCCGTTTGATAAGGAGTTGACTGCTGATAAGGTGTTGGGGAGGATTGCTGATAAGGAGAGGGTGATGCCTTGAGGTGGTGACGTCATTGTAAAGATGGCGTTGTTGTGTTGCCATGGTAATGAATCAAAAGTAGCTCCATCTGGTGGGGAAATGAGAAACCCTATTACTTTGAATTAAAAAGGAATTTCGTGGATTCGAACTGGGGACCATGGGATCTGTAGTACAGTGCGCTATCCGTTAGGCTGTAAGAGAGTTAGCTTTGGGTGGTGAATTAATGTAGTGTTTGCTTTTTTTCTTAATACTAGGTATGCGTTATGGGACTTGGTTTTATTTGATGATTTTTTATTTTCCAATTAGTTGTAAGTGTGTTGGACTGGTGATGCCATCTAGTGATTTTAAAAGAAGTTAATCTAAGGAACTTTCTTATTTTTGTCATTCATTCTGGGAATGTGCTATTTTTAGAAAATGGTTTGAACAATTGTGGTGGGGTTTAATAATTCTATTAAAAGGCAGGTGCAGCCATCTAGTGGTGGAAGAAGTAACAGAAAAGATTTATTTTCTAGCTGTAGACTTGTAGCGTGATACTTTAGACTGGAGAATTTTTTTTTTTAAGAAAATTATGAGGGTGGATTTGAACCCGGCAAAAGGTAATCGCGGCCGCCCGTTTTACACAAGCACTTTAACCGTTCGATCACCTACTTTTTAGAATACATATAGAATACTACCTCGTTAATTTACAGCTTAAGGCAGTGAAAGTATATGTTTTTTTTCTTGAGAATAGTGCCCTTATGAAGAATGAATATGAATATAAAAACAAATAAAGTTGAATTTATAAGCCTTAGCTATATAACAAGTTTATTACCAAGATTTTAAAAGTATGCGAATTGTATGTAATGACAGGAAAAGTATCAGAATATAGAAGACTCTGGAACTTGTGACAATATGACTAAGGATTTATGTGTAGGTTAATTAAGATAACAGAAGGAGTTAAACACGTAGTCACCGATAGGATACAAGCTTAAGTAAATGAGAAAGCTTTTAAACGCATTGCTATTTAGGAGAATGGTGTTGTTTTTCTGATTGTGAGAAAAGCAAATGAAACTACATCATGCCAATGAATCACATATGACATGCCCGAACTGGAACTTTCTATAGGGGTTTTAGCTATGAAATAGTGACGAAGGGATTATCTTAATACTCTAACGTTGGAACTCGGAACATAAGTAATTGAGGCCAACCAATATATGCGAAGATTTTAAGCGTATGAACACTACATGTAAGATAGAATTTATAATACGGAAACCTTTTTTATATTTTAATGAATTTATATACAACATGAGCTTGAAGAAAATGTGAATGTTTAAGGGTGAATGTTTTGTAGGGAAAATTATTATTATTACAATTTGAGGGGAGGACTTTGAGATATGAATAGGACACACAGGCATAACGGTGTATGAAACATTACATTTTTAGGTAAATAAGAAGTAACTAACCAAAGATTTATAGTATACATATTATAAGCGATGGCAAGGAACCGTATAAGATTGATATTATTAGAAGCCTCTGGAACTTGTGAGAATATGACTAAGGATTGTTTTTGCACGTGTAAGTTAATTAAGATAACAGAAGGAACGGAGTTAAACACCGAGTCACAGATAACGATAGAAACTATTTGATAATAAGAGGCTTTTTAAAGCATAGTTGGAGCATCTTGGGTCTTTGAATTACTTTGCATCTTGTTTTAGGGTTTTTCTGCCCTTTTTTTACTGTTTTTAAATAAATCATGGATTCTAAGGACATTAGACCTGCAAAGAAAATGCGTGCAGACAAAGAACTGTGTTTGCAGAAATATTGTAAAGATTCTTTATGTTATGAGTATGGTAAACTGTTTACAGATCGTGAAGGCTGGGCATATTTTTGTCGATTGGAAAACGAATTAACGTACTTAAAGAAAGAGGAAACTACTATTGAAATTTATGGTAAAAAATGTACTGTGCCTCGGCAACTTGTAGCATACGGAGACGTAGGAATAAGCTATGCCTTTAGCGGATCTTGTATTGCAGCCAAGCCTTGGTCTCCTTTACTATTGGAAATAAAGGCAGAAGTGGAACGAATAATTGGCACAAGATTTAATTTTGTGTTGGTGAACCGTTATAAAGATGGTAAGGACTGTATAGGTGCCCATAAAGACAATGAGAAGGACTTGGATCTTAATGCACCCATAGCGTCTGTTTCATTTGGACAGAAAAGGCAATTTGTGTTTTCTAGAAAGAACTACAATTCTCTAAAAATTGTTCTGGAAAATGGAAGCTTGCTTGTGATGAAGTATCCAACAAACCAATTTTGGTTTCACAGCTTGCCCCGTGGGAATGCATTATGCCCTAGAATAAACTTAACGTTTCGTAAAATTCTTGTATAAAGCAGCGATAAACCACTTATGTGCCCCCGAACTAAAACTCAGTGTTGTGCACTAGACGATATTTGGACAACGTTGCAACTGATCTTTGCCTTTCTGAATAGTATTTTTATAAATGCTTATATCTTGTTGGTTTTAAATAAATTTTTTAGCGTGTCTTACCACATATACTGTATTTAGGACTTTTTTATTACATAATTTATAAATTGTTTTTAAAATGCAAGATCTGAAATGAAATTTTTCTTTGCTATAAAGATTTATGTTTTTAAGTTAGATGTTTTTACTCAAAAATTAATTATACATTAGATGTTATAGCACATATTTTCAATGCAGAAATTTTGTTTTAAGTATTGTACACACTTAAGTAAGAGTAAACTTTTGAAAACTTTACAAGACCCGTACTATGAACGTACACATTTTGAATAAGTTGTAATTGTATTGAAATCATTTATGCTATAAAATCTAAACCAAAAGTTATTTTTTTAATTAATCTTTCCATGCATATTTTTTAAATAAATCTTCCTAAATTTTAGTGATTTAATTTTTATTATACAGATTTACAAACTATTTTTGGATGAAATATAAGGATTTATATTTTAAAAGTTGGATGCTTTTACTCTTAATTATATATTAGATACTATTACACATATTTTTTAATACTGAAGATTTTTAAAAAACATTTAACAATTGAAAATATATATACTTTAAATATTATTACAAACATTTAAATGCAATTTGCTTTTTATTTTTAATTTTACAATTAAGACATTTCTTAAAAGTTTGATTCTTAAAGTGTGTTTTATGCACAGTAAAAAATAATTATAAAAACCTGTAAGAGTAATTTTTTTTTTGCTTTTATTTGAAACTTTACAAGAGACCCATACTATGAAGATGTTTCCTTGCACATTTGAAGCAGTGAAAAATAGAATTAAAAGCCATTTATTTTTGAAGTTCTAAATTAAACGTTCCTCTTTTAATGCTTTTTTTGCAAACCATGCATTTACTAAATATGAACTTCCTTTTATTTGAAACCTTATGCCTATTGTGCAGCTTAAATTGCAGAGCAAAATTCCAATACTGTACGAAACTATAAAGTATTTTACAAGATACTTCATATTATTCTCTTAATTTACATCTAATTCATTACTACGTTAAAATGGATAGCATGTGGGTTTTCTGTTTTAAAAATAATGTGTGCACATCTGTGCTGAAAAGTAAATTAACTTTTGCCTTTTCTTGATATTTAATGCATAATCTAAATATTTACGCACACCGCTGATAGTTTTACACATGAGTAAAATTAAATAATAACTGAAAATTTTAAATTTTAAGTATTAGTGTGAATTTTAAAATGAACAAATATTGAATTAAATATGAATTCTATGTATTCTTAAAACAACTCTGCAAGAAAAAACAGATACACTTCTTAAACAGATTGAAGGAAGTCACATGGAAACAAAGTAAATTAGAACACTTTTTAATAGAAAAAAAAACATTGATTCATATATTTTACAAAACTAATACTTTGTAGTAAAAAAGAACTTATTTTTACATACTTGCATTTTTTAAGAGACACATGTTTACGACGAGCCAATTATTAAATGCCATCACCTCAGCTCTGGGGCAATGCAAATTATTTTTGTGATGACCACATGATAGTTTTTTGGATCTTTTTGTTGCTACTTAGAGCACATAGTGCATCGAATTTGGGACACCCATATTGTTCCAAGTTGATATTTGGTATATTCAATGCATCTAGGTGTTTCTTTTCCACACAACGACCTTTGTAAGCAACTAGGTACTGGGTGGCGCTCTTGGTCTGCTCGTACAATTCTAAAAGCTTAGAGTCTAAACTTTCTAAAGGAGACACACTTTCCCATGCCACGGGACAGAAAGGGAGACCACATATGTAATTTTTTCAACATATCGCACAGTTTTTTTATCTTTTGCACTCAGTTTATACTTATAAAGCGATAAGTTAAAACGAATGCTTGAAGCTACTTACGATTTTTATGGCGATGTATACGTATTTACGTACTAAGAAACCCTCTTGAGTCTGAAATCCGTCAAAATGCACAATTACACAAATATTAAACATTGCTATTGAAATGTGTTAGCTGTTCTTGGAAAAAGAATTGTAAATTAGAGGCACGAAGAACTGCACTATATACACTTACTAAACAGTGAATAACACCATACACTTACTAACCAGTAAAATTAAAATTTATTGTATTCTTATCTTTTGTGAGTAACTATGAGCGCATAAGTGAAGAATGTACTCAGAAAACTTGTGCTTGTGATAATGCGCCAAGTAAAATTGTGTGTTGTAATGCAAGATTTTAACGAATGGATATGTTTAAAAAATGTGCATGTGATTTTTCTTTTTACTCTACCACTAGTATCTTAGACAAGTATCAGATTTTTTTTTTTTTTAAATGACGAAGAGAAACTTTTCAACACAATCTGTACTCTAATTTTACACTTAAGAGTAACAGAGCATAATATAATTTTAAGGAAAATGAGTAATCAGCACGTAAATTTGAAGCCTAAAGTTCCAAACATGTCTATGCTCAATAAACGTCTATCTACGTTTAGAGATTGGCCACGCACAGATGTTGACATTAGGGACCTGGCCGAAAATGGATTGTATTACACGGGTGTCTCGGACGGAGTTAAGTGCTATTGGTGTGGAGGAGGGCTTGAAAATTGGCAAAAGGAGGATGTAGTCAGACACGAACACATAAAGTTTTATCCAAATGTTTGGTAGCCCAACAAGGACCGATTGTTGACCCTAGACTAAAAGAAACACCCATAGATGAAATTGTACGGGTGTTGGATGAAACAAACAATAATGCCTATGTTTTTATAAAACCTGATGTAAAACTTTACTCCTCATACAACGACAAGGACGAACGACTTTGTAAAATTTGCATGGAATCGGAAATGGATGCTACTTTACAGCCTTGCGGTCATCTGGTGACATGCATGAGATGTACGAAGAGTCTCTCAACGTGTCCTATGTGCCGAACCAAAATTTTACATAAAATTAAAACGTACATTTGTTACTAAATAGTATATTTATAAGTACATGTAGTAGATGCAATTTCAAGTGATTTATTGAACACAGTGTGGAAGAATTGTAAAAGGGTGGTTTTGAGTTGAATGTCATGAAATTAACACTTGTACTACAGCAAAAAAGACTAATAAGGAAGTTTAAGACTTTTCTAAAAATCATAAGACTTTTATCAAGGACTTGTGGAACAAATCTTGTAGGAAAGACCTTTTTACCCCTTATAAATATATTGACTATTTTTATTATTATTTGTTGTTTGTTCATTACATGTTAAACCTATTTACTAAAGAGGAATTTTAAAATGCCTTAAAAAAGGAGTTACTAAATGCTTTAGGAAAAATGTGTAAATGTACTTTAATGCAAGAAAAAGAACGCTTGAAATAAATATTCATCTTGCTATTATTTTTAGTACTTATCAATCATCTTGGTGTATTGTTTATTTTCTAAATTAAGCCTTTCGTACTTTTAAATCTTAAAACAAAAAGAAAGGAAAACTAACCATCTAGAATAGTAAACGCCAAATTAAAAAAAAAACATTTTAAAAAAATATTTTCTTATAATTTTTTACCTTTGCCTTTTTTGTTGTTGAATGAACATTGTCATACAAAATTAGTATATTTGTTGTGTAGAATATTTTTTGAAAACACTGAATTGAAGAAAAAAAAATCATTTATTGAAAAAAGAATCAACAGTTTATACATATTTGTAACAACATATCTTACAGGTCTTTTACATACATCTCTCTAACAGTATTGAAAATATCTGTGGTATTCAAATTCTCAAAAACATTTTCCTCCATTATTATGTAATAAAAGTTTAACAGTTTATTGCTCTGTCTTACAAAATTAATAGCAAACTCTTTCCAGTTAACAGCACATAAAGCAAGAGCGAAAAATTCGCAAAAGCGTTCGTCAACGCTCATCGTCATACATTTATGTACAGATTGATTGACAATTTCATTCTTACAGCCTAAACAGTCAAAAAGAATATATATATTTTTTGACACAATATCCTTTAGGCACTTGCAGAGAGAAGCTATGACTTCTCTCCAACAATCAGATTTAATGGTATCACTGCAGTAAGGTTTGTAACTTTCACCAGGAAAACATTTTTTGATTTCCAGTTTCACATAATATGGCAACAAATACGTCAAAAGCGATATCTTCAATACATCTAACACATTGCCGTAGATTTCACACAGTTTAAAATACTGATCAGAATTCATAAACACACAGTTGGGCGAGAACTGAAAAGTATAATTTCTTTTCTGAAATACACGTTGTAAAACTAAGTGCATTTCCCCCACATCAAACACTTTAGAAAGGCAGACTTCTTTTTCTATAACTTTAACGTTGGAGACAGTTGCAAAAGCGAAAAATGTGCTCAACTTTTGCATTAGAATGTACCATGTTTTTGGATGCAGGGAAACACAGTCCTTTGTTGGTTTCAAGACATTGTTTTCATGCAAAGCAAATTTACGTATGTGGACACGTGTGGAACCGTTGAAGTTATTGATTAGCACGAATAAATAGTCACCAAGGTGAAACACATTGTCAGGAAGTGATTGCATCGTCAAACTTAAGCTTTCCCTTGGAAACACCTGATCGTTGAAATACATTCTTTCACACACTTTGGGTCGATTTGTAAAACGCATCATTTTCAGAACTTTGAGGTACACGTTTTCAATAAAGCTTCAACTTAACCAAGAGATAAAGGCGAGTTGCATTAACGTTGCTTGAAATTTCAGTTTATCGGTTTTTATTGTTATCAACTCTAGAATCATATGACGTAGAACGACTTTATCTCTGCAAAAAACTGAATCAAGGGGTGAGTTGCATTAACTTTGCTTGAAATTTCGGTTTATCGGCTTTTATTATTATCAACTCTAGAATCATATAGCCGATAAACCGAATTTATCACCAATTTTAGACAGTAAAGGTATCTTAAGGGTAGGAGGCAGACTAGAGAATTCTCAGCTGTCATATTCAAGTAAACACCCTATATTACTCCCCTCAAAAGGTAAGTTAACTGAAATTATCGTAAGATATTATCATGAAAAGTATTTTCATCTTGGACCTCAACATTTACTTTTTCAGGTTAGGCAAAAATATTGGCCCATTCATGGAAGAAATTTGTGCAAAAAAATCGTGCACAATTGTGTCATTTGCTTTAAAGCCAATCCCAATGAGTGCTCACAAAAAATGGGCAATTTGCCAATGCAGAGAATAACACCCGATAAAGTTTTTAATTCGACTGGAATTGATTTATGCGGGCCATTCTTAATCAAAAACAGATATCAGAGAAAAGGTCCCGAAATTAAAGTTTATGTTTGTATATTCATATGTCTAGTGACAAAAGCCATACACCTCGAAATAATCAGTGATTTAACTTCACAAGCTCTAATAAACACACTGAAAAGATTTATTTCGAGAAGGGGAAAATGCCATAGAATATTCTCGGATAATGGGACAAACATGGTAGGGGCTAATAGAGAACTTAGAGCCCTATTTAGATTTGTTCAAGAAAAAGAGGAATCTTTATTTGCCTTTTTCGCGGAAGAAAACATAGAATGGTCTTTTATTCCCCCAAGAAGTCCGAATTGGGGAGGCCTCTGGGAGGCAAACATAAAGGCATTTAAATATCACTTAAAACGCGTTGCTGGGAATTCAAAATTTACTTATGAAGAGTTGCTAACTCTCGTGACCCAGATAGAAGCTGTTTTGAATTCTCGCCCGCTTACCCCTCTCTCGGCCGATGTTGATGACTTGGAGGTGCTGACGCCGGCACATTTCCTGATAGGAAGGCCGATGACGGCCATAGTCGAACCGTCTCTAACTGATATTGAGACAAATCGCCTTAATGCTTGGCAGAGAATTACAAAATCGGTACAAACAATCTGGAAAAGATGGAGCCTTTCATATTTGAATAGTCTACAACAAAGAAAGAAATGGGTAGTTGATAAAGAAAATCTAAAAATAGGGGACATGGTTTTGATAAGGGAAGAAAATCTCCCACCAAATAAATGGTTATTGGGACGAATAATAGCCATATATCCCGGACAGGATAGAAAAGTACGAGTTGTTGACGTAAAAACCAGTAAGGGAGTTTATAAAAGGTCCATCTCCAGATTGAGTGTACTGCCTATTGAAAATTAAATGTATTGTTTTCAAATAATAATAATAATATTTGTTCTTTATGAAAATTCTAGTGCTTAAGTGTATACTGTTTATCTTACTATTGTGATTATTGTATTCATAGTGATTAGTTATTGTTTACTAGTTTACATTGATTATAACTGAAATTTAAGCATTCATTTATGTTTGGACTTATACAAAAAAAAATGGAATTGTTAAGTTCTTGCATGAGAACATGGCAAGGCCGGGCGGGATGTTGCCGCACGTGCGCCAACCAGAGAGGCGAAAATGTTCACGCATGCGCAATACCCGAGCCGACTGAGCCCATCGCCAGTTGACTACTAGACGCTGCAAAGTTAGCAGCAATAATCAGAAGTGGGTAATTAATGTTTATCTCGACACCCACAATTGCATCAACTCAATAATGTCCAGCTGTCTTTATATGTTGTACAAAATGTGTGTGACGTCCTGTTAAATAAAAAGCAGAAAAGACAGCTGTGGTCCGTCGAATTTTATTTATGCGTTTTTAAAAAGGTGAACGCATCAACATCATAAACAAACATAAACCAGCTGCAATCGTCCTCCAAGAGAGACCTATCTAAGACACAATGATAACACCAACCTTCATCATCTTACTATATTCAGAAAGGACTATGATAATGGCCAAAGAGCATGTGGAGGTGTTGCACTGCTTACCTCCCATGACTTTCCAGTCACCCAAATTAACCTTCAAACAAATCTCCAAGCTGTTGCCGTAAGACTTCACTTCAATAACAATATGCAGTTTATACCTTTCTCCTAACACCCGTATCTCCACTTTGGACTTAAATAATCTGATAAATCAATTCCCACAACCATTCATCATACTTGGCGACTTAAATGGCCATCATATTCTCTGGGGCAGTTCAGATAGTAATCATAGAGGCAAGCAAATAGAAAAAATAGTAACAGACAATGATTTATGTATAATGAATAACCGGCCAACCTACTTACTTTCACTCACCTTCACTTACTTACCATTCAATAGATCTGGCAATTTGTACTCCCTCAATTTTACCATTTTGGACTTTTTCTGTGGATCCTTACCTTTACAATAGTGACCATTATCCTATAAAACTACAATATGCAAGCCAATACCAACCCCACTCTGTCAGCAATAACAACTATATTTTTGAAACTGCCAACTGGTCACTTTTCACTAGCCTTGCCGATATTTCTAACACGGTAGAAACCGGTGACATTGATGAAATAACTTTACAAATAACAGACAGAATAATAGCAAGTGCGAACGCTTCCATTAAAAAAGTAATTAATACGCCTAAAAAACAAAAAAACCTTGGTGGAATGACGAGTGCAGCGATGCATATAGGAAACAAAGGAAAGCATGGAATATCTTCAATAGATATCCAACACGCGACAACTTTATAATTTATAAAAAAACAAAAGCGGCATTTCGAAAAATACAAAGAGGTAGTAAGAGGGATTCTTGGATGAACTATGTAAACAGTATAAATAGCAAAATAACAAGTAAACAATTATGGAACAGGATTAAAAAAATTTCCGGTGTTTACCCCAATCGACAAATTCCGATCCTAGACCACAATAACCAAGTACTATCAGCACCCAAAGATATAGCAAACGCAATAGCCTCGTGTCTTTCCGAAATCTCCAACTCCAACAACTACTCTGAAAGTTTAAAAAAAATTAAAATTACCTCTGAAAAGAATAAAATTAATTTTACTTCAAACCGTATTCTATCATATAATTGTGATTTTACTTCTTACGAACTTTTAAAGGCTTTATCTTCTGTTCACAAATCAACTCCTGGTCCAGATAATATAAGTTATGTCATGCTCAAACATCTATCTAATAGTTCTCTAAATAACCTCCTGAAGTTTTACAACAGGGGATTTGGAACGAACACACTTTTCCACAGTCATGGAGACATGCTAACATAATACCCATTCTAAAACCAAATAAAGACCCTAAAAACCCTTCTAACTACCGTCCAATAGCCCTGACAAGCTGTTTATGCAAAATTCTAGAGAAAATGGTCAACGCGAGGTTGATGTACATTTTAGAAAAACATAAATGTCTCTCTCCGCTTCAAAGTGGATTTAGGAAAAATAGATCAACTATCGACAATCTAGTCGCTCTCGAGACGGAAATACGAAATGCATTTGTCCAAAATAAGTATCTCGTCTCGATTTTTTTCGATATCGAAAAAGCTTACGATCGAACGTGGAGGCATGGAATTTTAAAGGATATTTATAATAATGACATAAGAGGGAATCTGCCGATTTTTATTCAAAATTTTTTATAAAAAAGATATTTTAAAGTAAAGGTCGGATCGGTTTACTCAGATGTTTTTATTCAAGAGGAGGGAGTACCACGCAAAGCAGTGTTTTAAGTGTAACTTTATTTATTTTAAAAATTGACAATATTGTTTCGCAATTGCCTCCATCAGTTAAAGGTCTTATTTACGTTGACGACCTGCAAATTTCATGCGCAGGAAAAGATATGCGATTAATAGAAAGACAACTTCAACAGGCCGTTAATAAAATTACGAATTGGACAAACGAAATGGACTCAATTTTTCATCTTCTAAAACCACATGCATTCATTTCTGCAGAAAGCGAAACCTTCACTTAGACCCAGAAATATTCTGCAACGAAATTTTAATTAATGTCGTGGACAGTTTTAAATTTTTAGGTGTTTTATTTGACAAGAAGTTAACTTTTAAACCGCATATTTTAAATCTACGCAAACATTGCGAAAGGGCTCTTAACATTTTACGAGTTTTATCTAAACTATCATGGGGATCTGATTGCACTTGCCTTTTAAAAATTTACAGAGCCCTAATACGATCGAAATTAGATTACGGATGTACACTGCTGGCCACCGTAAATGCAACACCCTGAAGGTAGCATGCAAATAATATGAAATTTACAACATGCATTAGCGGAGGTGAGATATGCAAATGATTAGAATTTCAGCGCAGACGCACATCACGCGCGCCTGTGGCGCCACTTCAAAGCGCTATTTAAGGCTTGGAGATTTCGACGATTTCAAGTACGGCAATTGTGTTTTTCTTGTGGTTTTTCAAAAAAACGATCAATTATGCCTCGTAGAAAACAGCGATCATCTTTTGATCAAGTATCCGAGTTCGACAGAGGAAGGATAGTGGCCTACCGAGATTGTGGATTATCTTTCAGGGAAATCGGTAGTCGTGTTGGACGAATCCAAACAACTGTAATGCGGATATGTGATCGTTGGATTCAGGAGGGTACGACGGACCGACGTGTTCGATCGCATCCACCTCAGTGCACCACTTCACGTGATGACAGGCATATTGTGCGTATTGGCAGTGACGGATCGCTCAGCCACATCACGAACCATAGCACAGCACATTCAGTCTGTACAGCATCATCCAGTGTCTGCGCGTACCATTCGACGCCGTTTACAGCAGAGTGGTCTGTCCGCAAGACGTCCATTGCTTCGTCTACCCTTGACGCAGAACCACAGACGTTTCCGCCGCCAATGGTGCGATGAAAGAAGGATGTGGACGGCAGAATGGAATGAAATTGTCTTTACTGACGAGTCACGCTTCTGTCTGCAACACTACGATGGTCGGATTCGAGTCTGGAGACACCGTGGAGAGAGGATGCTGAACAGCTGCGTTATGCACCGCCACACTGGCCCTGCACCGGGTATTATGGTATGGGGCGGTATTGGATATCACTCTCGCACTCCTCTAGTACGCATTGCTGGTACTTTAAACAGCCAGCGCTACATCTCCGAGGTGTTGTAGCCAGTTGTCCTTCCTTACCTTCAGGGCTTGCCCACAGCCATATTTCAACAGGATAATGCGCGACCACACGTGGCACGCATTGTCCAAGGGTTCTTCGTCAATCGCCAGATTGAATTGCTTCCCTGGCCAGCTCGCTCTCCGGATCTTCCGCCGATAGAAAACATGTGGTCCATGGTTGCTCAACGATTGACCCAGAATACATCCCCAGCTGCCACACCAGATGAACTTTGGCAAAGTGTGGAAGCTGCTTGGTCTGCTGTACCCCAAGAACACATCCAAAGTCTCTTTGAATCAATGCCGAGGCGTGTGGCAGCGGTGATCTCCAACAATGGCGGCTACTCTGGCTACTGATTTTGGCAGGAACCACACTTCACAGAAGTCTATAAATTTAATCATTTGATACTTGGTCAACATGTTATCTACAAAATAAATTTTGTTGTGATATCTTTTGTCTTTCTTGGTGTTGCAATTTGGGTGGCCAGCAGTGTATATGGTTCGGCCAGAAAATCTGCACTTCAAACTCTAAATACTATTCACCACACAGCTTTACGTTTATGTTCCGGTGCTTTTAGAACGTCACCCGTTAGTAGCCTATATGTAAACACATTTGAACCATCACTGGACCTAAGGCGACAACTGATGTCCTTGGAATATTATTTTAGGATCACCTCAACCGCTCATCACCCATTGCATACCATTCACCACAGTTCATATTTAAAACGGCTTTACCAAGCAAAAACATCTTCCATCCCTACATTTCACCTAAGAATGCAGGATTTGATGACCGGAACCGAAATTTCTACACTCAACGTCACCCAGAAAAAACTGTATGCTTTCTCACCCTGGTTTAATCATGATTTCGAATTCCAAAACCCGTTTCAAAATTTCTTTAAAGCAGATACCTCTGATATTATTTACAAACAACTCTTTGAAAGACATAAAGAAAAGTACTCTGATTTTATACAAATTTACACGGACGGATCTAAAAGGGCAAACTATGTTGGAGCTGCGTTCACCATTAATGATTCCCTCCACAGCTTTAAACTTCATTCTTCATGTTCTGTTTTTACCGCTGAAATAATGGCCATATATAAAGCATTACAAAATATATCCGATCATTGTCATAAAAAATGCATCATTTTCACCGGTTCATTAAGTGTTTTACAGTCATTGAAACATCCTGATCATGCCAGTCATCCCATTGTTTTAGAATCATTGGAAAAAATTTATCATCTCCGTTCAAAAAATTTTAACCTCATATTTTGTTGGATCCCATCCCATGTTGGGATATTGGGAAATGATATAGTTGACAAAACCGCCAAATCTGCCGTAAACAATATTAATCATACCATTCCTTATTGTGACTTAAAATCTAGCATTTATAAATTTTTAGAAGTAAAATGGCAAAACGAATGGAATGAACAAAGTGAGAACAAACTTCACTCCATTAAACCCAATATATCTCCATGGAAATTGCTATTTTCAAGAAGACAAAACGTAATACTAACACGCCTCCACATCGGTCATACTCGAATAACCCATAGACAACTCCTCCTCGGAGACGATCACCCAATCTGCAATTACTGCATTTGCCCACTAACTGTAAAACACATTTTAATAGAATGCTCTCATTTTAATCGTCAACGTTTTAAACATTTTAATTCATATACCTTGGTTTTAGAAGATATGGTTGGAGAGAATCCTCACCCAAACATTTTTAACTTTATACATGACATTGGATTCATTCATCACATTTGATTTTTATATACTATTCATTTTTTATCACCTGACACATTTCATTTTATTAGATTATTATGTTTGGGACCTTTTACAGACATATTTACGCGCAATGAAATTGTTTTAAAATCGTAGAAAAAAAGAGTTTGTTTTTTGTCTTAAGTTTGGCATAATATGTCCCAGGAGGACTCAATGCCAAAAAACCACATCCAATCCAATCCAGAGTTGAGGTGTGTGTAAAATGTAACAAGTCATTCGAAAATCAATCACAGTTACAGGAGTATTGTCGATATCACATTGCCGAATACAGAATGTTTCAAATCATTTCCGATGAAATCAAAATTAAAGAGGCATAGTCTTGTTCACACGTGTGAAAAACCTTACAGCTGTACAGACTACCACTACTACTAGTTGGGGGCGCAGCCCCCTCTATCCCAACATATGCCATTATAGATTGTCAGAGGCGGCCCCGAAAAGTAACGGCTAGTGGTCTCTCAAAGCAAGGACGAAACTCGTGAGTCAATAGGTCTTAGAGACAGTCAACGGTGGTTTCTCCACAGGGGCGGAGGAGTATTATCGCATCTCTTATCAAGTTACGACGGGAGGGTTAATGGTACCTTCGTATATTTTCCTCCAAAAACAAGACATTTGATGCAATATGGCTCGCACGGTGTTCGCACATCGTATTCAGCTCTTAGTGATACCAAAAAGGCACTGGGAGAGCAAACAAATATGCTCCTGAACATTTAACTATCATGCATAATAATGCGTACTGGCTGTGTATAGATTTAAAGAGATTAAGACTAAACAGTCATCTCCTAGGGACTGTTGCCTCCGCTGGAAGGTCTTTTAATCCAACCGGCATTTGTATTACATGGAGGGGAAACCAGCGAAACCTCTCCATGGTTGGCTGAGCAGGGACTTGCGTATGCTCAAGTGCAACGCAGCACTGTCGAAGATTTGTCAATTCCAGTAAAATCGCCACTTGCCAAAGGAATGTCCGTCAAATCCTTTAAGTATATTAAGCTTTGGACTTCCGTCAACTACTTTAAGTATGGCACTTTAGGCATCCGTCAATTCCTTTAAGTAAAGAGTTTAAATTTTCCGTCAATTCCTTTACGTTTGCCAATGCTTAAAGCTTCCGTCAATTCCTATAAGTGTTCGATTGAGGAAACAATCTACCTTTAACGCCCGGTATGGCGTCAGCTTGCAGGACTGAGGGATTTTTGCATAGGCATCTATGTCTTATTCCAAATTTTGACCTTATTTGTGTTTCCTCTTTATTTAGTTATTGCATATTCTAGGGTTGTTCTTAGCAGAGTCAAAAAGGCAATTAATTAAGTCGCTTTATTAAGCTCAAACAGTTAAATTGAAACAAGCAGTTAAATTGAAATAAACAGGATAATAATGGAATGACATGGAAGCAGCACAAAAAAGGTAAACACTAATACAGAGATAAGTTGTTCATGTACAACTCTTAGCAGTTGTGAATATAGTATTGCCAGTATTTGTGTCTTATGAAAGTGGTAGAAAATTTGCAAGTGGGAGGTAGTGTTTTGTTCAGTTACTGAACTGTACGAAGTCGTCTCATAAGAATTTTTTTTGTTTATATATATATAAGAGTTTTTTTTATGATAAAAAAATTCTTCCATTAATTGTATTGTAAGAGGTCGTGCGAGAGAATTTTTTTGTTTAGAGTTTTTGTTTTTGGTTAAAAAAATTCTTCCATTTGATAATTAGTTATGAACTATCATAATTCATGAAAAGGCTAGAGGAAAAAGAAAGGGAACAGAATTTTGAATTGGAAAAATTACGCATAGAAGCCGAAACGCAACACCAAGTAAATTCGAGTACGGTTTTAAATAGAGAAGTTTCTGAGAACGGAAACAGAGAGAACCCGAAAAATCCAGCTTTCGCAAATAACTCTCAAGTTTGACGAAAAAAGGGATGTAATGGGTTTATACCTTATAAATTTTGAACGAAAAGCAGATATGGCACGAGTGCCAAAGGAAGAGTGGGTGGCTTACCTGTTATCAGTTTTGCCTGCAGATTTATGAAACATGCTTGCCAGAGAAGCACCCGAGAACGCGAATAATTATGATTATGTTAAAGATAGTCTTTTAAAGCGATATAAAATGAATGCAGGAAAATTGAAGCAGCATTTCTACAGGCATCAAAAGTCGCCTGAGAAAACGTGGGAAACTTATGAATATGAACTATGTAGTTACTTTACAGAATGGATTACTGGCATGGGAGTTAAAACATTTGAGCAGCTTAAAGACTTAATAGTGGCCGAGCAATTAAAGAGGCGGACACCAGACCCTATCAAGGAGCACTTTCTTGATAGATGGATGCAGATGAAGACGCCTTTCGAGTTGGCGGAGATGATTGAAGAGTATGAAACTATCAAAGAAAGTTTTAAGAAGAGAGATTTTCCTAAAAAGTTTGAAAATCCTGGACCCAGGAGATATTTTGGTGGAATTCATAATAACTTTCAAAACAGAGGAGCCCCAGGCCGTGAGGTAAGAAACGTCAAACAAGAACCGATAGCAAACAGACCAACGACAGCACACTCTAAGAGTCATGGTCAGAAGAAACCTCTATGTTATGACTGGTTCTCCAGACCATTTGAGTTATACGTGCCCAAAACGAGGTCAACGACTGGGCAGAGTATCTGCAAAATATGAGCAATCCTCGGACAGTCATCTGAATCATGTAACATAAGTCTCGCCAGATGTTTATATGGATACAGAACTAGACGAGTTCTTGAGAGAAGTGAAGCTCGGAGACATTAAAGTGGTCGCTCTCCTCGCCACAGGAAGCAAGCGCAACCTACTAACAGAAGACGTGTACAGGAATATGAAGGACCCTCCTACGCTTTCGTATAATACCTCCGTTCTGTCGGGAATTGGCAGAGCAATAGTAAGAACAAAGGGATCCTTCCGACATGTGGTTAACATTGAGGATCATATGTGTCAGCTAGAATTCCATGTCATCCCAACCAGAGATATGGATTATGAAGCCATTATCGGAACTGCATTTCTAAGCAGAGTTCCTATTACATTACACAGTTCTGAGACCGAGATGGTCAAGAAGGAACCAGTCGATTGGGTTCTCCAGGAGGCAGAATGCACAGTGCAAGATGAGTTGGAACTTAGTCACATACAGGACCCCAGGGTACGAGGAATTGTTGAAAACCTAGTGTCCTCTTATAAACCAAAGAAGACAAAGACCACTGAAGTTTCAATGAGGATAACTTTAGAAGATGAAAATCCAGTACACCAAAGGGCTCGTCGCTTGTCTTTTGCAGAGAGGCAAGACGTAAACAAACAAATACATGACTGGATCAGGGATGGGATCGTTCGTCCTAGTTCCTCTGACCACGCTAGTCCAATAGTGTTAGTTAAAAAGATCTCATCACGCGATTTTGTATAGACTCGCAAATTAAATCGAAAATTGATCAAGGATAGGTTCCCCTGCCCTTAATTGAGGATGTTTTAGACAGATTAGTGGATGCGAAAGTGTTCACTACACTAGATCTGCGAAATGGTTTTTCCACGTCTCTGTGGAACAGGGCAGTCGAAAGTATACCTCGTTTATCGTACCGGATGGCCAGTACGAGTTTGTCAAAGTACCTTTCGGATTAAGCACCAGCCCAAGCGTTTTCCAAAGATACGTAAATAGTATCTTTAGAGATATGATGAGAGAAGGTACCGTAATCATCTACATGGGTGATTTAATTATTCCATCGATTCATGAAGCGGAAGGCGTGGAGAAGTTAAAAGTTCTACAAAGGGCATCCGAATACGGACGAGATAAAAACAAAAAAATGTCAAGTTCTGAGGAGTCTTTGGGCCACATCGTTCAAGATGGAACAATTAGTCCATCACGTATAAAGACCCAGGCTGTCTCAAAATTTCCTATACCCACCAACGTAGCACAATTGCAGAGCTTTTTAGGACGGGCTATTTTAGAAAATTCGTTAAAGATTATTCGAAAATTGCAAAACATTTAAGCGACCTCCTGAGGCAAGATAGCTCGTTCAAGTTTGAAACTTGCCAGATTGAAGCTTATCAAAATCTCAAAGATCTGCTAGCTACTGGTCCGGTTTTACATCTCTTCAAGCCGGGTCGGAAAACCGAACTGCTAACCGACGCGAGCAAATACGGATTTGGTGCCATACTTCTGCAAGAAGCCGATGATGGACAATTACATCCTGTCCATTATAAGTCCAAAAAAAAAAACTAGCCCCGCAGAAGAAAAGTACAGCAGCTACCAGTTGGAAGTCCTTGCTGTAGTTGAAGCCCTAAAGAAGCTCCGCGTATATCTTATAGGAAACAAATTTAAAGTTGTGACGGACTGCTCTGCTTTTCAAAAGACAATGGACAAAAGACTTAGTGACCAGAATTGCGATGGGCGTTGCTTCTGGAAGATTTCAACTACGAGATAGTGCATTGGCCAGGTAACAAAATGGCACACGTCGACGCTTTGAGCAGGAATCCAGTAATGGTGATAAATGAAACAGTCACGGCCAAGCTGAAAATCGCCCAAAACAAGGACGACCACATCTCCAGCCTTAAGACCCTGCTGATCAATAGTGAGTCACAAGAGTATTTCATGAAGAACGACATTCTCTACAAGTATGAGAACGGGCGTGAATTGATAGTAGCTCCTAGAGAAATGCAGAATGAGCTAGTAAAATTGGCTCACGAAAAAGGACATTTTTCAATAACTAAGACGGAAGAGATAGTAAAACAAGAGTTCTTCGTTCCCAACCTTCACTCCTTAACGCAGAGTGTTATTGCGAACTATATACCATGCATTCTGTCAAACAAGAAAGCCGGGAAGAAGGAGGGCTTCTTGAACCCGATTCCAAAGGATGATACTCCACTGAACACCTACCATGTCGATTTCATAGAACCTCTGCCTTCGACTAACAAGAACTACCAACATATCCTAACTGTGGTTGACGCATTCACAAAGTTTGTTTGGCTATACCCTGTCAAGTCAGTGTCCGCCAAAGATGTTTTAGACAAGCTGGAATTGCAACAAAAAACATTTGGAAATCCAGTTCGAATAACAACAGACAGAGGTTCAGCATTCGCATCGAGTTCCTTTCTAGAATACTGCAAGGAAGAGGGTATTCAACATCTACAAATTGCCACTGGAGTGCCTCGTGGTAACGGCCAAGTGGAACGAATACATAGAACTCTCATACCCGTATTAACAAAACTTGCTTTAGACGAACCAACGAAGTGGTTAAAACACGTCCCAAGGTTGCAAAGAGTGCTCAATAGCACGATGAGTCGTAACACAAATACACGCCATTTAAACTCCTCACTGGAGTGAAGATGAGGAATAAACAAGACCTAGAAATTCAAGACATCCTCACAAAAGAAATGCTGGACAACCATCATGAAAACCTAAGCATACTGAGACAAGACGCGAAAATAAACATCCAAAAGATACAGAATGAAAACAAAAAGTATTATGACAAGAAGCATAAGAAAGCCAATGCCTATGTAATGGGAGACCTCGTAGTTATTCAAAGAACGCAGTTTGGCACAGGGTCAAAACTGCGCCAAAAATTTTTCGGTCCTTATGAGATCACAAAAATTAATGGCAAAGACAGGTACGAGGTGTCTAAGGTGGGAAACCATGATGGTCCCTAGAAGACCACCACCTCCGCTAATCTCATGAAACCTTTCATTTCAAAGTTCTAATGTAAAATTATAGAGTACCGTAAACGTGTGTGTGTGTATTATAATTTTTTTTCAATATTGCGTAATTATTTATGTTTCCCTTTATATTTTTGAATTGTATTTAAGTCCTTAACAAATGAACTCTGTGTAACATATTCCTTTTCCATTGTCTAGATCATAAAAATGATGTTCACCGCGAAACTTTTTACCTATGCACTCCACTTGTGTAAACTACGAACATTTCTGAACTGACTCGAACTCAGAACTTGAGCCGGACATATGTGGAATTGAGGATTGTAAGACGAACGCGATTTGGAACAAAAATTGTAAGACGCACGCGAGGCGGGGTGCACCTCGGTTGGTAATTTTTTTCTCTTTGTTTTGAATTTTGCGTTACTTTGACGCGCCGCTGAGGTCAGCGACATTGTCAAGACGGCCGAATCTGTGGACTCCGTCTGGTGACAAGTTCACAGAAGACATGAAGGATCTTTTCTACAGCAAACGGTTCGCGGATGTCAAGTTTCGTGTGGGGGCAAACGGTGCCGGCCCACAGGATCGTCCTGCAGTCGAGATCCAAAATTTTTGCAAAAATGTTGGACAACATAAAAACTTCATTACATTTATTTTTCACAACTCTCTTGTTCGAAAACTCACAAGGTCTCTCGTTTTTTATTTAAACACTTTTTGATAACCATCATATGGTAGCCATACTTTGTCCTGATGCCTGAACCAGTACCCGGACCTTCGTTGGAGGGCCGGGGGTCCGTTCCCACACAAATCTACCCAGGCGATTGAGTGCCTGGAGACACTTTGGGTTTTTGAGAATTTCTTGCGGGCGATCTCTAACGAAATCGAGACCTTCCCTGCGGTGTGCAGTCAACCCGCAGTCCAGGATGTAATGAAGAGAATCACCTACTGCACCACATTGACAGGCGTTCGACATCGGGTGTACAGACTAAGGCAAATCATTTCCGATGAAATCAAAATTAAAGAAGCATAGTCTTGTTCACACGGAAGAAAACCTAACAGCTGTACAGAATGTGGAAATTCATTTCAGACGAAATCAAATTTAAAGAGGCATAGTCTTGTTAACATGGGCGAAAAATTATTCAGCTGTACAGAATGTGGCAAATCATTTAGTAGGAAAGAAAACTTAAAGAATCATAGTGTTGTTCACTCGGTTGAGTGAGGCAGGGCATTGTTCTGGTGGAGTCCGTAAGGCTGCAGGAAGGAGGTGAATTACTTTTTGACGCCTGCGTTTCCATCGAAGAGACCGAGTAGAGAGGTGATGAAAATAGAGTTCACCAGGCGCTGTGACCTTCCCAGGAAACCCATGAGTCTGGATACCCTAATAACGATACTGGACGCACAGTCAATAGACCAAGATCTGTAATCAGGACCAACACGTTTACCGTACACCGGAGGAGGTTTGGCAGTTCCCAACTTTCATAACCAAGGCTGCACTTGTGAGACCGAAAAATAAGTACTTAGCCAACGATGTTCTTAAACTAAAGTGCGAGATTACCATATATTTGAGAACAGTAATCTCCGAAATACAGAACACTTCGTTTTCCGTGGAGAAAAGCGATACTCCGTCTGGTGACAAGTTCACAGAAGACATGAAGGATCTTTTCTACAGCAAACGGTTCGCGGATGTCAAGTTTCGTGTGGGGGGAAACGGTGCCGGCCCACAGGATCGTCCTGCAGTCGAGATCCAAAAGTTTTGCAAAAATGTTGGACAACATAAAAACTTCATTACATTTATTTTTCACAACTCTCTCGTTCGAAAACTCACAAGGTCTCTCGTTTTTTATTTAAACACTTTTTGACAACCATCATATGGTAGCCATACTTTGCCCTGATGCCTGAACCAGTACCCGGACCTTCGTTGGAGGGCCGGGGGTCCGTTCCCACACAAATCTACCCAGGCGATTGAGTGCCTGGAGACACTTTGGGTTTTTGAGAATTTCTTGCGGACGATCTCTAACGAAATCGAGACCTTCCCTGAGGTGTGCAGTCAACCCGCAGTCCAGGATGTAGTGAAGAGAATCACCTACTGCACCACATTGACAGGCGTTCGATAGCGGGTGTACAGACTGTGGCAAATCATTTCCGATGAAATCAAAATTAAAGAAACATAGTCTTGTTCACACGAAAGAAAAACCTTACAGCTATAAAGAATGTGGAAATTCATTTCAGACGAAATCAAAATTAAAGAAGCATAGTCTTGTTCACATGGGCGAAAAATCATTCAGCTGTACAGAATGTGGCAAATCATTTAGTAGAAAGAAAACTTAAAGAATCATAGTGTTGTTCACTCGGGTGAGTGAGGCAGGGCATTGTTCTGGTGGAGTCCGTATGGCTGCAGGAAGGAGGTGAATTACTTTTTGACGCCTGCGTTTCCATCGAAGAGACCGAGTAGAGAGGTGATGAAAATATAGTTCACCAGGCGCTGTGACCTTCCCAGGAAACCCATGAGTCTGGATACACTAATAACGATACTGGACGCACAGTCAATAGACCAAGATCTGTAATCAGGACCAACACGTTTACCGTACACCGGAGGAGGTTTGGCAGTTCCCAACTTTCATAACCAAGGCTCCACTTGTGAGACAGAAAAATAAGTACTTAGCCAGCGATGTTCTTAAACTAAAGTGCGAGATTACCATATATTTGAGAACAGTAATCTCCGAAATACAGAACACTTCGTTTTCCGTGGAGAAAAGCGATACTCCGTCTGGTGACAAGTTCACAGAAGACATGAAGGATCTTTTCTACAGCAAACGGTTCGCGGATGTCAAGTTTCGTGTGGGGGGAAACGGTGCCGGCCCACAGGATCGTCCTGCAGTCGAGATCCAAAATTTTTGCAAAAATGTTGGACAACATAAAAACTTCATTACATTTATTTTTCACAACTCTCTCGTTCGAAAACTCACAAGGTCTCTCGTTTTTTATTTAAACACTTTTTGACAACCATCATATGGTAGCCATACTTTGTCCTGATGCCTGAACCAGTACCCGGACCTTCGTTGGAGGCCGGGGGTCCGTTCCCACACAAATCTACCCAGGCGATTGAGTGCCTGGAGACACTTTGGGTTTTTGAGAATTTCTTGCGGGCGATCTCTAACGAAATCGAGACCTTCCCTGAGGTGTACAGTCAACCCGCAGTCCAGGATGTAGTGAAGAGAATCACCTACTTCACCACATTGACAGGCGTTCGATATCGGGTGTACAGACTAAGGCAAATCATTTCCGATGAAATCAAAATTAAAGAAGCATAGTCTTGTTCACACGGAAGAAAAACCTAACAGCTGTACAGAATGTGGCAAATCATTTAGTAGGAAATAAAACTTAAAGAATTATAGTGTTGTTCACTCGGGCGATACACCTATCAACTGTACAGAATGTGGCAAATCATTTGAGAAGAAATCAAATTTAAAGAGGCATTCTCCTGTTCATATGGATGAAAAACCTTTCAACTGTACAGAATGCGGCGAATCATTTCGGACGAAATCAAAATTAAAGAAGCATAGTCTTGTTCACATGGGCGAAAAATCATTCAGCTGTACAGAATGTGGCAAATCATTTAGTAGGAAAGAAAACCTAAAGAATCATAGTGTTGTTCACTCGGGTGAGTGAGGCAGGGCATTGTTCTGGTGGAGTCCGTAAGGCTGCAGGAAGGAGGTGAATTACTTTTTGACGCCTGCGTTTCCATCGAAGAGACCGAGTAGAGAGGTGATGAAAATAGAGTTCACCAGGCGCTGTGACCTTCCCAGGAAACCCATGAGTCTGGATACCCTAATAACGATACTGGACGCACAGTCAATAGACCAAGATCTGTAATCAGGACCAACACGTTTACCGTACACCGGAGGAGGTTTGGCAGTTCCCAACTTTCATAACCAAGGCTCCACTTGTGAGACAGAAAAATAAGTATTTAGCCAGCGATGTTCTTAAACTAAAGTGCGAGATTACCATATATTTGAGAACAGTAATCTCCGAAATACAGAACACTTCGTTTTCCGTGGAGAAAAGCGATACTCCGTCTGGTGACAAGTTCACAGAAGACATGAAGGATCTTTTCTACAGCAAACGGTTCGCGGATGTCAAGTTTCGTGTGGGGGGAAACGGTGCCGGCCCACAGGATCGTCCTGCAGTCGAGATCCAAAATTTTTGCAAAAATGTTGGACAACATAAAAACTTCATTACATTTATTTTTCACAACTCTCTCGTTCGAAAACTCACAAGGTCTCTCGTTTTTTATTTAAACACTTTTTGACAACCATCATATGGTAGCCATACTTTGTCCTGATGCCTGAACCAGTACCCGGACCTTCGTTGGAGGGCCGGGGGTCCGTTCCCACACAAATCTACCCAGGCGATTGAGTGCCTGGAGACACTTTGGGTTTTTGAGAATTTCTTGCGGGCGATCTCTAACGAAATCCAGACCTTCCCTGAGGTGTGCAGTCAACCCGCAGTCCAGGATGTAGTGAAGAGAATCACCTACTTCACCACATTGACAGGCGTTCGATATCGGGTGTACAGACTAAGGCAAATCATTTCCGATGAAATCAAAATTAAAGAAGCATAGTCTTGTTCACACGGAAGAAAAACCTAACAGCTGTACAGAATGTGGAAATTCATTTCAGACGAAATCAAATTTAAAGAGGCATAGTCTTGTTCACATGGGCGAAAAATCATTCAGCTGTACGGAATGTGGCAAATCATTTAGTAGGAAAGAAAACTTAAAGAATTATAGTATTGTTCACTCGGGCGATACACCTATCAACTGTACAGAATGTGGCAAATCATTTGAGAAGAAATCAAATTTAAAGAGGCATTCTCCTGTTCATATGGATGAAAAACCTTTCAACTGTACAGAATGCGGCGAATCATTTCGGACGAAATCAAAATTAAAGAAGCATAGTCTTGTTCACATGGGCGAAAAATCATTCAGCTGTACAGAATGTGGCAAATCATTTAGTAGGAAAGAAAACCTAAAGAATCATAGTGTTGTTCACTCGGGTGAGTGAGGCAGGGCATTGTTCTGGTGGAGTCCGTAAGGCTGCAGGAAGGAGGTGAATTACTTTTTGACGCCTGCGTTTCCATCGAAGAGACCGAGTAGAGAGGTGATGAAAATAGAGTTCACCAGGCGCCGTGACCTTCCCAGGAAACCCATGAGTCTGGATACCCTAATAACGATACTGGACGCACAGTCAATAGACCAAGATCTGTAATCAGGACCAACACGTTTACCGTACACCGGAGGAGGTTTGGCAGTTCCCAACTTTCATAACCAAGGCTGCACTTGTGAGACCGAAAAATAAGTACTTAGCCAACGATGTTCTTAAACTAAAGTGCGAGATTACCATATATTTGAGAACAGTAATCTCCGAAATACAGAACACTTCGTTTTCCGTGGAGAAAAGCGATACTCCGTCTGGTGACAAGTTCACAGAAGACATGAAGGATCTTTTCTACAGCAAACGGTTCGCGGATGTCAAGTTTCGTGTGGGGGGAAACGGTGCCGGCCCACAGGATCGTCCTGCAGTCGAGATCCAAAATTTTTGCAAAAATGTTGGACAACATAAAAACTTCATTACATTTATTTTTCACAACTCTCTCGTTCGAAAACTCACAAGGTCTCTCGTTTTTTATTTAAACACTTTTTGACAACCATCATATGGTAGCCATACTTTGCCCTGATGCCTGAACCAGTACCCGGACCTTCGTTGGAGGGCCGGGGGTCCGTTCCCACACAAATCTACCCAGGCGATTGAGTGCCTGGAGACACTTTGGGTTTTTGAGAATTTCTTGCGGACGATCTCTAACGAAATCGAGACCTTCCCTGAGGTGTGCAGTCAACCCGCAGTCCAGGATGTAGTGAAGAGAATCACCTACTGCACCACATTGACAGGCGTTCGATAGCGGGTGTACAGACTGTGGCAAATCATTTCCGATGAAATCAAAATTAAAGAAACATAGTCTTGTTCACACGAAAGAAAAACCTTACAGCTATAAAGAATGTGGAAATTCATTTCAGACGAAATCAAAATTAAAGAAGCATAGTCTTGTTCACATGGGCGAAAAATCATTCAGCTGTACAGAATGTGGCAAATCATTTAGTAGAAAGAAAACTTAAAGAATCATAGTGTTGTTCACTCGGGTGAGTGAGGCAGGGCATTGTTCTGGTGGAGTCCGCATGGCTGCAGGAAGGAGGTGAATTACTTTTTGACGCCTGCGTTTCCATCGAAGAGACCGAGTAGAGAGGTAATGAAAATATAGTTCACCAGGCGCTGTGACCTTCCCAGGAAACCCATGAGTCTGGATACACTAATAACGATACTGGACGCACAGTCAATAGACCAAGATCTGTAATCAGGACCAACACGTTTACCGTACACCGGAGGAGGTTTGGCAGTTCCCAACTTTCATAACCAAGGCTCCACTTGTGAGACAGAAAAATAAGTACTTAGCCAGCGATGTTCTTAAACTAAAGTGCGAGATTACCATATATTTGAGAACAGTAATCTCCGAAATACAGAACACTTCGTTTTCCGTGGAGAAAAGCGATACTCCGTCTGGTGACAAGTTCACAGAAGACATGAAGGATCTTTTCTACAGCAAACGGTTCGCGGATGTCAAGTTTCGTGTGGGGGGAAACGGTGCCGGCCCACAGGATCGTCCTGCAGTCGAGATCCAAAATTTTTGCAAAAATGTTGGACAACATAAAAACTTCATTACATTTATTTTTCACAACTCTCTCGTTCGAAAACTCACAAGGTCTCTCGTTTTTTATTTAAACACTTTTTGACAACCATCATATGGTAGCCATACTTTGTCCTGATGCCTGAACCAGTACCCGGACCTTCGTTGGAGGCCGGGGGTCCGTTCCCACACAAATCTACCCAGGCGATTGAGTGCCTGGAGACACTTTGGGTTTTTGAGAATTTCTTGCGGGCGATCTCTAACGAAATCGAGACCTTCCCTGAGGTGTACAGTCAACCCGCAGTCCAGGATGTAGTGAAGAGAATCACCTACTTCACCACATTGACAGGCGTTCGATATCGGGTGTACAGACTAAGGCAAATCATTTCCGATGAAATCAAAATTAAAGAAGCATAGTCTTGTTCACACGGAAGAAAAACCTAACAGCTGTACAGAATGTGGCAAATCATTTAGTAGGAAATAAAACTTAAAGAATTATAGTGTTGTTCACTCGGGCGATACACCTATCAACTGTACAGAATGTGGCAAATCATTTGAGAAGAAATCAAATTTAAAGAGGCATTCTCCTGTTCATATGGATGAAAAACCTTTCAACTGTACAGAATGCGGCGAATCATTTCGGACGAAATCAAAATTAAAGAAGCATAGTCTTGTTCACATGGGCGAAAAATCATTCAGCTGTACAGAATGTGGCAAATCATTTAGTAGAAAGAAAACTTAAAGAATCATAGTGTTGTTCACTCGGGTGAGTGAGGCAGGGCATTGTTCTGGTGGAGTCCGTAAGGCTGCAGGAAGGAGGTGAATTTCTTTTTGACGCCTGCGTATCCATCGAAGAGACCGAGTAGAGAGGTGATGAAAATATAGTTCACCAGGCGCTGTGACCTTCCCAGGAAACCCATGAGTCTGGATACACTAATAACGATACTGGACGCACAGTCAATAGACCAAGATCTGTAATCAGGACCAACACGTTTACCGTACACCGGAGGAGGTTTGGCAGTTCTCAACTTTCATAACCAAGGCTCCACTTGTGAGACAGAAAAATAAGTACTTAGCCAGCGATGTTCTTAAACTAAAGTGCGAGATTACCATATATTTGAGAACAGTAATCTCCGAAATACAGAACACTTCGTTTTCCGTGGAGAAAAGCGATACTCCGTCTGGTGACAAGTTCACAGAAGACATGAAGGATCTTTTCTACAGCAAACGGTTCGCGGATGTCAAGTTTCGTGTGGGGGGAAACGGTGCCGGCCCACAGGATCGTCCTGCAGTCGAGATCCAAAATTTTTGCAAAAATGTTGGACAACATAAAAACTTCATTACATTTATTTTTCACAACTCTCTCGTTCGAAAACTCACAAGGTCTCTCGTTTTTTATTTAAACACTTTTTGACAACCATCATATGGTAGCCATACTTTGTCCTGATGCCTGAACCAGTACCCGGACCTTCGTTGGAGGCCGGGGGTCCGTTCCCACACAAATCTACCCAGGCGATTGAGTGCCTGGAGACACTTTGGGTTTTTGAGAATTTCTTGCGGGCGATCTCTAACGAAATCGAGACCTTCCCTGAGGTGTACAGTCAACCCGCAGTCCAGGATGTAGTGAAGAGAATCACCTACTTCACCACATTGACAGGCGTTCGATATCGGGTGTACAGACTAAGGCAAATCATTTCCGATGAAATCAAAATTAAAGAAGCATAGTCTTGTTCACACGGAAGAAAAACCTAACAGCTGTACAGAATGTGGCAAATCATTTAGTAGGAAATAAAACTTAAAGAATTATAGTGTTGTTCACTCGGGCGATACACCTATCAACTGTACAGAATGTGGCAAATCATTTGAGAAGAAATCAAATTTAAAGAGGCATTCTCCTGTTCATATGGATGAAAAACCTTTCAACTGTACAGAATGCGGCGAATCATTTCGGACGAAATCAAAATTAAAGAAGCATAGTCTTGTTCACATGGGCGAAAAATCATTCAGCTGTACAGAATGTGGCAAATCATTTAGTAGAAAGAAAACTTAAAGAATCATAGTGTTGTTCACTCGGGTGAGTGAGGCAGGGCATTGTTCTGGTGGAGTCCGTAAGGCTGCAGGAAGGAGGTGAATTTCTTTTTGACGCCTGCGTATCCATCGAAGAGACCGAGTAGAGAGGTGATGAAAATATAGTTCACCAGGCGCTGTGACCTTCCCAGGAAACCCATGAGTCTGGATACACAAATAACGATACTGGACGCACAGTCAATAGACCAAGATCTGTAATCAGGACCAACACGTTTACCGTACACCGGAGGAGGTTTGGCAGTTCCCAACTTTCATAACCAAGGCTCCACTTGTGAGACAGAAAAATAAGTATTTAGCCAGCGATGTTCTTAAACTAAAGTGCGAGATTACCATATATTTGAGAACAGTAATCTCCGAAATACAGAACACTTCGTTTTCCGTGGAGAAAAGCGATACTCCGTCTGGTGACAAGTTCACAGAAGACATGAAGGATCTTTTCTACAGCAAACGGTTCGCGGATGTCAAGTTTCGTGTGGGGGGAAACGGTGCCGGCCCACAGGATCGTCCTGCAGTCGAGATCCAAAATTTTTGCAAAAATGTTGGACAACATAAAAACTTCATTACATTTATTTTTCACAACTCTCTCGTTCGAAAACTCACAAGGTCTCTCGTTTTTTATTTAAACACTTTTTGACAACCATCATATGGTAGCCATACTTTGTCCTGATGCCTGAACCAGTACCCGGACCTTCGTTGGAGAGCCGGGGGTCCGCTACCACACAAATCTACCCAGGCGATTGAGTGCCTGGAGACACTTTGGGTTTTTGAGAATTTCTTGCGGACGATCTCTAACGAAATCGAGACCTTCCCTGAGGTGTGCAGTCAACCCACAGTCCAGGATGTAGTGAAGAGAATCACCTACTGCACCACATTGACAGGCGTTCGATAGCGGGTGTACAGACTGTGGCAAATCATTTCCGATGAAATCAAAATTAAAGAAACATAGTCTTGTTCACACGGAAGAAAAACCTAACAGCTGTACAGAATGTGGAAATTCATTTTAGTCGAAATCAAATTTAAAGAGGCATAGTCTTGTTCACATGGGCGAAAAATCATTCAGCTGTACGGAATGTGGCAAATCATTTAGTAGGAAAGAAAACTTAAAGAATTATAGTGTTGTTCACTCGGGCGATACACCTATCAACTGTACAGAATGTGGCAAATCATTTGAGAAGAAATCAAATTTAAAGAGGCATTCTCCTGTTCATATGGATGAAAAACCTTTCAACTGTACAGAATGCGGCGAATCATTTCGGACGAAATCAAAATTAAAGAAGCATAGTCTTGTTCACATGGGCGAAAAATCATTCAGCTGTACAGAATGTGGCAAATCATTTAGTAGGAAAGAAAACCTAAAGAATCATAGTGTTGTTCACTCGGGTGAGTGAGGCAGGGCATTGTTCTGGTGGAGTCCGTAAGGCTGCAGGAAGGAGGTGAATTACTTTTTGACGCCTGCGTTTCCATCGAAGAGACCGAGTAGAGAGGTGATGAAAATAGAGTTCACCAGGCGCTGTGACCTTCCCAGGAAACCCATGAGTCTGGATACCCTAATAACGATACTGGACGCACAGTCAATAGACCAAGATCTGTAATCAGGACCAACACGTTTACCGTACACCGGAGGAGGTTTGGCAGTTCCCAACTTTCATAACCAAGGCTCCACTTGTGAGACAGAAAAATAAGTACTTAGCCAGCGATGTTCTTAAACTAAAGTGCGAGATTACCATATATTTGAGAACAGTAATCTCCGAAATACAGAACACTTCGTTTTCCGTGGAGAAAAGCGATACTCCGTCTGGTGACAAGTTCACAGAAGACATGAAGGATCTTTTCTACAGCAAACGGTTCGCGGATGTCAAGTTTCGTGTGGGGGGAAACGGTGCCGGCCCACAGGATCGTCCTGCAGTCGAGATCCAAAATTTTTGCAAAAATGTTGGACAACATAAAAACTTCATTACATTTATTTTTCACAACTCTCTCGTTCGAAAACTCACAAGGTCTCTCGTTTTTTATTTAAACACTTTTTGACAACCATCATATGGTAGCCATACTTTGTCCTGATGCCTGAACCAGTACCCGGACCTTCGTTGGAGGGCCGGGGGTCCGTTCCCACACAAATCTACCCAGGCGATTGAGTGCCTGGAGACACTTTGGGTTTTTGAGAATTTCTTGCGGGCGATCTCTAACGAAATCCAGACCTTCCCTGAGGTGTGCAGTCAACCCGCAGTCCAGGATGTAGTGAAGAGAATCACCTACTTCACCACATTGACAGGCGTTCGATATCGGGTGTACAGACTAAGGCAAATCATTTCCGATGAAATCAAAATTAAAGAAGCATAGTCTTGTTCACACGGAAGAAAAACCTAACAGCTGTACAGAATGTGGAAATTCATTTCAGACGAAATCAAATTTAAAGAGGCATAGTCTTGTTCACATGGGCGAAAAATCATTCAGCTGTACGGAATGTGGCAAATCATTTAGTAGGAAAGAAAACTTAAAGAATTATAGTATTGTTCACTCGGGCGATACACCTATCAACTGTACAGAATGTGGCAAATCATTTGAGAAGAAATCAAATTTAAAGAGGCATTCTCCTGTTCATATGGATGAAAAACCTTTCAACTGTACAGAATGCGGCGAATCATTTCGGACGAAATCAAAATTAAAGAAGCATAGTCTTGTTCACATGGGCGAAAAATCATTCAGCTGTACAGAATGTGGCAAATCATTTAGTAGGAAAGAAAACCTAAAGAATCATAGTGTTGTTCACTCGGGTGAGTGAGGCAGGGCATTGTTCTGGTGGAGTCCGTAAGGCTGCAGGAAGGAGGTGAATTACTTTTTGACGCCTGCGTTTCCATCGAAGAGACCGAGTAGAGAGGTGATGAAAATAGAGTTCACCAGGCGCCGTGACCTTCCCAGGAAACCCATGAGTCTGGATACCCTAATAACGATACTGGACGCACAGTCAATAGACCAAGATCTGTAATCAGGACCAACACGTTTACCGTACACCGGAGGAGGTTTGGCAGTTCCCAACTTTCATAACCAAGGCTGCACTTGTGAGACCGAAAAATAAGTACTTAGCCAACGATGTTCTTAAACTAAAGTGCGAGATTACCATATATTTGAGAACAGTAATCTCCGAAATACAGAACACTTCGTTTTCCGTGGAGAAAAGCGATACTCCGTCTGGTGACAAGTTCACAGAAGACATGAAGGATCTTTTCTACAGCAAACGGTTCGCGGATGTCAAGTTTCGTGTGGGGGGAAACGGTGCCGGCCCACAGGATCGTCCTGCAGTCGAGATCCAAAATTTTTGCAAAAATGTTGGACAACATAAAAACTTCATTACATTTATTTTTCACAACTCTCTCGTTCGAAAACTCACAAGGTCTCTCGTTTTTTATTTAAACACTTTTTGACAACCATCATATGGTAGCCATACTTTGCCCTGATGCCTGAACCAGTACCCGGACCTTCGTTGGAGGGCCGGGGGTCCGTTCCCACACAAATCTACCCAGGCGATTGAGTGCCTGGAGACACTTTGGGTTTTTGAGAATTTCTTGCGGACGATCTCTAACGAAATCGAGACCTTCCCTGAGGTGTGCAGTCAACCCGCAGTCCAGGATGTAGTGAAGAGAATCACCTACTGCACCACATTGACAGGCGTTCGATAGCGGGTGTACAGACTGTGGCAAATCATTTCCGATGAAATCAAAATTAAAGAAACATAGTCTTGTTCACACGAAAGAAAAACCTTACAGCTATAAAGAATGTGGAAATTCATTTCAGACGAAATCAAAATTAAAGAAGCATAGTCTTGTTCACATGGGCGAAAAATCATTCAGCTGTACAGAATGTGGCAAATCATTTAGTAGAAAGAAAACTTAAAGAATCATAGTGTTGTTCACTCGGGTGAGTGAGGCAGGGCATTGTTCTGGTGGAGTCCGCATGGCTGCAGGAAGGAGGTGAATTACTTTTTGACGCCTGCGTTTCCATCGAAGAGACCGAGTAGAGAGGTAATGAAAATATAGTTCACCAGGCGCTGTGACCTTCCCAGGAAACCCATGAGTCTGGATACACTAATAACGATACTGGACGCACAGTCAATAGACCAAGATCTGTAATCAGGACCAACACGTTTACCGTACACCGGAGGAGGTTTGGCAGTTCCCAACTTTCATAACCAAGGCTCCACTTGTGAGACAGAAAAATAAGTACTTAGCCAGCGATGTTCTTAAACTAAAGTGCGAGATTACCATATATTTGAGAACAGTAATCTCCGAAATACAGAACACTTCGTTTTCCGTGGAGAAAAGCGATACTCCGTCTGGTGACAAGTTCACAGAAGACATGAAGGATCTTTTCTACAGCAAACGGTTCGCGGATGTCAAGTTTCGTGTGGGGGGAAACGGTGCCGGCCCACAGGATCGTCCTGCAGTCGAGATCCAAAATTTTTGCAAAAATGTTGGACAACATAAAAACTTCATTACATTTATTTTTCACAACTCTCTCGTTCGAAAACTCACAAGGTCTCTCGTTTTTTATTTAAACACTTTTTGACAACCATCATATGGTAGCCATACTTTGTCCTGATGCCTGAACCAGTACCCGGACCTTCGTTGGAGGCCGGGGGTCCGTTCCCACACAAATCTACCCAGGCGATTGAGTGCCTGGAGACACTTTGGGTTTTTGAGAATTTCTTGCGGGCGATCTCTAACGAAATCGAGACCTTCCCTGAGGTGTACAGTCAACCCGCAGTCCAGGATGTAGTGAAGAGAATCACCTACTTCACCACATTGACAGGCGTTCGATATCGGGTGTACAGACTAAGGCAAATCATTTCCGATGAAATCAAAATTAAAGAAGCATAGTCTTGTTCACACGGAAGAAAAACCTAACAGCTGTACAGAATGTGGCAAATCATTTAGTAGGAAATAAAACTTAAAGAATTATAGTGTTGTTCACTCGGGCGATACACCTATCAACTGTACAGAATGTGGCAAATCATTTGAGAAGAAATCAAATTTAAAGAGGCATTCTCCTGTTCATATGGATGAAAAACCTTTCAACTGTACAGAATGCGGCGAATCATTTCGGACGAAATCAAAATTAAAGAAGCATAGTCTTGTTCACATGGGCGAAAAATCATTCAGCTGTACAGAATGTGGCAAATCATTTAGTAGAAAGAAAACTTAAAGAATCATAGTGTTGTTCACTCGGGTGAGTGAGGCAGGGCATTGTTCTGGTGGAGTCCGTAAGGCTGCAGGAAGGAGGTGAATTTCTTTTTGACGCCTGCGTATCCATCGAAGAGACCGAGTAGAGAGGTGATGAAAATATAGTTCACCAGGCGCTGTGACCTTCCCAGGAAACCCATGAGTCTGGATACACAAATAACGATACTGGACGCACAGTCAATAGACCAAGATCTGTAATCAGGACCAACACGTTTACCGTACACCGGAGGAGGTTTGGCAGTTCCCAACTTTCATAACCAAGGCTCCACTTGTGAGACAGAAAAATAAGTATTTAGCCAGCGATGTTCTTAAACTAAAGTGCGAGATTACCATATATTTGAGAACAGTAATCTCCGAAATACAGAACACTTCGTTTTCCGTGGAGAAAAGCGATACTCCGTCTGGTGACAAGTTCACAGAAGACATGAAGGATCTTTTCTACAGCAAACGGTTCGCGGATGTCAAGTTTCGTGTGGGGGGAAACGGTGCCGGCCCACAGGATCGTCCTGCAGTCGAGATCCAAAATTTTTGCAAAAATGTTGGACAACATAAAAACTTCATTACATTTATTTTTCACAACTCTCTCGTTCGAAAACTCACAAGGTCTCTCGTTTTTTATTTAAACACTTTTTGACAACCATCATATGGTAGCCATACTTTGTCCTGATGCCTGAACCAGTACCCGGACCTTCGTTGGAGAGCCGGGGGTCCGCTACCACACAAATCTACCCAGGCGATTGAGTGCCTGGAGACACTTTGGGTTTTTGAGAATTTCTTGCGGACGATCTCTAACGAAATCGAGACCTTCCCTGAGGTGTGCAGTCAACCCACAGTCCAGGATGTAGTGAAGAGAATCACCTACTGCACCACATTGACAGGCGTTCGATAGCGGGTGTACAGACTGTGGCAAATCATTTCCGATGAAATCAAAATTAAAGAAACATAGTCTTGTTCACACGGAAGAAAAACCTAACAGCTGTACAGAATGTGGAAATTCATTTTAGTCGAAATCAAATTTAAAGAGGCATAGTCTTGTTCACATGGGCGAAAAATCATTCAGCTGTACGGAATGTGGCAAATCATTTAGTAGGAAAGAAAACTTAAAGAATTATAGTGTTGTTCACTCGGGCGATACACCTATCAACTGTACAGAATGTGGCAAATCATTTGAGAAGAAATCAAATTTAAAGAGGCATTCTCCTGTTCATATGGATGAAAAACCTTTCAACTGTACAGAATGCGGCGAATCATTTCGGACGAAATCAAAATTAAAGAAGCATAGTCTTGTTCACATGGGCGAAAAATCATTCAGCTGTACAGAATGTGGCAAATCATTTAGTAGGAAAGAAAACCTAAAGAATCATAGTGTTGTTCACTCGGGTGAGTGAGGCAGGGCATTGTTCTGGTGGAGTCCGTAAGGCTGCAGGAAGGAGGTGAATTACTTTTTGACGCCTGCGTTTCCATCGAAGAGACCGAGTAGAGAGGTGATGAAAATAGAGTTCACCAGGCGCTGTGACCTTCCCAGGAAACCCATGAGTCTGGATACCCTAATAACGATACTGGACGCACAGTCAATAGACCAAGATCTGTAATCAGGACCAACACGTTTACCGTACACCGGAGGAGGTTTGGCAGTTCCCAACTTTCATAACCAAGGCTCCACTTGTGAGACAGAAAAATAAGTACTTAGCCAGCGATGTTCTTAAACTAAAGTGCGAGATTACCATATATTTGAGAACAGTAATCTCCGAAATACAGAACACTTCGTTTTCCGTGGAGAAAAGCGATACTCCGTCTGGTGACAAGTTCACAGAAGACATGAAGGATCTTTTCTACAGCAAACGGTTCGCGGATGTCAAGTTTCGTGTGGGGGGAAACGGTGCCGGCCCACAGGATCGTCCTGCAGTCGAGATCCAAAATTTTTGCAAAAATGTTGGACAACATAAAAACTTCATTACATTTATTTTTCACAACTCTCTCGTTCGAAAACTCACAAGGTCTCTCGTTTTTTATTTAAACACATTTTGACAACCATCATATGGTAGCCATACTTTGTCCTGATGCCTGAACCAGTACCCGGACCTTCGTTGGAGGGCCGGGGGTCCGTTCCCACACAAATCTACCCAGGCGATTGAGTGCCTGGAGACACTTTGGGTTTTTGAGAATTTCTTGCGGGCGATCTCTAACGAAATCCAGACCTTCCCTGAGGTGTGCAGTCAACCCGCAGTCCAGGATGTAGTGAAGAGAATCACCTACTTCACCACATTGACAGGCGTTCGATATCGGGTGTACAGACTAAGGCAAATCATTTCCGATGAAATCAAAATTAAAGAAGCATAGTCTTGTTCACACGGAAGAAAAACCTAACAGCTGTACAGAATGTGGAAATTCATTTCAGACGAAATCAAATTTAAAGAGGCATAGTCTTGTTCACATGGGCGAAAAATCATTCAGCTGTACGGAATGTGGCAAATCATTTAGTAGGAAAGAAAACTTAAAGAATTATAGTATTGTTCACTCGGGCGATACACCTATCAACTGTACAGAATGTGGCAAATCATTTGAGAAGAAATCAAATTTAAAGAGGCATTCTCCTGTTCATATGGATGAAAAACCTTTCAACTGTACAGAATGCGGCGAATCATTTCGGACGAAATCAAAATTAAAGAAGCATAGTCTTGTTCACATGGGCGAAAAATCATTCAGCTGTACAGAATGTGGCAAATCATTTAGTAGGAAAGAAAACCTAAAGAATCATAGTGTTGTTCACTCGGGTGAGTGAGGCAGGGCATTGTTCTGGTGGAGTCCGTAAGGCTGCAGGAAGGAGGTGAATTACTTTTTGACGCCTGCGTTTCCATCGAAGAGACCGAGTAGAGAGGTGATGAAAATAGAGTTCACCAGGCGCCGTGACCTTCCCAGGAAACCCATGAGTCTGGATACCCTAATAACGATACTGGACGCACAGTCAATAGACCAAGATCTGTAATCAGGACCAACACGTTTACCGTACACCGGAGGAGGTTTGGCAGTTCCCAACTTTCATAACCAAGGCTGCACTTGTGAGACCGAAAAATAAGTACTTAGCCAACGATGTTCTTAAACTAAAGTGCGAGATTACCATATATTTGAGAACAGTAATCTCCGAAATACAGAACACTTCGTTTTCCGTGGAGAAAAGCGATACTCCGTCTGGTGACAAGTTCACAGAAGACATGAAGGATCTTTTCTACAGCAAACGGTTCGCGGATGTCAAGTTTCGTGTGGGGGGAAACGGTGCCGGCCCACAGGATCGTCCCGCAGTCGAGATCCAAAATTTTTGCAAAAATGTTGGACAACATAAAAACTTCATTACATTTATTTTTCACAACTCTCTCGTTCGAAAACTCACAAGGTCTCTCGTTTTTTATTTAAACACTTTTTGACAACCATCATATGGTAGCCATACTTTGCCCTGATGCCTGAACCAGTACCCGGACCTTCGTTGGAGGGCCGGGGGTCCGTTCCCACACAAATCTACCCAGGCGATTGAGTGCCTGGAGACACTTTGGGTTTTTGAGAATTTCTTGCGGACGATCTCTAACGAAATCGAGACCTTCCCTGAGGTGTGCAGTCAACCCGCAGTCCAGGATGTAGTGAAGAGAATCACCTACTGCACCACATTGACAGGCGTTCGATAGCGGGTGTACAGACTGTGGCAAATCATTTCCGATGAAATCAAAATTAAAGAAACATAGTCTTGTTCACACGAAAGAAAAACCTTACAGCTATAAAGAATGTGGAAATTCATTTCAGACGAAATCAAAATTAAAGAAGCATAGTCTTGTTCACATGGGCGAAAAATCATTCAGCTGTACAGAATGTGGCAAATCATTTAGTAGAAAGAAAACTTAAAGAATCATAGTGTTGTTCACTCGGGTGAGTGAGGCAGGGCATTGTTCTGGTGGAGTCCGCATGGCTGCAGGAAGGAGGTGAATTACTTTTTGACGCCTGCGTTTCCATCGAAGAGACCGAGTAGAGAGGTAATGAAAATATAGTTCACCAGGCGCTGTGACCTTCCCAGGAAACCCATGAGTCTGGATACACTAATAACGATACTGGACGCACAGTCAATAGACCAAGATCTGTAATCAGGACCAACACGTTTACCGTACACCGGAGGAGGTTTGGCAGTTCCCAACTTTCATAACCAAGGCTCCACTTGTGAGACAGAAAAATAAGTACTTAGCCAGCGATGTTCTTAAACTAAAGTGCGAGATTACCATATATTTGAGAACAGTAATCTCCGAAATACAGAACACTTCGTTTTCCGTGGAGAAAAGCGATACTCCGTCTGGTGACAAGTTCACAGAAGACATGAAGGATCTTTTCTACAGCAAACGGTTCGCGGATGTCAAGTTTCGTGTGGGGGGAAACGGTGCCGGCCCACAGGATCGTCCTGCAGTCGAGATCCAAAATTTTTGCAAAAATGTTGGACAACATAAAAACTTCATTACATTTATTTTTCACAACTCTCTCGTTCGAAAACTCACAAGGTCTCTCGTTTTTTATTTAAACACTTTTTGACAACCATCATATGGTAGCCATACTTTGTCCTGATGCCTGAACCAGTACCCGGACCTTCGTTGGAGGCCGGGGGTCCGTTCCCACACAAATCTACCCAGGCGATTGAGTGCCTGGAGACACTTTGGGTTTTTGAGAATTTCTTGCGGGCGATCTCTAACGAAATCGAGACCTTCCCTGAGGTGTACAGTCAACCCGCAGTCCAGGATGTAGTGAAGAGAATCACCTACTTCACCACATTGACAGGCGTTCGATATCGGGTGTACAGACTAAGGCAAATCATTTCCGATGAAATCAAAATTAAAGAAGCATAGTCTTGTTCACACGGAAGAAAAACCTAACAGCTGTACAGAATGTGGCAAATCATTTAGTAGGAAATAAAACTTAAAGAATTATAGTGTTGTTCACTCGGGCGATACACCTATCAACTGTACAGAATGTGGCAAATCATTTGAGAAGAAATCAAATTTAAAGAGGCATTCTCCTGTTCATATGGATGAAAAACCTTTCAACTGTACAGAATGCGGCGAATCATTTCGGACGAAATCAAAATTAAAGAAGCATAGTCTTGTTCACATGGGCGAAAAATCATTCAGCTGTACAGAATGTGGCAAATCATTTAGTAGAAAGAAAACTTAAAGAATCATAGTGTTGTTCACTCGGGTGAGTGAGGCAGGGCATTGTTCTGGTGGAGTCCGTAAGGCTGCAGGAAGGAGGTGAATTTCTTTTTGACGCCTGCGTATCCATCGAAGAGACCGAGTAGAGAGGTGATGAAAATATAGTTCACCAGGCGCTGTGACCTTCCCAGGAAACCCATGAGTCTGGATACACTAATAACGATACTGGACGCACAGTCAATAGACCAAGATCTGTAATCAGGACCAACACGTTTACCGTACACCGGAGGAGGTTTGGCAGTTCTCAACTTTCATAACCAAGGCTCCACTTGTGAGACAGAAAAATAAGTACTTAGCCAGCGATGTTCTTAAACTAAAGTGCGAGATTACCATATATTTGAGAACAGTAATCTCCGAAATACAGAACACTTCGTTTTCCGTGGAGAAAAGCGATACTCCGTCTGGTGACAAGTTCACAGAAGACATGAAGGATCTTTTCTACAGCAAACGGTTCGCGGATGTCAAGTTTCGTGTGGGGGGAAACGGTGCCGGCCCACAGGATCGTCCTGCAGTCGAGATCCAAAATTTTTGCAAAAATGTTGGACAACATAAAAACTTCATTACATTTATTTTTCACAACTCTCTCGTTCGAAAACTCACAAGGTCTCTCGTTTTTTATTTAAACACTTTTTGACAACCATCATATGGTAGCCATACTTTGTCCTGATGCCTGAACCAGTACCAGGACCTTCGTTGGAGGCCGGGGGTCCGTTCCCACACAAATCTACCCAGGCGATTGAGTGCCTGGAGACACTTTGGGTTTTTGAGAATTTCTTGCGGGCGATCTCTAACGAAATCGAGACCTTCCCTGAGGTGTACAGTCAACCCGCAGTCCAGGATGTAGTGAAGAGAATCACCTACTGCACCACATTGACAGGCGTTCGATAGCGGGTGTACAGACTGTGGCAAATCATTTCCGATGAAATCAAAATTAAAGAAACATAGTCTTGTTCACACGGAAGAAAAACCTAACAGCTGTACAGAATGTGGAAATTCATTTCAGACGAAATCAAATTTAAAGAGGCATAGTCTTGTTCACATGGGCGAAAAATCATTCAGCTGTACGGAATGTGGCAAATCATTTAGTAGGAAAGAAAACTTAAAGAATTATAGTGTTGTTCACTCGGGCGATACACCTATCAACTGTACAGAATGTGGCAAATCATTTGAGAAGAAATCAAATTTAAAGAGGCATTCTCCTGTTCATATGGATGAAAAACCTTTCAACTGTACAGAATGCGGCGAATCATTTCGGACGAAATCAAAATTAAAGAAGCATAGTCTTGTTCACATGGGCGAAAAATCATTCAGCTGTACAGAATGTGGCAAATCATTTAGTAGAAAGAAAACTTAAAGAATCATAGTGTTGTTCACTCGGGTGAGTGAGGCAGGGCATTGTTCTGGTGGAGTCCGTAAGGCTGCAGGAAGGAGGTGAATTTCTTTTTGACGCCTGCGTATCCATCGAAGAGACCGAGTAGAGAGGTGATGAAAATAGAGTTCACCAAGCGCTGTGACCTTCCCAGGAAACCCATGAGTCTGGATACACTAATAACGATACTGGACGCACAGTCAATAGACCAAGATCTGTAATCAGGACCAACACGTTTACCGTACAACGGAGGAGGTTTGGCAGTTCCCAACTTTCATAACCAAGGCTCCACTTGTGAGACAGAAAAATAAGTACTTAGCCAGCGATGTTCTTAAACTAAAGTGCGAGATTACGATATATTTGAGAACAGTAATCTCCGAAATACAGAACACTTCGTTTTCCGTGGAGAAAAGCGATACTCCGTCTGGTGACAAGTTCACAGAAGACATGAAGGATCTTTTCTACAGCAAACGGTTCGCGGATGTCAAGTTTCGTGTGGAGGGAAACGGTGCCGGCCCACAGGATCGTCCTGCAGTCGAGATCCAAAATTTTTGCAAAAATGTTGGACAACATAAAAACTTCATTACATTTATTTTTCACAACTCTCTCGTTCGAAAACTCACAAGGTCTCTCGTTTTTTATTTAAACACTTTTTGACAACCATCATATGGTAGCCATACTTTGTCCTGATGCCTGAACCAGTACCCGGACCTTCGTTGGAGGCCGGGGGTCCGTTCCCACACAAATCTACCCAGGCGATTGAGTGCCTGGAGACACTTTGGGTTTTTGAGAATTTCTTGCGGGCGATCTCTAACGAAATCGAGACCTTCCCTCAGGTGTACAGTCAACCCGCAGTCCAGGATGTAGTGAAGAGAATCACCTACACTCACCACATTGACAGGCGTTCGATATCGGGTGTACAGACTAAGGCAAATCATTTCCGATGAAATCAAAATTAAAGAAGCATAGTCTTGTTCACACGGAAGAAAAACCTAACAACTGTACAGAATGTGGCAAATCATTTAGTAGGAAATAAAACTTAAAGAATTATAGTGTTGTTCACTCGGGCGATACACCTATCAACTGTACAGAATGTGGCAAATCATTTGAGAAGAAATCAAATTTAAAGAGGCATTCTCCTGTTCATATGGATGAAAAACGTTTCAACTGTACAGAATGCGGCGAATCATTTCGGACGAAATCAAAATTAAAGAAGCATAGTCTTGTTCACATGGGCGAAAAATCATTCAGCTGTACAGAATGTGGCAAATCATTTAGTAGGAAAGAAAACCTAAAGAATCATAGTGTTGTTCACTCGGGTGAGTGAGGCAGGGCATTGTTCTGGTGGAGTCCGTAAGGCTGCAGGAAGGAGGTGAATTACTTTTTGACGCCTGCGTTTCCATCGAAGAGACCGAGTAGAGAGGTGATGAAAATAGAGTTCACCAGGCGCTGTGACCTTCCCAGGAAACCCATGAGTCTGGATACCCTAATAACGATACTGGACGCACAGTCAATAGACCAAGATCTGTAATCAGGACCAACACGTTTACCGTACACCGGAGGAGGTTTGGCAGTTCCCAACTTTCATAACCAAGGCTCCACTTGTGAGACAGAAAAATAAGTACTTAGCCAGCGATGTTCTTAAACTAAAGTGCGAGATTACCATATATTTGAGAACAGTAATCTCCGAAATACAGAACACTTCGTTTTCCGTGGAGAAAAGCGATACTCCGTCTGGTGACAAGTTCACAGAAGACATGAAGGATCTTTTCTACAGCAAACGGTTCGCGGATGTCAAGTTTCGTGTGGGGGGAAACGGTGCCGGCCCACAGGATCGTCCTGCAGTCGAGATCCAAAATTTTTGCAAAAATGTTGGACAACATAAAAACTTCATTACATTTATTTTTCACAACTCTCTCGTTCGAAAACTCACAAGGTCTCTCGTTTTTTATTTAAACACTTTTTGACAACCATCATATGGTAGCCATACTTTGTCCTGATGCCTGAACCAGTACCCGGACCTTCGTTGGAGGGCCGGGGGTCCGTTCCCACACAAATCTACCCAGGCGATTGAGTGCCTGGAGACACTTTGGGTTTTTGAGAATTTCTTGCGGGCGATCTCTAACGAAATCCAGACCTTCCCTGAGGTGTGCAGTCAACCCGCAGTCCAGGATGTAGTGAAGAGAATCACCTACTTCACCACATTGACAGGCGTTCGATATCGGGTGTACAGACTAAGGCAAATCATTTCCGATGAAATCAAAATTAAAGAAGCATAGTCTTGTTCACACGGAAGAAAAACCTAACAGCTGTACAGAATGTGGAAATTCATTTCAGACGAAATCAAATTTAAAGAGGCATAGTCTTGTTCACATGGGCGAAAAATCATTCAGCTGTACGGAATGTGGCAAATCATTTAGTAGGAAAGAAAATTTAAAGAATTATAGTGTTGTTCACTCGGGCGATACACCTATCAACTGTACAGAATGTGGCAAATCATTTGAGAAGAAATCAAATTTAAAGAGGCATTCTCCTGTTCATATGGATGAAAAACCTTTCAACTGTACAGAATGCGGCGAATCATTTCGGACGAAATCAAAATTAAAGAAGCATAGTCTTGTTCACATGGGCGAAAAATCATTCAGCTGTACAGAATGTGGCAAATCATTTAGTAGGAAAGAAAACTTAAAGAATCATAGTGTTGTTCACTCGGGTGAGTGAGGCAGGGCATTGTTCTGGTGGAGTCCGTAAGGCTGCAGGAAGGAGGTGAATTACTTTTTGACGCCTGCGTTTCCATCGAAGAGACCGAGTAGAGAGGTGATGAAAATAGAGTTCACCAGGCGCCGTGACCTTCCCAGGAAACCCATGAGTCTGGATACCCTAATAACGATACTGGACGCACAGTCAATAGACCAAGATCTGTAATCAGGACCAACACGTTTACCGTACACCGGAGGAGGTTTGGCAGTTCCCAACTTTCATAACCAAGGCTCCACTTGTGAGACAGAAAAATAAGTACATAGCCAGCGATGTTCTTAAACTAAAGTGCGAGATTACGATATATTTGAGAACAGTAATCTCCGAAATACAGAACACTTCGTTTTCCGTGGAGAAAAGCGATACTCCGTCTGGTGACAAGTTCACAGAAGACATGAAGGATCTTTTCTACAGCAAACGGTTAGCGGATGTCAAGTTTCGTGTGGAGGGAAACGGTGCCGGCCCACAGGATCGTCCTGCAGTCGAGATCCAAAATTTTTGCAAAAATGTTGGACAACATAAAAACTTCATTACATTTATTTTTCACAACTCTCTCGTTCGAAAACTCACAAGGTCTCTCGTTTTTTATTTAAACACTTTTTGACAACCATCATATGGTAGCCATACTTTGTCCTGATGCCTGAACCAGTACCCGGACCTTCGTTGGAGGCCGGGGGTCCGTTCCCACACAAATCTACCCAGGCGATTGAGTGCCTGGAGACACTTTGGGTTTTTGAGAATTTCTTGCGGGCGATCTCTAACGAAATCGAGACCTTCCCTGAGGGGTACAGTCAACCCGCAGTCCAGGATGTAGTGAAGAGAATCACCTACACTCACCACATTGACAGGCGTTCGATATCGGGTGTACAGACTAAGGCAAATCATTTCCGATGAAATCAAAATTAAAGAAGCATAGTCTTGTTCACACGGAAGAAAAACCTAACAGCTGTACAGAATGTGGCAAATCATTTAGTAGGAAATAAAACTTAAAGAATTATAGTGTTGTTCACTCGGGCGATACACCTATCAACTGTACAGAATGTGGCAAATCATTTGAGAAGAAATCAAATTTAAAGAGGCATTCTCCTGTTCATATGGATGAAAAACCTTTCAACTGTACAGAATGCGGCGAATCATTTCGGACGAAATCAAAATTAAAGAAGCATAGTCTTGTTCACATGGGCGAAAAATCATTCAGCTGTACAGAATGTGGCAAATCATTTAGTAGGAAAGAAAACCTAAAGAATCATAGTGTTGTTCACTCGGGTGAGTGAGGCAGGGCATTGTTCTGGTGGAGTCCGTAAGGCTGCAGGAAGGAGGTGAATTACTTTTTGACGCCTGCGTTTCCATCGAAGAGACCGAGTAGAGAGGTGATGAAAATAGAGTTCACCAGGCGCTGTGACCTTCCCAGGAAACCCATGAGTCTGGATACCCTAATAACGATACTGGACGCACAGTCAATAGACCAAGATCTGTAATCAGGACCAACACGTTTACCGTACACCGGAGGAGGTTTGGCAGTTCCCAACTTTCATAACCAAGGCTCCACTTGTGAGACAGAAAAATAAGTACTTAGCCAGCGATGTTCTTAAACTAAAGTGCGAGATTACCATATATTTGAGAACAGTAATCTCCGAAATACAGAACACTTCGTTTTCCGTGGAGAAAAGCGATACTCCGTCTGGTGACAAGTTCACAGAAGACATGAAGGATCTTTTCTACAGCAAACGGTTCGCGGATGTCAAGTTTCGTGTGGGGGGAAACGGTGCCGGCCCACAGGATCGTCCTGCAGTCGAGATCCAAAATTTTTGCAAAAATGTTGGACAACATAAAAACTTCATTACATTTATTTTTCACAACTCTCTCGTTCGAAAACTCACAAGGTCTCTCGTTTTTTATTTAAACACTTTTTGACAACCATCATATGGTAGCCATACTTTGTCCTGATGCCTGAACCAGTACCCGGACCTACGTTGGAGGGCTGGGGGTCCGTTCCCACACAAATCTACCCAGGCGATTGAGTGCCTGGAGACACTTTGGGTTTTTGAGAATTTCTTGCGGGCGATCTCTAACGAAATCCAGACATTCCCTGAGGTGTGCAGTCAACCCGCAGTCCAGGATGTAGTGAAGAGAATCACGTACTTCACCACATTGACAGGCGTTCGATATCGGGTGTACAGACTAAGGCAAATCATTTCCGATGAAATCAAAATTAAAGAAGCATAGTCTTGTTCACACGGAAGAAAAACCTAACAGCTGTACAGAATGTGGAAATTCATTTCAGACGAAATCAAATTTAAAGAGGCATAGTCTTGTTCACATGGGCGAAAAATCATTCAGCTGTACGGAATGTGGCAAATCATTTAGTAGGAAAGAAAACTTAAAGAATCATAGTGTTGTTCACTCGGGTGAGTGAGGCAGGGCATTGTTCTGGTGGAGTCCGTAAGGCTGCAGGAAGGAGGTGAATTACTTTTTGACGCCTGTGTTTCCATCGAAGAGACCGAGTAGAGAGGTGATGAAAATAGAGTTCTCCAGGCGCTGTGACCTTCCCAGGAAACCCATGAGTCTGGATACCCTAATAACGATACTGGACGCACAGTCAATAGACCAAGGTCTGTAATCAGGACCAACACGTTTACCGTACACCGGAGGAGGTTTGGCAGTTCCCAACTTTCATAACCAAGGCTCCACTTGTGAGACAGAAAAATAAGTACTTAGCCAGCGATGTTCTTAAACTAAAGTGCGAGATTACCATATATTTGAGAACAGTAATCTCCGAAATACAGAACACTTCGTTTTCCGTGGAGAAAAGCGATACTCCGTCTGGTGACAAGTTTACAGAAGACATGAAGGATCTTTTCTACAGCAAACGGTTCGCGGATGTCAAGTTTCGTTTGGGGGGAAACGGTGCCGGCCCACAGGATCGTCCTGCAGTCGAGATCCAAAATTTTTGCAAAAATGTTGGACAACATAAAAACTTCATTACATTTATTTTTCACAACTCTCTCGTTCGAAAACTCACAAGGTCTCTCGTTTTTTATTTAAACACTTTTTGACAACCATCATATGGTAGCCATACTTTGTCCTGATGCCTGAACCAGTACCCGGACCTTCGTTGGAGGCCGGGGGTCCGTTCCCACACAAATCTACCCAGGCGATTGAGTGCCTGGAGACACTTTGGGTTTTTGAGAATTTCTTGCGGGCGATCTCTAACGAAATCGAGACCTTCCCTGAGGTGTGCAGTCAACCCGCAGTCCAGAATGTAGTGAAGAGAATCACCTACTGCACCACATTGACAGGCGTTCGATATCGGGTGTGCAGACTAAGGCAAATCATTTCAGACGAAATCAAAATTAAAGAAGCATAGTCTTGTTCACATGGGCGAAAAATCATTCAGCTGTACAGAATGTGGCAAATCATTTAGTAGGAAAGAAAACTTAAAGAATCATAATGTTGTTCACTCGGGCGATACACCTATCAACTGTACAGAATGTGGCAAATCATTTCAGAAGAAATCAAATTTAAAGAGGAATTATCTTGTTCATACGGATGAAAAACCTTTCCACTGTACAGAATGTGGCGAATCATTTCGGACGAAATCAAAATTAAAGAAGCATAGTCTTGTTCACATGGGCGAAAAATCATTCAGCAGTACAGAATGTGGCAAATCATTTAGTAGAAAGAAAACTTAAAGAATCATAGTGTTGTTCACTCGGGTGAGTGAGGCAGGGCATTGTTCTGGTGGAGTCCGTAAGGCTGCAGGAAGGAGGTGAATTTCTTTTTGACGCCTGCGTATCCATCGAAGAGACCGAGTAGAGAGGTGATGAAAATATAGTTCACCAGGCGCTGTGACCTTCCCAGGAAACCCATGAGTCTGGATACACTAATAACGATACTGGACGCAACGTCAATAGACCAAGATCTGTAATCAGGACCAACACGTTTACCGTACACCGGAGGAGGTTTGGCAGTTCCCAACTTTCATAACCAAGGCTCCACTTGTGAGACAGAAAAATAAGTATTTAGCCAGCGATGTTCTTAAACTAAAGTGCGAGATTACCATATATTTGAGAACAGTAATCTCCGAAATACAGAACACTTCGTTTTCCGTGGAGAAAAGCGATACTCCGTCTGGTGACAAGTTCACAGAAGACATGAAGGATCTTTTCTACAGCAAACGGTTCGCGGATGTCAAGTTTCGTGTGGGGGGAAACGGTGCCGGCCCACAGGATCGTCCTGCAGTCGAGATCCAAAATTTTTGCAAAAATGTTGGACAACATAAAAACTTCATTACATTTATTTTTCACAACTCTCTCGTTCGAAAACTCACAAGGTCTCTCGTTTTTTATTTAAACACTTTTTGACAACCATCATATGGTAGCCATACTTTGTCCTGATGCCTGAACCAGTACCCGGACCTTCGTTGGAGGCCGGGGGTCCGTTCCCACACAAATCTACCCAGGCGATTGAGTGCCTGGAGACACTTTGGGTTTTTGAGAATTTCTTGCGGGCGATCTCTAACGAAATCGAGACCTTCCCTGAGGTGTGCAGACAACCCGCAGTCCAGGATGTAGTGAAGAGAATCACCTACTGCACCACATTGACAGGCGTTCGATATCGGGTGTACAGACTAAGGCAAATCATTTCAGACGAAATCAAAATTAAAGAAGCATAGTCTTGTTCACATGGGCGAAAAATCATTCAGCTGTACAGAATGTGGCAAATCATTTAGTAGGAAAGAAAACTTAAAGAATCATAGTGTTGTTCACTCGGGCGATACAGCTATCAACTGTACAGAATGTGGCAAATCATTTCAGAAGAAATCAAATTTAAAGAGGAATTATCTTGTTCATACGGATGAAAAACCTTTCCACTGTACAGAATGCGGCGAATCATTTCGGACGAAATCAAAATTAAAGAAGCATAGTCTTGTTCACATGGGCGAAAAATCATTCAGCAGTACAGAATGTGGCAAATCATTTAGTAGAAAGAAAACTTAAAGAATCATAGTGTTGTTCACTCGGGTGAGTGAGGCAGGGCATTGTTCTGGTGGAGTCCGTAAGGCTGCAGGAAGGAGGTGAATTTCTTTTTGACGCCTGCGTATCCATCGAAGAGACCGAGTAGAGAGGTGATGAAAATATAGTTCACCAGGCGCTGTGACCTTCCCAGGAAACCCATGAGTCTGGATACACTAATAACGATACTGGACGCAACGTCAATAGACCAAGATCTGTAATCAGGACCAACACGTTTACCGTACACCGGAGGAGGTTTGGCAGTTCCCAACTTTCATAACCAAGGCTCCACTTGTGAGACAGAAAAATAAGTATTTAGCCAGCGATGTTCTTAAACTAAAGTGCGAGATTACCATATATTTGAGAACAGTAATCTCCGAAATACAGAACACTTCGTTTTCCGTGGAGAAAAGCGATACTCCGTCTGGTGACAAGTTCACAGAAGACATGAAGGATCTTTTCTACAGCAAACGGTTCGCGGATGTCAAGTTTCGTGTGGGGGGAAACGGTGCCGGCCCACAGGATCGTCCTGCAGTCGAGATCCAAAATTTTTGCAAAAATGTTGGACAACATAAAAACTTCATTACATTTATTTTTCACAACTCTCTCGTTCGAAAACTCACAAGGTCTCTCGTTTTTTATTTAAACACTTTTTGACAACCATCATATGGTAGCCATACTTTGTCCTGATGCCTGAACCAGTACCCGGACCTTCGTTGGAGGGCCGGGGGTCCGTTCCCACACAAATCTACCCAGGCGATTGAGTGCCTGGAGACACTTTGGGTTTTTGAGAATTTCTTGCGGACGATCTCTAACGAAATCGAGACCTTCCCTGAGGTGTGCAGTCAACCCACAGTCCAGGATGTAGTGAAGAGAATCACCTACTGCACCACATTGACAGGCGTTCGATAGCGGGTGTACAGACTGTGGCAAATCATTTCCGATGAAATCAAAATTAAAGAAACATAGTCTTGTTCACACGGAAGAAAAACCTAACAGCTGTACAGAATGTGGAAATTCATTTCAGACGAAATCAAATTTAAAGAGGCATAGTCTTGTTCACATGGGCGAAAAATCATTCAGCTGTACGGAATGTGGCAAATCATTTAGTAGGAAAGAAAACTTAAAGAATTATAGTGTTGTTCACTCGGGCGATACACCTATCAACTGTACAGAATGTGGCAAATCATTTGAGAAGAAATCAAATTTAAAGAGGCATTCTCCTGTTCATATGGATGAAAAACCTTTCAACTGTACAGAATGCGGCGAATCATTTCGGACGAAATCAAAATTAAAGAAGCATAGTCTTGTTCACATGGGCGAAAAATCATTCAGCTGTACAGAATGTGGCAAATCATTTAGTAGAAAGAAAACTTAAAGAATCATAGTGTTGTTCACTCGGGTGAGTGAGGCAGGGCATTGTTCTGGTGGAGTCCGTAAGGCTGCAGGAAGGAGGTGAATTTCTTTTTGACGCCTGCGTATCCATCGAACAGACCGAGTAGAGAGGTGATGAAAATAGAGTTCACCAGGCGCTGTGACCTTCCCAGGAAACCCATGAGTCTGGATACACTAATAACGATACTGGACGCACAGTCAATAGACCAAGATCTGTAATCAGGACCAACACGTTTACCGTACACCGGAGGAGGTTTGGCAGTTCCCAACTTTCATAACCAAGGCTCCACTTGTGAGACAGAAAAATAAGTACTTAGCCAGCGATGTTCTTAAACTAAAGTGCGAGATTACCATATATTTGAGAACAGTAATCTCCGAAATACAGAACACTTCGTTTTCCGTGGAGAAAAGCGATACTCCGTCTGGTGACAAGTTCACAGAAGACATGAAGGATCTTTTCTACAGCAAACGGTTCGCGGATGTCAAGTTTCGTGTGGGGGGAAACGGTGCCGGCCCACAGGATCGTCCTGCAGTCGAGATCCAAAATTTTTGCAAAAATGTTGGACAACATAAAAACTTCATTACATTTATTTTTCACAACTCTCTCGTTCGAAAACTCACAAGGTCTCTCGTTTTTTATTTAAACACTTTTTGACAACCATCATATGGTAGCCATACTTTGTCCTGATGCCTGAACCAGCACCCGGACCTTCGTTGGAGGCCGGGGGTCCGTTCCCACACAAATCTACCCAGGCGATTGAGTGCCTGGAGACACTTTGGGTTTTTGAGAATTTCTTGCGGGCGATCTCTAACGTAATCGAGACCTTCCCTGAGGTGTGCAGTCAACCCGCAGTCCAGGATGTAGTGAAGAGAATCACCTACTTCACCACATTGACAGGCGTTCGATATGGGGTGTACAGACTAAGGCAAATCATTTCCGATGAAATCAAAATTAAAGAAGCATAGTCTTGTTCACACGGAAGAAAAACCTAACAGCTGTACAGAATGTGGCAAATCATTTAGTAGGAAATAAAACTTAAAGAATTATAGTGTTGTTCACTCGGGCGATACACCTATCAACTGTACAGAATGTGGCAAATCATTTGAGAAGAAATCAAATTTAAAGAGGCATTCTCCTGTTCATATGGATGAAAAACCTTTCAACTGTACAGAATGCGGCGAATCATTTCGGACGAAATCAAAATTAAAGAAGCATAGTCTTGTTCACATGGGCGAAAAATCATTCAGCTGTACAGAATGTGGCAAATCATTTAGTAGGAAAGAAAACCTAAAGAATCATAGTGTTGTTCACTCGGGTGAGTGAGGCAGGGCATTGTTCTGGTGGAGTCCGTAAGGCTGCAGGAAGGAGGTGAATTACTTTTTGACGCCTGCGTTTCCATCGAAGAGACCGAGTAGAGAGGTGATGAAAATAGAGTTCACCAGGCGCTGTGACCTTCCCAGGAAACCCATGAGTCTGGATACCCTAATAACGATACTGGACGCACAGTCAATAGACCAAGATCTGTAATCAGGACCAACACGTTTACCGTACACCGGAGGAGGTTTGGCAGTTCCCAACTTTCATAACCAAGGCTCCACTTGTGAGACAGAAAAATAAGTACTTAGCCAGCGATGTTCTTAAACTAAAGTGCGAGATTACCATATATTTGAGAACAGTAATCTCCGAAATACAGAACACTTCGTTTTCCGTGGAGAAAAGCGATACTCCGTCTGGTGACAAGTTCACAGAAGACATGAAGGATCTTTTCTACAGCAAACGGTTCGCGGATGTCAAGTTTCGTGTGGGGGGAAACGGTGCCGGCCCACAGGATCGTCCTGCAGTCGAGATCCAAAATTTTTGCAAAAATGTTGGACAACATAAAAACTTCATTACATTTATTTTTCACAACTCTCTCGTTCGAAAACTCACAAGGTCTCTCGTTTTTTATTTAAACACTTTTTGACAACCATCATATGGTAGCCATACTTTGTCCTGATGCCTGAACCAGTACCCGGACCTACGTTGGAGGGCCGGGGGTCCGTTCCCACACAAATCTACCCAGGCGATTGAGTGCCTGGAGACACTTTGGGTTTTTGAGAATTTCTTGCGGGCGATCTCTAACGAAATCCAGACCTTCCCTGAGGTGTGCAGTCAACCCGCAGTCCAGGATGTAGTGAAGAGAATCACCTACTTCACCACATTGACAGGCGTTCGATATCGGGTGTACAGACTAAGGCAAATCATTTCCGATGAAATCAAAATTAAAGAAGCATAGTCTTGTTCACACGGAAGAAAAACCTAACAGCTGTACAGAATGTGGAAATTCATTTCAGACGAAATCAAATTTAAAGAGGCATAGTCTTGTTCACATGGGCGAAAAATCATTCAGCTGTACGGAATGTGGCAAATCATTTAGTAGGAAAGAAAACTTAAAGAATCATAGTGTTGTTCACTCGGGTGAGTGAGGCAGGGCATTGTTCTGGTGGAGTCCGTAAGGCTGCAGGAAGGAGGTGAATTACTTTTTGACGCCTGTGTTTCCATCGAAGAGACCGAGTAGAGAGGTGATGAAAATAGAGTTCTCCAGGCGCTGTGACCTTCCCAGGAAACCCATGAGTCTGGATACCCTAATAACGATACTGGACGCACAGTCAATAGACCAAGATCTGTAATCAGGACCAACACGTTTACCGTACACCGGAGGAGGTTTGGCAGTTCCCAACTTTCATAACCAAGGCTCCACTTGTGAGACAGAAAAATAAGTACTTAGCCAGCGATGTTCTTAAACTAAAGTGCGAGATTACCATATATTTGAGAACAGTAATCTCCGAAATACAGAACACTTCGTTTTCCGTGGAGAAAAGCGATACTCCGTCTGGTGACAAGTTCACAGAAGACATGAAGGATCTTTTCTACAGCAAACGGTTCGCGGATGTCAAGTTTCGTGTGGGGGGAAACGGTGCCGGACCACAGGATCGTCCTGCAGTCGAGATCCAAAATTTTTCAAAAATGTTGGACAACATAAAAACTTCATTACATTTATTTTTCACAACTCTCTCGTTCGAAAACTCACAAGGTCTCTCGTTTTTTATTTAAACACTTTTTGACAACCATCATATGGTAGCCATACTTTGTCCTGATGCCTGAACCAGTACCCGGACCTTCGTTGGAGGCCGGGGGTCCGTTCCCACACAAATCTACCCAGGCGATTGAGTGCCTGGAGACACTTTGGGTTTTTGAGAATTTCTTGCGGGCGATCTCTAACGTAATCGAGACCTTCCCTGAGGTGTGCAGTCAACCCGCAGTCCAGGATGTAGTGAAGAGAATCACCTACTTCACCACATTGACAGGCGTTCGATATGGGGTGTACAGACTAAGGCAAATCATTTCCGATGAAATCAAAATTAAAGAAGCATAGTCTTGTTCACACGGAAGAAAAACCTAACAGCTGTACAGAATGTGGCAAATCATTTAGTAGGAAATAAAACTTAAAGAATTATAGTGTTGTTCACTCGGGCGATACACCTATCAACTGTACAGAATGTGGCAAATCATTTGAGAAGAAATCAAATTTAAAGAGGCATTCTCCTGTTCATATGGATGAAAAACCTTTCAACTGTACAGAATGCGGCGAATCATTTCGGACGAAATCAAAATTAAAGAAGCATAGTCTTGTTCACATGGGCGAAAAATCATTCAGCTGTACAGAATGTGGCAAATCATTTAGCAGGAAAGAAAACTTAAAGAATCATAGTGTTGTTCACTCGGGTGAGTGAGGCAGGGCATTGTTCTGGTGGAGTCCGTAAGGCTGCAGGAAGGAGGTGAATTTCTTTTTGACGCCTGCGTATCCATCGAAGAGACCGAGTAGAGAGGTGATGAAAATAGAGTTCACCAGGCGCTGTGACCTTCCCAGGAAACCCATGAGTCTGGATACCCTAATAACGATACTGGACGCACAGTCAATAGACCAAGATCTGTAATCAGGACCAACACGTTTACCGTACACCGGAGGAGGTTTGGCAGTTCCCAACTTTCATAACCAAGGCTCCACTTGTGAGACAGAAAAATAAGTACTTAGCCAGCGATGTTCTTAAACTAAAGTGCGAGATTACCATATATTTGAGAACAGTAATCTCCGAAATACAGAACACTTCGTTTTCCGTGGAGAAAAGCAATACTCCGTCTGGTGACAAGTTCACAGAAGACATGAAGGATCTTTTCTACAGCAAACGGTTCGCGGATGTCAAGTTTCGTGTGGGGGGAAACGGTGCCGGCCCACAGGATCGTCCTGCAGTCGAGATCCAAAATTTTTCAAAAATGTTGGACAACATAAAAACTTCATTACATTTATTTTTCACAACTCTCTCGTTCGAAAACTCACAAGGTCTCTCGTTTTTTATTTAAACACTTTTTGACAACCATCATATGGTAGCCATACTTTGTCCTGATGCCTGAACCAGTACCCGGACCTTCGTTGGAGGCCGGGGGTCCGTTCCCACACAAATCTACCCAGGCGATTGAGTGCCTGGAGACACTTTGGGTTTTTGAGAATTTCTTGCGGGCGATCTCTAACGTAATCGAGACCTTCCCTGAGGTGTGCAGTCAACCCGCAGTCCAGGATGTAGTGAAGAGAATCACCTACTTCACCACATTGACAGGCGTTCGATATCGGGTGTACAGACTAAGGCAAATCATTTCCGATGAAATCAAAATTAAAGAAGCATAGTCTTGTTCACACGGAAGAAAAACCTAACAGCTGTACAGAATGTGGCAAATCATTTAGTAGGAAATAAAACTTAAAGAATTATAGTGTTGTTCACTCGGGCGATACACCTATCAACTGTACAGAATGTGGCAAATCATTTGAGAAGAAATCAAATTTAAAGAGGCATTCTCCTGTTCATATGGATAAAAAACCTTTCAACTGTACAGAATGCGGCGAATCATTTCGGACGAAATCAAAATTAAAGAAGCATAGTCTTGTTCACATGGGCGAAAAATCATTCAGCTGTACAGAATGTGGCAAATCATTTAGCAGGAAAGAAAACTTAAAGAATCATAGTGTTGTTCACTCGGGTGAGTGAGGCAGGGCATTGTTCTGGTGGAGTCCGTAAGGCTGCAGGAAGGAGGTGAATTTCTTTTTGACGCCTGCGTATCCATCGAAGAGACCGAGTAGAGAGGTGATGAAAATAGAGTTCACCAGGCGCTGTGACCTTCCCAGGAAACCCATGAGTCTGGATACCCTAATAACGGTACTGGACGCACAGTCAATAGACCAAGATCTGTAATCAGGACCAACACGTTTACCGTAGACCGGAGGAGGTTTGGCAGTTCCCAACTTTCATAACCAAGGCTCCACTTGTGAGACAGAAAAATAAGTACTTAGCCAGCGATGTTCTTAAACTAAAGTGCGAGATTACCATATATTTGAGAACAGTAATCTCCGAAATACAGAACACTTCGTTTTCCGTGGAGAAAAGCGATACTCCGTCTGGTGACAAGTTCACAGAAGACATGAAGGATCTTTTCTACAGCAAACGGTTCGCGGATGTCAAGTTTCGTGTGGGGGGAAACGGTGCCGGCCCACAGGATCGTCCTGCAGTCGAGATCCAAAATTTTTGCAAAAATGTTGGACAACATAAAAACTTCATTACATTTATTTTTCACAACTCTCTCGTTCGAAAACTCACAAGGTCTCTCGTTTTTTATTTAAACACTTTTTGACAACCATCATATGGTAGCCATACTTTGTCCTGATGCCTGAACCAGTACCCGGACCTTCGTTGGAGGCCGGGGGTCCGTTCCCACACAAATCTACCCAGGCGATTGAGTGCCTGGAGACACTTTGGGTTTTTGAGAATTTCTTGCGGGCGATCTCTAACGAAATCGAGACCTTCCCTGAGGTGTACAGTCAACCCGCAGTCCAGGATGTAGTGAAGAGAATCACCTACACTCACCACATTGACAGGCGTTCGATATCGGGTGTACAGACTAAGGCAAATCATTTCCGATGAAATCAAAATTAAAGAAGCATAGTCTTGTTCACACGGAAGAAAAACCTAACAGCTGTACAGAATGTGGCAAATCATTTAGTAGGAAAGAAAACTTAAAGAATTATAGTGTTGTTCACTCGGGCGATACACCTATCAACTGTACAGAATGTGGCAAATCATTTGAGAAGAAATCAAATTTAAAGAGGCATTCTCCTGTTCATATGGATGAAAAACCTTTCAACTGTACAGAATGCGGCGAATCATTTCGGACGAAATCAAAATTAAAGAAGCATAGTCTTGTTCACATGGGCGAAAAATCATTCAGCTGTACAGAATGTGGCAAATCATTTAGTAGAAAGAAAACTTAAAGAATCATAGTGTTGTTCACTCGGGTGAGTGAGGCAGGGCATTGTTCTGGTGGAGTCCGTAAGGCTGCAGGAAGGAGGTGAATTTCTTTTTGACGCCTGCGTATCCATCGAAGAGACCGAGTAGAGAGGTGATGAAAATAGAGTTCACCAGGCGCTGTGACCTTCCCAGGAAACCCATGAGTCTGGATACACTAATAACGATACTGGACGCACAGTCAATAGACCAAGATCTGTAATCAGGACCAACACGTTTACCGTACACCGGAGGAGGTTTGGCAGTTCCCAACTTTCATAACCAAGGCTCCACTTGTGAGACAGAAAAATAAGTACTTAGCCAGCGATGTTCTTAAACTAAAGTGCGAGATTACCATATATTTGAGAACAGTAATCTCCGAAATACAGAACACTTCGTTTTCCGTGGAGAAAAGCGATACTCCGTCTGGTGACAAGTTCACAGAAGACATGAAGGATCTTTTCTACAGCAAACGGTTCGCGGATGTCAAGTTTCGTGTGGGGGGAAACGGTGCCGGCCCACAGGATCGTCCTGCAGTCGAGATCCAAAATTTTTGCAAAAATGTTGGACAACATAAAAACTTCATTACATTTATTTTTCACAACTCTCTCGTTCGAAAACTCACAAGGTCTCTCGTTTTTTATTTAAACACTTTTTGACAACCATCATATGGTAGCCATACTTTGTCCTGATGCCTGAACCAGTACCCGGACCTTCGTTGGAGGCCGGGGGTCCGTTCCCACACAAATCTACCCAGGCGATTGAGTGCCTGGAGACACTTTGGGTTTTTGAGAATTTCTTGCGGACGATCTCTAACGAAATCGAGACCTTCCCTGAGGTGTGCAGTCAACCCACAGTCCAGGATGTAGTGAAGAGAATCACCTACTGCACCACATTGACAGGCGTTCGATAGCGGGTGTACAGACTGTGGCAAATCATTTCCGATGAAATCAAAATTAAAGAAACATAGTCTTGTTCACACGGAAGAAAAACCTAACAGCTGTACAGAATGTGGAAATTCATTTCAGACGAAATCAAATTTAAAGAGGCATAGTCTTGTTCACATGGGCGAAAAATTATTCAGCTGTACGGAATGTGGCAAATCATTTAGTAGGAAAGAAAACTTAAAGAATTATAGTGTTGTTCACTCGGGCGATACACCTATCAACTGTACAGAATGTGGCAAATCATTTGAGAAGAAATCAAATTTAAAGAGGCATTCTCCTGTTCATATGGATGAAAAACCTTTCAACTGTACAGAATGCGGCGAATCATTTCGGACGAAATCAAAATTAAAGAAGCATAGTCTTGTTCACATGGGCGAAAAATCATTCAGCTGTACAGAATGTGGCAAATCATTTAGTAGAAAGAAAACTTAAAGAATCATAGTGTTGTTCACTCGGGTGAGTGAGGCAGGGCATTGTTCTGGTGGAGTCCGTAAGGCTGCAGGAAGGAGGTGAATTTCTTTTTGACGCCTGCGTATCCATCGAAGAGACCGAGTAGAGAGGTGATGAAAATAGAGTTCACCAGGCGCTGTGACCTTCCCAGGAAACCCATGAGTCTGGATACACTAATAACGATACTGGACGCACAGTCAATAGACCAAGATCTGTAATCAGGACCAACACGTTTACCGTACACCGGAGGAGGTTTGGCAGTTCCCAACTTTCATAACCAAGGCTCCACTTGTGAGACAGAAAAATAAGTACTTAGCCAGCGATGTTCTTAAACTAAAGTGCGAGATTACCATATATTTGAGAACAGTAATCTCCGAAATACAGAACACTTCGTTTTCCGTGGAGAAAAGCGATACTCCGTCTGGTGACAAGTTCACAGAAGACATGAAGGATCTTTTCTACAGCAAACGGTTCGCGGATGTCAAGTTTCGTGTGGGGGGAAACGGTGCCGGCCCACAGGATCGTCCTGCAGTCGAGATCCAAAATTTTTGCAAAAATGTTGGACAACATAAAAACTTCATTACATTTATTTTTCACAACTCTCTCGTTCGAAAACTCACAAGGTCTCTCGTTTTTTATTTAAACACTTTTTGACAACCATCATATGGTAGCCATACTTTGTCCTGATGCCTGAACCAGTACCCGGACCTTCGTTGGAGGCCGGGGGTCCGTTCCCACACAAATCTACCCAGGCGATTGAGTGCCTGGAGACACTTTGGGTTTTTGAGAATTTCTTGCGGACGATCTCTAACGAAATCGAGACCTTCCCTGAGGTGTGCAGTCAACCCACAGTCCAGGATGTAGTGAAGAGAATCACCTACTTCACCACATTGACAGGCTTTCGATATCGGGTGTACAGACTAAGGCAAATCATTTCCGATGAAATCAAAATTAAAGAAGCATAGTCTTGTTCACACGGAAGAAAAACCTAACAGCTGTACAGAATGTGGAAATTCATTTCAGACGAAATCAAATTTAAAGAGGCATAGTCTTGTTCACATGGGCGAAAAATCATTCAGCTGTACAGAATGTGGCAAATCATTTAGTAGGAAAGAAAACTTAAAGAATCATAGTGATGTTCACTCGGGCGATACACCTATCAACTGTACAGTATGTGGCAAATCATTTGAGAAGAAATCAAATTTAAAGAGGCATTCTCTTGTTCATACGGATGAAAAACCTTTCAACTGTACAGAATGCGGCGAATCATTTCGGACGAAATCAAAATTAAAGAAGCATAGTCTTGTTCACATGGGCGAAAAATCATTCAGCTGTACAGAATGTGGCAAATCATTTAGCAGGAAAGAAAACTTAAAGAATCATAGTGTTGTTCACTCGGGTGAGTGAGGCAGGGCATTGTTCTGGTGGAGTCCGTAAGGCTGCAGGAAGGAGGTGAATTTCTTTTTGACGCCTGCGTATCCATCGAAGAGACCGAGTAGAGAGGTGATGAAAATAGAGTTCACCAGGCGCTGAGACCTTCCCAGGAAACCCATGAGTCTGGATACCCTAATAACGATACTGGACGCACAGTCAATAGACCAAGATCTGTAATCAGGACCAACACGTTTACCGTACACCGGAGGAGGTTTGGCAGTTCCCAACTTTCATAACCAAGGCTCCACTTGTGAGACAGAAAAATAAGTACTTAGCCAGCGATGTTCTTAAACTAAAGTGCGAGATTACCATATATTTGAGAACAGTAATCTCCGAAATACAGAACACTTCGTTTTCCGTGGAGAAAAGCGATACTCCGTCTGGTGACAAGTTCACAGAAGACATGAAGGATCTTTTCTACAGCAAACGGTTCGCGGATGTCAAGTTTCGTGTGGGGGGAAACGGTGCCGGCCCACAGGATCGTCCTGCAGTCGAGATCCAAAATTTTTCAAAAATGTTGGACAACATAAAAACTTCATTACATTTATTTTTCACAACTCTCTCGTTCGAAAACTCACAAGGTCTCTCGTTTTTTATTTAAACACTTTTTGACAACCATCATATGGTAGCCATACTTTGTCCTGATGCCTGAACCAGTACCCGGACCTTCGTTGGAGGCCGGGGGTCCGTTCCCACACAAATCTACCCAGGCGATTGAGTGCCTGGAGACACTTTGGGTTTTTGAGAATTTCTTGCGGGCGATCTCTAACGTAATCGAGACCTTCCCTGAGGTGTGCAGTCAACCCGCAGTCCAGGATGTAGTGAAGAGAATCACCTACTTCACCACATTGACAGGCGTTCGATATCGGGTGTACAGACTAAGGCAAATCATTTCCGATGAAATCAAAATTAAAGAAGCATAGTCTTGTTCACACGGAAGAAAAACCTAACAGCTGTACAGAATGTGGCAAATCATTTAGTAGGAAATAAAACTTAAAGAATTATAGTGTTGTTCACTCGGGTGAGTGAGGCAGGGCATTGTTCTGGTGGAGTCCGTAAGGCTGCAGGAAGGAGGTGAATTTCTTTTTGACGCCTGCGTATCCATCGAAGAGACCGAGTAGAGAGGTGATGAAAATAGAGTTCACCAGGCGCTGTGACCTTCCCAGGAAACCCATGAGTCTGGATACCCTAATAACGATACTGGACGCACAGTCAATAGACCAAGATCTGTAATCAGGACCAACACGTTTACCGTAGACCGGAGGAGGTTTGGCAGTTCCCAACTTTCATAACCAAGGCTCCACTTGTGAGACAGAAAAATAAGTACTTAGCCAGCGATGTTCTTAAACTAAAGTGCGAGATTACCATATATTTGAGAACAGTAATCTCCGAAATACAGAACACTTCGTTTTCCGTGGAGAAAAGCGATACTCCGTCTGGTGACAAGTTCACAGAAGACATGAAGGATCTTTTCTACAGCAAACGGTTCGCGGATGTCAAGTTTCGTGTGGGGGGAAACGGTGCCGGCCCACAGGATCGTCCTGCAATCGAGATCCAAAATTTTTGCAAAAATGTTGGACAACATAAAAACTTCATTACATTTATTTTTCACAACTCTCTCGTTCGAAAACTCACAAGGTCTCTCGTTTTTTATTTAAACACTTTTTGACAACCATCATATGGTAGCCATACTTTGTCTTGATGCCTGAACCAGTACCCGGACCTTCGTTGGAGGGCCGGGGGTCCGTTCCCACACAAATCTACCCAGGCGATTGAGTGCCTGGAGACACTTTGGGTTTTTGAGAATTTCTTGCGGACGATCTCTAACGAAATCGAGACCTTCCCTGAGGTGTGCAGTCAACCCACAGTCCAGGATGTAGTGAAGAGAATCACCTACTGCACCACATTGACAGGCGTTCGATAGCGGGTGTACAGACTGTGGCAAATCATTTCCGATGAAATCAAAATTAAAGAAACATAGTCTTGTTCACACGGAAGAAAAACCTAACAGCTGTACAGAATGTGTCAAATCATTTAGTAGGAAATAAAACTTAAAGAATTATAGTGTTGTTCACTCGGGCGATACACCTATCAACTGTACAGAATGTGGCAAATCATTTGAGAAGAAATCAAATTTAAAGAGGCATTCTCCTGTTCATATGGATGAAAAACCTTTCAACTGTACAGAATGCGGCGAATCATTTCGGACGAAATCAAAATTAAAGAAGCATAGTCTTGTTCACATGGGCGAAAAATCATTCAGCTGTACAGAATGTGGCAAATCATTTCGTAGGAAAGAAAACTTAAAGAATCATAGTGTTGTTCACTCGGGTGAGTGAGGCAGGGCATTGTTCTGGTGGAGTCCGTAAGGCTGCAGGAAGGAGGTGAATTACTTTTTGACGCCTGCGTTTCCATCGAAGAGACCGAGTAGAGAGGTGATGAAAATAGAGTTCACCAGGCGCTGTGACCTTCCCAGGAAACCCATGAATCTGGATACCCTAATAACGATACTGGACGCACAGTCAATAGACCAAGATCTGTAATCAGGACCAACACGTTTACCGTACACCGGAGGAGGTTTGGCAGTTCCCAACTTTCATAACCAAGGCTCCACTTGTGAGACAGAAAAATAAGTACTTAGCCAGCGATGTTCTTAAACTAAAGTGCGAGATTACCATATATTTGAGAACAGTAATCTCCGAAATACAGAACACTTCGTTTTCCGTGGAGAAAAGCGATACTCCGTCTGGTGACAAGTTCACAGAAGACATGAAGGATCTTTTCTACAGCAAACGGTTCGCGGATGTCAAGTTTCGTGTGGGGGGAAACGGTGCCGGCCCACAGGATCGTCCTGCAGTCGAGATCCAAAATTTTTCAAAAATGTTGGACAACATAAAAACTTCATTACATTTATTTTTCACAACTCTCTCGTTCGAAACCTCACAAGGTCTCTCGTTTTTTATTTAAACACTTTTTGACAACCATCATATGGTAGCCATACTTTGTCCTGATGCCTGAACCAGTACCCGGACCTTCGTTGGAGGCCGGGGGTCCGTTCCCACACAAATCTACCCAGGCGATTGAGTGCCTGGAGACACTTTGGGTTTTTGAGAATTTCTTGCGGGCGATCTCTAACGTAATCGAGACCTTCCCTGAGGTGTGCAGTCAACCCGCAGTCCAGGATGTAGTGAAGAGAATCACCTACTTCACCACATTGACAGGCGTTCGATATCGGGTGTACAGACTAAGGCAAATCATTTCCGATGAAATCAAAATTAAAGAAGCATAGTCTTGTTCACACGGAAGAAAAACCTAACAGCTGTACAGAATGTGGCAAATCATTTAGTAGGAAATAAAACTTAAAGAATTATAGTGTTGTTCACTCGGGTGAGTGAGGCAGGGCATTGTTCTGGTGGAGTCCGTAAGGCTGCAGGAAGGAGGTGAATTTCTTTTTGACGCCTGCGTATCCATCGAAGAGACCGAGTAGAGAGGTGATGAAAATAGAGTTCACCAGGCGCTGTGACCTTCCCAGGAAACCCATGAGTCTGGATACCCTAATAACGATACTGGACGCACAGTCAATAGACCAAGATCTGTAATCAGGACCAACACGTTTACCGTACACCGGAGGAGGTTTGGCAGTTCCCAACTTTCATAACCAAGGCTCCACTTGTGAGACAGAAAAATAAGTACTTAGCCAGCGATGTTCTTAAACTAAAGTGCGAGATTACCATATATTTGAGAACAGTAATCTCCGAAATACAGAACACTTCGTTTTCCGTGGAGAAAAGCGATACTCCGTCTGGTGACAAGTTCACAGAAGACATGAAGGATCTTTTCTACAGCAAACGGTTCGCGGATGTCAAGTTTCGTGTGAGGGGAAACGGTGCCGGCCCACAGGATCGTCCTGCAATCGAGATCCAAAATTTTTGCAAAAATGTTGGAAAACATAAAAACTTCATTACATTTATTTTTCACAACTCTCTCGTTCGAAAACTCACAAGGTCTCTCGTTTTTTATTTAAACACTTTTTGACAACCATCATATGGTAGCCATACTTTGTCCTGATGCCTGAACCAGTACCCGGACCTTCGTTGGAGGCCGGGGGTCCGTTCCCACACAAATCTACCCAGGCGATTGAGTGCCTGGAGACACTTTGGGTTTTTGAGAATTTCTTGCGGACGATCTCTAACGAAATCGAGACCTTCCCTGAGGTGTGCAGTCAACCCACAGTCCAGGATGTAGTGAAGAGAATCACCTACTGCACCACATTGACAGGCGTTCGATAGCGGGTGTACAGACTGTGGCAAATCATTTCCGATGAAATCAAAATTAAAGAAACATAGTCTTGTTCACACGGAAGAAAAACCTAACAGCTGTACAGAATGTGGAAATTCATTTCAGACGAAATCAAATTTAAAGAGGCATAGTCTTGTTCACATGGGCGAAAAATCATTCAGCTGTACGGAATGTGGCAAATCATTTAGTAGGAAAGAAAACTTAAAGAATTATAGTGTTGTTCACTCGGGCGATACACCTATCAACTGTACAGAATGTGGCAAATCATTTGAGAAGAAATCAAATTTAAAGAGGCATTCTCCTGTTCATATGGATGAAAAACCTTTCAACTGTACAGAATGCGGCGAATCATTTCGGACGAAATCAAAATTAAAGAAGCATAGTCTTGTTCACATGGGCGAAAAATCATTCAGCTGTACAGAATGTGGCAAATCATTTAGTAGAAAGAAAACTTAAAGAATCATAGTGTTGTTCACTCGGGTGAGTGAGGCAGGGCATTGTTCTGGTGGAGTCCGTAAGGCTGCAGGAAGGAGGTGAATTTCTTTTTGACGCCTGCGTATCCATCGAAGAGACCGAGTAGAGAGGTGATGAAAATAGAGTTCACCAGGCGCTGTGACCTTCCCAGGAAACCCATGAGTCTGGATACACTAATAACGATACTGGACGCACAGTCAATAGACCAAGATCTGTAATCAGGACCAACACGTTTACCGTACACCGGAGGAGGTTTGGCAGTTCCCAACTTTCATAACCAAGGCTCCACTTGTGAGACAGAAAAATAAGTACTTAGCCAGCGATGTTCTTAAACTAAAGTGCGAGATTACCATATATTTGAGAACAGTAATCTCCGAAATACAGAACACTTCGTTTTCCGTGGAGAAAAGCGATACTCCGTCTGGTGACAAGTTCACAGAAGACATGAAGGATCTTTTCTACAGCAAACGGTTCGCGGATGTCAAGTTTCGTGTGGGGGGAAACGGTGCCGGCCCACAGGATCGTCCTGCAGTCGAGATCCAAAATTTTTGCAAAAATGTTGGACAACATAAAAACTTCATTACATTTATTTTTCACAACTCTCTCGTTCGAAAACTCACAAGGTCTCTCGTTTTTTATTTAAACACTTTTTGACAACCATCATATGGTAGCCATACTTTGTCCTGATGCCTGAACCAGTACCCGGACCTTCGTTGGAGGCCGGGGGTCCGTTCCCACACAAATCTACCCAGGCGATTGAGTGCCTGGAGACACTTTGGGTTTTTGAGAATTTCTTGCGGGCGATCTCTAACGTAATCGAGACCTTCCCTGAGGTGTGCAGTCAACCCGCAGTCCAGGATGTAGTGAAGAGAATCACCTACTTCACCACATTGACAGGCGTTCGATATCGGGTGTACAGACTAAGGCAAATCATTTCCGATGAAATCAAAATTAAAGAAGCATAGTCTTGTTCACACGGAAGAAAAACCTAACAGCTGTACAGAATGTGGCAAATCATTTAGCAGGAAATAAAACTTAAAGAATTATAGTGTTGTTCACTCGGGCGATACACCTATCAACTGTACAGAATGTGGCAAATCATTTGAGAAGAAATCAAATTTAAAGAGGCATTCTCCTGTTCATATGGATGAAAAACCTTTCAACTGTACAGAATGCGGCGAATCATTTCGGACGAAATCAAAATTAAAGAAGCATAGTCTTGTTCACATGGGCGAAAAATCATTCAGCTGTACAGAATGTGGCAAATCATTTAGTAGAAAGAAAACTTAAAGAATCATAGTGTTGTTCACTCGGGTGAGTGAGGCAGGGCATTGTTCTGGTGGAGTCCGTAAGGCTGCAGGAAGGAGGTGAATTTCTTTTTGACGCCTGCGTATCCATCGAAGAGACCGAGTAGAGAGGTGATGAAAATAGAGTTCAACAGGCGCTGTGACCTTCCCAGGAAACCCATGAGTCTGGATACCCTAATAACGATACTGGACGCACAGTCAATAGACCAAGATCTGTAATCAGGACCAACACGTTTACCGTACACCGGAGGAGGTTTGGCAGTTCCCAACTTTCATAACCAAGGCTCCACTTGTGAGACAGAAAAATAAGTACTTAGCCAGCGATGTTCTTAAACTAAAGTGCGAGATTACCATATATTTGAGAACAGTAATCTCCGAAATACAGAACACTTCGTTTTCCGTGGAGAAAAGCGATACTCCGTCTGGTGACAAGTTCACAGAAGACATGAAGGATCTTTTCTACAGCAAACGGTTCGCGGATGTCAAGTTTCGTGTGGGGGGAAACGGTGCCGGCCCACAGGATCGTCCTGCAGTCGAGATCCAAAATTTTTCAAAAATGTTGGACAACATAAAAACTTCATTACATTTATTTTTCACAACTCTCTCGTTCGAAAACTCACAAGGTCTCTCGTTTTTTATTTAAACACTTTTTGACAACCATCATATGGTAGCCATACTTTGTCCTGATGCCTGAACCAGTACCCGGACCTTCGTTGGAGGCCGGGGGTCCGTTCCCACACAAATCTACCCAGGCGATTGAGTGCCTGGAGACACTTTGGGTTTTTGAGAATTTCTTGCGGGCGATCTCTAACGTAATCGAGACCTTCCCTGAGGTGTGCAGTCAACCCGCAGTCCAGGATGTAGTGAAGAGAATCACCTACTTCACCACATTGACAGGCGTTCGATATCGGGTGTACAGACTAAGGCAAATCATTTCCGATGAAATCAAAATTAAAGAAGCATAGTCTTGTTCACACGGAAGAAAAACCTAACAGCTGTACAGAATGTGGCAAATCATTTAGTAGGAAATAAAACTTAAAGAATTATAGTGTTGTTCACTCGGGTGAGTGAGGCAGGGCATTGTTCTGGTGGAGTCCGTAAGGCTGCAGGAAGGAGGTGAATTTCTTTTTGACGCCTGCGTATCCATCGAAGAGACCGAGTAGAGAGGTGATGAAAATAGAGTTCACCAGGCGCTGTGACCTTCCCAGGAAACCCATGAGTCTGGATACCCTAATAACGATACTGGACGCACAGTCAATAGACCAAGATCTGTAATCAGGACCAACACGTTTACCGTACACCGGAGGAGGTTTGGCAGTTCCCAACTTTCATAACCAAGGCTCCACTTGTGAGACAGAAAAATAAGTACTTAGCCAGCGATGTTCTTAAACTAAAGTGCGAGATTACCATATATTTGAGAACAGTAATCTCCGAAATACAGAACACTTCGTTTTCCGTGGAGAAAAGCGATACTCCGTCTGGTGACAAGTTCACAGAAGACATGAAGGATCTTTTCTACAGCAAACGGTTCGCGGATGTCAAGTTTCGTGTGGGGGGAAACGGTGCCGGCCCACAGGATCGTCCTGCAATCGAGATCCAAAATTTTTGCAAAAATGTTGGACAACATAAAAACTTCATTACATTTATTTTTCACAACTCTCTCGTTCGAAAACTCACAAGGTCTCTCGTTTTTTATTTAAACACTTTTTGACAACCATCATATGGTAGCCATACTTTGTCCTGATGCCTGAACCAGTACCCGGACCTTCGTTGGAGGGCCGGGGGTCCGTTCCCACACAAATCTACCCAGGCGATTGAGTGCCTGGAGACACTTTGGGTTTTTGAGAATTTCTTGCGGACGATCTCTAACGAAATCGAGACCTTCCCTGAGGTGTGCAGTCAACCCGCAGTCCAGGATGAAGAGAATCACCTACTGCCCCACATTGACAGGCGTTCGATAGCTGGTGTACAGACTGTGGCAAATCATTTCCGATGAAATCAAAATTAAAGAAACATAGTCTTGTTCACAAGAAAGAAAAACCTTACAGCTATACAGAATGTGGAAATTCATTTCAGACGAAATCAAAATTAAAGAAGCATAGTCTTGTTCACACGGAAGAAAAACCTAACAGCTGTACAGAATGTGTCAAATCATTTAGTAGGAAATAAAACTTAAAGAATTATAGTGTTGTTCACTCGGGCGATACACCTATCAACTGTACAGAATGTGGCAAATCATTTGAGAAGAAATCAAATTTAAAGAGGCATTCTCCTGTTCATATGGATGAAAAACCTTTCAACTGTACAGAATGCGGCGAATCATTTCGGACGAAATCAAAATTAAAGAAGCATAGTCTTGTTCACATGGGCGAAAAATCATTCAGCTGTACAGAATGTGGCAAATCATTTCGTAGGAAAGAAAACTTAAAGAATCATAGTGTTGTTCACTCGGGTGAGTGAGGCAGGGCATTGTTCTGGTGGAGTCCGTAAGGCTGCAGGAAGGAGGTGAATTACTTTTTGACGCCTGCGTTTCCATCGAAGAGACCGAGTAGAGAGGTGATGAAAATAGAGTTCACCAGGCGCTGTGACCTTCCCAGGAAACCCATGAATCTGGATACCCTAATAACGATACTGGACGCACAGTCAATAGACCAAGATCTGTAATCAGGACCAACACGTTTACCGTACACCGGAGGAGGTTTGGCAGTTCCCAACTTTCATAACCAAGGCTCCACTTGTGAGACAGAAAAATAAGTACTTAGCCAGCGATGTTCTTAAACTAAAGTGCGAGATTACCATATATTTGAGAACAGTAATCTCCGAAATACAGAACACTTCGTTTTCCGTGGAGAAAAGCGATACTCCGTCTGGTGACAAGTTCACAGAAGACATGAAGGATCTTTTCTACAGCAAACGGTTCGCGGATGTCAAGTTTCGTGTGGGGGGGAAACGGTGCCGGCCCACAGGATCGTCCTGCAGTCGAGATCCAAAATTTTTCAAAAATGTTGGACAACATAAAAACTTCATTACATTTATTTTTCACAACTCTCTCGTTCGAAAACTCACAAGGTCTCTCGTTTTTTATTTAAACACTTTTTGACAACCATCATATGGTAGCCATACTTTGTCCTGATGCCTGAACCAGTACCCGGACCTTCGTTGGAGGCCGGGGGTCCGTTCCCACACAAATCTACCCAGGCGATTGAGTGCCTGGAGACACTTTGGGTTTTTGAGAATTTCTTGCGGGCGATCTCTAACGTAATCGAGACCTTCCCTGAGGTGTGCAGTCAACCCGCAGTCCAGGATGTAGTGAAGAGAATCACCTACTTCACCACATTGACAGGCGTTCGATATCGGGTGTACAGACTAAGGCAAATCATTTCCGATGAAATCAAAATTAAAGAAGCATAGTCTTGTTCACACGGAAGAAAAACCTAACAGCTGTACAGAATGTGGCAAATCATTTAGTAGGAAATAAAACTTAAAGAATTATAGTGTTGTTCACTCGGGTGAGTGAGGCAGGGCATTGTTCTGGTGGAGTCCGTAAGGCTGCAGGAAGGAGGTGAATTTCTTTTTGACGCCTGCGTATCCATCGAAGAGACCGAGTAGAGAGGTGATGAAAATAGAGTTCACCAGGCGCTGTGACCTTCCCAGGAAACCCATGAGTCTGGATACCCTAATAACGATACTGGACGCACAGTCAATAGACCAAGATCTGTAATCAGGACCAACACGTTTACCGTACACCGGAGGAGGTTTGGCAGTTCCCAACTTTCATAACCAAGGCTCCACTTGTGAGACAGAAAAATAAGTACTTAGCCAGCGATGTTCTTAAACTAAAGTGCGAGATTACCATATATTTGAGAACAGTAATCTCCGAAATACAGAACACTTCGTTTTCCGTGGAGAAAAGCGATACTCCGTCTGGTGACAAGTTCACAGAAGACATGAAGGATCTTTTCTACAGCAAACGGTTCGCGGATGTCAAGTTTCGTGTGAGGGGAAACGGTGCCGGCCCACAGGATCGTCCTGCAATCGAGATCCAAAATTTTTGCAAAAATGTTGGACAACATAGAAACTTCATTACATTTATTTTTCACAACTCTCTCGTTCGAAAACTCACAAGGTCTCTCGTTTTTTATTTAAACACTTTTTGACAACCATCATATGGTAGCCATACTTTGTCCTGATGCCTGAACCAGTACCCGGACCTTCGTTGGAGGGCCGGGGGTCCGTTCCCACACAAATCTACCCAGGCGATTGAGTGCCTGGAGACACTTTGGGTTTTTGAGAATTTCTTGCGGACGATCTCTAACGAAATCGAGACCTTCCCTGAGGTGTGCAGTCAACCCACAGTCCAGGATGTAGTGAAGAGAATCACCTACTGCACCACATTGACAGGCGTTCGATAGCGGGTGTACAGACTGTGGCAAATCATTTCCGATGAAATCAAAATTAAAGAAACATAGTCTTGTTCACACGGAAGAAAAACCTAACAGCTGTACAGAATGTGGAAATTCATTTCAGACGAAATCAAATTTAAAGAGGCATAGTCTTGTTCACATGGGCGAAAAATCATTCAGCTGTACGGAATGTGGCAAATCATTTAGTAGGAAAGAAAACTTAAAGAATTATAGTGTTGTTCACTCGGGCGATACACCTATCAACTGTACAGAATGTGGCAAATCATTTGAGAAGAAATCAAATTTAAAGAGGCATTCTCCTGTTCATATGGATGAAAAACCTTTCAACTGTACAGAATGCGGCGAATCATTTCGGACGAAATCAAAATTAAAGAAGCATAGTCTTGTTCACATGGGCGAAAAATCATTCAGCTGTACAGAATGTGGCAAATCATTTAGTAGGAAAGAAAACTTAAAGAATCATAGTGTTGTTCACTCGGGTGAATGAGGCAGGGCATTGTTCTGGTGGAGTCCGTAAGGCTGCAGGAAGGAGGTGAATTACTTTTTGACGCCTGCGTTTCCATCGAAGAGACCGAGTAGAGAGGTGATGAAAATAGAGTTCACCAGGCGCTGTGACCTTCCCAGGAAACCCATGAGTCTGGATACCCTAATAACGATACTGGACGCACAGTCAATAGACCAAGATCTGTAATCAGGACCAACACGTTTACCGTACACCGGAGGAGGTTTGGCAGTTCCCAACTTTCATAACCAAGGCTCCACTTGTGAGACAGAAAAATAAGTACTTAGCCAACGATGTTCTTAAACTAAAGTGCGAGATTACCATATATTTCAGAACAGTAATCTCCGAAATACAGAACACTTCGTTTTCCGTGGAGAAAAGCGATACTCCGTCTGGTGACAAGTTTACAGAAGACATGAAGGATCTTTTCTACAGCAAACGGTTCGCGGATGTCAAGTTTCGTGTGGGGGGAAACGGTGCCGGTCCACAGGATCGTCCTGCAGTCGAGATCCAAAATTTTTACAAAAATGTTGGACAACATAAAAACTTCATTACATTTATTTTTCACAACTCTCTCTTTCGAAAACTCACAAGGTCTCTCGTTTTTTATTTAAACACTTTTTGACAACCATCATATGGTAGCCATACTTTGTCCTGATGCCTGAACCAGTACCCGGACCTTCGTTGGAGGGCCGGGGGTCCGTTCCCACACAAATCTACCCAGGCGATTGAGTGCCTGGAGACACTTTGGGTTTTTGAGAATTTCTTGCGGACGATCTCTAACGAAATCGAGACCTTCCCTGAGGTGTGCAGTCAACCCGCAGTCCAGGATGAAGAGAATCACCTACTGCCCCACATTGACAGGCGTTCGATAGCTGGTGTACAGACTGTGGCAAATCATTTCCGATGAAATCAAAATTAAAGAAACATAGTCTTGTTCACAAGAAAGAAAAACCTTACAGCTATACAGAATGTGGAAATTCATTTCAGACGAAATCAAAATTAAAGAAGCATAGTCTTGTTCACACGGAAGAAAAACCTAACAGCTGTACAGAATGTGGCAAATCATTTAGTAGGAAATAAAACTTAAAGAATTATAGTGTTGTTCACTCGAGCGATACACCTATCAACTGTACAGAATGTGGCAAATCATTTGAGAAGAAATCAAATTTAAAGAGGCATTCTCCTGTTCATATGGATGAAAAACCTTTCAACTGTACAGAATGCGGCGAATCATTTCGGACGAAATCAAAATTAAAGAAGCATAGTCTTGTTCACATGGGCGAAAAATCATTCAGCTGTACAGAATGTGGCAAATCATTTCGTAGGAAAGAAAACTTAAAGAATCATAGTGTTGTTCACTCGGGTGAGTGAGGCAGGGCATTGTTCTGGTGGAGTCCGTAAGGCTGCAGAAGGAGGTGAATTACTTTTTGACGCCTGCGTTTCCATCGAAGAGACCGAGTAGAGAGGTGATGAAAATAGAGTTCACCAGGCGCTGTGACCTTCCCAGGAAACCCATGAATCTGGATACCCTAATAACCATACTGGACGCACAGTCAATAGACCAAGATCTGTAATCAGGACCAACACGTTTACCGTACACCGGAGGAGGTTTGGCAGTTCCCAACTTTCATAACCAAGGCTCCACTTGTGAGACAGAAAAATAAGTACTTAGCCAGCGATGTTCTTAAACTAAAGTGCGAGATTACCATATATTTGAGAACAGTAATCTCCGAAATACAGAACACTTCGTTTTCCGTGGAGAAAAGCGATACTCCGTCTGGTGACAAGTTCACAGAAGACATGAAGGATCTTTTCTACAGCAAACGGTTCGCGGATGTCAAGTTTCGTGTGGGGGGAAACGGTGCCGGCCCACAGGATCGTCCTGCAGTCGAGATCCAAAATTTTTCAAAAATGTTGGACAACGTAAAAACTTCATTACATTTATTTTTCACAACTCTCTCGTTCGAAAACTCACAAGGTCTCTCGTTTTTTATTTAAACACTTTTTGACAACCATCATATGGTAGCCATACTTTGTCCTGATGCCTGAACCAGTACCCGGACCTTCGTTGGAGGCCGGGGGTCCGTTCCCACACAAATCTACCCAGGCGATTGAGTGCCTGGAGACACTTTGGGTTTTTGAGAATTTCTTGCGGGCGATCTCTAACGTAATCGAGACCTTCCCTGAGGTGTGCAGTCAACCCGCAGTCCAGGATGTAGTGAAGAGAATCACCTACTTCACCACATTGACAGGCGTTCGATATCGGGTGTACAGACTAAGGCAAATCATTTCCGATGAAATCAAAATTAAAGAAGCATAGTCTTGTTCACACGGAAGAAAAACCTAACAGCTGTACAGAATGTGGCAAATCATTTAGTAGGAAATAAAACTTAAAGAATTATAGTGTTGTTCACTCGGGTGAGTGAGGCAGGGCATTGTTCTGGTGGAGTCCGTAAGGCTGCAGGAAGGAGGTGAATTTCTTTTTGACGCCTGCGTATCCATCGAAGAGACCGAGTAGAGAGGTGATGAAAATAGAGTTCACCAGGCGCTGTGACCTTCCCAGGAAACCCATGAGTCTGGATACCCTAATAACGATACTGGACGCACAGTCAATAGACCAAGATCTGTAATCAGGACCAACACGTTTACCGTACACCGGAGGAGGTTTGGCAGTTCCCAACTTTCATAACCAAGGCTCCACTTGTGAGACAGAAAAATAAGTACTTAGCCAGCGATGTTCTTAAACTAAAGTGCGAGATTACCATATATTTGAGAACAGTAATCTCCGAAATACAGAACACTTCGTTTTCCGTGGAGAAAAGCGATACTCCGTCTGGTGACAAGTTCACAGAAGACATGAAGGATCTTTTCTACAGCAAACGGTTCGCGGATGTCAAGTTTCGTGTGAGGGGAAACGGTGCCGGCCCACAGGATCGTCCTGCAATCGAGATCCAAAATTTTTGCAAAAATGTTGGACAACATAAAAACTTCATTACATTTATTTTTCACAACTCTCTCGTTCGAAAACTCACAAGGTCTCTCGTTTTTTATTTAAACACTTTTTGACAACCATCATATGGTAGCCATACTTTGTCCTGATGCCTGAACCAGTACCCGGACCTTCGTTGGAGGGCCGGGGGTCCGTTCCCACACAAATCTACCCAGGCGATTGAGTGCCTGGAGACACTTTGGGTTTTTGAGAATTTCTTGCGGACGATCTCTAACGAAATCGAGACCTTCCCTGAGGTGTGCAGTCAACCCACAGTCCAGGATGTAGTGAAGAGAATCACCTACTGCACCACATTGACAGGCGTTCGATAGCGGGTGTACAGACTGTGGCAAATCATTTCCGATGAAATCAAAATTAAAGAAACATAGTCTTGTTCACACGGAAGAAAAACCTAACAGCTGTACAGAATGTGGAAATTCATTTCAGACGAAATCAAATTTAAAGAGGCATAGTCTTGTTCACATGGGCGAAAAATCATTCAGCTGTACGGAATGTGGCAAATCATTTAGTAGGAAAGAAAACTTAAAGAATTATAGTGTTGTTCACTCGGGCGATACACCTATCAACTGTACAGAATGTGGCAAATCATTTGAGAAGAAATCAAATTTAAAGAGGCATTCTCCTGTTCATATGGATGAAAAACCTTTCAACTGTACAGAATGCGGCGAATCATTTCGGACGAAATCAAAATTAAAGAAGCATAGTCTTGTTCACATGGGCGAAAAATCATTCAGCTGTACAGAATGTGGCAAATCATTTCGTAGGAAAGAAAACTTAAAGAATCATAGTGTTGTTCACTCGGGTGAGTGAGGCAGGGCATTGTTCTGGTGGAGTCCGTAAGGCTGCAGAAGGAGGTGAATTACTTTTTGACGCCTGCGTTTCCATCGAAGAGACCGAGTAGAGAGGTGATGAAAATAGAGTTCACCAGGCGCTGTGACCTTCCCAGGAAACCCATGAATCTGGATACCCTAATAACGATACTGGACGCACAGTCAATAGACCAAGATCTGTAATCAGGACCAACACGTTTACCGTACACCGGAGGAGGTTTGGCAGTTCCCAACTTTCATAACCAAGGCTCCACTTGTGAGACAGAAAAATAAGTACTTAGCCAGCGATGTTCTTAAACTAAAGTGCGAGATTACCATATATTTGAGAACAGTAATCTCCGAAATACAGAACACTTCGTTTTCCGTGGAGAAAAGCGATACTCCGTCTGGTGACAAGTTCACAGAAGACATGAAGGATCTTTTCTACAGCAAACGGTTCGCGGATGTCAAGTTTCGTGTGGGGGGAAACGGTGCCGGCCCACAGGATCGTCCTGCAGTCGAGATCCAAAATTTTTGCAAAAATGTTGGACAACATAAAAACTTCATTACATTTATTTTTCACAACTCTCTCGTTCGAAAACTCACAAGGTCTCTCGTTTTTTATTTAAACACTTTTTGACAACCATCATATGGTAGCCATACTTTGTCCTGATGCCTGAACCAGTACCCGGACCTTCGTTGGAGGGCCGGGGGTCCGTTCCCACACAAATCTTCCCAGGCGATTGAGTGCCTGGAGACACTTTGGGTTTTTGAGAATTTCTTGCGGACGATCTCTTACGAAATCGAGACCTTCCCTGAGGTGTGCAGTCAACCCATAGTCCAGGATGTAGTGAAGAGAATCACCTACTGCACCACATTGACAGGCGTTCGATAGCGGGTGTACAGACTGTGGCAAATCATTTCCGATGAAATAAAAATTAAAGAAACATAGTCTTGTTCACACGGAAGAAAAACCTAACAGCTGACCAGAATGTGGAAATTCATTTCAGACGAAATCAAATTTAAAGAGGCATAGTCTTGTTCACATGGGCGAAAAATCATTCAGCTGTACGGAATGTGGCAAATCATTTAGTAGGAAATAAAACTTAAAGAATTATAGTGTTGTTCACTCGGGTGAGTGAGGCAGGGCATTGTTCTGGTGGAGTCCGTAAGGCTGCAGGAAGGAGGTGAATTTCTTTTTGACGCCTGCGTATCCATCGAAGAGACCGAGTAGAGAGGTGATGAAAATAGAGTTCACCAGGCGCTGTGACCTTCCCAGGAAACCCATGAGTCTGGATACCCTAATAACGATACTGGACGCACAGTCAATAGACCAAGATCTGTAATCAGGACCAACACGTTTACCGTACACCGGAGGAGGTTTGGCAGTTCCCAACTTTCATAACCAAGGCTCCACTTGTGAGACAGAAAAATAAGTACTTAGCCAGCGATGTTCTTAAACTAAAGTGCGAGATTACCATATATTTGAGAACAGTAATCTCCGAAATACAGAACACTTCGTTTTCCGTGGAGAAAAGCGATACTCCGTCTGGTGACAAGTTCACAGAAGACATGAAGGATCTTTTCTACAGCAAACGGTTCGCGGATGTCAAGTTTCGTGTGAGGGGAAACGGTGCCGGCCCACAGGATCGTCCTGCAATCGAGATCCAAAATTTTTGCAAAAATGTTGGACAACATAAAAACTTCATTACATTTATTTTTCACAACTCTCTCGTTCGAAAACTCACAAGGTCTCTCGTTTTTTATTTAAACACTTTTTGACAACCATCATATGGTAGCCATACTTTGTCCTGATGCCTGAACCAGTACACGGACCTTCGTTGGAGGGCCGGGGGTCCGTTCCCACACAAATCTACCCAGGCGATTGAGTGCCTGGAGACACTTTGGGTTTTTGAGAATTTCTTGCGGACGATCTCTAACGAAATCGAGACCTTCCCTGAGGTGTGCAGTCAACCCACAGTCCAGGATGTAGTGAAGAGAATCACCTACTGCACCACATTGACAGGCGTTCGATAGCGGGTGTACAGACTGTGGCAAATCATTTCCGATGAAATCAAAATTAAAGAAACATAGTCTTGTTCACACGGAAGAAAAACCTAACAGCTGTACAGAATGTGGAAATTCATTTCAGACGAAATCAAATTTAAAGAGGCATAGTCTTGTTCACATGGGCGAAAAATCATTCAGCTGTACGGAATGTGGCAAATCATTTAGTAGGAAAGAAAACTTAAAGAATTATAGTGTTGTTCACTCGGGCGATACACCTATCAACTGTACAGAATGTGGCAAATCATTTGAGAAGAAATCAAATTTAAAGAGGCATTCTCCTGTTCATATGGATGAAAAACCTTTCAACTGTACAGAATGCGGCGAATCATTTCGGACGAAATCAAAATTAAAGAAGCATAGTCTTGTTCACATGGGCGAAAAATCATTCAGCTGTACAGAATGTGGCAAATCATTTAGTAGGAAAGAAAACTTAAAGAATCATAGTGTTGTTCACTCGGGTGAATGAGGCAGGGCATTGTTCTGGTGGAGTCCGTAAGGCTGCAGGAAGGAGGTGAATTACTTTTTGACGCCTGCGTTTCCATCGAAGAGACCGAGTAGAGAGGTGATGAAAATAGAGTTCACCAGGCGCTGTGACCTTCCCAGGAAACCCATGAGTCTGGATACCCTAATAACGATACTGGACGCACAGTCAATAGACCAAGATCTGTAATCAGGACCAACACGTTTACCGTACACCGGAGGAGGTTTGGCAGTTCCCAACTTTCATAACCAAGGCTCCACTTGTGAGACAGAAAAATAAGTACTTAGCCAACGATGTTCTTAAACTAAAGTGCGAGATTACCATATATTTCAGAACAGTAATCTCCGAAATACAGAACACTTCGTTTTCCGTGGAGAAAAGCGATACTCCGTCTGGTGACAAGTTTACAGAAGACATGAAGGATCTTTTCTACAGCAAACGGTTCGCGGATGTCAAGTTTCGTGTGGGGGGAAACGGTGCCGGCCCACAGGATCGTCCTGCAGTCGAGATCCAAAATTTTTACAAAAATGTTGGACAACATAAAAACTTCATTACATTTATTTTTCACAACTCTCTCTTTCGAAAACTCACAAGGTCTCTCGTTTTTTATTTAAACACTTTTTGACAACCATCATATGGTAGCCATACTTTGTCCTGATGCCTGAACCAGTACCCGGACCTTCGTTGGAGGGCCGGGGGTCCGTTCCCACACAAATCTACCCAGGCGATTGAGTGCCTGGAGACACTTTGGGTTTTTGAGAATTTCTTGCGGACGATCTCTAACGAAATCGAGACCTTCCCTGAGGTGTGCAGTCAACCCGCAGTCCAGGATGAAGAGAATCACCTACTGCCCCACATTGACAGGCGTTCGATAGCTGGTGTACAGACTGTGGCAAATCATTTCCGATGAAATCAAAATTAAAGAAACATAGTCTTGTTCACAAGAAAGAAAAACCTTACAGCTATACAGAATGTGGAAATTCATTTCAGACGAAATCAAAATTAAAGAAGCATAGTCTTGTTCACACGGAAGAAAAACCTAACAGCTGTACAGAATGTGGCAAATCATTTAGTAGGAAATAAAACTTAAAGAATTATAGTGTTGTTCACTCGAGCGATACACCTATCAACTGTACAGAATGTGGCAAATCATTTGAGAAGAAATCAAATTTAAAGAGGCATTCTCCTGTTCATATGGATGAAAAACCTTTCAACTGTACAGAATGCGGCGAATCATTTCGGACGAAATCAAAATTAAAGAAGCATAGTCTTGTTCACATGGGCGAAAAATCATTCAGCTGTACAGAATGTTGCAAATCATTTCGTAGGAAAGAAAACTTAAAGAATCATAGTGTTGTTCACTCGGGTGAGTGAGGCAGGGCATTGTTCTGGTGGAGTCCGTAAGGCTGCAGAAGGAGGTGAATTACTTTTTGACGCCTGCGTTTCCATCGAAGAGACCGAGTAGAGAGGTGATGAAAATAGAGTTCACCAGGCGCTGTGACCTTCCCAGGAAACCCATGAATCTGGATACCCTAATAACGATACTGGACGCACAGTCAATAGACCAAGATCTGTAATCAGGACCAACACGTTTACCGTACACCGGAGGAGGTTTGGCAGTTCCCAACTTTCATAACCAAGGCTCCACTTGTGAGACAGAAAAATAAGTACTTAGCCAGCGATGTTCTTAAACTAAAGTGCGAGATTACCATATATTTGAGAACAGTAATCTCCGAAATACAGAACACTTCGTTTTCCGTGGAGAAAAGCGATACTCCGTCTGGTGACAAGTTCACAGAAGACATGAAGGATCTTTTCTACAGCAAACGGTTCGCGGATGTCAAGTTTCGTGTGGGGGGAAACGGTGCCGGCCCACAGGATCGTCCTGCAGTCGAGATCCAAAATTTTTGCAAAAATGTTGGACAACATAAAAACTTCATTACATTTATTTTTCACAACTCTCTCGTTCGAAAACTCACAAGGTCTCTCGTTTTTTATTTAAACACTTTTTGACAACCATCATATGGTAGCCATACTTTGTCCTGATGCCTGAACCAGTACCCGGACCTTCGTTGGAGGGCCGGGGGTCCGTTCCCACACAAATCTACCCAGGCGATTGAGTGCCTGGAGACACTTTGGGTTTTTGAGAATTTCTTGCGGACGATCTCTTACGAAATCGAGACCTTCCCTGAGGTGTGCAGTCAACCCATACTCCAGGATGTAGTGAAGAGAATCACCTACTGCACCACATTGACAGGCGTTCGATAGCGGGTGTACAGACTGTGGCAAATCATTTCCGATGAAATCAAAATTAAAGAAACATAGTCTTGTTCACACGGAAGAAAAACCTAACAGCTGACCAGAATGTGGAAATTCATTTCAGACGAAATCAAATTTAAAGAGGCATAGTCTTGTTCACATGGGCGAAAAATCATTCAGCTGTACGGAATGTGGCAAATCATTTAGTAGGAAAGAAAACTTAAAGAATTATAGTGTTGTTCACTCGGGCGATACACCTATCAACTGTACAGAATGTGGCAAATCATTTGAGAAGAAATCAAATTTAAAGAGGCATTCTCCTGTTCATATGGATGAAAAACCTTTCAACTGTACAGAATGCGGCGAATCATTTCGGACGAAATCAAAATTAAAGAAGCATAGTCTTGTTCACATGGGCGAAAAATCATTCAGCTGTACAGAATGTGGCAAATCATTTAGTAGGAAAGAAAACTTAAAGAATCATAGTGTTGTTCACTCGGGTGAGTGAGGCAGGGCATTGTTCTGGTGGAGTCCGTAAGGCTGCAGGAAGGAGGTGAATTACTTTTTGACGCCTGCGTTTCCATCGAAGAGACCGAGTAGAGAGGTGATGAAAATAGAGTTCACCAGGCGCTGTGACCTTCCCAGGAAACCCATGAGTCTGGATACCCTAATAACGATACTGGACGCACAGTCAATAGACCAAGATCTGTAATCAGGACCAACACGTTTACCGTACACCGGAGGAGGTTTGGCAGTTCCCAACTTTCATAACCAAGGCTCCACTTGTGAGACAGAAAAATAAGTACTTAGCCAACGATGTTCTTAAACTAAAGTGCGAGATTACCATATATTTGAGAACAGTAATCTCCGAAATACAGAACACTTCGTTTTCCGTGGAGAAAAGCGATACTCCGTCTGGTGACAAGTTCACAGAAGACATGAAGGATCTTTTCTACAGCACACGGTTCGCGGATGCCAAGTTTCGTGTGGGGGGAAACGGTGCCGGCCCACAGGATCGTCCTGCAGTCGAGATCCAAAATTTTTACAAAAAATGTTGGACAACATAAAAACTTCATTACATTTATTTTTCACAACTCTCTCGTTCGAAAACTCACAAGGTCTCTCGTTTTTTATTTAAACACTTTTTGACAACCATCATATGGTAGCCATACTTTGTCCTGATGCCTGAACCAGTACCCGGACCTTCGTTGGAGGGCCGGGCGTCCGTTCCCACACAAATCTACCCAGGCGATTGGTGCCTGGAGACACTTTGGGTTTTTGATAATTTCTTGCGGACGATCTCTAACGAAATCGAGACCTTCCCTGAGGTGTGCAGTCAACCCGCAGTCCAGGATGTAGTGAAGAGAATCACCTACTGCACCACATTGACAGGCGTTCGATAGCGGGTGTACAGACTGTGGCAAATCATTTCCGATGAAATCAAAATTAAAGAAACATAGTCTTGTTCACACGAAAGAAAAACCTTACAGCTATACAGAATGTGGAAATTCATTTCAGACGAAATCAAAATTAAAGAAGCATAGTCTTGTTCACATGGGCGAAAAATCATTCAGCTGTACAGAATGTGGCAAATCATTTAGTAGGAAAGAAAACTTAAAGAATCATAGTGTTGTTCACTCGGGTGAGTGAGGCAGGGCATTGTTCTGGTGGAGTCCGTAAGGCTGCAGGAAGGAGGTGAATTACTTTTTGACGCCTGCGTTTCCATCGAAGAGACCGAGTAGAGAGGTGATGAAAATAGAGTTCACCAGGCGCTGTGACCTTCCCAGGAAACCCATGAGTCTGGATACCCTAATAACGATACTGGACGCACAGTCAATAGACCAAGATCTGTAATCAGGACCAACACGTTTACCGTACACCGGAGGAGGTTTGGCAGTTCCCAACTTTCATAACCAAGGCTCCACTTGTGAGACAGAAAAATAAGTACTTAGCCAACGATGTTCTTAAACTAAAGTGCGAGATTACCATATATTTGAGAACAGTAATCTCCGAAATACAGAACACTTCGTTTTCCGTGGAGAAAAGCGATACTCCGTCTGGTGACAAGTTCACAGAAGACATGAAGGATCTTTTCTACAGCAAACGGTTCGCGGATGTCAAGTTTCGTGTGGGGGGAAACGGTGCCGGCCCACAGGATCGTCCTGCAGTCGAGATCCAAAATTTTTGCAAAAATGTTGGACAACATAAAAACTTCATTACATTTATTTTTCACAACTCTCTCGTTCGAAAACTCACAAGGTCTCTCGTTTTTTATTTAAACACTTTTTGACAACCATCATATGGTAGCCATACTTTGTCCTGATGCCTGAACCAGTACCCGGACCTTCGTTGGAGGGCCGGGCGTCCGTTCCCACACAAATCTACCCAGGCGATTGGTGCCTGGAGACACTTTGGGTTTTTGATAATTTCTTGCGGACGATCTCTAACGAAATCGAGACCTTCCCTGAGGTGTGCAGTCAACCCGCAGTCCAGCATGTAGTGAAGAGAATCACCTACTGCACCACATTGACAGGCGTTCGATAGCGGGTGTACAGACTGTGGCAAATCATTTCCGATGAAATCAAAATTAAAGAAACATAGTCTTGTTCACACGAAAGAAAAACCTTACAGCTATACAGAATGTGGAAATTCATTTCAGACGAAATCAAAATTAAAGAAGCATAGTCTTGTTCACATGGGCGAAAAATCATTCAGCTGTACAGAATGTGGCAAATCATTTAGTAGGAAAGAAAACTTAAAGAATCATAGTGTTGTTCACTCGGGTGAGTGAGGCAGGGCATTGTTCTGGTGGAGTCCGTAAGGCTGCAGGAAGGAGGTGAATTACTTTTTGACGCCTGCGTTTCCATCGAAGAGACCGAGTAGAGAGGTGATGAAAATAGAGTTCACCAGGCGCTGTGACCTTCCCAGGAAACCCATGAGTCTGGATACCCTAATAACGATACTGGACGCACAGTCAATAGACCAAGATCTGTAATCAGGACCAACACGTTTACCGTACACCGGAGGAGGTTTGGCAGTTCCCAACTTTCATAACCAAGGCTCCACTTGTGAGACAGAAAAATAAGTACTTAGCCAACGATGTTCTTAAACTAAAGTGCGAGATTACCATATATTTGAGAACAGTAATCTCCGAAATACAGAACACTTCGTTTTCCGTGGAGAAAAGCGATACTCCGTCTGGTGACAAGTTCACAGAAGACATGAAGGATCTTTTCTACAGCAAACGGTTCGCGGATGTCAAGTTTCGTGTGGGGGGAAACGGTGCCGGCCCACAGGATCGTCCTGCAGTCGAGATCCAAAATTTTTGCAAAAATGTTGGACAACATAAAAACTTCATTACATTTATTTTTCACAACTCTCTCGTTCGAAAACTCACAAGGTCTCTCGTTTTTTATTTAAACACTTTTTGACAACCATCATATGGTAGCCATACTTTGTCCTGATGCCTGAACCAGTACCCGGACCTTCGTTGGAGGGCCGGGGGTCCGTTCCCACACAAATCTACCCAGGCGATTGAGTGCCTGGAGACACTTTGGGTTTTTGAGAATTTCTTGCGGACGATCTCTTACGAAATCGAGACCTTCCCTGAGGTGTGCAGTCAACCCATACTCCAGGATGTAGTGAAGAGAATCACCTACTGCACCACATTGACAGGCGTTCGATAGCGGGTGTACAGACTGTGGCAAATCATTTCCGATGAAATCAAAATTAAAGAAACATAGTCTTGTTCACACGGAAGAAAAACCTAACAGCTGACCAGAATGTGGAAATTCATTTCAGACGAAATCAAATTTAAAGAGGCATAGTCTTGTTCACATGGGCGAAAAATCATTCAGCTGTACGGAATGTGGCAAATCATTTAGTAGGAAAGAAAACTTAAAGAATTATAGTGTTGTTCACTCGGGCGATACACCTATCAACTGTACAGAATGTGGCAAATCATTTGAGAAGAAATCAAATTTAAAGAGGCATTCTCCTGTTCATATGGATGAAAAACCTTTCAACTGTACAGAATGCGGCGAATCATTTCGGACGAAATCAAAATTAAAGAAGCATAGTCTTGTTCACATGGGCGAAAAATCATTCAGCTGTACAGAATGTGGCAAATCATTTAGTAGGAAAGAAAACTTAAAGAATCATAGTGTTGTTCACTCGGGTGAGTGAGGCAGGGCATTGTTCTGGTGGAGTCCGTAAGGCTGCAGGAAGGAGGTGAATTACTTTTTGACGCCTGCGTTTCCATCGAAGAGACCGAGTAGAGAGGTGATGAAAATAGAGTTCACCAGGCGCTGTGACCTTCCCAGGAAACCCATGAGTCTGGATACCCTAATAACGATACTGGACGCACAGTCAATAGACCAAGATCTGTAATCAGGACCAACACGTTTACCGTACACCGGAGGAGGTTTGGCAGTTCCCAACTTTCATAACCAAGGCTCCACTTGTGAGACAGAAAAATAAGTACTTAGCCAACGATGTTCTTAAACTAAAGTGCGAGATTACCATATATTTGAGAACAGTAATCTCCGAAATACAGAACACTTCGTTTTCCGTGGAGAAAAGCGATACTCCGTCTGGTGACAAGTTCACAGAAGACATGAAGGATCTTTTCTACAGCACACGGTTCGCGGATGCCAAGTTTCGTGTGGGGGGAAACGGTGCCGGCCCACAGGATCGTCCTGCAGTCGAGATCCAAAATTTTTACAAAAAATGTTGGACAACATAAAAACTTCATTACATTTATTTTTCACAACTCTCTCGTTCGAAAACTCACAAGGTCTCTCGTTTTTTATTTAAACACTTTTTGACAACCATCATATGGTAGCCATACTTTGTCCTGATGCCTGAACCAGTACCCGGACCTTCGTTGGAGGGCCGGGCGTCCGTTCCCACACAAATCTACCCAGGCGATTGGTGCCTGGAGACACTTTGGGTTTTTGATAATTTCTTGCGGACGATCTCTAACGAAATCGAGACCTTCCCTGAGGTGTGCAGTCAACCCGCAGTCCAGGATGTAGTGAAGAGAATCACCTACTGCACCACATTGACAGGCGTTCGATAGCGGGTGTACAGACTGTGGCAAATCATTTCCGATGAAATCAAAATTAAAGAAACATAGTCTTGTTCACACGAAAGAAAAACCTTACAGCTATACAGAATGTGGAAATTCATTTCAGACGAAATCAAAATTAAAGAAGCATAGTCTTGTTCACATGGGCGAAAAATCATTCAGCTGTACAGAATGTGGCAAATCATTTAGTAGGAAAGAAAACTTAAAGAATCATAGTGTTGTTCACTCGGGTGAGTGAGGCAGGGCATTGTTCTGGTGGAGTCCGTAAGGCTGCAGGAAGGAGGTGAATTACTTTTTGACGCCTGCGTTTCCATCGAAGAGACCGAGTAGAGAGGTGATGAAAATAGAGTTCACCAGGCGCTGTGACCTTCCCAGGAAACCCATGAGTCTGGATACCCTAATAACGATACTGGACGCACAGTCAATAGACCAAGATCTGTAATCAGGACCAACACGTTTACCGTACACCGGAGGAGGTTTGGCAGTTCCCAACTTTCATAACCAAGGCTCCACTTGTGAGACAGAAAAATAAGTACTTAGCCAACGATGTTCTTAAACTAAAGTGCGAGATTACCATATATTTGAGAACAGTAATCTCCGAAATACAGAACACTTCGTTTTCCGTGGAGAAAAGCGATACTCCGTCTGGTGACAAGTTCACAGAAGACATGAAGGATCTTTTCTACAGCAAACGGTTCGCGGATGTCAAGTTTCGTGTGGGGGGAAACGGTGCCGGCCCACAGGATCGTCCTGCAGTCGAGATCCAAAATTTTTGCAAAAATGTTGGACAACATAAAAACTTCATTACATTTATTTTTCACAACTCTCTCGTTCGAAAACTCACAAGGTCTCTCGTTTTTTATTTAAACACTTTTTGACAACCATCATATGGTAGCCATACTTTGTCCTGATGCCTGAACCAGTACCCGGACCTTCGTTGGAGGGCCGGGCGTCCGTTCCCACACAAATCTACCCAGGCGATTGGTGCCTGGAGACACTTTGGGTTTTTGATAATTTCTTGCGGACGATCTCTAACGAAATCGAGACCTTCCCTGAGGTGTGCAGTCAACCCGCAGTCCAGGATGTAGTGAAGAGAATCACCTACTGCACCACATTGACAGGCGTTCGATAGCGGGTGTACAGACTGTGGCAAATCATTTCCGATGAAATCAAAATTAAAGAAACATAGTCTTGTTCACACGAAAGAAAAACCTTACAGCTATACAGAATGTGGAAATTCATTTCAGACGAAATCAAAATTAAAGAAGCATAGTCTTGTTCACATGGGCGAAAAATCATTCAGCTGTACAGAATGTGGCAAATCATTTAGTAGGAAAGAAAACTTAAAGAATCATAGTGTTGTTCACTCGGGTGAGTGAGGCAGGGCATTGTTCTGGTGGAGTCCGTAAGGCTGCAGGAAGGAGGTGAATTACTTTTTGACGCCTGCGTTTCCATCGAAGAGACCGAGTAGAGAGGTGATGAAAATAGAGTTCACCAGGCGCTGTGACCTTCCCAGGAAACCCATGAGTCTGGATACCCTAATAACGATACTGGACGCACAGTCAATAGACCAAGATCTGTAATCAGGACCAACACGTTTACCGTACACCGGAGGAGGTTTGGCAGTTCCCAACTTTCATAACCAAGGCTCCACTTGTGAGACAGAAAAATAAGTACTTAGCCAACGATGTTCTTAAACTAAAGTGCGAGATTACCATATATTTGAGAACAGTAATCTCCGAAATACAGAACACTTCGTTTTCCGTGGAGAAAAGCGATACTCCGTCTGGTGACAAGTTCACAGAAGACATGAAGGATCTTTTCTACAGCAAACGGTTCGCGGATGTCAAGTTTCGTGTGGGGGGAAACGGTGCCGGCCCACAGGATCGTCCTGCAGTCGAGATCCAAAATTTTTGCAAAAATGTTGGACAACATAAAAACTTCATTACATTTATTTTTCACAACTCTCTCGTTCGAAAACTCACAAGGTCTCTCGTTTTTTATTTAAACACTTTTTGACAACCATCATATGGTAGCCATACTTTGTCCTGATGCCTGAACCAGTACCCGGACCTTCGTTGGAGGGCCGGGGGTCCGTTCCCACACAAATCTACCCAGGCGATTGAGTGCCTGGAGACACTTTGGGTTTTTGAGAATTTCTTGCGGACGATCTCTAACGAAATCGAGACCTTCCCTGAGGTGTGCAGTCAACCCACAGTCCAGAATGTAGTGAAGAGAATCACCTACTGCACCACATTGACAGGCGTTCGATAGCGGGTGTACAGACTGTGGCAAATCATTTCCGATGAAATCAAAATTAAAGAAACATAGTCTTGTTCACACGGAAGAAAAACCTAACAGCTGTACAGAATGTGGAAATTCATTTCAGACGAAATCAAATTTACAGAGGCATAGTCTTGTTCACATGGGCGAAAAATCATTCAGCTGTACGGAATGTGGCAAATCATTTAGTAGGAAAGAAAACTTAAAGAATTATAGTGTTGTTCACTCGGGCGATACACCTATCAACTGTACAGAATATGGCAAATCATTTGAGAAGAAATCAAATTTAAAGAGGCATTCTCCTGTTCATATGGATGAAAAACCTTTCAACTGTACAGAATGCGGCGAATCATTTCGGACGAAATCAAAATTAAAGAAGCATAGTCTTGTTCACATGGGCGAAAAATCATTCAGCTGTACAGAATGTGGCAAATCATTTAGTAGGAAAGAAAACCTAAAGAATCATAGTGTTGTTCACTCGGGTGAGTGAGGCAGGGCATTGTTCTGGTGGAGTCCGTAAGGCTGCAGGAAGGAGGTGAATTACTTTTTGACGCCTGCGTTTCCATCGAAGAGACCGAGTAGAGAGGTGATGAAAATAGAGTTCACCAGGCGCTGTGACCTTCCCAGGAAACCCATGAGTCTGGATACCCTAATAACGATACTGGACGCACAGTCAATAGACCAAGATCTGTAATCAGGACCAACACGTTTACCGTATACCGGAGGAGGTTTGGCAGTTCCCAACTTTCATAACCAAGGTTCCACTTGTGAGACAGAAAAATAAGTACTTAGCCAGCGATGTTCTTAAACTAAAGTGCGAGATTACCATATATTTGAGAACAGTAATCTCCGAAATACAGAACACTTCGTTTTCCGTGGAGAAAAGCGATACTCCGTCTGGTGACAAGTTCACAGAAGACATGAAGGATCTTTTCTACAGCAAACGGTTCGCGGATGTCAAGTTTCGTGTGGGGGGAAACGGTGCCGGCCCACAGGATCGTCCTGCAGTCGAGATCCAAAATTTTTACAAAAATGTTGGACAACATAAAAACTTCATTACATTTATTTTTCACAACTCTCTCGTTCGAAAACTCACAAGGTCTCTCGTTTTTTATTTAAACACTTTTTGACAACCATCATATGGTAGCCATACTTTGTCCTGATGCCTGAACCAGTACCCGGACCTTCGTTGGAGGGCCGGGGGTCCGTTCCCACACAAATCTACCCAGGCGATTGAGTGCCTGGAGACACTTTGGGTTTTTGAGAATTTCTTGCGGACGATCTCTAACGAAATCGAGACCTTCCCTGAGGTGTGCAGTCAACCCGCAGTCCAGGATGTAGTGAAGAGAATCACCTACTGCACCACATTGACAGGCGTTCGATAGCGGGTGTACAGACTGTGGCAAATCATTTCCGATGAAATCAAAATTAAAGAAACATAGTCTTGTTCACACGAAAGAAAAACCTTACAGCTATACAGAATGTGGAAATTCATTTCAGACGAAATCAAAATTAAAGAAGCATAGTCTTGTTCACATGGGCGAAAAATCATTCAGCTGTACAGAATGTGGCAAATCATTTAGTAGGAAAGAAAACTTAAAGAATCATAGTGTTGTTCACTCGGGCGATACACCTATCAACTGTACAGAATGTGGCAAATCATTTCAGAAGAAATCAAATTTAAAGAGGAATTATCTTGTTCATACGGATGAAAAACCTTTCCACTGTACAGAATGCGGCGAATCATTTCGGACGAAATCAAAATTAAATAAGCATAGTCTTGTTCACATGGGCGAAAAATCATTCAGCTGTACAGAATGTGGCAAATCATTTAGTAGAAAGAAAACTTAAAGAATCATAGTGTTGTTCACTCGGGTGAGTGAGGCAGGGCATTGTTCTGGTGGAGTCCGTAAGGCTGCAGGAAGGAGGTGAATTTCTTTTTGACGCCTGCGTATCCATCGAAGAGACCGAGTAGAGAGGTGATGAAAATATAGTTCACCAGGCGCTGTGACCTTCCCAGGAAACCCATGAGTCTGGATACACTAATAACGATACTGGACGCACAGTCAATAGACCAAGATCTGTAATCAGGACCAACACGTTTACCGTACACCGGAGGAGGTTTGGCAGTTCCCAACTTTCATAACCAAGGCTCCACTTGTGAGACAGAAAAATAAGTACTTAGCCAACGATGTTCTTAAACTAAAGTGCGAGATTACCATATATTTCAGAACAGTAATCTCCGAAATACAGAACACTTCGTTTTCCGTGGAGAAAAGCGATACTCCGTCTGGTGACAAGTTTACAGAAGACATGAAGTATCTTTTCTACAGCAAACGGTTCGCGGATGTCAAGTTTCGTGTGGGGGGAAACGGTGCCGGCCCACAGGATCGTCCTGCAGTCGAGATCCAAAATTTTTACAAAAATGTTGGACAACATAAAAACTTCATTACATTTATTTTTCACAACTCTCTCTTTCGAAAACTCACAAGGTCTCTCGTTTTTTATTTAAACACTTTTTGACAACCATCATATGGTAGCCATACTTTGTCCTGATGCCTGAACCAGTACCCGGACCTTCGTTGGAGGGCCGGGGGTCCGTTCCCACACAAATCTACCCAGGCGATTGAGTGCCTGGAGACACTTTGGGTTTTTGAGAATTTCTTGCGGACGATCTCTAACGAAATCGAGACCTTCCCTGAGGTGTGCAGTCAACCCGCAGTCCAGGATGAAGAGAATCACCTACTCCCCCACATTGACAGGCGTTCGATAGCTGGTGTACAGACTGTGGCAAATCATTTCCGATGAAATCAAAATTAAAGAAACATAGTCTTGTTCACAAGAAAGAAAAACCTTACAGCTATACAGAATGTGGAAATTCATTTCAGACGAAATCAAAATTAAAGAAGCATAGTCTTGTTCACACGGAAGAAAAACCTAACAGCTGTACAGAATGTGGCAAATCATTTAGTAGGAAAGAAAACTTAAAGAATCATAGTGTTGTTCACTCGGGTGAGTGAGGCAGGGCATTGTTCTGGTGGAGTCCGTAAGGCTGCAGGAAGGAGGTGAATTACTTTTTGACGCCTGCGTTTCCATCGAAGAGACCGAGTAGAGAGGTGATGAAAATAGAGTTCACCAGGCGCTGTGACCTTCCCAGGAAACCCATGAGTCTGGATACCCTAATAACGATACTGGACGCACAGTCAATAGACCAAGATCTGTAATCAGGACCAACACGTTTACCGTACACCGGAGGAGGTTTGGCAGTTCCCAACTTTCATAACCAAGGCTCCACTTGTGAGACAGAAAAATAAGTACTTAGCCAACGATGTTCTTAAACTAAAGTGCGAGATTACCATATATTTGAGAACAGTAATCTCCGAAATACAGAACACTTCGTTTTCCGTGGAGAAAAGCGATACTCCGTCTGGTGACAAGTTCACAGAAGACATGAAGGATCTTTTCTACAGCAAACGGTTCGCGGATGTCAAGTTTCGTGTGGGGGGAAACGGTGCCGGCCCACAGGATCGTCCTGCAGTCGAGATCCAAAATTTTTACAAAAATGTTGGACAACATAAAAACTTCATTACATTTATTTTTCACAACTCTCTCGTTCGAAAACTCACAAGGTCTCTCGTTTTTTATTTAAACACTTTTTGACAACCATCATATGGTAGCCATACTTTGTCCTGATGCCTGAACCAGTACCCGGACCTTCGTTGGAGGGCCGGGGGTCCGTTCCCACACAAATCTACCCAGGCGATTGAGTGCCTGGAGACACTTTGGGTTTTTGAGAATTTCTTGCGGACGATCTCTAACGAAATCGAGACCTTCCCTGAGGTGTGCAGTCAACCCGCAGTCCAGGATGTAGTGAAGAGAATCACCTACTGCACCACATTGACAGGCGTTCGACAGCGGGTGTACAGACTGTGGCAAATCATTTCCGATGAAATCAAAATTAAAGAAACATAGTCTTGTTCACACGAAAGAAAAACCTTACAGCTATACAGAATGTGGAAATTCATTTCAGACGAAATCAAAATTAAAGAAGCATAGTCTTGTTCACATGGGCGAAAAATCATTCAGCTGTACAGAATGTGGCAAATCATTTAGTAGGAAAGAAAACTTAAATAATCATAGTGTTGTTCACTCGGGCGATACACCTATCAACTGTACAGAATGTGGCAAATCATTTCAGAAGAAATCAAATTTAAAGAGGAATTATCTTGTTCATACGGATGAAAAACCTTTCCACTGTACAGAATGCGGCGAATCATTTCGGACGAAATCAAAATTAAATAAGCATAGTCTTGTTCACATGGGCGAAAAATCATTCAGCTGTACAGAATGTGGCAAATCATTTAGTAGAAAGAAAACTTAAAGAATCATAGTGTTGTTCACTCGGGTGAGTGAGGCAGGGCATTGTTCTGGTGGAGTCCGTAAGGCTGCAGGAAGGAGGTGAATTTCTTTTTGACGCCTGCGTATCCATCGAAGAGACCGAGTAGAGAGGTGATGAAAATATACTTCACCAGGCGCTGTGACCTTCCCAGGAAACCCATGAGTCTGGATACCCTAATAACGATACTGGACGCACAGTCAATAGACCAAGATCTGTAATCAGGACCAACACGTTTACCGTACACCGGAGGAGGTTTGGCAGTTCCCAACTTTCATAACCAAGGCTCCACTTGTGAGACAGAAAAATAAGTACTTAGCCAGCGATGTTCTTAAACTAAAGTGCGAGATTACCATATATTTGAGAACAGTAATCTCCGAAATACAGAACACTTCGTTTTCCGTGGAGAAAAGCGATACTCCGTCTGGTGACAAGTTCACAGAAGACATGAAGGATCTTTTCTACAGCAAACGGTTCGCGGATGTCAAGTTTCGTGTGGGGGGAAACGGTGCCGGCCCACAGGATCGTCCTGCAATCGAGATCCAAAATTTTTGCAAAAATGTTGGACAACATAAAAACTTCATTACATTTATTTTTCACAACTCTCTCGTTCGAAAACTCACAAGGTCTCTCGTTTTTTATTTAAACACTTTTTGACAACCATCATATGGTAGCCATACTTTGTCCTGATGCCTGAACCAGTACCCGGACCTTCGTTGGAGGGCCGGGGGTCCGTTCCCACACAAATCTACCCAGGCGATTGAGTGCCTGGAGACACTTTGGGTTTTTGAGAATTTCTTGCGGACGATCTCTAACGAAATCGAGACCTTCCCTGAGGTGTGCAGTCAACCCACAGTCCAGGATGTAGTGAAGAGAATCACCTACTGCACCACATTGACAGGCGTTCGATAGCGGGTGTACAGACTGTGGCAAATCATTTCCGATGAAATCAAAATTAAAGAAACATAGTCTTGTTCACACGGAAGAAAAACCTAACAGCTGTACAGAATGTGGAAATTCATTTCAGACGAAATCAAATTTAAAGAGGCATAGTCTTGTTCACATGGGCGAAAAATCATTCAGCTGTACGGAATGTGGCAAATCATTTAGTAGGAAAGAAAACTTAAAGAATTATAGTGTTGTTCACTCGGGCGATACACCTATCAACTGTACAGAATGTGGAAAATCATTTGAGAAGAAATCAAATTTAAAGAGGCATTCTCCTGTTCATATGGATGAAAAACCTTTCAACTGTACAGAATGCGGCGAATCATTTCGGACGAAATCAAAATTAAAGAAGCATAGTCTTGTTCACATGGGCGAAAAATCATTCAGCTGTACAGAATGTGGCAAATCATTTAGTAGGAAAGAAAACTTAAAGAATCATAGTGTTGTTCACTCGGGTGAATGAGGCAGGGCATTGTTCTGGTGGAGTCCGTAAGGCTGCAGGAAGGAGGTGAATTACTTTTTGACGCCTGCGTTTCCATCGAAGAGACCGAGTAGAGAGGTGATGAAAATAGAGTTCACCAGGCGCTGTGACCTTCCCAGGAAACCCATGAGTCTGGATACCCTAATAACGATACTGGACGCACAGTCAATAGACCAAGATCTGTAATCAGGACCAACACGTTTACCGTACACCGGAGGAGGTTTGGCAGTTCCCAACTTTCATAACCAAGGCTCCACTTGTGAGACAGAAAAATAAGTACTTAGCCAACGATGTTCTTAAACTAAAGTGCGAGATTACCATATATTTCAGAACAGTAATCTCCGAAATACAGAACACTTCGTTTTCCGTGGAGAAAAGCGATACTCCGTCTGGTGACAAGTTTACAGAAGACATGAAGGATCTTTTCTACAGCAAACGGTTCGCGGATGTCAAGTTTCGTGTGGGGGGAAACGGTGCCGGCCCACAGGATCGTCCTGCAGTCGAGATCCAAAATTTTTACAAAAATGTTGGACAACATAAAAACTTCATTACATTTATTTTTCACAACTCTCTCTTTCGAAAACTCACAAGGTCTCTCGTTTTTTATTTAAACACTTTTTGACAACCATCATATGGTAGCCATACTTTGTCCTGATGCCTGAACCAGTACCCGGACCTTCGTTGGAGGGCCGGGGGTCCGTTCCCACACAAATCTACCCAGGCGATTGAGTGCCTGGAGACACTTTGGGTTTTTGAGAATTTCTTGCGGACGATCTCTAACGAAATCGAGACCTTCCCTGAGGTGTGCAGTCAACCCGCAGTCCAGGATGAAGAGAATCACCTACTGCCCCACATTGACAGGCGTTCGATAGCTGGTGTACAGACTGTGGCAAATCATTTCCGATGAAATCAAAATTAAAGAAACATAGTCTTGTTCACAAGAAAGAAAAACCTTACAGCTATACAGAATGTGGAAATTCATTTCAGACGAAATCAAAATTAAAGAAGCATAGTCTTGTTCACACGGAAGAAAAACCTAACAGCTGTACAGAATGTGGCAAATCATTTAGTAGGAAATAAAACTTAAAGAATTATAGTGTTGTTCACTCGAGCGATACACCTATCAACTGTACAGAATGTGGCAAATCATTTGAGAAGAAATCAAATTTAAAGAGGCATTCTCCTGTTCATATGGATGAAAAACCTTTCAACTGTACAGAATGCGGCGAATCATTTCGGAGGAAATCAAAATTAAAGAAGCATAGTCTTGTTCACATGGGCGAAAAATCATTCAGCTGTACAGAATGTGGCAAATCATTTCGTAGGAAAGAAAACTTAAAGAATCATAGTGTTGTTCACTCGGGTGAGTGAGGCAGGGCATTGTTCTGGTGGAGTCCGTAAGGCTGCAGAAGGAGGTGAATTACTTTTTGACGCCTGCGTTTCCATCGAAGAGACCGAGTAGAGAGGTGATGAAAATAGAGTTCACCAGGCGCTGTGACCTTCCCAGGAAACCCATGAATCTGGATACCCTAATAACGATACTGGACGCACAGTCAATAGACCAAGATCTGTAATCAGGACCAACACGTTTACCGTACACCGGAGGAGGTTTGGCAGTTCCCAACTTTCATAACCAAGGTTCCACTTGTGAGACAGAAAAATAAGTACTTAGCCAGCGATGTTCTTAAACTAAAGTGCGAGATTACCATATATTTGAGAACAGTAATCTCCGAAATACAGAACACTTCGTTTTCCGTGGAGAAAAGCGATACTCCGTCTGGTGACAAGTTCACAGAAGACATGAAGGATCTTTTCTACAGCAAACGGTTCGCGGATGTCAAGTTTCGTGTGGGGGGAAACGGTGCCGGCCCACAGGATCGTCCTGCAGTCGAGATCCAAAATTTTTGCAAAAATGTTGGACAACATAAAAACTTCATTACATTTATTTTTCACAACTCTCTCGTTCGAAAACTCACAAGGTCTCTCGTTTTTTATTTAAACACTTTTTGACAACCATCATATGGTAGCCATACTTTGTCCTGATGCCTGAACCAGTACCCGGACCTTCGTTGGAGGGCCGGGGGTCCGTTCCCACACAAATCTACCCAGGCGATTGAGTGCCTGGAGACACTTTGGGTTTTTGAGAATTTCTTGCGGACGATCTCTTACGAAATCGAGACCTTCCCTGAGGTGTGCAGTCAACCCATAGTCCAGGATGTAGTGAAGAGAATCACCTACTGCACCACATTGACAGGCGTTCGATAGCGGGTGTACAGACTGTGGCAAATCATTTCCGATGAAATCAAAATTAAAGAAACATAGTCTTGTTCACACGGAAGAAAAACCTAACAGCTGACCAGAATGTGGAAATTCATTTCAGACGAAATCAAATTTAAAGAGGCATAGTCTTGTTCACATGGGCGAAAAATCATTCAGCTGTACGGAATGTGGCAAATCATTTAGTAGGAAAGAAAACTTAAAGAATTATAGTGTTGTTCACTCGGGCGATACACCTATCAACTGTACAGAATGTGGCAAATCATTTGAGAAGAAATCAAATTTAAAGAGGCATTCTCCTGTTCATATGGATGAAAAACCTTTCAACTGTACAGAATGCGGCGAATCATTTCGGACGAAATCAAAATTAAAGAAGCATAGTCTTGTTCACATGGGCGAAAAATCATTCAGCTGTACAGAATGTGGCAAATCATTTAGTAGGAAAGAAAACTTAAAGAATCATAGTGTTGTTCACTCGGGTGAGTGAGGCAGGGCATTGTTCTGGTGGAGTCCGTAAGGCTGCAGGAAGGAGGTGAATTACTTTTTGACGCCTGCGTTTCCATCGAAGAGACCGAGTAGAGAGGTGATGAAAATAGAGTTCACCAGGCGCTGTGACCTTCCCAGGAAACCCATGAGTCTGGATACCCTAATAACGATACTGGACGCACAGTCAATAGACCAAGATCTGTAATCAGGACCAACACGTTTACCGTACACCGGAGGAGGTTTGGCAGTTCCCAACTTTCATAACCAAGGCTCCACTTGTGAGACAGAAAAATAAGTACTTAGCCAACGATGTTCTTAAACTAAAGTGCGAGATTACCATATATTTGAGAACAGTAATCTCCGAAATACAGAACACTTCGTTTTCCGTGGAGAAAAGCGATACTCCGTCTGGTGACAAGTTCACAGAAGACATGAAGGATCTTTTCTACAGCACACGGTTCGCGGATGCCAAGTTTCGTGTGGGGGGAAACGGTGCCGGCCCACAGGATCGTCCTGCAGTCGAGATCCAAAATTTTTGCAAAAAATGTTGGACAACATAAAAACTTCATTACATTTATTTTTCACAACTCTCTCGTTCGAAAACTCACAAGGTCTCTCGTTTTTTATTTAAACACTTTTTGACAACCATCATATGGTAGCCATACTTTGTCCTGATGCCTGAACCAGTACCCGGACCTTCGTTGGAGGGCCGGGGGTCCGTTCCCACACAAATCTACCCAGGCGATTGGTGCCTGGAGACACTTTGGGTTTTTGATAATTTCTTGCGGACGATCTCTAACGAAATCGAGACCTTCCCTGAGGTGTGCAGTCAACCCGCAGTCCAGGATGTAGTGAAGAGAATCACCTACTGCACCACATTGACAGGCGTTCGATAGCGGGTGTACAGACTGTGGCAAATCATTTCCGATGAAATCAAAATTAAAGAAACATAGTCTTGTTCACACGAAAGAAAAACCTTACAGCTATACAGAATGTGGAAATTCATTTCAGACGAAATCAAAATTAAAGAAGCATAGTCTTGTTCACATGGGCGAAAAATCATTCAGCTGTACAGAATGTGGCAAATCATTTAGTAGGAAAGAAAACTTAAAGAATCATAGTGTTGTTCACTCGGGTGAGTGAGGCAGGGCATTGTTCTGGTGGAGTCCGTAAGGCTGCAGGAAGGAGGTGAATTACTTTTTGACGCCTGCGTTTCCATCGAAGAGACCGAGTAGAGAGGTGATGAAAATAGAGTTCACCAGGCGCTGTGACCTTCCCAGGAAACCCATGAGTCTGGATACCCTAATAACGATACTGGACGCACAGTCAATAGACCAAGATCTGTAATCAGGACCAACACGTTTACCGTACACCGGAGGAGGTTTGGCAGTTCCCAACTTTCATAACCAAGGCTCCACTTGTGAGACAGAAAAATAAGTACTTAGCCAACGATGTTCTTAAACTAAAGTGCGAGATTACCATATATTTGAGAACAGTAATCTCCGAAATACAGAACACTTCGTTTTCCGTGGAGAAAAGCGATACTCCGTCTGGTGATAAGTTCACAGAAGACATGAAGGATCTTTTCTACAGCAAACAGTTCGCGGATGTCAAGTTTCGTGTGGGGGGAAACGGTGCCGGCCCACAGGATCGTCCTGCAGTCGAGATCCAAAATTTTTGCAAAAATGTTGGACAACATAAAAACTTCATTACATTTATTTTTCACAACTCTCTCGTTCGAAAACTCACAAGGTCTCTCGTTTTTTATTTAAACACTTTTTGACAACCATCATATGGTAGCCATACTTTGTCCTGATGCCTGAACCAGTACCCGGACCTTCGTTGGAGGGCCGGGGGTCCGTTCCCACACAAATCTACCCAGGCGATTGAGTGCCTGGAGACACTTTGGGTTTTTGAGAATTTCTTGCGGACGATCTCTAACGAAATCGAGACCTTCCCTGAGGTGTGCAGTCAACCCACAGTCCAGAATGTAGTGAAGAGAATCACCTACTGCACCACATTGACAGGCGTTCGATAGCGCGTGTACAGACTGTGGCAAATCATTTCCGATGAAATCAAAATTAAAGAAACATAGTCTTGTTCACACGGAAGAAAAACCTAACAGCTGTACAGAATGTGGAAATTCATTTCAGACGAAATCAAATTTAAAGAGGCATAGTCTTGTTCACATGGGCGAAAAATCATTCAGCTGTACGGAATGTGGCAAATCATTTAGTAGGAAAGAAAACTTAAAGAATTATAGTGTTGTTCACTCGGGCGATACACCTATCAACTGTACAGAATATGGCAAATCATTTGAGAAGAAATCAAATTTAAAGAGGCATTCTCCTGTTCATATGGATGAAAAACCTTTCAACTGTACAGAATGCGGCGAATCATTTCGGACGAAATCAAAATTAAAGAAGCATAGTCTTGTTCACATGGGCGAAAAATCATTCAGCTGTACAGAATGTGGCAAATCATTTAGTAGGAAAGAAAACCTAAAGAATCATAGTGTTGTTCACTCGGGTGAGTGAGGCAGGGCATTGTTCTGGTGGAGTCCGTAAGGCTGCAGGAAGGAGGTGAATTACTTTTTGACGCCTGCGTTTCCATCGAAGAGACCGAGTAGAGAGGTGATGAAAATAGAGTTCACCAGGCGCTGTGACCTTCCCAGGAAACCCATGAGTCTGGATACCCTAATAACGATACTGGACGCACAGTCAATAGACCAAGATCTGTAATCAGGACCAACACGTTTACCGTATACCGGAGGAGGTTTGGCAGTTCCCAACTTTCATAACCAAGGTTCCACTTGTGAGACAGAAAAATAAGTACTTAGCCAGCGATGTTCTTAAACTAAAGTGCGAGATTACCATATATTTGAGAACAGTAATCTCCGAAATACAGAACACTTCGTTTTCCGTGGAGAAAAGCGATACTCCGTCTGGTGACAAGTTCACAGAAGACATGAAGGATCTTTTCTACAGCAAACGGTTCGCGGATGTCAAGTTTCGTGTGGGGGGAAACGGTGCCGGCCCACAGGATCGTCCTGCAGTCGAGATCCAAAATTTTTACAAAAATGTTGGACAACATAAAAACTTCATTACATTTATTTTTCACAACTCTCTCGTTCGAAAACTCACAAGGTCTCTCGTTTTTTATTTAAACACTTTTTGACAACCATCATATGGTAGCCATACTTTGTCCTGATGCCTGAACCAGTACCCGGACCTTCGTTGGAGGGCCGGGGGTCCGTTCCCACACAAAACTACCCAGGCGATTGAGTGCCTGGAGACACTTTGGGTTTTTGAGAATTTCTTGCGGACGATCTCTAACGAAATCGAGACCTTCCCTGAGGTGTGCAGTCAACCCACAGTCCAGAATGTAGTGAAGAGAATCACCTACTGCACCACATTGACAGGCGTTCGATAGCGCGTGTACAGACTGTGGCAAATCATTTCCGATGAAATCAAAATTAAAGAAACATAGTCTTGTTCACACGGAAGAAAAACCTAACAGCTGTACAGAATGTGGGAATTCATTTCAGACGAAATCAAATTTAAAGAGGCATAGTCTTGTTCACATGGGCGAAAAATCATTCAGCTGTACGGAATGTGGCAAATCATTTAGTAGGAAAGAAAACTTAAAGAATTATAGTGTTGTTCACTCGGGCGATACACCTATCAACTGTACAGAATATGGCAAATCATTTGAGAAGAAATCAAATTTAAAGAGGCATTCTCCTGTTCATATGGATGAAAAACCTTTCAACTGTACAGAATGCGGCGAATCATTTCGGACGAAATCAAAATTAAAGAAGCATAGTCTTGTTCACATGGGCGAAAAATCATTCAGCTGTACAGAATGTGGCAAATCATTTAGTAGGAAAGAAAACCTAAAGAATCATAGTGTTGTTCACTCGGGTGAGTGAGGCAGGGCATTGTTCTGGTGGAGTCCGTAAGGCTGCAGGAAGGAGGTGAATTACTTTTTGACGCCTGCGTTTCCATCGAAGAGACCGAGTAGAGAGGTGATGAAAATAGAGTTCACCAGGCGCTGTGACCTTCCCAGGAAACCCATGAGTCTGGATACCCTAATAACGATACTGGACGCACAGTCAATAGACCAAGATCTGTAATCAGGACCAACACGTTTACCGTATACCGGAGGAGGTTTGGCAGTTCCCAACTTTCATAACCAAGGTTCCACTTGTGAGACAGAAAAATAAGTACTTAGCCAGCGATGTTCTTAAACTAAAGTGCGAGATTACCATATATTTGAGAACAGTAATCTCCGAAATACAGAACACTTCGTTTTCCGTGGAGAAAAGCGATACTCCGTCTGGTGACAAGTTCACAGAAGACATGAAGGATCTTTTCTACAGCAAATGGTTCGCGGATGTTAAGTTTCGTGTGGGGGGAAACGGTGCCGGCCCACAGGATCGTCCTGCAGTCGAGATCCAAAATTTTTGCAAAAATGTTGGACAACATAAAAACTTCATTACATTTATTTTTCACAACTCTCTCGTTCGAAAACTCACAAGGTCTCTCGTTTTTTATTTAAACACTTTTTGACAACCATCATATGGTAGCCATACTTTGTCCTGATGCCTGAACCAGTACCCGGACCTTCGTTGGAGGGCCGGGGGTCCGTTCCCACACAAATCGACCCAGGCGATTGAGTGCCTGGAGACACTTTGGGTTTTTGAGAATTTCTTGCGGACGATCTCTAACGAAATCGAGACCTTCCCTGAGGTGTGCAGTCAACCCGCAGTCCAGCATGTAGTGAAGAGAATCACCTACTGCACCACATTGACAGGCGTTCGATAGCGGGTGTACAGACTGTGGCAAATCATTTCCGATGAAATCAAAATTAAAGAAACATAGTCTTGTTCACACGAAAGAAAAACCTTACAGCTATACAGAATGTGGAAATTCATTTCAGACGAAATCAAAATTAAAGAAGCATAGTCTTGTTCACATGGGCGAAAAATCATTCAGCTGTACAGAATGTGGCAAATCATTTAGTAGGAAAGAAAACTTAAAGAATCATAGTGTTCTTCACTCGGGCGATACACCTATCAACTGTACAGAATGTGGCAAATCATTTCAGAAGAAATCAAATTTAAAGAGGAATTATCTTGTTCATACGGATGAAAAACCTTTCCACTGTACAGAATGCGGCGAATCATTTCGGACGAAATCAAAATTAAATAAGCATAGTCTTGTTCACATGGGCGAAAAATCATTCAGCTGTACAGAATGTGGCAAATCATTTAGTAGAAAGAAAACTTAAAGAATCATAGTGTTGTTCACTCGGGTGAGTGAGGCAGGGCATTGTTCTGGTGGAGTCCGTAAGGCTGCAGGAAGGAGGTGAATTTCTTTTTGACGCCTGCGTATCCATCGAAGAGACCGAGTAGAGAGGTGATGAAAATATAGTTCACCAGGCGCTGTGACCTTCCCAGGAAACCCATGAGTCTGGATACACTAATAACGATACTGGACGCACAGTCAATAGACCAAGATCTGTAATCAGGACCAACACGTTTACCGTACACCGGAGGAGGTTTGGCAGTTCCCAACTTTCATAACCAAGGCTCCACTTGTGAGACAGAAAAATAAGTACTTAGCCAGCGATGTTCTTAAACTAAAGTGCGAGATTACCATATATTTGAGAACAGTAATCTCCGAAATACAGAACACTTCGTTTTCCGTGGAGAAAAGCGATACTCCGTCTGGTGACAAGTTCACAGAAGACATGAAGGATCTTTTCTACAGCAAACGGTTCGCGGATGTCAAGTTTCGTGTGGGGGGAAACGGTGCCGGCCCACAGGATCGTCCTGCAGTCGAGATCCAAAATTTTTGCAAAAATGTTGGACAACATAAAAACTTCATTACATTTATTTTTCACAACTCTCTCGTTCGAAAACTCACAAGGTCTCTCGTTTTTTATTTAAACACTTTTTGACAACCATCATATGGTAGCCATACTTTGTCCTGATGCCTGAACCAGTACCCGGACCTTCGTTGGAGGGCCGGGGGTCCGTTCCCACACAAATCTACCCAGGCGATTGAGTGCCTGGAGACACTTTGGGTTTTTGAGAATTTCTTGCGGACGATCTCTTACGAAATCGAGACCTTCCCTGAGGTGTGCAGTCAACCCACAGTCCAGGATGTAGTGAAGAGAATCACCTACTGCACCACATTGACAGGCGTTCGATAGCGGGTGTACAGACTGTGGCAAATCATTTCCGATGAAATCAAAATTAAAGAAACATAGTCTTGTTCACACGAAAGAAAAACCTTACAGCTATACAGAATGTGGAAATTCATTTCAGACGAAATCAAAATTAAAGAAGCATAGTCTTGTTCACATGGGCGAAAAATCATTCAGCTGTACAGAATGTGGCAAATCATTTAGTAGGAAAGAAAACTTAAAGAATCATAGTGTTGTTCACTCGGGTGAGTGAGGCAGGGCATTGTTCTGGTGGAGTCCGTAAGGCTGCAGGAAGGAGGTGAATTACTTTTTGACGCCTGCGTTTCCATCGAAGAGACCGAGTAGAGAGGTGATGAAAATAGAGTTCACCAGGCGCTGTGACCTTCCCAGGAAACCCATGAGTCTGGATACCCTAATAACGATACTGGACGCACAGTCAATAGACCAAGATCTGTAATCAGGACCAACACGTTTACCGTACACCGGAGGAGGTTTGGCAGTTCCCAACTTTCATAACCAAGGCTCCACTTGTGAGACAGAAAAATAAGTACTTAGCCAACGATGTTCTTAAACTAAAGTGCGAGATTACCATATATTTGAGAACAGTAATCTCCGAAATACAGAACACTTCGTTTTCCGTGGAGAAAAGCGATACTCCGTCTGGTGACAAGTTCACAGAAGACATGAAGGATCTTTTCTACAGCACACGGTTCGCGGATGCCAAGTTTCGTGTGGGGGGAAACGGTGCCGGCCCACAGGATCGTCCTGCAGTCGAGATCCAAAATTTTTGCAAAAAATGTTGGACAACATAAAAACTTCATTACATTTATTTTTCACAACTCTCTCGTTCGAAAACTCACAAGGTCTCTCGTTTTTTATTTAAACACTTTTTGACAACCATCATATGGTAGCCATACTTTGTCCTGATGCCTGAACCAGTACCCGGACCTTCGTTGGAGGGCCGGGGGTCCGTTCCCACACAAATCTACCCAGGCGATTGGTGCCTGGAGACACTTTGGGTTTTTGAGAATTTTTTGCGGACGATCTCTAACGAAATCGAGACCTTCCCTGAGGTGTGCAGTCAACCCGCAGTCCAGTATGTAGTGAAGAGAATCACCTACTGCACCACATTGACAGGCGTTCGATAGCGGGTGTACAGACTGTGGCAAATCCTTTCCGATGAAATCAAAATTAAAGAAACATAGTCTTGTTCACACGAAAGAAAAACCTTACAGCTATACAGAATGTGGAAATTCATTTCAGACGAAATCAAAATTAAAGAAGCATAGTCTTGTTCACATGGGCGAAAAATCATTCAGCTGTACAGAATGTGGCAAATCATTTAGTAGAAAGAAAACTTAGAGAATCATAGTGTTGTTCACTCGGGTGAGTGAGGCAGGGCATTGTTCTGGAGAGTCCGTAAGGCTGCAGGAAGGAGGTGAATTTCTTTTTGACGCCTGCGTATCCATCGAAGAGACCGAGTAGAGAGGTGATGAAAATATAGTTCACCAGGCGCTGTGACCTTCCCAGGAAACCCATGAGTCTGGATACACTAATAACGATACTGGACGCACAGTCAATAGACCAAGATCTGTAATCAGGACCAACACGTTTTCCGTACACCGGAGGAGGTTTGGCAGTTCCCAACTTTCATAACCAAGGCTCCACTTGTGAGACAGAAAAATAAGTACTTAGCCAACGATGTTCTTAAACTAAAGTGCGAGATTACCATATATTTGAGAACAGTAATCTCCGAAATACAGAACACTTCGTTTTCCGTGGAGAAAAGCGATACTCCGTCTGGTGACAAGTTCACAGAAGACATGAAGGATCTTTTCTACAGCAAACGGTTCGCGGATGTCAAGTTTCGTGTGGGGGAAACGGTGCCGGCCCACAGGATCGTCCTGCAGTCGAGATCCAAAATTTATGCAAAAATGTTGGACAACATAAAAACTTCATTACATTTATTTTTCACAACTCTCTCGTTCGAAAACTCACAAGGTCTCTCGTTTTTTATTTAAACACTTTTTGACAACCATCATATGGTAGCCATACTTTGTCCTGATGCCTGAACCAGTACCCGGACCTTCGTTGGAGGGCCGGGGGTCCGTTCCCACACAAATCTACCCAGGCGATTGAGTGCCTGGAGACACTTTGGGTTTTTGAGAATTTCTTGCGGACGATCTCTAACGAAATCGAGACCTTCCCTGAGGTGTGCAGTCAACCCGCAGTCCAGGATGTAGTGAAGAGAATCACCTACTGCACCACATTGACAGGCGTTCGATAGCGGGTGTACAGACTGTGGCAAATCATTTCCGATGAAATCAAAATTAAAGAAACATAGTCTTGTTCACACGAAAGAAAAACCTTACAGCTATACAGAATGTGGAAATTCATTTCAGACGAAATCAAAATTAAAGAAGCATAGTCTTGTTCACATGGGCGAAAAATCATTCAGCTGTACAGAATGTGGCAAATCATTTAGTAGGAAAGAAAACTTAAAGAATCATAGTGTTGTTCACTCGGGCGATACACCTATCAACTGTACAGAATGTGGCAAATCATTTCAGAAGAAATCAAATTTAAAGAGGAATTATCTTGTTCATACGGATGAAAAACCTTTCCACTGTACAGAATGCGGCGAATCATTTCGGACGAAATCAAAATTAAATAAGCATAGTCTTGTTCACATGGGCGAAAAATCATTCAGCTGTACAGAATGTGGCAAATCATTTAGTAGAAAGAAAACTTAAAGAATCATAGTGTTGTTCACTCGGGTGAGTGAGGCAGGGCATTGTTCTGGTGGAGTCCGTAAGGCTGCAGGAAGGAGGTGAATTTCTTTTTGACGCCTGCGTATCCATCGAAGAGACCGAGTAGAGAGGTGATGAAAATATAGTTCACCAGGCGCTGTGACCTTCCCAGGAAACCCATGAGTCTGGATACACTAATAACGATACTGGACGCACAGTCAATAGACCAAGATCTGTAATCAGGACCAACACGTTTACCGTACACCGGAGGAGGTTTGGCAGTTCCCAACTTTCATAACCAAGGCTCCACTTGTGAGACAGAAAAATAAGTACTTAGCCAACGATGTTCTTAAACTAAAGTGCGAGATTACCATATATTTCAGAACAGTAATCTCCGAAATACAGAACACTTCGTTTTCCGTGGAGAAAAGCGATACTCCGTCTGGTGACAAGTTTACAGAAGACATGAAGTATCTTTTCTACAGCAAACGGTTCGCGGATGTCAAGTTTCGTGTGGGGGGAAACGGTGCCGGCCCACAGGATCGTCCTGCAGTCGAGATCCAAAATTTTTACAAAAATGTTGGACAACATAAAAACTTCATTACATTTATTTTTCACAACTCTCTCTTTCGAAAACTCACAAGGTCTCTCGTTTTTTATTTAAACACTTTTTGACAACCATCATATGGTAGCCATACTTTGTCCTGATGCCTGAACCAGTACCCGGACCTTCGTTGGAGGGCCGGGGGTCCGTTCCCACACAAATCTACCCAGGCGATTGAGTGCCTGGAGACACTTTGGGTTTTTGAGAATTTCTTGCGGACGATCTCTAACGAAATCGAGACCTTCCCTGAGGTGTGCAGTCAACCCGCAGTCCAGGATGAAGAGAATCACCTACTCCCCCACATTGACAGGCGTTCGATAGCTGGTGTACAGACTGTGGCAAATCATTTCCGATGAAATCAAAATTAAAGAAACATAGTCTTGTTCACAAGAAAGAAAAACCTTACAGCTATACAGAATGTGGAAATTCATTTCAGACGAAATCAAAATTAAAGAAGCATAGTCTTGTTCACACGGAAGAAAAACCTAACAGCTGTACAGAATGTGGCAAATCATTTAGTAGGAAAGAAAACTTAAAGAATCATAGTGTTGTTCACTCGGGTGAGTGAGGCAGGGCATTGTTCTGGTGGAGTCCGTAAGGCTGCAGGAAGGAGGTGAATTACTTTTTGACGCCTGCGTTTCCATCGAAGAGACCGAGTAGAGAGGTGATGAAAATAGAGTTCACCAGGCGCTGTGACCTTCCCAGGAAACCCATGAGTCTGGATACCCTAATAACGATACTGGACGCACAGTCAATAGACCAAGATCTGTAATCAGGACCAACACGTTTACCGTACACCGGAGGAGGTTTGGCAGTTCCCAACTTTCATAACCAAGGCTCCACTTGTGAGACAGAAAAATAAGTACTTAGCCAACGATGTTCTTAAACTAAAGTGCGAGATTACCATATATTTGAGAACAGTAATCTCCGAAATACAGAACACTTCGTTTTCCGTGGAGAAAAGCGATACTCCGTCTGGTGACAAGTTCACAGAAGACATGAAGGATCTTTTCTACAGCAAACGGTTCGCGGATGTCAAGTTTCGTGTGGGGGGAAACGGTGCCGGCCCACAGGATCGTCCTGCAGTCGAGATCCAAAATTTTTACAAAAATGTTGGACAACATAAAAACTTCATTACATTTATTTTTCACAACTCTCTCGTTCGAAAACTCACAAGGTCTCTCGTTTTTTATTTAAACACTTTTTGACAACCATCATATGGTAGCCATACTTTGTCCTGATGCCTGAACCAGTACCCGGACCTTCGTTGGAGGGCCGGGGGTCCGTTCCCACACAAATCTACCCAGGCGATTGAGTGCCTGGAGACACTTTGGGTTTTTGAGAATTTCTTGCGGACGATCTCTAACGAAATCGAGACCTTCCCTGAGGTGTGCAGTCAACCCGCAGTCCAGGATGTAGTGAAGAGAATCACCTACTGCACCACATTGACAGGCGTTCGACAGCGGGTGTACAGACTGTGGCAAATCATTTCCGATGAAATCAAAATTAAAGAAACATAGTCTTGTTCACACGAAAGAAAAACCTTACAGCTATACAGAATGTGGAAATTCATTTCAGACGAAATCAAAATTAAAGAAGCATAGTCTTGTTCACATGGGCGAAAAATCATTCAGCTGTACAGAATGTGGCAAATCATTTAGTAGGAAAGAAAACTTAAATAATCATAGTGTTGTTCACTCGGGCGATACACCTATCAACTGTACAGAATGTGGCAAATCATTTCAGAAGAAATCAAATTTAAAGAGGAATTATCTTGTTCATACGGATGAAAAACCTTTCCACTGTACAGAATGCGGCGAATCATTTCGGACGAAATCAAAATTAAATAAGCATAGTCTTGTTCACATGGGCGAAAAATCATTCAGCTGTACAGAATGTGGCAAATCATTTAGTAGAAAGAAAACTTAAAGAATCATAGTGTTGTTCACTCGGGTGAATGAGGCAGGGCATTGTTCTGGTGGAGTCCGTAAGGCTGCAGGAAGGAGGTGAATTACTTTTTGACGCCTGCGTTTCCATCGAAGAGACCGAGTAGAGAGGTGATGAAAATAGAGTTCACCAGGCGCTGTGACCTTCCCAGGAAACCCATGAGTCTGGATACCCTAATAACGATACTGGACGCACAGTCAATAGACCAAGATCTGTAATCAGGACCAACACGTTTACCGTACACCGGAGGAGGTTTGGCAGTTCCCAACTTTCATAACCAAGGCTCCACTTGTGAGACAGAAAAATAAGTACTTAGCCAACGATGTTCTTAAACTAAAGTGCGAGATTACCATATATTTCAGAACAGTAATCTCCGAAATACAGAACACTTCGTTTTCCGTGGAGAAAAGCGATACTCCGTCTGGTGACAAGTTTACAGAAGACATGAAGGATCTTTTCTACAGCAAACGGTTCGCGGATGTCAAGTTTCGTGTGGGGGGAAACGGTGCCGGCCCACAGGATCGTCCTGCAGTCGAGATCCAAAATTTTTACAAAAATGTTGGACAACATAAAAACTTCATTACATTTATTTTTCACAACTCTCTCTTTCGAAAACTCACAAGGTCTCTCGTTTTTTATTTAAACACTTTTTGACAACCATCATATGGTAGCCATACTTTGTCCTGATGCCTGAACCAGTACCCGGACCTTCGTTGGAGGGCCGGGGGTCCGTTCCCACACAAATCTACCCAGGCGATTGAGTGCCTGGAGACACTTTGGGTTTTTGAGAATTTCTTGCGGACGATCTCTAACGAAATCGAGACCTTCCCTGAGGTGTGCAGTCAACCCGCAGTCCAGGATGAAGAGAATCACCTACTGCCCCACATTGACAGGCGTTCGATAGCTGGTGTACAGACTGTGGCAAATCATTTCCGATGAAATCAAAATTAAAGAAACATAGTCTTGTTCACAAGAAAGAAAAACCTTACAGCTATACAGAATGTGGAAATTCATTTCAGACGAAATCAAAATTAAAGAAGCATAGTCTTGTGCACACGGAAGAAAAACCTAACAGCTGTACAGAATGTGGCAAATCATTTAGTAGGAAATAAAACTTAAAGAATTATAGTGTTGTTCACTCGGGCGATACACCTATCAACTGTACAGAATGTGGAAAATCATTTGAGAAGAAATCAAATTTAAAGAGGCATTCTCCTGTTCATATGGATGAAAAACCTTTCAACTGTACAGAATGCGGCGAATCATTTCGGACGAAATCAAAATTAAAGAAGCATAGTCTTGTTCACATGGGCGAAAAATCATTCAGCTGTACAGAATGTGGCAAATCATTTAGTAGGAAAGAAAACTTAAAGAATCATAGTGTTGTTCACTCGGGTGAATGAGGCAGGGCATTGTTCTGGTGGAGTCCGTAAGGCTGCAGGAAGGAGGTGAATTACTTTTTGACGCCTGCGTTTCCATCGAAGAGACCGAGTAGAGAGGTGATGAAAATAGAGTTCACCAGGCGCTGTGACCTTCCCAGGAAACCCATGAGTCTGGATACCCTAATAACGATACTGGACGCACAGTCAATAGACCAAGATCTGTAATCAGGACCAACACGTTTACCGTACACCGGAGGAGGTTTGGCAGTTCCCAACTTTCATAACCAAGGCTCCACTTGTGAGACAGAAAAATAAGTACTTAGCCAACGATGTTCTTAAACTAAAGTGCGAGATTACCATATATTTCAGAACAGTAATCTCCGAAATACAGAACACTTCGTTTTCCGTGGAGAAAAACGATACTCCGTCTGGTGACAAGTTTACAGAAGACATGAAGGATCTTTTCCACAGCAAACGGTTCGCGGATGTCAAGTTTCGTGTGGGGGGAAACGGTGCCGGCCCACAGGATCGTCCTGCAGTCGAGATCCAAAATTTTTACAAAAATGTTGGACAACATAAAAACTTCATTACATTTATTTTTCACAACTCTCTCTTTCGAAAACTCACAAGGTCTCTCGTTTTTTATTTAAACACTTTTTGACAACCATCATATGGTAGCCATACTTTGTCCTGATGCCTGAACCAGTACCCGGACCTTCGTTGGAGGGCCGGGGGTCCGTTCCCACACAAATCTACCCAGGCGATTGAGTGCCTGGAGACACTTTGGGTTTTTGAGAATTTCTTGCGGACGATCTCTAACGAAATCGAGACCTTCCCTGAGGTGTGCAGTCAACCCGCAGTCCAGGATGAAGAGAATCACCTACTGCCCCACATTGACAGGCGTTCGATAGCTGGTGTACAGACTGTGGCAAATCATTTCCGATGAAATCAAAATTAAAGAAACATAGTCTTGTTCACAAGAAAGAAAAACCTTACAGCTATACAGAATGTGGAAATTCATTTCAGACGAAATCAAAATTAAAGAAGCATAGTCTTGTTCACACGGAAGAAAAACCTAACAGCTGTACAGAATGTGGCAAATCATTTAGTAGGAAATAAAACTTAAAGAATTATAGTGTTGTTCACTCGAGCGATACACCTATCAACTGTACAGAATGTGGCAAATCATTTGAGAAGAAATCAAATTTAAAGAGGCATTCTCCTGTTCATATGGATGAAAAACCTTTCAACTGTACAGAATGCGGCGAATCATTTCGGACGAAATCAAAATTAAAGAAGCATAGTCTTGTTCACATGGGCGAAAAATCATTCAGCTGTACAGAATGTGGCAAATCATTTCGTAGGAAAGAAAACTTAAAGAATCATAGTGTTGTTCACTCGGGTGAGTGAGGCAGGGCATTGTTCTGGTGGAGTCCGTAAGGCTGCAGAAGGAGGTGAATTACTTTTTGACGCCTGCGTTTCCATCGAAGAGACCGAGTAGAGAGGTGATGAAAATAGAGTTCACCAGGCGCTGTGACCTTCCCAGGAAACCCATGAATCTGGATACCCTAATAACGATACTGGACGCACAGTCAATAGACCAAGATCTGTAATCAGGACCAACACGTTTACCGTACACCGGAGGAGGTTTGGCAGTTCCCAACTTTCATAACCAAGGTTCCACTTGTGAGACAGAAAAATAAGTACTTAGCCAGCGATGTTCTTAAACTAAAGTGCGAGATTACCATATATTTGAGAACAGTAATCTCCGAAATACAGAACACTTCGTTTTCCGTGGAGAAAAGCGATACTCCGTCTGGTGACAAGTTCACAGAAGACATGAAGGATCTTTTCTACAGCAAACGGTTCGCGGATGTCAAGTTTCGTGTGGGGGGAAACGGTGCCGGCCCACAGGATCGTCCTGCAGTCGAGATCCAAAATTTTTGCAAAAATGTTGGACAACATAAAAACTTCATTACATTTATTTTTCACAACTCTCTCGTTCGAAAACTCACAAGGTCTCTCGTTTTTTATTTAAACACTTTTTGACAACCATCATATGGTAGCCATACTTTGTCCTGATGCCTGAACCAGTACCCGGACCTTCGTTGGAGGGCCGGGGGTCCGTTCCCACACAAAACTACCCAGGCGATTGAGTGCCTGGAGACACTTTGGGTTTTTGAGAATTTCTTGCGGACGATCTCTTACGAAATCGAGACCTTCCCTGAGGTGTGCAGTCAACCCATAGTCCAGGATGTAGTGAAGAGAATCACCTACTGCACCACATTGACAGGCGTTCGATAGCGGGTGTACAGACTGTGGCAAATCATTTCCGATGAAATCAAAATTAAAGAAACATAGTCTTGTTCACACGGAAGAAAAACCTAACAGCTGACCAGAATGTGGAAATTCATTTCAGACGAAATCAAATTTAAAGAGGCATAGTCTTGTTCACATGGGCGAAAAATCATTCAGCTGTACGGAATGTGGCAAATCATTTAGTAGGAAAGAAAACTTAAAGAATTATAGTGTTGTTCACTCGGGCGATACACCTATCAACTGTACAGAATGTGGCAAATCATTTGAGAAGAAATCAAATTTAAAGAGGCATTCTCCTGTTCATATGGATGAAAAACCTTTCAACTGTACAGAATGCGGCGAATCATTTCGGACGAAATCAAAATTAAAGAAGCATAGTCTTGTTCACATGGGCGAAAAATCATTCAGCTGTACAGAATGTGGCAAATCATTTAGTAGGAAAGAAAACTTAAAGAATCATAGTGTTGTTCACTCGGGTGAGTGAGGCAGGGCATTGTTCTGGTGGAGTCCGTAAGGCTGCAGGAAGGAGGTGAATTACTTTTTGACGCCTGCGTTTCCATCGAAGAGACCGAGTAGAGAGGTGATGAAAATAGAGTTCACCAGGCGCTGTGACCTTCCCAGGAAACCCATGAGTCTGGATACCCTAATAACGATACTGGACGCACAGTCAATAGACCAAGATCTGTAATCAGGACCAACACGTTTACCGTACACCGGAGGAGGTTTGGCAGTTCCCAACTTTCATAACCAAGGCTCCACTTGTGAGACAGAAAAATAAGTACTTAGCCAACGATGTTCTTAAACTAAAGTGCGAGATTACCATATATTTGAGAACAGTAATCTCCGAAATACAGAACACTTCGTTTTCCGTGGAGAAAAGCGATACTCCGTCTGGTGACAAGTTCACAGAAGACATGAAGGATCTTTTCTACAGCACACGGTTCGCGGATGCCAAGTTTCGTGTGGGGGGAAACGGTGCCGGCCCACAGGATCGTCCTGCAGTCGAGATCCAAAATTTTTGCAAAAAATGTTGGACAACATAAAAACTTCATTACATTTATTTTTCACAACTCTCTCGTTCGAAAACTCACAAGGTCTCTCGTTTTTTATTTAAACACTTTTTGACAACCATCATATGGTAGCCATACTTTGTCCTGATGCCTGAACCAGTACCCGGACCTTCGTTGGAGGGCCGGGGGTCCGTTCCCACACAAATCTACCCAGGCGATTGGTGCCTGGAGACACTTTGGGTTTTTGATAATTTCTTGCGGACGATCTCTAACGAAATCGAGACCTTCCCTGAGGTGTGCAGTCAACCCGCAGTCCAGGATGTAGTGAAGAGAATCACCTACTGCACCACATTGACAGGCGTTCGATAGCGGGTGTACAGACTGTGGCAAATCATTTCCGATGAAATCAAAATTAAAGAAACATAGTCTTGTTCACACGAAAGAAAAACCTTACAGCTATACAGAATGTGGAAATTCATTTCAGACGAAATCAAAATTAAAGAAGCATAGTCTTGTTCACATGGGCGAAAAATCATTCAGCTGTACAGAATGTGGCAAATCATTTAGTAGGAAAGAAAACTTAAAGAATCATAGTGTTGTTCACTCGGGTGAGTGAGGCAGGGCATTGTTCTGGTGGAGTCCGTAAGGCTGCAGGAAGGAGGTGAATTACTTTTTGACGCCTGCGTTTCCATCGAAGAGACCGAGTAGAGAGGTGATGAAAATAGAGTTCACCAGGCGCTGTGACCTTCCCAGGAAACCCATGAGTCTGGATACCCTAATAACGATACTGGACGCACAGTCAATAGACCAAGATCTGTAATCAGGACCAACACGTTTACCGTATACCGGAGGAGGTTTGGCAGTTCCCAACTTTCATAACCAAGGTTCCACTTGTGAGACAGAAAAATAAGTACTTAGCCAGCGATGTTCTTAAACTAAAGTGCGAGATTACCATATATTTGAGAACAGTAATCTCCGAAATACAGAACACTTCGTTTTCCGTGGAGAAAAGCGATACTCCGTCTGGTGACAAGTTCACAGAAGACATGAAGGATCTTTTCTACAGCAAACGGTTCGCGGATGTCAAGTTTCGTGTGGGGGGAAACGGTGCCGGCCCACAGGATCGTCCTGCAGTCGAGATCCAAAATTTTTACAAAAATGTTGGACAACATAAAAACTTCATTACATTTATTTTTCACAACTCTCTCGTTCGAAAACTCACAAGGTCTCTCGTTTTTTATTTAAACACTTTTTGACAACCATCATATGGTAGCCATACTTTGTCCTGATGCCTGAACCAGTACCCGGACCTTCGTTGGAGGGCCGGGGGTCCGTTCCCACACAAAACTACCCAGGCGATTGAGTGCCTGGAGACACTTTGGGTTTTTGAGAATTTCTTGCGGACGATCTCTAACGAAATCGAGACCTTCCCTGAGGTGTGCAGTCAACCCACAGTCCAGAATGTAGTGAAGAGAATCACCTACTGCACCACATTGACAGGCGTTCGATAGCGCGTGTACAGACTGTGGCAAATCATTTCCGATGAAATCAAAATTAAAGAAACATAGTCTTGTTCACACGGAAGAAAAACCTAACAGCTGTACAGAATGTGGAAATTCATTTCAGACGAAATCAAATTTAAAGAGGCATAGTCTTGTTCACATGGGCGAAAAATCATTCAGCTGTACGGAATGTGGCAAATCATTTAGTAGGAAAGAAAACTTAAAGAATTATAGTGTTGTTCACTCGGGCGATACACCTATCAACTGTACAGAATATGGCAAATCATTTGAGAAGAAATCAAATTTAAAGAGGCATTCTCCTGTTCATATGGATGAAAAACCTTTCAACTGTACAGAATGCGGCGAATCATTTCGGACGAAATCAAAATTAAAGAAGCATAGTCTTGTTCACATGGGCGAAAAATCATTCAGCTGTACAGAATGTGGCAAATCATTTAGTAGGAAAGAAAACCTAAAGAATCATAGTGTTGTTCACTCGGGTGAGTGAGGCAGGGCATTGTTCTGGTGGAGTCCGTAAGGCTGCAGGAAGGAGGTGAATTACTTTTTGACGCCTGCGTTTCCATCGAAGAGACCGAGTAGAGAGGTGATGAAAATAGAGTTCACCAGGCGCTGTGACCTTCCCAGGAAACCCATGAGTCTGGATACCCTAATAACGATACTGGACGCACAGTCAATAGACCAAGATCTGTAATCAGGACCAACACGTTTACCGTATACCGGAGGAGGTTTGGCAGTTCCCAACTTTCATAACCAAGGTTCCACTTGTGAGACAGAAAAATAAGTACTTAGCCAGCGATGTTCTTAAACTAAAGTGCGAGATTACCATATATTTGAGAACAGTAATCTCCGAAATACAGAACACTTCGTTTTCCGTGGAGAAAAGCGATACTCCGTCTGGTGACAAGTTCACAGAAGACATGAAGGATCTTTTCTACAGCAAATGGTTCGCGGATGTTAAGTTTCGTGTGGGGGGAAACGGTGCCGGCCCACAGGATCGTCCTGCAGTCGAGATCCAAAATTTTTGCAAAAGTGTTGGACAACATAAAAACTTCATTACATTTATTTTTCACAACTCTCTCGTTCGAAAACTCACAAGGTCTCTCGTTTTTTATTTAAACACTTTTTGACAACCATCATATGGTAGCCATACTTTGTCCTGATGCCTGAACCAGTACCCGGACCTTCGTTGGAGGGCCGGGGGTCCGTTCCCACACAAATCGACCCAGGCGATTGAGTGCCTGGAGACACTTTGGGTTTTTGAGAATTTCTTGCGGACGATCTCTAACGAAATCGAGACCTTCCCTGAGGTGTGCAGTCAACCCGCAGTCCAGCATGTAGTGAAGAGAATCACCTACTGCACCACATTGACAGGCGTTCGATAGCGGGTGTACAGACTGTGGCAAATCATTTCCGATGAAATCAAAATTAAAGAAACATAGTCTTGTTCACACGAAAGAAAAACCTTACAGCTATACAGAATGTGGAAATTCATTTCAGACGAAATCAAAATTAAAGAAGCATAGTCTTGTTCACATGGGCGAAAAATCATTCAGCTGTACAGAATGTGGCAAATCATTTAGTAGGAAAGAAAACTTAAAGAATCATAGTGTTGTTCACTCGGGCGATACACCTATCAACTGTACAGAATGTGGCAAATCATTTCAGAAGAAATCAAATTTAAAGAGGAATTATCTTGTTCATACGGATGAAAAACCTTTCCACTGTACAGAATGCGGCGAATCATTTCGGACGAAATCAAAATTAAATAAGCATAGTCTTGTTCACATGGGCGAAAAATCATTCAGCTGTACAGAATGTGGCAAATCATTTAGTAGAAAGAAAACTTAAAGAATCATAGTGTTGTTCACTCGGGTGAGTGAGGCAGGGCATTGTTCTGGTGGAGTCCGTAAGGCTGCAGGAAGGAGGTGAATTTCTTTTTGACGCCTGCGTATCCATCGAAGAGACCGAGTAGAGAGGTGATGAAAATATAGTTCACCAGGCGCTGTGACCTTCCCAGGAAACCCATGAGTCTGGATACACTAATAACGATACTGGACGCACAGTCAATAGACCAAGATCTGTAATCAGGACCAACACGTTTACCGTACACCGGAGGAGGTTTGGCAGTTCCCAACTTTCATAACCAAGGCTCCACTTGTGAGACAGAAAAATAAGTACTTAGCCAGCGATGTTCTTAAACTAAAGTGCGAGATTACCATATATTTGAGAACAGTAATCTCCGAAATACAGAACACTTCGTTTTCCGTGGAGAAAAGCGATACTCCGTCTGGTGACAAGTTCACAGAAGACATGAAGGATCTTTTCTACAGCAAACGGTTCGCGGATGTCAAGTTTCGTGTGGGGGGAAACGGTGCCGGCCCACAGGATCGTCCTGCAGTCGAGATCCAAAATTTTTGCAAAAATGTTGGACAACATAAAAACTTCATTACATTTATTTTTCACAACTCTCTCGTTCGAAAACTCACAAGGTCTCTCGTTTTTTATTTAAACACTTTTTGACAACCATCATATGGTAGCCATACTTTGTCCTGATGCCTGAACCAGTACCCGGACCTTCGTTGGAGGGCCGGGGGTCCGTTCCCACACAAATCTACCCAGGCGATTGAGTGCCTGGAGACACTTTGGGTTTTTGAGAATTTCTTGCGGACGATCTCTTACGAAATCGAGACCTTCCCTGAGGTGTGCAGTCAACCCACAGTCCAGAATGTAGTGAAGAGAATCACCTACTGCACCACATTGACAGGCGTTCGATAGCGCGTGTACAGACTGTGGCAAATCATTTCCGATGAAATCAAAATTAAAGAAACATAGTCTTGTTCACACGGAAGAAAAACCTAACAGCTGACCAGAATGTGGAAATTCATTTCAGACGAAATCAAATTTAAAGAGGCATAGTCTTGTTCACATGGGCGAAAAATCATTCAGCTGTACGGAATGTGGCAAATCATTTAGTAGGAAAGAAAACTTAAAGAATTATAGTGTTGTTCACTCGGGCGATACACCTATCAACTGTACAGAATGTGGCAAATCATTTGAGAAGAAATCAAATTTAAAGAGGCATTCTCCTGTTCATATGGATGAAAAACCTTTCAACTGTACAGAATGCGGCGAATCATTTCGGACGAAATCAAAATTAAAGAAGCATAGTCTTGTTCACATGGGCGAAAAATCATTCAGCTGTACAGAATGTGGCAAATCATTTAGTAGGAAAGAAAACTTAAAGAATCATAGTGTTGTTCACTCGGGTGAGTGAGGCAGGGCATTGTTCTGGTGGAGTCCGTAAGGCTGCAGGAAGGAGGTGAATTACTTTTTGACGCCTGCGTTTCCATCGAAGAGACCGAGTAGAGAGGTGATGAAAATAGAGTTCACCAGGCGCTGTGACCTTCCCAGGAAACCCATGAGTCTGGATACCCTAATAACGATACTGGACGCACAGTCAATAGACCAAGATCTGTAATCAGGACCAACACGTTTACCGTACACCGGAGGAGGTTTGGCAGTTCCCAACTTTCATAACCAAGGCTCCACTTGTGAGACAGAAAAATAAGTACTTAGCCAACGATGTTCTTAAACTAAAGTGCGAGATTACCATATATTTGAGAACAGTAATCTCCGAAATACAGAACACTTCGTTTTCCGTGGAGAAAAGCGATACTCCGTCTGGTGACAAGTTCACAGAAGACATGAAGGATCTTTTCTACAGCACACGGTTCGCGGATGCCAAGTTTCGTGTGGGGGGAAACGGTGCCGGCCCACAGGATCGTCCTGCAGTCGAGATCCAAAATTTTTGCAAAAAATGTTGGACAACATAAAAACTTCATTACATTTATTTTTCACAACTCTCTCGTTCGAAAACTCACAAGGTCTCTCGTTTTTTATTTAAACACTTTTTGACAACCATCATATGGTAGCCATACTTTGTCCTGATGCCTGAACCAGTACCCGGACCTTCGTTGGAGGGCCGGGGGTCCGTTCCCACACAAATCTACCCAGGCGATTGGTGCCTGGAGACACTTTGGGTTTTTGATAATTTCTTGCGGACGATCTCTAACGAAATCGAGACCTTCCCTGAGGTGTGCAGTCAACCCGCAGTCCAGGATGTAGTGAAGAGAATCACCTACTGCACCACATTGACAGGCGTTCGATAGCGGGTGTACAGACTGTGGCAAATCATTTCCGATGAAATCAAAATTAAAGAAACATAGTCTTGTTCACACGAAAGAAAAACCTTACAGCTATACAGAATGTGGAAATTCATTTCAGACGAAATCAAAATTAAAGAAGCATAGTCTTGTTCACATGGGCGAAAAATCATTCAGCTGTACAGAATGTGGCAAATCATTTAGTAGGAAAGAAAACTTAAAGAATCATAGTGTTGTTCACTCGGGTGAGTGAGGCAGGGCATTGTTCTGGTGGAGTCCGTAAGGCTGCAGGAAGGAGGTGAATTACTTTTTGACGCCTGCGTTTCCATCGAAGAGACCGAGTAGAGAGGTGATGAAAATAGAGTTCACCAGGCGCTGTGACCTTCCCAGGAAACCCATGAGTCTGGATACCCTAATAACGATACTGGACGCACAGTCAATAGACCAAGATCTGTAATCAGGACCAACACGTTTACCGTACACCGGAGGAGGTTTGGCAGTTCCCAACTTTCATAACCAAGGCTCCACTTGTGAGACAGAAAAATAAGTACTTAGCCAACGATGTTCTTAAACTAAAGTGCGAGATTACCATATATTTGAGAACAGTAATCTCCGAAATACAGAACACTTCGTTTTCCGTGGAGAAAAGCGATACTCCGTCTGGTGACAAGTTCACAGAAGACATGAAGGATCTTTTCTACAGCACACGGTTCGCGGATGCCAAGTTTCGTGTGGGGGGAAACGGTGCCGGCCCACAGGATCGTCCTGCAGTCGAGATCCAAAATTTTTGCAAAAAATGTTGGACAACATAAAAACTTCATTACATTTATTTTTCACAACTCTCTCGTTCGAAAACTCACAAGGTCTCTCGTTTTTTATTTAAACACTTTTTGACAACCATCATATGGTAGCCATACTTTGTCCTGATGCCTGAACCAGTACCCGGACCTTCGTTGGAGGGCCGGGGGTCCGTTCCCACACAAATCTACCCAGGCGATTGGTGCCTGGAGACACTTTGGGTTTTTGATAATTTCTTGCGGACGATCTCTAACGAAATCGAGACCTTCCCTGAGGTGTGCAGTCAACCCGCAGTCCAGGATGTAGTGAAGAGAATCACCTACTGCACCACATTGACAGGCGTTCGATAGCGGGTGTACAGACTGTGGCAAATCATTTCCGATGAAATCAAAATTAAAGAAACATAGTCTTGTTCACACGAAAGAAAAACCTTACAGCTATACAGAATGTGGAAATTCATTTCAGACGAAATCAAAATTAAAGAAGCATAGTCTTGTTCACATGGGCGAAAAATCATTCAGCTGTACAGAATGTGGCAAATCATTTAGTAGGAAAGAAAACTTAAAGAATCATAGTGTTGTTCACTCGGGTGAGTGAGGCAGGGCATTGTTCTGGTGGAGTCCGTAAGGCTGCAGGAAGGAGGTGAATTACTTTTTGACGCCTGCGTTTCCATCGAAGAGACCGAGTAGAGAGGTGATGAAAATAGAGTTCACCAGGCGCTGTGACCTTCCCAGGAAACCCATGAGTCTGGATACCCTAATAACGATACTGGACGCACAGTCAATAGACCAAGATCTGTAATCAGGACCAACACGTTTACCGTACACCGGAGGAGGTTTGGCAGTTCCCAACTTTCATAACCAAGGCTCCACTTGTGAGACAGAAAAATAAGTACTTAGCCAACGATGTTCTTAAACTAAAGTGCGAGATTACCATATATTTGAGAACAGTAATCTCCGAAATACAGAACACTTCGTTTTCCGTGGAGAAAAGCGATACTCCGTCTGGTGACAAGTTCACAGAAGACATGAAGGATCTTTTCTACAGCAAACAGTTCGCGGATGTCAAGTTTCGTGTGGGGGGAAACGGTGCCGGCCCACAGGATCGTCCTGCAGTCGAGATCCAAAATTTTTGCAAAAATGTTGGACAACATAAAAACTTCATTACATTTATTTTTCACAACTCTCTCGTTCGAAAACTCACAAGGTCTCTCGTTTTTTATTTAAACACTTTTTGACAACCATCATATGGTAGCCATACTTTGTCCTGATGCCTGAACCAGTACCCGGACCTTCGTTGGAGGGCCGGGGGTCCGTTCCCACACAAATCTACCCAGGCGATTGAGTGCCTGGAGACACTTTGGGTTTTTGAGAATTTCTTGCGGACGATCTCTAACGAAATCGAGACCTTCCCTGAGGTGTGCAGTCAACCCACAGTCCAGAATGTAGTGAAGAGAATCACCTACTGCACCACATTGACAGGCGTTCGATAGCGCGTGTACAGACTGTGGCAAATCATTTCCGATGAAATCAAAATTAAAGAAACATAGTCTTGTTCACACGGAAGAAAAACCTAACAGCTGTACAGAATGTGGAAATTCATTTCAGACGAAATCAAATTTAAAGAGGCATAGTCTTGTTCACATGGGCGAAAAATCATTCAGCTGTACGGAATGTGGCAAATCATTTAGTAGGAAAGAAAACTTAAAGAATTATAGTGTTGTTCACTCGGGCGATACACCTATCAACTGTACAGAATATGGCAAATCATTTGAGAAGAAATCAAATTTAAAGAGGCATTCTCCTGTTCATATGGATGAAAAACCTTTCAACTGTACAGAATGCGGCGAATCATTTCGGACGAAATCAAAATTAAAGAAGCATAGTCTTGTTCACATGGGCGAAAAATCATTCAGCTGTACAGAATGTGGCAAATCATTTAGTAGGAAAGAAAACCTAAAGAATCATAGTGTTGTTCACTCGGGTGAGTGAGGCAGGGCATTGTTCTGGTGGAGTCCGTAAGGCTGCAGGAAGGAGGTGAATTACTTTTTGACGCCTGCGTTTCCATCGAAGAGACCGAGTAGAGAGGTGATGAAAATAGAGTTCACCAGGCGCTGTGACCTTCCCAGGAAACCCATGAGTCTGGATACCCTAATAACGATACTGGACGCACAGTCAATAGACCAAGATCTGTAATCAGGACCAACACGTTTACCGTATACCGGAGGAGGTTTGGCAGTTCCCAACTTTCATAACCAAGGTTCCACTTGTGAGACAGAAAAATAAGTACTTAGCCAGCGATGTTCTTAAACTAAAGTGCGAGATTACCATATATTTGAGAACAGTAATCTCCGAAATACAGAACACTTCGTTTTCCGTGGAGAAAAGCGATACTCCGTCTGGTGACAAGTTCACAGAAGACATGAAGGATCTTTTCTACAGCAAACGGTTCGCGGATGTCAAGTTTCGTGTGGGGGGAAACGGTGCCGGCCCACAGGATCGTCCTGCAGTCGAGATCCAAAATTTTTACAAAAATGTTGGACAACATAAAAACTTCATTACATTTATTTTTCACAACTCTCTCGTTCGAAAACTCACAAGGTCTCTCGTTTTTTATTTAAACACTTTTTGACAACCATCATATGGTAGCCATACTTTGTCCTGATGCCTGAACCAGTACCCGGACCTTCGTTGGAGGGCCGGGGGTCCGTTCCCACACAAAACTACCCAGGCGATTGAGTGCCTGGAAACACTTTGGGTTTTTGAGAATTTCTTGCGGACGATCTCTAACGAAATCGAGACCTTCCCTGAGGTGTGCAGTCAACCCACAGTCCAGAATGTAGTGAAGAGAATCACCTACTGCACCACATTGACAGGCGTTCGATAGCGCGTGTACAGACTGTGGCAAATCATTTCCGATGAAATCAAAATTAAAGAAACATAGTCTTGTTCACACGGAAGAAAAACCTAACAGCTGTACAGAATGTGGAAATTCATTTCAGACGAAATCAAATTTAAAGAGGCATAGTCTTGTTCACATGGGCGAAAAATCATTCAGCTGTACGGAATGTGGCAAATCATTTAGTAGGAAAGAAAACTTAAAGAATTATAGTGTTGTTCACTCGGGCGATACACCTATCAACTGTACAGAATATGGCAAATCATTTGAGAAGAAATCAAATTTAAAGAGGCATTCTCCTGTTCATATGGATGAAAAACCTTTCAACTGTACAGAATGCGGCGAATCATTTCGGACGAAATCAAAATTAAAGAAGCATAGTCTTGTTCACATGGGCGAAAAATCATTCAGCTGTACAGAATGTGGCAAATCATTTAGTAGGAAAGAAAACCTAAAGAATCATAGTGTTGTTCACTCGGGTGAGTGAGGCAGGGCATTGTTCTGGTGGAGTCCGTAAGGCTGCAGGAAGGAGGTGAATTACTTTTTGACGCCTGCGTTTCCATCGAAGAGACCGAGTAGAGAGGTGATGAAAATAGAGTTCACCAGGCGCTGTGACCTTCCCAGGAAACCCATGAGTCTGGATACCCTAATAACGATACTGGACGCACAGTCAATAGACCAAGATCTGTAATCAGGACCAACACGTTTACCGTATACCGGAGGAGGTTTGGCAGTTCCCAACTTTCATAACCAAGGTTCCACTTGTGAGACAGAAAAATAAGTACTTAGCCAGCGATGTTCTTAAACTAAAGTGCGAGATTACCATATATTTGAGAACAGTAATCTCCGAAATACAGAACACTTCGTTTTCCGTGGAGAAAAGCGATACTCCGTCTGGTGACAAGTTCACAGAAGACATGAAGGATCTTTTCTACAGCAAATGGTTCGCGGATGTTAAGTTTCGTGTGGGGGGAAACGGTGCCGGCCCACAGGATCGTCCTGCAGTCGAGATCCAAAATTTTTGCAAAAGTGTTGGACAACATAAAAACTTCATTACATTTATTTTTCACAACTCTCTCGTTCGAAAACTCACAAGGTCTCTCGTTTTTTATTTAAACACTTTTTGACAACCATCATATGGTAGCCATACTTTGTCCTGATGCCTGAACCAGTACCCGGACCTTCGTTGGAGGGCCGGGGGTCCGTTCCCACACAAATCGACCCAGGCGATTGAGTGCCTGGAGACACTTTGGGTTTTTGAGAATTTCTTGCGGACGATCTCTAACGAAATCGAGACCTTCCCTGAGGTGTGCAGTCAACCCGCAGTCCAGCATGTAGTGAAGAGAATCACCTACTGCACCACATTGACAGGCGTTCGATAGCGGGTGTACAGACTGTGGCAAATCATTTCCGATGAAATCAAAATTAAAGAAACATAGTCTTGTTCACACGAAAGAAAAACCTTACAGCTATACAGAATGTGGAAATTCATTTCAGACGAAATCAAAATTAAAGAAGCATAGTCTTGTTCACATGGGCGAAAAATCATTCAGCTGTACAGAATGTGGCAAATCATTTAGTAGGAAAGAAAACTTAAAGAATCATAGTGTTGTTCACTCGGGCGATACACCTATCAACTGTACAGAATGTGGCAAATCATTTCAGAAGAAATCAAATTTAAAGAGGAATTATCTTGTTCATACGGATGAAAAACCTTTCCACTGTACAGAATGCGGCGAATCATTTCGGACGAAATCAAAATTAAATAAGCATAGTCTTGTTCACATGGGCGAAAAATCATTCAGCTGTACAGAATGTGGCAAATCATTTAGTAGAAAGAAAACTTAAAGAATCATAGTGTTGTTCACTCGGGTGAGTGAGGCAGGGCATTGTTCTGGTGGAGTCCGTAAGGCTGCAGGAAGGAGGTGAATTTCTTTTTGACGCCTGCGTATCCATCGAAGAGACCGAGTAGAGAGGTGATGAAAATATAGTTCACCAGGCGCTGTGACCTTCCCAGGAAACCCATGAGTCTGGATACACTAATAACGATACTGGACGCACAGTCAATAGACCAAGATCTGTAATCAGGACCAACACGTTTACCGTACACCGGAGGAGGTTTGGCAGTTCCCAACTTTCATAACCAAGGCTCCACTTGTGAGACAGAAAAATAAGTACTTAGCCAGCGATGTTCTTAAACTAAAGTGCGAGATTACCATATATTTGAGAACAGTAATCTCCGAAATACAGAACACTTCGTTTTCCGTGGAGAAAAGCGATACTCCGTCTGGTGACAAGTTCACAGAAGACATGAAGGATCTTTTCTACAGCAAACGGTTCGCGGATGTCAAGTTTCGTGTGGGGGGAAACGGTGCCGGCCCACAGGATCGTCCTGCAGTCGAGATCCAAAATTTTTGCAAAAATGTTGGACAACATAAAAACTTCATTACATTTATTTTTCACAACTCTCTCGTTCGAAAACTCACAAGGTCTCTCGTTTTTTATTTAAACACTTTTTGACAACCATCATATGGTAGCCATACTTTGTCCTGATGCCTGAACCAGTACCCGGACCTTCGTTGGAGGGCCGGGGGTCCGTTCCCACACAAATCTACCCAGGCGATTGAGTGCCTGGAGACACTTTGGGTTTTTGAGAATTTCTTGCGGACGATCTCTTACGAAATCGAGACCTTCCCTGAGGTGTGCAGTCAACCCACAGTCCAGGATGTAGTGAAGAGAATCACCTACTGCACCACATTGACAGGCGTTCGATAGCGGGTGTACAGACTGTGGCAAATCATTTCCGATGAAATCAAAATTAAAGAAACATAGTCTTGTTCACACGAAAGAAAAACCTTACAGCTATACAGAATGTGGAAATTCATTTCAGACGAAATCAAAATTAAAGAAGCATAGTCTTGTTCACATGGGCGAAAAATCATTCAGCTGTACAGAATGTGGCAAATCATTTAGTAGGAAAGAAAACTTAAAGAATCATAGTGTTGTTCACTCGGGTGAGTGAGGCAGGGCATTGTTCTGGTGGAGTCCGTAAGGCTGCAGGAAGGAGGTGAATTACTTTTTGACGCCTGCGTTTCCATCGAAGAGACCGAGTAGAGAGGTGATGAAAATAGAGTTCACCAGGCGCTGTGACCTTCCCAGGAAACCCATGAGTCTGGATACCCTAATAACGATACTGGACGCACAGTCAATAGACCAAGATCTGTAATCAGGACCAACACGTTTACCGTACACCGGAGGAGGTTTGGCAGTTCCCAACTTTCATAACCAAGGCTCCACTTGTGAGACAGAAAAATAAGTACTTAGCCAACGATGTTCTTAAACTAAAGTGCGAGATTACCATATATTTGAGAACAGTAATCTCCGAAATACAGAACACTTCGTTTTCCGTGGAGAAAAGCGATACTCCGTCTGGTGACAAGTTCACAGAAGACATGAAGGATCTTTTCTACAGCACACGGTTCGCGGATGCCAAGTTTCGTGTGGGGGGAAACGGTGCCGGCCCACAGGATCGTCCTGCAGTCGAGATCCAAAATTTTTGCAAAAAATGTTGGACAACATAAAAACTTCATTACATTTATTTTTCACAACTCTCTCGTTCGAAAACTCACAAGGTCTCTCGTTTTTTATTTAAACACTTTTTGACAACCATCATATGGTAGCCATACTTTGTCCTGATGCCTGAACCAGTACCCGGACCTTCGTTGGAGGGCCGGGGGTCCGTTCCCACACAAATCTACCCAGGCGATTGGTGCCTGGAGACACTTTGGGTTTTTGAGAATTTTTTGCGGACGATCTCTAACGAAATCGAGACCTTCCCTGAGGTGTGCAGTCAACCCGCAGTCCAGTATGTAGTGAAGAGAATCACCTACTGCACCACATTGACAGGCGTTCGATAGCGGGTGTACAGACTGTGGCAAATCCTTTCCGATGAAATCAAAATTAAAGAAACATAGTCTTGTTCACACGAAAGAAAAACCTTACAGCTATACAGAATGTGGAAATTCATTTCAGACGAAATCAAAATTAAAGAAGCATAGTCTTGTTCACATGGGCGAAAAATCATTCAGCTGTACAGAATGTGGCAAATCATTTAGTAGAAAGAAAACTTAGAGAATCATAGTGTTGTTCACTCGGGTGAGTGAGGCAGGGCATTGTTCTGGAGAGTCCGTAAGGCTGCAGGAAGGAGGTGAATTTCTTTTTGACGCCTGCGTATCCATCGAAGAGACCGAGTAGAGAGGTGATGAAAATATAGTTCACCAGGCGCTGTGACCTTCCCAGGAAACCCATGAGTCTGGATACACTAATAACGATACTGGACGCACAGTCAATAGACCAAGATCTGTAATCAGGACCAACACGTTTTCCGTACACCGGAGGAGGTTTGGCAGTTCCCAACTTTCATAACCAAGGCTCCACTTGTGAGACAGAAAAATAAGTACTTAGCCAACGATGTTCTTAAACTAAAGTGCGAGATTACCATATATTTGAGAACAGTAATCTCCGAAATACAGAACACTTCGTTTTCCGTGGAGAAAAGCGATACTCCGTCTGGTGACAAGTTCACAGAAGACATGAAGGATCTTTTCTACAGCAAACGGTTCGCGGATGTCAAGTTTCGTGTGGGGGAAACGGTGCCGGCCCACAGGATCGTCCTGCAGTCGAGATCCAAAATTTATGCAAAAATGTTGGACAACATAAAAACTTCATTACATTTATTTTTCACAACTCTCTCGTTCGAAAACTCACAAGGTCTCTCGTTTTTTATTTAAACACTTTTTGACAACCATCATATGGTAGCCATACTTTGTCCTGATGCCTGAACCAGTACCCGGACCTTCGTTGGAGGGCCGGGGGTCCGTTCCCACACAAATCTACCCAGGCGATTGAGTGCCTGGAGACACTTTGGGTTTTTGAGAATTTCTTGCGGACGATCTCTAACGAAATCGAGACCTTCCCTGAGGTGTGCAGTCAACCCGCAGTCCAGGATGTAGTGAAGAGAATCACCTACGCACCACATTGACAGGCGTTCGATAGCGGGTGTACAGACTGTGGCAAATCATTTCCGATGAAATCAAAATTAAAGAAACATAGTCTTGTTCACACGAAAGAAAAACCTTACAGCTATACAGAATGTGGAAATTCATTTCAGACGAAATCAAAATTAAAGAAGCATAGTCTTGTTCACATGGGCGAAAAATCATTCAGCTGTACAGAATGTGGCAAATCATTTAGTAGGAAAGAAAACTTAAAGAATCATAGTGTTGTTCACTCGGGCGATACACCTATCAACTGTACAGAATGTGGCAAATCATTTCAGAAGAAATCAAATTTAAAGAGGAATTATCTTGTTCATACGGATGAAAAACCTTTACACTGTACAGAATGCGGCGAATCATTTCGGACGAAATCAAAATTAAAGAAGCATAGTCTTGTTCACATGGGCGAAAAATCATTCAGCTGTACAGAATGTGGCAAATCATTTAGTAGAAAGAAAACTTATAGAATCATAGTGTTGTTCACTCGGGTGAGTGAGGCAGGGCATTGTTCTGGTGGAGTCCGTAAGGCTGCAGGAAGGAGGTGAATTTCTTTTTGACGCCTGCGTATCCATCGAAGAGACCGAGTAGAGAGGTGATGAAAATAGAGTTCACCAGGCGCTGTGACCTTCCCAGGAAACCCATGAGTCTGGATACCCTAATAACGATACTGGACGCACAGTCAATAGACCAAGATCTGTAATCAGGACCAACACGTTTACCGTACACCGGAGGAGGTTTGGCAGTTCCCAACTTTCATAACCAAGGCTCCACTTGTGAGACAGAAAAATAAGTACTTAGCCAACGATGTTCTTAAACTAAAGTGCGAGATTACCATATATTTGAGAACAGTAATCTCCGAAATACAGAACACTTCGTTTTCCGTGGAGAAAAGCGATACTCCGTCTGGTGACAAGTTCACAGAAGACATGAAGGATCTTTTCTACAGCAAACGGTTCGCGGATGTCAAGTTTCGTGTGGGGGGAAACGGTGCCGGCCCACAGGATCGTCCTGCAGTCGAGATCCAAAATTTTTGCAAAAATGTTGGACAACATAAAAACTTCATTACATTTATTTTTCACAACTCTCTCGTTCGAAAACTCACAAGGTCTCTCGTTTTTTATTTAAACACTTTTTGAGAACCATCATATGGTAGCCATACTTTGTCCTGATGCCTGAACCAGTACCCGGACCTTCGTTGGAGGGCCGGGGGTCCGTTCCCACACAAATCGACCCAGGCGATTGAGTGCCTGGAGACACTTTGGGTTTTTGAGAATTTCTTGCGGGCGATCTCTAACGAAATCGAGACCTTCCCTGAGGTGTGCAGTCAACCCGCAGTCCAGGATGTAGTGAAGAGAATCACCTACTGCACCACATTGACAGGCGTTCGATAGCGGGTGTACAGACTGTGGCAAATCATTTCCGATGAAATCAAAATTAAAGAAACATAGTCTTGTTCACACGAAAGAAAAACCTTACAGCTATACAGAATGTGGAAATTCATTTCAGACGAAATCAAAATTAAAGAAGCATAGTCTTGTTCACATGGGCGAAAAATCATTCAGCTTCACAGAATGTGGCAAATCATTTAGTAGGAAAGAAAACTTAAAGAATCATAGTGTTGTTCACTCGGGCGATACACCTACCAACTGTACAGAATGTGGCAAATCATTTCAGAAGAAATCAAATTTAAAGAGGAATTATCTTGTTCATACGGATGAAAAACCTTTCCACTGTACAGAATGCGGCGAATCATTTCGGACGAAATCAAAATTAAAGAAGTATAGTCTTGTTCACATGGGCGAAAAATCATTCAGCTGTACAGAATGTGGCAAATCATTTAGTAGAAAGAAAACTTAAAGAATCATAGTGTTGTTCACTCGGGTGAGTGAGGCAGGGCATTGTTCTGGTGGAGTCCGTAAGGCTGCAGGAAGGAGGTGAATTTCTTTTTGACGCCTGCGTATCCATCGAAGAGACCGAGTAGAGAGGTGATGAAAATAGAGTTCACCAGGCGCTGTGACCTTCCCAGGAAACCCATGAGTCTGGATACACTAATAACGATACTGGACGCACAGTCAATAGACCTGTAATCAGGACCAACACGTTTTCCGTACACCGGAGGAGGTTTGGCAGTTCCCAACTTTCATAACCAAGGCTCCACTTGTGAGACAGAAAAATAAGTACCTAGCCAACGATGTTCTTAAACTAAAGTGCGAGATTACCATATATTTGAGAACAGTAATCTCCGAAATACAGAACACTTCGTTTTCCGTGGAGAAAAGCGATACTCCGTCTGTTGACAAGTTCACAGAAGACATGAGGGATCTTTTCTACAGCCAACGGTTCGTGGATGTCAAGTTTCGTGTGGGGGGAAACGGTGCCGGCCCACAGGATCGTCCTGCAGTCGAGATCCAAAATTTTTGCAAAAATGTTGGACAACATAAAAACTTCATTACATTTATTTTTCACAACTCTCTCGTTCGAAAACTCACAAGGTCTCTCGTTTTTTATTTAAACACTTTTTGACAACCATCATATGGTAGCCATACTTTGTCCTGATGCCTGAACCAGTACCCGGACCTTCGTTGGAGGGCCGGGGGTCCGTTCCCACACAAATCTACCCAGGCGTTTGAGTGCCTGGAGACACTTTGGGTTTTTGAGAATTTCTTGCGGGCGATCTCTAATGAAATCGAGACCTTCCCTGAGGTGTGCAGTCAACCCGCAGTCCAGGATGTAGTGAAGAGAATCACCTACTTCACCACATTGACAGGCGTTCGATATCGGGTGTACAGACTAAGGCAAATCATTTCCGATGAAATCAAAATTAAAGAAGCATAGTCTTGTTCACACGGAAGAAAAACCTAACAGCTGTACAGAATGTGGAAATTCATTTCAGACGAAATCAAATTTAAAGAGGCATAGTCTTGTTCACATGGGCGAAAAATCATTCAGCTGTACAGAATGTGGCAAATCATTTAGTAGGAAAGAAAACTTAAAGAATCATAGTGATGTTCACTCGGGCGATACACCTATCAACTGTACAGTATGTGGCAAATCATTTGAGAAGAAATCAAATTTAAAGAGGCATTCTCTTGTTCATACGGATGAAAAACCTTTCAACTGTACAGAATGCGGCGAATCATTTCGGACGAAATCAAAATTAAAGAAGTATAGTCTTGTTCACATGGGCGAAAAACCATTCAGATGTACAGAATGTGGCAAATCATTTAGTAGGAAAGAAAACTTAAAGAATCATAGTGTTGTTCACTCGGGTGAGTGAGGCAGGGCATTGTTCTGGTGGAGTCCGTAAGGCTGCAGGAAGGAGGTGAATTACTTTTTGACGCCTGCGTTTCCATCGAAGAGACCGAGTAGAGAGGTGATGAAAATAGAGTTCACCAGGCGCTGTGACCTTCCCAGGAAACCCATGAGTCTGGATACCCTAATAACGATACTGGACGCACAGTCAATAAACCAAGATCTGTAACCAGGACCAACACGTTTTCCGTACACCGGAGGAGGTTTGGCAGTTCCCAACTTTCATAACCAAGGCTCCACTTGTGCTAAGTACTTGAAAAATAAGTACTTAGCCAACGATGTTCTTAAACTAAAGTGCGAGATTACCATATATTTGGGAACAGTAATCTCCGAAATACAGAACACTTCGTTTTCCGTGGAGAAAAGCGATACTCCGTCTGTTGACAAGTTCACAGAAGACATGAAGGACCTTTTCCACAGAAACGGTTCGCCGATGTCAAGTTTCGTGTGGGTGGGGACTGTGCCGGCCCACAGGATCGTCCCGCAGTTGAGATCCAAAATTTGTGCAAAAATGTTGGACAACATTGAAGGGTCGGACTACGACTTTCTGGACTTAATCGACGTGGACATTGTGTCGCTGAAACGCATGCTGAAGTACATGTACACTGATGAGATAGACGATGTGGAGTACGATGAAGCGATCAAGGCTTACATCGCCGCTAATAAGTATTGGATTGAGTCGGTCAAGTGGAAGTACTCATTTGTCTTGCAGTCTCATATCAAGGTGAGCAGCATTCTGATGGTCGCCGAAGACTGCAGTGACCACGATCTGAAGAACTGTGCCGTAGATTTTATCAAATACGGGGTTTCTGTTGGCCTGTAACATGCTGAGTTTATAAGTATTCGATGTTTCAATGCTTGAAACCATTCGGATACATTTCCCTTTTGAATTTTATATGGCATTTATATAGCTGTGAGACGCAAAATTCGAAATTGTAAGTGCTTTTTTAGTGAAAATTTCAAAATTATGCAGCTTTAAGATTTATCAACACTCATGTTGTGAGTTTTCAATGCTTCTCAATTTTAGATAGGTTCATCAGTTGTTATACGGATACTTAAATGCTTAGTGTTTTGAATAATCTTTCGTAATTAAAAATTTGTTCGCAAAAATACAAATGTGTTTATATTTTTTATCCCAAATTCTGTTCTTATGTACGTTCATATTGATAACGAAGTTATGAGGTTTCGATACTTAATAATCTCGACAAGGTGATCTTATTTTACGAATATTTATACGCGTATAGTGTTTTCATTTTTTCGGACTGTTGATTGAATTGAAAATTTTGCAGAATGTTTGTTACTTTTTATAACAATTCACATACAAATTACGAGACTTATATACGCATATTTAAAATTTATACTGTATGTAATTCAGTGTCTTATACCAGGCCATATCTACTTCTGTACAGTTTAAATATTCAAGACACCGGAGAAATAATTTGTTAAAATAGGATTTTTTTTACTATTAAAATCATTTTTAACTCTACGTTTGACTTTTCTTTGTATGTTCCTTTTCTTGACCTTTCGCATAGCTTGGACAAAAATGGCCCCTGTCCCATAAAACTTTCAAACCAACGATTTTTAACCTGATCTTATATTTTTCTTCATCCCTCTTTGTGTTGTCTGTCTTGTGATCGGAGAATCTTGGACAAATATAGCCTTACGCCATACAATCATAAAATAAATAACCATTATCTCAAAGTCCGCGTTTTCATATATTGCATACTGCGTTTATAAGTGTTATAAGTATCTGGATATAAGTGTTTTAAGTATCTAATGCCTCTCAACGCTTGCAAACAGCGAGCATTCACTCAACAGTTGGTTGAGTGATCATAGTGTTATAGACGTAGTCATGTTATAGACGTTCACGCACTCGATATTTATAATATATATGCATCATCCAAAAGAAAGCAAACCTGGGGATACTGCTTTCTTGACCGGCATACCACCAAAACGTTGCTCAAAATACTCGTAGGTAATATGTTCATTTGTAGGTAGAGCATGGCAGGTAATCTACCATGAATCACCCATAAAGAAATTCCTGCCTTTTCACCCTTAAAAACACATCTTTTTACGTGAAGTTTAATTTTCTTTTGCTATCCCCAACTGATACTTGGATACATGCCCCTTCTGAAATTTAATTTGTATGCAGATGTTTTACCTAGAACTCCAACTGACTTCTACTAATCAACCCCCAGGGGCACATCTTTAGTTGCATCAGTCACGAGATACCTGAGTGATCATACCTGCCTTCTATTTCTACGCTCGCCTCCCTTTTACTTTTTCTTCCTCCGCCTTTGTATAGTCCGTCTTGTGTTTGGCGCAACTTGCTTCAGATATGGCCCTTGCGCCATAAAACACCGAAAATAACCAACTTATCTACAAATAATCGCATGTCCAGTAAATTGAGCATGGGAAATCTGAAAGTTTTTTCAAATTTGGAAATTTTAAAATTATGTGGTTTTTCAGATTTCACCCATGTTTTAGTATTTTTCCTAAAATCATGTTTTAGAAGTTCAATATCAACATACACGCACGAATTTTCGATACTTCCTGATGTTATAGTGATCTGTTTTTAAGCATACTTAAGTGGATAGAGTTAACGTTTTTTCGGACTGTAGGGACTGAATTGAAAACTTGTTAACAGAGTTTGTAAATTTTATCTCAATTGATAGTGTTACTAGACTTATATGCGAATATTTTTGTAGACTTGTAATTTATGTATTTTAGTGCTTATATATATATCTACTGCATAGTTTAAATATTCTAGACACCGTAGAAAGATATATAATTTTAAAAGTATATTTTTTTAAATAAAATTCATCTTGTAGTTTTTGAGTAAAATGAAAAATTCTTAAGTAAACTGCTTCCACGTAAAATTATTCTTTGGTGCAACTAATACATGCCATATACATTCTCTGATTGGATATTACGAACTAAACTTTAGTTCTCACCCTTCAATGGACGAGCAGTCCAATAGATTTATAGTGAAAAAATGGTAAAAAAACACTATCAAGGTAACAAATGGCTGAGAGTAACTACACTAAAAGCTCTAAAAGCTGGGTGTAGATATAAAATAAAAAATAAAGTATTGATATTTATTTAGCTCTTTACATTAGGTTTTTTTTTCAATACTTGCTGTCTCGGAAATTAATATTTTGTGATATTTTTTATTGTTTTAACATTAATTTACACATTTCATACCACAGATCTTAAGGGGTAGGGTAATTAACGTTTTACTGGAGCAATTCAATGGGCTGTGGCTATTATCAATCCCAAAGGCAAATATCCAAGGACAACGCCTCGTGATTTTGAATCATGGTCAGATGACGACAACAACCGATCTGCATCGACCTTAAAAGTAACTAGACGGGTACTTAAAAGTACAGAATGCGGCGAATCATTTCGGACGAAATCAAAATTAAAGAAGCATAGTCTTGTTCACATGGGCGAAAAATCATTCAGCTGTACAGAATGTGGCAAATCATTTAGTAGAAAGAAAACTTAAAGAATCATAGTGTTGTTCACTCGGGTGAGTGAGGCAGGGCATTGTTCTGGTGGAGTCCGTAAGGCTGCAGGAAGGAGGTGAATTTCTTTTTGACGCCTGCGTATCCATCGAAGAGACCGAGTAGAGAGGTGATGAAAATAGAGTTCACCAGGCGCTGTGACCTTCCCAGGAAACCCATGAGTCTGGATACCCTAATAACGATACTGGACGCACAGTCAATAGACCAAGATCTGTAATCAGGACCAACACGTTTACCGTACACCGGAGGAGGTTTGGCAGTTCCCAACTTTCATAACCAAGGCTCCACTTGTGAGACAGAAAAATAAGTACTTAGCCAACGATGTTCTTAAACTAAAGTGCGAGATTACCATATATTTGAGAACAGTAATCTCCGAAATACAGAACACTTCGTTTTCCGTGGAGAAAAGCGATACTCCGTCTGGTGACAAGTTCACAGAAGACATGAGGGATCTTTTCTACAGCCAACGGTTCGTGGATGTCAAGTTTCGTGTGGGGGGAAACGGTGCCGGCCCACAGGATCGTCCTGCAGTCGAGATCCAAAATTTTTGCAAAAATGTTGGACAACATAAAAACTTCATTACATTTATTTTTCACAACTCTCTCGTTCGAAAACTCACAAGGTCTCTCGTTTTTTATTTAAACACTTTTTGACAACCATCATATGGTAGCCATACTTTGTCCTGATGCCTGAACCAGTACCCGGACCTTCGTTGGAGGGCCGGGGGTCCGTTCCCACACAAATCTACCCAGGCGATTGAGTGCCTGGAGACACTTTGGGTTTTTGAGAATTTCTTGCGGACGATTTCTAACGAAATCGAGACCTTCCCTGAGGTGTGCAGTCAACCCGCAGTCCAGGATGTAGTGAAGAGAATCACCTACTGCACCACATTGACAGGCGTTCGATAGCGGGTGTACAGACTGTGGCAAATCATTTCCGATGAAATCAAAATTAAAGAAACATAGTCTTGTTCACACGAAAGAAAAACCTTACAGCTATACAGAATGTGGAAATTCATTTCAGACGAAATCAAAATTAAAGAAGCATAGTCTTGTTCACATGGGCGAAAAATCATTCAGCTGTACAGAATGTGGCAAATCATTTAGTAGGAAAGAAAACTTAAAGAATCATAGTGTTGTTCACTCGGGCGATACACCTATCAACTGTACAGAATGTGGCAAATCATTTCAGAAGAAATCAAATTTAAAGAGGAATTATCTTGTTCATACGGATGAAAAACCTTTACACTGTACAGAATGCGGCGAATCATTTCGGACGAAATCAAAATTAAAGAAGCATAGTCTTGTTCACATGGGCGAAAAATCATTCAGCTGTACAGAATGTGGCAAATCATTTAGTAGAAAGAAAACTTATAGAATCATAGTGTTGTTCACTCGGGTGAGTGAGGCAGGGCATTGTTCTGGTGGAGTCCGTAAGGCTGCAGGAAGGAGGTGAATTTCTTTTTGACGCCTGCGTATCCATCGAAGAGACCGAGTAGAGAGGTGATGAAAATAGAGTTCACCAGGCGCTGTGACCTTCCCAGGAAACCCATGAGTCTGGATACCCTAATAACGATACTGGACGCACAGTCAATAGACCAAGATCTGTAATCAGGACCAACACGTTTACCGTACACCGGAGGAGGTTTGGCAGTTCCCAACTTTCATAACCAAGGCTCCACTTGTGAGACAGAAAAATAAGTACTTAGCCAACGATGTTCTTAAACTAAAGTGCGAGATTACCATATATTTGAGAACAGTAATCTCCGAAATACAGAACACTTCGTTTTCCGTGGAGAAAAGCGATACTCCGTCTGGTGACAAGTTCACAGAAGACATGAAGGATCTTTTCTACAGCAAATGGTTCGCGGATGTTAAGTTTCGTGTGGGGGGAAACGGTGCCGGCCCACAGGATCGTCCTGCAGTCGAGATCCAAAATTTTTGCAAAAATGTTGGACAACATAAAAACTTCATTACATTTATTTTTCACAACTCTCTCGTTCGAAAACTCACAAGGTCTCTCGTTTTTTATTTAAACACTTTTTGACAACCATCATATGGTAGCCATACTTTGTCCTGATGCCTGAACGAGTACCCGGACCTTCGTTGGAGGGCCGGGGGTCCGTTCCCACACAAATCGACCCAGGCGATTGAGTGCCTGGAGACACTTTGGGTTTTTGAGAATTTCTTGCGGGCGATCTCTAACGAAATCGACACCTTCCCTGAGGTGTGCAGTCAACCCGCAGTCCAGGATGTAGTGAAGAGAATCACCTACTGCACCACATTGACAGGCGTTCGATAGCGGGTGTACAGACTGTGGCAAATCATTTCCGATGAAATCAAAATTAAAGAAACATAGTCTTGTTCACACGAAAGAAAAACCTTACAGCTATACAGAATGTGGAAATTCATTTCAGACGAAATCAAAATTAAAGAAGCATAGTCTTGTTCACATGGGCGAAAAATCATTCAGCTGTACAGAATGTGGCAAATCATTTAGTAGGAAAGAAAACTTAAAGAATCATAGTGTTGTTCACTCGGGCGATACACCTACCAACTGTACAGAATGTGGCAAATCATTTCAGAAGAAATCAAATTTAAAGAGGAATTATCTTGTTCATACGGATGAAAAACCTTTCCACTGTACAGAATGCGGCGAATCATTTCGGACGAAATCAAAATTAAAGAAGTATAGTCTTGTTCACATGGGCGAAAAATCATTCAGCTGTACAGAATGTGGCAAATCATTTAGTAGAAAGAAAACTTAAAGAATCATAGTGTTGTTCACTCGGGTGAGTGAGGCAGGGCATTGTTCTGGTGGAGTCCGTAAGGCTGCAGGAAGGAGGTGAATTTCTTTTTGACGCCTGCGTATCCATCGAAGAGACCGAGTAGAGAGGTGATGAAAATAGAGTTCACCAGGCGCTGTGACCTTCCCAGGAAACCCATGAGTCTGGATACCCTAATAACGATACTGGACGCACAGTCAATAGACCAAGATCTGTAATCAGGACCAACACGTTTACCGTACACCGGAGGAGGTTTGGCAGTTCCCAACTTTCATAACCAAGGCTCCACTTGTGAGACAGAAAAATAAGTACTTAGCCAACGATGTTCTTAAACTAAAGTGCGAGATTACCATATATTTGAGAACAGTAATCTCCGAAATACAGAACACTTCGTTTTCCGTGGAGAAAAGCGATACTCCGTCTGGTGACAAGTTCACAGAAGACATGAAGGATCTTTTCTACAGCAAACGGTTCGCGGATGTCAAGTTTCGTGTGGGGGGAAACGGTGCCGGCCCACAGGATCGTCCTGCAGTCGAGATCCAAAATTTTTGCAAAAATGTTGGACAACATAAAAACTTCATTACATTTATTTTTCACAACTCTCTCGTTCGAAAACTCACAAGGTCTCTCGTTTTTTATTTAAACACTTTTTGAGAACCATCATATGGTAGCCATACTTTGTCCTGATGCCTGAACCAGTACCCGGACCTTCGTTGGAGGGCCGGGGGTCCGTTCCCACACAAATCGACCCAGGCGATTGAGTGCCTGGAGACACTTTGGGTTTTTGAGAATTTCTTGCGGGCGATCTCTAACGAAATCGAGACCTTCCCTGAGGTGTGCAGTCAACCCGCAGTCCAGGATGTAGTGAAGAGAATCACCTACTGCACCACATTGACAGGCGTTCGATAGCGGGTGTACAGACTGTGGCAAATCATTTCCGATGAAATCAAAATTAAAGAAACATAGTCTTGTTCACACGAAAGAAAAACCTTACAGCTATACAGAATGTGGAAATTCAATTCAGACGAAATCAAAATTACAGAAGCATAGTCTTGTTCACATGGGCGAAAAATCATTCAGCTGTACAGAATGTGGCAAATCATTTAGTAGGAAAGAAAACTTAAAGAATCATAGTGTTGTTCACTCGGGCGATACACCTACCAACTGTACAGAATGTGGCAAATCATTTCAGAAGAAATCAAATTTAAAGAGGAATTATCTTGTTCATACGGATGAAAAACCTTTCCACTGTACAGAATGCGGCGAATCATTTCGGACGAAATCAAAATTAAAAAAGTATAGTCTTGTTCACATGGGCGAAAAATCATTCAGCTGTACAGAATGTGGCAAATCATTTAGTAGAAAGAAAACTTAAAGAATCATAGTGTTGTTCACTCGGGTGAGTGAGGCAGGGCATTGTTCTGGTGGAGTCCGTAAGGCTGCAGGAAGGAGGTGAATTTCTTTTTGACGCCTGCGTATCCATCGAAGAGACCGAGTAGAGAGGTGATGAAAATAGAGTTCACCAGGAGCTGTGACCTTCCCAGGAAACCCATGAGTCTGGATACACTAATAACGATACTGGACGCACAGTCAATAGACCTGTAATCAGGACCAACACGTTTTCCGTACACCGGAGGAGGTTTGGCAGTTCCCAACTTTCATAACCAAGGGTCCACTTGTGAGACAGAAAAATAAGTACCTAGCCAACGATGTTCTTAAACTAAAGTGCGAGATTACCATATATTTGAGAACAGTAATCTCCGAAATACAGAACACTTCGTTTTCCGTGGAGAAAAGCGATACTCCGTCTGTTGACAAGTTCACAGAAGACATGAGGGATCTTTTCTACAGCCAACGGTTCGTGGATGTCAAGTTTCGTGTGGGGGGAAACGGTGCCGGCCCACAGGATCGTCCTGCAGTCGAGATCCAAAATTTTTGCAAAAATGTTGGACAACATAAAAACTTCATTACATTTATTTTTCACAACTCTCTCGTTCGAAAACTCACAAGGTCTCTCGTTTTTTATTTAAACACTTTTTGACAACCATCATATGGTAGCCATACTTTGTCCTGATGCCTGAACCAGTACCCGGACCTTCGTTGGAGGGCCGGGGGTCCGTTCCCACACAAATCTACCCAGGCGTTTGAGTGCCTGGAGACACTTTGGGTTTTTGAGAATTTCTTGCGGGCGATCTGTAATGAAATCGAGACCTTCCCTGAGGTGTGCAGTCAACCCGCAGTCCAGGATGTAGTGAAGAGAATCACCTACTTCACCACATTGACAGGCGTTCGATATCGGGTGTACAGACTAAGGCAAATCATTTCCGATGAAATCAAAATTAAAGAAGCATAGTCTTGTTCACACGGAAGAAAAACCTAACAGCTGTACAGAATGTGGAAATTCATTTCAGACGAAATCAAATTTAAAGAGGCATAGTCTTGTTCACATGGGCGAAAAATCATTCAGCTGTACAGAATGTGGCAAATCATTTAGTAGGAAAGAAAACTTAAAGAATCATAGTGATGTTCACTCGGGCGATACACCTATCAACTGTACAGTATGTGGCAAATCATTTGAGAAGAAATCAAATTTAAAGAGGCATTCTCTTGTTCATACGGATGAAAAACCTTTCAACTGTACAGAATGCGGCGAATCATTTCGGACGAAATCAAAATTAAAGAAGTATAGTCTTGTTCACATGGGCGAAAAACCATTCAGATGTACAGAATGTGGCAAATCATTTAGTAGGAAAGAAAACTTAAAGAATCATAGTGTTGTTCACTCGGGTGAGTGAGGCAGGGCATTGTTCTGGTGGAGTCCGTAAGGCTGCAGGAAGGAGGTGAATTACTTTTTGACGCCTGCGTTTCCATCGAAGAGACCGAGTAGAGAGGTGATGAAAATAGAGTTCACCAGGCGCTGTGACCTTCCCAGGAAACCCATGAGTCTGGATACCCTAATAACGATACTGGACGCACAGTCAATAAACCAAGATCTGTAACCAGGACCAACACGTTTTCCGTACACCGGAGGAGGTTTGGCAGTTCCCAACTTTCATAACCAAGGCTCCACTTGTGCTAAGTACTTGAAAAATAAGTACTTAGCCAACGATGTTCTTAAACTAAAGTGCGAGATTACCATATATTTGGGAACAGTAATCTCCGAAATACAGAACACTTCGTTTTCCGTGGAGAAAAGCGATACTCCGTCTGTTGACAAGTTCACAGAAGACATGAAGGACCTTTTCCACAGCAAACGGTTCGCCGATGTCAAGTTTCGTGTGGGTGGGGACTGTGCCGGCCCACAGGATCGTCCCGCAGTTGAGATCCAAAATTTGTGCAAAAATGTTGGACAACATTGAAGGGTCGGACTACGACTTTCTGGACTTAATCGACGTGGACATTGTGTCGCTGAAACGCATGCTGAAGTACATGTACACTGATGAGATAGACGATGTGGAGTACGATGAAGCGATCAAGGCTTACATCGCCGCTAATAAGTATTGGATTGAGTCGGTCAAGTGGAAGTACTCATTTGTCTTGCAGTCTCATATCAAGGTGAGCAGCATTCTGATGGTCGCCGAAGACTGCAGTGACCACGATCTGAAGAACTGTGCCGTAGATTTTATCAAATACGGGGTTTCTGTTGGCCTGTAACATGCTGAGTTTATAAGTATTCGATGTTTCAATGCTTGAAACCATTCGGATACATTTCCCTTTTGAATTTTATATGGCATTTATATAGCTGTGAGACGCAAAATTCGAAATTGTAAGTGCTTTTTTAGTGAAAATTTCAAAATTATGCAGCTTTAAGATTTATCAACACTCATGTTGTGAGTTTTCAATGCTTCTCAATTTTAGATAGGTTCATCAGTTGTTATACGGATACTTAAATGCTTAGTGTTTTGAATAATCTTTCGTAATTAAAAATTTGTTCGCAAAAATACAAATGTGTTTATATTTTTTATCCCAAATTCTGTTCTTATGTACGTTCATATTGATAACGAAGTTATGAGGTTTCGATACTTAATAATCTCGACAAGGTGATCTTATTTTACGAATATTTATACGCGTATAGTGTTTTCATTTTTTCGGACTGTTGATTGAATTGAAAATTTTGCAGAATGTTTGTTACTTTTTATAACAATTCACATACAAATTACGAGACTTATATACGCATATTTAAAATTTATACTGTATGTAATTCAGTGTCTTATACCAGGCCATATCTACTTCTGTACAGTTTAAATATTCAAGACACCGGAGAAATAATTTGTTAAAATAGGATTTTTTTTACTATTAAAATCATTTTTAACTCTACGTTTGACTTTTCTTTGTATGTTCCTTTTCTTGACCTTTCGCATAGCTTGGACAAAAATGGCCCCTGTCCCATAAAACTTTCAAACCAACGATTTTTAACCTGATCTTATATTTTTCTTCATCCCTCTTTGTGTTGTCTGTCTTGTGATCGGAGAATCTTGGACAAATATAGCCTTACGCCATACAATCATAAAATAAACAACCATTATCTCAAAGTCCGCGTTTTCATATATTGCATACTGCGTTTATAAGTGTTATAAGTATCTGGATATAAGTGTTTTAAGTATCTAATGCCTCTCAACGCTTGCAAACAGCGAGCATTCACTCAACAGTTGGTTGAGTGATCATAGTGTTATAGACGTAGTCATGTTATAGACGTTCACGCACTCGATATTTATAATATATATGCATCATCCAAAAGAAAGCAAACCTGGGGATACTGCTTTCTTGACCGGCATACCACCAAAACGTTGCTCAAAATACTCGTAGGTAATATGTTCATTTGTAGGTAGAGCATGGCAGGTAATCTACCATGAATCACCCATAAAGAAATTCCTGCCTTTTCACCCTTAAAAACACATCTTTTTACGTGAAGTTTAATTTTCTTTTGCTATCCCCAACTGATACTTGGATACATGCCCCTTCTGAAATTTAATTTGTATGCAGATGTTTTACCTAGAACTCCAACTGACTTCTACTAATCAACCCCCAGGGGCACATCTTTAGTTGCATCAGTCACGAGATACCTGAGTGATCATACCTGCCTTCTATTTCTACGCTCGCCTCCCTTTTACTTTTTCTTCCTCCGCCTTTGTATAGTCCGTCTTGTGTTTGGCGCAACTTGCTTCAGATATGGCCCTTGCGCCATAAAACACCGAAAATAACCAACTTATCTACAAATAATCGCATGTCCAGTAAATTGAGCATGGGAAATCTGAAAGTTTTTTCAAATTTGGAAATTTTAAAATTATGTGGTTTTTCAGATTTCACCCATGTTTTAGTATTTTTCCTAAAATCATGTTTTAGAAGTTCACTATCAACATACACGCACGAATTTTCGATACTTCCTGATGTTATAGTGATCTGTTTTTAAGCATACTTAAGTGGATAGAGTTAACGTTTTTTCGGACTGTAGGGACTGAATTGAAAACTTGTTAACAGAGTTTGTAAATTTTATCTCAATTGATAGTGTTACTAGACTTATATGCGAATATTTTTGTAGACTTGTAATTTATGCATTTTAGTGCTTATATGTATATCTACTGCATAGTTTAAATATTCTAGACACCGTAGAAAGATATATAATTTTAAAAGTATATTTTTTTAAATAAAATTCATCTTGTAGTTTTTGAGTAAAATGAAAAATTCTTAAGTAAACTGCTTCCACGTAAAATTATTCTTTGGTGCAACTAATACATGCCATATACATTCTCTGATTGGATATTACGAACTAAACTTTAGTTCTCACCCTTCAATAGACGAGCAGTCCAATAGATTTATAGTGAAAAAATGGTAAAAAAACACTATCAAGGTAACAAATGGCTGAGAGTAACTACACTAAAAGCTGGGTGTAGATATAAAGTAAAAAATAAAGTATTGATATTTATTTAGCTCTTTACATTAGGTTTTTTTTTCAATACTTGCTGTCTCGGAAATTAATATTTTGTGATATTTTTTATTGTTTTAACATTAATTTACACATTTCATACCACAGATCTTAAGGGGTAGGGTAATTAACGTTTTACTGGAGCAATTCAATGGGCTGTGGCTATTATCAATCCCAAAGGCAAATATCCAAGGACAACGCCTCGTGATTTTGAATCATGGTCAGATGACGACAACAACCGATCTGCATCGACCTTAAAAGTAACTAGACGGGTACTTAAAAGTACAGAATGCGGCGAATCATTTCGGACGAAATCAAAATTAAAGAAGCATAGTCTTGTTCACATGGGCGAAAAATCATTCAGCTGTACAGAATGTGGCAAATCATTTAGTAGAAAGAAAACTTAAAGAATCATAGTGTTGTTCACTCGGGTGAGTGAGGCAGGGCATTGTTCTGGTGGAGTCCGTAAGGCTGCAGGAAGGAGGTGAATTTCTTTTTGACGCCTGCGTATCCATCGAAGAGACCGAGTAGAGAGGTGATGAAAATAGAGTTCACCAGGCGCTGTGACCTTCCCAGGAAACCCATGAGTCTGGATACACTAATAACGATACTGGACGCACAGTCAATAGACCTGTAATCAGGACCAACACGTTTTCCGTACACCGGAGGAGGTTTGGCAGTTCCCAACTTTCATAACCAAGGGTCCACTTGTGAGACAGAAAAATAAGTACCTAGCCAACGATGTTCTTAAACTAAAGTGCGAGATTACCATATATTTGAGAACAGTAATCTCCGAAATACAGAACACTTCGTTTTCCGTGGAGAAAAGCGATACTCCGTCTGTTGACAAGTTCACAGAAGACATGAGGGATCTTTTCTACAGCCAACGGTTCGTGGATGTCAAGTTTCGTGTGGGGGGAAACGGTGCCGGCCCACAGGATCGTCCTGCAGTCGAGATCCAAAATTTTTGCAAAAATGTTGGACAACATAAAAACTTCATTACATTTATTTTTCACAACTCTCTCGTTCGAAAACTCACAAGGTCTCTCGTTTTTTATTTAAACACTTTTTGACAACCATCATATGGTAGCCATACTTTGTCCTGATGCCTGAACCAGTACCCGGACCTTCGTTGGAGGGCCGGGGGTCCGTTCCCACACAAATCTACCCAGGCGTTTGAGTGCCTGGAGACACTTTGGGTTTTTGAGAATTTCTTGCGGGCGATCTGTAATGAAATCGAGACCTTCCCTGAGGTGTGCAGTCAACCCGCAGTCCAGGATGTAGTGAAGAGAATCACCTACTTCACCACATTGACAGGCGTTCGATATCGGGTGTACAGACTAAGGCAAATCATTTCCGATGAAATCAAAATTAAAGAAGCATAGTCTTGTTCACACGGAAGAAAAACCTAACAGCTGTACAGAATGTGGAAATTCATTTCAGACGAAATCAAATTTAAAGAGGCATAGTCTTGTTCACATGGGCGAAAAATCATTCAGCTGTACAGAATGTGGCAAATCATTTAGTAGGAAAGAAAACTTAAAGAATCATAGTGTTGTTCACTCGGGCGATACACCTATCAACTGTACAGAATGTGGCAAATCATTTGAGAAGAAATCAAATTTAAAGAGGCATTCTCTTGTTCATACGGATGAAAAACCTTTCAACTGTACAGAATGCGGCGAATCATTTCGGACGAAATCAAAATTAAAGAAGTATAGTCTTGTTCACATGGGCGAAAAACCATTCAGATGTACAGAATGTGGCAAATCATTTAGTAGGAAAGAAAACTTAAAGAATCATAGTGTTGTTCACTCGGGTGAGTGAGGCAGGGCATTGTTCTGGTGGAGTCCGTAAGGCTGCAGGAAGGAGGTGAATTACTTTTTGACGCCTGCGTTTCCATCGAAGAGACCGAGTAGAGAGGTGATGAAAATAGAGTTCACCAGGCGCTGTGACCTTCCCAGGAAACCCATGAGTCTGGATACCCTAATAACGATACTGGACGCACAGTCAATAAACCAAGATCTGTAACCAGGACCAACACGTTTTCCGTACACCGGAGGAGGTTTGGCAGTTCCCAACTTTCATAACCAAGGCTCCACTTGTGCTAAGTACTTGAAAAATAAGTACTTAGCCAACGATGTTCTTAAACTAAAGTGCGAGATTACCATATATTTGGGAACAGTAATCTCCGAAATACAGAACACTTCGTTTTCCGTGGAGAAAAGCGATACTCCGTCTGTTGACAAGTTCACAGAAGACATGAAGGACCTTTTCCACAGCAAACGGTTCGCCGATGTCAAGTTTCGTGTGGGTGGGGACTGTGCCGGCCCACAGGATCGTCCCGCAGTTGAGATCCAAAATTTGTGCAAAAATGTTGGACAACATTGAAGGGTCGGACTACGACTTTCTGGACTTAATCGACGTGGACATTGTGTCGCTGAAACGCATGCTGAAGTACATGTACACTGATGAGATAGACGATGTGGAGTACGATGAAGCGATCAAGGCTTACATCGCCGCTAATAAGTATTGGATTGAGTCGGTCAAGTGGAAGTACTCATTTGTCTTGCAGTCTCATATCAAGGTGAGCAGCATTCTGATGGTCGCCGAAGACTGCAGTGACCACGATCTGAAGAACTGTGCCGTAGATTTTATCAAATACGGGGTTTCTGTTGGCCTGTAACATGCTGAGTTTATAAGTATTCAATGTTTCAATGCTTGAAACCATTCGGATACATTTCCCTTTTGAATTTTATATGGCATTTATATAGCTGTGAGACGCAAAATTCGAAATTGTAAGTGCTTTTTTAGTGAAAATTTCAAAATTATGCAGCTTTAAGATTTATCAACACTCATGTTGTGAGTTTTCAATGCTTCTCAATTTTAGATAGGTTCATCAGTTGTTATACGGATACTTAAGTGCTTAGTGTTTTGAATAATCTTTCGTAATTAAAAATTTGTTCGCAAAAATACAAATGTGTTTATATTTTTTATCCCAAATTCTGTTCTTATGTACGTTCATATTGATAACGAAGTTATGAGGTTTCGATACTTAATAATCTCGACAAGGTGATCTTATTTTACGAATATTTATACGCGTATAGTGTTTTCATTTTTTCGGACTGTTGATTGAATTGAAAATTTTGCAGAATGTTTGTTACTTTTTATAACAATTCACATACAAATTACGAGACTTATATACGCATATTTAAAATTTATACTGTATGTAATTCAGTGTGTCTTATACCAGGCCATATCTACTTCTGTACAGTTTAAATATTCAAGACACCGGAGAAATAATTTGTTAAAATAGGATTTTTTTTACTATTAAAATCATTTTTAACTCTACGTTTGACTTTTCTTTGTATGTTCCTTTTCTTGACCTTTCGCATAGCTTGGACAAAAATGGCCCCTGTCCCATAAAACTTTCAAACCAACGATTTTTAACCTGATCTTATATTTTTCTTCATCCCTCTTTGTGTTGTCTGTCTTGTGATCGGAGAATCTTGGACAAATATAGCCTTACGCCATACAATCATAAAATAAACAACCATTATCTCAAAGTCCGCGTTTTCATATATTGCATACTGCGTTTATAAGTGTTATAAGTATCTGGATATAAGTGTTTTAAGTATCTAATGCCTCTCAACGCTTGCAAACAGCGAGCATTCACTCAACAGTTGGTTGAGTGATCATAGTGTTATAGACGTAGTCATGTTATAGACGTTCACGCACTCGATATTTATAATATATATGCATCATCCAAAAGAAAGCAAACCTGGGGATACTGCTTTCTTGACCGGCATACCACCAAAACGTTGCTCAAAATACTCGTAGGTAATATGTTCATTTGTAGGTAGAGCATGGCAGGTAATCTACCATGAATCACCCATAAAGAAATTCCTGCCTTTTCACCCTTAAAAACACATCTTTTTACGTGAAGTTTAATTTTCTTTTGCTATCCCCAACTGATACTTGGATACATGCCCCTTCTGAAATTTAATTTGTATGCAGATGTTTTACCTAGAACTCCAACTGACTTCTACTAATCAACCCCCAGGGGCACATCTTTAGTTGCATCAGTCACGAGATACCTGAGTGATCATACCTGCCTTCTATTTCTACGCTCGCCTCCCTTTTACTTTTTCTTCCTCCGCCTTTGTATAGTCCGTCTTGTGTTTGGCGCAACTTGCTTCAGATATGGCCCTTGCGCCATAAAACACCGAAAATAACCAACTTATCTACAAATAATCGCATGTCCAGTAAATTGAGCATGGGAAATCTGAAAGTTTTTTCAAATTTGGAAATTTTAAAATTATGTGGTTTTTCAGATTTCACCCATGTTTTAGTATTTTTCCTAAAATCATGTTTTAGAAGTTCACTATCAACATACACGCACGAATTTTCGATACTTCCTGATGTTATAGTGATCTGTTTTTAAGCATACTTAAGTGGATAGAGTTAACGTTTTTTCGGACTGTAGGGACTGAATTGAAAACTTGTTAACAGAGTTTGTAAATTTTATCTCAATTGATAGTGTTACTAGACTTATATGCGAATATTTTTGTAGACTTGTAATTTATGTATTTTAGTGCTTATATGTATATCTACTGCATAGTTTAAATATTCTAGACACCGTAGAAAGATATATAATTTTAAAAGTATATTTTTTTAAATAAAATTCATCTTGTAGTTTTTGAGTAAAATGAAAAATTCTTAAGTAAACTGCTTCCACGTAAAATTATTCTTTGGTGCAACTAATACATGCCATATACATTCTCTGATTGGATATTACGAACTAAACTTTAGTTCTCACCCTTCAATAGACGAGCAGTCCAATAGATTTATAGTGAAAAAATGGTAAAAAGACACTATCAAGGTAACAAATGGCTGAGAGTAACTACACTAAAAGCTGGGTGTAGATATAAAGTAAAAAATAAAGTATTGATATTTATTTAGCTCTTTACATTAGGTTTTTTTTTCAATACTTGCTGTCTCGGAAATTAATATTTTGTGATATTTTTTATTGTTTTAACATTAATTTACACATTTCATACCACAGATCTTAAGGGGTAGGGTAATTAACGTTTTACTGGAGCAATTCAATGGGCTGTGGCTATTATCAATCCCAAAGGCAAATATCCAAGGACAACGCCTCGTGATTTTGAATCATGGTCAGATGACGACAACAACCGATCTGCATCGACCTTAAAAGTAACTAGACGGGTACTTAAAAGTACAGAATGCGGCGAATCATTTCGGACGAAATCAAAATTAAAGAAGCATAGTCTTGTTCACATGGGCGAAAAATCATTCAGCTGTACAGAATGTGGCAAATCATTTAGTAGAAAGAAAACTTAAAGAACCATAGTGTTGTTCACTCGGGTGAGTGAGGCAGGGCATTGTTCTGGTGGAGTCCGTAAGGCTGCAGGAAGGAGGTGAATTTCTTTTTGACGCCTGCGTATCCATCGAAGAGACCGAGTAGAGAGGTGATGAAAATAGAGTTCACCAGGCGCTGTGACCTTCCCAGGAAACCCATGAGTCTGGATACACTAATAACGATACTGGACGCACAGTCAATAGACCTGTAATCAGGACCAACACGTTTTCCGTACACCGGAGGAGGTTTGGCAGTTCCCAACTTTCATAACCAAGGGTCCACTTGTGAGACAGAAAAATAAGTACCTAGCCAACGATGTTCTTAAACTAAAGTGCGAGATTACCATATATTTCAGAACAGTAATCTCCGAAATACAGAACACTTCGTTTTCCGTGGAGAAAAGCGATACTCCGTCTGTTGACAAGTTCACAGAAGACATGAGGGATCTTTTCTACAGCCAACGGTTCGTGGATGTCAAGTTTCGTGTGGGGGGAAACGGTGCCGGCCCACAGGATCGTCCTGCAGTCGAGATCCAAAATTTTTGCAAAAATGTTGGACAACATAAAAACTTCATTACATTTATTTTTCACAACTCTCTCGTTCGAAAACTCACAAGGTCTCTCGTTTTTTATTTAAACACTTTTTGACAACCATCATATGGTAGCCATACTTTGTCCTGATGCCTGAACCAGTACCCGGACCTTCGTTGGAGGGCCGGGGGTCCGTTCCCACACAAATCTACCCAGGCGTTTGAGTGCCTGGAGACACTTTGGGTTTTTGAGAATTTCTTGCGGGCGATCTGTAATGAAATCGAGACCTTCCCTGAGGTGTGCAGTCAACCCGCAGTCCAGGATGTAGTGAAGAGAATCACCTACTTCACCACATTGACAGGCGTTCGATATCGGGTGTACAGACTAAGGCAAATCATTTCCGATGAAATCAAAATTAAAGAAGCATAGTCTTGTTCACACGGAAGAAAAACCTAACAGCTGTACAGAATGTGGAAATTCATTTCAGACGAAATCAAATTTAAAGAGGCATAGTCTTGTTCACATGGGCGAAAAATCATTCAGCTGTACAGAATGTGGCAAATCATTTAGTAGGAAAGAAAACTTAAAGAATCATAGTGTTGTTCACTCGGGCGATACACCTATCAACTGTACAGAATGTGGCAAATCATTTGAGAAGAAATCAAATTTAAAGAGGCATTCTCTTGTTCATACGGATGAAAAACCTTTCAACTGTACAGAATGCGGCGAATCATTTCGGACGAAATCAAAATTAAAGAAGTATAGTCTTGTTCACATGGGCGAAAAACCATTCAGATGTACAGAATGTGGCAAATCATTTAGTAGGAAAGAAAACTTAAAGAATCATAGTGTTGTTCACTCGGGCGATACACCTATCAACTGTACAGAATGTGGCAAATCATTTGAGAAGAAATCAAATTTAAAGAGGCATTCTCTTGTTCATACGGATGAAAAACCTTTCAACTGTACAGAATGCGGCGAATCATTTCGGACGAAATCAAAATTAAAGAAGTATAGTCTTGTTCACATGGGCGAAAAACCATTCAGATGTACAGAATGTGGCAAATCATTTAGTAGGAAAGAAAACTTAAAGAATCATAGTGTTGTTCACTCGGGTGAGTGAGGCAGGGCATTGTTCTGGTGGAGTCCGTAAGGCTGCAGGAAGGAGGTGAATTACTTTTTGACGCCTGCGTTTCCATCGAAGAGACCGAGTAGAGAGGTGATGAAAATAGAGTTCACCAGGCGCTGTGACCTTCCCAGGAAACCCATGAGTCTGGATACCCTAATAACGATACTGGACGCACAGTCAATAAACCAAGATCTGTAACCAGGACCAACACGTTTTCCGTACACCGGAGGAGGTTTGGCAGTTCCCAACTTTCATAACCAAGGCTCCACTTGTGCTAAGTACTTGAAAAATAAGTACTTAGCCAACGATGTTCTTAAACTAAAGTGCGAGATTACCATATATTTGGGAACAGTAATCTCCGAAATACAGAACACTTCGTTTTCCGTGGAGAAAAGCGACACTCCGTCTGTTGACAAGTTCACAGAAGACATGAAGGACCTTTTCCACAGCAAACGGTTCGCCGATGTCAAGTTTCGTGTGGGTGGGGACTGTGCCGGCCCACAGGATCGTCCCGCAGTTGAGATCCAAAATTTGTGCAAAAATGTTGGACAACATTGAAGGGTCGGACTACGACTTTCTGGACTTAATCGACGTGGACATTGTGTCGCTGAAACGCATGCTGAAGTACATGTACACTGATGAGATAGACGATGTGGAGTACGATGAAGCGATCAAGGCTTACATCGCCGCTAATAAGTATTGGATTGAGTCGGTCAAGTGGAAGTACTCATTTGTCTTGCAGTCTCATATCCAGGTGAGCAGCATTCTGATGGTCGCCGAAGACTGCAGTGACCACGATCTGAAGAACTGTGCCGTAGATTTTATCAAATACGGGGTTTCTGTTGGCCTGTAACATGCTGAGTTTATAAGTATTCGATGTTTCAATGCTTGAAACCATTCGGATACATTTCCCTTTTGAATTTTATATGGCATTTATATAGCTGTGAGACGCAAAATTCGAAATTGTAAGTGCTTTTTTAGTGAAAATTTCAAAATTATGCAGCTTTAAGATTTATCAACACTCATGTTGTGAGTTTTCAATGCTTCTCAATTTTAGATAGGTTCATCAGTTGTTATACGGATACTTAAGTGCTTAGTGTTTTGAATAATCTTTCGTAATTAAAAATTTGTTCGCAAAAATACAAATGTGTTTATATTTTTTATCCCAAATTCTGTTCTTATGTACGTTCATATTGATAACGAAGTTATGAGGTTTCGATACTTAATAATCTCGACAAGGTGATCTTATTTTACGAATATTTATACGCGTATAGTGTTTTCATTTTTTCGGACTGTTGATTGAATTGAAAATTTTGCAGAATGTTTGTTACTTTTTATAACAATTCACATACAAATTACGAGACTTATATACGCATATTTAAAATTTATACTGTATGTAATTCAGTGTGTCTTATACCAGGCCATATCTACTTCTGTACAGTTTAAATATTCAAGACACCGGAGAAATAATTTGTTAAAATAGGATTTTTTTTACTATTAAAATCATTTTTAACTCTACGTTTGACTTTTCTTTGTATGTTCCTTTTCTTGACCTTTCGCATAGCTTGGACAAAAATGGCCCCTGTCCCATAAAACTTTCAAACCAACGATTTTTAACCTGATCTTATATTTTTCTTCATCCCTCTTTGTGTTGTCTGTCTTGTGATCGGAGAATCTTGGACAAATATAGCCTTACGCCATACAATCATAAAATAAACAACCATTATCTCAAAGTCCGCGTTTTCATATATTGCATACTGCGTTTATAAGTGTTATAAGTATCTGGATATAAGTGTTTTAAGTATCTAATGCCTCTCAACGCTTGCAAACAGCGAGCATTCACTCAACAGTTGGTTGAGTGATCATAGTGTTATAGACGTAGTCATGTTATAGACGTTCACGCACTCGATATTTATAATATATATGCATCATCCAAAAGAAAGCAAACCTGGGGATACTGCTTTCTTGACCGGCATACCACCAAAACGTTGCTCAAAATACTCGTAGGTAATATGTTCATTTGTAGATAGAGCATGGCAGGTAATCTACCATGAATCACCCATAAAGAAATTCCTGCCTTTTCACCCTTAAAAACACATCTTTTTACGTGAAGTTTAATTTTCTTTTGCTATCCCCAACTGATACTTGGATACATGCCCCTTCTGAAATTTAATTTGTATGCAGATGTTTTACCTAGAACTCCAACTGACTTCTACTAATCAACCCCCAGGGGCACATCTTTAGTTGCATCAGTCACGAGATACCTGAGTGATCATACCTGCCTTCTATTTCTACGCTCGCCTCCCTTTTACTTTTTCTTCCTCCGCCTTTGTATAGTCCGTCTTGTGTTTGGCGCAACTTGCTTCAGATATGGCCCTTGCGCCATAAAACACCGAAAATAACCAACTTATCTACAAATAATCGCATGTCCAGTAAATTGAGCATGGGAAATCTGAAAGTTTTTTCAAATTTGGAAATTTTAAAATTATGTGGTTTTTCAGATTTCACCCATGTTTTAGTATTTTTCCTAAAATCATGTTTTAGAAGTTCACTATCAACATACACGCACGAATTTTCGATACTTCCTGATGTTATAGTGATCTGTTTTTAAGCATACTTAAGTGGATAGAGTTAACGTTTTTTCGGACTGTAGGGACTGAATTGAAAACTTGTTAACAGAGTTTGTAAATTTTATCTCAATTGATAGTGTTACTAGACTTATATGCGAATATTTTTGTAGACTTGTAATTTATGTATTTTAGTGCTTATATGTATATCTACTGCATAGTTTAAATATTCTAGACACCGTAGAAAGATATATAATTTTAAAAGTATATTTTTTTAAATAAAATTCATCTTGTAGTTTTTGAGTAAAATGAAAAATTCTTAAGTAAACTGCTTCCACGTAAAATTATTCTTTGGTGCAACTAATACATGAAATATACATTCTCTGATTGGATATTACGAACTAAACTTTAGTTCTCACCCTTCAATAGACGAGCAGTCCAATAGATTTATAGTGAAAAAATGGTAAAAAAACACTATCAAGGTAACAAATGGCTGAGAGTAACTACACTAAAAGCTGGGTGTAGATATAAAGTAAAAAATAAAGTATTGATATTTATTTAGCTCTTTACATTAGGTTTTTTTTTCAATACTTGCTGTCTCGGAAATTAATATTTTGTGATATTTTTTATTGTTTTAACATTAATTTACACATTTCATACCACAGATCTTAAGGGGTAGGGTAATTAACGTTTTACTGGAGCAATTCAATGGGCTGTGGCTATTATCAATCCCAAAGGCAAATATCCAAGGACAACGCCTCGTGATTTTGAATCATGGTCAGATGACGACAACAACCGATCTGCATCGACCTTAAAAGTAACTAGACGGGTACTTAAAAGTACAGAATGCGGCGAATCATTTCGGACGAAATCAAAATTAAAGAAGCATAGTCTTGTTCACATGGGCGAAAAATCATTCAGCTGTACAGAATGTGGCAAATCATTTAGTAGAAAGAAAACTTAAAGAACCATAGTGTTGTTCACTCGGGTGAGTGAGGCAGGGCATTGTTCTGGTGGAGTCCGTAAGGCTGCAGGAAGGAGGTGAATTTCTTTTTGACGCCTGCGTATCCATCGAAGAGACCGAGTAGAGAGGTGATGAAAATAGAGTTCACCAGGCGCTGTGACCTTCCCAGGAAACCCATGAGTCTGGATACACTAATAACGATACTGGACGCACAGTCAATAGACCTGTAATCAGGACCAACACGTTTTCCGTACACCGGAGGAGGTTTGGCAGTTCCCAACTTTCATAACCAAGGGTCCACTTGTGAGACAGAAAAATAAGTACCTAGCCAACGATGTTCTTAAACTAAAGTGCGAGATTACCATATATTTGAGAACAGTAATCTCCGAAATACAGAACACTTCGTTTTCCGTGGAGAAAAGCGATACTCCGTCTGTTGACAAGTTCACAGAAGACATGAGGGATCTTTTCTACAGCCAACGGTTCGTGGATGTCAAGTTTCGTGTGGGGGGAAACGGTGCCGGCCCACAGGATCGTCCTGCAGTCGAGATCCAAAATTTTTGCAAAAATGTTGGACAACATAAAAACTTCATTACATTTATTTTTCACAACTCTCTCGTTCGAAAACTCACAAGGTCTCTCGTTTTTTATTTAAACACTTTTTGACAACCATCATATGGTAGCCATACTTTGTCCTGATGCCTGAACCAGTACCCGGACCTTCGTTGGAGGGCCGGGGGTCCGTTCCCACACAAATCTACCCAGGCGTTTGAGTGCCTGGAGACACTTTGGGTTTTTGAGAATTTCTTGCGGGCGATCTGTAATGAAATCGAGACCTTCCCTGAGGTGTGCAGTCAACCCGCAGTCCAGGATGTAGTGAAGAGAATCACCTACTTCACCACATTGACAGGCGTTCGATATCGGGTGTACAGACTAAGGCAAATCATTTCCGATGAAATCAAAATTAAAGAAGCATAGTCTTGTTCACACGGAAGAAAAACCTAACAGCTGTACAGAATGTGGAAATTCATTTCAGACGAAATCAAATTTAAAGAGGCATAGTCTTGTTCACATGGGCGAAAAATCATTCAGCTGTACAGAATGTGGCAAATCATTTAGTAGGAAAGAAAACTTAAAGAATCATAGTGTTGTTCACTCGGGCGATACACCTATCAACTGTACAGAATGTGGCAAATCATTTGAGAAGAAATCAAATTTAAAGAGGCATTCTCTTGTTCATACGGATGAAAAACCTTTCAACTGTACAGAATGCGGCGAATCATTTCGGACGAAATCAAAATTAAAGAAGTATAGTCTTGTTCACATGGGCGAAAAACCATTCAGATGTACAGAATGTGGCAAATCATTTAGTAGGAAAGAAAACTTAAAGAATCATAGTGTTGTTCACTCGGGCGATACACCTATCAACTGTACAGAATGTGGCAAATCATTTGAGAAGAAATCAAATTTAAAGAGGCATTCTCTTGTTCATACGGATGAAAAACCTTTCAACTGTACAGAATGCGGCGAATCATTTCGGACGAAATCAAAATTAAAGAAGTATAGTCTTGTTCACATGGGCGAAAAACCATTCAGATGTACAGAATGTGGCAAATCATTTAGTAGGAAAGAAAACTTAAAGAATCATAGTGTTGTTCACTCGGGTGAGTGAGGCAGGGCATTGTTCTGGTGGAGTCCGTAAGGCTGCAGGAAGGAGGTGAATTACTTTTTGACGCCTGCGTTTCCATCGAAGAGACCGAGTAGAGAGGTGATGAAAATAGAGTTCACCAGGCGCTGTGACCTTCCCAGGAAACCCATGAGTCTGGATACCCTAATAACGATACTGGACGCACAGTCAATAAACCAAGATCTGTAACCAGGACCAACACGTTTTCCGTACACCGGAGGAGGTTTGGCAGTTCCCAACTTTCATAACCAAGGCTCCACTTGTGCTAAGTACTTGAAAAATAAGTACTTAGCCAACGATGTTCTTAAACTAAAGTGCGAGATTACCATATATTTGGGAACAGTAATCTCCGAAATACAGAACACTTCGTTTTCCGTGGAGAAAAGCGATACTCCGTCTGTTGACAAGTTCACAGAAGACATGAAGGACCTTTTCCACAGCAAACGGTTCGCCGATGTCAAGTTTCGTGTGGGTGGGGACTGTGCCGGCCCACAGGATCGTCCCGCAGTTGAGATCCAAAATTTGTGCAAAAATGTTGGACAACATTGAAGGGTCGGACTACGACTTTCTGGACTTAATCGACGTGGACATTGTGTCGCTGAAACGCATGCTGAAGTACATGTACACTGATGAGATAGACGATGTGGAGTACGATGAAGCGATCAAGGCTTACATCGCCGCTAATAAGTATTGGATTGAGTCGGTCAAGTGGAAGTACTCATTTGTCTTGCAGTCTCATATCAAGGTGAGCAGCATTCTGATGGTCGCCGAAGACTGCAGTGACCACGATCTGAAGAACTGTGCCGTAGATTTTATCAAATACGGGGTTTCTGTTGGCCTGTAACATGCTGAGTTTATAAGTATTCGATGTTTCAATGCTTGAAACCATTCGGATACATTTCCCTTTTGAATTTTATATGGCATTTATATAGCTGTGAGACGCAAAATTCGAAATTGTAAGTGCTTTTTTAGTGAAAATTTCAAAATTATGCAGCTTTAAGATTTATCAACACTCATGTTGTGAGTTTTCAATGCTTCTCAATTTTAGATAGGTTCATCAGTTGTTATACGGATACTTAAGTGCTTAGTGTTTTGAATAATCTTTCGTAATTAAAAATTTGTTCGCAAAAATACAAATGTGTTTATATTTTTTATCCCAAATTCTGTTCTTATGTACGTTCATATTGATAACGAAGTTATGAGGTTTCGATACTTAATAATCTCGACAAGGTGATCTTATTTTACGAATATTTATACGCGTATAGTGTTTTCATTTTTTCGGACTGTTGATTGAATTGAAAATTTTGCAGAATGTTTGTTACTTTTTATAACAATTCACATACAAATTACGAGACTTATATACGCATATTTAAAATTTATACTGTATGTAATTCAGTGTGTCTTATACCAGGCCATATCTACTTCTGTACAGTTTAAATATTCAAGACACCGGAGAAATAATTTGTTAAAATAGGATTTTTTTTACTATTAAAATCATTTTTAACTCTACGTTTGACTTTTCTTTGTATGTTCCTTTTCTTGACCTTTCGCATAGCTTGGACAAAAATGGCCCCTGTCCCATAAAACTTTCAAACCAACGATTTTTAACCTGATCTTATATTTTTCTTCATCCCTCTTTGTGTTGTCTGTCTTGTGATCGGAGAATCTTGGACAAATATAGCCTTACGCCATACAATCATAAAATAAACAACCATTATCTCAAAGTCCGCGTTTTCATATATTGCATACTGCGTTTATAAGTGTTATAAGTATCTGGATATAAGTGTTTTAAGTATCTAATGCCTCTCAACGCTTGCAAACAGCGAGCATTCACTCAACAGTTGGTTGAGTGATCATAGTGTTATAGACGTAGTCATGTTATAGACGTTCACGCACTCGATATTTATAATATATATGCATCATCCAAAAGAAAGCAAACCTGGGGATACTGCTTTCTTGACCGGCATACCACCAAAACGTTGCTCAAAATACTCGTAGGTAATATGTTCATTTGTAGGTAGAGCATGGCAGGTAATCTACCATGAATCACCCATAAAGAAATTCCTGCCTTTTCACCCTTAAAAACACATCTTTTTACGTGAAGTTTAATTTTCTTTTGCTATCCCCAACTGATACTTGGATACATGCCCCTTCTGAAATTTAATTTGTATGCAGATGTTTTACCTAGAACTCCAACTGACTTCTACTAATCAACCCCCAGGGGCACATCTTTAGTTGCATCAGTCACGAGATACCTGAGTGATCATACCTGCCTTCTATTTCTACGCTCGCCTCCCTTTTACTTTTTCTTCCTCCGCCTTTGTATAGTCCGTCTTGTGTTTGGCGCAACTTGCTTCAGATATGGCCCTTGCGCCATAAAACACCGAAAATAACCAACTTATCTACAAATAATCGCATGTCCAGTAAATTGAGCATGGGAAATCTGAAAGTTTTTTCAAATTTGGAAATTTTAAAATTATGTGGTTTTTCAGATTTCACCCATGTTTTAGTATTTTTCCTAAAATCATGTTTTAGAAGTTCACTATCAACATACACGCACGAATTTTCGATACTTCCTGATGTTATAGTGATCTGTTTTTAAGCATACTTAAGTGGATAGAGTTAACGTTTTTTCGGACTGTAGGGACTGAATTGAAAACTTGTTAACAGAGTTTGTAAATTTTATCTCAATTGATAGTGTTACTAGACTTATATGCGAATATTTTTGTAGACTTGTAATTTATGTATTTTAGTGCTTATATGTATATCTACTGCATAGTTTAAATATTCTAGACACCGTAGAAAGATATATAATTTTAAAAGTATATTTTTTTAAATAAAATTCATCTTGTAGTTTTTGAGTAAAATGAAAAATTCTTAAGTAAACTGCTTCCACGTAAAATTATTCTTTGGTGCAACTAATACATGAAATATACATTCTCTGATTGGATATTACGAACTAAACTTTAGTTCTCACCCTTCAATAGACGAGCAGTCCAATAGATTTATAGTGAAAAAATGGTAAAAAAACACTATCAAGGTAACAAATGGCTGAGAGTAACTACACTAAAAGCTGGGTGTAGATATAAAGTAAAAAATAAAGTATTGATATTTATTTAGCTCTTTACATTAGGTTTTTTTTTCAATACTTGCTGTCTCGGAAATTAATATTTTGTGATATTTTTTATTGTTTTAACATTAATTTACACATTTCATACCACAGATCTTAAGGGGTAGGGTAATTAACGTTTTACTGGAGCAATTCAATGGGCTGTGGCTATTATCAATCCCAAAGGCAAATATCCAAGGACAACGCCTCGTGATTTTGAATCATGGTCAGATGACGACAACAACCGATCTGCATCGACCTTAAAAGTAACTAGACGGGTACTTAAAAGTACAGAATGCGGCGAATCATTTCGGACGAAATCAAAATTAAAGAAGCATAGTCTTGTTCACATGGGCGAAAAATCATTCAGCTGTACAGAATGTGGCAAATCATTTAGTAGAAAGAAAACTTAAAGAACCATAGTGTTGTTCACTCGGGTGAGTGAGGCAGGGCATTGTTCTGGTGGAGTCCGTAAGGCTGCAGGAAGGAGGTGAATTTCTTTTTGACGCCTGCGTATCCATCGAAGAGACCGAGTAGAGAGGTGATGAAAATAGAGTTCACCAGGCGCTGTGACCTTCCCAGGAAACCCATGAGTCTGGATACACTAATAACGATACTGGACGCACAGTCAATAGACCTGTAATCAGGACCAACACGTTTTCCGTACACCGGAGGAGGTTTGGCAGTTCCCAACTTTCATAACCAAGGGTCCACTTGTGAGACAGAAAAATAAGTACCTAGCCAACGATGTTCTTAAACTAAAGTGCGAGATTACCATATATTTGAGAACAGTAATCTCCGAAATACAGAACACTTCGTTTTCCGTGGAGAAAAGCGATACTCCGTCTGTTGACAAGTTCACAGAAGACATGAGGGATCTTTTCTACAGCCAACGGTTCGTGGATGTCAAGTTTCGTGTGGGGGGAAACGGTGCCGGCCCACAGGATCGTCCTGCAGTCGAGATCCAAAATTTTTGCAAAAATGTTGGACAACATAAAAACTTCATTACATTTATTTTTCACAACTCTCTCGTTCGAAAACTCACAAGGTCTCTCGTTTTTTATTTAAACACTTTTTGACAACCATCATATGGTAGCCATACTTTGTCCTGATGCCTGAACCAGTACCCGGACCTTCGTTGGAGGGCCGGGGGTCCGTTCCCACACAAATCTACCCAGGCGTTTGAGTGCCTGGAGACACTTTGGGTTTTTGAGAATTTCTTGCGGGCGATCTGTAATGAAATCGAGACCTTCCCTGAGGTGTGCAGTCAACCCGCAGTCCAGGATGTAGTGAAGAGAATCACCTACTTCACCACATTGACAGGCGTTCGATATCGGGTGTACAGACTAAGGCAAATCATTTCCGATGAAATCAAAATTAAAGAAGCATAGTCTTGTTCACACGGAAGAAAAACCTAACAGCTGTACAGAATGTGGAAATTCATTTCAGACGAAATCAAATTTAAAGAGGCATAGTCTTGTTCACATGGGCGAAAAATCATTCAGCTGTACAGAATGTGGCAAATTATTTAGTAGGAAAGAAAACTTAAAGAATCATAGTGTTGTTCACTCGGGCGATACACCTATCAACTGTACAGAATGTGGCAAATCATTTGAGAAGAAATCAAATTTAAAGAGGCATTCTCTTGTTCATACGGATGAAAAACCTTTCAACTGTACAGAATGCGGCGAATCATTTCGGACGAAATCAAAATTAAAGAAGTATAGTCTTGTTCACATGGGCGAAAAACCATTCAGATGTACAGAATGTGGCAAATCATTTAGTAGGAAAGAAAACTTAAAGAATCATAGTGTTGTTCACTCGGGCGATACACCTATCAACTGTACAGAATGTGGCAAATCATTTGAGAAGAAATCAAATTTAAAGAGGCATTCTCTTGTTCATACGGATGAAAAACCTTTCAACTGTACAGAATGCGGCGAATCATTTCGGACGAAATCAAAATTAAAGAAGTATAGTCTTGTTCACTTGGGCGAAAAACCATTCAGATGTACAGAATGTGGCAAATCATTTAGTAGGAAAGAAAACTTAAAGAATCATAGTGTTGTTCACTCGGGTGAGTGAGGCAGGGCATTGTTCTGGTGGAGTCCGTAAGGCTGCAGGAAGGAGGTGAATTACTTTTTGACGCCTGCGTTTCCATCGAAGAGACCGAGTAGAGAGGTGATGAAAATAGAGTTCACCAGGCGCTGTGACCTTCCCAGGAAACCCATGAGTCTGGATACCCTAATAACGATACTGGACGCACAGTCAATAAACCAAGATCTGTAACCAGGACCAACACGTTTTCCGTACACCGGAGGAGGTTTGGCAGTTCCCAACTTTCATAACCAAGGCTCCACTTGTGCTAAGTACTTGAAAAATAAGTACTTAGCCAACGATGTTCTTAAACTAAAGTGCGAGATTACCATATATTTGGGAACAGTAATCTCCGAAATACAGAACACTTCGTTTTCCGTGGAGAAAAGCGATACTCCGTCTGTTGACAAGTTCACAGAAGACATGAAGGACCTTTTCCACAGCAAACGGTTCGCCGATGTCAAGTTTCGTGTGGGTGGGGACTGTGCCGGCCCACAGGATCGTCCCGCAGTTGAGATCCAAAATTTGTGCAAAAATGTTGGACAACATTGAAGGGTCGGACTACGACTTTCTGGACTTAATCGACGTGGACATTGTGTCGCTGAAACGCATGCTGAAGTACATGTACACTGATGAGATAGACGATGTGGAGTACGATGAAGCGATCAAGGCTTACATCGCCGCTAATAAGTATTGGATTGAGTCGGTCAAGTGGAAGTACTCATTTGTCTTGCAGTCTCATATCAAGGTGAGCAGCATTCTGATGGTCGCCGAAGACTGCAGTGACCACGATCTGAAGAACTGTGCCGTAGATTTTATCAAATACGGGGTTTCTGTTGGCCTGTAACATGCTGAGTTTATAAGTATTCGATGTTTCAATGCTTGAAACCATTCGGATACATTTCCCTTTTGAATTTTATATGGCATTTATATAGCTGTGAGACGCAAAATTCGAAATTGTAAGTGCTTTTTTAGTGAAAATTTCAAAATTATGCAGCTTTAAGATTTATCAACACTCATGTTGTGAGTTTTCAATGCTTCTCAATTTTAGATAGGTTCATCAGTTGTTATACGGATACTTAAGTGCTTAGTGTTTTGAATAATCTTTCGTAATTAAAAATTTGTTCGCAAAAATACAAATGTGTTTATATTTTTTATCCCAAATTCTGTTCTTATGTACGTTCATATTGATAACGAAGTTATGAGGTTTCGATACTTAATAATCTCGACAAGGTGATCTTATTTTACGAATATTTATACGCGTATAGTGTTTTCATTTTTTCGGACTGTTGATTGAATTGAAAATTTTGCAGAATGTTTGTTACTTTTTATAACAATTCACATACAAATTACGAGACTTATATACGCATATTTAAAATTTATACTGTATGTAATTCAGTGTGTCTTATACCAGGCCATATCTACTTCTGTACAGTTTAAATATTCAAGACACCGGAGAAATAATTTGTTAAAATAGGATTTTTTTTACTATTAAAATCATTTTTAACTCTACGTTTGACTTTTCTTTGTATGTTCCTTTTCTTGACCTTTCGCATAGCTTGGACAAAAATGGCCCCTGTCCCATAAAACTTTCAAACCAACGATTTTTAACCTGATCTTATATTTTTCTTCATCCCTCTTTGTGTTGTCTGTCTTGTGATCGGAGAATCTTGGACAAATATAGCCTTACGCCATACAATCATAAAATAAACAACCATTATCTCAAAGTCCGCGTTTTCATATATTGCATACTGCGTTTATAAGTGTTATAAGTATCTGGATATAAGTGTTTTAAGTATCTAATGCCTCTCAACGCTTGCAAACAGCGAGCATTCACTCAACAGTTGGTTGAGTGATCATAGTGTTATAGACGTAGTCATGTTATAGACGTTCACGCACTCGATATTTATAATATATATGCATCATCCAAAAGAAAGCAAACCTGGGGATACTGCTTTCTTGACCGGCATACCACCAAAACGTTGCTCAAAATACTCGTAGGTAATATGTTCATTTGTAGGTAGAGCATGGCAGGTAATCTACCATGAATCACCCATAAAGAAATTCCTGCCTTTTCACCCTTAAAAACACATCTTTTTACGTGAAGTTTAATTTTCTTTTGCTATCCCCAACTGATACTTGGATACATGCCCCTTCTGAAATTTAATTTGTATGCAGATGTTTTACCTAGAACTCCAACTGACTTCTACTAATCAACCCCCAGGGGCACATCTTTAGTTGCATCAGTCACGAGATACCTGAGTGATCATACCTGCCTTCTATTTCTACGCTCGCCTCCCTTTTACTTTTTCTTCCTCCGCCTTTGTATAGTCCGTCTTGTGTTTGGCGCAACTTGCTTCAGATATGGCCCTTGCGCCATAAAACACCGAAAATAACCAACTTATCTACAAATAATCGCATGTCCAGTAAATTGAGCATGGGAAATCTGAAAGTTTTTTCAAATTTGGAAATTTTAAAATTATGTGGTTTTTCAGATTTCACCCATGTTTTAGTATTTTTCCTAAAATCATGTTTTAGAAGTTCACTATCAACATACACGCACGAATTTTCGATACTTCCTGATGTTATAGTGATCTGTTTTTAAGCATACTTAAGTGGATAGAGTTAACGTTTTTTCGGACTGTAGGGACTGAATTGAAAACTTGTTAACAGAGTTTGTAAATTTTATCTCAATTGATAGTGTTACTAGACTTATATGCGAATATTTTTGTAGACTTGTAATTTATGTATTTTAGTGCTTATATGTATATCTACTGCATAGTTTAAATATTCTAGACACCGTAGAAAGATATATAATTTTAAAAGTATATTTTTTTAAATAAAATTCATCTTGTAGTTTTTGAGTAAAATGAAAAATTCTTAAGTAAACTGCTTCCACGTAAAATTATTCTTTGGTGCAACTAATACATGAAATATACATTCTCTGATTGGATATTACGAACTAAACTTTAGTTCTCACCCTTCAATAGACGAGCAGTCCAATAGATTTATAGTGAAAAAATGGTAAAAAAACACTATCAAGGTAACAAATGGCTGAGAGTAACTACACTAAAAGCTGGGTGTAGATATAAAGTAAAAAATAAAGTATTGATATTTATTTAGCTCTTTACATTAGGTTTTTTTTTCAATACTTGCTGTCTCGGAAATTAATATTTTGTGATATTTTTTATTGTTTTAACATTAATTTACACATTTCATACCACAGATCTTAAGGGGTAGGGTAATTAACGTTTTACTGGAGCAATTCAATGGGCTGTGGCTATTATCAATCCCAAAGGCAAATATCCAAGGACAACGCCTCGTGATTTTGAATCATGGTCAGATGACGACAACAACCGATCTGCATCGACCTTAAAAGTAACTAGACGGGTACTTAAAAGTACAGAATGCGGCGAATCATTTCGGACGAAATCAAAATTAAAGAAGCATAGTCTTGTTCACATGGGCGAAAAATCATTCAGCTGTACAGAATGTGGCAAATCATTTAGTAGAAAGAAAACTTAAAGAACCATAGTGTTGTTCACTCGGGTGAGTGAGGCAGGGCATTGTTCTGGTGGAGTCCGTAAGGCTGCAGGAAGGAGGTGAATTTCTTTTTGACGCCTGCGTATCCATCGAAGAGACCGAGTAGAGAGGTGATGAAAATAGAGTTCACCAGGCGCTGTGACCTTCCCAGGAAACCCATGAGTCTGGATACACTAATAACGATACTGGACGCACAGTCAATAGACCTGTAATCAGGACCAACACGTTTTCCGTACACCGGAGGAGGTTTGGCAGTTCCCAACTTTCATAACCAAGGGTCCACTTGTGAGACAGAAAAATAAGTACCTAGCCAACGATGTTCTTAAACTAAAGTGCGAGATTACCATATATTTGAGAACAGTAATCTCCGAAATACAGAACACTTCGTTTTCCGTGGAGAAAAGCGATACTCCGTCTGTTGACAAGTTCACAGAAGACATGAGGGATCTTTTCTACAGCCAACGGTTCGTGGATGTCAAGTTTCGTGTGGGGGGAAACGGTGCCGGCCCACAGGATCGTCCTGCAGTCGAGATCCAAAATTTTTGCAAAAATGTTGGACAACATAAAAACTTCATTACATTTATTTTTCACAACTCTCTCGTTCGAAAACTCACAAGGTCTCTCGTTTTTTATTTAAACACTTTTTGACAACCATCATATGGTAGCCATACTTTGTCCTGATGCCTGAACCAGTACCCGGACCTTCGTTGGAGGGCCGGGGGTCCGTTCCCACACAAATCTACCCAGGCGTTTGAGTGCCTGGAGACACTTTGGGTTTTTGAGAATTTCTTGCGGGCGATCTGTAATGAAATCGAGACCTTCCCTGAGGTGTGCAGTCAACCCGCAGTCCAGGATGTAGTGAAGAGAATCACCTACTTCACCACATTGACAGGCGTTCGATATCGGGTGTACAGACTAAGGCAAATCATTTCCGATGAAATCAAAATTAAAGAAGCATAGTCTTGTTCACACGGAAGAAAAACCTAACAGCTGTACAGAATGTGGAAATTCATTTCAGACGAAATCAAATTTAAAGAGGCATAGTCTTGTTCACATGGGCGAAAAATCATTCAGCTGTACAGAATGTGGCAAATCATTTAGTAGGAAAGAAAACTTAAAGAATCATAGTGTTGTTCACTCGGGCGATACACCTATCAACTGTACAGAATGTGGCAAATCATTTGAGAAGAAATCAAATTTAAAGAGGCATTCTCTTGTTCATACGGATGAAAAACCTTTCAACTGTACAGAATGCGGCGAATCATTTCGGACGAAATCAAAATTAAAGAAGTATAGTCTTGTTCACATGGGCGAAAAACCATTCAGATGTACAGAATGTGGCAAATCATTTAGTAGGAAAGAAAACTTAAAGAATCATAGTGTTGTTCACTCGGGCGATACACCTATCAACTGTACAGAATGTGGCAAATCATTTGAGAAGAAATCAAATTTAAAGAGGCATTCTCTTGTTCATACGGATGAAAAACCTTTCAACTGTACAGAATGCGGCGAATCATTTCGGACGAAATCAAAATTAAAGAAGTATAGTCTTGTTCACTTGGGCGAAAAACCATTCAGATGTACAGAATGTGGCAAATCATTTAGTAGGAAAGAAAACTTAAAGAATCATAGTGTTGTTCACTCGGGTGAGTGAGGCAGGGCATTGTTCTGGTGGAGTCCGTAAGGCTGCAGGAAGGAGGTGAATTACTTTTTGACGCCTGCGTTTCCATCGAAGAGACCGAGTAGAGAGGTGATGAAAATAGAGTTCACCAGGCGCTGTGACCTTCCCAGGAAACCCATGAGTCTGGATACCCTAATAACGATACTGGACGCACAGTCAATAAACCAAGATCTGTAACCAGGACCAACACGTTTTCCGTACACCGGAGGAGGTTTGGCAGTTCCCAACTTTCATAACCAAGGCTCCACTTGTGCTAAGTACTTGAAAAATAAGTACTTAGCCAACGATGTTCTTAAACTAAAGTGCGAGATTACCATATATTTGGGAACAGTAATCTCCGAAATACAGAACACTTCGTTTTCCGTGGAGAAAAGCGATACTCCGTCTGTTGACAAGTTCACAGAAGACATGAAGGACCTTTTCCACAGCAAACGGTTCGCCGATGTCAAGTTTCGTGTGGGTGGGGACTGTGCCGGCCCACAGGATCGTCCCGCAGTTGAGATCCAAAATTTGTGCAAAAATGTTGGACAACATTGAAGGGTCGGACTACGACTTTCTGGACTTAATCGACGTGGACATTGTGTCGCTGAAACGCATGCTGAAGTACATGTACACTGATGAGATAGACGATGTGGAGTACGATGAAGCGATCAAGGCTTACATCGCCGCTAATAAGTATTGGATTGAGTCGGTCAAGTGGAAGTACTCATTTGTCTTGCAGTCTCATATCAAGGTGAGCAGCATTCTGATGGTCGCCGAAGACTGCAGTGACCACGATCTGAAGAACTGTGCCGTAGATTTTATCAAATACGGGGTTTCTGTTGGCCTGTAACATGCTGAGTTTATAAGTATTCGATGTTTCAATGCTTGAAACCATTCGGATACATTTCCCTTTTGAATTTTATATGGCATTTATATAGCTGTGAGACGCAAAATTCGAAATTGTAAGTGCTTTTTTAGTGAAAATTTCAAAATTATGCAGCTTTAAGATTTATCAACACTCATGTTGTGAGTTTTCAATGCTTCTCAATTTTAGATAGGTTCATCAGTTGTTATACGGATACTTAAGTGCTTAGTGTTTTGAATAATCTTTCGTAATTAAAAATTTGTTCGCAAAAATACAAATGTGTTTATATTTTTTATCCCAAATTCTGTTCTTATGTACGTTCATATTGATAACGAAGTTATGAGGTTTCGATACTTAATAATCTCGACAAGGTGATCTTATTTTACGAATATTTATACGCGTATAGTGTTTTCATTTTTTCGGACTGTTGATTGAATTGAAAATTTTGCAGAATGTTTGTTACTTTTTATAACAATTCACATACAAATTACGAGACTTATATACGCATATTTAAAATTTATACTGTATGTAATTCAGTGTGTCTTATACCAGGCCATATCTACTTCTGTACAGTTTAAATATTCAAGACACCGGAGAAATAATTTGTTAAAATAGGATTTTTTTTACTATTAAAATCATTTTTAACTCTACGTTTGACTTTTCTTTGTATGTTCCTTTTCTTGACCTTTCGCATAGCTTGGACAAAAATGGCCCCTGTCCCATAAAACTTTCAAACCAACGATTTTTAACCTGATCTTATATTTTTCTTCATCCCTCTTTGTGTTGTCTGTCTTGTGATCGGAGAATCTTGGACAAATATAGCCTTACGCCATACAATCATAAAATAAACAACCATTATCTCAAAGTCCGCGTTTTCATATATTGCATACTGCGTTTATAAGTGTTATAAGTATCTGGATATAAGTGTTTTAAGTATCTAATGCCTCTCAACGCTTGCAAACAGCGAGCATTCACTCAACAGTTGGTTGAGTGATCATAGTGTTATAGACGTAGTCATGTTATAGACGTTCACGCACTCGATATTTATAATATATATGCATCATCCAAAAGAAAGCAAACCTGGGGATACTGCTTTCTTGACCGGCATACCACCAAAACGTTGCTCAAAATACTCGTAGGTAATATGTTCATTTGTAGGTAGAGCATGGCAGGTAATCTACCATGAATCACCCATAAAGAAATTCCTGCCTTTTCACCCTTAAAAACACATCTTTTTACGTGAAGTTTAATTTTCTTTTGCTATCCCCAACTGATACTTGGATACATGCCCCTTCTGAAATTTAATTTGTATGCAGATGTTTTACCTAGAACTCCAACTGACTTCTACTAATCAACCCCCAGGGGCACATCTTTAGTTGCATCAGTCACGAGATACCTGAGTGATCATACCTGCCTTCTATTTCTACGCTCGCCTCCCTTTTACTTTTTCTTCCTCCGCCTTTGTATAGTCCGTCTTGTGTTTGGCGCAACTTGCTTCAGATATGGCCCTTGCGCCATAAAACACCGAAAATAACCAACTTATCTACAAATAATCGCATGTCCAGTAAATTGAGCATGGGAAATCTGAAAGTTTTTTCAAATTTGGAAATTTTAAAATTATGTGGTTTTTCAGATTTCACCCATGTTTTAGTATTTTTCCTAAAATCATGTTTTAGAAGTTCACTATCAACATACACGCACGAATTTTCGATACTTCCTGATGTTATAGTGATCTGTTTTTAAGCATACTTAAGTGGATAGAGTTAACGTTTTTTCGGACTGTAGGGACTGAATTGAAAACTTGTTAACAGAGTTTGTAAATTTTATCTCAATTGATAGTGTTACTAGACTTATATGCGAATATTTTTGTAGACTTGTAATTTATGTATTTTAGTGCTTATATGTATATCTACTGCATAGTTTAAATATTCTAGACACCGTAGAAAGATATATAATTTTAAAAGTATATTTTTTTAAATAAAATTCATCTTGTAGTTTTTGAGTAAAATGAAAAATTCTTAAGTAAACTGCTTCCACGTAAAATTATTCTTTGGTGCAACTAATACATGCCATATACATTCTCTGATTGGATATTACGAACTAAACTTTAGTTCTCACCCTTCAATAGACGAGCAGTCCAATAGATTTATAGTGAAAAAATGGTAAAAAAACACTATCAAGGTAACAAATGGCTGAGAGTAACTACACTAAAAGCTGGGTGTAGATATAAAGTAAAAAATAAAGTATTGATATTTATTTAGCTCTTTACATTAGGTTTTTTTTTCAATACTTGCTGTCTCGGAAATTAATATTTTGTGATATTTTTTATTGTTTTAACATTAATTTACACATTTCATACCACAGATCTTAAGGGGTAGGGTAATTAACGTTTTACTGGAGCAATTCAATGGGCTGTGGCTATTATCAATCCCAAAGGCAAATATCCAAGGACAACGCCTCGTGATTTTGAATCATGGTCAGATGACGACAACAACCGATCTGCATCGACCTTAAAAGTAACTAGACGGGTACTTAAAAGTACAGAATGCGGCGAATCATTTCGGACGAAATCAAAATTAAAGAAGCATAGTCTTGTTCACATGGGCGAAAAATCATTCAGCTGTACAGAATGTGGCAAATCATTTAGTAGAAAGAAAACTTAAAGAACCATAGTGTTGTTCACTCGGGTGAGTGAGGCAGGGCATTGTTCTGGTGGAGTCCGTAAGGCTGCAGGAAGGAGGTGAATTTCTTTTTGACGCCTGCGTATCCATCGAAGAGACCGAGTAGAGAGGTGATGAAAATAGAGTTCACCAGGCGCTGTGACCTTCCCAGGAAACCCATGAGTCTGGATACACTAATAACGATACTGGACGCACAGTCAATAGACCTGTAATCAGGACCAACACGTTTTCCGTACACCGGAGGAGGTTTGGCAGTTCCCAATTTTCATAACCAAGGGTCCACTTGTGAGACAGAAAAATAAGTACCTAGCCAACGATGTTCTTAAACTAAAGTGCGAGATTACCATATATTTGAGAACAGTAATCTCCGAAATACAGAACACTTCGTTTTCCGTGGAGAAAAGCGATACTCCGTCTGTTGACAAGTTCACAGAAGACATGAGGGATCTTTTCTACAGCCAACGGTTCGTGGATGTCAAGTTTCGTGTGGGGGGAAACGGTGCCGGCCCACAGGATCGTCCTGCAGTCGAGATCCAAAATTTTTGCAAAAATGTTGGACAACATAAAAACTTCATTACATTTATTTTTCACAACTCTCTCGTTCGAAAACTCACAAGGTCTCTCGTTTTTTATTTAAACACTTTTTGACAACCATCATATGGTAGCCATACTTTGTCCTGATGCCTGAACCAGTACCCGGATCTTCGTTGGAGGGCCGGGGGTCCGTTCCCACACAAATCTACCCAGGCGTTTGAGTGCCTGGAGACACTTTGGGTTTTTGAGAATTTCTTGCGGGCGATCTGTAATGAAATCGAGACCTTCCCTGAGGTGTGCAGTCAACCCGCAGTCCAGGATGTAGTGAAGAGAATCACCTACTTCACCACATTGACAGGCGTTCGATATCGGGTGTACAGACTAAGGCAAATCATTTCCGATGAAATCAAAATTAAAGAAGCATAGTCTTGTTCACACGGAAGAAAAACCTAACAGCTGTACAGAATGTGGAAATTCATTTCAGACGAAATCAAATTTAAAGAGGCATAGTCTTGTTCACATGGGCGAAAAATGATTCAGCTGTACAGAATGTGGCAAATCATTTAGTAGGAAAGAAAACTTAAAGAATCATAGTGTTGTTCACTCGGGCGATACACCTATCAACTGTACAGAATGTGGCAAATCATTTGAGAAGAAATCAAATTTAAAGAGGCATTCTCTTGTTCATACGGATGAAAAACCTTTCAACTGTACAGAATGCGGCGAATCATTTCGGACGAAATCAAAATTAAAGAAGTATAGTCTTGTTCACATGGGCGAAAAACCATTCAGATGTACAGAATGTGGCAAATCATTTAGTAGGAAAGAAAACTTAAAGAATCATAGTGTTGTTCACTCGGGCGATACACCTATCAACTGTACAGAATGTGGCAAATCATTTGAGAAGAAATCAAATTTAAAGAGGCATTCTCTTGTTCATACGGATGAAAAACCTTTCAACTGTACAGAATGCGGCGAATCATTTCGGACGAAATCAAAATTAAAGAAGTATAGTCTTGTTCACATGGGCGAAAAACCATTCAGATGTACAGAATGTGGCAAATCATTTAGTAGGAAAGAAAACTTAAAGAATCATAGTGTTGTTCACTCGGGTGAGTGAGGCAGGGCATTGTTCTGGTGGAGTCCGTAAGGCTGCAGGAAGGAGGTGAATTACTTTTTGACGCCTGCGTTTCCATCGAAGAGACCGAGTAGAGAGGTGATGAAAATAGAGTTCACCAGGCGCTGTGACCTTCCCAGGAAACCCATGAGTCTGGATACCCTAATAACGATACTGGACGCACAGTCAATAAACCAAGATCTGTAACCAGGACCAACACGTTTTCCGTACACCGGAGGAGGTTTGGCAGTTCCCAACTTTCATAACCAAGGCTCCACTTGTGCTAAGTACTTGAAAAATAAGTACTTAGCCAACGATGTTCTTAAACTAAAGTGCGAGATTACCATATATTTGGGAACAGTAATCTCCGAAATACAGAACACTTCGTTTTCCGTGGAGAAAAGCGATACTCCGTCTGTTGACAAGTTCACAGAAGACATGAAGGACCTTTTCCACAGCAAACGGTTCGCCGATGTCAAGTTTCGTGTGGGTGGGGACTGTGCCGGCCCACAGGATCGTCCCGCAGTTGAGATCCAAAATTTGTGCAAAAATGTTGGACAACATTGAAGGGTCGGACTACGACTTTCTGGACTTAATCGACGTGGACATTGTGTCGCTGAAACGCATGCTGAAGTACATGTACACTGATGAGATAGACGATGTGGAGTACGATGAAGCGATCAAGGCTTACATCGCCGCTAATAAGTATTGGATTGAGTCGGTCAAGTGGAAGTACTCATTTGTCTTGCAGTCTCATATCAAGGTGAGCAGCATTCTGATGGTCGCCGAAGACTGCAGTGACCACGATCTGAAGAACTGTGCCGTAGATTTTATCAAATACGGGGTTTCTGTTGGCCTGTAACATGCTGAGTTTATAAGTATTCGATGTTTCAATGCTTGAAACCATTCGGATACATTTCCCTTTTGAATTTTATATGGCATTTATATAGCTGTGAGACGCAAAATTCGAAATTGTAAGTGCTTTTTTAGTGAAAATTTCAAAATTATGCAGCTTTAAGATTTATCAACACTCATGTTGTGAGTTTTCAATGCTTCTCAATTTTAGATAGGTTCATCAGTTGTTATACGGATACTTAAGTGCTTAGTGTTTTGAATAATCTTTCGTAATTAAAAATTTGTTCGCAAAAATACAAATGTGTTTATATTTTTTATCCCAAATTCTGTTCTTATGTACGTTCATATTGATAACGAAGTTATGAGGTTTCGATACTTAATAATCTCGACAAGGTGATCTTATTTTACGAATATTTATACGCGTATAGTGTTTTCATTTTTTCGGACTGTTGATTGAATTGAAAATTTTGCAGAATGTTTGTTACTTTTTATAACAATTCACATACAAATTACGAGACTTATATACGCATATTTAAAATTTATACTGTATGTAATTCAGTGTGTCTTATACCAGGCCATATCTACTTCTGTACAGTTTAAATATTCAAGACACCGGAGAAATAATTTGTTAAAATAGGATTTTTTTTACTATTAAAATCATTTTTAACTCTACGTTTGACTTTTCTTTGTATGTTCCTTTTCTTGACCTTTCGCATAGCTTGGACAAAAATGGCCCCTGTCCCATAAAACTTTCAAACCAACGATTTTTAACCTGATCTTATATTTTTCTTCATCCCTCTTTGTGTTGTCTGTCTTGTGATCGGAGAATCTTGGACAAATATAGCCTTACGCCATACAATCATAAAATAAACAACCATTATCTCAAAGTCCGCGTTTTCATATATTGCATACTGCGTTTATAAGTGTTATAAGTATCTGGATATAAGTGTTTTAAGTATCTAATGCCTCTCAACGCTTGCAAACAGCGAGCATTCACTCAACAGTTGGTTGAGTGATCATAGTGTTATAGACGTAGTCATGTTATAGACGTTCACGCACTCGATATTTATAATATATATGCATCATCCAAAAGAAAGCAAACCTGGGGATACTGCTTTCTTGACCGGCATACCACCAAAACGTTGCTCAAAATACTCGTAGGTAATATGTTCATTTGTAGGTAGAGCATGGCAGGTAATCTACCATGAATCACCCATAAAGAAATTCCTGCCTTTTCACCCTTAAAAACACATCTTTTTACGTGAAGTTTAATTTTCTTTTGCTATCCCCAACTGATACTTGGATACATGCCCCTTCTGAAATTTAATTTGTATGCAGATGTTTTACCTAGAACTCCAACTGACTTCTACTAATCAACCCCCAGGGGCACATCTTTAGTTGCATCAGTCACGAGATACCTGAGTGATCATACCTGCCTTCTATTTCTACGCTCGCCTCCCTTTTACTTTTTCTTCCTCCGCCTTTGTATAGTCCGTCTTGTGTTTGGCGCAACTTGCTTCAGATATGGCCCTTGCGCCATAAAACACCGAAAATAACCAACTTATCTACAAATAATCGCATGTCCAGTAAATTGAGCATGGGAAATCTGAAAGTTTTTTCAAATTTGGAAATTTTAAAATTATGTGGTTTTTCAGATTTCACCCATGTTTTAGTATTTTTCCTAAAATCATGTTTTAGAAGTTCACTATCAACATACACGCACGAATTTTCGATACTTCCTGATGTTATAGTGATCTGTTTTTAAGCATACTTAAGTGGATAGAGTTAACGTTTTTTCGGACTGTAGGGACTGAATTGAAAACTTGTTAACAGAGTTTGTAAATTTTATCTCAATTGATAGTGTTACTAGACTTATATGCGAATATTTTTGTAGACTTGTAATTTATGTATTTTAGTGCTTATATGTATATCTACTGCATAGTTTAAATATTCTAGACACCGTAGAAAGATATATAATTTTAAAAGTATATTTTTTTAAATAAAATTCATCTTGTAGTTTTTGAGTAAAATGAAAAATTCTTAAGTAAACTGCTTCCACGTAAAATTATTCTTTGGTGCAACTAATACATGCCATATACATTCTCTGATTGGATATTATGAACTAAACTTTAGTTCTCACCCTTCAATAGACGAGCAGTCCAATAGATTTATAGTGAAAAAATGGTAAAAAGACACTATCAAGGTAACAAATGGCTGAGAGTAACTACACTAAAAGCTGGGTGTAGATATAAAGTAAAAAATAAAGTATTGATATTTATTTAGCTCTTTACATTAGGTTTTTTTTTCAATACTTGCTGTCTCGGAAATTAATATTTTGTGATATTTTTTATTGTTTTAACATTAATTTACACATTTCATACCACAGATCTTAAGGGGTAGGGTAATTAACGTTTTACTGGAGCAATTCAATGGGCTGTGGCTATTATCAATCCCAAAGGCAAATATCCAAGGACAACGCCTCGTGATTTTGAATCATGGTCAGATGACGACAACAACCGATCTGCATCGACCTTAAAAGTAACTAGACGGGTACTTAAAAGTACAGAATGCGGCGAATCATTTCGGACGAAATCAAAATTAAAGAAGCATAGTCTTGTTCACATGGGCGAAAAATCATTCAGCTGTACAGAATGTGGCAAATCATTTAGTAGAAAGAAAACTTAAAGAACCATAGTGTTGTTCACTCGGGTGAGTGAGGCAGGGCATTGTTCTGGTGGAGTCCGTAAGGCTGCAGGAAGGAGGTGAATTTCTTTTTGACGCCTGCGTATCCATCGAAGAGACCGAGTAGAGAGGTGATGAAAATAGAGTTCACCAGGCGCTGTGACCTTCCCAGGAAACCCATGAGTCTGGATACACTAATAACGATACTGGACGCACAGTCAATAGACCTGTAATCAGGACCAACACGTTTTCCGTACACCGGAGGAGGTTTGGCAGTTCCCAACTTTCATAACCAAGGGTCCACTTGTGAGACAGAAAAATAAGTACCTAGCCAACGATGTTCTTAAACTAAAGTGCGAGATTACCATATATTTGAGAACAGTAATCTCCGAAATACAGAACACTTCGTTTTCCGTGGAGAAAAGCGATACTCCGTCTGTTGACAAGTTCACAGAAGACATGAGGGATCTTTTCTACAGCCAACGGTTCGTGGATGTCAAGTTTCGTGTGGGGGGAAACGGTGCCGGCCCACAGGATCGTCCTGCAGTCGAGATCCAAAATTTTTGCAAAAATGTTGGACAACATAAAAACTTCATTACATTTATTTTTCACAACTCTCTCGTTCGAAAACTCACAAGGTCTCTCGTTTTTTATTTAAACACTTTTTGACAACCATCATATGGTAGCCATACTTTGTCCTGATGCCTGAACCAGTACCCGGACCTTCGTTGGAGGGCCGGGGGTCCGTTCCCACACAAATCTACCCAGGCGTTTGAGTGCCTGGAGACACTTTGGGTTTTTGAGAATTTCTTGCGGGCGATCTGTAATGAAATCGAGACCTTCCCTGAGGTGTGCAGTCAACCCGCAGTCCAGGATGTAGTGAAGAGAATCACCTACTTCACCACATTGACAGGCGTTCGATATCGGGTGTACAGACTAAGGCAAATCATTTCCGATGAAATCAAAATTAAAGAAGCATAGTCTTGTTCACACGGAAGAAAAACCTAACAGCTGTACAGAATGTGGAAATTCATTTCAGACGAAATCAAATTTAAAGAGGCATAGTCTTGTTCACATGGGCGAAAAATCATTCAGCTGTACAGAATGTGGCAAATCATTTAGTAGGAAAGAAAACTTAAAGAATCATAGTGTTGTTCACTCGGGCGATACACCTATCAACTGTACAGAATGTGGCAAATCATTTGAGAAGAAATCAAATTTAAAGAGGCATTCTCTTGTTCATACGGATGAAAAACCTTTCAACTGTACAGAATGCGGCGAATCATTTCGGACGAAATCAAAATTAAAGAAGTATAGTCTTGTTCACATGGGCGAAAAACCATTCAGATGTACAGAATGTGGCAAATCATTTAGTAGGAAAGAAAACTTAAAGAATCATAGTGTTGTTCACTCGGGCGATACACCTATCAACTGTACAGAATGTGGCAAATCATTTGAGAAGAAATCAAATTTAAAGAGGCATTCTCTTGTTCATACGGATGAAAAACCTTTCAACTGTACAGAATGCGGCGAATCATTTCGGACGAAATCAAAATTAAAGAAGTATAGTCTTGTTCACATGGGCGAAAAACCATTCAGATGTACAGAATGTGGCAAATCATTTAGTAGGAAAGAAAACTTAAAGAATCATAGTGTTGTTCACTCGGGTGAGTGAGGCAGGGCATTGTTCTGGTGGAGTCCGTAAGGCTGCAGGAAGGAGGTGAATTACTTTTTGACGCCTGCGTTTCCATCGAAGAGACCGAGTAGAGAGGTGATGAAAATAGAGTTCACCAGGCGCTGTGACCTTCCCAGGAAACCCATGAGTCTGGATACCCTAATAACGATACTGGACGCACAGTCAATAAACCAAGATCTGTAACCAGGACCAACACGTTTTCCGTACACCGGAGGAGGTTTGGCAGTTCCCAACTTTCATAACCAAGGCTCCACTTGTGCTAAGTACTTGAAAAATAAGTACTTAGCCAACGATGTTCTTAAACTAAAGTGCGAGATTACCATATATTTGGGAACAGTAATCTCCGAAATACAGAACACTTCGTTTTCCGTGGAGAAAAGCGATACTCCGTCTGTTGACAAGTTCACAGAAGACATGAAGGACCTTTTCCACAGCAAACGGTTCGCCGATGTCAAGTTTCGTGTGGGTGGGGACTGTGCCGGCCCACAGGATCGTCCCGCAGTTGAGATCCAAAATTTGTGCAAAAATGTTGGACAACATTGAAGGGTCGGACTACGACTTTCTGGACTTAATCGACGTGGACATTGTGTCGCTGAAACGCATGCTGAAGTACATGTACACTGATGAGATAGACGATGTGGAGTACGATGAAGCGATCAAGGCTTACATCGCCGCTAATAAGTATTGGATTGAGTCGGTCAAGTGGAAGTACTCATTTGTCTTGCAGTCTCATATCAAGGTGAGCAGCATTCTGATGGTCGCCGAAGACTGCAGTGACCACGATCTGAAGAACTGTGCCGTAGATTTTATCAAATACGGGGTTTCTGTTGGCCTGTAACATGCTGAGTTTATAAGTATTCAATGTTTCAATGCTTGAAACCATTCGGATACATTTCCCTTTTGAATTTTATATGGCATTTATATAGCTGTGAGACGCAAAATTCGAAATTGTAAGTGCTTTTTTAGTGAAAATTTCAAAATTATGCAGCTTTAAGATTTATCAACACTCATGTTGTGAGTTTTCAATGCTTCTCAATTTTAGATAGGTTCATCAGTTGTTATACGGATACTTAAGTGCTTAGTGTTTTGAATAATCTTTCGTAATTAAAAATTTGTTCGCAAAAATACAAATGTGTTTATATTTTTTATCCCAAATTCTGTTCTTATGTACGTTCATATTGATAACGAAGTTATGAGGTTTCGATACTTAATAATCTCGACAAGGTGATCTTATTTTACGAATATTTATACGCGTATAGTGTTTTCATTTTTTCGGACTGTTGATTGAATTGAAAATTTTGCAGAATGTTTGTTACTTTTTATAACAATTCACATACAAATTACGAGACTTATATACGCATATTTAAAATTTATACTGTATGTAATTCAGTGTGTCTTATACCAGGCCATATCTACTTCTGTACAGTTTAAATATTCAAGACACCGGAGAAATAATTTGTTAAAATAGGATTTTTTTTACTATTAAAATCATTTTTAACTCTACGTTTGACTTTTCTTTGTATGTTCCTTTTCTTGACCTTTCGCATAGCTTGGACAAAAATGGCCCCTGTCCCATAAAACTTTCAAACCAACGATTTTTAACCTGATCTTATATTTTTCTTCATCCCTCTTTGTGTTGTCTGTCTTGTGATCGGAGAATCTTGGACAAATATAGCCTTACGCCATACAATCATAAAATAAACAACCATTATCTCAAAGTCCGCGTTTTCATATATTGCATACTGCGTTTATAAGTGTTATAAGTATCTGGATATAAGTGTTTTAAGTATCTAATGCCTCTCAACGCTTGCAAACAGCGAGCATTCACTCAACAGTTGGTTGAGTGATCATAGTGTTATAGACGTAGTCATGTTATAGACGTTCACGCACTCGATATTTATAATATATATGCATCATCCAAAAGAAAGCAAACCTGGGGATACTGCTTTCTTGACCGGCATACCACCAAAACGTTGCTCAAAATACTCGTAGGTAATATGTTCATTTGTAGATAGAGCATGGCAGGTAATCTACCATGAATCACCCATAAAGAAATTCCTGCCTTTTCACCCTTAAAAACACATCTTTTTACGTGAAGTTTAATTTTCTTTTGCTATCCCCAACTGATACTTGGATACATGCCCCTTCTGAAATTTAATTTGTATGCAGATGTTTTACCTAGAACTCCAACTGACTTCTACTAATCAACCCCCAGGGGCACATCTTTAGTTGCATCAGTCACGAGATACCTGAGTGATCATACCTGCCTTCTATTTCTACGCTCGCCTCCCTTTTACTTTTTCTTCCTCCGCCTTTGTATAGTCCGTCTTGTGTTTGGCGCAACTTGCTTCAGATATGGCCCTTGCGCCATAAAACACCGAAAATAACCAACTTATCTACAAATAATCGCATGTCCAGTAAATTGAGCATGGGAAATCTGAAAGTTTTTTCAAATTTGGAAATTTTAAAATTATGTGGTTTTTCAGATTTCACCCATGTTTTAGTATTTTTCCTAAAATCATGTTTTAGAAGTTCACTATCAACATACACGCACGAATTTTCGATACTTCCTGATGTTATAGTGATCTGTTTTTAAGCATACTTAAGTGGATAGAGTTAACGTTTTTTCGGACTGTAGGGACTGAATTGAAAACTTGTTAACAGAGTTTGTAAATTTTATCTCAATTGATAGTGTTACTAGACTTATATGCGAATATTTTTGTAGACTTGTAATTTATGTATTTTAGTGCTTATATGTATATCTACTGCATAGTTTAAATATTCTAGACACCGTAGAAAGATATATAATTTTAAAAGTATATTTTTTTAAATAAAATTCATCTTGTAGTTTTTGAGTAAAATGAAAAATTCTTAAGTAAACTGCTTCCACGTAAAATTATTCTTTGGTGCAACTAATACATGCCATATACATTCTCTGATTGGATATTACGAACTAAACTTTAGTTCTCACCCTTCAATAGACGAGCAGTCCAATAGATTTATAGTGAAAAAATGGTAAAAAAACACTATCAAGGTAACAAATGGCTGAGAGTAACTACACTAAAAGCTGGGTGTAGATATAAAGTAAAAAATAAAGTATTGATATTTATTTAGCTCTTTACATTAGGTTTTTTTTTCAATACTTGCTGTCTCGGAAATTAATATTTTGTGATATTTTTTATTGTTTTAACATTAATTTACACATTTCATACCACAGATCTTAAGGGGTAGGGTAATTAACGTTTTACTGGAGCAATTCAATGGGCTGTGGCTATTATCAATCCCAAAGGCAAATATCCAAGGACAACGCCTCGTGATTTTGAATCATGGTCAGATGACGACAACAACCGATCTGCATCGACCTTAAAAGTAACTAGACGGACCGTGTGCGCGCAGCTTCATGTTATTTGTCCTCACTGCTTGGTTCGAAGATCTCCGGACGAAGGTCACGTGGTTGTGGGAGCTCGTCGCCATTTCTCCCATAGATGCAGCATGGTGAACTACTGCGTTGCGTATAATTGCAAGGTGAAAGCCGGCGAAGGATACTCATTTCATAAGTAATATTTTAATTGTGAAATTACATTACTATACAATTTTACGTTATCAATAAAGTGTTGTTTGACCAATTAGTTCTTAGTAATACCTCTTCCAAAAGTTGCATTTACACTTCTGTTAAGTGCAACACATGTGTCATTGCTTTGTTTTCAGACAAAGAAAAAAAGGATTAATTGCATTTAAAAATTATAAACATAGCAGAGGATTAATTTTGCCCTCAGAGGATGTAGTTTGCTTATGCAAACACTCCGAAATAGTGTTCAGGAAAACCATGAATTTATATGGGTTACATAAAAAATATTATCAGTCATATGTCCATTTCTGTCATGAAGAAAATAGACCCCTCTCGTTTGTTTAAGTCATTGGAAACCATATCTTTAATTATGTGAGCCGGAAAACAATCACTTCGTTCTTTTGATTAAAGCCATTGTTGCAAAATATTTCAACATAAGAATGCATCATGCCACATCAAGCTATAATGAGAACGTAGAAGCTAAAAATATACGTAAAAAATTCACCAAATTGATTTTGTTTAAAAACCAATAATATAGAAGTAATTAATTAAAATTGTCACATTCTTTAAACTAATAAATAAAAATAATAGTCATAAAAATTCAGAAGTTGCATTGAATCAATTTAGTTTCAGAGCCTCCAATCATTGTTTTCATCGTCAGAATGTTTCAAACTTCTGATTATGGTAACCTGAAGATCATGAAAATGCAGGAAGATAATTATTTATAGGATATGATAATGAACCTTTAAATTTAGTTACACTCAATTTTATATCAGCTAAGCATGTGTAGTGCAGGATTCCCACTAGTCTTATTTTTTCTTTTGTATTTATAAAGGCCATTAAAAAGACTTGCATATTCATAATTGTGTGTACACTTCTATAAACTATTTGTTAAGAGCATATTTGGAGCATTAAATTGCTTTCCTTATAAGCAATGCTCACAATCAAAATTTGTGCTGCAATTTAGGAATGGTTAAAACCTATGAACAAACATGTTTTATTAAAAACTTGCAAAAAAGGAGTACTAGAAAACACAAAAGTAATGGGGCTTACAAGAAAAAATATTATTTTGAAAATTTCTTCAAAAAGAATATTTCGATTCATAAGACAATCAAATTTGCTAAAACTTTAAAAAGTTCATGTGGAAATTATCAACTGTAAAAAATGTTACAATCTTCTGAACCAGCTGAATGGTAAATAAAATTATGTTTTGTCTCTTGTCATCCTACTCCTCAAACTTCCACGCCAACGTGAGATCAATTGAAGCCACGGCAGATTTAACGTGCACCAGATCCCATGTACACGACGGTCTTGGTTGGACCGAGTTTCGGATTTTCTACATTCCAGTTGCTCTTCCAACAGGACTACCGTGGCACCACAGGTCTTAAGATCTCAGAACTAAAATTTTTAATGACACAAATTCCTCTGGGTGTATTTTTCAATTCCGTGTCAGTAAAACTTTCATTGCTTGTATCTATTAATATTGTGTATCTTGTGTCTGGCGCAGCATGGTCAAACATGGTCCTTGCACCATAAAACCCCAACAAACCATTTCAGAGTGGAAACTTAGGTATTTAAATTAACGTGACACTCTGGTGCAACACAACGGGCTATTGGTGACGGTCCGGGGTCAGTCCCAAAGGGAAAGATCCGGGGACAAACCACGTAATATTGAACCACAGTCAAATGATAAAGTCAAATATTTGACATAACAGAAGGAAAGCTTTTACTGACACAGAAGAGAGAGAAGTACACCCAGAGAGGAATAGAACCTGACAGGAATCGAACCTGCGCCGTCTACAACTCAAAGGTCGATTACTTGACGGGTAGGTAGGTATTTTAATTAACGTCGCACTATAGCAACACAACGGGCTATTGATTACGGGAAAAGGTCATTCTCTTATATTGGCCAGATCTGGCCCGATGACGAAGCAACACCTGAACTGGCACCCCACTACCCAAACTTCCACTCCCATGTGAGGACATTTGATGTCATACGTGCACCAGCCCCTTTTATTTCACGACGGTGTTTGGTTGGATTCGAACTCGCAACCCTCTGGCTGATAATCCGTTACTCTGCCAATCAGGCCACCGTGGTCCTCTTAGATATTAAATGCAAGCAAGTACTTATAAAAATCAACCAGTACTGTCCCTGCAATTTTAACCTACAGTAATCTTTATATAAATTTTCCTTTAAGGTTCACGTTGGCGTGGTGTGGAAGTTTGGGGGGGGGGTATTTCAATTAACGTCACACTGGAGCAACACAACGGGCTATTGGTGACGGTCCGGGATCAATCCCAAAGGGAAAGATCCGTGGAAGTTTGGAGAGTGGGGTGCCAGCTCAGGTGTTGCCTCGTCATCTGACCGTGGTTCAAAATTACGTGGTGTTGTCCTCGGTCTTTCCCTTTGGGATTGATCCCGGACCGTCACCAATAGCCCGTTGTGTTGCTCAGTGTGACGTTAATTGAAATGAAATACCCCCTTTAAGGTTCACGAGGGCTGCGGTGGCCCGGTTGGAAGAGTAACGGACTAGCAACCGAAGGGTTGCGAGCTCGAATCCAGCCAAACACCGTCGTGTACAAAGGGGGCTGGTGCTCGTTAAATCTGTCGTGGTCTCAAATGTCCTCACGTTGGTGTGGTGTGGAAGTTTGGAGAGTGGGGTGCCACAGCTCAGGTGTTGCCTCATCATCTGACCGTGGTTCAAAATTACGTGTTGTCCTCGGATCTTTCCCTTTGGGATTGATCCCGGACCGTCACCAATAGCCCGTTGTGTTGCTCCAGTGTGACGATAATGGAAATACCCCCCTTTAAGGTTCACGACAATGATTTTCAGTGATTAGCTTATATTGATTATAATGATTTAGCTTATATTGAAAGATTATATAAAATGAAACTTGTAAAAACAAATTATTGGAATAAATTTAGACTAATAATGCATTGTCATTCTATCATGTTAAGATCATGAAAAGTGGAGGCTTCTTTTAGATTAAAATAATATGAACGGCAGCAATTTTGATGTTCAGTATGCTTAGGAATTAAAATATAACTTCTTTTTCAAGATATTCTTACGTAAATCACGTAAAACTCAACCAGTACAAGTTGGCAATTTGCACAGTAAAATACTAAAAGTTGGAATTTCGAATTCGAATGATTATCAACATTAATTAAAACTTTACCTTGAAAGTCTAAATTTATGAAAACAGTTGGAGTATGTCATTGGAATAAACAGATTTGTATATAACTACCTCGTAATATATAGTAGTATTGAAAGCAAGTTGATTTCGGTCATGGTCATGTAATGCAATATAAGGGCCAATTAGACCGACTGAAAGAGGAAGATTGAAAATAGTGCTAACATTCGATGTTTCCAATCCAAGTGGAGATTAGAAAGAAGGTGCTGTAAAACCATTCCGTCGTGAGTGATGTTTTGACAATAAACAAGGAAAAGCTGCTTCGATGGTCAGCGGGAGAACTGTTAGTGCCCCCTCGAGTCAGATTGCTGTCGGTATGTTTTAAGCCATTCTATCAATGTGATAAATGAAGGTATTATCTCCCATACTCAGGAGTCATCAGTTAACAATAAGGAATGCAAGGGTCATTGTGATGGTTAAAATAAAGACATGTGACACTCGCAGAATATTTTTGTGTGAAGTTTTCAAGAGCTTCCCGTTTTCTATAGGAAGTAATATTTTCGACAAAGCGAGAAAATAGTATAAATTCCTCCTTCCTCAGTTTAAGATATTTTTATTTGAATCTATTGGGGAGGGGTGTTTCAATTAACGTCACACTGGAGCAACACAGCGGGCTATTGGTGACGGTCCGGGATCAATCCCAAAGGGAAAGATCCGAGGACAACACCACGTAATTTTGAACCACGGTCAGATGACGAGGCAACACCTGAGCTTGAATCTATTGGATCTCACGCCTTTCTAAGATTGCTCGTCATCTGACCGTGGTTCAAAATTACGTGGTGTTGTCCTCGGATCTTTCCCTTTGGGATTGATCCCGGACCGTCACCAATAGCCCGTTGTGTTGCTCCAGTGTGACGTTAATTGAAATAACAATAACAATAACAATAACAACCATTAACGTCACACTAGAGCTACACAATGGGCTATTGGTGACGGTCCGGGATCAATCCCAAAGGGAAAGATCCGAGGACAACACCACGTAATTTTGAACCACGGTCAGATGACGAGGCAACACCTGAGCTGGCACCCCACTCTCCAAACTTCCACACCACGCCAACGTGAGGACATTTGAGGCCACGACAGATTTAACGTGCACCAGCCCCCTTTGTACACGACGGTGTTTGGCTGGATTCGAACTCGCAACCCTTCGGTTGCAAGTCCGTTACTCTTCCAACCGGGCCACCGCGGCCCACTTAAATGTTAAGTTAACATGCATCCTATTGGATATTGTTATTTTGTTTAGGGATCTGGCAATCCACAAATCCCAGTAATATGTAAATCACTGGCATGATATATAAGAGGTTGGTGATATGATTTGTAGTCCTAATCTTCGCTAATAGTTTGCACTAGCTAGATGTTGCTTCTTTTATTTTAATAAACAGTCACTGTTATTTCAAATCCTGTGTACATTTTATTTTGTGTGCTCTGCCAACGACTTCGTCTCTCATTTATAGAGTTGGAATCTATTAAGGTTATGGGCCTTTTTGGCAAGTACTTTTAAGACACAGGTATTAGAGTGATGTCTTTAATAGCAACGTTTTTAAAAGTGTTAAACTGAGGATTAAATCGATGGCGGGCTTAACTTTAGAGGCAAGTATTGATACGCTGATCGGAGAGAACTACTCGACATGGTGTATAGATGCCAGGGTACTCCCGATAGACCGTGGTACCTGGGGAATTATCACCAGTACTGAGACAGAACCAACAAAGGGTTCGGCTCCGAAGGAGATGCGCGACTACTTATACAGGAAGGCCACGATTTACTTGAGCGTTGAAAAACTTTCCGACCGCTGATATCTGGAACTGACGATGGCAAGAAGGCTTGAGAAGATTCTTAACCACTTCCGTCCTGATTCTCGAGCTCGTACAATTGGACTGATGGATGATTTTTTAACTGTCGTCCACTGGTAGATGAATCCATGTCTGTTTGCTGCCCGTTTAAGAAATATTGATCAACTCAACGAAGCAGGTAAAACAATTTCTGAATGGTTTCATTCTTTTCAATTGATAAGATTTTTGCCAGTGAAATTTTCTGCAATAGAGTACAGGCTATCTACAGGTGGTTTGATGAAGGATTTACTCATGAAAGGGTTCTCCAAGAACTTTTAGCTGAAGAGGCTCGACTTAAGAGAAGCGTTAGGGATCATGAGGCAATTGTTTTGCATAGTTCTGTTGTAAAGTCTAAAACTGTTAAACTCTAAACCTGAAGATAGTAAACTTGAGAAAAGAAAGTTTCTCATGTGGGGGACAGGTCATTTAATGGCAAATTGTAAATATAAAAAGCTGCAAAACAAGAGTAGTAAAAGGGGAAGAACAGAATCTTGAATGTAATTTTGTTGAAACATGCTATAGTGTGGGGGATAAATTAAGAACAGCATGAATATTTGACACGGCTGCCAGCAGTCACTTTTGTTGTAATAAAGATTTGTTTACGACATTTGAGATTGTATCCGATATCTCAATGGCAGTTGCTGTAAATAATGTATCATGTCCAGTAGAAGGGATAGGTACTGTAAAATTGCAGTTTTCCCAATGTGGCGTCACTGAGGATGTGAATTTAAATAATATGATGTCTTAGGCGAAATCTAATATCGGGTCCACTCATTGAGAAAAACGGAGGGTCATTCACAGGGAAGAAGGGTAAAATTACTGTATATGCTTAAACTCGTAGGGAACTTTTCTCTGCACATAGAAAGGACTTTATTATGTTTACCCGATATACCCTTAAATGGCGATTTCATCTAAAGTTGAAAATTTAGTAACCACTAGTAAGAATGATTTAGAATTGTGGCATCGTAGATTTTGTCACGTGAATCCTAAATACATTGTTAATACAAGTAAGAATAATTGTATCGGGTCTACCCGAATTTAAAAATGTTGAGGTGAGGTGCGAACCTTGTAAGTTAGCAAAATCCCATAGAATATCATACAAACCTATCGGTAAAATAAGATCCGAGCGACCACTACAGCTCCTTCATATGGATATTTGTGGTCCCCTCCCTACACAAACGAGGGAAGGATATAAGTATTTTCTAACCATTACCGATGACTTTAGTAGGAAAGTTACCGTGTACCCTCTCAAACAAAAGTCGGATGTATTTGAATATTTCACGAAATATTAAAAAAAGGGCAGAGCGGTTCTTAAATTCAAAAATTGTAAATATCCGGACCGATAACGGTCTCGAATTCATTCACAAAAATTTTTATAAATTCCTAGATGACCAAGGCATTCAGGCAGAACGTACAAATACCTATACTCCTAAGCAAAACGGGGTCAGCGAATGCTATAATTATACTGCCATGAATGCAATTAAAACGCTTCTCTTTTCGCTGTTAGTATCGCTACACAAATGGATTCATTGTCAAATTGACATTAAAAGTGCCTATTTATATACTTCATTAGATAATCATGTCTTCATGGGGGGCAACCACAGGATTTGTTGATCACAATAAATCCGACCACGTTTGTATTTTAAAAAGGCTATTTACGGCTTACACCAAAGAAAAATTACTGAAAAATTTTGCTAATAAGGTTTTACTTAAAAATGTGAATAAATTTTGACATTTGTATTCTGCTAATGCGATGTGATACTTTATGTATATAATTTTTTGAGGAGTTATATATGTTATATATTTTGTTTCTTATATCATTAGTGTATTTTTTTGTAATCATGTTTATATTAAGAAAATATACTTTAAAAACAATACGTAAAAATAGCATTGTAAATTTCAAAAGTATGAAATATTAGAATATAAGGTGAATTAAGATTGTGTTATAACAGTGTAATATACATATATATATTGCTACATATTAATAATACTACAGTTGTTAATTAATAATTATCAATAACCATAATTAATATACTAATTTGTGAGATTAATTGATATTGAGAATCGTAGATATGATGTTTATACCATAATTTAACGAAAGGACAATTACATTTTCAAATGTGACCAACGTTTATCATAAATGTTTAAATTTGTATAATTTACATTGGAGTTTGTAATTTTGTTCAAATCTTATACATCAATATTCAGATTAAAGGTTAAATAAGAAATATATAAGTTAAAATTTTTTGAGTTACATTGTAATTGGAAAATAAGTTTTTCATTTAAGTTTTTTGGAGTATTTAATTATTTTGTATGTATTTTGTAAGATGCGAGAGGCGGCCCAATGTTAGATATTTGTATTTATTTGATCTCGCATCTTTCTAAGATTGCACTTGTATTTAAAGTATTATGACGTCGGTCTTTGCAATCGGAATACTCCAGTTTTCAACTGTCTTTTGAAAGTGTTTTTATGCATACTTAAATGTTAAGTTAACATGCATCCTATTGGATATTGTTATTTTGTTTAGGGATTTAGGGATCACAAATCCCTGTAATATGTAAATCACTTTCATGATATATAAGAGGTCAGTGATATTATTTGTAGTCCTATCCTCGCTAATAGTTTGCACTAGCTAGATGTTGCTTCTTTTATTTAATAAACAGTCACTGTTATTTTAAACCCTGTGCTATTTTATTTTGTGTACTCTGCCAACGACTTCGTCTCATTTATCGAGTTGGAGTCTTACTCAGAAACCCAAGGCGGCTTACTTCAGGCGATCGATATTGCTTTAGGCCCCGTTCACATGAGGCGTTTTACGTCTAAACAAAACGCGGACATAAGAGTTCTGGAGTGTTCACATGCAGAAATCGCGAGAATCCAAGCGCTAGATAGCTTCGGAGCTTCAAAAATCTCCGGTCGTTCTAGCGATTAGATGCGTTTGGGGAAGCATAGGTTTCTTCTGCTCGTTCACATGACACGCGTTTTGACGCACGTTAGGGCTTTTTTATTCTCCTAGTCCGAGTTTCTATCTTCGCGATCGTTAAAGATAGTGAAAATTCCAACTGATTTGAAATCTGCGGAAAATTTTACACTTAATCGATACCTAAAATGTGATTTTCTGTAAATAAATTTTCAACTATAACTTTAATATTTTCGCGATACGGATTTGACGAATATATTCATAACGAACACAAAAGGGAGTATTCCCATCTCGTTTTTATAGAAAAGATATAACTTGATTGGAGTATTTTGTCTTAATCCACTGCTTTATATTTATGGCCATTAAAAATAGGATGAGAAAATTTAATAGTATTCGATTTATTGAAGAAATTTACCCTGCTTTCACACAAAACTTGTAAAAATGATAGTTTATAACTAAAGGGGATAGTGAGTAATTTTATTTCTGAGAATAACGTATACCGACAACTGTCCGTTCTAGTTTTCATGTACGGCAAACGTCTTTAAAATAAAGCTAAAATTATGTATTCAATTTAAAAGCTAAACTTTAGTTATTTTTATTTGTCCTCAACGGGTGAAATGCGTGAGATAAGTTTCAATTTTCATTCATTTTTCAGATCCTCGTGTTACATTAAACTCGATATCCCTTTTGAAAATGAACTTCTGATTTACTGAACTTAATTTACTGTAAGCTTATTTTTCATAGAATTTATATTTTAATCTTGCAGTAGTGTTATTACTACTTTAATCGAAATTTTCATTATATATACGTGTAGACGTAAATTCTATTAGCAATTTCCTGGTTTTCGATATGTACTGTTTTTGGTTTTTCTGAGATTTTTTTTTAGTTAACATAATTTTCTCGTTTCATTGTGGGTTTTAATCAAATTTTAGCTGAAATATTTCCCAGTCATAATTCCATTCGTGGTTTCATTTGTGCAACAAAACCCCTGAAATAGGGTAGGTTGGAGGGTTAGTTTTCGTTTCGGATAATCGGAACTCAGAAAATTGTGCGTAAAAATTAAAAACTAATTATTGTTATGTATTGTGCTGATACATTACATACCGGATTTTGTTTGCGTGTCATCTTTTTGAGAGTACTTCGTAGACAATGCCATATAAACAGAAATTCCGTTTCCAATTTCCGGGTCTAGAAATTAGTTTTTGGGGGATATATTTTTACTTTACACTGTCAATTTTACAATTTTGAGGAAATTGGTCATTTTCCAGTTAGTTTCGTTTTAATCAAAGTTTTACAGAAATATTCCAATTTTTCATATGCAGTTTCGTTTTCACGATAAAACACATTACAAATGACTCATCTGCTAGCATCTTGAGCCCAAAAAATCCGTGATCACCACCCCTTAACACAAAACAAATCCTCCTTACTATTTTTTTTATTGGTGGGTGAATCATCGACACTGGAGAGTGAAGGTTCTAGGTTTTTTTCCTCTAGTCTTGAAGGTAAAAAACAAATACTTTAAGATTTTAGAGTTAATGAAAATGTTTAATAATGCCACAATTTGAACTACATAAAGCACTGTTTCTTTGTGATCCGCTGGTTCTTGTTCCTAGGTCCAAAATATCCCGTTATTCGAAGATTTTTGAAAAACGAAAAGCTAACGTGTAAAAATTTACAATCGAGGTTGATGGCATTGCACTGGAACGCATCGTATACTATACGTTACGAAAGAGTTACTTGTTTAGGTTGTCACTTCTGGCCAGCACACAGACACTTTATTCACAGACAATTATGAAATGGATATTTTACAAATCGAAATATCAAAATTTTACGTCATTTTGAATATTTTTTAGATTATTTTAGGCATTTTATTGGTCAATTTTATACATTTCTAAGTTAACCAAATCCAGGCTCTTGCGAACACAGAAATCAATTTTAGGTGGGGTAAAGAAAGATTTTCATCCTATTTTTTTTAATGGTTGTAAAATTAAAACAGTTGATAAGGGGCAACAAAATATCTTATTAAAGTGACATTCCCTTTAAAAACAAGGCAATACGTCCGCTTACGCTTAGTATAAAAGGAATATCTTCAAAAAGATTAGTTCGACAAATGAGGAAAAATATTTTCAAAGAAAATCGTGTTTTTGGTATCGATCTGACGTAAAATTTTACTCTGATTTGAAATCCGCTGAAATTTTGATTCTAGCTTAAACTATTCAAAAGATAGAAACTTGGATTAGGGGAATAAAGAAACAATTTAATATATAACGGAACTGACCTTGAAAAACGTCCAAGAGGTTCACATGATAGCGCTCGAAAATTTTTATTAAACGCGCGTTGGAAAAAGTCCATGTGAACGGGGACTTAGATTTAAAAGATTCAAATATCGGCAAGATGTCGGAAAAACTTCAAATGGCAAGGAGATTACCCTGAAAGATGTTTTATTTGTGCCAATTAATTAATTTGGACAATTAATTTCAGTCCGAAAAATAGAAAGTGCAGGTTTCAGCCTAGTATTTGAAAACCAAAAGGTTTTTGTGAAAGATAAGACTGAACACTTCGTACTTGGTAATCGTGATAGTTTGGGACAACATATTTGTGATTTTGTGCCAAGTGTTGTAAGTGCTTTTCTTGTGGAAGAAAAAGAATTGTGATCATGTGCTGAAGAAATTAGGCTCCAATTTCTTTTTGTGAAGTTTGCTCTCATGCAAAGCAAAGTGCCTCACCGTTGGGGAAAGATCCTAGAAAGAGAGGATCCTTTTAGAAAAATTCACACGGATATATGTATGTGGATCAATTGATCCAGAAACCTATGGAGGTGAGCGCTACTTTGACTTATTGATGATTATTCGCGTTTTACCAAAGTGAGACTATTGAAACGAAAAAGCGATGATGAAAGTCAAATCCTTCCATTCGTATTTTAAGGTGTGATAATGCTAAAGAATACATGTCTGGAGAAATTTTAAAATGCGCTAGATGCCGGTATAGTCGTTGATCCATCGCCGCCCTACGTTCCAGCATTGAACGGTGTGGCTGAACGCGCTAATAAATCTCTTATGGAAAAAGGGCGGGCTATGATTTTGGAGTCTGCTTTACCCAAAAGTTTCTGAAGTTTAGCGATTCTTACTGCCGCATACATTAAAAATAGGTTGCCCAGTACTGTTGATAACTTCACCGTACTTTCTGAAATTTGGCGAAGAGCCTGATCTAAGGAATATGCATGTATTTGGATGCGATGCATACATGCTTGTGCCTTCTCAAAGGAAGAAACTTGATCCCAAAAGGCAAGAGAATGCTTTTTGTGGGATACTCCTCGATGGGGTTTAGACGAATGAATCCTGATTCTCATAGAATTTGTGTATCGAAAGATGCGAAGTTTGAACGCAAGATTCGCGACAAGCTTCAACGCAGATGGAGTAGATCAGTCAGTTAACGAGTTCGATGTACTCGAGTAACGATAAGAGTGAAAGTGAGAACGACAATCTAGATCCGATTGAACCGAGGTCTTCGAGACAAACCAAAGAGCCTGTTAGATTTCCACATTCTGAAGTGTATAATGTAATGTTCGCCGATGAGTCTGACTTTTGACGATATCGCATCTCTGCCCAATGACGAGCAACTCCTGTGGAGAATTGCCATGGATAAGGAAATGGAGAGCATGAGGCCCAACGATGGTCTGGGATCTTGAAACCCTACCACCAGATAAGCAATCTATTTCGTGCAAGTGGGTCCTCAACAAGAGAAAAGGTAAGTATAAAGCTCGTTTAGTAGCTAGAGGATTTTTGCAAAAAGGACTTTATTATACTGAGACTTTTTCACCTGTAATCAGTATGCCTGCTTTAAGATTAATACTTGTACTAATTGTGAAAGAAAATCTTTTTGTTTTTGTACTTTATGTAAAAACTGCATTTTTGAAAAGTGAATTAATTGATATCGATCAACCCAAGGGGCATGATGATAATAGTGGGAGGAAATGTAAACTTAAAAGGAGTTTGTATGGGTTAAAACAAGCACCACGTCAGTGGTTTAAAAGACCAGTGCACAAAAATCTTTCAAAACTTCGATTATTTTTTTTTGAATTTAAATAAATGTTTATAAATTTCTGGTCAAAAGGGATAGATTATTTATGAAAATACGTTGAGAAGTATTTTAAATAATTTTTTGAAAAATATTTGTACCGTCAGTTTTCGTCATTTAAAGGGCTTCCATCTTTGTTTACATGTCTTAAAGAAACGCCCTACACGAGAAGCCCCATTAGAAAACCTTATTTACCAAGCCACACTATTTAATTTATCTATTTTATTTTGTATCTATTTTGCTACGTTGGTAACTGTAATGATAACTCACTGTTTGAGAATGTTTTGTGTTTTGAATTTGAAATCAAAAATCGTTTGCAGGTGTTCTTGATCTTTTGCGAATAACCTAAACCTGTCTAGCTGTGCATAATTTCCTGCTACATTTGTCTATTTTTAAGTAATTGAAACAGTTTATTTCCAGAAATATGCCACGTTTCAGTAAGGAGTTTAAAAAACGTAGAAGTGTTGGCAAGGCGAATGTTGTAAATTCTAGTAATACTGATGTAACGAGATTCAGCAACTAACTCTTACCATAATAATCAGTCGTCGTCAGCGAAGAAATTAAATATATCAGCGGATTCAGAAGTATCTGTTCTCAAGAAACTCATACTAATGAAATAATAAATTTAGAATTGCTCTCAAAAGTTCTTTGTGAAAGTGTTTACCGTAAAAATTGTGGTGGTGTTGGCTTATCAATCAAAGTGAAACTCTTCATGGTTTAGCATCAATAATTATGCTGTTTTGCACAAACTGTGAATTTAGTGTTGAATTTTGTAATTCCAAGGAGTGTACAACAAATACTGAAGAAGGGAGTTTCACACACAAATTATATGAAGTGAACGCTCGACTTAACTATGCGTTTCGTTGCATTAGGAAAGGCAAGACGTCAGCAAAACTGTTCAACGGAATAACGAATCTACCGTCCCCATCATTTCGTTATTTCAAACATACAGGGTGTTATCAAAATAATGGAAACACACTGGATTTATAAGGAATCCTTTACTAATTTGGCGTAGGACCGCCTTTGGCATGTAATACAGCTTGGATTCGCCTGGGAATCGAATCATACAAATGCTGAATAGTGTTTAGAGGAATATTGTACCATTCTTCATAAAGATATTGTAAAAGTTCCGGGAGAGATGCCGGTGGAGGATATCGATTCCGGATTGAACGCTCTAAAATAGACCATAACGGTTCGATTATATTGAGGTCGGGGGACTGTGCTGGCCAAGGTAGATGTTTCAGTTCATCCTCGCGTTCATCAAACCATGATTGGACCAGTCCCGCTGCATGAATAGGAGCATTATCATCCTGGAAAATTCCATCTCCTGCAGGAAACAAAGTTTGCATCATAGGATGGACCTGGTCAGCTAAAACTTCTCCCCAGTGATCCTTCCTTTCAGGGTTACGATTGGGCCAGCAGAAAACCACGACATTTCTACCCATACCATGACAGATCCACCTCCATGCTTGACAGTTGGAAGGAGACAATCACGATCATACGCTTGTGCAGGTGTCCTCCAAACGTGCACCCGTCCTGTTGTGGGGAAAAGTGTGAAAGATGATTCGTCTGACCATATAACTGTCTTCCACTTATCAATCGACCAGGTTTTGTGGTTGTGGCACCACTGTAGACGACGTTTGGCATTAACATCTGTGACAAGTGGCTTGGGAATTGCTACTCTGCCGTAAATGTTCTGTTTATGAAGGTGCCTCCTAACTGTAATTATTGACACTGGAGAATCCAGATGCTGATTGAGCTCTGCGGTCACTTTGGCTGCAGTTGTTTTCTTTTTAGACATTACAATCCGCTTCAATACCCGTCGGTCTCTTTCAGTCGGCTTCTCCTTCCGTCCACTATTTTGCTTTGCCGAGCTTGTCTTGCCGCGCTGTGTGTACGCTGTCATGACTTTAGACACCGTACCTCTAGAAACGCCTAAAAGCTGGGATGTTTCGGTTACAGTTGCTCCAACTAGTCGGGCTCCTACAATTTGGCCTCTTTGAAAGTCTGAGGTCTGACATTTTACGCTTTTGACAAAAATACACGACGTATACAACTTTACTAAAGCTACCTCATACTACCATGATATATAGTACTTTTTATATTAAAACAATTGGTAGCTAGGATTATATTTTAATGCTTACGAAGTGCATTCTTAAATGTCATTTTTATTCACAGGTGTTTCCATTATTTTGATAACCACCTGTATATTAGCTGATGCCCAGAGACGTAACTGGGAGGCAGACGGGGCATGTGCCCCGGGGGCCGGATTGGGGGGCGCTAAATTGGCCGAGTAGTTTTTACCTAGATATTTACGTATGATAAAAAATGAAGAGGAAAAACGTAGTAGACTACAAAAACCAAAAACTATAAAAGGAGCTAAATGCAGAATGTGTGAAGAAATAGCAGGAAAGCTTAACCTAGATCCTCATTTTAAAGGAGGAAGAAGCGGATGTTTGAGAAGGGCGAAGTTGAAAGCTATGAATTCTCAGAAGAAAATAGTTCAGATTATTGATTATACAAATAATAGATCGAATGGAGAATGAACTAAGGCAAAGGTTTTAAGTCATTCAAGACATGAATAGTTTATTTGGTTTCCTCAATGGAGCTTGGTTTGAAACAATGAATGGAGAAGAATTGAAGAACCAGGCACTTGAGTTATCTACCACATATAAAGAAGACTTAGACAGGGATTAGCTGGTGATAGAAGTGGAGAGTTTTAAGTACGAGAGGTGATCAAAAAGTAAGGTTACAAAGTCGATATTCCTGGAGTTTCGTCTGTTATACAGAAATTAGTTGTGTGCGGTAATTCTAATACATGCGGTCGCTAACTGTGGAGAGTTTCGCCTACCCGCGACCTACAGCGCTAGTTGAAGGTTAACAGAAATGGCGACTCGTTTGGAAAACTGGTCTCGCCAAGAAATCCGCTCAGTTATTCGATTTTTGTGGGCGAAACATGTAAGCGCGGCTGAAATTCACCGGCAGCTGGTAGAGATTTACGGAGAGACTAATGTCTCGTCGGCATGTCGCAAAATGGTGTCGAAAGTTTGCGGCCGGTAGAGAAAAGGTCACCGACGAGGATCGCAGTGGCCGACCCAGCACGGCAACAACAGATTTGAACATAGCTCGCGAGGAGGAGCTGACTCGGGACAACAGAAGGATCACGATACGCCATATGACGGAGGATTTGGGAATGTCGTTCGGAAGCGTTCGTCACATTGTTCACGATATTCTGCAGTAACGGAAAGTTTGTGCCCGATGGGTTCCACGACAGCTGTCCGATCAACACAAGGAGAAGCGCATGGGGGCAAGTCTGCAACGGTTCTCCACGGAGGGAAACGGTTTTCTTCACCGTATTGTCACGGGTGACGGAACATGGATCCGCCACTAAGCGGTCGTCAATGGAGTGGAAACACACCTCCTCTCCAAAGACAAAAAAAAGTTTAAGGTGACGCCATCTGCCGGGAAGGTGATGGCCAGTTTTCTGGGTCAGCGCGGGTGTCTTACTCGTGGAGTTTTTGGAAAGAGGGCACACAGTGACCGCTGACCGATACTGTGAGACCTTGACACGATTGCGCGAAGCAATCAGGGCCAGGACTTCTCACTGAGGGCGTCATCTTCCTTCACGACAACGCGCGACCTCATACAGCCCAGAGGACTACCACGCTGTTGAAGAAATTTCGCTGGGACATACATCATCGACCACCCTTCCTACAGCCCGGACCTCGCTCCAAGCGACTTCCATCTCTTTCCTCACTTTAAGGAGAACCTAGGGGGCCGACGATTCGCTTCAGACGAGGAGGTGAAACACTTCGCCACAACGTGGCTGAACACGCAAGGACAGGATTTTTACCAGGAGGAATATTCAAACTCATCCCACGAAGCGACAAGTGCCTAAACCGATATGGAGACTATGTCGAAAAATAACCTAATGTATGTACTATCAGTTGGCTATATTGGTTTTATGAAATAAAATGTACACGTTTCATTGCAGGCTTTGTAACCTTACTTTTTGATCACCCCTCGTATCTAAAGAATTTCAAATGTCTAAATCTGAATTTTTAGGAATTCGTTTGGAATTTAGTTTTGATAAGTTGCTAATGGATTGGGAATTGTATATCGTAAATTTACTGAAAAAGTTTAACATGTTAGATTGTAAATCTAGTGTTCTTCCTATGGATCCTAAATCAACATTAGCTGATTTTGAGAAAAGTGAGGTATTTGATGGACCATATCGAGAACTTGTAGGATCGTTACTTTATTTAGCTTATGTATCTAGGCCTGATATTTTGTATGCTGTAAATTGTTTAAGTCAACTTCAAGAGCATCCAACTGATGCTGGATGGTGTGCTTTGAAGATCTTAAGGTATTTAAAAGGTACTGCTAACTTAAAACTCTAGAGTACTGTAAAGATTCAAATGATTTTCAAATGTCTATGTATATTGATGCTGATTGGGGTTCTAATCCAAATGATAGAAAATCTATTTCTGATTATGTGATAATGTTTTGTAATTCTCCAATTTTCGGGTCTTGTAATAAACAAAAATGTATTGCTCTCTCCTCAACTGAAGCTGAAGTAATAGCATTAAGTAAAGGTATTCAGGACTTTATATGGTTGAAAAGTGTTGCTTCAAAAATTACCGGTTTCAGACCTTACTGTGTTTGAAGATAATCTTGTATCAAATGTATAACGAATGAAAATAATCATGGTAAATTGAAACATTGATATCAAATTAAAATACATTCGTAATGTAATTTGCAAAAATAATATAAGAGTTGAATATGTTCCATCTGATCACCAAATTGCTGATAACTAAAGCATTGCCTAGAGTGAAATTTAATGAAATTTTGTCATTGTGTAATCTTGAAAGGTAATGTGTATGTTTTGTTTTGTAGATATCAATGTGAAAAATGTAATGTTTGTTTTTCTTTAGTAATGTGCGATTAAGGGCGGGTGTTGTATAATGTAATCGCCCATAGAAGTCTGTATCTTTCTTTGTGCTGCTAGAGCTGAGTCATTCATTACAGGCAGCATGTGAATGTTCTATAGCTTTCTTGGACATTCGTTCAATTTAATGAATTTTATTGGTTAGTGTTGCGATCCTATCCAATCTATATGTATTGTGTCTTCAATAAACTTTTTTTCCCTTTTGCTATCCACATGGCCTGTGTCATTCCTTTCCTCTGAAGGAATCGTATTTAACAATATTCTAGCATTTTTCTCAAGCTATCCTATGCATCCGAGCAGCAAGCATCGCTATGGGAATTCCGAAGACTTCCATTGCTAAAATTCTTCGCACCTATTTAGTATTTGTAGCATTCAAACGTTGCAACCATCCGATTTTTGCCGACATTTGGACTTTTGTAATTGGTTATTAATCCAACAAGACCTGGATTCGCATTTCGTCAATAACATTTTATGGACTGATGGATGTTTATTTTCTGAAGATGGAACAATAAACACCCGCAATGACCATTACTGGAACAGTACCAACCCCTTCGTCCGTGGAACACATCATCAGCAAAAGTTTTTTTGTGTCCGTGTGGTGCGGAATTTGAAACGGCCAATTGGTTGGACCAGTTTTTATGAAGGCACTCTTAAAGCTAATAAGTATCTGGAAATAATATTAAACGGCGCTGTTACGGACTTTGTTGAGGCGACGCCCTTATGTTATGTCAGAAATATGTATTTTCAACAAGACGATGCGCATGCACACCAAGGAATCATTGTGACAAACTGGCTTAATGCGAACTTTGGCAACCAGTGGATTGGTTTGAAAGGGGACAGAGAAAGGTCTCCAGGACCCCTGATTTGCCCCCTCTGGATTTTTACTTGTGGGTCGCCTTCGCCAACAAGCTTGCGATACTACATTACTTTGCACAATATTGCACTTTCTGACCCAAAACAGATGCTTTTTAGAAGTGCACCAGCGGTATAAGTCAGCTTTTCGCATCATTATGCTTCCGTTACTGTTCAGCCTACAGAAATGCGGTTTTTTGCTAACGATAGGGATGGCAGGTAAGGAACATTTTTGCTATCTCGGATTTTTATCTAGAGGGGTCGTATACAAATTAAAAACTGAATCCACTTAAATTGTTATCACGTGATAATTTTATTCACATATCTTAATTACTTACCTTATTTGGTGTACTTTTGCAATTTACATTGCCTACCTTTCACCTAGTGGTAAAAAAATTAAATTGCGTACCAACCTTTTGGGGACACCCTGTAGATCTGGCCCTGGCGAAAGGTTTCGGGTATCCTTATGAGATGATCTCGATCCATGAACTATCGTCAGATCATAACCCGGTTTTGATCACCTTCGACCTAGTAGTATCTATCCCACTACAGCCAAGAGCCTTTAGTACCAACTGGGGAAAATTTTCCCAAGCTCTATAAGACAACGTCACATACACTTCTAAACATTACAAATGGTGAGGAATTGAACGAAGAGATAAAGAATTTCACCGACCAAATTAAAACCGCCCACAAAACTGCCTCGAAACCCATCTCGAATAATCAGAAGGCATACATCCCTCGACACTCCAATTTAATCAAACTAAGAAACACAAAAACGGGAATGGCAATACTTCAGGAACCTCACTCTAAAAGCAAGTTGAACAAGACTTATTCGAAAGGAAATCAAAAACTTCGAGAATCAAAGCTGGCACGACTACCTTGCCAATCTCACCCATGAAGATGGCACATTATGGAAAAAGTTAAATCAATCAAGAACAAGAGCATACAAATTCCGCCCCTCAACAGCCGTGCTGAAATTGCACTCTCCAACCAGGACGAAGCCCAAACGCTTGCAGACACATGAAATTCAATTAACTGAAAATAACATACGTGACCAACACACTGAAATCACTGTTGACAACACCATACTTTACTTCATGAACAGACCCCACACAAACAACATTGAGCTTACCATCCCATCAGAGGTTTTCACACACATCAAATCTCTTAAAATACAAAAAGGACCTGGACTTGATGCCATTACAAATAAATCACTCAAGAAATTACCTTTTAAAAATCATTCATTATCACTATACTTAACCTAAAGCTCACTCTAAACACCTACCCTGACATTTGGAAAATTGCATCAATCACCCCAATATTAAAACCACGCAAAGACAAATCCTACCAGAAAGCTACCGACATATCATTACTATCGACCTTGAGCAAGATAGCTGATTACTTCATACTTCACAAATACAAAACATTTAATGTTTGTATTGTCCCAGCAATTTGGCTTCAAGCCCCAGCTTTCAACAACACACCAATTGTTCAGAGTAATCGAATACATAAAAACTGGTAAGGATCAAGAGAAAACTACTGGTACAGTTTCTCTCAACATTGCAAGAGCCTTTGATAAGGTATGGATTAAAGGGCTCGTTCAAAAACTTATCACTCACAATTTCCCAGACCCACTATTAAACTGATCATTTCATACCTCACCAATCGAAAATTTGTCGTTCATGTTAACACTCACTACACCACGCAAAATCTTTGCGTCAGTTCTCTAAGGCTCCAAACTTAGACCTTACCTCTTCAATTTATTCATGAACATCCAACAATATTACACATTCATTGCTATGTACGCAGACAACACTGCAATTTTGGCACAAGATCACAATCTCAAATTACTACACACAGCATACTACAAAAACACATTCATGTTGTTGAATCTTGGTTGGTTAAATGGAAAATTAAACTGAATGTGGAAAAACCATCGCCATCCTTTTCACCAACAAATATCTACCTCCCTACAAGTTGAAAATTAATGGCACTGATATCCCATGGGCCCAGGAAGTTAAATACCTGGTGTAATCCTTGATAAAAGATTCACTTGGAACCAACACATACACATTACACACAAATTCCGAGTTGTAAAACGTAAACTCTTCCACCTAATTGCTCGGAATTCGCCAATGACTCTTGAAAACAAGATACTTGTTTACCTATGTTATCTCAGACCAGTAATCACATACGCAAGCCAAATTTGAGGATCTGCAAATAAAAGCATCAACACACTAAAAGCTCTACTATCAACCACCCTTAGAACTATAACAAAAGCCAAGTGGTTTCAGAGAAATACTGAAATCAGGCTGATATCCGAATCACCTCAAAACGCATATTTAAAAATTTTCGACTAAATTCTACCATAACTTAACCAACATAAACAACGAATCCATTTAGCCGATTCCCCAGATATGATGAAAAACTTTCTCTAAACAGAAGACCCAGACACTCACTGCAACTTCACAAATAAACACTCCAAGACCTCTTGAATAACTACACAGCATTGATTATCCACCCTATATTTTAAACATATCGCCTTAAAATCACCATTGTAAAACAAATTCTAGCCTATTCAACACTGCAACAGCTCAAATCTGAAGCCAAAAAGTTAAGCACCTCCGGTCACGGTCAGTACTTGGTAGGGTCACCAAGCTCAGTTACTCCACTGACATATTCTACCGGAGATTAAGACCGCTAAGCGGCCATGCAATGCACGTCCTACCGTTCGTTCATAGCTCAACCTCGTAGAAGGAAAGACGTACAACCTCCGTTCAAAAAGTTCGGTGAATGACCTTCGCACGCGAGTAAAAGTTGATGAGCAGTAAAGTGCGCACGTAACGCATGCAGCTGTATGTGCGTAATTTAGACAAGCAGTGTTTCGTTCAGACATTTTGTTGTGTTACACGTAAGTTGGAAGTGCAGCATAGTGCAGTGGATTTGTAAAAAAACAAAAACATGGATCGACGTGTCAATATGCGATTTTGTTTTAAGCTTGGAAAGTCAGCAAACGATTGTCATCAAATGCTTTTAGCGGTGTATGTGTGTGGGCAAGATATTGTATCTTTGAAGTGTGTACGAGTGGTATCAACGGTTTCGTGAAGGCTGTGACAGCGTGGAAGACCCGTTACTGCGAGCGATCAGGATTACATTAAAAAATTGCAGGACCTGTTAGTCAAAGACCGTCGATTTACGAAGTGCGAATGTTAGCGGAGGATATTGGAGTTAGTGTTGGCACGGCGTTTGCAATTTTGACTGAGAAATTGGGTAAACGTAAACTTTGCTCGCGTCTAGTGCCTCACCATTTGAGTGCAGAACAAACACAAGAACGCATGCGGGAATTCATTGAAATTGCAGAAAATGACCCAACTTTCCTTAATCGTATTGTTACCGGCGATGAGAGTTGGTGCGTCAGGTACGACCCCGAATCAAAAAGGCAGAGCATGGAGTGGCGGGGTGTGGGCTCGCCGAAGTCAACAAAAGTCCGAAGCGAAAAATTTCGCATAAAGACTTGGATATTTCTATTTGAATCTATTGGATCGCACACCTTTCTAAGATTGCACTTGTATTTAAAGTATTATGTCAGTCTTTCTCCAATCGGAATATTCCAGTTTTCAACTACCGTCTTTTGAAAGTGTTATTTTTATGCATACTTAAATGTTAAGTTAACATGCATCCTATTGGATATTGTTATTTTGTTTAGGGATCTAGCAATTCACAAATCCCTGTAATATGTAAATCATTAGCATGATAAATAAGAGGTCGGTGATTATTATTTGTCGTTCTAATCCTCACTAATAGTTTGCACTATCTAGATGTTGCTTCTTTTATTTTAATAAACAGTCACTTATTTTAAACCCTGTGTACATTTTATTTTGTGTACTCTGCCAACGACTTCGTCTCTCATTTATAGAGTTGAAGTCTATTAAGGTTATGGGCCTTTTTGGCAAGTACTTTTAAGACACAGGTATTAGAGTGATGTCTTTAATAGCAACATTTTTAAAAGTGTTAAACTGAGGATTAAATCGATGGCGGGCATAACGTTAGAGGCAAGTATTGATAAGCTGATCGGAGAGAACTACTCGACATGGTGTATAGATGCCAAGGTACTCCTGATGGACCGTGGTGCCTGGGGAATTATCACCGGTACTGAGACAAAACCAACAAAAGATTCGGATCCTAAGGAGATGCGCGACTACTTATCCAGGAAGGCCAAGGCTTACACCACGATTTACTTGGGCGTTGAAGTGATTAAATTGGATCGTAAGTTTCATTTTTCTTTACTTTTTGTTTATTTGTGCATTCCTCATTTTCACTTTCCGATATAATAAATCGAATCGCCAAGATGGCAGCCGTACTGGCTTTGGACGCCATCCTGATTTGGAGACAAACATGCTCCGGATGTTTAACTGAGCTAATTGGCTTGGGCTACCAAGTTGAACAAGTCAATCAGCTCAAATGTCTCAAAGAAGAAGGCACTGCCTATCTTCCAAATTCATCTTCATCCCTCTGACCACACCAATAGCATATAAGATCTGCGATAATGCTTTATCACCTAAATAAATTTAGCATGGATTTTATAACGGTCAACGGGAGAGGTAACTGACTAAATGCAAGCCGGCTAACCATGACTGTTATTGTGCGTAGGTAGCCTCTGTAATGATGAACTTCTATCGAGTAGAGTTCTCCTCCAATAAACCCTACTCCTTATTGTTGAAGGACCCATATTCTCTTCCTATCAGACGTCCTATGAGCATTTTAATCTTCCTGAAGAATGTCGTAAGAAAGAGACTGATGAGAATAGTAAAAAACGGAAAGATTATGGAACTGCTGTCAGCCTATAACAAGGAGTCTTTGGATACACTGATCTCTCTGATCTGTTGCCTGCAAATGAGTGGCAAGCAAAACCGTTTACAGCCCTTTATAGTGCGTCACCATACTACTTGATTGTAGTGACAAAACCAGATAAGAGTTCATCAAAGTCAATCATGGATCTGCTGATCCTGAGTTCTCGCAATGTGGCCCAGAGTCAACGGATCATCCGGAATGCAATTAAGAAGGATCATTGGATGCATCTATGGAGAGTGCGGATTCTCACCGGGAAGGCTCCTCTTGTTAATAGGCGTCTAGACATTGATATGTGGTGTCCTGCCTAAATCAGTGACTCATTACGCCAGGATGCTTGGGGCATCAAAGTGACTATCACTCACCCCCACCTTAACATCAGTTGTGGCTGGGAACACAAGTGGATATGTGCAACAATATCTGGGCACTTGACAACCATGTTGTTGTAACAGTACATGACCCCAACTACATCATAGAAGAAAACCAATGGCACTATGCAGATGGAAAGAAAGTTCCATTCCTGGGACACACAACCACTACTGGAACTATCATCCCCTCTATTAGGGTAAAGTCTCGGAGAAAGATCCCATCGCTTCCAAAGTCTCGAATCTCTTAACTCTGGGATCATGGATGAATAAAACGGACGTGACTGATGATGGCTCTAGATTATCAAACTTTCCTCTTTTCACCGACAAACTGCTGGGTTGTTACACAGATGCTGAACCTTCTCCAAAAATTTGCACCAGCCTGGAAAAGTGGTTCTATCACCCATCGCCTCTGCACACAGCTTTAGAGAGGCAGTGGTGCCTGCCAAACAACCTCCACAACCTGTATACTTTAGTCACTGGAGAAACAAATACACAAACCTCCTTCCTCAAGGGAGGGAGATATCCCCAATTATTTGAACTGCTAAAGATCAAATCTGTCTAGCTGTATTTCAAACATACCACACCTGCTAAATCACTTGAAAAACTGTAGCAGTCGTGTGTGTGTGTGCCGACAAGCTCTTTATATTAACATTAACTTTTAACTCTGTCTTGCAATGAGCACACCCATCACTGGCCTGAAACTGTGCTACTGGAATGTGTATGGCATTCGCAGCAAAATGCACGAGCTGCGAGCTTTTGTAAATGAGCACTCCCTTGACGCCCTGCTAATACAGGAAACCTTACTCAAAGTTGGCGAAGCCGCCACACTGCCAAACTATGATTTTTAGTTCACCCAGATCCGTAGACCGCGGTACCTGTATTTTCATTAAACACTCTATACCACATTATAGAGAAACAACACCTAGACTACATATAATTGAAGCCATAGCAGTCACAATTAGAATACACTCCCTCCCCCTATATCAAAAACCATGCACATACACACTGGATACTGAATCCCTCCTCGAATTGAATTCCTCGATAATTATAGCTGGAGATATGAACGCACACAACAAATGTTGGAATTGCAGCAATACAAACCACCAAGGAACACTACTTCACTCTTTTGCGGAAAACGCAAGAATGGAGATAGCTGCACCCGACACACCAACCCGTTATGTGCCCACAAGTGCATCGACAATTGACCTGGCGTTAATTTACAATTTTTCCTACCACGATACAATTGGATCACCCTTTGAGCTTTTAAGTGATCACAACCTGGTCATATTGTTCTTTGATACACAAATGCCGCCCACCAAGGCAGAAGAAGCTTTCATCCGAATTGAAAGAAATTCTCTGAGAAGCTGAATAACATACCCCATACCACGCATCTCTTCCAGAGAGGAGCTTAACTCCTTCACTGACAAGATCACGCAAACACTCACCAGTGCATAATCATGACAGGTAAAATCGTGCAGACAAATCAAGCAGTCCCCTTCCCTCCCAAATAAGAGAACTCATTCGACGCAAAAACAAAACCAGAAAAACTTGGCAAAGAACGCGAAACTCAATAGACAAACAGATAATGAACCGAGCCCAGCAGAAGATGAGACTCATTACGAGAGCACACAGAACAGGCCTGGACTTAATTATATTACCTCACTAGATACAGGGATGGTTTTCTATGGCAAGCAGTGAGGAAATACAACAAATCCTGTAAATGCATTCCGCCCCAAAGGCCTAGCTAGTACTGCTTATACCGACTCACAAAAGTCTGAAATATTCGCAAACAATTTCGAGAAAATGAAAACCATAACCCTAATACAATTAACATTGTAACCAATACACTCAACCGATTCTTTTTACTACACCTACTGACAATATTGAGCATGCCAAAAGCTCAGAGGTTACATTGGGAAGATCAAATTTTCGTTATCACCCATCTAATCAACTGCATTTTGTCACTGCGACACTTCTCTCAACCATAGAAGTCATTGTCCCCATACTGAAACCAAACAAACCTGACTCTAACCTAGAGTTACAGGCCCATTAGCTTGCTCTCTATTCTGTAAAGCTACCGAGCATATAATAAATACTGGCTTGAAACTTACTGCAGTAAAGCCAAAATTCTCATACCTCAACAATTTGATTTCAGAAGACAGCTCTCTACCACCCACCAAATTCTACGTTTCACTGAACACATCATTGATGGGTTTGACACAAATCATAGCACTGGTGCTATCTTCCTAGACATTGCCAAAGCCTTTGACAGGGTTTGGATCAATGGTCTTATTTACAAACTCATTGCATTAGGCTTCCCTACCTCACTCACACATCCAATTTTATCTTATCTAACAAATAGGCACTTTGTCGTTCGCGTCAACAAAACAATATCTGCAACGCATACCATTCAGTCTGGCACACACGGCTCAATTTTAGGGCCAAAACTATATCAACTGGTATGTGAATGACATCCCTCATGATAAATCCTTACTATTCTACATGTATGCAGATGACACAGCAGTACTAGCTCAAAAACATAAGCTCAAGAACATCATACCTACACTAACAAAATTCCTCCATTCACTTGAGTCATGGCTTACTGCTTGTAAAATAAAAATCAATGTGGACAAATGCCAAGCTACACTCTTCACCAGAAGAAACCTTCCTTCTCCCCTTAAATTCTATGGTAATGAAATACCTTGGTCCCCTAATTGTACTTCTCTTGGAGTCACGATGGACTCGCACTTAACTTGGAACTCGCATATCACCTCCCTCGGAAACAAATTCCTAGCCGTTAGGACCACCACTTACCCCTTAATTGCTAGGAATTCTTAACTTTCTATCAATAAGAAACTGTTCATCTATGAAACCATGCTCAGACCAGTTATCAGGTATGCCAGCCATGTCTGGGAATACGCAGCACAAACCCACCTTAAAAAACTCGAGAAACTATTCAAAATTCTACCTTGCAATATTAGTAGTTATCCCTAGTTCTACAGAAACAATAAAATTAGACAAGACCTTAATATCCCTGAACTGAAGACTTTCTTCAGTAAAACTGCATTATTCTATATTAACTAATATTAAATATTAAACTTGATGCCCTCGATAACATTTCCATCGATCGTATCCCCAGGTATGACTTTCGTCTGCCTGAAAACTCTAAAAGGCCATATGCAATCCTCTACAGTAAACTTTAATTGTAATTCCTAACTATTTTAAATTTGTTCACTTTTTAAAACACCCCTAAACCGTTTATCTCTTGCATTTTCTCATCCTTGAACTGGTTACTTGCTGACTCCCTTGTGATCTCCGACTCAACCTCCTCAAGAACAAATAATTTTCCTTGGTTCATGCACATCACAGAACCAAGCAGCCTCTCTGCCAAACTACGCTCCACCTCCTCAAACCAACTTTATTTTCATTTGCCCTCACGCCCCACGTGCTCCAAAAACCACTGACTGCATTAAATTTCTGACGAGCTCACCTTTGTTCAGTCTAAACTAAAATTCTGAAGGAGATCGAAGGCCATGGCCAGGTTCTCCATAACACGCTCCTGTACATCTCTCGCTCTCTGACTTAGTACAGAATGGTCACACTGCATTAAACTTCTAAAAGCTGCTTTCTGAAGTACGTAAAAAGGTCTTTTTTTAAGGCTCAATGAGAAATAGACACTAACATTGTAGTGATCTAATTGACCATCAATTATTTGGCTACAATAAACTGTCCTAATCATGAAATCGGCAGAAGCCGGAAATGAATGTTGATGTGGATGAGTGCAAGGATGTGACTGCTGCCATAAGGGAAATTACCACCTAAACTTTACTGCGAAAAGATGCTTCTATGCAAGGAACTCCAATCAAGGAAACAGGACCTGGAGAGGTCACCAAGTTTTCGTTTGAAACTATTACCCGGAATCCGCTATGATGGAAATCTTCAAATCCACCCACGCCACTGCCAAGGAAAGACTCCAAAACAGAAGGTCAGTGGAAAGTTTATTCCTTGTCCAGATACATGTAAAACCCACATCACTAATCGCAAATCCAACAAATGACTCAGTAACACTGAGGACAACTCTAAACCAAAAAAGAAAATCACTGCTGACCATATTTAACTTATTTACCATCCCACCAAAAAGACATGGCCAAAAACAACCTGGCTCTCAGCCAGACTTAACCCGAAATTGAAAGTGTCAACAATTTTGATATTCTGGAAGATGTCATTGATGACCCTCCCGAGCCTTCACACTCCTTTAACTTGGCTCCGCTAATCTTTTAACCTTTAACTGCTGTCGTGGGTCTCACAGACCCGAAGTCATTTTTGACATGTCGTTTCCACCCCTTAAAGTGAATAATGGTCCCTGTCCTATTCATTTCCTTCCTACTATGTCCAACAAAAGCCACATTCCAAGACTGGTTTGACTGCCCCAACTATTTCGTGTTTTACACTACTTGCATTTCCCACGTGGTCTCTTAGACCCCTTCACAGCATTTGCGTTCCCGTTCTTGTTGAATGAAAGCGTCTACGTTGGAGTAGAGAATTTCGGCAGAGAGCATAAAATGGCAACAAATTTTACTAAAAAACGACCTGTGTATCTTACACAAAAAGAAATTCAGGATATTGTTGATAATTGGTCGGAAATAGAGTACACCGACAGTGAAATTTCGGATAATATTATTGAAAGCGAATACGAAACGGATTCAGAAACTTCGGCAGATAAAGACATATCAAGCGCGTCCTTCAAGAATATTTCTACGGAAAAAATAACTTCAAATGGGATGCCCGGGAACCTAACCGTGCCGTTAGAACACCAAAACACAACATAGTTTTACAGTTACCAGGGTTGAAACGTCCTGCAAAATTAGGTCCGAAAGCTGAGCCTGAAGAGACATGGAATCTACTTTTCGATGACAATGCCATCAAAGTGATCGTCCAATGGACTACTGTCAAAATAAGTTCATGCAGGGAGAAATATTCAAACAAAGAAAGGCGTGAATTACGTGATACAGATGACATTGAGATAAGAGCTTTTCTTGGACTGTTGCTATATTCGGCAGTTTTCAAATCGAATCGAGAAGACATTGATTGCTTATTTGCCACTGATGGAACGGGTCGGGAAGTATTTCGATGCGTAACAACGAAAGTAAGATTTTTATTTTTACTGAACTGCTTACGGTTTGATCCCGAGACCAGAAAAGAACGTTTGTTGACGGACAAATTGGCGCCCATATCTGAAATTTTTAACGCTGTCATAAATAATTGTCAAAGAAATTATGCTATTGGGGAATATGCATGCATCGATGAGATGTTAGTGAAGTTTAGGGGACGCTGCAAGTACAAAATGTACATGCCAAAAAAGCCGGCAAAATATGGACTAAAAGTCATGTGTCTTTGTGATGCAAGGAATAGTTATCTCTACAATGCTTACGTATACCGTGGGAAAGATTCTGATGGAGGCAACCTCAATGAAGACGAAAGACAATTGTATAAACCCACGCAAGCAGTTCTTCGTCTGATTGAACCTATAAAAAAGTCCAATAGAAATATAACTTCGGATAACTGGTTCTCATCAGTTGAACTTGTAAAGTGTTTGAAAGAGAAAGGTCTGACTTATGTGGGAACGTTGAGGACAGACAAAAAAGAAATTCCGAAGGAATTTCAAGCCAAAGCCTCCAAAGTTCCAGTTAGCTCTATGTACGGTTTCACCAAAGAAATGACACTTGTTTCCTATGTACCTAAGAAAAGAAAAGCTGTAATTTTGTTATCCTCTATGCATCATTCTAGCGAAACTGATGCTTCTTCAGGTAAACCTGAAATAATAGAAATGTACAATCTAACAAAAGGTGGTGTTGATGAATTTGACAAAAAATGTTCGATTTACTCGACTTGTCGTCGGACACAACGTTGGCCAATGGCAACATTTTTTAGAATACTGGATATATGTGCAGTAAATGCATTTGTGCTGTTCCAATCATATCCAGAAGCCCCGAAAATGAAGAGGAAAAACTTCATGCTGTCATTAGCAAAACAGTTGGTGCAACCCCAGATGAAACGGAGAGCCGCCATCTCGTCGAAATTACCAAGAGAACTCAAACGAACTATCGGCCAAACTGAGTGCCAAGATCATGTGACCGTGACGATAAATTGGAAAAAAGAAGAGCATGCGGTTTATGCCCACCCTATGAAAAAGGTTGGTTTTTCGGAAGGAAAGAGCGTTTCTTTTTTTTTAACGAACGCAATTTTTTAACAAAATATCGATGTTTTGCGTTCTATGATTGGTTACCGTTTTAAAATTTGAATTCTTTTTGTGTTAGTTGATATCATAGCTTTTTAGAATGATTGTAATTGGTTTCCGCTTAACCGGGTCGCAAAGGAATATATTAGCAAAACCGGAGAGCTTGAATTATTATTGCCCTATTCAAAAGGTTGTTCGCGTAAGAAAGTCCGCGTTTTTTTTAAGAACATCCACAGAATTAATTAGACCGTAAGTTTTATTTATTTTTACTTATTTTTGTGCATTCCTCATTTATTATTGCCCTATACAAAAGGTTGTTCGCGTAGGAAAGTCCGCGTTTTTTTTTAAGAACATCCTGGCTTTGGACGCCATCTTGATTTGGCGACAAACATGTCTCGGATTCTACATCTTTACCCTGTAAAATAATTCAACATGAGGCATCCAAATAATCAACAGAACTGGCAATCAATAATGGGTTTTATGGCATGTAATTTATTATTAACCTAGCAGCCCTCTCCGAACCAAAAAGTAATCTAGGCTACTCTGGTAGCAATGTCCTTGATTCTGCACTTATAAAAGGATTCCACTTCACCTACAACATCAAAACACTACACAAACTCTCTTCAGGCGAGAACGAGAGAGAGATCGGTGATCCTCACGGACTGATGGAAAGATTATAAAACCAAAACTGGAGGAAGCTGGTTTCCGTCACTTACAACTTTGTGGATCCTATGACTGGTGCTCATACCCAGAAAGTAGACCACTTATGGGAGTCAGCAAAATGGCAGAACAAAAAGCATAGGGGTATCACTTACCATCACCTGGAGTCCTACCTAGCAGAATTCATGTTCAGGCATCACGTCGGCATGTGATAATGTGTTTGACGCATTATTAGCTGTAATTGCTTAACTATGGCCACCAGAAAGTCTGTTACAAATGAATTTTCGGGTGTTTATATGTTGTTTATTTTAAATAAATACAAATTTATATTAAATTGCTTCTGTATGTATATATTAAATAAATAAATTAGGATGTGTAGATATTGAATGAATTGCTTGTGTGTATCAGCAACTATTTGTTTCTCGACAAGGCGGAAAAGCGCCAATTCCCCCTTTCTCGCAAAGGCTGCTATAAAAAGGAAAGTACCAAAAGAGGTTTGAATGGGGATTTTCCCCCAACAAATCCTGCAAGTTTCAAATTGTACTTATAGGAAGTTTCAAACAGTGATGGTGAAAAGCAGGACAATCCATTAAAATATGATGGACTCTAAAAGGAGTTAAACATAAATGGGACTTTTCCCAACAATTGACGATATCCAAAGGCAAGTCAGTTTAATACATCAGTCCTTCGCATCAGAGCACTTGGCCACATATCAATGGGTTTTATGGCATGTAATTTATTATTGACCTGCAGATCTTGTGACTCTTGCCATAAGTTGAAAAACTCCCTTGTGGACATCTTGATGTCAATTAAAGGAATGGCTTACACAAGTGAAATGGAGGTAGTTTTCACAGCCCTGTCAACAAGTTTGTTTCCTTTGATGCCCACATGACTAGGGACCCAACAGAGAAGAATATCGAAACTGCTGCTTTCAAATGTCCCATAGGATGATAAATACCTGACACAACAAGATGCCAAACGGTAATGAAATGCTATAACTAGTGTAAACCACTCGTGCTATCAGTATGTATGAAGAATTCATTGTATGTACTACAAGGTATTTGCTGAAGGGTGCAATAAATTGCCACCACTTCAGCTGTATACATAGAGAAGGAAGTATGGCTGAAATTGCTTAGTGTTGTGAAAGAAGATTTCATCCCCATATACTCATCCATTAAGATTGGCAGATAGGTATCATTCCAACAGCCTGGTAAGTTAAATAATTGATGAAAAACAGTTGGAACAGTGTCAGATTTAGCATATGAAGCAAAGGGGTTGCTATATTTTACAGATGGAAAATCCAAGGTGGGAAACGTAAACTTTCATTCTAACGGATCATAAGATTTTTCCGCTCTTGGATGAATATAAGGGCGATTATCACAAAGCTGATTCAAACCAGGAACAAGTCATTTGCTTCAGATGAGATGGAATGGATAAAATTCAAAAATAAATATTGGTCAAGTGGGAACTGGTGACATTCCATAGAAGCAGTTAACAGATGATGTATCACTTTTCACAAGAAAACTCCAAGGGTTTTAAAAAGGCTCGTGTCCATTAAAGAATCAAGGAAACATCTGGTCATTGATTTGAAAGGAGCTGGGAATGTCATGTTTGAAAGTAGTTCAATTGTAGCATATTTCTTAAAAACTTCCCAAGATTTGATAGAAGTTTTTTTGCATCACTATTTTTACAACATATCTACTGCAGTCAATTTACATTTCCAGAATTATTTGATAACATTCAATGGCGCAAAATTTGAAATAACATCCATGGAAGGATTTTATAATTTAAGAGGTAGAGATGGGGCATATTTGGTAGCAGAAATACTTCTATTTTAAAACATACATTGATTGAAACTACAAGATTATTTCATCCAATATTTTCAGGCTACCATCCATCACGTTACTTCTGTCCCCATTTCAGCTCACTTCATCCAATACTTTCACATATTTCCCAGCAATTTTTCGAATCAAAACAGTGAATTTTTCATGTTCATTCAGATACTACTGCTATTGGTGCCCTAAACTGATGTTTCGATATTTTGCAGTTCCAATTCCATGCTTTATTATCAACCACCAGTTCTTTCAGATATAACAAATGACACCAATTGCAAATACCGCAAATCTAGCTGTTCTGATACCATGGACACGCTTTGATTGAAGTGTGAAGTAATAAATACAACCCTACAAAAATAGTCGTAGCAAACAGTAACAAAAGATCTGGGTTGCATTTCGTGATGTTTATTTTCAACGATAGTTTGTGTTGTGCTTTTAATGAGTAAGATTCTCCACGTCTTCCATCTATGTATATAAATAAGAATGGCGTGTTTGTTTAAAGCAGCAATTTGTTTTCCAATGAATAAATTTTTTCTAGAATACTGTTTGTAGCGGAGTTTGGAGTTAAAGCAAAAAGTTCAGTTTTCGGATTCATTTCCAAAATTTTATCAGCCATAACTGATAGATTGTCAAGGCTTTCCACACTCACTATCAAAATGTTCTCAATGGATTCTGGTAATTTTTCAAGCCATACCAAGACTTTTAAATACGTTTCAGGAAAATGAAGAAAAAGTATCAAGGGATTACTTACTGGAATTTCATTAGGTGATTTCACTTTCCTGAAACGTATTTAAAAGTCTTTCTTTTGCTGCAGAATACTTGTCACTTCTACCACTTTGGATTATGTCCTTAAATGTTTTCAACCATTTTCGGTTCCATCTGTGCAACCAGGTAATTGAATTTCGTTTACAATATTTGCGATAGAAAACTGGGCCTCGACTTGATAAAACCAAATTTCAGGCTTTTCTTCCCAAAATGGAGGGATTTTTTTGATGCTCACTCGGTTTGTTTCCAGTTTTATCCAATTTTGTTTCCATGTTTGCTTTTACCGCGGCATCAGTCTTCCATTATCGCTCGTTCTGTTGCTTCAGAAAATCTGGTATTCCGGGTCACCAATATGTAACTCTTTGGAGTAACAAAGGATTAAAAAAATCACAAACTCCTTTATAGAAGAATTAGTTGTCATTTTTTTATCTTCAGCGTGCAACAAAAAACAAACGTCTCCCTCGTTGCGTTCTTTTTAAAATAATACGTGAATATTCTCGTTGCCACACGACAACAACTAAATAGTATTTCTTCACCAAAAAGAAAGATATTATACATAGAAACGCTACAGTACGTTGAATATTTTCGACCCATTTCAAATTTTCTATCCGATATGGGCCTTTCTGTTGGATACCGAGACACGTCAGAATTGTTGGAAATGAGCTGGCGGATGCTGCAGCCAGAAATGCTGTGACCCCATTAAGTATTAAACGTTCCATACGATTATTTTCGACAGCTGTCCGAGACATTGTTGGTGTTACTTATCGTTGCGTGTATAAATATACCGGTATTCTTTTAAAATAATAATGATCTGACTCAGTAAAAGATTCTTTTATTTTTCATTTTTCTTACTCCGTTAAAAACTTATTCTTTAGAATCACAACTAAAACAAATAGGTTGTTGCCAAACGATAAAAACTAAATAGCTGGCAATCCAACAACACAACAATCAATTAATCAACAAATAAAGATCTTTTCACTTTGGGGAAATGCTGCTACATTACTCCCCTGTCAGTAACGAAGTTACGTTAAAGAGAATACTGAAAGATTAAATATATGAAAAAAAAAATTATATACAAAATGTACAGCACTACTCTCTGAATCTAATGGGCTTCCTAACAGTTCGTCCTGAACGGGATTGTTTTTTATCAGGAATTATTTCCGATTCAGGAGCGTGTTTAGTTTCATCAGTTATGTTCTGCAGGTGTTTCATTTTTACAACATACGTTTTTCGTGTCAGGAGTAGGTTCTTGTAGAATGTAAGCAGGTTTTAGCCTGTCGACAGATACTGTAATATGTTTACCCTTTATTTCGAGTGTAAAATACTTATCAGCTTTGTCCGTGACTAGAAATGGTCCGTGATACGGGGGTTCAAGTTGCTTTTTAACCCTGTCTTTACGTACGAAGACATGTGACGTGGTTGCTAAGTCCTTCGGAACAAATATTTTTTGGATATACTTCTTTGAGACGGTTCTAGGTCTGATGTATTTCATCGTTTCCTGTAGTTGGTTTACGTAGGTCTCGGGTGTTGTGTGAATTTGGGGTTCTTCAAAAAAATTCTCCGGGTAATCGGATATTTGTCCGTAGACCACACACGTTCTGCAGTCCACAAAAATTTAGTACCTTTCTGCAGTAAATTATTGATAGGAGCGACACGAGTAGATAAGTTGGGAATAAATTTTCCGTAGTAATTGACTAAACCCAAAAAACTCTTCAAATCATATACAGTTTTTGGAACTGGTACCTTCGTAATTGCATCGATTTTTTCTTGTGTTTTGTGGAGGCCGAATTTATCAATTGTATGACCACAATAATTCACAGATTTCTTAAAAAATTCACTTTTCCGCTTATTTACTCTGAGACCATATTCTTCTAGTCTCTGTAGTACTAATTCTAACCTTTCAAAATGCTCTTGATCATTTCTCCCCGTTACGGTAATATCGTCTAAAAATACGTGTACCCCGCGATGCCTGATAAAACTTGTTCAATGGCTCTCTGCCACACTGCCGGAGCTAAGGCTATACCATAATTCATTCTCTTGTAACGGAACAAACCCTTGTGAGTATTGATCGTCAATAGATGTCGGTCCTGCTCATTAACTAACATTTGAAGGTATGCCTCAGATAAGTCGATTTTAGTAAAGAACTCCCCTCCTGACAGTTCAGCAAAAATGTCCTCGATACGGGGTAAAGGATACTGCTCAATTTTTAGTCCCGGGTTGATAGTCACCTTATAATCACCACAGATTCGTAGGTTCCCATTCTGTTTGATAACAGGAACAATTGGTGTAGCCCAATCACTATGTCACCGGCTCAATGATGTTGTACTGACTTGCTCAAAATTTTAAATTATCATCACAAGGAATACTCCTTTTTTTTGGTTCAAACCATTTTAATGAACTCACAGGACACAGTACAGGCACGACACACAACACAAAATAATAAAGGTAGTAAATATCAAAAACGAAACATCTCAGTCTCGATCACTCTCCAAAAAACACAACCCACACGTCTCTCGCCACACTCGTTCTCAACTCTTTCCTTTCTCAAAAGTCCTTCTGGGCATGCGCAAGAGCGCCATCTATCTTAGTCTGAAGTCTTTACAGACTTATAAACTCCTCCCCACAAGGAGGAAACTTTTCTCGAAGAATGAGGGAAAAGTTTTGATGACTCCACTGCCTGAAAAAGTCTCCAGATAGGTGCAGTCATTGGAAAAGTTCAAGAGTTCAAGTACACAAAATACACTGCACATGTACCAGATTATAGCAATCAGTGCCTTGAACTCAAAAATATTATACAAAAAATTATATACTTATTAAAAATTTAGGAAAACAATTTACACTAATGATAAGAAAAATTTAAAATTTTCACACATAATACAAATATCAAAATAAACAATAAACTTACTAATATAAAATAAAAGGATATGAGGTTTATGGGATGCGACTTAATGAATCAGCATTTTGATGCTGTTTCCCCCTCTTATGGACAACCTCATAATTGAATGGCTGCAGGATCAAAGCCCAACGTAAAAGTCTAGGGTTGGTTCCCGTATTTTTGTCCAGCCAAACAAGGGGATTATGGTCCGTCTGGATGATGAACTTCTGGTGTCCATCCAAATAACATCGCAGCTTTTGGATGGCGAACACGATAGCTGCGCACTCTCTCTCGATGGTACTGTACTTTTGTTCTGCATTTGAGAACTTCCGACTCAAGTACATGACAGGATGTTCCTCACCAATGTCATTAATTTGGGACAAAACGATGCCAATCCCAAGATTTGACGCGTCACATTGGACGAGAAACTGTCTCGAAAAATCTGGACTGTACAACACCGGATTCTCCGACAACCGTTTCTTTAAATTGTCAAACGCCTCTTGACAAGCATCAGTCCATATGACAGCAGCACGACGATTTTTTCCTTTCAGCAGATCTGTAATTGGTGCTGAGAGGACTGAAAAGTCAGGAATGTATTTTCGATAATACCCCGCAAGTCCTAAGAAAGATCGGATCTGCGTCTTAGTCGCAGGGGTCGGAAAGTCCTTTACAGTTTGGATCTTCAATTCTCCAGGTGTTCTCTGGCCCTGACCAACCAAGTGCCCACGATACTTTACGTACGCACGAGCAAACTGGCACTTAGAAGGCTTGATGTGCAGATGAGCTGCATTCATCTTTTCTAAGACGGTTTTCAAATGTTGTAAATGATCTTCCCAACTTAGGGAATAGATGGCTACATCATCCAAGTAAGGGCATGCAAATTCTCCACAGTCTTTCAACAGTTCGGCCATCAAACGACTAAAGTCATAAGGGGCATTTTTCAAACCGAATGGCAATCTCAACGGTCGAAATGTCCCAAAACTGGTTACAAAAGCTGAATATCTTTGGGCTCGTTTACTCAGAGGTATTTGCCAATAACCTCGGGTCAAATCTAGAACGGTGATATACTTGGCAGCTGACACTTTTTCAACAAGCTGCTCAATGTTTGGCAGAGGAAAGTACTGGGTTCTAGTGACCTTGTTGAGTCTTCGATAGTCGATGCACGGTCTTGCATCCTTTCCTGGTACTTCTACCAGAATAAGAGGAGAAGTAAAATCAGATTCTCCTGGCTCAATGACTTTGAGCGACAGCATCTTCTCCACTTCCATCTTCAAAATTTCTGTTTGGCGTGGAGACATCTTGTAAGGTTTGGCACAGATGGGCCTCTCAGATTCAAGCTCAATGTCATGTTCAGTAAGATCAGTACACCCCGGCTGGTTTGAGAATGAGCTAGAGTATTTTGATAGCAACTCTCTCAGCTGCTCCTTCTGATCTTCTGACAAGCGACCATTTTGTTCTATGTCTTGCCAAATTTGTGTCATTTCCGAGACTTCAGGCTTCTGCTCGAGACTTGGAATGTCCTCCTCGTTGTCACAGTTCCTAATCTCTTTTAGACAGATTAAATTCACATTTTCGGGTCTCTGGAAATATGGCTTGAGCATGTTCACATGGTACACATGGGATTTGTCTTTTTCTGGAAACTGCACAATGTAGTTGGTTTCGGAAAGCTGTTTAACGACTTTCCCTGGGCCGATCCAATGAACTGCCATTTTGTTAGGCCTAGATGTAGCGACAACCAGCACAAGGTCGCCTTCACAAAATTTACGCTTCACAGCCTTGCGATCATACCATAGTTTTTGTTTGTCTTTGGCGTTCTCCATGTTTTGGACGGCTAATTCTTGACACCTTTTCATGCGGTTTAGTAGCTTGAAGACATATGATACTACGCTAGTCTTCTCTTCCTCGCTTTCCGTCAAGTTCTCGTACAGTAGAGTCATGGGAGTCCTCAAATTCTGTCCATGAACCAGCTCAGCTGGAGTATATCCAGTACTGTCATGAGTAACAACTCGTAGAGCAAACAGGGCATGAGGCAAGATTTTCTCCCAATCAGGTCCTGACTCCAGACACAGGACTCGAAGAATTCTCTTCAAAGTTCTATGTAGTCTCTCCACAGGATTGCTCTGGGGATGATGTACGGAACTTCGCACTACTTTAACTCCAAATTTCTCCAGGAACTCCGTTGTGAGTGCACTTGTAAACGACGTTCCTTGATCGCTTTGCAGCTCCCTCGGGAAACCCATCCGACTAAAGATTTGCAGGAAACTATCGACCACGGTTGAAGAACTAAGATTTGGGACAGGAACTGCATCGGGATATTTGGAAGACATGCAAATTGCAGTGATGAGATACCGGTTTCCAGATGGTGTAGTAGGTAAAGGACCACAAGCATCCACATTAATCTTTGTGAAGATCTCCGAGATGACAGGAACGATCTTCATGGGTGCCTTCTTCTTATCCCGAGGTTTCCCGACTCGCTGACATTGGTCACAAGATCTGACAAATTCTTCAACATCTTTGTAACAATTCGGCCAAAAAAAAGTTTTAAAAAGAGCATCTTTAGTCTTGGTCACTCCTAAGTGAGCCGCTGTTCCTTCATGAGAAAGTTTCTTTAATTGGTCCCGAAACTTCTCTGGAACAATCAGCAGTTTTCTCTGTGTACCATCCTTGTCACTTTTCAGATAGAACAGCATTTGATTAACGATTGCATACTTGGTTTCCTTTGCTAACTCCTCAGCTTCTAGGAAAAGTGGTTTCAACTCTTTACTCTTGCGCTGCTCTTCGACAAAATCATTCCGTGAGGCTTTAATCAGATCTGGAAGTGAGGCTTCTTCCGCCATAGGCAATACCTCTCCGTCTTCCTCTGTTAACACGGTACTGTCATTCTCTTCTCCAGGACTCGACTCAACTGGATACTCTTCAACTTCGGCTGTCAAAAGACTTTTCTGAGCTCTCGTCTGAACTGCATTAATAACTTGGATCTCCAGCTCCTTATCTTTTTTCATACTCTCGATCAGAGCAACGGTTTTGTTACTTAGTAGGTAATGCTCTTGATCCAGAAAACTGTCTCTTACAGCAGCTTTCGTAAGGACATGTCCCAATTCGCAGTTCAAATCAACTTCTGCAATGGGCAAGCAGACCGGGCTGTCTACTAATGGAGAAGCGAGCCACACATGCTCACCTGTGTACATATGTGGTTTGATAAATTTTCTGGGAATAAGATCGATGCTGGCACCAGTATCTCTCAAGATAGACATTTGGGCTCCATTTACTGTCCCAGCACTAGTATAAGGAGACATCAACTCAGGCACGTGTCTTCCAAAGACTTCATTGGCAGCTACTACTTCAGATCTCTTGAGCTTTGGGCATTGGGGTCTCAGATGTGATAACGAACCGCATTCATAGCATCGGAGCTGTCTTCTCTTTTCAAACTCTCTTTCACGGTTTTCATTGCTTGCGGGTTCGGTTTTGACCGGATGTTTGTTCTTGTCATCCTTGAATGGTACTTTGGGTCTACTTCCACCAAAATGTCCCTTTGAACCTTGATAGCCATACTTCTTTGGAAATTCCTTCTTCCTGAAACTCTGCCTGATGGTTTCGTACTCCTCGATCACTTCTGCCAATTCAAAAGGTGTCTTCAACTTCATCCATTTGTCAAGAAAATGCTCCTTGATTTGATCTGGTACACGATACTTCAATTGCTCGGCAACGATTAAATCTTTTAGTTGCTGAAAGGTTTCAATTTCCAATTCAGCAAGCCATTCAGTGAAGTAGCTGTACAGTTCATGAGCATAATTTCTCCATGTTTTCTCTGCTGTTTTCTGATGTCTGTAGAAACACTGTTTCAATTTTTCAGCGTTCATTTTGTATCGTTTCAGAATGAGATCTTTCACAACATCATAATTGTTGGCCACTTCAGGAGGTTCTCGGGCAAGCATGTTAGATAACTCGGCTGGCAAAACGGCCAGCAAATAAGCCACCCAGTCCTCCTTCGGCACTCGAGCCATCTCTGCTTTCCGTTCGAAATTGATCAAATACAATCCCATTTCATCCCCTTTTTCGTCGAATTTGGGAGTGATTTGGGTAAGTTGGATTTTTCTGTTTCTATCCGCCCCATTTTCAGATCCTTCTTCAGACTGGCGAAATTCCTTCTGAGCCACTTCTAGTTTTTTAATTTCGAGCTCATGTTGTCTGACCCTTTCCCGCTCTTGTCGTTCTTCTTCACGAATTTTTTCTTGTCTAGCTAATTCTTCCTCATGAATTTTTTCTTGCTTAGCAAATTCTTCCTCTTCCAGTCTATCCTTTATGACTCGTTCCATTATTATCGTTACCTCCTCCCGATCGAAATTTGGGCTTTTTAAAATTATTTGTTTAATATCTGCAACCTTGCACGAAGCTGGTACCTTCTCACCAATTTCTTCCGCAACAGCAATTAAGTCCTGCTTTCTACCAATTGCAAGAAATGCCATGATTAAGGGCCAGGGGAAACACTATCAAAAACCTATATTAAGGTATTAAATTCCAACAGATTTCACAAGACTTTATCAAAGAATTAAATTCGCTAATTCTACGTTACAACTTTCTTACCGAACAACCAAAAATCAATAGAAATAATTTTCGAACACATAAACAAATTAAAATTTTCATTCATTAAAACAATATTTTTTTTAAAGATGTTTTCAAATTGAGAAGAAAATAAACAGTTAAAGAAAAGTTCAACTAAAGAACAGCTGTTTTGAAAATAATACTACAATTAAAATACTATTCAGAATATAAACTCAACTTTCCTGTCTAATCAAGAAAAGGTATTGCAGTTCAAAAGAATTCCCTTTTCTCTATGAACAATTGATTCACACTCAGAAGCATAAATGCACACACAAAAATATAAAACAGAATATCATTCTTTTCCTTTTTTTTTTTTTCGTCAACGAACACAGGAAGTGAATAATTCAAATCCACACTTTCGGATTTTTTTTTTTTTCGAGTTCTTTTTCTGAACACAAAATGGTCTCACATTTGCCAAATTAGTTACACAAAGCAATTTCAAATTACTAACAAAAATTTCCTTAAGTACACAAGTTAGACATTCAAAATTCCGCAAAATAAATAAACAATTCTAAGGGGTTTCTTAGTTATTTAAATGAGCAACAAATGAAAATGACAATTTCAAAACACTCCAAAACTCTTTTAAATGAATTTCCGATTCATTCAGAAATATAACAAAATATTTTCCAAAGCAAAATAACCCAAGACGCACTAAATATTGAAAATTCTAGGCATTTGGTGCTGTTGACAACACTCATCAAAAAGAATTATACTTGTAATTCAAACTATATACTTCTACACCAAATTTGTAATTCTATTTTGAATCATACAACAGAATCAAATCAAATTTTAACAACACTTCAATTGTCATCAGATAGCATCATACAAAAGAACACAAAACAAACTAGGCTATCTCAATTTAAAATTTTAAAATAATTCTCTTTTCTCAGAAAACAAAACTCAAACTGACCATTTGAATAGTTCTAATTCTAACCATTCAGAACAGAAAATTCTTTTTTTATATATACCACATGAGAGTGTCCTAAATTTTCTTTTTTTACAATCAAACAAAATTTTAACTATATCAGTCTAGCTAAAATAAGAATAGTTTTGCAAATCAACAGAATAAATTTGCCTTTCAAAATCAGACAAAATTTTAACTATATCAACCTAGTTAAAATAAGAACACTTTTTCAAAATTACCACTCAATTTTACCAAACAAAATTTTAACTATATCAGCCTAGTTAAAATAAGAACACTTGCAAAATTGCAACTACCTTTCACCAAACAAAGTTTTAACTATATCAGCCTAGTTAAAATAAGAACACTTTTCGAAATTATCACTCCTTTTACCAAACAAAATTTTAACTATATCAGCCTAGTTAAAATAAGAGAGCATTTTTGCATATTACAACTGCCTTTTACAAAAGCAAAACTGCATGAAACCAAAACAACGATTCTTCAATGAACCAAAACTCAACATGCAAAACTTTACAAATTACAATTAAAAAGGCACTGTTGCTAATGAAATCTGGTACTCACCCAATAATTTGCACTGGAGATATCAGCAATACCAGGATCGTATCCAAACGGCTGCCACCATTTCTTCGTAGTCTGTACTGACTTGCTCAAAATTTTAAACTATCATCACAAGGAATACTCCTTTTTTTGGTTCAAACCATTTTAATGAACTCACAGGACACAGTACAGGCACGACACACAACACAAAATAATAAAGGTAGTAAATATCAAAAACGAAACATCTCAGTCTCGATCACTCTCCAAAAAACACAACCCACACGTCTCTCGCCACACTCGTTCTCAACTCTTTCCTTTCTCAAAAGTCCTTCTGGGCATGCGCAAGAGCGCCATCTATCTTAGTCTGAAGTCTTTACAATGTCTTCTGCAACTAACCTATTAAGTTCAGTTTCTATTCTTTCTTTTAAAGCAAATGGTACTGGTCGAGGTTTAAAAAATACCGGTTTGTAATTAGGTTTCATTTGAAGACGGCAACAAAACTTTTCCAGTTTCCCGATACCCGGAGGAAAAATTTTCTCATACTTTTGAAGCAAGATATTTAATTTATTGGTTCGAGAATTACAATTTTCAACCCGAACTGCTTTAATTGAGCTCCAGTCTAATTGGAAATTTCTCAACCATTCACGACCAAAAACTGCGTTTACTTTTGCATGTACCAAATAAATAGTTTCTGTATTAATTTGATCTTTGTATTGAATTTGCACCACTGCTTGGCCAGCTGATGTTATCATAGAATTATCGAAATTCCTAAGCAATAATTTGGTAGGCTTAATGGCTACATCCGGACAAAGTTTCTTAAATTCATTCACATTCATACAACTAATAGCAGCTCCAGTATCTAATTCAAATAAACATTTATTCCCTTCAACAAAAATTTCTAATAAAATCTTATCCCTTGCATGTCGTGGTGATTTAACGCTATTAACTGGTACAGTTTCAGAACAAGATTCTATTTGTTTAACTGTTTCGTTACGTTTTGAGCGGCAGACTTTTGCCAAATGCCCGTTCTTTAAGCAATTCCTACACTGAGTGTTCTTGTGCTTACATTCGTGAGCTAAATGTTGAGTACTATCACATCTGTAACATTTCCGAGATTTATCAAACTTCTTTGTAGGTTCAGATTTCTTAAATTTAGAAAAATCTTTTTTGATAGTTTTATCTTGCGAACTATGTAATTTTTTTATCGATGCCATTTGATTCTGAATTTCACACACATCTCTCTGAGCAGATTCCATTGCGAATGCAATGCTCTTAGCTTTTTCGTATGTTAACTTATCCTCTGCTAACAGCTTTTTCTGTATATTTTCGTTGTTGAGACCCATCACCAATTTATCACGAAGCATCGTACTTAAATTGTTCCCAAAGTTACAGTGTATCGACAGTTTTTGTAATTCGGCACAATAATTTGCAATGGATTCACCTTCAAATTGCTTCCTCTTGTAGAAACGAAACCGTTCTGTCATCTCTAGTGGTTTAGGATTCAAATGTTCCGAAAGTAATTTTACGATATCTTGATAAGTCAATTCAGAAGGAATGTTCGGAGTGGCCAGATTCTTTAACAATTTATACGTTGTTGCTCCCATAAGGCTTAAAATAGCAGGGACTTTCATTTTATCTTCAATCCCATTAACAACGAAGTAAGATTCTAAACGTTCCACATAACTGGACCAGTCTTCCACAGACGCATCATAAGATTCAAAATTAATGTTCGAAGATCCCATCCTCGTCGCCAACTCTTTTGTCATGTATGCCAGGTAGACCGAGAGACGATACGATTCGTTTTACATACACGCAAAGAACATTTATTAGCATTAAGATACACAGGCACGAACGAGCATAACAACAACTACACCGAACATATACAATACGAAACTACGGAACCCAAAAAGGTAAAAAAGCACGCGCGCGTTACACAGCTTGGAAGGTTCTCTAATCTGGCTGTTGCCAGATACATAACAGTTGGAATCTTCTTGAATTGCAGTGGTAGACCCAATAGAACAGTTGGAAGTGTTTCACTCCAGGCTGGGTTACCAGGTGCTATGATAGCTGCTTATAAAGACCTATGGAGTCGTTCTATTTTCCCTTTGGCTTGGGGATGGTAGACCGTTGTGTGCTGCAATTTTACTCCGCAGATTCTGGACAGGATGTTGAAAACCTCTGATCCGAACTGCGAACCACGGTCCGTTACCAGTCGGCATGGTATACCAGATCGTGCAATCCAATTGCTGTAAAAAGCCTTTGCAAATGTATCTTCCAATATGTTTTATAGAGGAACCACTTCCATCCAGTTGGTGTAACGGTCTATGCAAGTGAGGCAGTATATGTTACCGTTGGATGGTGGTAAAGGACCGATCAGGTCTATATGAACGTCACTGAATCTTTCTGATGGCAGTTGAAATTCACCATAACTGGATTTTGTATGACGATTTATCTTGCTCTTTTGACAAGGAATGCAGGATTGAGTCCATAGTCGAACATCTTTCCGAACGTTTGTCCAGAAGAATTTTGAAGTCAGCAGTTTAACTGATGCCTTTATTCCAGGATGGGATGCTCCATGAATTTGTTGAAATATCTTCATTCGGTGCGATTTGGGAATGTAAGATCGGATGTTGCTGGTTGATGTTTCACACCACAAAAACTTTCCAGGAGGTAGCGGGTATTGCTTGAAATTCTGGGAAGTTGTGGATGTCTTTAAACTCTTTAATTCTTCATCTTGATTTTGTTCGTCAGCAATTTCATCATAATCTATTAAGGAAATTTCTTCAATTCTGGATAAGGTGTCTGCTATGATGTTATCTTGACCTTTGATATGTCAAATGTCAGTTGAAAATTGAGAAATGTATTGTAGATGACGAAGTTGACGAGGAGATGCCTTTTCAGGATTCTGTTAAAATGCAAATGTGATTGGCTTGTGGTCGGTAAATATGGTGAATTTTCTTCCTTCGAATAGGTGTTTGAAATGTTTGGAGAGATAAATACCAAGTAATTCTCTATCGTATGTGCTAAGTTCTTTTGTGCATTATTCAACTTTTTGGAATGAAATGCGACAGGTTTACATCCATCAGATTCATACTGTTGGATCACTGCTCCTATTGCCGTATCTGAAGCATCTGTACAATCTGATGTACAAAGTATGATACAAAGACACCACAACTAGTTCTATGTCTGGTTAAAGTGAGGAGGGCATGAAATTAACCAATCTTCATGAAGATTTAAAGCTTTACAGATATGATTTTTCCAAAATTGAATGAAATCTTTGTAATTTTCAGCAGAAGCTGTACCAGGGAATCGGAAATCAAATTTTTCTCATGAATTTTTCCAACCAGAGAACCCAATGATAATTTTCATTTAAAGGTATAAATAAATATTCACTAAGAGCAAATTGTACTTCAGCCAGTCGATTTAATATTTCATTAGTGTTACTGATATAATTCGTTTCAAAGCACCTGGCAGCCAAGAAATTAGTACCATAAAGGATCTTACTTAAAAATCCATCAATAACACTCATAAAGCTATCCACATTTGAAATCAGTCGCAGCTGTTAAGGTCAAAATTTCTCCATTTGGAATATAGGAATCAAGAGATTTAATTTCTAGCAAGTTAATGGAAATGTCATCAGTGCAGAATATAGGCTTAGTAATATTATTTAAATCAAGTTTCGGAGTAAAAGTTTTGTAATTTTCAGCAGTATTTTCATTATTAAATGCTTTTTGATATAATAAACTATTGTCTTTACTTAAATAACTCTGAGTCAAATCTAGCAAATTCTCTTGCATGGCTTTTTTGAGTAAATGTAGGATAATTACCTGCTTTGCATTTGGAAGCTTTAGTGGCTGTTGTTTTAAAGAAGCTTTGATGTGCCAACTTCTGATTTGGAGATATAGGTACAAATGGCATTTTATTACTAAACTCTTCCAAAGTCTGATTTAACTGCACCTTTGCATTCAGATACAAGATTTTTTAACGTTTTGGTAATGTTAGGCAATAACACTTTTTTAACAGTTGGATCATGAATAAGAGCAAGTAGCTCAGACATTAAATTTCTGCATGACTCAAGCTTGTCTTCAACAAAATATCATCTGGAGAAATTTTGGGTTTTGCCACTAATTCTAACGAGGAGCAAATTTCCATCTTTTCGATAGAATTATCACTTATAGACAAAGCCTCTCTAGGAAATCGAATGAATTTTATGGATATGCTTGCAAAATGGGTTTTTATCAGGACAATTACAAATATACAAGTGACTGTATAGACTTAAACATTTCCCATCTATAAGCACTTTAAAAAACAATGATCTTCTTGAGGACATGCTTTGTAAATCTGCTCAACGATGTATTCAGGGTAATCATTAGATGCAGATTTTATTATCCATGATTGACAACTTCAAGTATGTGATGATCGGGAATTTTCATTGCTGATAAATGTCTTTGATAAGTTGGTGGATATATGCTCTTTGGGCAGTTAGTTAAAATATACTTGTGGGTCATAAATATATCTTCAATTTGTAAGAGGGTTTCAATCAGCTGATCTAATCGCCCGTTAAATTTTCGTTGTAAATAAGTCGTTTTAAGTTTATTGTGAAATTATTCACAATGCATGTTCGTTTCAGGGAAGGCATGGGGAAAATTCCTATAAGCCATTGCCCAAAGACTTGCTCTGCTGTAATAATATTTTTCAAAATACTCAATAAGTGAGAGTGCAATGGACTGAAACTTCTGCAAAAAAATTATCCATCATTGTTTGAAAGTTAATTGAATTTCTTTAAGCAATGTTAATAGAGTACAATATAACTCTTCTTTCAATTTACAATTGAAAACTTTGGCCAACAATTGACGCTGCCAAGCACTTAAAATATGCCCTTTACACAATAAATAAGGAACATTTTCACCAAATACTTTTTTGAATACAGGCCCTGTTACGTGGTCATCATCCATCATTACACAATTGACTTTCAAATCAGGAATTACTATTTTAATGCTCTTAAACAAATGGTACAATGTATCGTGGTCTAGATGGTTTACAATGAAGTGGGCTATAGGGTATCCAGAGCCAAATTCATCTAGAACAATCAAATTTAATAAATAAAAACCATATTGATTGGTTTCATGTGTCGAATCAATACACAACACCCTAGTCCTTCCTTCAATCATCACTTTGTTTTCTAGTTTGTAAACCAAGAGCAAAAGACTCATGAGATGAGGGCAGCTTATCAAGACCTTTGGGTCCATATACAGTAGGCTGCCTTTGTGGTTTATATATAAGTATGGGATTATAAGACTCTTTGAGTTTTTCAACTACAGCAGCTACTGAAAGGGCATCATCATCGTTGGGGTATAAAAATGATTTATTTTGTTTGATATAGTAATTAATTGTTTTTAGAGATACAAATGACTTCTTCACATTGAAGCAATCTGTTATTTCGTGATCCGATTCCATCTCGTAAAGTGTCTTGGAATTTTGGAAGTTGAGATTCCCAATTCTGCATAAGCTTTAATTTGATCTCGATAATTTTGTCTCAAAGGTTGAAATTTAGTGTTATCAAAATTTAATTCTTTATTGTGTCCAGAGAAAAAACTGACTTTAACTTGATCCACTTCTTCACATACAGATATTCTTGATGGACAGTTGCAGTTAGGAAGCATATTATGCTTTAAATTTTTTCTTTGTTCAAGATTGAATTTCAGACTCGGATGAATAAAACTGACATAGATAATAATGGTAAGTTTTACCAGCAACACATTTGCATCCAGAATTTTTTAAAAAGTAGCTGTAAGTTTAGGAGCTTTCTTCATCTAACCATGCCTGAAACTGCTCCATAGAATCAAACTGGTATTCCTGTAATTTTATGTTACTGTCATGAACATCAACTATGTTTGTCACGTACGCTTTTCGAACGGAAAGTTTTTTATCACATTCAGGAAAGACACAAGGATAATATGCATCACTATTACAATCAGAAATTTGGCAAATTCTTTGATGCCTAAATAGACTACCTCGATGATTATATACCTTTTGGCACCTATTACAAACAAATTCTGCAGGTTTGGAAACTTTAGATTTGCAAGTTTTGAAAAAATTAATAGAATAGACTACTTCCCTCATTATACTTACCATTCACCATATCGTCACAGCTACCACCACCACATCTCTTGTACTCTACAGGCTTTGAATTTTGTTCACTCGTTGGGAAAACAGATGCAACCATTATGGTCCTCACAATTGGTCTTAGGAGAGTCAGATTGAAGTTTAGGATGTCTATGGGAAAAATAACATTATTTTTATATAATGTGATGATTCATTGCATTTTTTTAATACAGGTTGTGATTCATGTATTTTCCAAGAGAAATTTCATTTCTGAATTCCAGAAAAAGAAAGCATCCTTACCTCTTAATTTGTGGCTAATAGCTTAACACTTCGTCTGTTTCTCCTTCGGCAAAACAGTGATCCAGCCATCGTTATCCTTACTAGTAATGGAGTAGTTGGATAGTTGAGGCTTGGGATGTCTAAGTGAAAATAAAAAGGATTGGCTTTTAATACGTTGGAACTGCTAGTTATATATTTCAAATACTAGTTGTGATTAATATTTTTTGAAAAATAAACTTCAGTTCTTAGAAAAAGTTATTTTTTATTACCTTTCTGAAGAAAAGATCACATTACATCTTAATCTTCAAGGGAGAGGTATTTATCCTGATCCCGAGACAACAAAGCTGAAATCACAATACATGTCTCTTGATTTTGGTTTAAAATGGTTTGCAACAGGTCCTCAAATTTTGAGAAGCATCCATGAAGGCTATCATAGGTGCTATTGGTAGCTACATTTGACACAATCAAGTCATAATTCCAGAAAAAGAAAGCATACTTACCTCTTAATTTGTGGCTGTTTAACTCTTCGTCTGTTTCTCCTTCGGCAGAACAGTGATCCAGTCATCATTATCCTCACTAGTAATAGAGTAGTTGAGGTTTGGGATGTCTAAGTGAAAATAAAAAGAATTAGCTTTTAAATACGCTGGAATTGTTAGTTATATATTTCAAATACAAGTTGTGATTAATATTTTTTTGAAAAGTAAACTTCAGATCTTAGAAAAAGTTATTGTTACTTTTTGTTTTGAGACTGCTCGATCCTGGGATGCTGTTGACGCTTTGACAAAACAGCGATCCTACCTCCAGAGTTCTTACTACTGAAAGTTGGACTAGGACGTCTAGTGAAAATAAGGGAACTTGTTAGCCAAGCCTCAACTAAAGCTTGAATACAGAAACAACGTTACAGATTTAAAAGTAATATTTGATGTACAACATAATGCAGATTAATACCTGCACTGAACAGAACCTTTGGTAACAATAGCAGAATACAATTCAACAGCCTTAGTCTCAGGAGGAACTACAGGTTGATTCGAACTCTCAGTTGAAGAATTGAAAGGGGAAACTGAGCAGGTAGGTCGTGGAAAACCTGCTGTTTTTCTACATCACAAGCTTGAATGCTTGCCAGAGCTTCCATTAGCATTGCAATAAAGATTTGTGCTAGTTGAAAGTTCCCTTTCCTGTGTTTATATATATATATATATATATATATATATATATATATATATATATAAATGAAGGCCATCCCTTGCCATACAACTTTTCCAAGTGACTTGGGATCTATAAAAAGAAGCATTTTGCTTCTTTTGGCAGTAGGAAAACAGCAGTTGGTTTAGAAGATTTTTTTTTATTAATTTTCTGAAGAAAAAAGGTTTCATTACAGCTTGTTCTTCAAGGGAGAGGTATTTACCCTGATCCCGAGAGACAATAAAGCTGAAATCACAATACATGTCTCTTGATTTCGGTTTAAAATGGTTTGAAACAGGTCCTCAAATTTTGAGAAGCATCCATCAAGGCTATCGTAGGTGTTATTGGTACTTACATGCAACAGAATCAAGTCATAACGATTCTTTAAAGACGAAATCTTTTCCATTAAACATTTAATGGTAATTCCTGGAAAAGCTAGAACATGTATTACACTACCATGTAATTGCGATGGTAAATACTAATCTAAATATTTAACCATAGAATCGCCAGTAATTAAAACCTTCATAGTTATATTTTACAATTATTAGATAATTTACAGACAGGAAAAGTAATTAAAAAAATAGAAACTGGTCCCAGAAAACAATCAAACAAATAAGATACAGCACAAATGCAATCATTCAATTTTTAAAATGCAAAATGAACTCTTAAAACATTCAACAAATAGTAAAAATCATGAAAAATTGAAATACAGTCGAGTCCCGATAATCCGAGTCGCCAAATGAACTAGCCTTCATCCCCAAAATGCAGTGGAATAACCCGTTTCCATAACGACCGCCACCACTCTGGTGACTGGGGTTTTTCTCGTGACGGTAGCACAGTACTCCGTTTTGGCGGTGTGACACCCTCAGAAGCAAAATGGACTAGCCCGAACCAGAATGGCAAGTGGAGAAGAGAAACGAAAATTCCAAGAAAAACTGACCGCCGGCTCAACAGGCCGGTGACAAATTTTAAGCGCACTTGCAAGAGGGAAAAAATACATTATTTAAGCTACCTCGGATTAAGCGGAGCTCGGATTAGCGGGACTCGACTACAACAAATCAATGGAAATACGAAAAAGCGCTAAACAAACAGTAAAAAATAATTGAGAACTGATAAACAATCAGTACAAAAATGTATATCGAAAACAAAATAACGAAATATGCAAGAAAAAAGGATAAGCGATTCCAAACAAGCTTCGCAATACCAAGGAGCGTAATCAAAACCACTGACAGCACTGATATCAAGCAAGGTGGTACTGAACTACTGGCGTGATTGACCACTGCAACTAGGGATGGGGAAAAAAGAGCGAACTGTTCTTTTTCACCTGTTCTTCAAAAAGAACCTCTTCTCGGTTCTTTTTGTTAAAAGAAATATTGCAATTTCTTTATACTTCGATTTTAAACAGGTGGGAATTTTGCAAAGTTGTCTTTTCTCGAATTTTCTAAGTTCGCAAAAAGTTTCGCATATTCTAAATTATGGTAAGTCCGAAACACAGCTGTTGATCATACAATTCGTGACTCACTGTTTCCTGTTGATTCATTCATCCGTTCTCTGTCCATAAACCTACTTCCTGCTCAGAGACTACTTCCTGTTTGAGAGCAGGAATCAAATTTACCGAAGGAATCGATTCCTGCTCTCAAATTGTTCCGACCCTGTTCTCCGTTCTCAGAGCAGTTCTCTGTTCTCGATGAACGGTTCGCGGAGCTGATCTCGACTGAACCAAGCCCCGACGCCTGATGAATTTGCGAGATTAGCGTAATAATTGTGAAATTTTATAATTGTTAGGCAATGACATAATGATGAATTTTTAGTTTTAAACAAATTTTAAAAAATGTCCCCACGTTGGCGTGGAAATTTGGAGAGTGGGTTGCCAGCTCAGGTGTTCTCTGATCTTTCTACTTTCATCTGACCGTGGTTCAAAATTACGAGGCGTTGTCCTTGAATCTTTCCCATCGGGATGGATCCCAGACCTTCGCCAATAACCTGTTGTGTTGCTCCAGTGCGACGTTAGTTAACTACCTACAAACCTTTCGAATTATAGTTGTCACCGTGGCTGAGTGGTTTTGCCCTCTGCGCTATATTGTAGGCGGTTCAATGGGAGTATTTCTGTTCTGTGTCAGTTAAGCTTTCCTTGCGAATGTATGACCGTTTACTTGACATTGTTTGGCTCCGCTTGGTCAAATATGCTCCTTGCGCCATATAACCCAACCAACCTTTTTAAAACGAATGTGCAGTTTCCTAGTGAACTCGCCCCTCAGGGGCACATTTTCTTCAGGTGTTTGCGGGCTTCAAGAACACGAGGGATCTAGTGATCTGTCCTCTACCCATGGGGTTAACTGTCTGATAAACATTGGGGTCACGACCTCAGGTGCCCAAGCGATCTTTCTCTACTTTCAGTTCCTCCTTTTTTGGGGCCGCGGTAGCCCGGTTGGAAGAGTAACAGATTACTTACGTCGCTTTTTAATCTCTTGAAATGACAAGGAAATATTAATAGCCCGTGTGTTGCTCTCAGTACGAAGTTAATTGAAAATACCTACCTCAAGAGAATATTCTAATTTTATCATGTTAACAATAATTTATTACATTACAACGGGTATGCAACTCAACTCCCAACTGAGGATCAGTATTTGCGCTCGCGTACGTGTTCTAAATTCATTAAAATTTCTAGAACAATAGAAAGCTAGGAACAAAGCTACAGCATAAACTTCAAATGTATATATAAAATAAATAAATGAATTAATTAAAATAATGTTCGAAAGGTATTTTCTCCCGTTCTATTGTTTTCTGTGTTGTGATGTCTTCGTATTTAATGACTAAATAAAAATAAATACCTTTATATATATATAGTAAATTCTGAACAAAATCTCGGATCAGAAGAATTTGTAGCGTCTCGCTTCATTAATTTATTCCCAAGATACTTCTTTTGTTAATTTGTAATTTAAATAGTATACAAAAATTTGACACCTCACTAATATTACTATTATCTTCTGAAAGTCGAGTTCAATTGCATATCAATTCACTTGGTCAGAGGAGATTCGATATCTTTTGACCGCTAAACCTATTTTCGAGTTGGTTCAGATTTTCTGTTCCTTGTTAAGTTATATCATCCAGGTTTCTCATTGCCTTCTCTCGTCTGACCGTGCTTCAAAATTACTTGGTGTTGTCTTCGCATCTTTCCCTTCGGGATCGATTCGAGACGGTCGCCAATAGCCCGCTGTGTTGTTCCAATGCAAAGTTAATCAACTACCTACCATTGCCTTCCATTATCAGACTTGATGAAGAATTATATTAGAGTGACGAGAGCTCTTCTATTTTAAATCTCTGTGTTTTGCGCAGCTTGACCAAATATGGTCCTTGCACCATGTAAGCCAACTAGGTCATTACCTCGACCATTTTATAAAACATTTGGATTCACATCTGTTTAAACACAACTGTTTTTACTTTGTGATAAATTTGGGTAACTTGTGGTTGCAAAAATTGGTAGCTTTAATTTGAGTAATTTTAATAATAAAAAAAAGCAAATTATTTTCATTCTAAATTAATTTCATGACTTTGATATTAAGTTTATTTTTTGTAGAGTTATTTTCAGAAATGTCTAAATTTGGTGAGATTAAATCCATGTTTCTTTTAAAAAGGCAAACAATCCAAATTTCAATTATCTTTGTTCATTGTTTCCCAAACAAAAATTAATGCCTTACATTGTTCGCACTTTAACTTCACGCATAACAATAGGATAAAACAATATGAACACTCATGACAATACTTTCTTTTTAAAAGTAGTGTTACAAATCAGTTTATACAAGCAATTCATTTTCTACTTCTACCAAATATTGAGATTTCTTAGCGACAAACTTTCTGAAGCGAGACAAAGATGGATAAATCTGCGGTTATTGCAGGGCTAATTTTATGTCCTTGGATTTGGGGACTTTTTGAGTTGATTATAATGGGTAATGCAGCTTATATTATTCCTCTGGCGGCATACTTCATGATGTTCATGACTTTCAACGGTGATACGATGAAGTTAGATTCGGATTTGGTTAAAGCAACGACTACAAAAAGAAAGGCGGAAAAACACGCCAACACAGATTCCGTCAAAGATGTCTTAGAAGTGAGCGACAGTGATATTGATGGAAACAGATTGATTCAAGTTGTGAATGAAAATTCTGAAATAAAACTACAGACCAGAAAAGTTCTTACAATTGCAAATGAGAATGACAAGATTGTGTTCGCATCCAAAGAACAAACAAAAGCAGAAAATTTGGTTTGCGAAGATTCATTGAACACCTTCGTGAAATCAAATGAGAATGGCAAGCTTGTGGATACTTTTAAAGAACAAACAAGCGTTAACAGCTTTGCCAGTAGGTATTCACAGAATGCCTTCGCGAAATCACATGAGAGTGGCAAGCTTTCGGATACGCTCAAAGAGCAACGAAATGGTAACAGCTTCACCAATGGAGATCCACTGAATGCCTTCATGGAATCAGATCAGAGTGGAGAGCTTTTGGATACGCTCAAAGAGCAACGAAATGGTAACAGCTTTACCAATGGAGATCCACTGAATGCCTTCATGGAATCAGATGAGAATGGAGAGCTTTTGGATACGCTCAAAGAGCAACGAAATGGTAACAGCTTTACCAATGGAGATCCACTGAATGCCTTCATGGAATCAGATGAGAATGGAGAGCTTTTGGATACGCTCAAAGAGCAACGAAATGGTAACAGCTTTACCAATGGAGATCCACTGAATGCCTTCATGGAATCAGATCAGAGTGGCAAGTTTTTCGGCCCGTTTAAAGAGCAAAGAAACGTTAACGACTTTCCCGGTGGAGATTTATTGAATACTTTCAAGGAGCCAAATGAGAACAAAGAGATTATGGACACTTTCAAAGCACCAGAAATAGAAGTTAGTTTTGCAAGTGGAGATTCTCTGCCTCCATTTGTGAAGATGGGTACTTTGATGATCCCTAAAGATATATCAAGAAAGCGCACATCTATACTTGAATTAAAAGACCTAGAAAGGCCTATAAACATAGGGTCGAGACACCTTTGGACGTCTCAGAGCGATGAACTGATACCTGGTCCGCATTCCTTAAATAACAGACGCTTTTGTATTGAACATTGCTTCAATTGGAGCAATCTGAAGGAAAGAATTCAATGCATACCTTATTTGAGATTGATGGAAGAAGATGAAGATGAAGAAAGATATTCTAGCAACGTTGAAGATGTTAGCTCTGATGCGAGCTCTAATGCCACCATGATCCCGTTCAGATCAGGAAAAGGAATTGGAAGTATGCTGAAAAGAACTGTTTCAAAGAATTAAAAAACTTTTCTAAAAGAAAATCTTTAGACTTTTTCGATAATAAAAGTAAAAATAATAAGTAAAAATATTAGTAATAATAATAAGTAAAATAATATAAAGATAATAAGTAAAATAATATAAAGATAATAAGTAAAAATATTAGTATTATAAGTTGATAGCATTAGTATTAAGGAAAAAAAAGACATTTTTCTTGTGAGTATTTATATAATGATGCATGATTTGTATGAATATGCATGTATTGCTTTTATATTCAGCGATACATTAATTATAGTATTAGGATTAGTAGATTATAGTAGTAAAAAATAAGAGAAACTATTATTATGCATTTATATAACAATGTATGAATGTGAATGCATTGCTTTTATATTCAGCGATGCGCTTTAATTGTAGTATTAGAATCAGTAAAAATATAGTTTTAGTAAGATTGACAACTTTGTATGATTATGCATCTATATAACGATGTGTGTTTTGTATGACTTTTGTTTGCGTTGTATTGCTTTCATATTCAGTGATACATTAATTGTATTAGAATTAATAAAAATATAGTTCAGTAAGATTGATAACTTTGTATGCATTTATATAACGATGTATGTTTTGTATGAATGTGAATGCATTGCTTTTATATTCAGTGATGCGCTTTAATTGTAGTATTAGAATTAGTAAATTATAGTAGTAGAGAGTAAGATTGATAACTTTGTATGTTTATGCATTTATATGATGATGTATGTTTTGTATAACTGCGCTGTATTGCTTTCATATTCAGCGAAATATTAATTGTATTAAAATTAATAAAAATATAGTTCAGTAAGATTGATAACTTTGTATAATTATGGATTTATATAACGATGTATGTTTTGTATGAATGTGAATGCATTGCTTTTATATTCAGCGATGCGCTTTAATTGTAGTATTAGAATTAGTAGATTATAATAGAGAGTAAGATTGATAACTTTGTATGATTATGTATTTATATAACGATGTATGTTTTGTATAACTGCGCTGTATTGCTTTCATATTCAGCGATATATTAATTATATTAGAATTGGTATTTATTTAGTAGTTTATTTAGTATTAGTTATTTATTTAGTATATAAAAAAAGAATTTACAGCAAATGTTTTGGAATGCAAATATTTTGTAAATTACGCGGTTATGAATCCAGATATTGTTTAATCAACCTTAAAAAGTGAATAAAAAGATATATAATTTCAATCTCCCAAACTTTTGTGTTTTAATTTCATGGATCACATTTTTAATTATTAATTTGAGGGGACCTTTAAGATTATTCAAGTACCATATTATGGAAATCTCAATTCCGTTTTCGCGTTTTGTAGTAAGCTGTGCCACACATTTTAAAAACCAGAATACCATATTATATTCTTGCGAGGCATAATAGCACATTCAAATGCACATTTGTTTCGATCATCCCTAACATGTTATTTAATCCAAAAGCTCAGATTTCTCGATGTTTATTTTCCTCTACAACTTGTAAAACATCTCTCGGTATTCGAACTAAACGACTTGATTCCACATGCCAGAAGGCTTGATCACAAATGACAGGTAAGTATTTTAATTGACGTCGCACTGGAGCAACACAACGGGCTATTGGTGACGGTCCAGAATCAAACCCAAAGGGAAAGGTCCGTGTACAACACCACGTAATTTTGAACCACGGTCAGATAACGAGGCAACACCTGAGCTGGCACCCCACTCTCCAAACTTCACACCACGCCAACGTGAGGACATTTGAGGCCACGACAGATTTAACGTGCACCAGCCCCCTTTGTACACGACGGTGTTTGGCTGGATTCGAACTCGCAACCCTTAGGTTGCTAGTCCGTTACTCTTCCAACCGGGCCACCGCGGCAAAATCCCGGTTGGAAGATTAACGGATTAACAAGCGGAGGGTTGCGTGTTCGAATCCAGCCAAACAGTCGTGTACAAAGGGGGCTGGTGCACTTTCAATTCGTCGTGATCTCCATTGTCCTCACGTTGGCGTGATGTAGAAGTATGGAGCGAGGGTGCAAGCTCAGGTGTGACCTCGTTATCTGACCGAGGTTCAAAATTGCGTGGTGTTGTCCTCAGGTAGTTCCCTTCGTGTTTGATCACGGACCGTCGCCAATAGCCCGTTGTGTTGCTCCAGTCCGACATTAATTAATAACCATTACCTTCATACATTTTTTGTGTTGATGGTTATGGTTTCAGTCTAATACTTCGAGTAATGTGCTTTTATGTTGAATACCTACATATTTTTAAGCATATTTTAAGCTATTTGCGAAATACCTACCATACCTACCTGTTTCGGGCCAGGCGCCGTCCATAAAAACCCAGATGCGTAAGATTATGTAGGTTGTAGTGAATGGGTTTACTCGCCCCTCAGACTAGATACGGTCCTACGCATAGGTTTACCCTACCCTTTGACCAGTAATGGCGACCGGGATAGGTTTATCAAGCCCGTACACTAGATAGAACCCTACGAATAACTTTACAGGGGTCCGTAGACCAGACTCTGTCCTCCTGAAAGGTATACCCACGACTTCAGGCCCTCCCGACCCCGTACACCAGATACGACCAGTATAGGTTTACTCGGGTTCGTATACCAGATAACAGCTCTTCGGATAAGTTTATCCGGCGCAGACCCCAGATACGCCCTCCGGATAGGTATATCAAGTCCTCACACCAGATACGGCCATAGAGGATAGGTTTTTCTCGGATCGGTAGACCAGACACATCCTCCGGATAAGTTGACCTGAGCCTGTAGACATGATAGGTTTATCAAGCCGTCACACCAGATACGGCAATAGCGATAGGTTTACTCGGGTCCGCACACCATATACGTCCTTCGGATATCTTTACCCGAGACCACAGTCCTGATACAGCCCTTCGGATAGGTTTACCCGGCCCTCATACCTTATTCGGCTCTGAATAGGTTTACATGATCATCAGGCCACACACATTCGACCCTTCACATAGGCTTATCAAGCCCGTACTGCAGATACTGCCCTCCGGATATTTTAGCCGCATGCCGTATACTCCCCTCTTGGAATGGTCTGGTTGTTGATGCTATTCTATCGGGTTGTCTGGAAAGTTCGTGCCGATTTTTGGTAGGTGGCGTAAGGACAGGTCTGAATATATCAGAACGATTGAAAACAAATGACATTCCTACATATCGTAAAAGACGGTACTTCAGGCATATTTTAAAAAAAATTTGGTTACGATTCGTTAATTTTTGTCAGTTTTATACGCCTTTGAATATGGAAGAAAACAAAGTGCATTTTAGGCATTTAATGCTTTTCTTTTATCGGAAAGGCGAAAATGCCACACAAGCGGCAAACAAGATATGTGCTGTTTATGACGAAGGTGTTGTAGCTGAAAGAACTGTGTGGAAGTGGTTTGCTAGATTTAAAGCTGGTGATTTCAACCTTAAAGATCAAGAACACCCGGGAAGGCCATCCACCACAGATGAAGATCAGATTAAAACACTAATCGAGAATAACCCACGCTATACGACACGTAAATTAGCAGAAATGTTAAATATGTCAAAATCCACCATCCACGAGCATTTTGTGAAGCTTGGCTACATAAACCGTTTTGACGGAGAAAAACCTGATGGATCGCATTTCCATTTGCGACTCGCTCTATAAATTCAACGAGGAGACACCATTTTTGAAGCAAGTAGTGACGGGGGATGAAAAATGGATCCTTTATAATAATGTTGAGCGAAAAATATTTGTGGGAAAGCGGAATGAACCACCTTTAGCCACCCCAAAAGCCGGTCTTCATCCAAAGAAGGTCATGCTCTGTGTCTGCTGGGATTGGAAAGGGATCCTGTATTATGAGCTTTTACCAAACAACGAGACCATAAATTCAGAGAAGTTTTGTTTCCAATTGGACGAATTAAAGACAGCAATTGAACAAAAACGACCAGAAATAGCGAATCGGAAGGGCGTCGTGTTTCATCAGGACAATGCGCGGCCTCATGTGTCTTTGATAAGTCGACAAAAGTTGTTGGAGCTCGATTGGGATGTTCTACCCCATCCACCATATTCACCAGACCTCGAGATAAAAAATCACGTAGAAAAGTTTTTCACTGAAAAGCCTGAGAGATTCTGGAAGGACGGAATTTTCAAGTTGCATAAAAGATGGAGAAAGGTTGTAGAACAGAATGGCACTTATATAATTTAATAAATGAATATTAAAACTTAAATCTTCTACGTTTCAATTTTCCTTCAAAATCGGCACGAACTTTCCGGACAACCCGATATATACTATATACTCCTAAACTATATTCATTCATAAAAAAGTAGCAAAGCACAGCTTAGCATTGTTTCGCAAATATCTACTCTGAAATGTGCATTTTTATATATTTCTGTTTATCGTTGGTTTGGTTGATTGTTTGAATTTCCTAATCTATTACCAATAAATGTATTTGGTATGGCCATTTCTATTATTGGACCTTGCTCCATATAACCCTAATAAACCAACCATCCCATGCATAAGAGGTATTATGAGGATAGCTAAAAGCAGCAGGCCTCATGTTGACTAGTCCGTTAATAAGGAAGCCCCGTCTTTACACTTCGAGGTTGTTTTCAGGTTTTCATGGCGCAAGGGCCATATTTGACCATGCTGTGTCAAACACATAACCTCAAGTTAAAAATGTGAAAGGGAAAAAGAGTGATTGGGGAATAGATTAATGGAACGAAGACAAGAAACGATTGCTTAGGTATTCCAGTAGCACGACCCCCTTGTTTACTACAGACAGTAAACCCTATAGGAAAAGATCTCTAGAATACCTTGGTCCGTGAGGTTTGTACATACCTAAAGAAGTGCCCCTCAGGACACGTTGGTAAACGACGCACATGCACCTTTGTCCTGTACCTGATAAACATCGATAGACAGATATCGCATTCTTTGAAGACAATTCTTTAATGTTTTTGCCTTCTACATTTGTGATTTGATCGCCGAAATTGTTTCCGCCTTTTCGTAAGAAGCCACAACGTTTGGAACATTCTTGTTATTTTGAATCGCTTCCTTCCTCTTATATTTCATGTAATTCAAAAATTATTTAATTGAGACAGATCTTCATCTAGTTGTGAAATTATAATTTCAAGGTTGCTTCAGCGTCTGAGACAGCAGGTGTATGTGGGAAAGGGTTTCGTCAGTTTTGCAAGTATTGGAATAGTAATCGCATTGTTCTTTTTGATAATGAACACAACATTGCTTGCATATTTGACTGTAACCTACTCAGTTTAATCTGGAGCTTCAAGTCCAGTAGGTAAGTGTAAATTAATTTGTCTTTTGAAATGTTAGAGGTTTGAAATCGATAACTATCATGAAAAAGTTAATAATTTAGTGTGCATAAATTAACATGTTCAAAATATTTATCATTATTTTATGGATTTATTGTTTTGATTATGTAACCTATTTCCCAATTATTAATAATGATGCATGATTATTTTTGTGTTGATAAAACTTCTGAATAATATGAACACAACTAGCAAATCGAGCTTTGGAAAATTTTCCGATAATTGTTGCTACCTTTGATCTATGGAGGTTTTGGAAGCCAGCTTTCAGGTTTTTTAGTGCTATTTAGGATATCAAAAGAATATTTTTACCCATCTAAACATACCTTAATATTATCTTGGATTCTATAAATGCCAGAGTGTAACTTTATTTAAAAGACAAGTGTTTGCTGCAACAAAATTAAACTCAGAAAACGGGACTTTTTGTTTGAAGTCTTGTTTTGAAGACAAGTTTTGTCAACAATATTTGAATGAGAATTATTTTTAATTACGTATTTCCATAACTTCACTGCATATATTAGAAATTATTAGTTAACCTAATTATTTTAAGGTACTAATGAATTTTTAATTTATTATAAAAATTGGATTTCTAAATGTTTAACTTGTATTGAAAGATGAGTGGCTTTGTTAACGGATTTTAAAGGGAATGTTTAAGGTCCCTGTCCCTTAAAAAAGATTATATTTTTTTACTGAATTTAAAAATTATCTGTATAAAAATCATGGCAAAACAATTGGTAGGTTGTGTCGAGAACCCAAACCGTAGTTTCGACGTGAATACTAGAGCCTGATGTTGGATTGTGGAATGAATGATGCAGACACAGAAAGCTTGAACGATTGTTTATTGCGTGAATATTCAACAATTAATTCAGTTTGAACGATTAAAGAGAAGTTTGATATTAATTGTTGTCCAATATTAATTGTAGCGTAGTTCGGATGACACCATTGCGCAGTTCTCACTCCACGTAATCCAAAGTTACACTGGCCCAAAACTCGCTCAGCACCATAAAATTTCGGCATATTGCCTACCCCCTACCCACGCTCAGGGTACCTGCACACTCGGTCCGAAGGTCATATCAGTTATGGACATCCTTCCTCTACACAACGCTATATCTATCTTTTGGATGTTTCTTCTAGTTCTGAAATCATAAGACTAAACAGTTGTAACGCTTTTTTGTAACGCTAGACTTTTCATGCATATCTCCCAGAACTGTTCCGATTTTAAAGATGTATTCACGTCAAAAAAATTTCAGATCTGTCCATTATTTTCTAAAACAATCTGCATCAGATCGTATGCGTTAGTTTGACACGCTCTCTAGTACTTTTGTTCTTGATTTCAATTCCAAAACAGGGTTTGACGTTCTTTTAACTCTTCTTGGCATATTCTCGAGTCAAGCATAGATTTTTATTGGTCTGTGAAACCTCTACATCGTGAGAGCAATGCCTACTTACCATTCGTCATATTTTAACATCTTGGGTAAGCAGATCATTGCCTATTTGAGTACCAATTAAATACCATCTAGCTAAGCGATCATCCGCAAATAAAATCCAATGACTAACAAACGTAAGCAGAAACCCAATTTCCTTTCAAAATATTAGTGGGACGTTAATGAAAATACACACCTTTCAGAATATTGAGTAGCAATATTCTGAATAATAAAATGGAGTAATATATCTTGCAGCGTAAAAGAACATTATACTCTTCTAAAATCTCGCGACATTCAGGAGGTTAATAAATTTCCTGTTCTTTTTTAACAACATTTCGTTCTACATAGCATAGCAACGTTTCGTTCTACATGCTATGCTCTACGTGTTTTACTCCACTTTTTAATGTTGGTTTTGTTGATTTTATATTTTAAAAATCTGTTTTAAATTTTATTTGGATGCCTTTGGAGCAATGTATCCATTGCGAATTAAACCTGAGGATGTGGTATTGAGCATATCTTCCTTTTTCACAATTATTCCTGTGGTTTTACCATTGTGCATGTATTATTATTTCCTAATAATGTTTTTAATCTTCAACAAATATCAACTTCTCTTTTAACCCTCTGAGGGGTTCTCACATATAATTCCACATTCCACCCACAATTTTCCCTGCATGACTTCTAAAAAGTTTTTATCTTGACCGATAGAATCTTTTACCAGATGATACTAATCCAAGGAAAGTTCTGTAGAACAAATCCAAAGGATCTATTTTGAGGAGAAAGGACCAGTAGAATCTTTCGTAAGGATTCTACTTTAAGAAAAGGTGCAAAAGGATACTGATTCCCAATATTGTCCACAAAGAAATTCTTTTATCGACCTAATATTATGAACATCAATAATAAAATATCCCTGGGCAACATCATGTACAAAATGAACTAAGCAGAGATGACCAGTGATTATAATTTGAAAAGTGCATGATTACCCTTAATTAGTATGTCAGATTTTTAGTTTATAGGAATACAAATGCTAATTAGCTTGAGACAACACACCAGTTCTACACACGTAAAATATTTCTTTAAGCACTAAACCCTCTGAGTTAATATACATAATCTCATCTTACAACCTACAGTCCCTACATCTTACAACCCCTGCATGACTTCTAACCAATTTTGAATTTCTTAACTAATAGAATCTTGCTAAAGGATTCTTTTATAAGGAAATGAACAATTGAGCAATATAATATTTCAAAAGATTCTAATCTAAGTAAAGGACGATTATAATCTTTCCAAAGGATTCTATTCTAAGGAAAGGAACAATTGAATATTTCAAAAGGATTCTATTCCAACCTTTGGATAGATTTTATAGGTCCTTTCCTTAGAATAGAATACTTTGGAACGATTCTATTGGACCTTTCTTTGAAGTAGAATTCTTTGGAACGATTGCATTGGCCCATTCTGAAGAATAAAATCCTTTCCTTAGAATAGAATTGTTTTAAAAAGTTCTATTGGCCCCTTTCCTTATAATATAATTGTTTTGAAAAATTGTATTGCTTATTTCCTTAGAATGTAATTATTTGGAAAGATTCAATGTGTCAAGAAGGTCAAAATTGGTTAGAAGTCATGCAGGGAAGAGTAGGTAGAAAGATGGAATTATGTATGTGAACCCCTCAAAGAATTAATACTTATCTTTTAACATTGTGAGATTTACATTGTGTAATTGGGGAAAACTCCATTCAAACCTTTTTGTAAAAATTAAATATATTTGCTAATGCGAAGGTTTCTCGTATTTTTAATAGGGACTTTCAATCTCCTACTGTTCCACTGGGCCGTCATGGCCCAGTGGGTAGGCCTATTGCACTAGTAACCTGCGAGTTGTAGGCAGTGAAGGTTCGATTCCTCACTGGGTGTATTTCTCTCTTCTGCGTTAGTTGAACCTTTCTTGTGTGTATATCTATATGTCTGTATATATCTATATGTGTGTATATATCTATATGTGTGTATATATCTATATGTTGATGCCTGTCTTGTGTTTGTCGCAGCATGGCCAAATATAGCCCCTTACGCCATAAAACCCAATAAACCTTCTGTTTCACACAAGGTTTGCAAAAGCAAGTAAACATCAAGCAATGAAACATTAAAAACATAAAATATCGAAGAAAAATTAAACTAAAGGAACAAATTAAAAAAGAATCGAAGCATAGCATAAAAACAAAATGAGAACAGGGACCAAAGCAAATTTAGAATCTTTGTAAATTGATAACAATACAAACACTTTATGAAGTTGGGTTACACTTATCAAAAACAGGCACAAAGTTTAGCCTTTTTGCTGAACTTTTCATAAAAATGCCTTTTATGCGTGGAAGTAGTACAAGAGAGGTATACAAAACATACTACCGAAATAAAAATTAAAAATTCATCCACATTCTTTGTAAAATAAAGATCTGGTTAATGAATAAATATGGGGGTTTGAATGAAATACTTTATAAATTTCCATTTCGAAGGTGTAATACGAGGAACAGGTCTATTCTACAGATGAAATATAACATGCCAAAACTCCGAGACTCATTTCAGGTTTTGATATAACTAACATTTATTTTTATTTATATAGCTTCGTGTGCACATTTTCATCTCTTCGAAACGATGTTGTCTGATGAAGAATACTTGAATCATGGAGGTAAGTGGAAAAAATTCATCAGAGAAAACTCTTAAAGAACATAACTTATTGTTAGCGAAATGCTTTTCTTGATATTTATTAGTATTGTGCCAATAGTCATAATAAAATTCTTTGCTTTGGTACTGTTATACTAGTCAGTTGAGATAGTTGGCAAAACACTTTGGTGTAAAAAATTATTTCATTCAAAAACATCTTATCACCTACATAAGGACATCAAAAAGTACCTTTTATTTTTAACGTTAACTATTAATGTTATCGATTTTACATTTTAACCCTTTCGTGATGTTGATCGTCCAACCGTTAATGGACCGTTTGCCCCTAAGATTCAACTAAGACAACCAGCTCCAAACGAAACTCTCCTGCCTATGCCTTTGAAATTAGAGAAATTAGAACTTTGTGTCTAATGTCAAAGCAAGGAGATTTTGCCTTGTCAGTTTTTTCGCATTATTTAATAGTTTACATAATTACATGATCTGCGGGATATAAAATTTTACGAATTTTAAACCTGAGTATTTATTATAAGGTAACTTCCCAGCTGAAAGAATAACGAATTAGCAAGCGGAGGGTTGCGACTTCGAATCCAGCCAAACACCGTCGTGTACAAAGGGGGCTGGTGCACGTTAAATCTGTCGTGACCTTGAATGTTCTCACCTTGGTGTGGAAGTTTGGAGAGTGGGATGGCAGCTCAGGTGTTGACCTTGTCATCTCACCGTGATTCAAAATTACGAGGCATTGTCCTTGGATCTTTCCCATCAGGACTATCCCAGACCGTCGCCAATAGCGCGTTCTGTTACTCTAATGCGACGTTATTTAACTACCTACCTTATAGAAATAAGTCGAAAAATGTAGTTCTTGATTTGCTTATTTCAGATCCTCGTATATCGGTTTTTCCCCTTATGGACAACCCAAAACCAACATTTGGTCTTACTGCAGCATATTTGGTGTTTGTGACGTTTATAGGCCCAAAATTGATGAAGAATAGGAAAGCGTATGAATTAAAGCTGCCGATGTTCATTTACAATATTTCATTAGTGCTCGTCAATGGTTGGATTTCTTGGAACGTAAGGTTTTTTATTTTTCAATTTTTATCAATACACGACTAAGCGACCCTTCACGTCAACAGAATCTGAGTCAGTCAGAATCCCGACTAAACGTAGATTCGGGTTCATTGAAATTGAAACTTTCGAGATTCAAGCAGTATGCAAGGTTTAAAGACGAACAAGTTATTTCGTATGGAAGCAGTTCTCCGAATTCCGAATCTTCGTCAGTCAATTCTCGATTCAGACTGACCTGGATTCTATTGGTGTTCAGGGATCCTAATTTGATTGGGGGAAGACTTATTAACTTTTCATTATTCTTATTAACTTGTTATTAATTAATACAAGGCTAAGTGACCCTTCACACCACCAAAATGATTGTCGATCCGAATCCTGCAGAAACTGACTAACTGTAAATTCGGGTGTTTTGAAGCTGAACGTTCGGGATTCATGCAGTGTGAAATCAGGAGTAGTCAGCCGAAGAACGAGTTACACGTTTAACCGTGTCTTCGCTCCTAACCGAGCATGGTCTGAATGTTTGTGGAAGGTCGCTTACGAAACCCTGTTCCATAAAACGACCAATCAAACGTCTAATCATTGATTGGTTTGGAAAATCTTTCAGGCCATAATGGCGACGATATGCTTCAGAGGTCAGAATTATTGATCCTCAAGTTTGATAGCAGAATTTCATAATTTGAGTTCGCTGTTCGATAGTACATTTTTCAATGGTTAATTCCTTAGGTCTTTATAAAGTATATTAAAAAATGAATTAAAAAGTTATTGAAAATTCAGACACCTTTGTGACTTTTGGCCCACTTTGTATAAACTTAAAATATAATTATAACCGTCCAATGCTCGTAATATTTACCCTTTAAGGGACATTGAGACTCCAGGAATTCCACTGCCCTAGAATATGCATGGTATAAATGTTCTAGGTATATTGAGGCTGAAGTATATAAGTACCTTTAAACTGATATTTGAGTGTGCTCTAATAGACTAGGATATTCGGTATTCCACGTCCAATGGCGGTAGCCTCTCTACCTCTAGAACTGTTCATGCCATTAAGTCTGGGTGATCGCTATGTTAACAGACCTCGTTCATTTTGAGTAGGGGTGACTCTGGTGGATGTCTGAATTTTATTTTGTTTACTAGCGACGAAAATAGGTTCACTTGAAGATATTATTGTCCCATGAAGTGCGCCAATGTGACGAACTTGAAACACATTTTTTTCAGACAGGGGCAGACTTTGTGGTGAGAATATTTCTCGTGGTTGATAGATAGTCGTTTATCTTTTTTAATTTTGAAAAATAATCACGAAAATTTGAAATGGCTAGAACTGATTCCAGTCCTAAGCCTGAAATCTTAATAATTGTATTTCGAAAAGTTAAAAAGGACTTTTCTGAACGTTGTTTCCTTGAACTTCCATTTCAGTTGGCATCACTCGGGTGGTTAACAAAATATAACTGGCGCTGTGAACCTATAGATTTTTCGAATAATGAGGACGCTGTTAAAGTAAGTACTATCTATAATTTCTGTTGAAGTAAGTCAACTGAATGGGTGGCGGGAAAAACGTTGTATGTTGGATTTTCACATTTTTTTTTCAGTGGAAGAACGTGGAGTGTGGTCTAGAGAACGAAACCAACACTGTTATTAGTTCGTTTTCGGATCCAGAGAATGCGGAAGTTAGCGTTGAACCCTGTTGACAAGTTGAGGAAAATGTTGCAAACTTGCTTGGTTGGCTATAGCTGTCTGATTACCTCATGAAGATCATAAGGCTTTCTATTTGAACCTGTAATCTGCATGAGCTCTATTTTGTGCTTGAATGCAATGGTTTATTTTCATCTTTTCCTAATTTTGTAATACAAAATCAATAAAATACTCTGAAGCATTTTAGTGAATTTTATTGTTTTTATTTCAACCCATGAGCTTCTAGGTAACGAAATGGTAGGTAGGTATTTTAATTAACGTCACACTTGGAGCAATACAACGGGCTATTGGTGACTCTCCGGAATCAATCCCAAAGGGAAAGATCCGAGGACAACACCACGTAATTTTGAACCACGGTCAGATGACGAAGGTAACGAAATGGAAAAACGTCGTATCTTGCTCGTAGAGGCCTGGTCACTCTTTTACAATATGTGAAATAGTTTTTGTCCTACTGAAAAGTTGATGGTTCTAACATATAACGTTTTTCCAGCCATCCATTCAATTGTCTAAAAACTTAAAAGATTTACTAATAAAGATAACATGATAAAACTGGTCAAAAGATAAACAAGACAATGAAACTGGTCAATAAAGATAAAACAAGATGGTAGAACTGGCCACAAATGTAAAAACAAGATCCTAAAACTGCTCAATAAAGATAAGAACAAAATAATAGTGCTCAATGAAGATAAAACTCGAAAATAAAACTAAGCAAAAAGATTAAAACAATATATAAATCTGGTCATCCGGATATATAAAAGCAAGATAAAACTGCTCAATAAATATGAAAACAATATAATAAAAATGCTAAATAAAGATGAAATAAAAAGGTAGAACTGGTCAAAAATATAAAAGCGAAATGATAAAACTTGTCCACAAAGATAAAAACAAGATCATAAAAGTGTTGAACAAACAAGATGGTAAACTGGTCCATTAAAGATAACAAGATAAGACTGGTCTTTAAAGATAAAAACAAGATGATAAAACGAGTAAGTAAAAAAAAAGATTAAATGTGTTAAAGAGGGTAAACATGATTATCTTCATCAATCATTTTTAAAATTTTGTAGAATAGTGTTTCCCAAACTGTTCAGTCCAAGGACCCCTTTGAAAATTAAAAATTTTCGCGGACCTCTTGAGATTATACAATTAAATGGAGCACACGGGGCGACCTGTATAAGATCATAGTGATATTTATTTTTCACTTAATATTGAGATTAAAATACTTCGATCTATATTCCATGTTAAACAGATTATAAAACGTTAAAAGTTCATATTAATGATCAGTGACGACTATTTCAAGTTCTGAACCATAGAAGCGTCATATGACCGTGACTACTTGCTTGTGGTTGAGAGTTTTAACTTTTCCTCTAAATACCATATACGAGAAAAATTATTATTTTATTATTAGTTTTTAAACAGATTTCACAGCTATAGAAAGAATAATGTCTTTTGTTTTTCAGATTGCATTTGTTTGCTGGATTTTTTACTTGTCGAAATTTGTGGAATTTGCCGATACGGTAAGATGAATAAGAATTTTCAGACAATTATTGTAAATTAATATTATAAATTTAAACCTGGTTCTAGCTCTGGTCAGCAAAAAAACAGTTTTACTAATATTTATTGAGTAACAAACACTAGATACACAACTATAATTATTCTGGAATGTCTACAGTAGGAATAGCACAAGGAGACATTTATTTTTATAAATATGGACAAGATTAAGTACACAGCATAAAGAAAATAAACATACATTTAGCTGAATAATACGCATCCACAAGCTGACAAAATTTACATGCGTCAGTAATGAGCATGCGCAGTACTATGCAAGGTGACTTCCATACTCCATTCAGCTGAAACAAATACAACTTTCCAAGTCGAGTTTTTAGAACTTCGAGTTCAATACTTTCCGTGAATGTGTCGGAGCCGCAGTAGCCGGTTGGAAGAGTAGCGGATTAGCAACCAGAGGGCTGAGAGTTCGAAACTCGATTAAACCAAAGACCGTCGTGTATGAGGGGGCTAGTGTACGTTAAATCTCTGGTGGCCTCAAATATCCTCACGTTGGCGTGGAGTGGAAGTATGGAGAGTAGGGTGCCAGCTCAGGTGTGGTACTCGTCATCTCACGGTGATTCAAAATTACGAAGTGTTCTCGGATCTTTCTCTTTCGGGATTGATCCCGGACCGTCGCCAATAGCCCGTTGTATTGCTCTAGTGTGACGAAGCAATTTGATGCGCCCAACCTCAATATGATTTTAGGCTGTCTTAAGCATCCCAGGCTCAAATGCTCAAATTGAATTAGTTTTTTTTCTCACTGATGTAATAGACTGATCAGAGAAGTTAAAGCAGCTTAGAACTAATTACGCCAGAGCTAGTGGAGCAATTAATTGACTACAGTTTTAGAGGATTTTTGAATTTTTCACCAAAAGACAAAACAAATGCTTAGTTATGCAGCACTAGTGTAAAATACATACAAGAGTGATTTTCAGTATAAACAAACCAAATTTTCTATAAAGATTTTACTTCTGCTCCCCATATGTTCTCGCATGATACATGGGGTTACTTCAAAATTTTGTTTATAAGCATGTCGTAAACGTCTGACTTTTAATCTAATTGGTGAAGGCCAGTCAACTATCATGTATCCATTCGGAATTCATTTTTTCGAATTTTCACTGGGGAAGTGCTGAAATCATTAAAAACAAGTCAATTGGTGTTAAGTTCAGAATACGTACAGGAAACGCGTATCGGCGCAGTCACCTGTATTTAGCTTTACGGGTAGTTTAATTTACGATGCACTGGAGCAACACAACGGGCTATTGGCGACGGTCTGGGATCGATCCCAAAGGGACATCCGATGATTTGAAATATGGTCAGATGAGGTTTGGAGAGTGAGATGGCAGCTCAACATCTGAGCTGGCATCCCACTCTCCAAATCTCCACCACGCCAACGAAAGGACATTTATTTAGCTTCACTGAAAATTCCCATCATTGAACTCAAGCCTTGAGTGCTCATTCATCAAAATCACAGTATAAAAGTGTCTCGGTTAACAAAAAATGTATATGATAGCTACCTAGAAAGATCCCTATTGTGGTGGGAACTTGAATAACATCGCAATAGAGCAACATAATGGGCTATTGGTGATGGTCAGGGATTCATCCTGAAGGGAAAGATCAAGGACAACACTCTTCGTGATTTTGAACCACGGTCAGATGACGATGTCAACACCTGAGCTGGCACCCCACTCTCCAAACTTCTACATCACACTAACGTGAGGACATTTGAGGCCACGACAGATTTAACGGGCATCCCCGGTTGGAAGGATGGGGGTAATGTTTTCGTGGTAATATGTGTTTATTGTACGTATTCTGAATGTGACGTCATTTGACTTGATTGTCAAATACGATTTTAGCATTTCCCCAATAAGCATTCCAAACTATGAATTCCGAATTGAAAAATTATGGTTGATTGGTAAGTGACAAATGTCGAAACGGCGATAAACTGCATTTTAAGGTAAGCCCGATAGGTATCATGCTATAGCATTTGGAGAGCAGAAGTGAAATCTTCGCAGACGTCTAATTGTTTGTTTAATACTGGAAATCTATCTCATATTTATACGTTTCTTGAATACTTGTCAATTTGTTGTCAAAAGGATGTGAATGCTGAAGTTAAATGTATGACATCAAACGTATGAAATAAACAATTGAAATATTTTTCAGGTATTCTTTATTTTAAGGAAAAAAGAGAACCAAGTTTCCAAGTTACACGTATTTCACCATTGTCAGACCCCACTCTTCATCTGGTACAGTATTAAATATGGACCAGGTAAAAAAAGTCACATTTTTTCAGAATGTAATAGTTAGATAAGGAAATTTGAATTAGATTGAGTGATATTCTACATTTTTTAAATGAGGCATTTTCTGTCGAGCTGATAATGAAAAGTTCTTTCGAGTTTTTCTAAATTTTCTGCCGAGCTGTCTTCTAAATATAGATTGGCGGTAGTGTTTTTGCCATCGACCTTACTAGATGGAGCATGTTGGCGGAGATCTCTGAAGAATAAATCGTGTGTCTGATTGGTTATCAAAACGCTGACTAGTGTTTTTGATCACGGTGGATAATCGCTTTAACCAATCAATAATTTGGGATTCATGCTTTTATCCACAACCACGTGATAGATCTTCAGATCGAGCAACCAGAAGAAATAACATGAAGTTAAATGTATGACATCAAACGTATGAAATAAACAATTGAAATATTTTTCAGGTATTCTTTATTTTAAGGAAAAAAGAGAACCAAGTTTCTAAGTGGTTATCAAAACGCTGACTAGTGTTTTTGATCACGGTGGATAATCGCTTTAACCAATCAATAATTTGGGATTCATGCTTTTACCCACATGCTCCATCTATTTCATTAGAAGGTCGATGGCAAAAACCATCGACCTTCTAATGAAATAGAAATTTGATATGTGACATTGCATTAATTTAACTATTGTTTTAATGTTTGGTTTGATTTTTGTACTATCCAAGCACAAAATTGATTCTAAATTTCCCTTAGTTCAGCGGTTCCAATTTTTCGCTTTGTTAATATTCATGACTGAAAAAGTTTGCTCATGGATATAGGTTGACCCAGAGGCTTGCGTATTTTAATGCATTATCTAGCAACGAAGTTTTAATAAAAATTACCTATCGTGTGATTTGTTAAAGTTAAAATAACACATGGTGAGGCGGACTGCCAGTAAATCAACGGAGGGCCGCATGGGCCCGCGGGCCGAAGTATGTGCATCCCCGATCTAAGTGGAGCTATGATAAAGATGAACAAAGAGACAAACCGGAAAATTGAAAGAATGGAGACTGAGAAAAATCAGAAACTGACTTTGGGAAGTAGACAAACAGCTGGTAATTCTAGCAGCTTAAACCAGCTGTACTCTTACAAGATAAGTCATCCTAATTTTGAACCTAATGGTGTAAATTTAGTCGATTGATATAATGACAAGATAGAAGTACTGATAAGAATATATATAGTTGATGACCTATTGATGTACTTGCTTCACCAAAACATTCTTTTTCTGGATCTGTTGCTGTCTGGTTCTAAAGCATTGGAGTCCAAAGAACCGAAAAGGAACTTTAGGTAGTTTGAAAACCCTACAGAAAGATACTTACATTATAAGCTGTCAGAGATGTCTAAACTTACCAGATGTGGTTCTATAGACAAGAAATACTATCGATTAAAAGTTTGCAAGTTAAAATTAAATTTGACTGATGAGCAGATAATTTCCATTATCATTGGTGATATTGACGACCCTGATGTCCGATCAAAATTGAAGGTCTATCGTAGCAGTTCGTCGAATGAGGTTTTGGAGGCTCACCCAGAGAAGATGGCATTAACATCTCACCGAAGTCTGGGATATGCAGTAAAAACAATCACCACCACCAAAACTAAACATGAGGAAGCGTTGTATCAATTGTGACAAATTAGGGCACCTACACAGCATTGAAAAAAACCCAGCAATTCCTCAAATTACCTGAATTCAAGAGAAAATTCTGCGAATTAAAGAGCCCTCTGATACATCCGGTTGGAATTTTGGAACATACATATAATCTTTGTAAACCCTGCTGGTATCTCGACGAGGTATCTCGTCATTAGCAAAACTGACCAGATCTTGATGGACGAGATATTTCGTCATTAGAGGAAACCTGACCAGATCTTGCATTATGATCTCACCATCATATAAAAAATCGACAATATTTTGATGACGAGATATTTCGTCATTAGCGAACTTGATCAGATCTTGATAGACGAGATATCTCGTTGAAATCACTTGGAGGGTTAATGCGGCTTAATTCGGTGTTTTCTTTCTGTTTATAAAGTTTTTATAGAAAGTTATATACACCTTGTAGACTGGACTACTATATCTGAGGTGACAATGAACCGAATTTTACATAGTACGTGAAATATAAGCACACTCAGGATTGTTACTGACTTTTAAAAAATGTGATCAATATGTTGACTAGTAGTCTAGTGGTATGTAGTTGAATTTTCGTCACACTGGAGCAGTAACACAACGGACTATTGGTAACTGAGGATGAATCCCAAAGGATTCCAGAACAAAACCTCGTAATTTTGAACCACTAGTAGTCACTCGACTGCTAAGTGAAAAACTGACTGTTGGCTCATTTGGCATTTTATAACCAGGTTTGGCGATATAACAGGTGTATATATGTTACAGTGAAAGACCGAAATCTGGAAAATGTCGACTTTCACCGGTGAATGTCAACATTCACATAGTCGCTTGGTGTATGTCCGAAATATTTGCTAAATACCCTTATTTCTGACTTACACCGGCAAATGTCGACATTCACCATGCACTAATGGTGAATGTTGAACATGTCGGAGATTTATATTTTCTTCTCCGTATTTCAGTCGCGATAAAACGTCACAAGGGTGACGTAACTTTTTCGCCTCTCTTTCTGAGAGGAGTGACCAAGAACTTAAAACAAACAGTACATTCTAAATGAGAAAAGAAAATAATAGAAATTAAAAACTTACTTAATTATACAGTACATTCTAAATGAGAAAAGAAAATAACAGTAATAAAAAACTTACTTAATTATATGATTCAAATCTTATTTATTGCAACAACTTAAACTATTATGACACTTTGAATTGCACACGAGTCCCTTGCTTTTACAACTGCATTTATTTGTGGAACACTTCCTTTTGCAATGACAGCGTGTATAGCCTTGCCCCCGCTTCTCGAATTAGCTGCAGCTGCTTCTCTCAGCGACATTTCTTGAAAAGAAATCTCATCTATGGAAAGTAACTTTTCTTTACAAATTATGAACTGATTACGTGTGTAAAGCTGCTTGAGGGTACCATTTTTATTTGCCAATTTATAGAAGTCGGAGTCTTCTATTCCAACAACAACCGCTAACACATTTCGGCTATCTGTACGACCACGGTCGACATCAGGGACTTGTATTCATACAGTATCACCAATTTGAGCAGGAGGAAATTGTTTTTGTGAGGTTCGTAACATTTCAGAAAGTATTTTAGAGTACTTTTCTTGAGAAAAATAAAAACAATTGTCTTCTCGTTTACCCGCAATTAATGCATTTAACTTTTCAAGAAAAAGATCACGATTCACTGCAGTATCCATTCAGTATAAATTAGGGTATCGGAAAAAAAACCTCGGCTCCTCTCTTTTCGACCTCCACCAGAGCATATCTGTGATTGTCGACATACACCGGTGGTGAGGGTCCGAATGTACAAGAATGTAATGAAATATTCGATCTTTCACCGACGTATTTGGTATGTGTCGACATTCACCGGTGAAAGTCGACATTCTCCAATTTTGGTCTTTCACGGTAACATATATATCTTACAACAGGGTAGATCTGAGAATGCGCATTCCTATAGAGTGGCAACAAATATGGTGAAATCGCCAAATTCTTCTGCCATGTCTCGCGGACCAATCAGGTAATGAATCAATGGGTGGTAGTCTTTTCCCGTGAACCAATCAGATGATGAATGTTTGTTCCCTGCCGCCCTTGCTATTCACCGGTGGTGGATTTTGGATTATTAACAGGGCATGATTGCCGCTTGGCCAAGCATTTACATTGCTTTTCCATCTACGTTAGACCGAAATTTGTCCTGTGCAGAGGAATGGTTGATATGACCACCTTTCAGAATATTCGGCATTACGAGGGCAAGATTTACATGAAAACTATTGGAAGGCTGGAGATTTTTTGAAGCAGCTGGACTCTTGTTGATATTTTTAATACTTTTTCTCTTTGTCCTATGCTACAACTTTATGCGTTCACTGTGACTCATGAGGGTTAATAGATGTATTTGGCTGCCTTTGCAATAAAAGAAATTACAATGTTCCATCCACGATTGCTAAATGTAGGTAGGTAATTGAATTAACGTCGCACTGGAGCAACACAACGGGCTATTGGCGAAGGTCCGGAATCGATCCCGAAGGGAAAGATCTGAGGACAACACCACGTGGTCAGATGACAAGGTCACACCTGAGCTGGCGCCCCACTCTCCAAACTTCCACTCCACGCCAACATGAGGACATTTGAGGCCACAACAGATTTGGAGTGCACAAGCCTCCACGTACACGAAGTTCTTTGGTTGGAACTAGTTTCGAACTCACAATCCTACGATTGCTAATCCGATACTCATCCAACCAAGTTACCGTCACCCGATTGCAAAATGAAATTAATAAAATGATGCATGTTTAAAACTTATCCATGTCTTGTCTTTGAGCATGGTATGTAAGTCTTTTATGATACATTATGTGATGTTCTCAGTCTAGATGTCGAGGAAGGTTGGTCGGATGAAACCGTTTGATCTCAGAGGGATGTAGGCAGGGGTGCCCTTGGACGGTCATCGTGGTCTTATGAAGGGGAACGAAAGGGAAGTGGGACATCGAGAAGGAAGAATGTGTAGAGGTCCTTCGATGTCATGCCTACGAGATTAGGAACGTTGATGCGTAATTTGAACTGAAAAACATTGTACAAAGACTATTATACAGGGTGTCCCAAAAAGGTTGTTCCGCAATTTATCTTTTTACCATTTGGAGATAGGTAGGTAATGTAATTGCAAAAGTGCACCAAATAAGGTAAGTAATTAAGATATGTGAATAAAATTATCACGTGATAACAATTTAAGCGGATACAGTTTTTAATTTTTATACAACCCCTCTAGATAAAAATCCAAGATAGCAAAAATATTCCTTACCTGTATCCCTATCGTTTGTAGAAAACCATATTTCTGTAGGTTGAATAGTAACGGAGATACAAGTGTTTCCATTTGAAGGGGGCCGTATCTAATTTAGAACGATGGCCAAAAATGAAGAGCTAAGTTCTGCATTGCTGCAGATTGAAAACATTTTGAGCATGCGTTGTAAATTTCCTTTTACTTTTTATTTAAACCATTTTTTCTACAATATTTTTATTAAAGATTACATTGTCTACTATTATGCATTGCGATTTTCATCTGCAGTTGCAATACTACATTATTTTGCACAATATTGCACTTTCTGACCGAAAAATGCTTTTTAGCATTGTGTATGCGGTCCCTAATCTGACTGCTTGAACAGCTGTGCACAAGCGGTATAAGTCACCTTTTTTGCGTCATTATGCCCCCGTTACTGTTCAACCTACAGAAATGCAGTTTTCTGCTAACGATAGGAGAAATGTCCCTTACCTGCATCCCTATCTCGGATTTTTATCTAGAGGGGTTGTATACAAATTAAAAACTGTATCCGCTTAAATTGTTATCACGTGATAATTTTATTCACATATCTTATTTACTTACCTTATTTGGTGCACTTTTGCAATTTATATTACCTGTCTATCTACAAATGGTAAAAAGATAAATTGCGGAACAACCTTTTTGGGACACCCTGTATTCGGGAATGTTAATAAATGTTTGAAAAGCACACCGAAGTGTCATTCTTAGTGGGTTGTTTTGGTCTGATGGAGTTTTATGGCGCAAGGGCCATATTTGGCCATGCTGTGCCAGACACAAGACATACAATATCAAGTAATAGACATACACAAAATGAATTCTTTTGCTGACACAAGAGAGAAATACCCTAGGGAGGTACATGACAAGAATCGAACCTGGGCCGCCTACAACTCGAAGGTTGCTAGCGCAGTGGGCATACCCACTGAGCCACGGCGGCCGCTCATTCTTAGTGGGAGCTTAGATGAAAAAAACACCATGTGACACATTACACGACCTTATGAGGGACATTTCTTTTATTTCAATGTCACTCAATTTTAGTTGAATTTCGATAAACGCGTATTTTTTTCTAAAGTAATAATTATTTAATTTATTATTTGGGTTTTTTTTGGAGTTAAAAAACTCTTTCAAGTGGTTTCGACGAAATATCAAAATCTGACCAATTTTGCTAATGACGAGATACCTCGTCATTAAGATATTGCCGATTTTTTTATGATGGCAAGATCAAGGTCTGGTCAGTTTTCTTCTAATGGCTAGATATCTTATCCCTCAAGATGTGGTCAGTTTTGCTCTAATAACGAGATACCTCGTCGAGACAACCACCCAGAAGGTAAAGGGTTATGTAAATAAGTAAAAACATGGCTATTTACTACATCTTTCTTTCAGGTGGCTACACTACCCTCTTCTATCTGCTCAATGCATCTGTCCATGTGTTTATGTACATGTACTACGGTCTCTCCGGCTTGGGCCCAACTGTCCAGAAATATTTGTGGTGGAAGAAGTATCTGACTTCCTTGCAGTTGGTGAGAAAACTTTCTAATCACTGTTCTACTCCATTTTGAACTTGCAAATTTTGCTACACTACCCTCTTCTATCTGCTCAATGCATCTGTCCATGTGTTTATGTACATGTACTACGGTCTCTCCGGCGTGGGCCCAACTGTCCAGAAATATTTGTGGTGGAAGAAGTATCTGACTTCCTTGCAGTTGGTGAGAAAACTTTCTAATCACTGTTCTACTCCATTTTGAACTTGCAAATTTTGCTACACTACCCTCTTCTATCTGCTCAATGCATCTGTCCATGTGTTTATGTACATGTACTACGGTCTCTCCGGCGTGGGCCCAACTGTCCAGAAATATTTGTGGTGGAAGAAGTATCTGACTTCCTTGCAGTTGGTGAGAAAACTTTCTAATCACTGTTCTACTCCATTTTGAACTTGCAAATTTTGCTACACTACCCTCTTCTATCTGCTCAATGCATCTGTCCATGTGTTTATGTACATGTACTACGGTCTCTCCGGCGTGGGCCCAACTGTCCAGAAATATTTGTGGTGGAAGAAGTATCTGACTTCCTTGCAGTTGGTGAGAAAACTTTCTAATCACTGTTCTACTCCATTTTGAACTTGCAAATTTTGCTACACTACCCTCTTCTATCTGCTCAATGCATCTGTCCATGTGTTTATGTACATGTACTACGGTCTCTCCGGCTTGGGCCCAACTGTCCAGAAATATTTGTGGTGGAAGAAGTATCTGACTTCCTTGCAGTTGGTGAGAAAACTTTCTAATCACTGTTCTACTCCATTTTGAACTTGCAAATTTTGCTACACTACCCTCTTCTATCTGCTCAATGCATCTGTCCATGTGTTTATGTACATGTACTACGGTCTCTCCGGCTTGGGCCCAACTGTCCAGAAATATTTGTGGTGGAAGAAGTATCTGACTTCCTTGCAGTTGGTGAGAAAACTTTCTAATCACTGTTCTACTCCATTTTGAACTTGCAAATTTTGCTACACTACCCTCTTCTATCTGCTCAATGCATCTGTCCATGTGTTTATGTACATGTACTACGGTCTCTCCGGCGTGGGCCCAACTGTCCAGAAATATTTGTGGTAGAAGAAGTATCTGACTTCCTTGCAGTTGGTGAGAAAACTTTCTAATCACTGTTCTACTCCATTTTGAACTTGCAAATTTTGCTACACTACCCTCTTCTATCTGCTCAATGCATCTGTCCATGTGTTTATGTACATGTACTACGGTCTCTCCGGCTTGGGCCCAACTGTCCAGAAATATTTGTGGTGGAAGAAGTATCTGACTTCCTTGCAGTTGGTGAGAAAACTTTCTAATCACTGTTCTACTCCATTTTGAACTTGCAAATTTTGCTACACTACCCTCTTCTATCTGCTCAATGCATCTGTCCATGTGTTTATGTACATGTACTACGGTCTCTCCGGCGTGGGCCCAACTGTCCAGAAATATTTGTGGTGGAAGAAGTATCTGACTTCCTTGCAGTTGGTGAGAAAACTTTCTAATCACTGTTCTACTCCATTTTGAACTTGCAAATTTTGCTACACTACCCTCTTCTATCTGCTCAATGCATCTGTCCATGTGTTTATGTACATGTACTACGGTCTCTCCGGCTTGGGCCCAACTGTCCAGAAATATTTGTGGTGGAAGAAGTATCTGACTTCCTTGCAGTTGGTGAGAAAACTTTCTAATCACTGTTCTACCCTATTTTGAACTTGCAAATTTTGCTACACTACCCTCTTCTATCTGCTCAATGCATCTGTCCATGTGTTTATGTACATGTACTACGGTCTCTCCGGCTTGGGCCCAACTGTCCAGAAATATTTGTGGTGGAAGAAGTATCTGACTTCCTTGCAGTTGGTGAGAAAACCTTCTAATCACTGTTCTACTCCATTTTGAACTTGCAAATTTTGCTACACTACCCTCTTCTATCTGCTCAATGCATCTGTCCATGTGTTTATGTACATGTACTACGGTCTCTCCGGCGTGGGCCCAACTGTCCAGAAATATTTGTGGTGGAAGAAGTATCTGACTTCCTTGCAGTTGGTGAGAAAACTTTCTAATCACTGTTCTACTCCATTTTGAACTTGCAAATTTTGCTACACTACCCTCTTCTATCTGCTCAATGCATCTGTCCATGTGTTTATGTACATGTACTACGGTCTCTCCGGCGTGGGCCCAACTGTCCAGAAATATTTGTGGTAGAAGAAGTATCTGACTTCCTTGCAGTTGGTGAGAAAACTTTCTAATCACTGTTCTACTCCATTTTGAACTTGCAAATTTTGCTACACTACCCTCTTCTATCTGCTCAATGCATCTGTCCATGTGTTTATGTACATGTACTACGGTCTCTCCGGCTTGGGCCCAACTGTCCAGAAATATTTGTGGTGGAAGAAGTATCTGACTTCCTTGCAGTTGGTGAGAAAACTTTCTAATCACTGTTCTACTCCATTTTGAACTTGCAAATTTTGCTACACTACCCTCTTCTATCTGCTCAATGCATCTGTCCATGTGTTTATGTACATGTACTACGGTCTCTCCGGCGTGGGCCCAACTGTCCAGAAATATTTGTGGTGGAAGAAGTATCTGACTTCCTTGCAGTTGGTGAGAAAACTTTCTAATCACTGTTCTACTCCATTTTGAACTTGCAAATTTTGCTACACTACCCTCTTCTATCTGCTCAATGCATCTGTCCATGTGTTTATGTACATGTACTACGGTCTCTCCGGCTTGGGCTCAACTGTCCAGAAATATTTGTGGTGGAAGAAGTATCTGACTTCCTTGCAGTTGGTGAGAAAACTTTCTAATCACTGTTCTACTCCATTTTGAACTTGCAAATTTTGCTACACTACCCTCTTCTATCTGCTCAATGCATCTGTCCATGTGTTTATGTACATGTACTACGGTCTCTCCGGCTTGGGCCCAACTGTCCAGAAATATTTGTGGTGGAAGAAGTATCTGACTTCCTTGCAGTTGGTGAGAAAACCTTCTAATCACTGTTCTACTCCATTTTGAACTTGCAAATTTTGCTACACTACCCTCTTCTATCTGCTCAATGCATCTGTCCATGTGTTTATGTACATGTACTACGGTCTCTCCGGCGTGGGCCCAACTGTCCAGAAATATTTGTGGTGGAAGAAGTATCTGACTTCCTTGCAGTTGGTGAGAAAACTTTCTAATCACTGTTCTACTCCATTTTTAACTTGCAAATTTTGCTACACTACCCTCTTCTATCTGCTCAATGCATCTGTCCATGTGTTTATGTACATGTACTACGGTCTCTCCGGCTTGGGCCCAACTGTCCAGAAATATTTGTGGTGGAAGAAGTATCTGACTTCCTTGCAGTTGGTGAGAAAACTTTCTAATCACTGTTCTACTCCATTTTGAACTTGCAAATTTTGCTACACTACCCTCTTCTATCTGCTCAATGCATCTGTCCATGTGTTTATGTACATGTACTACGGTCTCTCCGGCGTGGGCCCAACTGTCCAGAAATATTTGTGGTGGAAGAAGTATCTGACTTCCTTGCAGTTGGTGAGAAAACTTTCTAATCACTGTTCTACTCCATTTTGAACTTGCAAATTTTGCTACACTACCCTCTTCTATCTGCTCAATGCATCTGTCCATGTGTTTATGTACATGTACTACGGTCTCTCCGGCGTGGGCCCAACTGTCCAGAAATATTTGTGGTGGAAGAAGTATCTGACTTCCTTGCAGTTGGTGAGAAAACTTTCTAATCACTGTTCTACTCCATTTTGAACTTGCAAATTTTGCTACACTACCCTCTTCTATCTGCTCAATGCATCTGTCCATGTGTTTATGTACATGTACTACGGTCTCTCCGGCTTGGGCCCAACTGTCCAGAAATATTTGTGGTGGAAGAAGTATCTGACTTCCTTGCAGTTGGTGAGAAAACTTTCTAATCACTGTTCTACTCCATTTTGAACTTGCAAATTTTGCTACACTACCCTCTTCTATCTGCTCAATGCATCTGTCCATGTGTTTATGTACATGTACTACGGTCTCTCCGGCTTGGGCCCATCTGTCCAGAAATATTTGTGGTGGAAGAAGTATCTGACTTCCTTGCAGTTGGTGAGAAAACTTTCTAATCACTGTTCTACTCCATTTTGAAGTTGCAAATTTTGCTACACTACCCTCTTCTATCTGCTCAATGCATCTGTCTATGTGTTTATGTACATGTACTACGGTCTCTCCGGCGTGGGCCCAACTGTCCAGAAATATTTGTGGTGGAAGAAGTATCTGACTTCCTTGCAGTTGGTGAGAAAACTTTCTAATCACTGTTCTACTCCATTTTGAACTTGCAAATTTTGCTACACTACCCTCTTCTATCTGCTCAATGCATCTGTCCATGTGTTTATGTACATGTACTACGGTCTCTCCGGCTTGGGCCCAACTGTCCAGAAATATTTGTGGTGGAAGAAGTATCTGACTTCCTTGCAGTTGGTGAGAAAACTTTCTAATCACTGTTCTACTCCATTTTGAACTTGCAAATTTTGCTACACTACCCTCTTCTATCTGCTCAATGCATCTGTCCATGTGTTTATGTACATGTACTACGGTCTCTCCGGCGTGGGCCCAACTGTCCAGAAATATTTGTGGTGGAAGAAGTATCTGACTTCCTTGCAGTTGGTGAGAAAACTTTCTAATCACTGTTCTACTCCATTTTGAACTTGCAAATTTTGCTACACTACCCTCTTCTATCTGCTCAATGCATCTGTCCATGTGTTTATGTACATGTACTACGGTCTCTCCGGCTTGGGCCCAACTGTCCAGAAATATTTGTGGTGGAAGAAGTATCTGACTTCCTTGCAGTTGGTGAGAAAACTTTCTAATCACTGTTCTACTCCATTTTGAACTTGCAAATTTTGCTACACTACCCTCTTCTATCTGCTCAATGCATCTGTCCATGTGTTTATGTACATGTACTACGGTCTCTCCGGCGTGGGCCCAACTGTCCAGAAATATTTGTGGTGGAAGAAGTATCTGACTTCCTTGCAGTTGGTGAGAAAACTTTCTAATCACTGTTCTACTCCATTTTGAACTTGCAAATTTTGCTACACTACCCTCTTCTATCTGCTCAATGCATCTGTCCATGTGTTTATGTACATGTACTACGGTCTCTCCGGCTTGGGCCCAACTGTCCAGAAATATTTGTGGTGGAAGAAGTATCTGACTTCCTTGCAGTTGGTGAGAAAACTTTCTAATCACTGTTCTACTCCATTTTGAACTTGCAAATTTTGCTACACTACCCTCTTCTATCTGCTCAATGCATCTGTCCATGTGTTTATGTACATGTACTACGGTCTCTCCGGCGTGGGCCCAACTGTCCAGAAATATTTGTGGTGGAAGAAGTATCTGACTTCCTTGCAGTTGGTGAGAAAACTTTCTAATCACTGTTCTACTCCATTTTGAACTTGCAAATTTTGCTACACTACCCTCTTCTATCTGCTCAATGCATCTGTCCATGTGTTTATGTACATGTACTACGGTCTCTCCGGCGTGGGCCCAACTGTCCAGAAATATTTGTGGTGGAAGAAGTATCTGACTTCCTTGCAGTTGGTGAGAAAACTTTCTAATCACTGTTCTACTCTATTTTGAACTTGCAAATTTTGTATTGTTGATAGCTGCCGAGCTAATTAAAAAGATAGTATCTCTTAGTTTGGTCTTTTCAAATTGACGATTGCTAGAGGTTGCCTAGGGAACCTTGAAGCCTTGACCATGTTTTAACCGTCTGATGGGTTCATACGCATATTTCCACCTTGCAAGCTTCATGTCTTCCAGCCATGACTTCTAACCAATTTTTATCCTGGCCAATAGAATCTTTCCAAAGGATATTATAAGGAGAGGTCAAATATAATCTTTCCAAAGGGTTATATTCTACGGAAAGATCGTCACCTGACCGTGATTCAAAATTTCGTGGTGTTGTCCTCTAGTCTCCCTTCAGGATTGATCCCGGACTGTCGCCAATAGACTGTTGTTTCTCCAGTGCGACGTTAATTAACTACCTACCTACGGAAAGAACTGATAGAATCTTCCCAAAGGATTCTATTCTATTGAATGGCCCAATAGAATCATTTCATAGCATTCTATTCCAAGGAAAGGACCAATAGAATCGTTCCAAAGAAGTTTTAACCTACTGAAAGCATCACACGCATAATTCTACCTATCAACCTGCAGTCTGCCCTCTATGACGTCTAACCAATTTTGACTTTGACCAATAGAATCTTTCTAAGTGATACTATTCCAGTGAAAGGAATAATATAATCTTTTCTAAGGATTATATTCTAAGAATTGAGATATAGAATCTTCTCTATTTTATAGAATAGTCCAATATAATAGTTTAAAAGTATTTTTTGCAAGGACCAAAAGAATCGTTCAAAGTAAGATTTCATTGGTCCTTTTGCCTACAATAGAATCCTTCAGAGTTTGAACGAAATCATGTATTTTTTAGAAAGATGGAGGTTAGTTAGTTAGTCATTAAGTATACTTGGGATAAAAACAAAATTACACTATTCGGAAATCTCGCTACGCTCAGAGGATTAAAATAAATATTTTCTTATTTTTTAAAGGTAAGAATAAATTCATGACCAATCTACAATAATTTTCAATTTGGAATTCTTTTTGCGACATGCATATTTGAAAAAGAAGCAGTGTCGTCACGTCCAGAATACGTACAGGAAACACGTTCTACCGCAACGCACTACCGCCACCTGTATTTAGCTTGACACGAAAAGCATATACCAATCTCTCTCTCTCTCTCTCTTATAAGTACCAAAATTTAAACACCTCCACCCCTTTCCCACATAAAAAATGATATTTACGTGTAACAGATAAATAATTTATTTATAGCTTGATTTATTTCATAAAGTACAAATGAAATATTTTGCAAAAATATGCAAACAAATCTTTTCGTTATGAGGCTTTTTTGTGTCAAGCTAAATGTAGGATGCGATAGTGCGTTGCGGCAGAACGTGTTTCCTGTACGTATTCTGGACGTGACGACACCTGGCTTGCTTCCCGAATACTATTTCAGTTCGTCGCCAATAAAAATTCCAAAGAATGAAATCGGAATTGATTGGTGAATACTAAATAGATTAGACATCAAACTTTACCAAAACGGAGGTTGACTACATTTTAAGATAATCCCAATACACAGAGTATTTCGAAAATATTTGGCCAAATTGTACAGGGTGGTCGAGGGTCCAAAAATAGACAAAGATGTGTCCGGAAATGCCGCGTCTAGGTGATAGGGGTGCTATTTAGGTCAGTGGATAATTTTGTAGTCGCTACACTAATTTGAGCTTGCCAATGAAAAACCGAGCGGGGAATAACGCCACAAAAAGGATGTTATCGACTAACCTAAACAGCAACCCCTACCACCTAGACGCGGCATTTCCGGACACATTCTTTGACAAAAAATGCTTATTTTGGGCCCCTCTACCACCCTTTACAATTTGGCCAAATATTTTCAAAACACCCGGTGTATCATGCGAGAGTATTTAAGTAACTGGAAGTTCAATCTGTTTCCGTCTAGTTTGTTCGCACTTAAAATCCCTCATAACAATACTAAGCGAATTCAATTTTCTCTTTTTCAGCTGCAGTTTATCATCATGATTTATTTTGTATTCAGTTGGTACTTCTTCCCTCCCGCCTACTGCAGGGTATCCACATTTCTGGTGAAGTTGCAAATGTTCGAAGCGGTTGTCTTTTTCGTTCTCTTTAGCCACTTCTACCTCAACACATACCCTAAGAAACATCAGAAAGTTCGAAAAGTTTCAACCCCATAAGAGCGGAAGAAAAACTGTTCCTGCCGAATTTACATTTCGAAGAACATTTTGTCCTCGAATCTGAATAATATATTTTGTTATTAATGTATTGGCCTTCAATTGGAAGTTGTAAAGTCTCGTTTTTCTGCAAAAGGACTTTAAATTTTAAAAATTTTGACTTGGTTATCTGTATATTTTTTTATCCTTCCCGACACATTTTCACTATGAGACTTTGTCAAGGTGTCGGTTGTAGCTCTGTGGTGACATGTGCTTCCTGTACTTATTTCGAGTGACGTCACTTGGCTTGTTTTTCGAATAGGATTTCAACAAAAATTGCCATCCAACAAAAATTGTAATGAATGAATTCCGAATTTATGTATGAAAGATTTTCTGTGTGCTTAATAAATTTGCCTGACGGGAATATTTAGTTTTACATATTATTGACATTTGAAAATCAAAAAATGAATTAGAAAATTACAAAATTCTGCTAACTTTTTTCTTGAAAATTTGCCAAAAATAATTAGTCCATAAAAGCAAATCATTCCTATCGTTTTGTCAAAAAATATGAACATTTTATTCACGATATTAAAGTAATTTATTTGTGTGTAAATACCGTAATTTCACACCGTGATACCGTAATTTCACACTACTATGATCGAAAATCATCCCATTTTTATGGGGAAGCTTGTCCGTTTCCAGACCATGCGCCATAAAACCCCACGCCATTTTTTATATTTTTCATGTAGGTATTTTTTAGTCGCCAATTTGGCTGGGGACGGCTACCGTGTTATTGAGTTTTATCTAAGAATGAACACCAGTATAAGTAATCAAAATGCTAATATATACACTCATGTTTAAAAGTTAAGCATAATTGCTGTTTATGTGAATATTTTAGAAAATCTACATCGTAATGGAAGGAAACGTGGTATGCGGATGTAATAGGCTTATAGAAGAAGAAAACAATGCAAACAAGGATAATAATGACTTACTATTATACAAAGGGTAGAAAGAAAGGTTCACAATATGAATGTTAACTTTAGTGAAACAGAATGATTAAAACAATGATGCTGAAGTTAAATACGGTGTATGGGAACCTCTGATAGCCACTCATGCTACACAACAATTTCCCATATTTGCGATGAGGGTATGGTTGAGTTGTGTGCTCAAGAGTTTCAAGCCTCACGGAGAGCAGTTTTCAATTCCGGAACGGAGCTTGGTAGGTGGCGGAGGACCCCACTATGTCTCCCGAGCATATCCCACATATGCTCTATAGGATTCAGATCAGGAGAGTCGGTAGGCATGCGGTGGATATCTTCACTTTGAAGGAAGGCGTCGACCAGGGCTGCAAGGTGGGGAGGCGCGTTATCATCCATGAATATGAAACTAGGACCGACAGCACCTCGAAACAGGCGAACGGTAGGCTCAAGGACTTCGTCTCTGTATCTTTGACCGGTAACAGATCTCATGTCAAAGATGTGGAGGTCTGCGGTCATCCAGCATGATGCCTGCCCAGACCATGACTTCCTCTGAAGGAAAATGATGTCTTTCCATGACGTTTCCCGGGTGAAACGGAGAGAACGCTTTCCCCGTTCTCTCCAGATCATGGTATGACGAGAATCAGTTTGCAGACTAAATTTTGACTCGTCACTGAACATGACATTTCCCCACTGTTGTCGACTCCACTGCCGATGTTCCAAACTCCACTGTAAACACGCGCGTTTCTGTGCAGACATCAGGGGGATACAAACTGCTGGTCGTCTGGCATAGAGGCCGAAGTGTCTGAGTCTCCTGTAAACAGTTTGTTTCGAAACTATGACTCCTGTGGCGGCTGTCAGGGCTGAACCCAGTTGTCTGGCAGAACGGTTCCCCTGACGTCGCGCAGTTATCGCCAAATATTGGTCTTGCCGAGCGATTGTTACCTTTGGCCGACCTGGTATTGCTCGTCGGGTAACATCTCCAGTGGTTTGAAACCTGTCACAGTCTGGAGTTCACACACTAAGGCACATTCAGAATTCGAGACGCTTCGGTTTGGGGTCGACCGGATTCCAGCATTCCAATAATTCGTCCTTTCACAAACATGTCCAGTAGGCATCTTTGTGACATCTTTCGTGCTTATTGATTGTTAACAACGCTCCGTAGCGCAGCAATTGCGAAATTTCTGTCTAAACTGGCCATGCCGCTCGAGGCCGTTTCATACTCGTTCCTACGTGCGCCGGTACTTTGCGCATGTCGACTTCGACTGAACTGGTTTTTTTATGCACAATGTTTTACCTTCGTCCCACGATTCTCCACAAGTGATTTTGAACCTTGTATCCATATTTACTCGGATTTTTTCGCATTTTACGAATTATGCTTAACTTTTGGACATGAGTGTATGTTTAAAGATAATTATTTTGAGGAAGGAAGGGGCCGTCTTGGCTCAGTGGGCATGGCCACTGCGCTAGCAACCTTCAAGTTGTAGGCGGCGCAGGTTTGATTCCTGTCAGGTGCATTCCTCCCTGAATGCATTTCTCTCTTCTGGCCGAGTATATATCTTTCTGTGTATATCTATTACATGATATTGTATGTCTTGTGTCTGGCGCAGCATTGCCAAATATGGCCCTTGCGCCATAAAACACCAACCAACCTAACCTTTGTGGAAAGAAATTCATTTATTGAATTTGAATGGTATATTCATTATAAATGGATTGAAAGGTGAATGACGACACTTTACCATCAATCGATACAAGGAATTAAGAAATTTTATCGCAGAGGGGGCAATGCAGGTGTCTTCTAGTATATATTAATATCATATACATATACATAGGCGATAGATATAAATATCGGGCCATCACAAAAATTGGTTCCTTTTATGACCCACCCTAATACACTGGCATACAATACTTAAGAAACACTGATTTTTAAATGTTAAAACCTCAATTTTTTATCCCACGCCTTCTCCAGCCTATCGGCCATCAATCGACAGGCAGCCCAATAGTCCTGAAGTGAAAAATATGGCTTAAAAGCACTATTTATGGTATTTGCAATTCTATTTTCAGGCAGTCCTTGAGGTGGTTTCCAGTCATTTCGTCCTAAATCTGCCCCTTGTGCCATAAAACAACCAACCATTTTGTCCAATTCGCAAGGGCTAATCTCGCTACTCCAATACGTGTCTTTGTATGTATTCATGTCCGGTAAGAAGATAGCCCATTGTGTTGCTCCAGTGTGACGTTAATTGAAATACCCAACCTACCCGGTAAGAAGTCGAAAGCAAGCGACTCTCCAACAGCTCTGGGCAAAGAACTTGAAAAATGCGAGCTTTATTCCTCAATAAAGCATTCCAGTTCTTTCCTGTAGACATCTCTTTATAGATTGAGAGTCTATTAGTCTTTATATTTATAGATAAGCATATAAGCCTATTGATGTTACTTAGGGGATTTAGATTGGGGCAACTGTGCTCCAGCCTTAGCCAATTGTCAGCTTGACCATTGCCATATGTACCCAAAGTGACTTTAAGACAACTTTTTCTTAACTTTCCCAAGGTAGCTTACTTTAAAATTGTGTTTCAAAATTACGTGGTATTGTCCTCATATTCTTCCCTTCGGGTTTGATTCCGTACCGTCTCCAATAGCCCGTTGTGTTGCTCCAGTGCGACGTTAATTGAAATACCCAACCTACCCGGTAAGAAGTCGAAAGCAAGCGACTCTCCAACAGCTCTGGGCAAAGAACTTGAAAAATGCGAGCTTTATTCCTCAATAAAGCATTCCAGTTCTTTCCTGTAGACATCTCTTTATAGATTGAGAGTCTATTAGTCTTTATATTTATAGATAAGCATATAAGCCTATTGATGTTACTTAGGGGATTTAGATTGGGGCAACTGTGCTCCAGCCTTAGCCAATTGTCAGCTTGCCCATTGCCATATGTACCCAAAGTGACTTTAAGACAACTTTTTCTTAACTTTCCCAAGGTAGCTTACTTTAAAATTGTGTTTCAAAATTACGTGGTATTGTCCTCATATTCTTCCCTTCGGGTTTGATTCCGTACCGTCTCCAATAGCCCGTTGTGTTGCTCCAGTGCGACGTTAATTAAATACCTACCTACCTTAGTTTAAAATTAATTAAAATTTAAATATCTCAAAATTACACGAAACGAAATTACGATAAAGCAGCAGGTTGTAACAGGCAAAAGTGTGCCGGCTGAAGAGGAAGTGCATGAAGTATGTGATGTAGAGCATAAATCCGTAATTGATACTGATATTAAATTATATAATATAAATAGTGAAGATCTTCAACGCCTGTGGCAATTTCCATAACCGGGATATTCAGTAGAAAGCTAATGCATATTCAAATTTTGGAGTCCTTAAAATGAAATAGACAGAGCATGTTGATGCTCCAACATAGGAATGAATTTTTCTACCTCAGGAACGTACCCACAGCCTCATTCTCTGTATGCAAACGCTGTGCAAAGATTGCATCAGTGTTTGAGGTGTTCATACAGCTAAGCTTTGCACGCCAGTGTACTGAATTCTAAAACGTTCTGCAATATCCAGATAGTCCCATTTCCATGGCAACCATTCTGAAATTATGCAATATATTACTTTCTCCCTTTTCAGCTGCCTAGATCCGACATTTATTTCATCAAGTAATCTACAGGAAACTGTTTTACATGCACTCCTATTGTTTGAGTGACCTCAGCACTATCTACTACAAAAAAAAAATTATTTGACTTCTCCCGTTGTTATAACATTGCACAGAGATTAAAATTTATGTATTCACGTTTCTCAACGCAGATTGAATAATTTAAACAATAATTTACGGACTTGTCTGTCTTTCTTGAAAGTAATTTTTTTATGGTTTCAATCGTCTCAGAAATCTCGATGGATCGACTTTAAAATCCCTGAGAGATTCTATTTAAATATAATAAAACTTTTGAAGTAAAAACCTAACGAAGATTTTATCTAAATAATCGGCCTGAATATGGGGAATTTGAGCTCCAGAGGGGCTTTCGGGGTAAACAAACAGGGTTGTCAGATTTAAAGGTGTTCAGTTTTACTTTTAAATGTGGCCAAACAATTTTTCAGTATTTTGTAACTAAAGTAATTTATTTGTCAGTGATTTTAATTGCAATCATGAACAAATCAAAAGACGAATTTAATACTTCGGGTAAAGAACTAATTTGATTTATTGCCATTTTGTGGGAGTTTTGTTTGTATTTCTTTCGACTCAAAATTAGAGATTTCAAGGAGAATAAATTTGCCTCACTCTGTTAGCCATGTTTTAAAAGAAAACTTTTTAAAATCATAAACCTACTATTACTTCTGTAAGGGAAGACGCATTCGAAACACAAGCAGTGACGACACTTCCGAAATAAGCCAGAAAAGTACTACACAGAGTATCGCAAAAACACTAACGCCCTCTATATTTAGCATTATAGGAAACACCCTCTTATACCCAACAGAGGAGGGTTATGCAATTAATGTAAAAATAACAATTGTAAAAATATATTTGTGAATGATATACGTAAAATACAATATTTTTGTCAGTTCACCTTTGAGAAGTTCATCTACTGATACAAAAATGATGCTACAAAGTATATAATTTGTACCATAAAATGCGCCCAAGCACTGAAAGAAAAGTTTCGGTGCCCAATAAGGTATTTAGTTGAATTAGCGTCACACTGGAACAATAAAACAGGCTATTGGCGGCGATCCGGGATCAATCCCGAAGTGAAAGACCCGAGGAAAACATTCGTCATTTTTAACAACGATCACATGACGAAGTCAACACCTGAGCTGGCGTCCCATTTTCGAAACTTCCTCACCAACGCCAACATGGGGACGTAGCCCAATGGGCGCAATTGTCAATCTGGCAACACTGTAAACCAGGGGTGTCAAACTGGCGGCCCCCGAGGTAATTTTTTTGTGGCCCACGATGCTCTGAAATAAAATGAAAACAGGACAATATGTTACGAAGAAAATAGCACTTAGGGAAGTTGCTCATTTTTACAATATTGTGGCAAAATTGAAGAAATCAAAAACGAATTCGATAAACGTTTTAATGATTTCAAAGAATTACAAAAAAAATTCTCTTTTTATTAGGCCTTTTTTCCTTTGAAATTGAAAATTCTCCCACTTCGATACAACTGGAATTAATTGATTTCCAGTATGATTCGGTTTTAAAAGACAAATATCGAGAAGTAGGAATTCACAAAATATATTATCATTTAGGTGAAAAATACCCGGAAATTAAAAAGTTTGCTGCACAAATTTTATGCTATTTTGGGAGTACGTACTTGTGTAACTATTTTCGTCCATGAAATTAAATAAAACGACCTACAGATCAAGATGAACTGCTAAACATCTATCTGCCATAATGAAGATTGTCTGTTCTCAGTCTTTGAATCCAGATATTGGAAAACTAGTAGGAGGAAAGCGCTGGCAAGAGTTTCCGGTAAAAAAAATTAATTTTAGTTTTATAAATACATTAAATTAAATAAACGTTTAAATAATAGCAATTATATAGCAATATTATAAATTATTACCCTAAATTCACTTAATTACATAGTGTTTTAATTATCCTATCCATATTTCTGAATCCTCACTTCAAAATATAATTTTAAGAAAATTTGTAAATGTGATGTGGCCCGCGTGAATTTTACCAGTTGCATTAAATGGCCCGTGTTTTAATTGAGTTTGACACCCCTGCTGTAAACAAACAAATCAGGACAGTATGTATCCCTTTCGGAGCACCCTTCTTTAAAGCAGTTCATCTTCACATCATAGTTGGGCCGCGGTAGCCCGGTTGGAAGAGTAACGGATTAGTAGTTCGAATCCAACCAAAGACCGTCGTGTACTAAGGGGGCTGGTGCACGTTAAATCTCTCGTGGCCTCAAATGTCCTCACGTTGGCGTGGTGTGGAAGTTTGGGGAGTGGAGTGTCAGCTCACTCGTCATCTGATGGTGGTTCAAAATTACGTGGTGTTGCCCTCGGATCTTTCCTTTCGGGTTAGATCCCGGACCGTCGCCAATAGCCCGCTGTGTTGCTCCAGTGAATATCTACCTACACATCATAGAATAAATCTAATTTAAAATAAATTAACTTAAAGAGGAAAAAATTTAGTTCAGGATTTAGATTTAGGAAGATAGATAATAAGCCAGATGCATTTAGATGCACTCGTCGAATCGCGGGACAGTCAGGTGGTCAACCTCCTTAAACACTGACCGTGACCGAAAGTGCTTAGGTCTTGGTGATCGATTTCACGGACCGGGCAGCAGCAATACCGGGACGCTATCTCCTGTATTACTGCTGTTCGACTTGCTTTAATAGTTTTTAAAATTGATAGAAAGTTGAAGTAAGGATTTTTAATTTAAAAATTGAAAGAGCGTAAAGTTTAGGAAACAAGTTACTTTGAAAGTAATGATACAATTAGAGGCCCTATCGTGACTTTAAATTTGAAAGAGTGTTTAGTTAGGAAACAAGTTGCATTGAAAGTAGTGACACAATGAGAGGACTTGTCGTGTCTGCCCTAATTATGGTGATCAGAATTGCATACGGGGAAATTAATTTAAAAGGAATTGAAGTCAGACTTCGTGGTCTAACGAATTGGTGATGTTTTCTTTTGCTACATCTAGTGTAATGCATAGGGTATAAGATCAAAGCTCATAGGAATGTAGAAATGTTATAGATATAGGTAGAGTGGTTGCATGGAAGAATGGAAATGTGTGCAAGTTATTTTCTATATATGTTATTTAACAATAAAAATAAGGAAAATCCCATATTTTTATTATTTATTACAACATTCTAATAAGCCACTTTTCAAATTTTTCCGGCTATTGCTTTAAGTTTTAAAAAATTTCAAAATTGCAATGGTTTACCCAGTATTCAAGATGTCATGTTATTTTCAGCTTTCAAATACGCGCTTATTCACACAATCAGAAATTATTTTGCTATTCTTGATTATTATGTTTTATTCATTCCGGGTGCATTTCTGTTGCATATCGCTAAATTGCCCGGAGCCCTTCCATTGTTAAATACAAAGTAGCTTGACAGTAATGTTTCATGAGACTGGAGTACACTGCTGGAAAACTATTTTGCACCCAATACATTGATTTTATTAACATGAATAAAAGATTTTTCTTCGAAATATGTAACAAAATAAGATTTTGTTCGCATTCACGATTTTAGTCACTTTTAGTATCTGTTAAGTCCCCATGTATTGTAGAGGGCGCTGTGTGAGCGCGTGGGTCAGGCATCAGATCTGATGGACCAGAGGCTTCCTTAATCCGAACGAGAACGAGGCTTACTTAGCCCTAATGAGAAAACGATCCTTCCACAACCTTGTTAAATTTGTTGTCAATAAATTGTTTTTATTGCAACGAATGGCGTTTTAATTAGAATACAGTCCACTAATCGAGCTATCGGAACAACAGTATAAATGTCATTATTTTTTTGTTTAGTTACTAATATATGTATTTTATTTTACAAAAATTCTTTAACTGCTTAATTGAAAAATGACTAATTCATTAAGTTTTCATGATTGGTATTTCATCTTTTATTCAAAGTTTTAGAATTCGTTGAATTTTTACTTTGTAATTTTTATGTATATTCAGGAAATAAATTGAAATGTTTTTTTCAAGTACACTGCTGGCCACCGTAAATGCAACACCCTGAAGGAAGCATGCAAATAATATGAAATTTACAACATGCATTAGCGGAGGTGAGATATGCAAATGATTAGAATTTCAGCGCAGACGCACATCACGCGCGCCTGTGGCGCCACTTCAAAGCGCTATTTAAGGCTTGGAGATTTCGACGATTTCAAGTACGGCAATTGTGTTTTTCTTGTGGTTTTTTCAAAAAAACGATCAATTATGCCTCGTAGAAACAGCGATCATCTTTTGATCAAGTATCCGAGTTCGACAGAGGAAGGATAGTGGCCTACCGAGATTGTGGATTATCTTTCAGGGAAATCGGTAGTCGTGTTGGACGAAACCAAACAACTGTAATGCGGATATGTGATCGTTGGATGCAGGAGGGTACGACGGACCGACGTGTTCGATCGCATCCACCTCAGTGCACCACTTCACGTGATGACAGGCATATTGTGCGTATGGCAGTGACGGATCGCTCAGCCACATCACGAACCATAGCACAGCACATTCAGTCTGTACCGCATCATCCAGTGTCTGCGCGTACCATTCGACGCCGTTTACAGCAGAGTGGTCTGTCCGCAAGACGTCCATTGCTTCGTCTACCCTTGACGCAAAACCACAGACGTTTCCGCCGCCAATGGTGCGATGAAAGAAGGATGTGGACGGCAGAATGGAATGAAATTGTCTTTACTGACGAGTCACGCTTCTGTCTGCAACACCACGATGGTCGGATTCGAGTCTGGAGACACCGTGGAGAGAGGATGCTGAACAGCTGCGTTATGCACCGCCACACTGGTCCTGCACCGGGTATTATGGTATGGGGCGGTATTGGATATCACTCTCGCACTCCTCTAGTACGCATTGCCGGTACTTTAAACAGCCAGCGCTACATCTCCGAGGTGTTGGAGCCAGTTGTCCTTCCTTACCTTCAGGGCTTGCCCACAGCCATATTTCAACAGGATAATGCGCGACCACACGTGGCACGCATTGTCCAAGGGTTCTTCGTCAATCGCCAGATTGAATTGCTTCCCTGGCCAGCTCGCTCTCCGGATCTTTCGCCGATAGAAAACATGTGGTCCATGGTTGCTCAACGATTGACCCAGAATACATCCCCAGCTGCCACACCAGATCAACTTTGGCAACGTGTGGAAGCTGCTTGGTCTACTGTACCCCAAGAACACATCCAAAGTCTCTTTGAATCAATGCCGAGGCGTGTGGCAGCGGTGATCTCCAACAATGACGGCTACTCTGGCTACTGATTTTGGCAGGAACCACACTTCACAGAAGTCTATAAATTTAATCATTTGATACTTGGTCAACATGTTATCTACAAAATAAATTTTGTTGTGATATCTCTTGTCTTTCTTGGTGTTGCAATTTGGGTGGCCAGCAGTGTATTTTAAAATCCAGTTTCCGGAATTCCACTGTTCTTATTTGATCTATAGGAATAATTTTAAAACTGAAAATTCGATTATTATGCATATACTATAAGATTACGTTATCAAATATATAATATAAAATATTAAAAATATCACTCGATATTATGACACCATTTTATTAAAAAATATATTTCACTCACACATGGAATTAAATTATTGCAGTTTACGCACAAAATATATATTCTCTATTCTATACTTAAGGTCAACTTAACTTGATCACACCAGCTTATACTAAAAAGTGGATCCTTCCGCCTTAAAAATATAGTTCTTGAAACTCTACAAATTTACTACGCTATAGATGAATGATTTAAAATTTGAAACCATGGAATACTTATTTTTAAAAAATTAAATGCTTTTCTGTTTTTATTTTAGTTCATCATTTTATTCTACTTATATCACGTCATAATTTTTAAAACAAATAAAATGCCTGCAGAGCCAGCACATCTTGAAGAAGTTCGATTACTTTTGTTTTGTAAGAAACAAAGACGAAACCGAAAGAAAAGAAAAAAAAATATCGCCATTGCGCATCTTTCCCGATATTTCGCAATAATTTTATGTTTCCCTTTTTTTATCTCAGCCGGCCGAATGATTAAGAGTGTCACTAGCTTAGGACTAGCGGATCGAAGTTCCATTCCGTGGACTTTCTAATAAAATAAACGGAGCCTGCCCGCGCAGTTATCTCTCCCGATAGGTCCGTTTAAGGATCTGTCACGTGGTATTGGGGAAAAGCGCAAATCCTAATGTAGGATTAATTATTGACTGGTTCATGCGATTATCAAGCGTGATCAAAAATACTAGCCAGCGCTTTTTGATATGTAACTAATAAGCCCGATTCGATTCCTAAACCCATGTGACCTATACTTCCGAGATCTTACAACAGCTACTCCGTTCATTTGCTCAGTCTGCTTCATTGGAAGGTCAATGTTCCATTCGCGATGACATAAAAGTTGGAATCCATAGAAGCTTAAAATTTGTCAATAATTAAAATAAACTAAATTTCGCATTTAAGTAATAATTACTTAAAATATGACACACAACTGCGATGACTAAGCTCTCTTTCACTTCTTTCTTTCGTACTCTCGCACGTGACGTACGTAATGGATGAATTCAAATCAACAAATCAGAGCAGGTCATTTATATTCATGAAACCTTTTACCCATATGTGAAGTATTATATGTAAAAGGGATTTTCAGCGTTTATACACAAACCAGATGGAGATTTTATTTCTTGTTCCAGTGCTCTCGCATTATACACATCTGGGTTACCTTAAAATGTAGTTTATAGCCGATTTGGCGATGCTTGGTATTTTCCCTCCAAGTGGTTTCGACGCGGTATCTCGTCCATAAAGAACGATAGTCGTTTTGCTAATGGCGAGATATCTCGTCATCAAGATACGTATTGCCGATTTTATGATGAGATCAAGATATGGTTAGTTTTATCGTATTGCAGAGATGTCTCGTCCATAAAGACCTGGTCACTTGCTAATGACGAGATACCTCGTCAAAAAAAACAACCATAAAGAGGGCTAATCTAATTGACATTGCCCAATTAAGTGTCATATATCAATTGGAATTTTATTTATTTTGGAATTTTTATTGGCGAAGTGCTAAAGTCGTATTAGAAAAATAAGCCAAATGTCACAACCGGAATACGTACAGACAGTTCGTTACGCCACTACCACCACTGACATTACCCCTCTTAATGGTTGTCTCTACGAAATATCTCATCATTAGCATCTTATTATTTATTAGATTAGGTCAAAATTGTCCAGATCTTGATGGACGAGATACCTCGTCATTAGATGAAAACTGATCGGATCTTAATCTCGTCGTCATAACAAGCATCCTTGATGACGAGATATTTCATCATTAGCAAAATTGGTCAGATCTTGCTGGACGAGATATCTCGTCGAAGCCAGTTGGAGGCTTAAGATCGAGAGAGAACTCTTCTCATAGCCGAGTTAAGTTGACTTCAAATATAATTCAATACATTGTATGGTGGAAGAAACAAATTTCATACACACAGCTTTTTTCAAATGAAATAACAATACTGAAAGAACAACACATCCCAAGTAATCAGTGTTCTTTCTTAAGAGAACTGTTAGAGGCATTTTGTCTGTTGGCGGAGGCTGCCTGATACTTGTTCAGAGGTTTCTTCTTGTAGGAGGATAAATAAAAGTTCAGGAAGAGACCGAAAAATACAAAAGCTTGTACCATGGAAAGCGCCACCAGAAATCCAGAAATTTTGCAGTCTTTCGGAGGGAAGAAGCAAGCTTGAGTGAAGAATACAACAATACAGGTGAATTGTAGCTGAAAACAAAAACAAAAATGCGCTTAGTTGTTGAACTTGGTGAGATAGAATCTTTCGTTTTGGAATTGGAATAACTTCAATTTTCGGATATTCTGTTTTGGTGGTTTTGTGTTCTTTTAGTCCAGACTAATAATTCTTTACTCTCCGACCATTATTGGGTCGCGGTAGCCCAGTTGGAAGAGCAACGGATTAACAACTGGAGGGTTACGAATTCGAAACTCGGTCCAGCGAAAGGCCTTCGTGTACTGTCTTCGTGGCTGGTTTTGTCACCCTCAAATGTCCTCATGTTGGCGTGGTGTGGAAGTTTGAATAGTGGGGTGCCAGCTCAGGTGCTGACCACGTCATCTGACCTTGGTTCAAAATGACAAGGCATTGTTCTTGGATCTTTCCCTTAGGATTGATCCCCAGACCGTCGTCAATAGCGCGCTGTGTTGCTCCAGTGCGACTTTAATTAAATACTCATCTACCTACCTACCAACCATTATTCGTTTTCATTCCTTTTCCCTTAGGAATTGTGAATATCGGCATATACAGGTTGAGTCTAAATTGTTTTTACAAAATAAGAGAGGTGATAGTACCCATCCAAACGAGCAATAATTACCATTGAACATAGGGTCGCATCCCACTCTGAGAGGCAGAAAAGAGTAAAATTAGAATTTCAACGTGAACTTCTAATTTTATCGTGTTGGGAAAGCGAATGAACGATACCATAAGTTGCACAATCTGATTTATCGATCAGAGAAAAACTCACAGCAAGTGCTCAAAGTGGCGTGTCGTTGCACAGTTCACACCGGCGAAGGAATGACTGGCTCTCGAAGATTCCTGGTGTTGTGTTAATTTTGTCTGCGGCAACACCGATTCTCGCTACGAGATCTTCAGCCGAGTCCACAGGCGTCTGGTACACTAAAGATTTCATGTGCCTCAGAAGAAAAAATCCAGTGGGTTGAGGTCCGGTGAGCGAGGAGACCAAGCTACAGGTCCGCCACGTCCGATCCATCGTGCGGGATATATGTGGCATTCAAGAAGTGCCGGACCGTGCTGTAAAAGTGTGCTGGGGCTCCATCGTGCATCAAACACATGTCTCTCTGGATGGACTATTTTCTCTCTTTTCTGCCTCTCAGAGTAGAATGCGACCCTATGTTCCATCGTAATTATTGCTCGTCTGGATTGGTACTATCACCCCTCTTATTTTGTAAAAACAATTTAGACTCATCCTGTAGAACACAAAACCACCAGAAAATGAAACTCTGCAAATACGAGTACTATTAAAGTTATTCTCTTTCGAATGGATGATTCCAACTGTAATTAAATATTCACTGACTTAAACTATTTATCAGCTTATCAATACACAAAAAATATGAAATTCTCTAAAATTTCCAGTAATTCACTTTTGAATGGATAATTTAACCACCACTAAATATTCGAGGAAAAAATAGACATGTTTATAGCTTTATTACGCAAGATTATATAGAATTTCGTGTGGGTGGTGCGAGAAATGAAACTACGTTGTGTGTATGCAATCGTACTTATTGAGTGTGACAAATCACGATACTACAGATTGAATGGAGTCATACACGGCTAGCATGGGATTATGGTATAAGTATCAAGTGCTCACGTGTAAAGGCGTAATTGTCGCCTCACTATGGTGTCGAGATCGTCGGGCACGTTGATCACTTAAGTGCCTGCCTTCTGTCGCATCAGAGTTTCGGTTATAGGATTTGGCGAAATATTTACGTATCGTATAATTTACTTAGGTTAAAAGTAATTTGGTCTTTCATTGTGTGTAAATCTGAATACTTTTAACTAGATGTGTGTAAATTAGAATTTTTTATCGCAGCTGAAGGTTTTAAGGTAATTTTATGTTCTTATTTTATAATTTACTTCTTAGGTTAAAAGTAATTTGGTCTTTCATTGTTCATTTTTTGGGGGTCATTGTTTTCATTTCACTGTTGTCATTTGAAACGCGCATATGCATAAAATGGGAAGGGAATATTATGAATGGAGATAATAAATATCGCCAGTTGTTGCAATAGTTTTGGAATATGGTAATTCGTCTTAGTCCTATTCCAATAGGCGTTTGGCGACGAAATTCTCAGTCGCCAATTTTGCGACGAGTAATACCTGTTTTTGCGTGTTACGAATTTGTTACTGTTGCTTGAGGACTCAAAATACAATCCTGAATTTTTTTTTCAAGTAATAGACATTAAAATATATTTTTCTTAAATATAATTTTGGTCAGAGCTTTCTTTCATTTGATTTTGTATGCCTACTTTAAGTGGAAAATAATCATTTTATAATTTTTCTTTGCTATTTTTAGATCTTAATCTTCCTTTCCTACTTTCAAGATGAAGAAATTAAAAGCCGACTTCCTAACTTTAGCAATAGTTTTATCACACCTAAGTGGTGTGAATTTCAAAAACGTTTTTAAATTCCAAATGAACTTTCCTTTTTTTTAATTTTTAACAACGTTTTTTATTCCTTCCCTTTCCTTTTTTTTCCTTTAAATTCCTCCCCCTTTTTTTTCGTAGAAATATTTTTAATTTTTATCAAAATCTACAACTTTCCATTTTTCGCTACTAATTTGTAGCTTAAGTATGTTGCTTGAAATTGTTATTTCCAAACAGATAAAAAGAAAAGTGTTCGTAGATTACACAAATTATGAAATATTTTTGTCTACATAAAACAGTTTTTGAGAAACAGATCTTCAAACATGCAACATTAAGAGATTTCAGTACTGCTCTTCAAAGTTGCAAGTCCTACAAATTCCTGAAATTTGCAAAATATTTAATTCTGAGCCAAAATATTTTGGATATCGTTATTTGTGCATAAACTAAACTCCTGTCCCAACCAAATTTAATGCAAATCCGTTACCATACGGCCACGGGTTTTTCTTGATTTTTGCTCATTTCACATAGAATGACCGATAAAACTGATATTCTTTCGTTTCTGAAGTTTCCCAGATAACGGAGGCTTATTGCTCCGCAGTCAGTGAAAGGGTCTCCCAGTCGCTCATCTGCTATAGAAATCTAGTTTTTACACCATTGTCCGCTCTCCCGCTTTTTCAGTAGCCATCTGAGGTGTCTCACATTTTGCTGTGGTCGCAAGATTCATCCTGTTTGTCCTAAATGCCCGTCCGAGAATGTGTGCTAGGGAAGCCTGGTCGGCTTCCCTAGCACACATTCTCGAGGGTCTGTTCCTAGCACACTGTTCCTAGCACACATTAGGTCTGTTCCTAGCACACATTCTCGAGAGCCTGGGGTTGTCTCGAGACGACCTGTTTTCTGAACCTCTTTTGGTGTATGACTATGCAGGTGAATGGACTCATGGATTTCGTCTGGAGATAAGAACAACAGCAGTTTTCACAATTCATTTGTTATAATGCTATTTTTCAAAACAATAAATTATTTCGTTGAACTTAATTATTACCTATTAAAAAATTGTAATTTTTAAATGAAATATTTTTGTCATTGATTTAAAAATCACTCTCTTACCATTTGCAGGGTAGTTAAATATTTCTTCCACCAAAGGTATTTCTGTACTGCGGGTCCCATAGCCGACAACCCGTAGTACAGGTACATCCAAATATGCACAAATGAATTTAGTAAAACGAAAATGGTATTGTATCCACCTGGAAACAACGAAAAGATATTAGTTAAGTACGGAACCTTGAAGTATTATTTTGCAAAATTAAGAACTGTTGAAATTATGAAAATCCTGCATAACTATCAATTTTCTTAGTAACTATTACGTTAATAACTAAATAATGTATTTAAATCGAAAAAGTTATTTGACACGCCAAATAATATAAATGGAGACTGTTAAGATGTTCACTGTTTTGTCACCAAGATGATCTTTTCTTGTGACGTACCTTTCCACCGCCGACATTCGCGAAAAACAAAATAAAATTACATCATCCCCGAGGGTAACTCCTACTCAAAATGAACTAGCGTTGTTTCTATAGCGACCGTCACTACCCAGATGTGATGTCGGGTGTAGTTCTCAAGATAGCAGACAGTAGTTTACCAGTTATAGATCCCTTCGGCAACAAGTAAAATCGAAACAAATATATTTCAAATTTGTCATTGAGTGCATCAATGTTACAAACTTGAACATTTCTTCAATCAACCCTTTTTTAATTGGATAAGGTCCATTTCCACGGCAACACACAGGGACAGACTGTCTAGTACGGTTATCCTGCTACAGCACTAAATTTTAGTAATGGGAAAAATACATTCATGATGGTATAATGTTTACCTACGGTTTTTTAACTAAAAAATATTTTCCCAGCACAGTACCCTTCAAATATTTCAAACCGAATAAAACGAAACCAGTTTAGTTTGGTTTTAAATTGTTTTCCCCTTCAAGTGGTTTCGACGAGATATCTCGTCCATCAGTATCTGAAATTCGGATTCAATTTTGCTCATGACGGAGATATCTCTTCGTCAAGATATTGCTGATTTTTTATCTGGTCAAGTTTGCTAATTACGAGATGCTTCGTCGAGACTACCACCAGGAGGATTAACTCCTGGCTTATATCGATAAGTAAACTAAAGGATTTGTATCAAAAATGAAATTAGTCATTCGAAAATAGTCTAATCACTCGTCATATTCATCTGATCGAGAATCGAGAGAATCTAATCTTCCGAAATCACTTATCCCTTTCCGATTATAGTCTGTCAACAAGTGCCACTATCAAGGAATTTTAGAATTAATTTGGCTTCTTATGAAAGTTCAAGAGCCTAGCACGTTAGATAAAAATATCCCTTTCGTAACATTTATAACAACGGCATGATGTATGTTACAAAATAATGTAACTAATATGCTGCTCTTCCAACCGGGCTACCACGGCCCCAATTTCATTTGGAGGTATGGAATTTTTATATGATGCTTATTCTATACTTCCAACTTATATTCATTATAAATGGATTTAATAAGGTATAAAATGTGAGTAGTGACATTGCCCTCTCTAAATGTAAGCAGCTAAATTTTATCGTGGGTCTGTTAATTCATTAAAAAAATGATGTTGATAATATTGAATTATTTTATTACTAAGTAATACTTACCAGGACCATATGCTACTCCGTACCATCCCGTGACGGGCACAACAGTGTGATGAAAGACATGCAGAAAATTAATATGAGAATCTTTCTTCCTTAAAACAAAAAACACCTATAATTGAAAAAGTACATGAAAGAATATGTTGAACATTTCCACATCGAATGGGAACTGTTTGATATTAAAAATGTTGAAATGATCTCTTACCGTATCCCCGAATTCTAATAGTTTTGTGAAGTAAAACACCCAGCAGACTTGAACCATCTGATTTCGAACCCATGAAACAGATACAGGAAAACGGTTAGAAAAAATGAACAAGATATAGACAAACTCAGCTTAAAGACTTTTCCACTTGTTGTTTCAATCGTTCGGTTCCAAATTTAGCCATAGGGAATGCAAAATTAAACTGTATTCACATCGAGATGTACTCGTATATCAGAAAGAACCTGGATGGTTTAGAGGGTGCTCTAAGCATCGACCTTCTAATGAAATAGACAGAGCACATGGGCGAAATCGTTGTCGCAAAATCTCAGAAGGGTAAGTCACGTGGATTTACGAATCGACAAGAGCCGATTTACTATTGAAGCGCAGACTAGTGTTTTAATCACGCTCGATAATCACTTTACCCCCTCAACAATTTGTCCCACATAAGAAAGTCGATGGATCATCGATCTTCTATTGAAATAATTGAAGTATGTGGGCGGAGCTTCATGCTATTTCTTCTGGTCGCTCGGTTTGGAGATTTGTCACGTGGTTGTGGGAAAATCATGAATCCTAATGCGTGACAAATTATTTATTGGTTAAAATCTGGTTGCTCGGTTTGAAGATGTATTATATGGTTGTGACTAGATCGTGGAACGCAGCAAGGAGAAAATCGTCTTGCTTCGTGAGTGGTTGAGAAATTTGCTATTGTATCGAATGAGAATTGTCCTGGGCAATGATTTCTCTCCAACCTCTAGCGAGCCAATCTCAATCGCCAAAACATAGAGCCAATTTTAAAAATTGCATTTGCCAACCTAACACCAACACACATTCCCGTGCCAAGTGTGTCGTGAGACACTGTACCAGTTTAAATAAATGTGGTTGGGATGAATAGAGCATGCCACCGAGGAGACATGTCTATCCAGAATTTAGAGCACATTACTTTTATACATTAGTACATCTATACAGTAATTACATCTATATTATCATACTAAGTTACACTATATATATACATATATACAACATGCGAGAAGAAAAAAGTAGGTTTTTCAGTCTCTTTGGATAATCAAGTCCTGATGATTCTCAATGAATCTCGCCATGTCAATAATTTTGATCCTTGAGCCCTTGGTATTAGCAATATTCCTGAGCCATGAGATTTTAAGGTGTTTGCAGAACAGGAATGTAGTAAAGCATACGGAAGAATACAAATGCCAAATGAAAAAGTGGTTCTATGCTTTGGGGATTCATGGTTGGCAAGCTAGTGGTTGGAAGAAAATCATTGTCCAGGACAATTCTCATTCGATACAATAAGAAAAATTCTCAATTACTCACTAAACCAGACCATTTTTACTTTGCTGCGTTCTACGTGCTAGTCACAACCATGTAATACATCTTCAGACAGAGCGACCGGAAGAAAAATCATGCAGTTGCACGCACATGCTCAATCTATTTCATTAGAAGGCCGATGGCTCTAAGGTGCAGAAGTGAAAGACAGCAAGTATGGGAATAGATTTATCAGTCCTAATTTTACATTTTAACACTTATCAATTTCACAGTAGATTTCCAAAGTTGTAGTCACAAATATTACCACATGTCTGACAGTGTCTATGCATAGATTGCCGTAATAACTGGCCAACTATCATGTTGCTAAGCATCGTCTTGCAATAAATCCAGGTGGTGTTAGAGAGCATACATTCCTCAGTAAATACGGCGTAATATTGCGATTGCGTTCCTTACCTCCCCTTAAAGTATGTGCCGGAAGTTTTGAAACAATCCGTATATACTTTATAAAAGTTTACAATCTATTTGAAAAGCTGTTTCTATTTATACCTAAACACTCTTTGTGGTTTATCTTCGCTTCGAAAACTGACCTAATGCCAGTCTGTGATGCAAAACTGTTCCAAACTGTGTGTAAGGGAAATTTGTTTTTCCTACTTTGATTTTCATTTCCCTTGGAGTAGTAGGGCAGTTTTTCTCAATAAGATATCTCATCTGTAGCAAAATTGAGCAGTCTTGGACGAGATATCTCGTCAAAATACTTGGAGGATTAAGATCTAGTTAACAGTCTAGACTATGTCCATGATTCAACAAATACCCCATTCAATTTGGCCTAAAAGGGTCTTTAGCTGTTTGGATGGACAAAGAAAGCATTTCTATTTTTCTTCTAATTCGTGTTTCATGCCTGTCAAGGCCCTCAGGGGTACATCTCCTTTAGGTGTGTACGCGCTGCACGGACCCGAAGTGCACTTGTGATCTTTTCTTTTCTCGTGGGGTTTCATGTCTTTAGTAAACACGGGGGGTCGTGCTACCGAGGTAGCCAAGCGATCTTTTTCTGCTTTGATTCCACTACTCTATTCCCAAATCCCTCCTTTCCCCCTATCACATTTTCTACTTGACGTTGTTTTGTGCTAGGAGTAGCTTGGCCAAACATGGACCTTGCGCCACAAAACCTATAAAAAAAAACACCCAACTGACCATACTCCTAAACGCGGATCCATACCGGTCAAACCTGGAAGTATAGAAACCCTACCAGTACATAACAATGAGAGAAATTTTCTGTTAAAGTAAAGAAAAGAGACGGAATATGGAGATTTTAACTTCTTGTCCAAATACATTCGCATGATTCATATCGGGGTTACGTTAAAAGTAATTTATTGACATTTTGGTGACGTTTGCGTTTAATCTAATAGGCATTGTCCAATTAACTATCATGTATAAATTCGGAATTCATTCTTTGGTGTTTTGGGTTAAATGGAGCGAGGGTCTTATTTGGTCATGCTGCGCCAAACACAAAACAAAGTCAAATATTGGATATATACACACAAGGAACGTTTTACTGACAAGAATAGAGAAATACACCCAGGGTAAGTTACAGAAATCGAACTTGAGTCGGTTAAAACTCTCGATTCATTCGTTCGAATTTCTATACGTGGCCAAACAAGATATACAGGCGGCGATATTGAAACGATCATATGATCATCTTTGTTCGGATGATGGGTAGTATTTGAATTTACTTCACCTACCAACCAATTACAAACCATCAGAACCTAAAATGATCGAATGATCGTTTCAGTGTCGTGGCCTGTAAATCGTTGGCCACGGAATTTCTATTGTCGACGTGCTGAAATCGTATTCGAAAGGCAATCCAAGTGACGTCACGTTCGGAATACGTACAGGGAGCACTACAAAAACACTACCTCCACCTATATTTAGACTGAGAGAGAAAGCATCTCATAGGTTGGTTTGTTAGTTTGGTATGTTGGGTTTAATGGCGCAAGGGCTATAAGTCACGCTGCTCCAAACAACGTCAAGTAAATAGGCATACGCACAAAAAAAGGTTTTCTGACATAGAAGGGAAATACAGCCAGGGAGGAATCGAAACTGCACCACCTACAACTCGCAGGTTGTTAGCGCAGTAGACAAATTCACTGAGTCACGGTAACCCTGCCTACAGACATGAAATATAACTAGACTGAGCATTGCCATTGCGAGATGCTTTGAAAAGTGTGACCAACATATCGACTAGTAGTCATAGATCTGTGAAAAATTGACGCGACAGATCTGTGAAAAATTGACTAGGTTGACCGATTTGGCATCTTATCGCCTCGTTTGGCGATATTACATATTATGACAGGGTTAATACATGAATGCGCATTTCTATAGAGAGGTGACAAAAGTGGCCAAAGTCTATTAGTAAGTCGCGAAACAAACATTCATCAATCAGATGATGAATGTTTGTTTCCACTCGTTAGACGAGAAACGTATCTAAGAATCGGGTTACTACTAGTTGTGTGTCATGATCCTAGGCACGTAAAAAGATTACCATTAACTTCATATTTTAAATAGTAGCATTCACCTTTAAAGCCTCCGGACTCCTAGAAGTATCAATAGGTTCGCATCTCCAGCTGTACTTCGTGAACCAACCTAAAAATCCACACTGAAAAGAGAGTTTACATTAAATCCATAAATATATTTATTCCTCAAAAGATCAAATTTCTATTGGTCGTATGGCAACGACAAGAATAAAGTGATTCCATTCCTTGATCAAATCTGTGGGGAAAAATACACAAGCATTTTCACCGGATTTAAAATAATACGAATTCGTCGAATAGTTTCAAATTCGTATTTCTACAATAAAATAGCAGACCCGCGCGCATAGCATCTGATCTAAACTTCCTTAACTGCTTATATATCTATTGACACGAAGTGTCGTTGCTTAATTTTATCTTATTTAAATCCATCTATAATGAATATGGCATCTATATTCGCATAAATGGATTTCATATCTCTATATGAAATAAAGTTACATTAAAACCATTTAACAGCATTTCGTTTACTTTAAATCCATCTATAATGAATATGGCATCTATATTCGCATAAATGGATTTCATATCTCTATATGAAATAAAGTTACATTAAAACCATTTAACAGCATTTCGTTTACTTTTAATGGTGGTAATTCTTATTTCCAATAAAATGTATGGGCATCCCAGTCACGTTACCACAATTAGATTCTGAACGTCTACTTCTGTTCAGTTTTCAGAAGTGAGCTCATTGCCATTGATGAAGGGCTTAACTACATTATGCCTGTTCCGAACCCAAAAGGTCGTTTGGATTTTGTCCGACCAGTCGCGGCTCCATCCAACATCTATCTAATTGCTGCAGGGTGGGAGATAGAACTAGTATAGCGATCCTTAAGAAACTCAAGCATGTCTCATCCTTCCGTGAGGTGCACCTACGGTGGATCCCTTCACACGTGGACCTCAGGGGAAATGAAGTAGCGGATGATTTGGCGAAGGAGGGTGTTGGATGAACCATTGTCCGAAACCCACTCATTGACGTTTCTTGAGCTTTACTCTAATAGGAAAATTCTTGATAAGAAGGCATGGATCGTTTCCCCGGTTTTTGGTACTAATTTTTTTTCATGGCATATATCTCCACAAGTCTTCAAGTCTTAATACCGAATTTGGTTCCAATCCGCTTATTCGATTTAGCTACAGATGCTTGATGCTTCCAAAGAGTGAAAGTTATTTTATGGCCACCCTGTGGATAGGGATTTCCAGTGTAGATATAAATGGATTTAAATAAGGTATGGAATGTGTGTAACGACATGTCATAGATGAATTTTTGCAATGAAGGAACTTTAGTTCAAATGCTATGCGCTGAAGTAGAAGGAAAATTAGGGAAAACCTTACATTTAAAAATATCCATGAACTGATGCCGACTAAAAGCGCGTTATAAGCTACCATAACGGTCCTCAGTTCGTAAGGTTTTCTGTTCTTCATCCAAGCTGGACCGATGACTTTGATGAACGATAAATATATGGCAGAAAGAAGGACGGTTCTCACTGGGGTGTCCATTAGGGGATATTCTCCCATCCTCTCATCTGAAATGGAAAGAAAAACTCGGATAAATAAATGTACGCATTTTTTAATGTCGGCCGTCATCGACCCTCTAATGAAATAGACAGCATGTGGGTGAAGTCGATGTCGTAAGATCTGAAAAGCGTAAGTCACGTGGGCTTACGAATCGATGAGGGCGGATTGACTATCGATTAGTGTTTTTAATCTTGCTGGATAATCACTTTAAACCAATCAATAATTTGTCTCACATTAGGATTCATACTTTTTACCACAACCACGCGATAGATCTTCAAACCGAGCGATCGGATGAAACTGCGCGGACATACTCAGTTTATTTCATTCCGAAAGTTGATGCTCACAGTCATCTAAAGAAATATACGCAGCGCGTGGACGGAGTGATTGTTGCACGATCTCAGAAGTGTAGGTCTCGTGGGCTTGGAAATTATTCGGTGCCGATTGGCTATAGAAGCCTAAACTAGTGTCTTCAATCACGCTGGATAATCGTATTAACCAGTAAATTATTTATCCTATATTAGATTTGTGCTTTCTCCCAATACCATGTGACAGATCTTCCAACCGAGCGATTGAAGGAAATAACAAGCTGCGCGCACATACTCTGTATATTTCATTAGAAAGTCTATGCTGATAGTCATCGACCTTCTAAAAAATAGACGAAGCATGTAGGCGGAATCATTACCTTCAGACCTCGAAAGTGTGGGTCACGTGGGCTTGGAAATTAATCTGTGCCGATTGGCTGTGGAAGCGTATATAGCGTAAACTAGTGTCCTTAATCACAATCGATAATCGCATCAACCAGTAAATTATTTGTTCTACATTAGGATTTGTGCTTTCTCCCAATACCATGTGACAGATCTTCCAACCAACCGATTGGCGGAAATAATCAGAAACTGCGAGCACATGCTCTGTCTTTTTCATTCGAAAGTCGATGTTGACAGTCATCGATCTTCTAACCGACGAAATAGGCACAGCCATGTGGGCGGAGTTATTACCCTAAAACCTCCGAAGTGTAGGTCAAGTGGGCTTGGAAAGCGATCACAAAGCGGAAACTAGTGCATTTCATCACGCTCGATAATCGCATATACAAGTCAGTTTCTCGTCTTACATTAGGATTCGTTCTTTCTACCAATACCATGAGACAGATCTTCCAACCGAGCGATTATGGGAAATAACAAGTTGCGCGTACATACTCTGCCTATTTCTTTAGGAAGTCGATGCTGACAGTCATCGACTTTCTAAAGAAATAGACGTAGCATGTGGGCGGAGTCATTACCTTCAGACTTTGGAAATATGGTTCACGTGGGCTTGGAAATTAATCTGTGCCGATTGGCTATAGAAGCGTTAACTAGTGTCCTTTAATCACACTCAATAATCGTATCAACCAGTAGATTATTTGTTCTACATTAGGATTTGTGCTTTCTCCCAATACCATGCGACAGATCTACCAATCAGCCGACTGGTGGAAATAACAAGAAACTACGAGCACATGATCTGTCCTTTTCATTAGAAAGTCTATGTTTACAGTCATCGACCTTCCTTCTAAACGATGAAATAGATGAGCATGCGGGCGGAGTCATTACATTGAGACCTCTGAGTGTGGGTCAAGTGGGCTTGGAAATTATCTATCACCAGTGCGAACTAGTGCCTTTCATCACTGTCGATAATCGCATTAACCAGCCAATTTTTTGTCTTACATTAACCTTTTGACTACGGGCAGGACAACAGTCATCCCAAATTCAGATAGCGGAATAAAAGCGCCCTAGTGTAAAGGTTAAGATTCGTGCTTTCGCCCAATACCATGTGACAGATATTCCAACTGAGGCAACAAGGGAAATAACAAGAAGCTAGAGCACATACACCGTTCATTTCATTAGAATATCGATACTGAGAGTCATCGACCTTCTAATGAAATATACGGAACACATGAACGGAGTCGCTGTCATAAGATCTCAGAAGGTCGCGTCGACATCCATTTCTTCAAATTAATATCGAAGCGCAAACTAATGTTTTTGGTGATGGTCGACTTTCTCCCTATCTAAGTGACAGATCTTCAAACCGAGAGATATGGAGAAATAATACGAAAAGTTTTGCATGCTTGCTCCGTGTATTTCACTAGAAGGTTGATGTGTTGGATTTTAAATTCCGATTGTTAAATGAAACAAATTATAAAACTGACTTTCAAAAGTTTTGTATGGTATTGGGTATCTCTTTTGTCGTCTAATATTTGAACATAATTATTTGTTGATATTGGAATCTTCATCAAAACATCATTTAGTAAATTCTCCTTTATAGACTACTGCAAGACAATTGAAAATAATTCAGACCAAAAGTTAAAGCTGAAAATTAAATAATTCAAAAAGGAAAGTAGGATCTGAGAAATTTCATTTGAAAACATAAGTAATGACATTCAAAATATTTGCGTAATGTTTTTACAAATACTGAATGACCAAAGAAGAATGGTTTTAAATAAAGGATTTTTGTTTCAAACTAAAAGTTACGACGTGGAAGTCTTCCCAATGCGTCATGGACGATCACCATATGTTTTCCCCTGCCAATTCCTAATCAAAGCTATCACTTTCGGCACCGAACAATAAATTCGAAACCGAAATCCGAAGTAAAGACGCCAGTTGTGGAAGGGATTTGTGTTCGTAACCAACAGTCCCTCCCCTTAAGACTCGTGCCCCCCCCGTGACTCAACTGGCTTCTCGAGGTTGGTAGGTAATTGAACTAACGTCGCACTGGATCAACACAATGGGCTATTGGCGACGGTCGGGGATCAATCCCGAAATGGAATATTACAAAACACCTCGTAATTTCGAATCACTGTCAGACGACGAGGTCACACCTGAGCTGGCACTCCACTCTCCAAACTTCCACACCACGCTTTCGTGAGGAGATTTGAGGCCATGATAGACAGCGTGCACCAGCCTCCATATGCACGAATGTCTTTGGTTGGATCGAGTTTCGAACTCTCGACCCCTCTCAATACTTCAACCTTGCTACCGCGGCTCGCCTTTTTACTGAAGCCACTACAGTTTAATCACCAGGGTGCTTCGAATTTCGGTAGGGAAGTTTCGCATGCCAAAGAGCATGGTCGAAATGATATACCTTGTCCTACACATCTCTTGAATTGCTTGGCCAAATATGGTCCTTGCGCCATAAAACCTCAAAACCAACCAACTCTTGCATTGCAAACTAGGAAAGAGTCCATGGTATGCACTTGTCCAATGATATGGGACTAGTGCTCCCCTATGAAATATCATTGGACAGTGTTTTTCAAAATTATATCAATGGTATAAATTTAAGCAAATAAAAATTCAAACGCATATTAATTAACCCTCCAAGTGGTTTTGACGAGATCTGGTCAGTTTTTCTAATGGCTCTATGAGACAAAATTGCTCTATTACTCCAAGGGGCTTGAAGATCCAAGAAGGAAAATCAAATTGTCCATTGCCCAGAACAGATGACAGTTTGCAACAGGTTTTTGCCTCATAGGTTGGTCACTATAGATGTGGTAAAAATATGAAAATCCACCACAAGAACATCATCGTCACCGACCATTTAGCTTGACAGAAGAAGCCTCTCATATGAAGAAACTAGGCTGTCACTTGCCCCTACATTAATTTCCCTCAAGTTAAGGTGCATGAAGATTAGTGACACTAATATTTTTTTAATTTTTACTTTAAAAATCCAGTTTTTCTACAATAGGTCATTGGTTTGTGCTTAAACCCCTTTCAGTGTGAAAAAATCAGATTAAGCTAATCATTAATTGTCTAATTTAGATATAATTAGCTAATTAGCATGTTTTTTGAACAGTGATATCTCAAATTCTAATTTGTTCAGAAAGACAATTCCTGTTGGAAATTATTTCTAATGTTATTCTTCATGTTTTCACCTTTAATCAAGTTGTTAGATGAAATAAGTTTTTTATTATAACTTTTCCCCCAAAGAAGTCTATCAAATCAACGTTTAAAAATAAACTAAAAATTTATTTCTTAACTGATAACTGACTGAAACTCAAAATATCCACTATATTATATACTAGATCATAATGATACAAAAATAATTATAATAGATCAATTTCTTATTGAGTTATCACTGAACAAAACGCCATAGTGGAAAAATACAGTTCTTCAGAAATTGAGTTTAAAGTTTTGGAAACATGTTTGTACATGATGACAGTACCTAACAAAAATCCCTGAAACTAGAAAACTATTTCGAATATTTACACGATCTTGGTATTGTTTTAAAGCTAAGAAGCTGGAAAATATTTTGAAGCAATAAAAAACTCGATTTTCTGGTCGATTTTCGTGATTTCTAATGTATGCATAAACCTTAAAGCCAAAGCCAATGCTGACTACTTTAATATTCCATCAGCAGTTTCATTGTGTTTCTTAAAGGTTTGCTAACCAAAGTTATAAAAAGCAAACAATTGTTCAAGACAACTGCAATTCCAAGTAGGTGAAGTTCAATTCTCTTTCTGTGTCACAAGAGAGGAAAGTGATAAATTTTTATCGAGCCATAAACAGAGTGAGGTATCTGAGTAAATAATTAATCACGAAATCTCTGTTTAAACAGATTCCTGAAGAAAGGGCATTAACATACATTGAGCAAGCGATCAATCGCGTTGATCGCAAACAGAATTGTAAGATGAAGCACATATCGTACCTTTCTAAGAAAAGTGAAGAAAACTCAAAGAAACTGCAATTGAGTTTTTGTTTGTAAAAAAATTGTGAATGACGTTACCTTCCTTAGAAAAGTGGGAAAAAAACTAAAAGGAAGAAACTCTACTTTTGAATTTTTTGCTGAATTGAGTAAAAAAAATTGTGAATGAATTTTTTTAAATCCCCTAACCTGGCATTATTTACTCTACGGGTGCAGTTAACTTTTTCAGCCTCACGAAGCAAACTATTTACGTGTAGTTTGTCCTTCAAAATTTATAATAGTCTGATAAGATCCCAATAGCCAACGGAACACCATATTGTGACAGATATTGTGTCACTCATTCATTTGATCTCGTTATGTATGTCACTCATACATCCTTGCTATTTGGACATCTTTAAAGCCCACAGATTTAACGTATCCATATGCCTCCTAGAAACTCGATATTGTTATGAATCAGTGAAAAAGAACTACGGAGCTTTATAGGTCTCTGATCTGCAAAGTTTCTCTTCCAAACTTCCTTTTATTTTTATAAAGAAAACAATATTAGAAAAAAGGCGCTTCTAAAACGAACTTGTAACAAAAAATTAAAACAAAAAAGTTACTTTTTATAGAAAATATAAAATTCCACGAGTTAATATGAATTGTTAACTACTAAATCTTGTAGTGTCTGCATACTGATGTTCACATTAGTTAATTTCATATAAAAGTTTAAGTAATTTAAATAGCTATTATTCCCTAATGCACTTCTTAAACCTCTTAGTGGTTTTGACGAGATATCTCGTCCATCAAGATCTGACCAATTTTGCTACTGACGAAATGTCTGGTCATAAAGAAAGCCGATTAAATTCCGAATGATGAAGATATTGACGTTCTTTGAAGATGACGAGATCAAGATCAGGTCAGTTTTCTAATGACGAGATATATCGTTCATCAAGATCTGGTCAGTTTTGAATGACAAGAACCTCGTCAAGACAACCCCCAGGAGGGTTAAAACCAAATAATCGTATAACATGAAGGATTTGGATCTTATCAAACTAGATTTTGTAAGGAAATAGATCTTTGCCCTTGCGGTAAACATTTAGGAACAGTAAGTTAGCCACGTTATATTTTTGCAAAAACGGAAAACACCACGAGGGCAAAATATTTAAAAAATTAAATAGATACACCAGTTTTAGAACTGACCAAGAACAAAAATAATAGAGAACGAGTCCAACTTTAAATACATGAGCTGTAACAGATTGAAAAAAAAATTGTGGTTCTTTTTCACTTCTTGAATTGTACATGGTAGATTCTTGATTATCAAAGATCCGAATAACCGAGTGTCCCTGTTATCCGAACATATTTTGATATTAAGTTTTTTTTAAGCTTCAAGCACGAGTGTGAACATACTGACCAAAGGACGAGAAAGTGCTGTAAACAGAAAACCATTAACGAGTTGTTCAAGAGAGTTTAATAGCTAGGTAGGTAATTGAATTAACGTCACACTGGAGCAACACAATGGGCTATTAGTGACGGTCCGGGAAAAATCCCGAAGTTCAAGATTCGAGGTCAACACCACGTAATTTTGAACCACGGTCAGATGACGAGGTCACACATAAACTGGCACCCCACTCTCCAAACTTCCACACCATGTTAATGTGAAGACATTTGAGGCCACGATACATTTAATGTACACCAGCCCCCATATATACGACGGTCTTTGGACCGAGTTTGGAATTTAAAAGTACATTACTCGGTCTAGATATTGTAAAATCATCACAATTAATACATATTACGACACAAATCGGTGTATAGATTATTCTTAATACTAGGTTTATGAACTTTTCAGTAGCAGTCGTAGTAACGGGTAGTACAGTAAATTTTTTCTGTATCTCATATGGGTTGTTTTGTGTTATTGCATCCGTATTATTCGAGTTTATGGTTATCCGAGGTGGCCCCTCAGTCCACATTGCCTCGGGTAATCAATGTTTTACTGTATTTTAAAAAAATCAATTCAAAACCCGTGTTTAAGACTTTAATTAAAAACCCAATGGGTCTTTTGACGAAAAAAAGGATTTTAAGTCTCTTATGCAATGAATGTTATGCTATTTTTAAAATATGAAAACAAGAATAAAGTAACTAGACTAATAAAAATATTAGATCGAAGTGTATTGCTTACTATAAGTGCATACGTATTTTCGAGAAATTGAATTTTAATTTCAGAATAAAATTTAAAAGTATATAAACTCACCTTTATCTCTCCAAAAAGTGACAATTGAGTCCAACATTTTGATAATATATGGTCATGTACGATATTAAATATCTGGTCAAACGAAGTCAAGTGCTCATTTCCTTATGAGCCCGCTGTGTCTTTCGAAAAAGGTTTCAGAACGATAACATCGTACAGGTGCTATTAAATCTACCAGCCAATGATCTACGAACATATCCAAGACTGACCGTTTGAGGGAATTTATCCCGAATTCACAAATTAATCCGAAAGATCTCTCAAGTGTAGCCTTCTTTTTTTCATTATGATCGGAGTATGTATGCATTACGGGTTTCAAGCAGAGAGAATGGCAGAGATGAAGGAGATATCCTAAACATTAGGGGCGGTGCACTAAGTAAATGAAGGAAAATAAAAGTCGCCTCCATTGTTTCTGAATTGAAACTTGGTTCTCAAATACAGTGGAATCTTGATTATCCGAGGTAATGTGAACCGAGGCCACCTCGGATAGCTGGAAACTCGGATAATAAGGAGGTAGCAGCACAAAACAGCCTGTAAGAACTACAGAAAATAATATGTTACTACACTGTACTAATAAAGGTCACCTGGAGTAGAAACAAAACAGCATTTATTTTGGGGTCTGACTATAAATTTAAATTTTCAATTTCTGAATCCACATGCACATGGGTAACCACAGAGCTAACTACTAGTGAGTATAGACTGAAATTTAAGGAGGGAATATCCTATAGAAATTTGCAAACGTTTTATATCAGAATCTAAACACTAAAGTAGCACTTTATTATCCCTAAATATACAAGTGCTAGGGGACTGAACTGTGCTGGCATAAAATTATTGACTAGCCAAAATGGTTCAGTCTCCTAAAACTTGTACTTATGATGCACGTATTTAGCTTTCTTTTATATGGATATTTAGGGATGTTATTTCAGTGTTTAGATTTTGATATAAAACACATTTGCACATTTCTATAGGACGTTCCTTCCTTAAATTTCAATCTATACTCACTAGTACACTGCTGGCCACCCAAATTGCAACACCAAGAAAGACAAGAGATATCACAACAAAATTTATTTTGTAGATAACATGTTGACCAAGTATCAAATGATTAAATTTATAGACTTCTGTGAAGTGTGGTTCCTGCCAAAATCAGTAGCCAGAGTAGCCGCCATTGTTGGAGATCACCGCTGCCACACGCCTCGGCATTGATTCAAAGAGACTTTGGATTCTTGGGGTACAGCAGACCAAGCAGCTTCCACACGTTGCCAAAGTTGATCTGGTGTGGCAGCTGGGGATGTATTCTGGGTCAATCGTTGAGCAACCATGGACCACATGTTTTCTATCGGCGAAAGATCCGGAGAGCGAGCTGGCCAGGGAAGCAATTCAATCTGGCGATTGACGAAGAACCCTTGGACAATGCGTGCCACGTGTGGTCGCGCATTATCCTGTTGAAATATGGCTGTGGGCAAGCCCTGAAGGTAAGGAAGGACAACTGGCTCCAACACCTCGGAGATGTAGCGCTGGCTGTTTAAAGTACCGGCAATGCGTACTAGAGGAGTGCGAGAGTGATATCCAATACCGCCCCATACCATAATACCCGGTGCAGGACCAGTGTGGCGGTGCATAACGCAGCTGTTCAGCATCCTCTCTCCACGGTGTCTCCAGACTCGAATCCGACCATCGTGGTGTTGCAGACAGAAGCGTGACTCGTCAGTAAAGACAATTTCATTCCATTCTGCCGTCCACATCCTTCTTTCATCGCACCATTGGCGTCGGAAACGTCCGTGGTTCTGCGTCAAGGGTAGACGAAGCAATGGACGTCTTGCGGACAGACCACTCTGCTGTAAACGGCGTCGAATGGTACGCGCAGACACTGGATGATGCGGTACAGACTGAATGTGCTGTGATATGGTTCGTGATGTGGCTGAGCGATCCGTCACTGCCATACGCACAATATGCCTGTCATCACGTGAAGTGGTGCACTGAGGTGGATGCGATCGAACACGTCGGTCCGTCGTACCCTCCTGCATCCAACGATCACATATCCGCATTACAGTTGTTTGGTTTCGTCCAACACGACTACCGATTTCCCTGAAAGATAATCCACAATCTCGGTAGGCCACTATCCTTCCTCTGTCGAACTCGGATACTTGATCAAAAGATGATCGCTGTTTTCTACGAGGCATAATTGATCGTTTTTTTGAAAAAAACCACAACAAAAACACAATTGCCGTACTTGAAATCGTCGAAATCTCCAAGCCTTAAATAGCGCTTTGAAGTGGCGCCACAGGCGCGCGTGATGTGTGTCTGCGCTGAAATTTTAATCATTTGCATATCTCACCTCCGCTAATGCATGTTGTAAATTTCATATTATTTGCATGCTTCCTTCAGGGTGTTGCATTTACGGTGGCCAGCAGTGTAGTTAGCTCTAGTTACCCATGTGGATATGGACTGAAATTGAATTTTATAGTCAGCCCAAAAATATAAATGCTGTTTCGTTTCTACTCCAGGTGCCCGGTGACTTTTGTCAGTACAGTGTACTACTGCTACTGAAAGATTCATAAAAGAAGGATTATGAAAAATATATCTACTCGGATTTGTTTTACATGTATTTATTGTGTGGTAATTTTACAATAAATCTCTGGACTGAGTTACGAACCCGCGGCACTTGTCTCTGGACAAAGAACGCACACTAATGTCCATAGTAACTTCTCGGGGTCAGAGGTTAACACTTGCCTGTCGTAAATTCCGAAATATCAAATAACTCCATCCCGTCCAGACGACCCTTTAAAAGGGGTGCACGGCGGCAATCAACTGTTCCCAGGGATCTGGAGGGAAGAGAAACCAGAATTTTTCCAGAACTCGAACTGAGCAGAGGTGGGTTTTTTTTTTGTGCTCGGTCAACTTCCGTTTCTGAGGTGGTTCCTATTTCCTTTTCTGCAGCGCCCACAACTAAGGGACACAAATCCTTGATTAATTTTGTAATTAACGTAAATTCTTGTGTTTTAAAATAAATATCTAATTGTATTTTGTCTGTGTCAACTTTTTTTCATACCACTTGACCCACTCTGTTACGACGCTCATGCACCTTGAAGCTTTACTTAAAGCTTTAAAAATAAAAACCTCTGTATCAAATTCGGCTCGAATAACACGGACACTCGATTAATCGGAGCTCTCGCAAGGTTCTACTGTATTTTATTTTCAAGCAATTCAGAGGGCCGCTAATGGGTTACATTCAGCCTCCAAAGTACAAAGTTCAACTTGTTAAATTTTCATCAATTGATGTTTAAATGAAAAAATTCTATACCAATCTCTAATGAAACGTTGTATTCATGGGTAAAGTTAACTTATAGTATCTGACTATAGGAGTCTTTTTTTTAATGTTCAAATTATACGTCTTTGAGGTAAAACAACTTATAAAACAAAAATCATTACAAATTATCATAATTTATTAAAAAATTGGAATATTTAAGTAAAAAATGAACGTCAATGAAAAACGTTGCAACTGAAAAACTTTGAGTACCTTTGCCTAAAATTGTATATAAAATCTCCTAAATACGTGAGCAAGGGTCTGAACTAAAAAATATACAATATTCGTTTTCAATCATGAGATATTGAGAATAATGTAGAAGGAAACATGGATTTTCGAAATTTTCCCTTCTCCCCCCACAACATTGAAATCTAAAAACTTTTCTTTTCACGATAACTTATCCTAGTTCAAGTCCTCCAAAACAAATATAAAAATCAGTACACCAAATTTAATTCAAAAATATATAGTACATTTTTAGTTATCGCTTTCTCATGCTAAAATGTTGCTCAAAATCACAATCGGAAAAAAATGCACTTAAAGATTTGCAAACGAATTAAAAAACAGCTATCAAGATATATTCAAATTGATTTATCTCCGCCTCTATTCCCCGTGCAAACAAAATAAAAACAGTTTTGTAAAGAAAAAAATCTGAATATTAAGAATATGGAATAAAATGAAATTTGCAAATTTAGTCAAAAATCGACTTCAACCTTAAGGGATATGCTACATTCGTTTCAGTATCTTACGTTTTCGTTGTATGTTTGAAAAGCTAGAATAGATCCTATTGTCACCCAAGCCTACTTGGAGATTCCACTTTACTGATTCAGATAAATGGTTTGCCTGAAGATGAGAGAAACTTTGAGCATATCTTGTTCTGACGCGAGAGAACTGTTTTAGGGAAATTGTGACAGGACTATGCGACTTACAATCCATTGTTCCTTGTTTTTTTATCTTCTTTTGTGTGTATTGCGCTGCATATTTATAGAAGATATCGTGATGTTGATGCCAATGCACGGGACTCTTGTACCTAGATTTAAGGTAGAAAAGTAAAAGTAAATCTTTTAACGAAGCGACCAAGTCATCTCAATAGAGGTCACCTCTCAGAGAAAAAAAACCATCTTCCAGTTCTGGTGGGGTAAAATTAAACCCCTTTGTGCCATGCACTTTATTAAATACTAGCTGAATTACCCGGCGTTGCTCGGGTTGAAATGGTTAAATGTTGCTTGAAAAGTGAATTAGAATAAGCACTTTTCTTTCACAGAAAAATGCAATCATTTAAGTTGTACGGATAATACGTTTTAACTTTTTCATAGCTTCTACAATATACTTCGGACGCAAATATATACATTTAATTCCTGAATATATTGCAATATGTAGAAGATTAAGACATAAAGACAAACAGAAGCGAAATTCCGACGAAAAAATGCAGAATTCTAAAAAACGAAAGATGCGCAAAGTGCAGTTTCAACTGCTGTTTAAATACTCTCGCAATCAAGTCGTGGCGCTCACTGGGTAATTGACCATTGGTAAGAACCTTCTTGATCTCCGTCCAAGTCGGATTGCAGATGAAGGTGATAAATAAGTCTGGTCTCCCTTACGTCTTCACGTACGTCATAGCATCTTGCGTGTATTCGTGCATGTGTCTGGGACTGCCTGTAAATGTAGCTGGTAGTACGACTAAGGCACCGAGGTTTTCAACGTTCCCGTCATTTGACACAGCATCTCTCAAGTGAATATATTCGTCAACTCTCAGTTTACGTCGATTTAGAAGAATGTAAAGGAGACGCTCACTCTCGACTTTTGCGTAGATATCGACGATGGTATCAATATGTGGTTCTGCTCAAGTATCTCGAACCATTAATCTGTACGTAAAGAAATCCATAGCTGAAACTTTCTTGCTGGTTGTTTCACCTGTTCTTGGGTTGATCTGCCTCAGATTAAAATGATATCCATCTTCACCATATGGGGGAATATCACTGGGTACTGCAGAGCATCATAAGATCGATGTGTTTCCGAAATGCGCTGCAATGATTCACCTCGTCGTTGAATAACGATATCCCGTTGATGAAACTCATCGCCAGATATAACCACCGCGACTTCATCTGCTTTAGGAGAGTTAAAGCGCCGCTCGTGTTCGCCTGCTGGTCTTCGGTCTGCTCTTATGACTACTTCATATTCATCTGTTGGCATACGTTCCAATGCTGTTTCAAACGTTTTAATAAGATTATTATGCTCATGAAACATCCTCTGTAAGTTTAACACAATCTGACGTCTGGTTCCCGAGATGTAGGCGCACCTCTGATCAGTTTCCATTTGTTCGTTTTGAATAAAATATAGTTGTAGAAATTTTGGTGGTTGATCTGGCAGCGGAAGAAACGATCCCGCTCTATGGTAAATCTGCCCTTGCACCTTGAATGTCGACGGAAATCCAGGCTCTCCAACAACTGATGTGGCGCCGAATGATGTCATTTGGAAACATGAGTTGTATTTTCTGATGTTACTAAGAAAATGCTTCGACTCTGACGTATCTGCTGATGTGTAAGACAAAAGTTCTTGCGGTGGTGGTTCCAGTTGGCAGAGTTTAAGTTTTCCATTTTTACAGCAAATACCAGTAGACTCTGATTTAAACTTTTTGGCTTGACAGTAACTACAAACCATTTCCATTTTCCCGATGGTAACACTTGCATGCAGCGAGTAGTCTTTATGTGAATCGTAGTGGAATTCTTCCAATGCTAAGCTAAAATGGTGCGCAGTCCGTGATCGTTTGGCTCTATCTCTCTTATCCTGTAGTCGGGCCTCACGCTGCTGTGCTGTTCTCTGTTGCTCTAGATGTTGTAGCTCTCTCGCAATTGCAAGTCTTCTTCTCGGAAGTTTCTTGACTACGCTCATCTTTCATCATCTTAGCCGTTGACTGCACTTGGCCGATCGTCTTCCCCTTCCTTGGAGGCATTGCTACAGCAAAGAAATCTGTAAAAAAATACAAAAAATGCTATTTCATAAAATAAGCAAAAGGCACACTCTCACTGAGCAATGAAATCTATTATAGAATACAATGCAAAGCTAAAATTAACGAAAAAACGAATTTAAAATTATGTAGTACTTACATCCGTTTAGAAATATAAATCAAAAATGTACACTATCACTGTCGAAAAAAGTAGGAAACACTTATACAATCAAAAGAGCGAAATAAAACTGCCAGATTCACTGAAACATGATAAACTGGAAGACTTACCGAGTTAGCTTCCTTTAAATACGACCAGCTAAGAATCGAGTGGGTGCTGGAATGTTCTCCACCATGAGTCCAATTAAGTTTCCGTTTCCCCAACTTTCTAGAAAGTTCTACAAAGTTTTATAAAAAAGAGTAAACATTAATTCTGGTGCTGCCAGATACCGAGTAGCAAAATTACGCTTTTATGATCAATGAGTTTTTCGTTTGTGCTTTTCGGAATAACTGTGCTTGGTTTAGAAATAAATATAATCGGTGTAGACAAATTAAACTGAATAGATAAAAATTTTTCAAAAAGCAGAAGGTCGATTTTACAGAATTTTTCAGAAAGAAAATCAATGCTTTCAACAAAATCAAGGATTCACATGTATCTATTGCGGACATTTTAAAATAAGTTACACGCCTTACCTAAAAAGCCTCGTGAAACAGAATTCTACAGATCATTACGTATTCAATAAATTATTTAAGGAAAGTTGGTCGAAATATACACCAACTTTCCTTGAAAATAATCCTTGAACTGAAAACCTTTCCTTGAATTTCCTTGCAAACATAAATATTTTAAAATATTCTTTCCTTCATCAATAAAATATCTATAATTTATTTACATCATGGGAAGAACTAAAAAGTCAGTTCAAACATAAATACTGTAATTAAATTTGTTTTGGAAAAAATTGTTTTTCGATCAACAATGGTAAAGCAACCATCGCTGCCTAAAGCAATCAATCTATGCTCAATGTTATTTCTATTGCGATTTCGAATAGTTTTTAGCCCCCCAGAGCCAATAGAACGGGAGTTAAGAGTTAGCCTATGCTGACCGCAGTGTTCTAAAGTATAAGTGTACCAAATTTGGTGTGGATTGGTCAAACGGTGTAGATTTGTATAGAAAATATACCCACACACACACATCCTATTTTATATATATAGATAAGAATTACACCAGTAAAATTAAACGAAATGATTTAGGATATTTTTGGGTATTTTTTTTTCATTTAGAAGTATGAAATCTATTTTTGTGAATCTGGATGCTATATTAAAAATGGATTGAAATAAGATATGAAACTGAGTAGACCCTGCCATCAGTAGAAAAAAGCAATTAATAAATTTAAATGTCGGCTACAAGGTCTGCTTGTATCAAGAAAACCGTTTTGTCCAAGTTCCTTTGGTAAGTAAAAGTGTAGTTTCACCAAATTCTGTCGACATTACCTACTTTATGATAGATCTATACATATAAAGCAGAGTTGGCATCTGTTCTCTATACAAACGTATACCGTTAGGATCACTTTCAATCGACGTTTAATCAATTAAACCCGAGCAACGCCGGGTAAATTCAGATAGTATGGTATTTAACATTTCAAACCTTTCCTTAAATTGTATATCGCAGTCGTGAATCAAGGATGTGGAGAGAGGATGCACTCGAAAGGAAAATTCATCAAAAAAAAAACTGGGGATCGCTTAAAAATTACATCACAGGAAATGAAAGATTGTACTCGCATTACAACAGCTGTGAAATTGCTTCCTCAATCAACGTTTCAGAGGCTTTTAACTCTCGAGTTTTCTTCTGATTAACCTCTAGTTTTCCTTCTGATTATTGCTGAGTTAATTTAATTTGAAGTTATAATTCAAAATGTTTTTACCTTTCAATTTATTCAGTTTAGTTTTTAACCCTCCTGGTGGTTATCTCGACGAGGTCATTAGCAAAATTGACCAGATCTTGACGGACGAGATATCTCGTCGTCAGAAGAAAACTGATCAGATCTTGATCTCGACATAATAAAAAATCGGCAATATTTTGATGACGAAATATCTCATCATTAGCAAAATTGGGCAGATCTTGATAGAAGAGATATCTCGTTGAATTCACTTGAAGGGTTAACGTTCCTTATCAGATGAGAATGCTTGGACTTAGAACACCTTTTGTGTAATGTGACGTCAAATTGCTAAAACCACACAGACGATCTCGATGCTCTAATGAAATTATAAGAAATTCATTAGAAAAAAACTGGCCAGATCGTGATCTCGTCAACATAAAAAAGGGGCAATACCTTGATGACGAGTTGTTATTAGCAAAATTGGTCAGATCTTTATGGACTAGATATCTCGTAAGGGGGCCAATTCCTCAATTTTTCACTATGTTAATATGTATTTTTTACCTGGTGTGGACGACTGTGGTCCTGTAGAATCAGACAAGTACTTTTTGTGAAACTTAAACAAATAGATTTATTTAACAAGGCGATTATAGCAGTAACATAGACAACAGACAAACGTCCAGTGACGCTGTTGTGAACTAGCAGCGATTTGGCATCATTTGGTGGTTTGACGACTTTCTTAGGTCGCCAAGAAAGGGCGTGCCCGACGTATACGATATTGAACTACTTCCTTATTTCCGCTCATGGTAGTCTATAGTGAACTTCTTTGTTGCATCCCGCTTATGGTATGGTCCATAACATACTTTCGTTTTCTTAATTGTACCAGCTCATTGGAGCATCTTTGTTAAGTTTTCTAAGTCAATAGAAGAATCAATCTGATCTTGTTGACCATTACAGACGCTAAGAACGAATGAACAGATTTTCAGACATTTGCCTTTTTCGTAATCAAAGATGATGCTCTAAAGATTAGTTCTAGTTCGTATGTACTGTTCAGTGCTCCACCTTTGCTGAATCTGCTTTCGCCTCACTTGCACCATTTATTTTAAATGTTAACTTATGGGCAGTTGGGTCACGAATAAATCAGTGGCGAGAATCACGAGGTACGAAAACCAGCGATGTGGTGTCGACACGTGCGTAGACACCTGGGTTATTTTTAAGAGGAACTGAGACGTGTATAATTTTTGTATATAGTGCACATTTTCTCTTGTTCTGACCGTGAGAAAAGCATTGAAATGAGTTTTGCTTTCGACCCGCATCCAATGGAGAGAGTTGACCTCTTTCGACCCTGTCATTTCATTAATTTTTGGCAAATTTGGCACTTTTGTGTGATTTTCGTCCCAGTGTGTTTCGTCTGGGTTTTTTGACCATTCGGGGAATGGAGTACTTCGATGGCTGACCACTGGGAGACTTACTTTTTTACAACTGTTAAACGGGGGTTGTAGGTTTCGACTGTCTATCTTATGAGGTGTGGCAACACTTAAAACATCTCTAGAATTTCTGTTCTTATTGTTGCAATTGCAACTGTTAGCAAAAAGAATGTTCTTATCGTTGCGATTGTTCGCACTAAGAATTCTTTGACTAGGAGTGTACCGCGCAACTTTTCTCCGTGCGCATGTCAAACTATTTGCTCTGTATTATTACCAGTTTTAATTGTTATGTCTGAATAAATTTGTTTCCTTGTTCCTGAGATGCTTATGGCACAGTTGATAACACTCAGAAATAACATCGAATAATTGAATGCTGCTAGCCAGCATCTTGAGTTGGGGTTCTTCCGGAAGCGAGAACCGGAACCACCAAACCCAGGTGACATGCCATAGATGATGATCCATTTGTTCAACTGTCTGCTGCGCTCATCATGGAATTCCAGTAGATTTTGAAAGCACTTACTTTTTGTAAGAACCGTCTAAAGTGGATTGGATCGTGGCAGCAAAGGTAAACGTTTTGATTCCTAGCATTGCTGCTTTTAAATGTTACCTGCTGACGAAGCTGCAAAAGAAATAACCAAGGATCCCTAAAATTCCTCCGTTTTGGCGAGATAGACCGGACCTATGGTTCAAACAACTGGATTATCAATTTAAAATTGCTGATATAAGCGTTGACTCAACCAAGTTCAATTATGCTGTTACTGCTCTTGATCAAACGGAATTGTGCATGTCTGACATTTTAGAAAATCCACCAGCTGAAGAATCGTACTCTGCTTTGAAAACTGGGTTGTTACCTCAATATGGCGATTCAGGCGAAGTACGCTTAAAAACTTTGTTCAAAGGTTTGGAGTTAGGCGATAAGCGTCTTTCGAGATTGCTGTTGGAAATGCGAGATTTATCTGGTAATCGTGTCAATGGTGATATTTTAAAATCCCTCTGGTTGCAGCAACTTCCATTTTCTATACAACAAATTCTCGCGCTTAGTAATGACAATTTATCTAAGCTTGCTGAAATGGCCGATGGCATTCATAGTGTCCCTCGTAGCACTTGTGAAGTTCAGTCGGGAAACCGAATATCGAAGGTAAACTTACCGAAATCTGTAGAAGCTTAAGTAGACTTGAAGCAAGTTCGAGATATCAACGTTCGCGCTCGAGAACCTAGTCAAAAACGTAAATCAACGTTTTGCCTATAGTCAACTATTGTCAACTAATAAAACGTCAACGACCATAGAAAATTTTCAGACAATGCCCTTAAGTGCGCTCAACCTTGCACATACATGCCAAAAAAACGAGTAAAGCACGCGTTTGTGACGCAAAACGACAGTGCAAAGTCTAAGCCGCCTGTTTGTTTACGATCACTCACAAGGTCTGAAATTTTTGGTTGATACCGGCGCATCTATTTCTGTTCTAAATGCACAAAATGCTAACAAAACCAATACGTCAAAAACTTTCAAATTAACTGCATCAAACGGCTCTGATATTAACACATGGTACGAAAGTACTCACTTTAGATTTCGGCAAAAACAAACCCTTCCTTTGGGAGTTTATAATCGCCGATATTCAGAGACCAATTTTAGGTGCAGATTTCCGTGAACACTTTGAATTACTGGTAGATGTTAGGCAAAAGTAAAATGATTTCGCAAGATAGAAAAAAGGTGATTTCTGGTTTTAGAGCGGGTGGTTCAACAATAGGGCTAACTTTAGTAGCTCAAGATCAGTTTGGACAGCTGCTTCAGCATTTTCCTGAACTAATGAAAACAGTTTTCGAATAGGGTGTTGAAGTTAATGTTACACATGTTATAGAAACAACAGGACCCCAGTGCACGCTAAAGCACGCCGTTTGTCCCCTACTAAACTCGGTAGTGCTAAACGCGAATTCGCTTACATGGTGAAACAATGTTGGTGTCGACCTTCGAAGAGTAGATGGGCAAGTCCGCTTCATATGGTTAAAAAGGCTGATGGCAATTGGCGTTGCTGTGGTGATTATAGGATGCTTAGTGAAAAAACCATTCCTGATCGCTAACCTGTCCCTCACATTAATGCCTATAACATTTTTGTCGAGTAAAACAGTATTTTCTACTATAGATTTAACTAAAGCTTACTATCAAATATCAGTGGAGCCAGACTGTCGAAAAAACTGCTATTGTAACCCATTTTGGTTTGTTTGAATTTGTCGACATGCCTTTTGGTCTAATGCTGCCCAGACATTGCAAAAGTTTATGAACTTTATTCTACAAGATTTCGATTTCTGTGTCCCATATTTGGACGATTGCTTCATTGCATCCAATTCAATGTGCGAGCACTTACAGCATCTCAAAGCTGTTTTCAAACGATTTGTTCAATATGGTCTTGTCGTAAATGTGGACAAATGTGTGTTTGGTAAATCGGAGGTGACATTCCTGGGTCATGTGTTGAATCAGGATGGTATTAAACCACTACTCACACGTGTGCAAACTATACAGGAATTTCCACTACCAAAAACCGTACAAGAAATGCGTCGCAATTTAGGTATGCTCAATTTCTACAGACGTTTTATACCCCAAGAGGCTGGTAAATTGTTATTAAATGAATATTTAAAAGGTAGCAAAAAATGTATTATTACAAAAACGAACACAAACTTGTTTAATTAACCCTCCCCATTAGCCGCGAGTCTTTTTTAAGAAATGAGATCGCATTGCATCTGTGAAGTGTTTGACGTTTTCTTGCCTAGTTACACACGTATTGATTATTCCATTAAAAATGTGTAGTATATTTTAAGAACATGCGAAAAAACAAATAACAGTGAAAAGAAATCTTCCAATTTTTCAATACATTTTTATAGTTGTTCTTTTCAAGGTGTGGACATTGAAAAAATTCAGAGTATTTGTCAAGATCAGTGAGTCTAAAGGAGGGTTAACCCTCCTGATGGTTGTCTCGACGAGGTATCTCGTCATTAGCAGCAAAATTGAACAGACCTTGATGAACGAGATGTCTCGTCGTGTGAAGAAAACTCACCAGATCTTGATCTTGTCATCATATAAAAATCGGATGCAACTTGATGACGAGTATCTCGTCATCAAGTTATATGGCTGGAAATAGTCTTGGTGGAGTCCCCAAATTAATCAGGTATTGGTATTGGTATTTTTCAATTAACGTCACACTGGAGCAACACAATGGGCTAGCCCAAATTAATCAGATTTGTGGGAATCGAAGATGTCAACTATCAAAAAAAGAGTACCTGGGGTAGAAATTGAGCATATCTAAATAGCGTCGTATTTTATTTTATTAATTAACTACCATTTCTCCATAAATTTAAACTCGTTGCCTACGGCATAATATTCGATGAATATGAAAAAAAGCTTATAAGGAAGCTAAAACAGATTCGGTAGGCAATGTCGTTGCTCCAGTGTGACGTCAATTAACGTCGCACTGGAGCAACACACCGGGGTATTGATGACAGTCCGGGACCAGTCCCGAAAGGAAAGATCAGAGGACAACGCCTCGTAATTTTGAACCACGGTCAGATGACGAGGTCAACAACTGAGCTGGCATCCCACTCTGAAAACTTCCACACCACGCCAACGTGAGTACATTTGAGGTCACGAGAGATTTAACGTAAACCAGCCCCCGTGTACAAGGTCTTGGGCTGGACCACCAAGTTTCGAGCCCTCCGTTTGCTAATCCGTTGCTCTTCCATCCGGGTTACCAGCCTCTTGAAACAGATTAATATATGATCCACACACAAGAAAGCCTTACAAATCAATTGTTGACACTTGTTTTGTCACGAGATTGCAGAAATACCCACGCGGGTTGCTAACGATGCCAGCAGACTCCCGACACCCCTGCCGGTCTACTTGATTGCTGCTGCACCCCAGGTATTCTTTTTTTGATAGTTGATATCTTCGATCCCCACAAATATGATTGATTTTGGGACTCCACCAAGACTATTTCCAGCCAATGATATCGAGGTTTGCCATTGTTTATTTAATACGATCTCAGCACTTCGCCAATACAAATGCCAAAAAATCAATTTCGATTTGATGTATGATAATAATTGGTCAACGCCAATTAAATAAAACGCTGAATGACTGAAACGGCCACGAACTACATTTTAAGGTACCCCCCCCCCCCGAAATGTATTTTGCATTCGGATAGCAGAAGTAAATTCTTCGTAGATGTTTTTTTTGTTTTTCACTGAAATTCCCTCTTATATGAAATCGTAGGCTCGTCAGACTGCGAAACGTTTCCCAAGGTCATAAAAAAAATTCCACTTTTCCCCAAAACACGTGTAATCAGTTAATCGAGATTTTGTCGAACTGAAACTCCGTCGGGAAATCCCAAACAAACCACACTTTCGAGATTCAGATCACATTTTTTCCTTGAATTTTTCTTACGGTTATCCTGTTTATAAAATCGAACAACGTTTGGAGAAATGAAGGAACTATCTCAAATCTCAATTTGATTTAGAACATTGAAACCGTAGAGATAAAGTCACGGAAACGACTCGAAATCCCTTTGAACTTTTTCTTATCCCGAAAACACAAGGTCATTAACAAACGGTCATAAAAATGACATAATTTGGCCTTCAACCTTCAGCTTTACTGATAAAATACCTATAGAGTGATTGAATCATTGCAGTCGTTGATGTAAGACAATCATTGCGATGCTGTTGATAAGGGTAAAAGAGTAGTTGAAAATTGGGATGTTATATTTTAAGAAATATATATATATATATTTCTCTGTTTACGAATATTTATTACAACCAACATCTACGAGGGCTGTCTAAAAAGTATCCGACCTTTGGCCAGGAAAAATATATTACTTAAGTGACGAAATTGGGACCCTAATCCCCTTCAAAGTAGGCCCCTTGCGCCTTCACACACTTAGCCCACCGATCCTTCCACTGCCGAAAACACTCCTGGAAGGCTTCTTTTGGAATGGTGTTCATCTCCGTTGTCGCGTTCTGCATTATCTCTTCTCTACTCTCAAAACGGGATCCTTTCAACGGCATCTTTAATTTCAGAAACAACCAAAAGTCGCAAGGAGCCATATCTGGAGAGTAGGGAGGTTGGGAGACGACTGGAATTCCGTGTTTCGCCAAGAAAGTCTGGATCAGGTGTGACGAATGAGCCGGAGCATTGTCATGATGCAACTGCCAGTTTTTCGTCGTCCAGAGGTGTGGTCTTTTGCGCCGAACTGCATCTCTGAGTCGGCGTAGAACTTGTTGATAGTACTCTTTTGTCACTGTTTGTCCTTCCGGTGCGTATTCGTGATGCACAATTCCACAGATATCAAAGAACACAGTTAGCATCACCTTGATTTTGCTTCGCACCTGTCGCGCTTTTTTCGGCCTTGGAGACTCGGGATGCTTCCATTGCGACGACTGTGCTTTTGTTTCTGGGTCGTACCCGTATACCCATGACTCATCTCCAGTAATCACGGTGTTCAGAAACTGAGGATCAGTGTTGGTAGTGTCCAGAAGGTCCTGTGCAATCTCAAGACGGAGTTCTTTTTGTTGTGCCGACAGCAGCTTGGGCACAAATTTTGCAGCCACTCTGCGCATGTTCAAATCATCACGCAAAATTGCATGTGCGGAATCTTTACTGATCCCAACCTCTTCGGCAATCTCTCGTACGGTCAAACGACGATCTCCTTTTACCAGATTTTCCACCCTCTCAACAACAGCTGCATTCCGAGCGGTTTGAGGCCTCCCAAGACGCTGATCACTCTCCACCGATGTGCGGTCATTTTTGAATCGGTTAAACCACTCCTTCACTTGTGTTACGCCCATAGCATCGTCTCCAAAAACTTGCTGAATTTTACGAATTGTTTCGCTTTGCGAATCGCCAAGCTTTTGACAAAATTTGATGCAGTATCTTTGCTCAACTCGTTCAGTCATCTTGAGAGAAATCAAAAATCCGACGAACACTTATAACAGCACCTTATTCAGCGGCCAGCAGGCAGCGACTGACACACTCGAACACGGAGAAAAAATTCAAGCATGCGCATTAAGTTGTCTTCTTCCACTGTGCACAGTGGCACCGCTCTAGCATCATTACCGTATGCAGGAAAATTCAAGGTCGGATACTTTTTAGACAAACCTCGTATACACTAGACATGACGCTCCACAACGGAGTACGCTTATTAAAACATTTATTTTCAATTCTGAATATCATAGTTCTATATACGAGGTCTGTAGGGATGGGGTATCGAACCATGAAGCATGGAATAAGATATATTGTACCTAAGATGCTTGGCACATAGGCTTCTTCAAAGTAGGTACCTTAGGACCTCTCATACTTCCTCCAGCGTCTCATACACTTTTCAAGACCGCAGTAGGCCAGTTGAAAGAGTGATGGATTAGCAACCGAAAGGTTACGAGTTCGAAACTCTTTCGATGAGAAAGACCGTCGTGTGCGTGGGGGCTCGAGCATGTTAAATCTGAAGTGGCCTCAAATGTCCTCACGTTGGCTTGGTGTGGAAGTTTGAAGAGTGGGGTGACAGCTCATGTGTTCACCTCGTCGTTTGACCTTGGTTCAAAATTGTGATACGTTGTCCTAGGATCCTTCCCTTCGGAATTGATCTCGTATGGTTGCCAATAGTCCTTTGTGTTGCTCCAGTGTGACGTAAATTCAACTACCTACCTTCCACTTTTCAAAAACATTCTGCAAAGTGTATTGTTGAAATCGCCTTCAGCTGCCTCGTCGGGTTCTCCTGGATTGCATTCATTGTCTGTAATCTCTTCCATTTTAGTGATAATTTTAGCTTTAGGGAGAAACCAAAAGGCACATGGCCGGGCTGTAGGAGGATGAGCACCTGTGTGATATGTTGTTTTACCAAAAAACACTGCACGAGACGTGATGAATGGGCGCCGCCACATGTTTCATGGTGAGATCCTTCGCCAAAATCTCGAATACCGAATTGGAATCCCTTTATCATCTTCTAATATTCGTACTGTCACTGTCCGATTGTAGATTGCAACTCGTATACATGTTCAACATTTTGATGTGTTCTACTTGTTGAAGGCCTTCCAGAATGTGGATAACTTTCAACAGATTCACGGCCATCTTTGAATTGCTGTACTACATTTTTATTTGCTCTGCAATAATAGAGTCGTGTCTGAAGGCTTTCTTAATTATCTGAATAGTTTCCATGCGCGAATAGCTTACATGGGTTCAAGTTTAACTCCCTTAGTATTCATCTCGATAAGGTATCTAGTCAGTACCAAAATTGACTTCGTTTTATTGAAAGAGATATCTCTTCATAAGAAGAAAACTCATTGAATCTTGTCCGAAAGCTTTCTTTTTCTTCTGAAAAGTATTTCCCGTGGACGAATTTTCAAGTCAAACGCACAGGGTGATTATCTCGATTAGGTATCTCGTCTTTAGTAAAACTGACCCCAACTTCTTGGACGAGATATCTCGTCATTAGAAGAAAACTCATTGAATATTTTCTGAAAGCTTTTCTTAAGTATCTATAGTTTCCGTGGACGAATTTTCAAGTTTAAACCACCGGGTGGATAAGGTATCTCGACATTAGCAAAACTGACCTCATCTTGCTGGACGAGATATCTCGATTAAACTACTTTGAAGGTTATCCCTCCTGGTGGTTGTCTCGACTCTTTTGTTGCAAAACTGACTAGATCTTATTGGACGAAATATCTCGTCATTAGAAGGAAACACTACCACGATCATTATAAGACCAGATCTATATCTCGTCATCATAAAAAAATCGGTAATATTTTGATGACGAGATATCTCGTCAATAGCAAAATTGGTCAGATCTTGCTATGGATGAGATATCTAGTCGAAACCTTATGGAGGGTTAACGCAAAATGTGATACAAATTCTCATTTGGAGTCAACTTTCGCTTTCCCAGCATTCAAAACAAAAGGGATAATGTCTATGTCTGATTGAGACAAGACTAAATATTTTTTATTTTAAAACATTTATTTTAAACACCTAACACATAAAAAAAACACTACACTAAAACGACCACAGAAGGGGCTCTAGAAACCCTGAACATCCAGATTGTTCGCATCGACTAGACTGGACTGGGCATATCACTTACGGATCACCTGCTGCAAAGTAGCTCTCATCTCCACATCTGAAAAAGAAAAAAATTTAAATAAATATAAATAACATAAGGATGGGTGAATGTAATAAAGATGTCGATCTAGGGTGCAGAAGAAACTTAATTAACTTAAATGTTAGTGAGAACCATAAACCCCGCCCAGCCGTAAAAGAGGTCACCCTCCCATCTGCTGACCGCTACTGGAGGTGCTTAGGTTTTAGGTCAAAAGTTGATACGGGAAGAATCCCCTAGACTGCTAAACACCAGCACCAAATAGCGTTAGCAAGATAAATCATAGAAAAGACAAATAAACGAGAAATTACAGTTAATAGATTAAAATTTAACTTTAAAAGTAATACAATTAGTGGTCAAATCGAGTCCGTAATAGCCTTAATTATTGGTATACAGAAAAGTCAAAGCAAAAAGGCAAAATTAATTGGGGTGTGAATAAATGGAATTGGGAAGTCGTAAACTTCAGGGTCCAAACGGAAGACTCCGCATCGGCGTTTAGGCCTTTGCAGAAAGGTGTTAAACTGTTTTGTTCGCATCGAGACCTGTGTCTCCTTTTCTATCTCTACACCATTCTATTTATTTCTCTACTTCCTTGTTGGGTCTTTTTTCTTATTTAATTAATCTCCAATGTGTGCGTCGCAGGGAGAAATACAGTTCGGTGGTTCCATCTGGACTTAATGATTCATCTGACTGTACTCTTGGTCATTGTGAATGCAACTGTTAAACATATCTGATTAGTCCAATGGGTTAATGACTTTTCACGTATGAGTATCAATGTCCCCACTCTTTGATAACCATATTAAAGCAAGATGCACCTAAACTTTTCTCGTGAAATTAACAATGGCAGGACACTTTCCGGACAGACCTACAGGCTAAATTAATTTCGTTTACAAATCAAATCAGGACTTTCGTCTACGGGACATTATTTACTTTCGCCTACCCATTGCGTCATTCCCTCTGTTTTTCTCTTTTTTCCTTCTACGAAAATATTCGACACTCCAACGAACACCCCACTTCCCTTTAATGAGAAGATATCACCTCACCCATTAACCCTCCTGGTGGTCATTTCGACGAGGTATCTCGTCATTAGTAAAACTAACCAGATCTTGATGGATAAATATCACGACATTAGAAGACTGATCAGATCTCGACCTCATCATCATAAAACAATCAGCAATATCTTGATAACGAGATATCTTCATTTGCAAGATTGACGATCTTGATTTGACAGATGAGATATCTCGTCGAAACTACTTGGAAGGTTAATCGAAATGGCCATTGCAACATGATTGAATCGTTTATTTTCAAAAGATAACACGACAAATTATTTTCCAGGCAAGTTAATAGTTCTTACCTATTAACTTGTCTGGAAAATTGACTCTTACAACTGGGGTACTTATCGGAGATCCGTCAAGAAGTTCATCCATCAGTGAGTCGGAGTGTATGAGGTAAAGTGCATCTTCGCATCGGCAATCTGAAAGAGAAGAAACAAACATCTCAAGTGAGCGGTCCATTTGAAGCTATATTCGGCGAGGTGGGCGAAGTTCAAACGTGAAAGAGGGTGAAGATAATCTGTATTGACCATATGGCTAGCGCTGAGACAAAGACAAGCGGGTAAAACGAGAAAACAAAAAGGAGGGAATTAATCTGGAACGTTAAATGTAGTTGAATTACCGTCGCACGACAGCAACACAACAGGCGATGGTCAGGGATTTGTCCCGAATGGGAACGTTAAAGGGACTTGTGTTTTATTGAGCGTAACTTAAAAAAGAGAGTTCTTCAGTTGGGAATAAATTAAAATTTGAGTTACTCAGTAAAAGTTGATTGATTGATTGATATTTGGGTTTTATGGCGAAAGGTTTGAGTACTTCGTATACACATTTTTAAAGCGCCCATCATCTTATCTTGTATTCCACATCGGACCTGCTGATACGTTAGATGTGAGGTCCCACTACGACGTGACGTTTAAATGATGGATCTAATATACACTACCATCCTTGGTGAAAGTCTAAAGATACTCGATGTCCGACATTTTAAAAATACTTTTTTCGCACTTAAATATTATACCTGGGTAATAAAAAGAGAATGTATTATAATAGTTTTCCATATTTATTTGTCAAATACGTAAAAGTTGCAATATTGAAAACATTTCATAATATGGTTAGGTAGAGTTTCCGAAAAGTGCGACATAAAATTGAGAGTATGCAAATTTCTGGTGAATCTCTCATTGCAAATGAGCTGTAAAAGCTGACTTAAGTTTTGAAGCAATTAACTTATTTCAGTGACGTTTTTTAATTCTGTGTTTGGGAAAATTTGTGATGTTGCAATTTGCTGAATTTGATTGATGTGACCCCGAAAGATGAATTGACCCTCCAGGTGGTTGTCTCGAACGAGGTATCTCGTCATTAGAAAAACTGACCAGATCTTGATCTCGGTCATCATAAAAATATTGGCAATATCTTGATGACGACGAAATATCTCGTCATTAGCAAATTTAGTCGGATCTAGATGGACTAGAAATCTCGTCAAAAAGCAAAATTGGTCAGATCTTGATGCACGAGATATCTCGTCGAAACCGTTTGGAGAGTTAACTATCAATAAACGAACCGGTAATCATATCTCTTCGGAAGATTGGTATGAGACTTCGTAAAACAGCCGCTTTTTAAAAGATTTCAGTGAGTACAGTGTGTTTACGACATTAAGACGTTGGATGAAACAGCATAACAGAGATAGTTTTCGATCCGGTAGACCTCGAATAACTCCAAAAGTTGAAGAGAAACATACAAACAATCAAATCAAAACTGCGTCTGAATTATGTGCAGATCTCGATTTCTTACGAAGCACACCAGAGTCATTGACCACACGAAAGAAAATATTGCAAGAACATGGTTTGAATGGGTATGAGGCAGCGAGAAAACCACTTTTAAGAGCTACGAACAGAAATATGAGTCTACGGTGGGCCGAAAAATATCAAAATTGGACACTTGGAAACTGGTAAAAGGCCCTTTTTACAGATTAATCCAAATTCGAACTTTTTGGCCAAAAAGAGAAGGAAGTTTCTCCGTCGACACCTGTTGAATGGATGAAATATAAGTGAATATACCGTATCGTCAAGCATTTGGTGATGGTTGGGGCTGTGTTTTGGAAGCAACGCTGTTGTCAATTTATTTAAAATCAGCAGAACTTTGAATCAGCATAGCTATCATAACATTCTCCAACAGCAATATCACGTTAGAAGCACCTGATTGGTCGTGAATTTGTTTTCCCAAAAAGGTATTGAACCTAAACACTCTTCTACGACAGGGATGCAGACTTATTAAGACCAAGAGCCACGTAGATTCACTGTGACTTATGGGACTGCCACCCAAAAAACTAAGAAGGTTATCTATCATATAGTATTTATTTTATTTATATTTATTTATATCTTATATTGTTACGAAAAAGAAAGATAAGAGTAAATAAATAATTTAATTTGATGCGTGGCATTGCATTGAGATTCAACACTTGCTTTAACGTTTGGTTCGATTTTTGCAATAGCCAGGCGCAAAATTGATTCTAAATTTTCATTAGCCAAGCGGTTCCAATTTTTCGCTTTGTTAATATTCATGACTGAAAAAGTTTGTTCATGGATATATGTTGACCCAGAGGCTTGCGTATTTTAATGCATTATCTAGCAACGAAGTTTTAATCAAAATTACCTATCGTGTGATTTGTTAAAGTGCCAGGTAGCCAGGTTGCAAGAGTGACGGACTAGCAACCGGAGGGTTGCGAGTTCGAATCCAACCAAAGACCGTCTTGTACGAAGGGGGCTGGTGCACGTTAAATCTGTCGTGGCCTCAAATGTCCTCACGTCGGCGTGATGTAGAAATTTGGAGAGTGGGGTGTCAGCTCGGGTGTGACCTCGTCATCTGACCGCGTTCAAAATTACGTGGTGTTGTCCTCGGTTCTTTCTTTTCGGGGGTTGAACCTGGAGCGTCGCCGATAGCCCGTTGTGTTGCTCCAGTGCGACGTTAATTAAATACCTAACTACCAATTTTTCGCTTTGTTAATATTCATGATTGAAAAGCTTGCTTACAGATATATGTTGACCCAAAGTGGCTTGCGCATTTTAATGCAAAATCAACGAAGTTTTAACTTAAATTACCCATCGTGTGACTTGTTGAATTATAACCATGTGTTATGTAATTAAGCGGGGCCGCTAGCAAATCAACGGAGGGCAGCATGAGGCCCACGGGCCGCGGTCTGTGCGTCCTTGTTCTAAGATATGCTAAAATTATTCTGAAAAAAAAAAGTCCTTTTAATGTAAAGCAACTGTGAGCTCTACTTCGAAGGATGGAAGCAAATTACACCTGTAAATATTGAAACATTTCTAGTCAGAATGCCTCAAGTATGCAAGGCTGTTATAAAAGCTCGATGTGGATATTTTGAATAATGACATGATATTAAAATAGTACTTTTTCCTTATTCCATATGTAATTTTGTGAAATTAGCTATAATTTGACTAATTTAATAAATTATGCTACATTATAAACATTGTTGATACTGTTTTGGTTTTTGAGCAAATGTCGAGGTGTTTCCAAACTTAATGGACGGTAATATAGAGAATAGTTAGTGACAGGATGGGAAAAATATGTATCCCAAGTACTCGTCGGTTGCACTTGTCTTTTGAAAATAAATAATTCAATGATACGTTTCTAATGAACGAGAAAAAACAATTTTAACCTTTTAAAAACGTATTTAAAAAAGGTGTTTGAAAGATCGCAAAATGTTTAATTTTTTCAAAAATGGGATGTATCAAAAATGGGAAAAATTTCTTCTGAAAGTCCTTAAATTATATCAAAGAAAAATAGCAACTCTAAACAATATCAAATAACTTGAATTTGATAAATTAACTTTTGATGTGCTCGTCTCCTTGTTTGGGAAAAAGTTCCTTAAAAAGAAAAATCTTTTCGCAAATCTAAGCAATCTGATATTTGATTAGTCTCCATGAGATTAGAACCAGGAAGTAATTGTTAAGGCAATGACGGGAACATTGAATGAACCTGCTATTTTCCCTCTAGATACGAAGAAGGAAAGGAAGAATCTATTCTCCGTGAATGGGTGAAGGGTAGATGAATCACAAATAAAACATACAAATAAAAAAACAATAACGATCAAAACATTGACATTTGAATGAAAAAACATGATCAATTCCTTTTCGCTTAGATAATATATTTCACATTGAAAACTCGATTTTTGACTGTAATTTCATATTCCATTTTATTTAATATTCTTAATATTTAGTCAGTTTTCTTCACAAAACTGTTTTCATTTTGTCTGTACGGTGAATGGAAACGGATATATAGCAATTTGAATAGATCTTGACAACTGTATTTTAATTCGTTTAGAAATCTCGTAAATCAAGATATATAGTAAATCAAGTTTGTTATATATAATGACGAGATAACCTTGTCGTGACAATCACCAGGAGCGTTACATAAATGTGTCTTTTTTGTCCATTTCTTAATGATAATAAGTATACTTAAGCTCTAAGTGGTTTCTACGAGATATTTCGTCCATCAAGCATCAAGATCTGACCAATTTTGCTTGTGACGAGATATTTCGAGACAACCACAAGGGTTAAATTCGTTAATAATAATTATTCACATCGTTCGCACTTTCACCATATTCCTCTGACCGTCGTTCAAAATTAAGAGGCGATGTCCTTGATCTTTCCTAATAGCCCGTTGTGTTGCTCCAGTGCGACGTTAATTAACTACCTACCTACCTGCCTCACTCGTCATCACTCAGGTAAAATAAAAGCATAGTTACTCCGAGAGATGGCAGCACGTTAACCTCTTCATATGTAATAATCATCATCAAATTGTATCCAGGTGAATATGCTTCCATCTTTCGAAGTAACTGTTAAACACATTTCGCCCGGTTGGAAGAGCAATGGACTAGCAATCGGAGGGTTGCGATTTCGAATCCAAACAAAGACCGTCGCTTGCAAAAGGGGCTGGTGCGTGTTAAACCTGTCGTGGCCTCAAATGTCCTGATAATAGAATCCCTTGGAAGTATTCTACTGCCCTTTTCCTTGGAAGGTAAAGGTAAGTATTTAATTAACGTCGCACTGGAGCAACACAACGGGCTGTTGGTGACGGTCCGGGATCATCCCCCGAAGGGAAAGATCCGAGGACAACACCACGTAATATTCAACCACGGTTAGATGACGAGGTACCACCTGAGCTGGCACCCCACTCACCAAACTTCCACACCACGCCAACGTGAGAACATTTGAGGCCACGATAGATTTAACGTGCACCAGTCCCCTTTGTACTCAACGGTCTTTGGTCGGATTCGAACTCGCAACCCTCTGGTTGCTAATCCGTTACTCTTCCAACAGGGCTACCGCGGCCCCTACAACCAGGGTGGAATGCAGCTGACAGGAATCTCGAACCTGCGATGCCTTTATTTTCGTTACCCCCTCATGCGTGATTCAATATCGGGGATACCTTAAAATGCAGTTTATCAACATTGTAGCGACGTTTGACTTTTAATTGGCTTTGACCAATCAGCTATCATATATCTATTCTTTGAAATTTTTATTGGCGAAATGCTGGAATCGTATTCGAAAACATGCTAAGTGACGTCACGTTCGGAATACGTACATGATATATGTCCCGCCGCTGAAATACCACCGCCACCTATCTTTAGTTTGACAGAAAATGCCCAACACACTTTTTAGGAATCTATTCTTTAGAATTTTTATGGTCGAAATCTGAAATCGTATTAAAAAAACAAGCAAAGTGGCGTTACTTTTAGCATACGTACAGGAAACTTATCACCGCAGAAATATTTCCGTCGCCTATATTTAACAAGACAAAAAATGCCTCTCGTTCAAAAAGGGGTTTCTGGTCTTGAGTGGAAGTAAAACGTTGATCAACATTAAAAGTAAGTAGTACTTCAAATGTAAAAGAAAAGGACAAGAAAAAGCATATAGAGAAGCTTCCTGTCCTCTCTCTCTCTAGCGAAATGCAGTTGGCGGTAATGCTTTTGTGACGATACGTGTTTCTTGTAAGTATTTTAAAAGCGACGTCGGTTAGCTTGGTTTTTGAATACGATTTCAGCACTTCGTCAATATAAAACTGCAAAGAATGAATTCCGAATTGTCATATGATAGCTGATTGGTCAATACCAATTAGATGAAAGGACAAATGTCGCCAAAAAGGTGATAAAGTATATTTTAATCCTCCTAGTGTTTCGACGAGATATATCGTCCATCTTGATCTGGTCAATTTTTATAAGGACATGATACAGCGTTGAGACAAAAATGCCTTATTAAGTACTGCAGGGAAGAATGAAGATCCCGGTAGGAAAAACAAAATGTCCCTTGTCCATAACAGGTGGCAGTTTGGTACAGGCTTTTGCACCAGAGGCTGGCCACTACAGGTCAGTTTTCGACGCGAAGATCAACCACCAGGAGGGTTAAGGTAACTCCAAAATGTATCATGTGATGCCATTTGTACAGCAGAAGTAAAATATTCTCAGACGGTCTGTTTACACTGAAAATCCCTCTCACACAAAATTCATAAAACAATGTTGGACCTTGGCCAAAACACTTCAAACCAACCATAAAAAACCAATGGATGTGAAAAGGCAGAGATTTAGATGGTAATTTCCCAAATACAGCATCGCATGTCTACTTCATATTTATTGTGGAGTTTACAGAACACTTTAAAATGTATTTCCAATCAACCCTTTGTTGCTACTTGACCAATCAAATCGAATTAAGTAATTTAGTGTTACCTGTTCTTGAAGTCAATCAGCCAAAATTAGCCCCATGTAGCAAAAGAATGAGTATGGGGAGTGTAAAACAAAACAAACTTTTAAAAATTGTTATCATAATTCTAGTATTACATTTGGATTATTACCCAACAAATATTAGCAGAATTATAAGAATACAAGGAAAATGAAATTAAAAATTACTGTGAAAAAACGTTTTGTAATAAAAAAAGTCATGCCCTGTGATTTTTTTGTCCTTAATTTTGCTGTTGTCATGACAGATGCGACAACCATGAACTTACCTAACTTTAATTGTTTCGCAATAATTCTTGGGATACTGGGACATCGGATAGTTCCGAGGATATTATAAAACTCAGAAATATGATTTGCGTTTAAAGACAAATTAGTATTACTAACTAGACGCTAGTCGCCTAGTCATGTTCTCAGTTATGTTCCTCCTTGTAGCCTTTGTCCTTTGCCCACAGTTTCAAATGAGTAGGGCATCGTGCTACCATTTTGACGTAAGTTTGTCTTTTCATATTTAAGTTTTATTTATTATTGCTTGGTGTGTATTAAAATCAAATTTAAATTATCTTATTCCATAGTCAATTTAAAGAAAACTGTTGCTTCAGTGTGGCCATAGATACAATAAAATGAGACCATTCTTAACCCCTTAAGTGTGTACAGGGGTATATATATGGTTCTTTAACCCTACGAGTCCTACGAGTTCTCTAACCCTGCCAAGGACGAAAAAACTATCTCTTGATTTCCTACACTTATAAATGTTATTGACTATATATACTATATGCAGTGCTTTTATATCTTCCGCACTTATGAATGTTATTGACCATATATAGGCGCTCTGCTTTTGTATCTTCCGCACTTATAAATGTTATTGACCATATATATGTTACCGGCCATGTATGAAAAGCAGGGATTGTGTAGAATGCCTAGCGTTTTTGAGCAAAGTATGAAATATCCGAATTATTTTAATATTATATATACTTTCCCTAGGCATTGTATGTAATACCTAGGCGCTATATAGAATGACGAATGCTACTTAGACAGAGCATTAGAAGAGAGTCATGAAAGGTTTTCGGACATTACACCTTGCTCTTCCATTTTCATACGGGCCGCGGTGGCCCGGTTGGAAGAGTAACGGACTAGCAACCGAAGGGTTGCGAGTTCGAATCCAGCCAAACACCGTCGTGTACAAAGGGGGCTGGTGCACGTTAAATCTGTCGTGGCCTCAAATGTCCTCACGTTGGCGTGGTGTGGAAGTTTGGAGAGTGGGGTGCCAGCTCAGGTGTTGCCTCGTCATCTGACCATGGTTCAAAATTACGTGGTGTTGTCCTCGGATCTTTCCCTTTGGGATTGATCCCGGACCGTCACCAATAGCCCATTGTGTTGCTCCAGTGTGACGTTAATTGAAATACCCCCCCCCCCCCATTTTCATACAGCACAGTATGGGCTAGAATCTGCTGAATAAATTAAAAGTAGCGTATTTCGTCACTTCCGAAGAAAGACTGAAATTCAAATGGCGAATTCTCCGTCTGAGGTCTTGAGTCACATGCCTTGCCACGTGACATTAGAAACATCATTAGCGGGAGTATTTTATACTTTGCCGGTTTGTCTATTGCCGTAGAATGCCTAGGAAATGTGTGAAATATTAATCGTTTCATACTTTGCCCCAAAACGCCAGGCTTTCTATACATTGCCTAGGCATTCTATACAATGTATGCTTTGCCGGTAACATATATATACACTTAAGCCTTATCTTGGTGATTCTCCCGACGAAGTATCTCGTCATTAGCAAAACTGACCAGATCTTGACGGATGTGATAACTCGTCATTAGAAGAAAACTGTCTTGATCTCGTCGTCAAAAAAATTCGGCATTATCTTGATGACGAGATATCGCGTCATTAGCAAAATTGCTCAGATCTTGATGGAAGAGACATCTCGTCGAAATCATTTGGAGGGTTAATGTTCCTAATAAGATGAGAGTGCTTGGATTTTGAACGTTTTTGTATGTAATGTGATGTTAAGAAAAATTACTAAAAATACTCGGACATTGCCGCTCCAAAATGGTTTCTGAGTACACTAGTCTTGACCAAAATTGAAAATAAAATACGATAATGAAAACCTAATTGGTCTAAATATTCTTAAAACGAAATTGAAGTCATTACGGATAATTTGATTTATAAATATTTTCCCAATTGGTAAAATTTTAATTTGGGGCCAAAATTATTATAGGACATTTATGGAAAAAATAATTTGTTTTTTCTTAAATCGAAATTAAAGCACTTAAGTTGATTTTATTTGGAATTTTTGATAATTAATCCAATTTAGGTTAAAAAAACAGTTTATTTATGTACACCAATGCTATTGTATTTCATTTATCTTCTCTAAAGAAACCATCTTCATTCTCCTCTGATTGCGAAGCTTTTGGTTTCGACTCTGAAAAATCAACTACTTCAGAAGAAAAGTTTAATTTATCATAAGGATTTATTCGTTTTTGTAAATGTATTCTTGAAATCATTGAAACTGATGTGTCCATGGCTCTTAAAATGTCATCCAGATTCTTTGGTCTACAGATTTTTCTGGAGTGGAATTGTCTATAGTGCTTGTAAAGTTTATTTCTTGCTTCAGATCCTTCTCCGAAATAACCTACTTGTAATGAAGTATTTTTCATTATCTGTCGACCATGGACACGAACTTTATATGAATGGTTACTAGAATTGGGTACTAGGTAGTACCTTACCATGTATAGCTTAGCAGTTGTGTGACAATAGTCTTCAAACTTTTGTGCATGTCTGGTATTAGCAAGTGAGGTGAATTAAAATTATTTTTAAAATTTGTAATTAAGTTTTCATCAACATCTGTAACTATAGAAAAACTTTTGCTGTCTTTAAAGGCTCGACGTGTAATGTTACCATAGTTGTACTACCAAATCCATTGGGTTTCGGTTTGTCCACGTGTAAATGTAATTGCGTTAAAAATGTACTGATTTTTCCTGTTGTTGAACGTCTTTATTTTGAGTCCCCTTAACTTGCCATATACATATGTCGTATCGATAGGATATAAACAAATTCGAAGAAACGAATCCAAGTATGTGAAGGACTTGTGTCATATTGCAAAATATTTGGTTTGTGGTTAAATGAGTTTTGTCGTTTTCAAATCCTTAACTTGTTGAAACTTTCGAGAACATTCAGTATTTTGCTATTAATTAGTCAAAGAGATTATATTTTATATCCTATACTTTATGGTTTGGAAGAAATATTTTTAACGTATTGTGTGTGTGTTTTTCGATTTGCGCAAATCACTATCTTGCTTCTCCTTCAATATATCTATACATTGAAGCAGCAGCACATAAAGCAGAATTGGCATGTGTCTGACTGTCTGTTCTCTATACAAATCTACATAGTTTGACCAATCTACACCAAATTTGGTACACTTATACTTTAGAACTCTGTGGGTAACGTAGGCTACATATTAACCCTCTTTCTTTTTGTCGTACGGGGATAAAACCAATTCGATATACCCATAGGAATAACATTGAATATTGCTAGGGGGCGCTCTCTCCCGGTCTGGCTGTGCAGATGACGTCAGAGTTAACATCAACAGCAGTCGTCTCTTAAGATGACTTTGGAGTTTTTTTAATCTTAGAGTATGATGTAATAGCAGATGGATCGGTTGCGCTGAAAATCGCTCAGTATCCTATCGTTTATGTATCCTGTCTGTAAAATGCGGGATGGAATTTTCAAGCATAAAGTGTAATTGCTTGAAATGTTGATCATGATATCGTATCAACATGATTTGTCAGCCTTTCATAATGATGGTGGAATTCCGAAATTCGCATTCCTGGTGCAAGGTACTACAAATAAAAAATATTGATAAGAAAAAAACAATAATACGATGTATGTAATTGTTTTTAGAAAATGAACTTAAAGGTATATAGTCATCTCAGTATCAGTTTTCGTAGGTTTGTCTTACCTATAGTATGTGAAATGGATCCAAAGTAAATTGTAGAAGCTATAAAAATCTCAGTTTTAAAATTATTTTGCACTCGCTTATTTTTTCTCTATATTTGCATTTTCTATAACAGAAAAGGGATTTGTTGGATCACTTTCAATCGACGTTTAACCAATTAAACCCGAGAAAAACGAGGGAAAATTCAGCTAGTGTTCTATATGACCAATCAGAAGGTTTTCGGGTGGCCTATTTCCATGAAAAAGTTTCTTTTCAGTCAGGCAGAATTTTAGTTTTGAAGTACTTGTTGCACCGAATCGACACCATCTTTCGTCAAAAGTGCAACATAGATGATGAAGTTTTTCCTTTATTATCTGTTCGGTCAATGAATTAATATTTTTACCAACGTGTTCTTAATCAAAATTTATTGAGAGTTTCGCGTCTGTGTCACTTCCTTACATCCAGATTTCAAAAGTTTCTTCATTCTTTAAATGATACACGTCTATGGGAAAACTGAAATTTTGTCAAGGATCGAAAGTAGTCACAGGAAAATTTTGTATGAAATTAAATACTGATAAGCGCTGAATACAACCATGCAAAAATTATGACAATCAAACACCACCATTTTTTATAAGTTACTTTGAATATTCGTATTTACATTTTTCAAAACAAAAATATATCCAAATCATTTCAGTTGCACCTTAACCTTTACGATACGGCGTCCAAAATTCGTTATTCGCGTCTAAGAACGGCACACTATTTATCTTGACTTCCTTCCCCCTACAGAACTTGTGAGAGAGAATCGTTAATGACTTTCCAAATAAAGGGCCTATACATTGGGAAAAATAATAATTTGATCATTAAAACAGCCACAAAAAGGGACTGCGACACACTGAAAACTAGGCTGGAAGCAGACAGCACTCTTCAAGAAGACATAACAACCAGGATACCCATCCCAAGAAGGAAACCGATCATCGTCCACGGTATCCCGAGGGACACGAATCCTGACCGTTTGATCCAAGCCTTGTGTGAAAAAATAGACGTCCCTATCCCGAAGGAAGTGAAAAAGAATTTTCACAGACAAAGAGACCACGCACGCAGTGTGCTACTTCGACGCAAGAACATCGAACCAGCTCCTGGCAGTCAAAAACATTGTATTCGCATTCGAGCACTTCTCGATTCGAATTTACAACAGCATCTAAGGTTTTTAACTGCCAGGGTTTCAGCCACACGGCACACACGTGCAAGGAAGTAGCCTTATGCGGGAATTGTGCTGAGAAACACCCCACACGGCAGTGTACCAGCAACACCAAGACCTGTACCAATTGCAAAATAAACAACCAGATATACGAAACTGAGTTCCCTACCAACCACACAGCATATGAAAAAGGGTGCCCTAGCCTCCAAAAACAAAACAACACAAGGAGCAAACTGCCAGACCAGTCCAGCAACAGAAAATCGAACCCATCCCAGCGCACTAGTCGAAACTAATCATAAATTGACTATACTCTTCTAAAACAATATGAAATTCATCCAACGAAATTTACATCACTGCAGGGCATCGACAGTCCTCCTCTCTAAGGTTTTAGAAGATGAAGACATAGACGTGGCACTCCTACAAGAGCCGTATACATTCAACGAAACATTACCAGGCTTTCCAGTTCACTGGCAGAAAATTCTATCAGAAAATGGCAAAGCAGCCATAGTCATTAGAAACCCAAACATCATACCAACTCTCATAGCAAACAATAATGACACGATAACCATTAGCGCCAAAATTTGGCTAAAGGAGGAAGTCTTAATCTCAGCAACTTATGCCTCTTTAATCCAGTCAATAGAGAACAATCTGAATGATTTAACAAGCATCCTGCGTAACAACAGTAGCAATATAGTTATAGGCGTGGATTTTAACGCCCACAGCCGGATATGGGGTTATCAGGACGAGGACGAGAGGGGTAGACAACTCCTCGACTTCATCGCTGGTAACGGACTCACTTTGTGCTACACCCCAGGCGCAGCGCCAACCTTCAGGAGGAGTGACGCCAAGGGCTGGCCGGACATTACTCTTACTGCGGGCGATATAGGCAGGATATAGAAAAAAGCTGGGTCATTTTCCAACCGCCTTCAAAAGGGGAGAGGTAATACTCTTCCCGAAGGAAGGTAAAGACCCAACCAGAACCGACTCATATAGACCAATAAACGTACTGCCTATGCTGGGAAAAATTTTGGAGAGGCTGGTGTTGCTAAGGCTGCAAAAATTCTCCCACGACAATAAAATCCTGGAACCTACACAATTCGGCTTTCGCTCCGGATTGTCCGCCGAACACGCCCTCAATGGTCTTATTAATAACATCAGAAACAACAGAAGGAACGGCCTCCACACTTGCATCATTTCCCTGGACATCAGGGGAGCCTTTGACTCCCTGTGGTGGCCATCTCTAATGAGAAATCTGCATTGCAAAGGATTCCCCCCAATTTCGTCAAACTTGTTCAGAGCTTCCTGAAGGACAGAGTCGTAGAGTTACATCAAGTCGATAGTGGCAACCCGCACCATCCAGAAGGGTTGCCCGCAGGGGTCGTGCCTCGGTCCATTCCTATGGCTGGTTGTAGCTAATTCGCTACTGGAAATGAACTGGTGACCGCACAGCAAGGCCCAGGCCTTTGTTGACGACATCACCCTGACGGTGGTGGGGCCTCGAGATAAGAGCTAGAAAATGCAGCCACTGAAGCTCTGGACAGGGTTATCAACTGGTGTACCAGTGAGAAACTATCACTTTCAACTCACAAAACCAAGGCCCTTGTCATAAGCAAGGGTAGGAGATTAGCAAGAAAACCCCTGATCCAGAACGGAAATTGGAAAATATCAGTGATCAGAAACATGAAGCTGCTGGGGATCACACTTGATGAAAGTTTGTCCTTCGTTCCACATCTTGCAGAGCTCAGGACAAAGGTCATTGTCATGAGCAACAGAATGTCGTCCATGCTGGGAAGAGATTGGGGGGTTAAACCCAGGTACCTCAAGATCTGGTACCAGGCTGTGGCAGTGCGGCAGATATGTTACGGGGCTAGTATCTGGGCCGCAAATTTAACAAGTAGAATTATACGAAAAACGGGAACGATCCAGAGGTACTTCACTACGCATCTGTAGAGCCTACAGGACTGCACCAAGCATCCCTGCTAGTGCTCTGTGGCATGGAACCATTACATCTGGTGGCCCACAGAGAGGAAGCCATCACGAAGCTTCTTCGATTTCGTGAGAACGTTAACTTATTTCGGTCAACCTTCAAGGAGGCGGACTACGAGAGTGAGGTACAAATCTGGGAGGAAAATACCTGGGAAGAGGACTACTCCCAGATAGGAGCGGAAACTGCCACCCATACCGAACTAGAGGTATTCACCGACGGATCAAAAACAGAGAATGGAGTGGGAGCGGCATTTGTTGCCTATGTCAACAGCCTAGATGTTCACACCTGAGCTGCTACACTCCATCCCTCCAATTCGGTCTTCCAGGCTGAAAAAATTGCTTTACTCTTCGCCATAGACTGGGCCGCCTTTCAGCACAACATCTGCCAAATTTCCACAGATAGCCTCTCAACCATTAAAACAATCCAACGGTTTCAGAATAAAGACAGAATTGTGCACAACATCAGGAATAAAATTAAACACAATGCAGATCTAATAAAAATTAAATGGGTTAAGGCCCACACGGGCATCCAAGGTAATGAGAGGGCGGACCAGTTAGCAAAAGCAGCAGCCACAGGCAAGTCATCATTTCAGCTCCCATTGAAGTTGCCAAAGAGCCATGCAAAAAGGAAGATGAGAGAACTGTCACTAAGAACCTGGCAGGAAAATTGGGAAGCAGTTAAGACTGGGAGAAGACATTTCAGTTCTTCCCGAAGGCCAACTCAAACAAACAATCATGTGGACCGTTAATGACTCCCTTCTTCACAGGCCATGGTCCCTTCCACAGTTATCTGCATAGGTTCCACATAACCGAAAGCTACCAGTGCCTATGCGGGGAGATCGGCACACCCGACTATTATGTCTTTGGGTGCCAGTTAACGTGTAGTAATCACGTACAGGCACCCATCCAAACAAATTATGGAGCCTGGGCCGCGAATACGGCAAAAAACAATACAGTGCTACATAAAATTAAGAAAATAATACAATTCCTCACGGAAAAACATTGACATTATTAAAAGGTAGCAAAGTACATAAACTAATGAGCCAGTGCATGTAACCCAATAGGGGCGAACAATCCATGAGTGATAGAAGTGAATGTGAACAATGCAAACACCGCATATAAGATTGTGCTAAGGAAAAATTGTAAATTATTGTGTTGTGCCTTTGTATACCTGTACTTGCTAATGGTTTATCTAGTAAATATTTTTGTACATTGGTCTAAAATTGAAATTTATGCGATTATGCTTTTTAGGAATGAAGCCGAGACGTCTGGCCACGGTGGTGACTTCGGTCACAGCCGTGACTGTCGCCTCCCAATAGGTGAATTCAGAATACTTTCCCGTAGGTGACCTAGACACCACTTAAACCTGATTCATGTCGGGAGGTAAGTGGTCACCTGCGGTGCCCATGCCCATGACTTTTACGACTGACCACCTAGCACGCATTCCTTTCATAGAGTTTGGCATGCTAGAGATATCACCGGTGCGACTTTCTGTATTTCCCAGCGTTCACAGAATGATCGACAGGGTAGGGCTTCAAACAAAAGGACCGTCCCTCTTTAGGGCCAGTCGCTGACAACTCGAAAATGGTGATCGATGTCAACGGTCACTTAAAAGGGGGATAAAATCGCATCTGTACCGAGCCGCTCTAGGAAGGAAAAATCTCACGGTAGGACTGTTGTACTGCCCGTAGTCTAAAGGTTAAATACTACAGACAAACATAAGGATGTTTCCTTAGTTTTTAATATATATACTTCTAGATAGGTAGGTATTTTCATTAACGTAACGGGTTATTGGTGACAGTCCGGGATCAATCCCAAAGGGAAAGATCAGAGGACAACACCGTGTAATTTTGAACCACGGTCAGATGACGAGGCAACACCTGAACAGGCACCCCGCTCTCCAAACTTCCACACCATGCAATGCGGAAGGTTTGGATTCAAACTCGTAACCCTCCGGTTGCTAATCCGTTACTCTTCCAACTGGGCTACCGCGGCCCTACATACTTTTAGGATAATAAAGTAACTACAGCATGTCAAAATGTCGAAAACCAAAGTAACAGCATCCTTTGAAACTTGGCATACGCTCGATGATTTTCAGAGAAAAACACCTAAAACTTTCTTGACAAATATCCAATAACCCTACCCATAAAATGGAAATGAAACGCTTGACAAAAAATAGACAAGACTTTGATCAGATTGTTTGCTTTCAATATTGGTGCATGGTGAACTTCATTATAAATATAGTACAAATGGATTTTGACCTAGAAATCGGGTCTCAGAAACCATAATGGTTCTAATGAAATTATTTAGCAGTCTGATTACAGATATCATGAACACAGCAATCAGCGCACTAAAGAAAATGTGAACGAACTTGATAATAGAGAGGCTTAGACATTAAAAAATACCTAATCACAATTTAGGCAAGTGAATTAGATTAATACATTCAGAAACCGGGAGCTCCAAAAGACGCAACTCTGATGTAACTCACAGATCTTGTCTGGCTTCCATTGTGGCTTACAGTATGGATGTTGTTGATTGTTCTGTTGGAATCATAGAGGAAGTATAAAAGTAGAGTGAGCAATAGTAATATTTTTATGTGCCCAGGATCATGTGACCAAAAATAGTAGTAACGTGACAGACTGCTTTCGTCTGCTACGTCAAATCTAACATTCATCATCTGATTGGTCCACGGGACGGGAGAAGACGCCCATCCATTGATTGATCATTTAATAGTAGACGTTGATGATTTCACCACTTTTGTCACCACCTTATAGAAATGCTGATTCATACATCTACCCCGTCATAAGATGTTACATAGTCAAACGAGGCGATAATATACAAATAGGGCAACCAAGTCATTTTTTACAGAGCAGTCACGTGACTGCTAGTCGGCCACGCTTTTTGAAGCTCCTCTCAATACCCATGCTCAGTCTACTTATATTTTAACGTCTATAGTTGGGATTTGCGGCTAATTACGCACAAGGTTCTCCTTCACAAATAGCCCTTAGGTTGTCCCTTGTAGTACCCAGAGAGGTTAGTGGTCGCGCATTTGAAGTAAACGAAATTTTTAAATAGAACAGGGCTTTCGATCAGAACGCCAAGTGAAGGAGATGAGAATGATAGTATGGCAAACATTTTATCCTAGTATTTCCTGCACATGTTTGCAAATGCGTCAGAATTTATTCCAACGTGAATACATACCCCGATTAACTCTGTTTTGCTTTAAACTAAATTTTACTGTTCTCTTTTTAGACGGAACGTTGGGCTCTCCTATCTGATAACAATGGCTGCAAGAGTAAGAATAATTTTTTTCCATGTTCAGTATTTTCTGATTCATAATATAAAAATGCCAAATCTTATTTGGTTGTGTATTGTATAAAAGTTGTGTTAGTTTTGAAAAAAGGAATCTGCTATTCGCGAGCAATGAAATATACTGCTTGACAATTGCTAAGGAACAACTGATTTTTGCAACGCAGCGTTCCCGACAGCCGACCAATAACAGTAAAATTAAATGCAGAGGGCGTAGTATAGCAGGACCTGTTATCTGTATAAAAGGCAGTGCCCGAAAGCTCTTCATTCATTCGAAAGTTCATGCAGTTAGGTGTTTGACGAAAATAGTGCCGTAGGTTGTTGAACTTATTTCTGTGAAAACCAGTGTGGTGTGGCAATAATTAAGTGCAAAATGTCTGCAAGACATCATTTCAGTGCTTACGAGCGTGGACGAGGAGTTGGACGGCTGGAAGCAGGTCAAAGTGTCACTACTGTGGCCACAGTAATGGGAGTGTCAAAAAGTGTCATCTCGCGATTAAAAAAGGCCGCTGAAGGTGGAAATGCTATGCGAAAGTATGCCGGTGGTCGTTGAAGGAACACCACACCTCAAGAGGATCGATATGTATTCCTAGTGGCGAAAAAGAACAGATATCTCACTCCTAGTCAGATAGCTGCAGACCTTGCAACCGCTACCGGTACACGTGTCTCTGCCAGAACCATTTCTCGGTGATTAAATCAGGTTGGTTTGTATGCATGGAAGCCTGTTCAATGCATCCCACTTCAACCACGCCATCGTCGAGAAAGATTACGTTGGTGTAAGGAACATATTGGTTGGGGTCAGCAACAGTGGTCCAGAGTGATGTTCTCCGACGAATCCCGTTTCACTGTGACAAGTGATTCTGGCCACCAGTTACTGTGGAGAGAGAGAGGAACACGTTATGCACAGTGGGATGTTCATGAACGTGCTCACTATGGCGAAGGCGTGATGGTGTGGGCAGGCATTATGCACAATGGCAGAACACTGCTTCACATCTTTGAGCGAGGTAGCGTTACATCGACGCGGTATTGCAGAGAGATTATTCTGAATCATGTTCGTCTTTTTAGGGGTGCGGTAGGTGCAGACTTTCTGTTTATGGACGACAATGCGTGCCCACTCAGGACCGCTGAAGTATCGGACACACTAGAAAGTGAAAATATTGAACGTATGCAATGGCCTGGTTACTCTCCGGACCTAAATCCTATAGAACATGCCTGGGATGCTCTTGTCAGACGTGTTTCTCAAAGAACTTGCCCTCCCCGAACCGTGCAAGAACTGAAAAACGCCTTGAGAGAGGAGTGAAACAATATCCCCCAAGGAATCCTCAATAGTTTAGTAGACAGCATGAATAACAGATGCAAAATGTGCATTAGTGTCCGAGGAGGTCACACATCTTACTGAGGTACTCATATCTGTTTCATTCTGGCAGGAAGACCCATTTTTCGTGGCTGTTTGGAAATGCTCCAAATAGCATCTCTTTTTTTTCGTTTTCTTCTTTTTCCATGTGGCGAAATCTGTACCATTTTGCAGAATAATAAATGCAGACTACCTCTACTAAATATGTACTAAGTTTCATTTCTTCAATCAATGTCTATTATGAATTATTCCGAAAAATGCAACTGTTCCTTAACAATTGTCAAGCAGTGTAGTTTCAAGCATACATAGCCAGCGACACACGAATCTGCAATTCCTGACGTTTTCGATAAACTGCATTTTTTTTTCAGAATGCACAAATTAGTTGTTGAAGGATCCAAAACGGATACCTAAAATTTCACAAAAGCAGCGTTTCGAGGTGAATACGTCGTTTAAAATCGGAACAGTACTGGGGGCATGCAAGCAAAGTCGAGAGTTACAAAAAGAGATAACTGTTTTGTCTTATGATTTCAGAATTAGACGAAACATTAAAAAATAAAAATAAATGTAGCGTAGTGTAGACAAATGATGTCCGTATCTGACATGACCTTCGGACCGAGAGCGCAAGCGTACAGAGCACGCCGAGGGGGTCCACAATATGTCGAAATTATACGGTTGTTGGTCGAGCTTTGAGCCAGTGTAATTTCGGATTGCTTGGATTGAGAACTCCGTGAGTGGTGTCATTGAAAAGCTATCGAACCGCTTCAATCACATTCCGTTAATCAATAGAATTATCCTTCAATATTAATATTGAATCCGCACCATCTAGAACTCACAGGTTGCTAGCGCAATGGGCATACCCACTGAGCCACGACGGTTCCCTAGCCCGGTGATTACCTTAGGGGCACATCTTTTGGTGTACGGACCCCATACCCAACGATCTATTCTTTTCCCATGGGGTCTACTGCATCTTGTAAACATGGGAGGGGGTCTCTACCCAGGATACCTTTCTCTTAATTCTCCTCTCCATCCTCTTTTTATAATTACTTGAAATTGTCTGTCTTGTGTTTGGCACAGCTTGGCCAAATATGGCCCTTGGGCCATAAAAACCAAAACCAATCAACCTAGTCTTGCCACCCCATAACCGTCATAAAACCTAGCAACCTTTCCACCACGTCCCTCAAATGTTCCGTTGTGTTCGTGTCGGGTGACTGTTGGAACTGTCCAGAGTGTTCCTCGAACCAATAGTGGACAACTTGGGTCCGATGACACTGCATTATTCTCCAGGATGAATCCCATCTTTGTCGGGATACAGAAAGCTTTACAAAAAGAGATAGCAGTCCACTGAGAAAGTCCACTCAGGGCTGCAGTTGGTCACCCAGCAGAGCAACGAAATGATTACAGGTTAATGTTGACAAGGACCAGAGGACCCAAAACCAGACAGTAAGAACACCCCACAAAGATATGACTTGTACATGACCACCAGCTTGTGCAGTGGGTCATGCATGTATGTAAGTCTAGTTGACGGTTTACATACAAGACTAACGCCACCCGATTTACCAAAAAAGGCGTAGAGCACTGTAAGGTACGGTTCGAGTGTGGCTCGAGGCCATGGACCTAAAATGTCAACAAGGCACTGTGCAAGGTAGTGGTGGTTCCATACGTGTGTGCGGTGTCTTGACTGGTACGATTTGGGTTCTCTGGACCTTGTCAACACTAATTAACCCTGGAAATTGACAACATGCACGAGGTCGGATGTCACGCTACCAGTTGTTACGAGTTGATGGTACAGTTCGAGTGTGGCTCAGACCCTTTGAGGCCATGGACCTAAGCTGTCAACAAGACATCGTGCAAGCTGGGAGTGGCTCCATACTTGTGTGCGGTGTCTTTACTGTCTCGAATTGGGTCCTCTGGTCCTTGTCAACATTAAATAAATAAAATTAGCAAAATAGAAGCGTCCGAAGAATAAATAAATAAGAAATCATTGAATGTTGTAAAAGAATGAGATTTTCATGAAAATATAACTCACGTTTGGATTGAGAAAACTATAAATATATGATGAATTTACAGTGTTGTTTAAAAATCCGTTGCTCAACCCTCTGAAAGTCGCGAAATTTCCATGTAGTGTAATATTGCTTTTACCCCTCCACACACAAAATGACTAAGTAACCTCATTGGTTGAAGGTAGGTATGCATTTTAATTAACGTCACACTGGAGCAACACAACGGGCTATTATCTATTGGTTGAAAAAATACTAGGAAATATTCTATTGGTCAAAAAGGTCAAAATTGGTTAGAAGTCATGCAGGGACACAGTAAGCTGTAGAGCGGATGCATGGGTTTGAACCCGCAGTTAAGAAATAAAATTAAATGTTTATTTAAAAATGATGAATGGTAATACAACTCTACTAAGGGGAATACTATACGTATTTACAAATCAGTTTTCCAAAAAGTATACCCATTTTGCTATATTTAAGCCTCTGAACATCACAAAATTTCAGAGTTGTGTAGTATTGTTTTTACCTTAACACACATAATGACTAAATAACCAAATCTATTGGTTGGAAGAATCCTGGGAAAAAATCTATTGGCCAAGAAGTTGAAAACTGGTTAGGAGTCATGCAGGAAAGATGTTAGGTTTTCAGAACGGATATGTGCGTCTGAACCACTCAGTGGGTTAATTATGCAGTGATTTCTCATTTTTCAATGAAGATTCAAAATTTATATATTATGGCGAAAAAATAATCTGAAAGAGGAAACACAAAGAAGCTTGCAATTCGATCCTGTCTTGTTAGTTCTGTTACATAAACAAATGACTTGCAGAGCTAAAATATGCTGCTGGCCAATAAAATTACAACTCACCAAGTAGTAAGCATCAAATTGGCCTGAATTGTGCAGGGTGGGTACTGTCTGTTTACCACAAGAAGTGCTCCCGACAACAAGTCTGGGTGGTGGCGATCGCTATAGAAACATGTTTAGTTCATTTTGAGTAGGGGTGACTCTAGGAACGACTTAATTTATTTCGTTCTTTACCAGCCAAGCCAGTATTACTTGAGTAAAGTTGAAGCATGTTGTGGTATCTTCTCTTCAGGGCCTTTCTGGTGCTATTTACCAACACGACAATGCGCTACCTCGTGTATTACTCGATGTTCAATAACTACTGGATGGCCACCACGCTCTTTTTTGGCTTACAGGTTCTCCGATTCGTTACCTGTTGAATACTCGTGGTTCGTGATCTCACCACGACAAGCATTTGGATCACTACCAGCAGCTATCACATATGAACTTCGGTAGCGCACCGAAACTGACCCAGACACACGTTCTCACTCCTCTTAATGCCTTACCGTGTAGCAGCTGTTATTGCAGTCCACGGTGACAGTCCAAAATACTGGTTATGTAATGTTCGAATGTCTAACGAAAACCCCGAGGTACAAGAGTGATATTTTCTCCCTTTCATTTTAACCCTCGCTTACCCTTCTAATTTTCCTTCCTCTCCCATTATGTTGTCTGTCTTGTGTTGGAGGGCCTCGGTAGCCCGGTTGGTATTTGGTATTTGGTATTTTCAATTAACGTCACACTGGAGCAACACAACGGGCTATTGGTGACGGTCCGGGATCAATCCCAGAGGGAAAGTCCGAGGACAACACCACGTAATTTTGAACCGCGGTCAGATGACGAGGCAACACCTGAGCTGGCACCCCACTCTCCAAACTTCCACACCACGCCAAAGTAGCCCGGTTGGAAGAGTAACGGATTAACGATTCGAGGATTGCGAGTTCGAATCCAACCAAAGACCGTCGTGTACAAAAGGAACTGGTGCACGTTAAATCCGTCGTGGCCTCAAATGTCCCCACGTTGGCGTGGTGTGGAAGTTTGGAGAGTGGGGTGCCAGCTCAGGTGTTGTTCTCGTCACCTGACCGTAGTTCAAAATTACGTGGTGTTGTCCTCTGATTTTCCCTCTGGGATTGACCCCGGACCGTCACCAATAGCCCGTTGTGTTGTTCCAGTGTGACGTTAATTAAAAATACCTACTTACCCACATACCTGTCTTGTGTTTGATTCAGATTGACTAAATATGACCTTGCGCCATAAACCCGAAAACAACCAACCAGTCTAATAAAGTCAACCAGTTTAATAAAGTTCGATTTTTGATAATTTCAGGGCCGGGGTAGCTCAGTTGGAAGAGTAACGGATTAGCAAACTGAGGGTTGCGAGTTCGAAACTAGGTCCAGTCAAACAATGTCGTGTACACGGGTGCTGATGCACTTTAAATTTGTCGTGGCCTCAAATGTCCTCACGTTGCCGTGGTCTGGAAGTTTGGATAGTGGGATGCCAGCTCAGGTTTCATTCTCATCATCTGAGGGTGATTCAAAATTACGAGGCGTTGACCTTGGGGTTGATCCCGGACCGCGGCCAATAGCCCGTTGCATTGTTCCAGCGGGATGTTGGTTAAGTACTTACCTATACCTTCCTATCCTTTTGCCATTGTTAGCTATGTGTTCTATAAATATGAATTTGATTTCTGTTGTCTTTCTTGTGTTGTATTAATACTGGCCTGCTGTGCATACTAACAATGGAGGGTTCACAGGCCTGCGGTAGCCCGGTTGGAAGAGTAACGGATTATTGTGAGTTCGAATCCAACCGAAGACCGTCGTGCACAAAGGGGACTGGTGCACTTTAAATCTGTCGTGGCCTCAAATGTGTAATTCACCCAGGAAGGATAGTACCTTGATAAGAATGGAACCTGTGCCGCCTACCAATAGAATATTTCCTAATATTCTTTCATTCAATAGATGTGTTCATTTAGTTATTATGTGTGTTGTGGGAGAAAGCAATATCACTGTGATGAAATAATCCAGAATTGTTTTATTGTTTGTTACATGTATTAACACAAACTTATACAATTAATTCGTGAGTGAACATTGGAAGTACGCAAAGCAAAGAAAATGCAAACTTTAAAGATATCTATTGGTTCTAGGGGACACCTCAGCCCTCGTCAAGAGGACCACACTACTTCGAAATCCTACGACTTTCAAAAGATTAAGAAACAAAAGAACGAAACTGAAGTTAAATCATTTAGTGCTGATTTCGAAGGAGCAAACAAGTCATTACAGATAGTTATATACAAGTGATTCGGAACTCATATGACAAACTTCAAGGGACGTTGGAGCACGCTAAAAGAATAATTTTTGTATAGAAATGTATGGTGCAAGTGATGCTTTTAGGCACAAACACGAGAATTGCGCAGGAAATGAAGCAAAATGTTTATAAACATCATTATTTTACAATTACGTACAAGGATTTCTTATAATAACTGCTTAAAGGTGCCACCACCAACATTAATGCAAGCTTGTGAAACCCACCTTTCAACTGCCGGATTCCAGCAAAGGAACTATGTTCAAGCGCGCCAAACCAAACAATGCTCCCTAGCGGTGTAAAAGTCCACCAATCCATGCAACGACGCTGCCAAGCTTGCATTAAGGTTGGTGGTCGCCCTTTTGAGCAGTTATTGTAAAAAATCATTGTAAATTTGTAATTGTGAAATAATGATGGAAATAAACATTTTGTTTCATTTCCTGTGAAATTCTTGTGTTGGTGCCTAAAAGCATCACTTGCACCACACGTTGCTATACGAAAAATGATTCTTTTAGCGTCATCTAACACTCTTGAAGTTTGTCCCATGAGCTCCAAATCACCCTTTAGATGGGACGTAGAACACATGACCAAAGTACAGAATGCTGACAATCGGACAAAGGTTCATCGATACCAGCCTTCGGATGATTTGTGCGATAGCGGATGTCGATGAACCTTTGTCCGATTCCCACTCATTGACGTTTCTTGAGCTTTACTCTATTAGAAAAAATCTTGGTTAGAAGACATGGATCGTTCCCCCGGTACACTCTTGGTATCGTGGGGATCTCTTGCTCTCAATTGCAAGGCTCTCCCGCTTTTTCAGTAGCCATCTGAGGAGTCTCACATTTTGCTGTGGTCACAAGATTCATCCTGTTTGCCTTAATGCCAGTCTGACCAGGCCTCCCCAGCACACATTCTTGAGTGCCTGAGGTTGTCCTGAGACTACCTGTTTTCTGAACCTCTTTTGGTGTATGACTTTGTGTGGACTTGTGGATTTGGTCTAGCTGGCGCTAGACGCGGAGATTAGCAACAGCAACAACAAAGAATGCTGAAAAAAAGAATTCAGTTCATTACACTAGAAAAATTAAATATTTATTTGACACTAAATCAAAAAGATACATAAAGCATTTGACGAAATTAAAGACTTCCTAAATTAAAAAGTAAAAGCTGTCAATCTACTTCCGTCAATTGATGAAATAAACTTCTTTCAGCTTGCGGAATGGGTGGTCCTACGTCGGCGAGTCTAGTAATAGGTGGATATGAAGTGAATCCAGTCAACAAGTATCCTTGGATTGTAAGTAGCATCGATATTCATCTCGTTTTATAGGAGTTCATTAGAGTTCCTTCATTTTAAGCGTTGAAACGGAAAATTTCAAAATAAAAACTAACCAATTAAAATTAATCATCATTTCTACGAATTTGAAAAATATTACCATGAAAATATTTTGTTCTTAAGACTGAATGCAATAAGAAGCACGAATCCTATTGTAGGATTAATTGACAAGCGTGATGAAAAATACTAGGTTTGTGCTTCGATAGCCAATAGGCCTAACTCGATTCTCAAGCCTACATGACCTACACTTCTGAGATATCACGACAGTGACTACGACCACAGGCTCCGTCTATTTCATTAGAAGGTTTATACTTTCAGAATTTCTATGAATTTCAAAAATATAACCATAAGCATTTTAATATTTGTTCTTAAGACTGAATGCAATAAGAAGCACGAATCCTATTGTAGGATTAATTGACAAGCGTGATGAAAAATACTAGGTTTGTACTTCGATAGCCAATAGGCCTAACTCGATTCTCAAGCCTACATGACCTACACTTCTGAGATATCACGACAGTGACTACGACCACAGGCTCCGTCTATTTCATTAGAAGGTTTTTATACTTTCAGAATTTCTATGAATTTCAAAAATATAACCATAAGCATTTTAATATTTGTTCTTAAGACTGAATGCAAATTGAGCGATACATAAGCGATTATCTCATTTTTATTAGTAGTGGAGAATAACGGTTTGCTGTTTATATTTACTTAACTGGATTGGATTGGACGCCGTAGGCGGACACTATTTCACCTGTGCGGTTTCAGTTATATTGTCCGCTTTACGGATGAGTTCCAGGGATTAGGAAGAGCCGAGCAATCCATTATACACAAAAAACATTTAAAATAGTACACATAAAAACAAAACGTAAGTGAAGGGCAAAACATGCACGCACAAAAATACAATATGATGTAAGAAAAGGGTTACAAAATTTGTTAAATTTACAGAGAACAAAATGATAATAATAATATAATCCATATACAATAAAAACGGTAACAATACACAATGAACAAGGATACTTATTCAGAACACAAAAAAAGTTTCTAAGAGCAAAACGTCTAAAAAGACAACTATGAAATACAGATAAACTAATTTTATATAAAAGCTAGGTTATTTCGAGAACTTTCGACTTCTCAGCTCTCAGATATAATCAATGTCGGAGCTGAGAAATTTCATCATTTTAAGGATCTTGTGGCCAGTGTCTAATTCTTGGCAGTACTTTGGCACCAATGAGTAGTTTTGTAGAGAAGGTTTCGCCAAATATCACGGACTTGTGAGATCAGTCAAAAAGGGTAGTGGATGAAATCACCTTCTCAGCCGCAGATACACAGAGAACTTGTTTTTAGATGCAAACATTCTAGATACGCCGGAAATGAACCATGGCCTGCAAAAAATTGTACCAGCTTTGAGTTCTGGTAAACAAGGTCGGTTGAAATCCTCCTAATCTTTACTTAACTGTCGTTTCTATGCCAAAGATAGTCATGTACAGAATGTCGAGGAAGTCTTTGGATTCGTAACGAAAATAGATATTTTAGCGGCCTGTCGGCCATCAATCGGCGAACAACCCAATAGAGATCTGAGTTGAAAAAATATGGCTTAAAAACACTATCAATAACATTAGTTTACAATGCTGTCAGGAATTTTAGGACAGTTCTTGAGGTGGTCTCCAGTCATTTCGTCCAGTTAGCAAAGTACCTGATCTCGGTACTACAATACGGTGTAAGTGTCTTTGTAGGTAGTCATGTCACGTAAGAAGTCTGAAGCAAGCGAGTCTTACAGCTCTGGGCAAGAAACCTGGAGTAAACAAGCTATATTCCTCTATAACGAAAAAAATAGTTCATACAGAATAATTTTCCTTTATCTGTGTTCATCAATGACAGAATCTGTTTTGGTCTCGTTGTCATTCATAATGATATGAGACTTCTTTTGGACGTCTTTGGCAGAGAAGACATCATGAAACTGGTTTAATTTTTTCTAATTGTATCGAAAAAGAGTTAGAATTTTTCAAAATTTGAAACCCCTTTACATTTCAATAACTAACCCAAGTCTTTCAAAGGCTTATCCTTATCATGGTGGAGAGGGGAACCACTGGGAGGAATGGGCAATGTTCTTGTTTGTTATTGCTCCTGTTTTATTAGCTGCCTGCTAGACTAAGTTTAACAAGTCCTCAAAGAAATTGTTATGTCATCAGGATTCTGGAATAAGTCTGAAGGGGGCATTCGTATACAGGAAAGAATGTGATTACTAAAGGCGGGCATTGCCCTTGCACTTAAGCAAACTAAAAAATATTTTCTTGCCATTGAGAAATTTCATGATCCTATGGATGCCCACATTGCATACGATCGATACAGCATCCACATTTAACACTCTAAGCGGTTTTATATCTCGCACATCAAGATCTGACCAATCTTGCTGAGATATCTCGTCGATCAAGATTTTGTAAGTTCGGTTAATGACGAGATACCTCATCATTAGCAAAATTTAGGCCACCACCAGGAGGGTTAAGAACGACAGAGTCATTGGCGAAATTGCATCTCTTGCTGTACGAAGACCTGAGGTTCCGGAAGGTAGAAGTCCAATATTGCACCAACTTTAACTGAGAATAATGGAATGGCCTTCACGCCTTGGGTGATCCTGCCAGGAGATAGAGGATGCGGTAGCCCGGTTGGAAGAGTAACGGACTAGCAACCGGAGGGTTGCGAGTTTGAATCCAATCAAAGACCGTCGTGTACAAGGGGGACTGGTTCACATTAAATCTCAAACCTCACGTTGGCGTGGTGTGGAAGTTTAGAGAGTGGGGCGCTAACTCAGGTGTGACCTCGTCATCTGACCGTGATTCAAAATTACGTGGTGTTGTCCTCGGATCTTTCCCTTCGGGGATTGACCCCGGACCGTCGCCAATAGCCCGTTGTGTTGCTCTAGTGTGACATTAATTAAATACCTACCTATCTGCCAGGAGATAAGTCTCCAGACGTACTTTTTGTCCATTCCCCTCTTCTTTACGGTATATCGCAATTCTTGAGTCATTTGTTGAAATATAATGGGGTTTTGAATTTCAAAGAATTTTGACTTTTTTTCGATAGATTTCTTTTTTTACTCCGGGATGCAAACTAGACCAGTTCCACGATATCCCCCTGCAAGAGGTGTCCAAAAGAGGTCTAATATAATCAGGAATGTTCTTCCATGACACCCCTTAACATTGCAGCTCGCGGTCAGGACTAGCCACGCTGTTCTTATTTCCGTCAGACATTTCATAGCTTTGTTGACCAGTTCTAAATCTTGAAAATTCTATCTAGTCTTCTCTACACAAATTGAAGTAGGCTACTTCTCCAGGTCTTTGTCCTCTATATTAAACCTCCTGGTGGATGTCTAAACAAGGTGTCTCGTCATCAACAAAACTGAACAGATCTTAATGGACGAGTTATCTCGTTAGTAGAAAACTGACTTGATCTTGATCTCGTCATCATAAAAAAAATCGGCAATATTTCCTCGACGAATATCCGTCATAAGCAAAATTTATCAGATCTTCATCGATTTCTCTTTACGAATTGATTTCATTTTGACCTGATTGGTCGTCAAATGGTTTCGACGAGATATCTCGTCCATCAAAATCTGACCAATTTTGTCAATGACGAGATACCTCGTCATCCAGATGTTACCAATTTTTTTATGCTGACGAGATCAAGATCTGGTCAGTTTTCTTCTAATAACGAGATATCTCGTCCATCAAGATTTGGTCAATTTTCTTACTATGCCGTATTACCTTTTCGATACAACCACCAGGAGGGTTAAGTGATTTGATTTCAGAGAACAGATTTTTGCGGCCGATTTCAAGAAGTGTCATTCTTTGTTTCTTTCTCACATCTGAATTCTCATCGGTTGATCATCCAAATGAAATCACACAAGTGCCATCTAATGGCTAGATAAAGACAGAACAAGACTTGTGACGTTCGGTGCCACAACGCCGTGCCGGTCTTCGTCTTTAACGAGAGGTACGTTTAACGATTCAGCCAACTGAAATTAAAGTAAAATATAATCGGGAAAATTGTGCGCTATGGTGACATTTTTTTTCTTTCGGTTTCGCCTTTCAACCCTCCGGGTGGTTGACACGTCATTAGTAAAGCTGACCAGATCTTGATGAACGAGATATATCGTCATTAGAGCTAAACTGACCAACTCTTGATGCCGCCATCATAAAAAAGATCGGCAATATCTTGATGATCAGATATCTCGTCATTAGCAAAATTTGTCAGATCTTGATGGACGAGATATCTCGTCATTAGAGCTAAACTGACCAACTCTTGATGCCGCCATCATAAAAAAGATCGGCAATATCTTGATGATCAGATATCTCGTTATTAGCAAAATTTGTCAGATCTTGATGGACGAGATATCTCGTCATTAGAGCTAAACTGACCAACTCTTGATGCCGCCATCATAAAAAAGATCGGCAATATCTTGATGATCAGATATCTCGTCATTAGCAAAATTTGTCAGATCTTGATGGACGAGATATCTCGTCATTAGAGCTAAACTGACCAACTCTTGATGCCGCCATCATAAAAAAGATCGGCAATATCTTGATGATCGGATATCTCGTCATTAGCAAAATTTGTCAGATCTTGATGGACGAGATATCTCGTCATTAGAGCTAAACTGACCAACTCTTGATGCCGCCATCATAAAAAAGATCGGCAATATCTTGATGATCAGATATCTCGTCATTAGCAAAATTTGTCAGATCTTGATGGACGAGATATCTCGCGGAAACCACTTGGAGGGTTAAGTCGTTATAAAAGAAGTAAAGGAGTTTCCCTCCTTCTGTAGGAGCTGCCTCTACTGGCATTTTATTCGTTGAAGAAATTGTGGTGGATTTTCAGTAAGATAAAGCAATTAAATTACATTTGAAAAGTAAAGCAGTTAATTTTAAAATAAATGTTACGAAGTCTCAAATTGTATGCAAAATTTTATTTAAATTGAGATAAATCTTTTGTTTCGCGAATTGCATTTCTATGGCGAAAGGATCTATTATGTAGTACAAAAGTTACGTTGACTTGAAGTATCGTTTTGTTTACATATCTTTGTAAAGTGTATTGTGCTATTTATCTATTTTCAGGTTGGGTTACAGAAAACAGGAGAAATTTTCTGTGGTGGCGCAATAATTTCCGCGCGTTTTGTCCTTACAGCGGCTCACTGTTTAGCTAGGTGAGTATGACAATTAGGTACTTTTCAGTTAAACGTAAACAGATATGCCTTCTCACTGGAAAATAAGGTTTCTGAACTTTATGGAAACTGTTGGTAGGTAGGTATTTTAATTAACGTCACACACACTGGAGCAACACAACGATCTATTGGTGACGGTCCGGGATCAATCCCAGAGGGAAAGATCCGAGGACAACACCACGTAATTTTGAATCACGGTCAGATGACGAGGCAACACCTGAGCTGGCACCCCACTCTCCAAACTTCCACCACACCACGCCAACGTGAGGACACTTGAGGCCACTACGGATTTAACATGCACCAGCCCCCTTTGTACACGATAGTCTTTGGTTGGATTCTAACTCGCAACCCTCCGGTTTCTAATCCGTTACTCTTCCTACTTCGCAAACTTTGCTTTGCGTAAGTACTAGCAATACCTGTTGAAATGTTTCTGTAAGGGGGTGCTAACTTTTAAGAACTGTCTTAAAGAAAATTTGTGATTCATCTTCCATTTATATTTTTTCTAATGTTAATTTTTTCTGTTTATTGCTACTCTGGTTTATAGAAGACGTCATGAAAGGGGTTAATACGCCGGGCTCGTGTATCAAGATGGAGTGTAGTTATTTTTCTGTAAATCTAAACTTTTTCAAATGAAAAGAAACACATTTAACACAGAAGACTTATCTTTTTCTTACAATAGAAAAGCAGAAAAACATTTAAATTAGAACACCACATTGATGTTTAACAAACGAACTAATAAAAGACTGAAACCGCCGAAATTTCATATCGCGAATAGAAATTACGAATTCAGCAACTCATTATTTTATTCACCTATATATTCAACTGCTTTAAAAGTTCATCAGAAGATACTTCTCTTACTTCTGGATCCAATTTTGTTGTTTTATCTTTCATTTCACATTCAACAGTAAATTGATAAGAAATCATGTTATAATAACAATTTTAAGGGCTTTATTATTGCAATAAAAAAGATACCCAAACACAGAATTTAACCCTCATGGTGGTTGTTCGTCTTTACAAAACAAGGTATCTCATCATTAGCAAAACTGACCATAACTTGATTGACGAGATATCTCGTCATTTGAAAAATAATAGCCAGATCTGGATTTCGTCATCATAAAAATATTGGCAATATCTTGATGGACGAGATATCTCATAGATACTACTCTTGAAGGGTTAATATTTAAAATAAAACAAGCAGAATTTGTTTTTACAAATTTTACGTTATTACAAATATTACATTACACAAATGTACGCAATTTAGAAATATTACATAAGGATTTTAAAGTGATATTAATAAGAATATTTTTCTTGAAAAAATATCTTACAATGAGTTTTTATTTTAAATTAAGCTTTCTATTTAAACATTTAAGAGAAGAAACATTAAAAAAATTTCCCTTATCTAATTGAAGGATGCTTCTATAAATTAGTTTATGTTGGTTTTGTAGTAACTTGTGAGTGTGTGCGACGACAATGCGAATAGTATAAATTAATGAATATGCACTGTCTAGGTACTCGTGTACTGTTGTACAGCACCCCGATTTTTTATCACAGATTCTCATTTTATGGATCAAACTAACCAGAATTCATGTAAATTACATTTATTTTGGTCAAATTTTTATTAATTAAAAATTGTCCCCATTTTTTAAAAATTTTAATTTAAATTAATTTAATTTAATTAATTTAAATTAATTAATTTAAAATTTCCCCAATTTTTTATCACAGATTCTCATTTTATGGATCAAACCAACCAGAATTCATGTAAATTACATTTATTTTGTTCAAATCTGAGTTATGAGTGGGTGAAATTCAGTCTAATGTCAAAGGAGTATTTCAGTTTTTTCTTATACCTTTCAAAATAATCATCTGATCAAAGTAATTATGTTATACTAAACTGTTAAATAACTCAAACGTATGCCTTAAAAATCTGAGACATCATTTCCTAATTGTTAATAATTAATTCATTCATAATAGAAAAAAATAATGAATAGAAAGTGTTATGAATATCAACTGAATTCTTTTTTACTTTTTATTCCGTTTAATAATATATCCAAAATATAAATGATTTAAACCTGCATCCAAAAATTCACAGGGCTGCCGCTGTCAAAGCACTTGTGAAATAGTAGTATTAGCAGCATACATTTTTTAAAAATACTAGCAAAAAAGTCTCCTCTTAAACTTTATTTTAGTTGCTCATACAAAGTATGAAACAGACTTTGAAGATCTCGCCAAGAAATTTAAACTTTGAAATTAAAAAACTAAATATTTTCTTAATAAGGTTTTCATGATAACTGCAACCGCAGATTCCAATGTTTTTCATGGAGAGTGGGATGTGTGTGGAAGCTCTGGTGTTCTCATCATCTGACCGTGGTTCAAAATTACGAGGCGTTGTCTTGGATCGTTCTCTTCGGGATTGATCCCGAACCGTCACCAATAGCCCGTTGTGTTGCTCCAGTGTCACGTTTATTGAACTACCTACCTACCTCCAATGTTTTTCTTTTATACTTACCGTGGCTTAGAACTTCGAAATTGATGTCCCTTGGAAAATTTTCTCCCTAAAGAAAAATTCCAAAAATATATCCGCTATTTTCAAAGGGGCGTCTTGGCTCAGTGAGCATGCCCACTGCGCTAACAACCTGCGAGTTCTAGGCGGTGCAGGTTCGATTCCTGTCGGGTGCATTCGTCCCTGGGTGTATTTCTCTATTTTGTGTCCGTAAACTTTCGTTGTGTGTGTATATCTATTACTTGATATTGTATGGCTTGTGTTTGGCGCAGCTTGGCCAAATATGACCAAGTTGTCGAAAAAAAAACAAATGGGACTAAATTTTGGGAAACCTTTGGTGAATTTTCAAAAAACATCGCCAAATTAAAAAAAAATAGGATGAGACGATTTTACTTAAAAAAATACTGCCAGTCGGCAAGGTTGAAAAATAGTACCAAACAATGGCTTTTGGCAGCCTTGTATTTATATCTGCTTAGTCCAACTCCTTTTATTCTAGCGCTTTTCAATAAGTTTATTTTATATCCTTTCCTCCCATATTTTGGGGCCGCGGTGGCCCGGTTGGAAGAGCAACGGACTTGCAACCGAAGGGTTGCGAGTTCGAATCCAGCCAAACACCGTCGTGTACAAAGGGGGCTGGTGCACGTTAAATCTGTCGTGGCCTCAAATGTCCTCACGTTGGCGTGGTGTGGAAGTTTGGAGAGTGGGGTGCCAGCTCAGGTGTTGCCTCGTCATCTGACCGTGGTTCAAAATTACGTGGTATTGTCCTCGGATCTTTCCCTTTGGGATTGATCCCGGACCGTCACCAATAGCCCGTTGTGTTGCTCCAGTGTGACGTTAATTGAAATACCCCCCCCCCATATTTTGGACATCCTTCAAATATAGATGTCATCTGACCGTGGTTCAAAATTGCGTGGTGTTGTCTTCGGTTCTTTCCCTTCGGGTTTGTTCCAGGACCGTCGCCAATAGCCCTTGTGTTGCTCCAGTGGGACGTTAATTAAAATAGCTACTTACCTTCAAATATAGAGCCGCGGTAGCCCAGTTGGAAGAGTAACGGATTAGCAACCGGAGGATTGCTATTTCGAAACTAGGTTCGGCCAAAGACCGTCGTGTACACGGAGGCTAGTGCACGTTAAATCTATCGAGACCTCAAATGTCCTCAAGTTGTCGTGGTGTGGAAGGAGAGTGGGGTGCCAGTTCAGGTGTTGACCTCGTCATCTGACCGTGGTTCAAAATTACGTGTTGTTTTCGGATTGATCCTGCACAGTCGCCAATTGTCCGTTGTGTTGCTCCCAGTGCAACGTTAATTACCAATCTACCCTAAAAGTCATTTGTGTCTTGAACATTTCGTTTCATGACAGGTAACTAGTCGTCTTTGTTTTCTTTAAAATAATTAATTTTTAGACTTTTGATTCAAAATACCAAATAAAGGCGTCTGTACAAAATTTGCGCTAAGACGTAAAGATCAACGTTCAGCTAGTCGAAGAATTCTTAACACCAACAGTTCTAACGATAACAAGAACACAAATTCCAAACATATCTTTTTAAATGTTGCCACAACTGGCGTCTAAAGAATAAAAACAAATAATTAAACTGCAAATGATTCTTAATTTTTCGCGAGCCAATGCGCGGGAGCAAACGATAATAATTTGGCATTCGCTCTCGCGCACAAACGAGTAAAAGACTACAGTACAGGTCTCTTGTATATAATGTTTTATATTAAATTTTAGTTCTGTGATTATAATAACCGAACGACGCGTAGCGAGCTGGGTAGGTATTTAATTAATTAACGTCGTACTGGAGCAACACAACGGGCTATTGGCGACGGTCCGGGATCAATCCACAAGGGAAAGATCCGACCTAGAAAGCTGGGTGCTTTGACCTAGAAATTTCAGACACAATAAACTGCAAATTTCATGTTTTAGAGCTTTTGCTGCTTCAGACAGATTTACCGCTTTATATACGAAGGGCATATGATAAGTTTGGTAAATTTCAATGAGGTAACAAATTAATTAGGCGACGTCACGGCTGGCAAGTGCCTTCGAAGTAACTCGGACCAAATTTCAACCAGAAGTGGCACTTTGTTTGCGTTCCACAGACGTTTTAAGTGAGCATTGTGGCAGCTGCCTCAAAAATTAAAAAACAAATGAGTTATATGCAGTTATAAAACATTAAAGTCGATAGCCACCCTATTCTGCAGACTTGGCCCCATGCGACTTCCCTTGTTTTAAAATTTGGTTCTGTGGGAAGAATTTCTCGTCGAATACAGATGTCTTTGTCACCGTCAATCTTTATGTTAGACTTTGAGAAAGGTACTTTTCCGACGAGATGAAAAAATTAGAAACTTCTAGACGAAGCGTGCAGCTTTCAATGGTGACTACGTGTAGAAACAAAATAGGTTTTTTCCCTACAAACGGGGAGAAAAAGTAGCCCAGTTGGTAGAGCAACGGATTAGTTTGAAGTGCGAGTTTGAAACTCGATCCAGCCAAACACCGTCGTGTACACGGGGAGGTGTACGTTAAATCAGTCATAGCCTCAAATGTCCTTACGTTGGCGTGGTGTGGAAGTTTGGAGAGTGGGTGCGAACTCAGGTGTTGTTTTCGTTACATCACCGTGGTTCAAAATTACGAGGCGTTGTCATTGGATCTTTCTCTTCGGGATTGAACTCGTTGCCAATAGCCATTGTGTTGCTCCAGTGCGACTTTAATTAACTACCTACCTACCAATCCGTATGTAACAGACTCTGGAAAGGTACTTTTCCGACGGGAGGAAAAAATTAGAAACTGGATCAGGTGTGCAGCCCTCAATGGTGACTACATTGAGAAATAAAAATCGTTTCCACCTAAAAACGGTGTTTAATTTGCTTTTTAACCATACTTATCAAACGATCCTCGTATAAGATAAGAATGCAAAAAAAGGTTATGAAAATCTTCATCAAAACCTTTTTGCATTCGTAATACTTCATTAAATTTTTAAACTGTTTATAGCATTTTTATTACATAGTTTTTTACTATCGACACGTTTATAGTGAATATGTTTTCTATCTATTCTTTTTATCAAGTTTAAATTTTGATACATCCTTAATGCTATTGATCAACGTGTTTTTCTCAGACATGTTTCTAAAGTTGTAGAAAATTTTCTTAATTCTATCTTTTGTCATTTTTGCCATGTAGAATTTGTGTATAAAACTCGGTACTGCTTTGATATAAAGACTTTTCTGTGACAACACTTTTGGTGCTTTTTTGAAGCGAGTTGCGCCAATCCTGATAAAGGCAACCTCTCTTTATCAGGATTGTTGGAACCTCTCGATTATTTTAATCTTTTAATTTTTGTAAATAATTATCTTTTTTATTTTACAATGCCTAAATAACTCTAGTTTGCTAGAAATAATGTGATCTTTTATAAGATTCATATTACGTAGCCTGATTCCATTAGACTCAAAACTAATAAATTATTTAACGTGCACAAACTTCTATAAATATATTATTTCTTATTTTTATAAAATTATTTTCGTTAATTTTGTAATTATTTCCCACTAAGCCTAAAACGTTTTTCTATAAAATTCTTCCTTGGCGTCATAAAAGCACGCCAAAAGCGTTGCCACGAAAAAGTTTTTATATCAAAGATATACCCTAAAACTCTAAAATTCTCGAAATTTATTACATGTTATATCCATAGTAATTGTTTGAAATTTATTCTTATTTTTATCGTGGACCACTAGTTAAAATTTTAACACGAACTAAAAATTACATTTTATTAGGATTTTTGAAGTTGACTTATTTATCTAGCGTTTACTATTTTATCTGGCGTCCTACTTTGAACATTGCGCCATAAAATCCGATAACATTTATGTTTTTTGTTTGTGATTATACTTTTGACAAATCCTGACGTTTTAAATTTATTTTAGTATATCGACACTATCTTTTGGACACAAAAGTAGACTTGATAAAGCCGATGTACTTAAAGTACATCTCTTGTCCAAAGAGTTGAAGGCTGTCTCCCGAGTAATCATCCATCCAGATTACGATGGTTTGATATATCTGAACGACATAGCTCTCATCCAGTTGCAAGAAAGCCTTTTGTGCGATAAGTATGCTAGTCCGATCTGCTTGCCCCTTATGAAAATGTGCAACATAGGTGACACAGTCACGATAGCTGGTTATGGTCGATGCAAACAAAATCCCCGTAATGTATTTTTTTTCTTCACTCATCTCTTCGTTTCATGTAAAATGTCTTGTTGTACAGGCTGGATGGATACACACACACGTCCAAAAATTAAGGCAGGCGTCGACCTCGTCAACTGACAGGTGGTTCAAAATTACGAGGTCTTGTCTTCGGATCTTTCCATTCAGGATTGATCCCGAACCGTCGTCAATAGCCCGTTCTTCCAGGGCGACACGTTAATTCAACTACCGAACTACTTACTCAAAAATTAAGGATAATACCGGATTTGTATCAAGCAAGGTCATTTGATGTCAATCCAATAGATTCTATTTGGTTTATGTAAAATGCGTTGTTGTACGGATACCCATGTCCAAAAAGTAAGACAGGTGTTGACCTCTTCACCTGACCATGGTTCAAAATTACGAGAGCCTTGTCCTCGGATCTTTCCATTCAGGATCGATTCCAGACCATTGTCAATATCAATCGATTGTCATTGCCAATCGTCGTGTTGCTCCAGTGCGATGTCAATTCGACTACCTACCTAGCCAAAAATTAAGGATAATACTTGATTTACATCAAGCAAGGTCATCTAATTACAATCCAATAGAGCATGCTTGAAATGCCGTCGGACGTAGCATTTGCAGCTTAAACACCGCCAGCAAGAACCGCACAAGAGCAAAGACATTCTCTAGTGCTCGAATGGAGCTCCTTGCCACAGGAATTCTTGGACAGCCTTGTGGAAGGTATGTCTGCACGTTGTGAGGCTTGCATAGGGGTCAGAGACTAGAACATTCCCTATTAGGGTGTTTTCAACCCTCTGAGAAATTCACACCAATTCCACCTTGCAACCAGCAATCTTCCATTGCATGACTTCTAACCAGTTTTGACTTTCTTGACGAATAGAATCCTTCCAGAGGATAATATTTTAAGAAAAGGATCGATAGAATCTTTCCAAAGAATTCAATTGCAATTAAAGAAGCAATATAGTCTTTCCAAGGGATTCATTTTATTCTTCGGAAAGGAACAATAGAATCTTTCTAAAGGTTGAACGAATACATTTATTCTTTCACCCAATAGGTGTGTTGTGGAGTAAATGTAATACTACTCTACTCTGAAATCTCGTGACGCTCAGAGCTTTAAAAGTAAAAAGACAACTTTTACCCAATAACTAAAACCTTCAATGCGTTCACCAAAGGACCTGTATAAACATGTTTTTTTTGTTTCTATGCCTATTGGAACCATTTCTTCAGTTACAACAGCACAGCGATTCACGTGAGTGTTCTAGCTTTATTCCGCATAGATTCTGGAATAGTGGAATATTCACTTGTCATTTGAGGCTCCTCCTCGGTGCAGGTATGGGTCATGTTGGATTGCTTTATCCTTAATTTTTGGACATATGTGTACTTGAATAGTTATTATCGTATATTGGAATACTTATCAAATGTCGTTTCATTGTAGAAGCATTTTATCTGGACAGCAAAAAAACGTATAGATTGGGTGGTTTTTTAATGGCTCAAGGGATAAGATGAGCCAGACGAAGACAAAATGAAAAACTTAATTTTGATAAACATGCTGTAATTTTGCTTTTATTTTTTTATATGTATAAACATGGTTCTTAATCTACTTTTAATGTTGATTTGGTCACCTGTTCTGAATACAATTGATTAGTTTTATTCAGTTTGTGACCAAATCAACATTAAAAGTAGATTAAGAACCATGTTTATATATATGAAAAAACGAAAGCAAAATTACAGCATGTTTATCAAAATTATTGGAACAGTAAATACAATAGTCACTCTACTACTTATAACTTTAATAAGGTTTCCCACTCTTCGAAAAAGTGTATTCAGTTATATAAAAACTAAATATTCTTCGGGATATTTTTCATCAAGTTAGGCAAATTAAATCTTTTAAGTGACCTCCATTTCCATAATGGCGACAGTACAGTCTGTATCACGAGAAATTCTTGTCACAAAGTCAGCCCCTGCTTGTTGCCATAGAAAAGAACATTATTTTCCTTACTCACGTACCCCTTTTCCATAAGAGATGCTTGAAAAATGTATTTAACCCCAGAGGGATTCACACTCATAATTCCACCTTGTAACCTGCAATCTTCTCTGCTTGACTTCTAACCAATTTCGAATTGACAAAAGAGAATCTTTCCAAAGGATTATATTCTAAGGAAAAGACCAACATAATCTTTCCAAGGGATTCACTTCTAAGGAAAAGGGCAATAGAATATTTCCAAGAAATTCTATCATAGGAAATAAGAAACCAGAGAGATAATTTTGACAGACTTGATGTAATATTTATGCCAAGTGAGATGAGAAGAAGAAGTAAACGCTAAACTTCTATTTTTGTTAGAGCATCCTTAAATCTCCAGTTAACCCTCCTTATGGTTGTTTTGACGAGGTATCTCTTCATTATCAAAACCATTAGCAGATCTTGATGGACACGATATCTCGTCGTTAGAAGAAAACTGACCAGATCTTGATCTCGTCATCATTTCGGAGGTAGAGGAGAAGCTTGGATTTTCGTGCAGTACAATTTCAAGATTCGTTGACTACAAGATATCTGGCAAAACCATTTACGATAGCAGTGTGGCCGTCAAAAGACTCTGGGTGTGAACGCGACCAGTATCGGCTGCAAGAATCATTTTACACGATAGTACTGCCACAAATAACATCGGAAATCAATGTTGGGACCATAGCAAACATAAGCGTGAGGATTGCAACGTTCCCTCAGAGAAAGTAGTCGAAGCCCAGATCGAGTATCCTTGATGAATACTCGACACATAGCAATGGGCCTCGCCTGAACTCCGGAACACCGCCACTGACACTTGATGACTGGTCTGATGAGTAACCTGGTCTCTTTCGGGCTGTGTATGGAGAAAACCCCATGAAGCCATGGATTCGGTATATCAGCAGATTGTACAGGCTGGTAGTGGGGCTCCGTAATGGTATAGGGGTTAGTTTAGCTGGCATTCAAAGGGACTCTTGGTACATTAATAAATGTCTCTGATTGGTAAACGTTATGTGTGTATCCTTTCTGACGCGTTACATCCGTCCATGTCCTGCGTCCATTCTGATGAGATTGACCTCTTTCAAAAGAATGATGCACCGCCGCACAAGTCTAAACACGCCAAATTGTGGTTAGAGGAACACTCATCTGAGTTTAGGGTCTTGCCATTCCTACCTCAGTCACCAGATCTCAACGTTATCAAACACGTCTTGGATGCCATATAACGAGCTGTAGAACACAGAAATCCTGCAACTCGGAATACAACAGAATTGTGAACCGCACTACCGGATGTATGGTGTTCAATGCCTATAGAATACTTCCGCAAGCTCGTGGAGCCCAATGCCCGTCTATTTCTGCAGTTCTACCCTCCATGGGAGGCCAACCAAGTATTAGACAGCTGCCCCAAATTTTCTGGCCCTTTCAGTGTGTATATAAAAATATGCTTGGGTGCAAATTTCAACGTAGATATTTGCAAAAAACTCATAAGATCCAATTTGCTACTTTTTAAATATTTATTTTTTTATGAATGAGTATCTCAGAAAAATCTGGTTTTCGTGTTTTATCTGAGGGTCGGGTAAACCTGTCCATAGGACCGTATCTGATCGACGGGCATGATAAAAAAATATCGGCAATATCTTGATGACGAGATATCTTGTTATTAGAAAAATTGTTCAGATCTTGATGGACGAGATATCTCGTCGTAACCACTTGGAAGGTTAAAACTCATCCCGACAAAAACAACTGCTACTTCTCAAATAGCTAATAAATATATTTCTAAATGATCACATGCAAACAAATTTCCATTTAAAATTTCAAAAACATTCTTTTCATTTTTAGGTGCAAAAGAAACCCGACATCTGCTAGAAGGCACAGTGACGCACGTAAATCCAAAATTATGCCAAATGTCCACTTCAAGAGAGACATCCCCAGAAAAAATTTTCTGCACCGTGGGTAGAGGGATCCACACGTCTTGTCAAGTTAGTTTCTGCTTCCTTTCTCCTTATGCTTTGATTACTTTCCCAAAAAAAGTTAAAAAAGCGGAGTTACACAACAGATGGAGAGTGTCTTTAGTGGGGTGACGAGAAGGCTTCACTCCGTACGCAAAGTCTGACACTGCTCCAGCAATATTCCAACAACTACACTCATGTCAAAAGTTAAGCATAATTGCTGTTTATGTTAATATTTCAGAAAATTTACATCGGAATGGAGGGAAACGCGGTATCGGGTGTAATAGGGTTATAGAAGAAGAAAAGAATGCAAAACAAAAGGATGACTTTTATTATCCAAAGAAACGGGTTGAAAGAAAAAGGTTCATAATACGAGTGTACACTTTAGTGAAACAAAATGATTTATGTGATGCTGAAGTTTAGTACGGTGAGTTGGAACCTCTGGTAGCCACGCATGCTGCAAAATGATTTCCCATACTTTCGATGAGGTACTGCCGATGTTCCAAACTCCACTGTAAACACGCAAGTTTCTGTGCAGACGTCAGGGGGTGCAAACTGCTTGTCGTCCGGCATAGAGACCAACGTGTCTGAGTCTCCTTAAACAGTTTGTCTCTAAACTATGACTCCTATGGTGGTTCTCAGGGCTAAACCCAGTTGTCTGGCAGAACGGTTCCTCTAACGTCGCGCAGTTATCGTCAAATATCGATCTCGCTGAGTGGTTGTTACCCTTGGCCGACCTGGTACTGGTCGTCGGGTAACATCTCCAGTGGTTTGAAACCTCTGCCATAGCCTGGACATCACACACTTAGGCACATTCAGAATTCGAGACGCTTCGGTTTGGGTTCCAGCATTCCAGTAATACGTCCTTTCACAAACATGTCCATTTGGCATCTTTGTGACATCTTTCGTCCTTATTGATTGCTAATAACGCTCCGTACCACAGCAATTGCGAAATTTTTGTTTAAACTGGCCATGCCGCTCGAGGCCGTTTATACTCGTTCCGACGTGCGCTAGTGCTTGCGCATGTCAACTTCAACTGAACTATTTTACACATGCACAATGTTTTACCCTCGTCCCACGATTCTCCACAAGTGATTTTGAATCATTTTAACCATATTTAATCCGATTTTTTTCGCATTTTACGAATTATGCTTAACTTTTTGGTCATGAGTGTATATAATTTACACTGCTGTCAGTTTGACACCTATTTACCATTTTTCACGGATGGGTCTAAAGGAAGAGATGTAGGCTGCGGAATTGTGTTTCCTAACACTATTTGTAGTTACGGAATTCATACTTCCTGCTCCGTCTACACTGCTGAAGCGGTGGCAATTTATTGCGCCCTTCAGCAGATATCCTCTCGTACCCACCGTAAGTACTGCATTTACACTGACAGCATGAGTGTATTACAACAGCTGGTGCAATATACCATCACTAGCCATCCTGTCGTGTCAGATATTTTTACCATCTTGCGTACCTTGCAGAGCAAGGGTTCCGATATTCTGTTTTGTTGGTCCCTAGTAACGTGGACATAAAGGGTAACGGGCTTGCTGATAGTGCTGTGATGGCAGCTTCCGTTCCATTGCAGCAAGCAGTTCCTCTAAGTGACATCAAGATGTCCACAAAGGAGTTCGTCGACTCCTTGTGGCAAGAGTCGTGGAACCTGCAAGTCGCCAACAAATTGCATTGTATAAAACCCATCATTCATCAGTGGCCAGTATTTCCAGTGCGGAGGACGGATGCGCGAAAAGGTTTGAATGGGGATTTTCCCAAATCTAATAGCCCATTGTGTGGCTCCAGTGCGAAGTTAATTAAATACCTATCTCCCTACCTACCCAATTAAATCTCGCAGATTTAAAATTGTGCTTTTAAAAATTTGATGCGTTAATGATTGAAAACAGGACAGACAATTAAAATGTGATAAACAGAAAAGGGACTAAAGCATGAGTTGCAAATGGGTGCGCTCTCTCCTAGTAAAATATGACGATGGGTGAAACGTGTGTGTCCAATGCGAAGGCGGGTCAGTATTACGCTCTGTTGGTTTTTAAATCTAATCTAATTTTTTTCCAAACTGAAAATAATTCATCAATCTATTTTATTAAATTCTTTTATAATTCAATCTTTTTAATTTCATTCTTCCAAATTTTAAGCATATGTAAATTAAATTCATTAGTTGTACTGCATACAATGGCCTTGTTCTTATCATCTGACTATTTGGATATTTTTATCCACATTTACACATCTTGCATGTTTTAAATCTACCCTTTATCCTTGTCTTGGATTTGATTTTTTAAAAGTTTTGCACTTTTGTTGGGTTATATTCTATCTCGTGTTTGGCGCAGCTTGTCCACTTTTGGACCTTGTGCCATAAAACCCCAACATCCAATTCAGTCCAATCTGACGAGAAGAGGCAGTCGATCCCCGGTCAAGCGATTTTTGAATAGGTGTGAAAACGCATTAGTAGTAGGCTGCCGTACACAAAAGCATGGAATGGCGATCGCTGTGGATGCTTCCACCCTGCTAATTCTTAAATGCTATCGCTTTCGGCAACGAACGATAAACTTAGAAAGAGTATTAGTTTTACCAAGAGAATCTCAAATTGTTTTGATGCAGAAACTTCCGCTATAAGATCACCTGAACGAAGTTTTTAATGGAATAAACTTCTCCAAGTACGGATTGAATAGTTTTATTTATCAAAAAAGGAGACATTTCTAAATGAGTAGTTATTTTCTACTGAGTCATTGAGTTTTATAATGAAAAGTCGCGAGTTTTTAAAAGGAGACTTCAATTTGTTGCTCCTTTCCAGAGGAAGAGAAATTGAAACATTATTCATACCAATGAAAAATTGAATTCGGGCCCAGTAGTACCACCCACCGTCGAGCCTAACAAAGGGATCCAGACTCTCCACCGGTGGTAATAGGGCCAAAGCGCTTACGAATCACCCATGTGGCAGATACCAGTCTAAAAGTGTTGCCCAGTAGGTGACCGATCACTGGATCCCTAGCCGCCGACGAAGTCCAATCCACCAGCCGATTGGTGCACATGGGATCAAGTCGCCAATTGTGGAACGTTGATTGGTTTGGGTTTCAAGGTGCAGGGTCCAAAAATGTATAAGCCTCGAGGTACCCTAGTGATCTATCCTCCGTCTTCTTTTGCTCCCTTTTATCTTTATGCAGTTTTGTGCTTTATTTGGTCTTGTGTTTGGCACACATTGTCCTATTTTGGACCTTGCGCCATAAAACTAAAAGAAAACCCCAATCAACCAACCAGAAATGGATAAACTGCGCCAAACTCAAGACGATAAAATTCAATAAAATAGATTTAAAACTACTAGACAGGTATTAAAGAGAAGATGCAATGAATAAACCCCAAGTGGAGTCATCTAAAATTAAAATATGAAGGCTAAAATTTTATACGAGAAAATGTAAAAGCTTATTTCGATAAAAGGACCAATTGTGGAAGGATTTGTTTATGTAACCACTGATCCCCCTAGTTTAAGTAATGGATTCGTTTGAGAACATATGACTTCTCGCAGGAGCCGAACTATACGAGAGGAATTTTCGTCTAAACAAACCAGACAGTCTGAGAAGAGATTATACTTCTGATGACCCAATACTTTAGTATACGTTTCGAGGTTATTTTACAATCTAGTTCATCGTTTTGGCAGTGATTAGCGTTCAGTCTAATTTGTGTTAACCAATCAACTATCATATCGTTGGGTTATTATAAAACAAGATAACCCTATTTTTTCTTTTTGGACTTTACAATTTCATACATATAAGGTGTTGTAAACTATATCTGTTGTGCATGTGCTTGATAGTTAACTTGTATAGTACTTAATGTTAAGCTTACAGTAGAGTTATCTTGTTTTCGCAGAACATATTAAACAAAATTATGCGCGAAAGTGTTCTTAACTCAAAAAATAAAAAAATTGAGCCATCTTGTTTTTGCAGTAACCCAACCATATACCAATTCGAGATTATCAATTTTATTGACGAAGTGCTGAAATCGAATTCGTAAAGCAAGTCGTTTGACGTCACGTTCAGAATACGTATAAGAAACACGAATCTCCGCAGAAATACTACCGTCATGTTTTGATTCAGTAGGCATATAGGTAAGTAGTTGAATTAATATCGCACTGGAGCAACACAACGGGCTATTGGCAACGGTTCGAGATCAATTCTGAAGGGAAAGAACCGAGGTAGGTAGTTAATTAACGTTGCACTGGAGCAACACAGAGGGCTATCTGTGACGGTTCTGGATCAATATCAAGACTTCGAACTTCTGAACCTCTGTCAGATGACGAGGTCAACACCTGAGTTGGCACGCCACTCTCCAAACTTCCACACCACGCCAACGTGACGACTTTTGAAGCCATGACAGATTTAAAGTGCACCAGCCTCCAACACGGTCTTGGGTTGGATCTAGTTCCGAACTCGCAACACTCCGGTTGCTAATCCACTACACTTCCAACCGGGTTATCGCGGCCCTTAGACGCTAGAGATGTTTAGTTAAATTCATGACTAGTCAGATTATTGCAACAGCTCCTGTTTTTGGATTATGGATGTATTTACGGTTTAAAGATAATGTTTACTCGAGTTTCTTGCAAATTCTTGATAGAAAAAGATCTTTGACCTATTTCTTGATGTAAATTTGTTTAAAGTTATACGAGATGAGTCTACTTGTGGAATCTGAACAGCTGCAGTACCCCTCTTTGCCAAGTAATCAATTTGTTCATTACGAATGGCTGACTACACAGTGTGCTGAGGTGGCACCCTACCCTCCAAACTTCCACACCATGCCAATGTGAGGACATTTGAGGCCACGACAAGTGCACCAGCAAAATTGGACAGTTCTCAACTCTAACAGCAATGTCAACTCTAACAGCAATGATTGCTATAACAATTGGAAGGTCAATATATGCCACTACTGTGCAGCGAAGGCTATTTATGGAAGGACTGTATGCCCGGGTACCACGAGCGAGTTTTATGTCCCTTTAAGCGTCAAAACCAGAAGAGCACGGTTAAAGTGGTGACGTGAGCATGCGAATTGGAAAACAGTGGAATGGTCCAAAGTAGTGTTCACGGATGAGTCAAGATTGCCCTCGATTCCGATAATAGGCTTGTGAGGATCTGGAGAGAACAAGGAACACGGAACAAGCCCTGTAATATAATTGAACACCACTCCTGTAGTGCTGCCAATATAATGAAGTGGGCTGCTTTTTCTTTGAGCTATAGTACCGACCTGCAAGTCTTCGCCAGGGGTACTGTGAAGTGACCACCATATTTGCCCGACCTCAAACCCATCGAAAATCTTTGGGATAACCTTGGACGTTCTGTCTCTGCCCGTGTTTTCCCTCCAATTACTCCCAAAGAGCTGGAAACTTCTCTATTAGAGGAATGGCAGTTATTGCCCTCTGATGCACGTGACCACCTAATTGAAGGTATGAAACGTCGCTGTGGAGCTTGCATAAAGGTCAGGGGTGGTCACACACACATATATATATATATATATATATATACGTGTGTGTGTGTGACCACCCCTGACCTTATATATATATATATATATGCAAGGAGGCAGAGAAAGAACACGTCACAAAAGTGATCGTACACCGAAACATTTTCGGATAAATTCATAAATAAAATATCGTTTATCGCTTTTCTTTATTTTTGCATTGTGGTGACATTTAAAAAATCGTTTGGCTTTAATCTTTACTTGCTTACTTCGTAAAATTCTATTTATTATTTAAAAATGGCTCGTAGTCGTAAGGAAACAACGAACAGCATTCGAAAATTGATTAATTTTCATCATAGTAGTGGTAAATCAGTTCGGAATATCTCTGAATTAGTAAATTTGTCCCATTCTACGGTGCAGTATGTGATAAAACGCTATAAAGAAGAAAATCGGATCGAAAACAAGGTAAGGAAAGGTCGTCCGGCAAAGTTAACTCAACGTGATCAGAGATTTATAGTTAGAAAATTTGTGAAAAATCCACGTTTGAGTGCTGGAAAAATTTCTATAGAATTTACTGAAAGTTTTTCTACTTCAATTTCATCTCAAACTGTTCGACGAGTGCTCAGATCAGCTGGATTAAATGGGCGTTCTGCCGGAAGAAAATTTTTTGTAAATGAGAAAAATAGAAAGCTTAGGCTTTTCTTCGCAAAATCAATGATAAATAAGCCCGAAACGTATTGGAATCGTCTTATTTGCAGATGAAAGCAAATTTAACATGTTTGGTTCCGATGAGCGTATAATTGTATGGAGAAGAAAAAATGAGGAACTTAATCCCAAAACTGAGTTGGAACAGTAAAGCATGGTGGTGGAGGTGTCCTTGTGTGGGGGTGCATGTCAGCATCAGGACTAGGTAATTTGTTATTTATTGATGGCACAATGAATCATGCTCTTTATTTAAATATTTTAAAAGACAATTTTAAATTATCAGCCCAAAATTTGGGTATTGGAAACAACTTTGTTTTATCAAGATAACGATCCTAAGCACACGGCTCTCAACGTTCGCCTCTGGTGTCTCTATAATTGTCCACAAGTTCTGAAAACACCACTTCAGTCGCCGGATTTAAACCCAATAGAACACATTTGGAGAGAACTGGAGGTTAGAGTACGAAGACACGACATTAAGACGAAAAGCGAACTAAAGACAGTAATGATTGAAGAATGGAGGAACATTGATGTAGAAATTACAAAAAACTAGTGAACTCTATTTCCAGACGTTTAAAAGCTGTTGTGGATGCTATGGGGGGTATTTCAATTAACGTCGCACTGGAACAACACAACGGGCTATTGGTGACGGTCCGGGATCAATCCAAAGGGAAAGATCGAGGACAACACCACGTAATTTTGAACCACGGTCAGATGACGAGGCAACACCTGAGCTGGCACCCCACTCTCCAAACTTCCACACCACGCCAGTGGATGCTATAGGATATCCTACTAAGTACTAATTTACCGAAATATTACCATATTTACTAATATGTAGAGATTTTTTTAAAGTGTACGAAGACTTTTGTGAGGTAAATTTTTTGTGACTTTTTGATTATTGATTTTCCAAAAAAAAAGTTTTACTATAATTTTAAAATATTTTATGTAGTTTTGTTAAGAACAAGTTAGAGATGTTATTAAAAATTCCCATTCTGAAATATTAATTTTTATTAATGGATAGAGCAGTATTTCATCATTGAAATTCGTAAGTGTATGAACACTTTTGGGAGCCACTGTATATATATATTATAATTTTTTGTCATGAATCTATAGACGAATTGTCTACCTTCATGTGAAATTTTGACTCAGTCCATTAATAACTTTCAGTTATGTCGAATTTACTGTTGCGTGCTTAACTTTTGGAAAGCAGTATATGATTCTTGCACGCATTCTGAGCGTGATATTGCTTGTTTTTTTTTCATTCGATTTCAGCATCTCGCCAATAAAAATTCCGAATATATATAACTAGCTGTACCCGTTCACACGTTGCTGTGTTTGAACAAAAAGGCAGTTTTGATACCTCAAACATAATTTATTAATGATCAAATGTATACAATACATCAAAATGAAAATTAACAATAAAATTATCCCTACATATATGTCATTTGAATATAACATATGTACAAAACATAGATATACATAGTTGATGGTAGAATAAACATGCTTCTTCACTTGTGATATTAAACAATATTGCAAACGAATTTCAATTGAACAATAATTTTGTAATTATTAAATATCATCATGAAATGAATGATATTTGATGATTGATGGTGAACTTTATATTAGTAGTGCTTGTAAATATACAACATTTTTTGTTTTCCTATCTGGTGCAAGAACAAATAAATTTGATGGTTTTCCAACTCGTGAACACGCAACGTACAGCTGTCCATGTGAGAAGCATGGATTTATCAAATTTAATCCACATACTTGCAATGATTGTCCCTGTGCTTTGTTAATGGTCATTGCAAAGGCTAGTCGTACAGGAAACTGTAGACGCTTGAATTCAAATGGAGTATCCGTTGGTATCATGGGAATGCGTGGTAGTAGTTCATGTTCCCCTTGGTGTTTTCCATTAAAAATGGTTGCCTCAATTATGTTATTCATTAATTTTTTTACTGATAGCCTAGTCCCATTGCATAGTCGCGGTGGATTTATATTTCGTAGAAGGATGATTGGGGAACCAATTTTCAAAGATAAAATATGCGGTGGCATTCCTGGTAGATCCAATGAATTTAAAAATTCTATTGGATAATTAACTGATTCATCTTGATTGACAACAGTATCTATGGATTTATATGTTGTTTCTTCATCAGGTATTTCATTTTGAATTTTGCAGTTTATTAAATTCACATCAATGTTTTTGGCTGCCAATATAGCACGCTCACTAACCCATTGATTATTTTTATAATTCTGCGATAAATTTGGAAAAACTTTGGCAATCAATTCATCAGTGGATTTTACAATGTGACAAAAGTTTTCTGGTAATGTAATACAGTGTGTGGATTCGTCCATTTCCATTTTACCATTCCCAATATCTAACAATTGTTTTGCAAATCGTTCAGAAGATTCATCTTGTTGTAATTGAACACGCATATTGGTCTTTAAAGATATTTTCTCCGCATACCGCCATAACACTGATGATTTGAGACATGCATTCAATTCATCTGCAGGTGTTGAACGTGGTATAACTGGTAGAGTTTGTCTAAAATCACCAGCTAGCAAAATGAGTGCACCACCAAAGAGCTGCTCATTTCCTCTCAAATCTTTTAATGTGCGATTGAGTGCTTCCAATGATTTCTTGTGTGCCATGGTGCATCCCATATTATAAGCTGACATGATCTTAGTACTTTTCCCATCCCAGAATCTTTGCTAATATTACATGTTGGAGTTTCAATTACCTGCATATTTAATGGCAATTTCAATGCTGAATGTGCTGTTCGACCACCGTCCAAAAGAGTTGCTGCAATACCAGATGATGCAATAGCAAGTGCAATATTATTTTGTGATCTTATAGTTGCCAGAATAATTGAAATAAGAAAAGTTTTGCCAGTACCTCCAGGTGCATCTAAGAAATATAAACCACAACTCTTGTTAGATATTGCATTTATAATTGTGTCATATGCTGTTCGTTGTTCTTATACCAATTTCGGCAGATTAATTCGAACAAATGTTTGTAATTCATTAACACCGAAGTGCGTTTCTCGTTGTATATCACGATCGAAAATGTCATTACCAGATCTATTTGGAGCAATCATTCCCAATTCTGTCAGTGATTTGTTGGCTATTGTCAAACATACATTCTCAATTAAAATCAATGCTCATTGTATATATTTGATGTAAATTGAATGTTGGGATTAGCATTTATTCTACGCATGCGATGTAAAATGTCTTCACTCATATAGTCTTTATATTTTTCCCAAAGATCCTTTGGATTAGCCGGAAAACATGTAGTTAGTATGATGGAAAATAGTGTACGTATCTGCTGTGGTTGAGCTGTATTAGAAGCATCAGGGAGTGAAATATCCCAATGAGCATCGTTTTCTAAGAGACTTAATTTCTGGCAAGCCTCACGAAATGTAGCACACACATGGCCATTGACTGTTTTTAATTCTTGGAAAGATGTTGGTCCACGAACATTGATTAATAATAATCTTAGGTAAAAGCATTCTGCGTTATTTGGATGTACAGTGTACAGACGACCCAATGCATCTGTGGAATATAAATTTAGGTGTCCTTGTACTGCTCTACCTTGTTTACGACGCTGAAATTTTCTTGTTGATGTATTCCACGTAAAATAAGTTGGTACTTCAGAGTACAGTAGTGTCCTTGCAAAGGTATCATTTCTACATAATGTGAAAAATTCAGTTAATGTTGTTGGCGGTGGTGACATTGCTCTTGCACGTACATTTTCTGATGTAAAATACACACGCTGTCCATTTTCAAGATGTACTGCTAAATGAACAACCGTTGGATATCGCTCATGAATGGAAAATGATAAAATATGCCATACAGCCTCATTGCTACTTATGTAGCGTCCCAGTTTATATTGGGTGACTTCATCGTTAGAAGCAGTTGTATTTTCCACTGCATACACTGCCATATCGCTTCCTTTGTTCACATATTTGCAAATATATTTTATAGCTTTCACAGAATTGCAGTACTCAACATTTACACTGCTGGCCACCGTAAATGCAACACCCTGAAGGAAGCATGCAAATAATATGAAATTTACAACATGCATTAGCGGAGGTGAGATATGCAAATGATTAGAATTTCAGCGCAGACGCACATCACGCGCGCCTGTGGCGCCACTTCAAAGCGCTATTTAAGGCTTGGAGATTTCGACGATTTCAAGTACGGCAATTGTGTTTTTCTTGTGGTTTTTTTCAAAAAAAACGATCAATTATGCCTCGTAGAAAACAGCGATCATCTTTTGATCAAGTATCCGAGTTCGACAGAGGAAGGATAGTGGCCTACCGAGATTGTGGATTATCTTTCAGGGAAATCGGTAGTCGTGTTGGACGAAACCAAACAACTGTAATGCGGATATGTGATCGTTCGATGCAGGAGGGTACGACGGACCGACGTGTTCGATCGCATCCACCTCAGTGCACCACTTCACGTGATGACAGGCATATTGTGCGTATGGCAGTGACGGATCGCTCAGCCACATCACGAACCATAGCATAGCACATTCAGTCTGTACCGCATCATCCAGTGTCTGCGCGTACCATTCGACGCCGTTTACAGCAGAGTGGTCTGTCCGCAAGACGTCCATTGCTTCGTCTACCCTTGACGCAGAACCACAGACGTTTCCGCCGCCAATGGTGCGATGAAAGAAGGATGTGGACGGCAGAATGGAATGAAATTGTCTTTACTGACGAGTCACGCTTCTGTCTGCAACACCACGATGGTCGGATTCGAGTCTGGAGACACCATGGAGAGAGGATGCTGAACAGCTGCGTTATGCACCGCCACACTGGTCCTGCACCGGGTATTATGGTATGGGGCGGTATTGGATATCACTCTCGCACTCCTCTAGTACGCATTGCCGGTACTTTAAACAGCCAGCGCTACATCTCCAAGGTGTTGGAGCCAGTTGTCCTTCCTTACCTTCAGGGCTTGCCCACAGCCATATTTCAACAGGATAATGCGCGACCACACGTGGCACGCATTGTCCAAGGGTTCTTCGTCAATCGCCAGATTGAATTGCTTCCCTGGCCAGCTCGCTCACCGGATCTTTCGCCGATAGAAAACATGTGGTCCATGGTTGCTCAACGATTGACCCAGAATACATCCCCAGCTGCCACACCAGATCAACTTTGGCAACGTGTGGAAGCTGCTTGGTCTGCTGTACCCCAAGAACACATCCAAAGTCTCTTTGAATCAATGCCGAGGCGTGTGGCAGCGGTGATCTCCAACAATGGCGGCTACTCTGGCTACTGATTTTGGCAGGAACCACACTTCACAGAAGTCTATAAATTTAATCATTTGATACTTGGTCAACATGTTATCTACAAAATAAATTTTGTTGTGATATCTCTTGTCTTTCTTGGTGTTGCAATTTGGGTGGCCAGCAGTGTATGTGTGCGTTATACGTTTTTAGTAGTAATGGAGAGTATGGTACTACCCAACGATTATCAACATCAATAGTATTGTTGAGTACTTTTAGTTTAATGGATTTTCCACCATCTTCGGTAGATCGTCGTCGATAGAGTGGATATCCATCATTGCCTGTAATAGTTTCAGCAAGTAAGTCTCTAGGATACCGCTTTGTGCACTTTCCATCTGACATGCATGGTGAATTATTATTTAGTGAGCCACATGGACCATGAATCATATTTTTTGAGACAATATCGTGCAAGTCTTTATCAATTTCAATGTCTGGTATTTCTGCAGAGATGATTTCATCAATTCTGTTTGGTGTTATCTTTTCCATCATCCATATTAAAATATGCGCATGTGGTAAACCTCTTTTTTGCCATTCAATGGAATACATCCAACAGCGCGTCTCTCCAAATACATGGTGTTTGACAATAAAATCTATTAAAGATTTTAATTTTTGTTTAAATACACGTGCAGAAATATCATGACGATCTGATGGTGATTCTCCAGTTAATAAAAGCTCCTTTATTTCATCCCATGCTGGGTTGCATGTAAATGTGATGAAAAAATCTGGACGACCATATGCACGAACATACGTCATTGCATCTTGTGCATATTAATGCATGTGTCTTGGGCTGCCTGTAAATGTGGATGATAAAATGACCATTTTTCCAAATTCACTGAGATTGCCATCATTTACAACTGCATCACGTAAATGGATGTACTCTTCAGAACGCAATTTGACTTGATTTAGTCGTATGTAGAGGAGTCTTTCACTTTCTATTTTTGCATACATGTCAACAATGTATTGATGAAATAATTGTCTACATTTCAATATATGATTATCAGCATTCTCACGAATCATCGTTCGATATGCATAATAATCCATAGCACTGACTTTTTTGTTGATGTCCACATTAGTTGTAGGATTTCTCATATTAATATTAAAATGATATCCATCCTCTCCTTGCCAAAATAGAATGGGATATTGTAATGCATCATATGAACGATGCGTTTCTGATACTTTCTGGACGTCACCATTTCTACGATGAAGAATTATGTCGCGAGAATTAAATTATTCACCAACTATGACAATTGCCACTTCATCGATCGTTGGTGCGTTGAATTGTCTTCGATGTTGACCAATAGGTGTTTTATCTGCTTTTATTATTACTTTGTAATCGTCAGATGGCATTTGTTCAATGGCGGTTTTAAATAATTTAATTAATTCATTATGTTGTTCAAACAAATTTTGTAATTCAGCGACAATCTCTCGTTTAGTACTCATATTCAGTTGACACCGTCTGTTGATTTGTTCGTCAGTATTTCCAATAAAATATATCTGAAGATATTTGTGATCAGCATTTGGCAAGGGTAGTAGTGACCCAGCATGGTGATAAATTTGCCCTTGTACTTTAAATGTTGGCATATAATTTGCGCTAACGATATTCGTTGCTCCGAACGATGTCATTTGGAAGCATGAATTGTACTTGCGTATACTTTTCAAAAAAATTTTGATTGACTTGTTTCACCTGATACTAAAGTTAATAATGGTTCAGGTGGTGAACGCAAGTCTGGTAACTTTACTTTTCCACCTGCACAGCACATACCTGGTGTTTCATTTTTAAATTTTTGAGCACCACAATACGTACACTTTTTATCCATTTTTCCAATAATTACACTTGGATGAAGACTGTAATTGTAAAGGGGATTGTAATTGAAACCACATAAATTCAAATCAGTATGTATCGTTCGTCTTGTCTGTGTCCTGCGAATTCGATTCCTTTGCTGCCTTGCTTGCTTCTGTTCACTCGTTTCTAATGATCGAGCAAGAGCAGTGTGAACTCGATCTCTTTCTTGCCTAGCTTGTCTCTGCTCACTTGTTTCTGAAGCTCGAGCAATAGCAGTGTGATCTCGATCTCTTTCTTGCCTAGTTTTTCTCTGCTCACTTGTTTCTGAAGCTCGTTCTTCTCTTCTCCTTTTTGCTTGATTTGTAGATCGACCAATGGCACTTCGCTTTGGTGGCATAATTGAGGGGTTAAATAAAACGTATTTCCAAAAAATATTAATAATTTTCACGTATTAATAATTTATTCTCGTATTAATAATTGCAAAAGTTTTTTGACATCTTAAAAAACAACCTACAAACGTATTACATCCTATAAAAAATAATAGAAGTTGCCATCTTCAGTCATTGTAAAGTAGGAATAATACAGAATATGATATCACGCGAATAATACAAATTATAACAATAATACAAACAATCTCAGGTGCAGGAATCTAGCAAATCTCACTTGTTTCTGAAGCTCGAGCAAGAGCAGTGTGATCTCGATCTCTTTCTTGCCTAGTTTTTCTCTGCTCACTTGTTTCTGAAGCTCGTTCTTCTCTTCTCCTTTTTGCTTGATTTGTAGATCGACCAATGGCACTTCGCTTTGGTGGCATAATTGAGGGGTTAAATAAAACGTATTTCCAAAAAATATTAATAATTTTCACGTATTAATAATTTATTCTCGTATTAATAATTGCAAAAGTTTTTTGACATCTTAAAAAACAACCTACAAACGTATTACATCCTATAAAAAATAATAGAAGTTGCCATCTTCAGTCTTTGTAAAGTAGGAATAATACAGAATATGATATCACGCGAATAATACAAATTATAACAATAATACAAACAATCCCAGGTGCAGGAATCTAGCAAATATTACATTACGTCATACTGCTAGGCTGAATTTCAAACATCATTACTAATTAAATGTTATTTTGATATTTTTGGGATATTTGTTCGGGAGCACCTAGAACCCAAACTCTGATTTAAAAAAAAAAAATTCAAAAACCTTCCAAGGGATATACCTAATAATTTCCCAAATTTTCACGGTGATTGGATGTATGGTTTTTGAATCTATCGAGTACAGACAGACAGACAGACAGACACATTCATTTTTATATATATATAGATTGTTTGGTCAGCACCAATTAGATTATAGCCAAACGTTGACGAAACTGTGATAAATTATGATTTAAGTGTTACTTCTTCCCATATGTATCATGCGACAGTTTTTGAACAGCAGATGTAAAACCTCCGCAGAACCTCTGGCGTGTTTGATTACACTGAAAATCCCTCTCATAGTAAAGGGACAGCTGGAATTCCTACTTAAACCAATGTCAAATGACAGTAATTTTGTGCCGTATGTTTCAATGCTAGTATCATCAGCAAGCAGAAAGTAACAAGTTTCGAAAGAAACCGCCAAAACCCACTCAAAATGTACTGATGCCGGATCGTCAGTCAGTAGCCAATAGTATTGTTCTAGTTCGACGTTAATTAATTACCCTTACCGAGCGATCAAGAGAAATAACATTAATCACTTAAAGCACGAGTTTTTTTCGGAAAAACTGGTAAAAAATTATCGAGTTTTTTTCGACAGAAAAAATATATAGGTATATATAGGTATAGTGTAAGTTAGTTTTTGAGATTTCAGTTGCGGGGGGTGGGGTAAAAGTTATAAAAAAATTATTATGCAAACAAAGTGTAAACGATTTGATTACATGTTTATTTTGAATTTCAAAATATTAATAATAATAAAATATTAACTTCAGATTCACTTCCATCACTCAAGAGATCATCACTTTCATCGTTGAAACTTTCTGATAAATTGGCATATTCAAAATCGTCACAGTCGCTCATTATCAGATAACTTTTTCTAAACAAGTTACAAAAACACTTGGTAAAAATTAATTTATGGTTAACTGTTTACTTTTATGATATTTAACGTAATAAAAATGGATATATTAGACACCTAACAACTGCTTTATAACAAATTCCTAACAAACTTATAGCTAATCATCAAAATGCACCACTTGGTTTATACAACAAAAATGGTGCATAGTGGTGCCATCTACGGTAAATAAGTTTAATATCCATCTATAAATAAGTGGTAAATCATCTATGATAAATAAGTTTATGCCATCTTTGGTATAAGTTTAATCTAGCCTATCTATTTTTACTAGAACGGAAGAGCGCCCGTGTGAGACACGGGCATGTGCAAATTTGTCGGTAACTTTCGCCCGTGTCAAACACGGGTAAATGCGTTAAGTGGTTAAGCTACAGCACACATCTCCGTCTATTTCATTAGAAGTCGCCCAACAACTAATCCCCAAAGTTGCCAAAACCTCATTCGACTCATCCCAATGTTTTTGTTTGAAAATCACTCTCATAATTGTATATCTCATTTCTTTGAAACGTATTGGACGCGTTCTTATTCTAGGGTGACTCTGGAACGTCAGTCATGTCGAGTGTTCGTGGTGTATTTTACACACATGGGGTGACATCCATACACACAGACGCCTACTTTTGCCCAATTGATGAGCCGGTTACTTTTACAAACACACTTGCGTATTACGAGTGGATAAAGATGTACGTTACGGACCTTCCATCCCCACCTGCGCCTGGTCTTGAAGGTGAACTTTGTGACGGTTAAAGAGGATACTGGAGAAGTTGTGTAAGTATTTTCGTCAGTATCTGCATGGTATTTTTATAAGCTGTTTCTTGGAATACTTTCACATTAGATACAGAATGGTAGCGCAGAATGGAACAGCTGAAAGATTTATTCTGTCTTGTCCTGTAAAACTGGGACAATTCATAATTAATCTCTGGGAGTCGTAAGATTTTTGGTAGTGCAGTGTTCTTTTGGCCCCATAACACACTAAATGACTAAATAACCAAGTCTTTCTAAAGAATCTATGGATTCTTTAGAAAGACTTGGTTATTAGTCATTAAGTGTGGTTGGTAATTATTCAACCATAAGAAAGATTCTATTGATCTTTTCCTTAGAATCCTTTGGAGCTATTCTATTGATTCTTTCCTTGGAATAGAATCCTTTGGAACGATTCTATTGGTAATTTCCTTACAATAGAATTCTTTGGAAAGATTCTATTGGTTATTTCCTTGGAATAGAAACTTCCCAAGACAGTGATGGTAATTGCTACAAAGTGTTTTGGAGCAGATCTTGGAGCAGGTAAATTAACATTTTGGAGCAGCCAGACTGTCTTTTGGAGCAGCACATCAAAGGAGCAGTAGAAGATATTTTAATAATGAAACTAATAAAATTCAGGTTTTTAAACTTTAAACATATGACTGATAATGATAATAAACATAATTGTAAACTATTACAAAATTCATTTTAAATACTTACTAAAATTGATGAAACATTTATTTAACATTTTATTTATTTTACAACATTTTATTAAACAAAAAAATATTTTCTTTTCTTGTTTGTTACATTCCAACTGCGCCTTTCTGTTTTCTTCTAAGGCACATATCGTTTTGGACATTCTATCTTTACCTTTAAAAAGAATCTGCTTTCAACAGCACTCATATCTTTGTCTGCAATGCCTGTGAAATCTTGCTTTCAGCATGATTTAATAGTTTTTGAGAAAGTTCAAGTTCCTTTTGCAATTCAATTTGTTTCGACTTTAATTTTAAATCTTCCTCATAATGGCAAATATTTTCTACTTTTATTTTTTTGTTTTGATGTTAACAGCAATCTGTCATGGTACCGCCTCCAGGAATTTCGAACTGATTTAATCAAAGCCGTAGTAACTTGAAAGTTCTTTATGCTTTCTGTATTAGTAAAATGTGACTTAATTTTCCTTATACCATTTATACTGTATACAGTCAGATTACTCCTATTTTCCAACATGCGATTGTTCTCACTGAAGCCTCTTTCTACATGAGAGTTTCCATGCGCTAAACTTAAGAGACACTTGACAAAAATAGTCAAAATCTCAAACTTAAACTTGCCAGATGATTCTCTTATATTAAATATATTCCTCCAATAATGGTCTAAATGACTACATGTTGAAACTTCTGGAAAATGAAAGCTATCAATGGTTTCACATTGATATTTGATCCATTCATCCGATAGAGCAGATCCTTCACTTGGTTTTACAATAAATGGAAAAGATGCTGCTAAAAACTTCAAAGAGCTTAAAGATTTTTCTTCAGTTCGCTTCATGGGATGAAGGCCAGAAAGTAATTCTTACATAGCGGGGGAAGACCTCAAGAGTGAATTTTATCATTACTAGAACGCGATTTGGAGCAGCTCTGACGCAATCTTAGCAAAAACGGGCGTTTTGGAGCAGTCTGGAGCAGGCAATACGCTATGGCGCAATTGGAGCAGCATTACTATCACTGCAAAGAATTCTATTCAAGAAAAAAGCAATAGAATGATACCAAAGGATTTTATTCTTAGGGAAAGGACCAAAAGAATTTTCTTATTCCTGGGGTTCTATTCTAAGAAAGAAGCTATAGCAGCTTCCAAATAATTCTATTCCACGGAAAGCAGTAATAGAATCTTTCCAAAGGATTCTATTCTTAGGAAAGGACCAAAAGAACTTTCCTAAAGAATGCATGGATTTCTTCACCCAATAGATGTTGCTTGTGCACGCGCAATGATATCTTAGCTTTGCGTAAAATTAAGAATCGTTTGTAGTTTTTATTTTTGTTCTTATTCCTTAGGCACCAGTTGTGGCAAAGGTATCTTCAGAATTTGTGTTTATGCTATTCAGAACTGTTCATGGCCAGAATTCTTCGACGGACTCAGCGCAAATTCTGTACGGACGCATGGAAGTGCTGCTCATGAATTAATTATGTTAGAGCCACTTAATGTAAATATAATTTTGTGAATAAATGTTTTAGTTATACAGTCCAATTTGGTTTTAACCTACTGCACTGCACGGAATATTTTGGTTCTAGTTTGAGTGGGAGCGCTAATCAACAATTACCGTCTGTTCTAATTAAAATATAGTCATACCTCATAAAGACGAACTCACTTAACCCTCCTGGCGGCGAGGCATCTCAAAGTTGTGTTCCCGAAAACGGCACCCCAAAAAAGCGAGTTCCCTTTAAAAGTGTCAGGGTTTGGACAAAGGGAGTGCTTTCCCCTTCTTCAGTCAATTGGTCTCAGCAGTGGTCTATTTAGACCGGACCATCAAAGAGAGCGATGACAGTGATAGATAGCAAAGCCACGGGCTACTTCCCAGAATACCCTAAGTATACCTTCTCGAGGGTGCTTCTCAAATGCTTGTACAACGAATTTCAAATAGTGAAATAATTCAGGGGCCCAAGATACATTCGACTGATCCATACAAATTTTCTTATACGTGTTTGAAAAAACAAATATTTACTGTAACAATGGGAAACTTTGAAATTATAAATTTATATATTTTTCTTTTAATGAGTAATTTTCTACTAATTGTAAATAAGTTAAATTCTAGCATTGATTTTCTTGCCCACAAAAGTTTGCCTCCATTACACAGATTTACAGCATAATTTTTGTATAAATGAAGCGATGAAATTATTTATCGCAGTTGAGTTAGACATGAGAGACTTAAAGCAAAGCTAAACAAAAAATATTCAATACTTGCTTTGTTAATGTAAAATATCCTAAAGAGTAACCACAACGGATATTACCCCAAAGGTTTTCAGATTTTGGGTGTTCACATATCCGTGAAGAAATGAGTAGAATCAAAACCGTACACATATGGTAAACTGAGTTATTTTGCACCAATAACTTTTTAAAGAAATGAAGTATGGGACGTTTGGAATCTTCTTGATCACAATTTTGAACGATTATTTTTATTAAATTTTAATGGTCTAGTTATTTCAGACAATCCCTGAGAACCCCAATAGACTAAAATGGCATCCGGATAATTAACGAACCGTTAATTATCCGGGTATATAGGCGCAAGATACAGAATACAAAAATGGAGGAATTAAGTAAATCCCGAAACATTTGCGATTTGTTTCATATAAATGGTTGAAAATAATTTTATAAATCCATACAAATTATTTGAGTGATAATGGTTTGACGTAGCCCTCAACAGTTTTACATAAAAAAAACCTAAATTTCAACCAGCATTTTCGAGGATCTGTGTCTCGTCATCTGACCGTGTTTCAAAATTACGTGGTGTTGTCCTTGGATCTTTCCCTTCGGGTTTGATCCTGGACCGTCGCTAATAGCCGTTGTCTTGCTCCAGTGCGACGTTAATTAAATACCTATCCACTGAAAATGAAGTGTTTCTCAACCGCCGGTCTCAGCCAATTACCTTGCCCTAGCATTAGTTATATCGGGTCGTAAGAGGTTATCCTGGGATTTGTCATTTTTGATATCTAAGGATTTTTTATGATGAAATATTTTATAGTGATAATATTCTGAGAATATTCGTGAATGGTGCCAAAATGTTCAGAATCAGAAAGCCTTAATAATATCTGTATAGATAACATCACTGACCAAGTAACAGTAAAGAAAATTTCTCCACTGAAAATGAAAATCAAAGGGGAAATGAATCATCTATCGGGGTCTCAAATCTGATAATACTAAATACTGTTTCTTCGCAAGTTCTCCTAGCAGTGTAAGTTTTCGTTTCGAAAATCGAGTGACGTGATTTTTTTTAAAGTAATAAGCCCTAAAGATTAAAATTTTAATATGAATAAGAGACAAGGGATTTCGTTTAACTTTGGTGTACAGAAGTCTCGTATGGAAGGTGTTTATAGCCCAACAAATATAAATATTTTGTGAACAGAATGAGATGAAAATCAGCGCAAATTATATTAATTTTGGCCTGAAAAAATTTACAACGCGTTACAAGATTTCATTAGTTCAGTGATTGATAGCTAATTTCCTCCTCCATTTCCTTATAACCATGACATAATTAATAATTGTTTTTTAATGCATGCACTTTAAAAGAATTTTAAAGGTATTTACGAGTAAATTTGTTGAAACCGGACCCTCTTATAAAACACTATCTGAATTACCCGGCGTCGATCGAATTGTTTGTAACTCATCGTAATATTCAATAGTAGTCCTATGGGGATTTCGAATTGTTTTGAGATCTCTCTACAGACCCAGGACAAATCAAATGGAGTTAATATCTAGACTATGTTTCTCGCAGAGTTTTAAAGAATGAGTGTAGCAAATTCGATATGAGTTGATCAAACTGTCATAATAAGGATAATCAATGGTAATTTCTATGGGGATTTCGAGGGCAGCGGTAGCCCAGTTCGAAGAGCAACGGATTAGAAAACAGAGGGTTGCGAGTTCGAAACTCGGTCCAGCCAAAGACCGTCGGATACACGAAGGCTGGTGCACGTTAAATCTGTCGTGGCCTCAAGTGTCCTCACGTTGGCGAAGTGTGGAAGTTTGGAGTGGGGTGCCGGCTCAAGTATTGTTCTTGACCGTGGTTCAAAATTATGAGGCGTTGTTCTGGGATCTTTCACTTCAGAATTGATCCCGGAACATCCCCAATAGCCCGTTGTGTTGGGGGGACATTAATTAACATCCAGGGGGACATTAATTAACTACCTACCCATTTGGATTTCGAATTGTTTTTAGCCCCTTCTCCCGACCCAGGACAAATAGAACGGGATTAATATCCTGTATAACCTATGTTTCCCGCAGACATCCAAAAATTGAATGTACTAAATCTGGTGTGAATTCGTCTTCAAAATATTCAATGTTATTCCAATGGGGATTTTGAATTGTTTTTAGCCTTTCTCCAGACCTAAAGCAAAAGAACGTGTTAAATATGTAGTCTATATTTTCCACAGGATTCTAAGGAATGAATGTACCAAATTTGGTGTGAATTGGTATGACAGTGATCGTAAAATATTCAATGTTATTTCTAAGTGGATTTCAAATTTGTTTTGGCCCCTCTGCAGATCTAGGACCAATTGAACGGGGTTAATATATAGCCTACGTTGCCAGCAGGATTCTATAGAATGAATGTACCATATATTTGGTGTGAATTGTTCAGACAGTGATCGTAAAAATACTTAACGCTATTCCTATGGTGATTTCGAATTGTTTTACCTCTTCTCCACATCCAAGAAAAATAGAACGGGGGTTAATATGTAGCATACTTTACCCGTAGGGTTCTGAAGAATAAGTGTACCAAATTTGATGTGGATAGGTCAAACGGTGTAAATTTGTATAGAGGACAGAAAGACGCCAACTCAGCTTTGTATACAGATGTCTATCCCCTTGTTGCATTATGTGCGTTAAATATATTTTATTTCTTATCTGAAATGTTTATAATTAAATAGAATACTGCAGGTAAAATAAGAAAAGCTATGCAAATACGATGATTTGGGAAATTCAGATTAAAAAAAAATTTAGTCGCACCTGCTAGTAGCATGGCGGTGTTAAAGAATTTTAAAGACAAGTACGAAAGGAAGTACGAACAAGTACGAAGTACATTTGCCAAGACTGGCAAATGTTAAGAATTTTAGGGCGGTAGGACGTCTCATTACCTTCAAATGGTAAAAGTTCGATATAGGTATGTCCTAGGCATATTAAGACTATATTCTCTCGTTTGATAGTGATATCTAGGAGGTGTTCTAGAAGTGACATACAAGAACGCACCACCCCTTAAAAAACTAAATTATGTTTTGCGCAAATTACATTCATACGAGGCGAAAGGTCTTTACCCATAGTTTCCTTTTTTTGCAAAACATATTTTATTTAACATGATTTTCAAAGGGTTAATTATCCATTGTTAATTAATGTTTGTGAGAAAGAACCAAACTAGAGGTTTTGGAATTTTTTAATTCTTTATCGCATCGATGGCCCGCAGGTAGCCGGCTTCACCAAACCTATTAGAACTCCGTCAATTATCGCACTTCATTAAGTTTCCAATACGTAGAGAAATATTAAAAGAAACAATTGTGCGTAATTTAAAATGTATGTCTTGTGATTTTGGCTGCAGCAAAAATCATACCTTTAATTTTTTTAATTTTCAATCTTTTTCCCTGAATTCATGTCCTTTCGCTTTTGTTTGGTAAATTTTAATCGTACTTCAAATGAAGCATTTAAAAATGTTTTCATCTCAAAAAGTAAAAGCAAAATAGCAGTGAGAATACATTTTCGAAAAGTGCGTGTCGGTTCCAAATTTCCAATTCAACTTCTTTTTCCCGAAGAACCCAAAAATAGACGCTTTCAAAGTGTAGCTTAACAAAGACAGGAATGCCGTCGTGATACTCAACGAACACGCCAAAGGCAATGACTTGAGGGAAGCATTTTAGGGATTGTCCGTTCCCATCAGGACCCCTCGCACAAAAGGTGTCCAGTCACGCCCTCTCGTTAGAGGACACGGGTGGTAGAGGGGAAGGAAAAGTGACCGTTCAAAGATTCTCGGGGTTGACACTTAAGCTTACATTTTGGTTTACGAGATATCTCGGGGTTGACACTTAAACTGGCATTTTGGTTTACGAAATATCTCGGGGTGGCCGCCTGAAGGGTTAATACGAATTACTAATAATACGAATTAAATTCCAATCCCCATCAAAATGTATATTCAAATAATGTTAACTCATTCAGTTAATAAGAATTCGGGTTTCACACACACACACACACACACACACACACACACGCACACGCGCACACGCGCACACACGCACACACACGCGCGCGCGCGCGCGTCGTCGAGTAGAAGACACCTGCCTGTGCGAAACGCCCACTCATGACTCACCCAGTAATGGCGGAGCTTCCAGCCAAATCGGTCATTCATTCTGATCTCATTTTTTAATAGTCTGTATTTAGCTTATATTAAATTTTCGTTGAGCTTTGGTAGTTATTTAATTAACGTCACACTGGAGCAATACACAACGGGCTATTGGCGACGGTCCGGGATTAAACCCAAAGTGAAAGATCCGAGGACAAAACTACGTAATTTTGTACCAAGGTCAGATGACGAGGTCACACTTGAGCTGACACCTCACTCTCCAAACTTCCCCACCACACCAACGTGATCACATTTGAGGCCACGACGGATTTAACGTTCACCAGCTCCCTTCGTACCCGACGGTCTTTGGTTGGATTCGAACTCGCAACCATCCAGTTGCTAATTCACTACTCTTCCAACCAGGCTACCACGGCACTTTGGTGAATTCTAAAAAATCATCAACATTTTGAAAAATAGCTTTTACGACAATTTTTCTTATAAAGATACTCCTAAAGAAACTCCCTCTCATCCAAAATGTTTATTTCATTGAAATAGAAAATAAATATTTTGAAGTATGTTGAAGGAGTTAATATACACTTCAAATTACCAATGAGATAACTAGCAATTTAAAAAAAATTAATTATACAGAAGAGCCTTGATTATCCGAGCTCCGATTAATCGAGTGCTCGTCATCAGGGATGCCCAGCCAAAGCACTTGTGAAGTTGTAACATAAATTCTTAAAAATAGTAGCAAAAAGTATCTTTAACCCTAATTTAGTAGCTCACATACGAAATGAATCGGTAAAAACAAAATGTGGTAATTAAGACATTGAAGATCTCGCCAAATTTAAATTGTAAAATTGAAAAACTAAATATTTTCTTAATAAGGTTTTCATGATAATCGAGCCAATATGATTCCAATGTCTTTCTTTCATGGTTGACATCGCTTGGCGTCAAAATTTCGATATTGAGGTACTTCGGAAAATTTTTTTAAAGAAAAATCCGAAAAATATTTTTCCGTCCGCTATAAGTTAAAAAAGGGAAAATATTCTTTGACCTTTTATGATTTTTCAAAAAAGTCGCCGAAATTTTGATATTAGTAGTTTTGAGACGATTTTGCTTAAAAGATAATCCTAGTTAAGGTTAAAAATAGTAGCATTGTTACCTGTGTTATCCTGGGTAATCGTTCAAAAACTACCACAAAACTAATTTTACAGAACACATTTCTTTGAAGTTAATATTTTATTAGTCAGGAACGAAAATAAGTTTGCAAACACTTCGCTTTCTTAAGGAATGAAGCAGTTTTTCTGGAGTATCATGATGTCTTTCATAATTTGTAGCAAATGTTAGCTAAAAGGAAAGAGAAATTTGTCAATTCTAATAGCATTAACAATATAAAGCCAAAACAAACCTCTCTGAGTCAAGGATAAGAAGTATGATACGAATGAAGTTAAAGAGTTTTTGTCAATAATATGAGTCACCAAGCTGTGATCTTCAAAAGTATTAGATTTAAGTTTGGTAGTTGATTTGAGTATCATGGCGCAAGGTCCAAAAGAGGACAAGCTGCGCCTAACACATGACAGAACGTAACCTAATAAAAGATAAAATATTTTAAGGTTCAATGTCCAACCAATGATAAAATGCAGATTTAAAAGAATGCAAGATTTGAAATATATTGAATATAAAAAATAAATGTTCAAAACCCAGAATTATATAGGAAAATATGAGATTATCGTCGTCATAATGAGTAATAGTTAAAAGTTTTTATGAAGTTTAAGAAATGAAAGATAAAAACGTTATAATTGTGATTTTCTTCGTCCACTTCCGTCAACTAACAAAGAATATCACCACATTTTCACTGTCGTCGATGCTTTCACCAAATTTGTGTGGATTCATCCCATTAAGTCTACTTCAGCTCACGACGCTATCGACAAACTTAATTTGCAAAAAAAAACTGCGGGCATATGCTCCGTCAATGGCTGTCTTGCTCAAATACACTAAAATAGAATTTTAAAGCAAATTTATTAAATAAAATAATTAATTTTGGCGCTGCCAGATACCGAGTAGCAAAATTATTCTTTTAAAATCAATGAGTTTTTCGCTCGGGGTTTTTTGCATTAAACAGACTTGTTTTATTACGAAGTTATGTAAAATTAAGTTATGTAGAATTAAATACCCTTATATCATCAATAAAATATTCATAAAATATAAATATATAATAATCAACTATTCGTATGTTTTGGAAAAAGTATAAAAAGTCCAAACATGAGTATTAGAATTTAAATTCTTTAAATATAATTTTTTGGAAAAAAATGTTTTTTCCAGCAAGACTGGTAAAATAATCCGAGTTGCGCGTATCGCCCAATCGTAATAATACTCAATGTTATTATTATAGGGATTTTGAATTATATTTAGCCCCACATCAGCACACGTAGCGCTAAACTAAAAGCGCACGATAGCATAATTAAATTATAAACAAGCAAGTAATTTTCTATATCTGGCAACACCAGTAAAAAATTAACTTTTTAATTCGATTTTGAATTATTAATTAATATGTAGTTTGGAGCAGCGAGTTTAATTCGATTCTGAGTTTTTGTGAGATTATTAATGAGGCTGAGATGTATTTTTGAATTGTGAGATTTTAGAAGACATATTCTGTGAGTACCTTGAATTGTATTACTTTTCCGAATGATGAATAACGATTATTCTATACATGAATAATGATTATTCTATACATGAATAATGATTATTCTATACATGAATAATGATTATTCTATACATGAATAATGATTATTCTATACATGAATAATGATTATTCTATACATGAATAATGATTATCAAGGATAGTTTCAATGCGCATCCTTATTTATAATTATTCCGCAAAAGACAATAAGAATTGGAATAGCAACAAGTGATTTCTAGAGCCCGTTGTATCCGTATTTCAAAGGGCATTAACAGCTAGTACATTTAATATTATGCATCATGGTGTTCACCCCCCCCCCAAAATGCTTCAAATCACTTTTTCATATTCATATTTTAAAGCTGCAATTTTATCACCTTGTCGCTGATCGACAGGTTCTATTTTAAATTTCATTTTCGTCGCTTCCATACCTTTTAGTATTGTTCAACATATTTTTAATTATGATTCATTAAACTCATATCTTGCTGCTGTAAAATCCTTGTACTGCATATGTTACTCATTTTCTTTTAATGGGTTTAAGGTGGGCGATTCCGACTCCAAGGGTGATTTCGATTATATATCTCGTCAATAAAGATACGACTAATGTTGCTAATGATGAGGTATCTCGTCATACGGATATTGTCGATATTTTATGATGACGAGATCAAGATCTGTCCAGTTTTTTTCTAAGGGTGAGATATCTCGTCCTCCAAGATCTGGTCAGTTTTGCTAATGACGATATGTATCGCCGTGACAACCATCAGGAGGGTTAACTGTACACAGAGGAGCAATTGAATTAGGGATACCTGTCTAGTAGCGCGTATCACCACCTTTCACCTTGATGACGGCGGCGATTCGTCTTGGCTTGGACTCGACAAGACACTGGAAGCGATGGGAAGCCATACGTATCCACGACTCCTGAACAATCTCCCACAATTCACGAAGATTAGATGGAAGGTGGTCTGAGGCTCGGACATCTCTCTCAATTGCATCCCAGATGTGCTCGATTGGATGGAGGCCAGGTGACCTTGATGGCCAGGAAATCACGTGCAGGTCTGTGGAATGTTCATCGAACCATTCGGATTCAATTCGGGAGCGATGGCACGGTACTTTGTCTTGTTGAAAGACAATCTCTGTAGTGGGCTGACGAAAACGAACATACGGGAGCAGATGGTCTTCAAGGATATCCCGATAACGTTTACCTTAGAGAGAGGATGTCACACGTACCAGGGGTCCCATTTCAGTCCATGTGAACAGTCCCCAGACGAGAATGCCACCTCCACCAGCCTGAAGTGTCCCCTGCTGTCAGGAAGGATCCATCGCTTCATGTGGTTTACGCCGTACACGTACTCTGCCATCGGCATGTACCAAAGTGAATCTCGACTCAACACTCCAGGCAACATTTTTCCACATCTCGACGGTCCATTGGCAATGTTCCCGTGTCCATGCTAATCGTTGCGCCCTGTGTTGTGCAGTCAACAGAGGGACTCTCGTGGGACGATGGCTTCTGTACCCCATAGAGAGATGGTTTTGGATGGTGTGGCAGCTTACATGTTATGCACCAGCGTTAAATTGACGGGTGATCTGTTGCCCGTCTATCCGCTGTTACAGTGCGGGCTAGCCGTCGCCAACCTCGCTCATCCACACGCTGTTGTCCGCGGCAGTTGACCCTGACAGGGATGGCTTTACCTGAATCGACATACTCACGGTTCACCCTTGACACAGTGGTGCGGGAAAATCCGAGTGTCTGCACTACTTCCGAGATGGAGTGACCCATTCGTCGGGCCCCGACTATTTGCCTACGATCAAATGCGCTTAGATCCGCACTCTTACCCATACTGCTTTTGACTATTACTAATACCGTGAGCAGCACTCCTTATCTTGTCAAACAACTGTTTACGTCATTTGTAAGCCGCTTCCAGGCCTGCGCACAGCTCCAAATTTGCATAATGCCAGCTATCCCTAATTCAATTGCTCTTCAGTGTATATTGGTTTTATTTTTGGCCGTTTTTGATTTTGCGCCAAAACATCCACAACTAACCCCTTTACAAACAACTCATTTCTGAGCTCCTCAGATTATGGTGGTTATAGCAAGAAAGAACATATTTTAACATGATATGTCTATGGGGCTGTAGGGGTTGTTGAAGAGAGTCTATAAAAAGGTATTTGTGGTATGGATTTGGTATCGTGATCGGACCTTATTAGTCAATGGAGAAGTGACAATTATCGCTAAAACAGTAATATTCAAATTAGAGGATTGAAACGGGATGTGCGAAGGAAATGAAACACGAAAACATAAAATACTAATGGATTTAAGCTGGATGAAAAGGGTAGAGTTTAGATATAAGTATATTGATGAAAATACTTACATAACATTCCTCGATATCTATCTTTCGATCCCTGGAGGTTCATCTCTACTATTTCGTAGGTGGCCTTGGAAGATCCTTAACGTAAAGCCGAATCCAGTCCGCATATGCGAGCGTATTTGCAAAAGTAACTGGACCACCAATTGGGCATCTTTCAGTATCTGTGCGTATGGATGTTATTCCAAGAGCGTAGTATACACCATTAAAAGCCTGAAACACTGATGATCCGGAATCACCCTGAAATCAAAACATTATATTAAGATGTTTTCAGAAAATATATTTCCTTGCTTTGGAGGTCATCCACGGGAAGCCTGAAGAAGATCAAAACCTATTTCAGACTTAGTTGGTGTGACATCCGGAAAAGTATCACCTATTTAGTTTCATACCGGAGACTAATGTGAATAGTCTATTTTATGACTGTCCCCATTGTAACCGCATTTGTAGCCAGAGCCAGAATTGGTTACATAGTCACCTGAGCTTATTTGCACAGGTTCCCTCTTGTGGAGGGCCGCGGAGGAACCGGTTGGAAGAGTAATGTTGCGAGTTCGAATCCAACCAAAGACCATCGTGTACAAAGGGGACTGGTGCACGTTAAACCCGTCGTGGCCTCAAATGTCCTCACGTTGGCGTGGTGTGGAAGTTTGGAGAGTGGGGTGCCAGCTCAGGTATTGCCTCGTCATCTGACCGTGGTTCAAAATTATGTGGCGTTGTCCTTGATCAACAATAGCCCGTTATGTTGCTCCAGTGTGACGTTAATTAAAATACCTATCTACCATCATGTGGACTCGGACAAACAACTTGCTTAGCACTGGAAAAGGAAACATTAGAGCATATTTTATTTTCTTGCACAGGAGTGATATTTTTCAGAGAACATTTGACACTACTGGATTAACAATAAACTGTGATTGCGCCATTCACAATTTTTATTAATCCAATTCTTAGTTTAGACCATTGCATTTCATGTGCATGGAAAACACTGTGAAATCAGAACTAGCAGCTCTGGAATCATGAAATAAAGTTGTATTATATTGTACAAAATAACATCCATTTAAACTGTGCTATCGCGTGTAAAAAAGTACTTTGAAATGCTGAAATAAAAATTTTGCCCCTACTATAACAAGTCTGGAAAATAGAACTTTCAAATTCTAATTACGATGTCAAGCAAATACTATTTTGTAAAGTGAACCATAAAAAGCCATGCTAATTACCTCACTTCTAACTTTGTCCCTCTAAGTGTCACGAGATTTCTGTGTGGTCTAATATTGGGTTTAATGGCGCAAGATTCAAAATTGGTCAAGATGCAAACGGAAGTCAGTATCTATAATCCATAAAAAATCCATCCATCCCAAAATAAGAAAAGAAACTTAACCAACACAGAGTAGATTTACAATTGTGTGTTACTTAGAAATTGTAAAGATGATGTAGCTTAAATGACATGAAATGATCAGGACAAAAGAAGAAATGTATAAAAACAGTCGAGTTCCTCTTGGAAAAACAAATCGTAAGGAATAAACTTTTCTCTAAAAAGTAGGCTGGGAGTTCAATTTACATCGCACTGGAACAACACAACGGACTATTGTCAACGGTCCGTGGTCAATTCCGAAGAGAAAGATCCGAGCTGGCACCTCAGTATCCAAACTTACATCAAGCCCAGTTAAGACAATAGATGCCACTACATATTTAACATGCACCAGCCACCACGCACATGGCGGTCTTCGATTGAATCGAGTTTCGAACTCGTAACCCTCCATTTCGCAATACGCGACTCTACCAACTGATATACTGTGGCCTTTATCCCAAAAGTAAAAATTGCTAACATGGTGTATTCCGATCTAATTGACAATGAAAGCATTTTTATCCTCGCCAATCTCCCGCTTCATTGCCATAGATCGACAAGCGACCCAATAGAGGCCTGAAGTGATGAAATATGTTGAAAACACTATCTACAGTATTTGCAACTGTTTTGTCAGGAATTTTAGGGCAGTACAAGTGGTGGGCTCAAGTCATTTTTTTCAGTTTGAAAAGAGGGAAGATAGCTGATCTCGCTTCTCCAATAAGATGTGTCTTTGTACGTAGTCATGATAAGAAGTCGAAAACAAGCGACTTCAAGAGTCCTGGGCAAAGATATTCAGAAATGTGAGCTTTATTTCTTGATAAAACATTTCAGTTCTTTCCAGTGGACATTTCATTGTAGATTAGATAGTCCTTATAGACGATCGAACATATAAGTCTCTTGACGTTACTTAGAGACAAAGGGGATTTAGGTTGGGGCAACTCTGCTCCCGCCTTAGCCAATTGGTCTCAGCTCGTTCATTGTCATATATAACAGTAACTTGAGATCCACTGTAAGGCAAGGGTTTTTATTAACCTTCCCAAAGTGACAATAGTGTCCAATAGTGTTAAAGACCAACTATTAGTTTCTAGGTCAATAAATAAAAAATGTGCTTTTTGCATCTTAAAAAGATTACGATATGATAATGATTTCTTCTCCTGCCATCATAAAAAAGAGCATTTAATGTCTCCAAAAAGTGTCAGTTAATGAGTTTCTACTCTAAACTGACACTATGCAAAACGCGCAAACAAATATATTTGCGGTTAGGAAAGATAATACATCCTTACAAAAAAATATTTTTGTTTGGTGCCTGGAATTTTTTGACTGATTTTGACTATATTTGGTGTGCTAGTTTCAAATATGAAAACCGTTTTTCTCTATTAGCTCTACTTTTTGAGATTCAGCATAGCTAAATTATAAAATACTTTATACAACTTTATAGTGATTATGAGGGAGCATCATCAAGTCCTCAACGTTTCAATCAAAACGAGTTAAGTGACCTGATAAGGGATCTGTCTCTCAAAAGAATCATATCTGAATTACTTGCTTCCAGATTAAATTATAAGACTACTTGATAATGGAACAAAAATTACATTCTACTGTACTAGGGAAAGGATTTGCTATCTTTCTTCTCTCATGAAAAAGATCTTGTGTTTTGTCAAGATGTTAGAGGACTTCTGATAAAAATTGGTCTTACTGAATATTTCCCAATTAATTGGCGACTGTTTATTGACAGCTCTAAGCGGAGTTTGAATTATGTACTTTTACACAGTGGCAACAAATACGGGTCAATACCTATTGCTCACTCAACCAAAATGAAAGAAGAATATGATATTATAGTTTTGGTCATGGAGAAGGTTAAGTCATGGTTAAGTCAAGTTTGGTCATGGAGAAGGATGTTTCCCGAACATCAAAGGTAATTTGTGTGAACTTAAAAATGGTTAACTTTCTCCTTGGTCAGCAAGGGGGCTACACGAAATATCCTTGCTTCTTGTGCCTATGGGATAGCAGAGCCAAACAATACTACTGGATAAGGAAAGAGTGGCTACGAGAGAGAACATGGTTGTTGGAGAAAGAAATGTCATTCGTGAACCCTTAATCGGACGAGACAGAATCATCTTGCCTCGGCTGCATATAAAGCTAGGGATAATGAAACAGTTCATGAAATCTCTTGATCAGGATAGCCCTTGCTTTGCATACATAGGACAAAAATGCCCGTAATAAGTACAGAAAGCTTAAAGTTGGAATTTTTGATGGTCCTCAAATCAGACAGTTCATAAACGACCCTCATTTCGTGGATTCCATGAATGAGACGGAGCAAAAAGCGTGGATCTCATTTGTCCTTGTTGTCAAGAACTTTCTGGGCAACCACAAGGTTGAAAACTATGTTGAACTAGTTAACAGTATGCTTAACAATTTCAGAGACTTTGGTTGTAATATGAGCATAAAGGTTCATTACTTGCACAGCCATTTAGACTGTTTCCCTGAAAATCTTGGCGATACTAGTGAAGAACAAGGTGAACGATTTCTCCAGGACATAAAGACTATGGAGGACCGATACCAGGGCAGATGGGATACTCATATGATGGCAGATTACTGTTCGAATCTGTAAAGAGACTGTAAACAAAGTTCACTCAAGAATTTCAAACAAAAGCTTTCGGAGTGGAACAAAATAACTTTTCCTTTTATTTTTGTTTTATTCTTCTCATTTCTAATTTTTAATTAAGCTATTGTAGATTTACAAGAGTGTTGCTGTGTTTTTTTTTCAATTAATTAAAATGTTTTACAAAATTTATTAAGGAAAAGGTTTTTAATTTAAAGCCTATACTCTAAGCCTAATTTAATGTGTTAACGTAAATAACGCTACTGTCATCTCACAAACAAGAGGTGACCGTCAAAAAGTAACGTCATATTTGTTTTCAGCACATGAAATACACATAAAGTCAGTTAAAAAAAACCCGGCATCAAAGTATGTGTTGGACTGTGTAATTGATGCCGTTACTGCAGTGTATAGTGATTAAGCTCGTCTCTCTTCCTTTTTTGCTAAACGAGGGCAAATTACGAGAGGGATTTTCAGCGTAAACAAACAAACCAGATGGTCTGCAGATTTTACCTCTTCCGTCCAAATGCTCTCACATAATGCAGATCGGAGTTTTTTAAAATTCAGAATATCTCCGTTTTGGCGAAGGTTGATGTTTAATCTAATTGGTGTTGACCAATCAACCATCATATATCAAATCGAAATTTATTATTTGGAATTTTCATTGGCGAAGTGTTGAAATCGCATTCGAAAAACAAGTCAACTGACGTCACGTTCAATATTACGAACAAGACACATGTATCGCTGCAGAAATACCGCCGCCACTTATATTGAACGAGATAGAAAATGTCTCTCGTGCCTGGACCGAAGGCAGGCTTTCAGTAGGTTCGATCCACTACGAAAATCCATGAACCGAACCCATAGCCTGTTGTACCAAAGGCCAGGCCAGAGCGCTAACCATTCGGCTACAAATGGTTAGCGTATTTTAACATTATCCAAAAATTATCTGTCGTTTCACTAATATCTTTGTAGGTTGTGGCTGCAATAATTCATATCCTTTCCTTAGTTTTCTGCCTATACTCACTGGGGAACTGATTGTACGAATCGTTGAGGAGAGATACAACATCAGTCAGTTATATCAGATCATTATTTTACTCTTATGTATTTTCTGATTTCATGTTTTATGCCAACAGTTTTAAATAGCTTTTCGTCTTTTTAAGGCCTTTTAGTGATTTTAATTTGTTTTGCTAAATTAAATACCTGCATTTGGCTTATATTGTGATATTTTGTATTTTATCTTACATGGGGTACGCGTTTTTCGTATCTTGCGCAATAAAAGCCAAGGGTTCACCATGCCCAATGGGTAAGCATCTAAACGCTAGCAACCTGCGAGTTGTAGGCGACGCAGATTAGATTCCTCTCTGGCTGTACTTCTTCGTTCTGTGGCAGTAAAATTTTCCTTGTGTGTGTGCCTATTTACTTGAAGTTGTTTGGCACAGCTTGGCCAAATATGGCCCTTGTGCCATACCCAACCTTCAACCAGCCATATAACTCAAACCAAAACCAAACCTCAAGAAGGCGCGATGCGCTAATTTTAACAAGCTATATGGTGGTTACAAAAGGGTTAAAAGGATAAAAACAACTCTCAATTTTTTTTGTTACTTAACATCGCCATTTCGGTTTTCTAGAAAAATAACTAAAAAATTGGGAAGATGGAAAATGAGTACTTACTTGACAAGATGTTTGGCCGCTATTTGTTAGACCTATGGTGCAGAAAATTTTCCTTCTCGATTTCTCATATGAAGAGGACTCCTGGCATTCTACAGCAGATACTCGCTTCACTTTTCCTTCTCGAAGCATTTGCTTTCCTTCTTTTCCTGATAAAAAAAAGGGAGATTGTTAACATTTTTCGATAGAAATTGTTTTGAGAGGCATTTTTTGTCAAGCTAAATGTAGCTGGCGGTAGTTTCCGAGGCGATACGTGTTTCCTGTACAAATTCTGAACGCGAAGCCATTTGGCTGATTTTTCGAATGCGATCCAGAAGGGGTGTTGCGTTTGACGCAGAAGATCCCAAGCGTCAGCTCTCTATCTCCGGTAGAAGAACGATAAGTAGACTGAAGAACTTGCGTTGTCAGAACGTTGAGGTGGTGAAAACGTCATCTTCTGGAGATCAAATGTATTACAGGCGATTTGGACACGTGACGAACCTACTTATCATATGAGCCTAGGAGGGTGAATGCTTAAGGATGCAAACAGGGGGTGAATGCTTAAGGATGCAAACAGAAAGTTATGGGTGGAGTTACATTAAAGTTAGGAATTAAGAGTTTAACGATTTAACGATTTAAGATGGCTCTTGGCCGTTTACGATTAATTCTTCGACGAATGCGATTTCAGCACTTCGTCAATAAAAATTCCAAAGAATGAATTCAGAATTGATATATGATAGTTGATTGGCTAACTATCATACATGAATTCCAATTATCCAATAAATTAACAGCCATTTTGCGATACCATTTGGACTGCAGAAGTGAAATTTTCTGACTGTCTGGTTTATCGGTTTACGCTGAAAATCCCTCTTGTATTGACCGCTAAGGAAGTTAAGATTCTTTAGTCCTGTAAAACTGATTTAAAAAAGGTATAATCCCCAAAATTATCTTTTTAAAGTGGGTGGGAATATTGATTTAACCATTCACTTAATTCTTAGGGTAAGTGGTATGTTGTTTTGTGGAGTGACATGAGATTCAGAATTTAAATACTATGGGGATTAAGTGGACTTTGGGAAGCACATCAGTATGGACAAACACTATTTTAATAATTTAACCCTCTGAGAGGTTCGCACGCATAATTCCACCTTACACCTGCAGTCTTCCTTGCATGACTTCTAACCAATTTTGAGATTCCTGATCAAAAGAATCTTTCAAAGGACTCTATTGTAAGGAAATGAGCAATAGAATTTTTCTGAATAATTCTATTTTACGGAAATGAGCAAAGGAATCTTTTTAAAGGATTATTTTCTAAAGAAAGGAGTGATGGAATCTTTCCAAGGGATTTTATTCTACAGAATGTGGGTCAATACAATCGTTCCCAATAATTCTATTTTACAGAATGGGCAAATAGAATCGTTCACAAGAACGATTCTATTGTGTCTATAACGTTGTGCAAAATGTTTATATTTCTACGGAGTGACAAGCGGACGGACTGAGAGAGGGCTTTCTACAGAGGCAGACGGCGATGACGCTAACATCTACTTACGATATGCAACTTACCCTGTACATAACTTGCTGTAAATAATTATCATGAGCTTTCGCTTAATCCTCTGAGAGTCGTGAGGCTTCCGAGTAGTGTAATTTTGTTTTTATCCTACAACCCATTTAATGAATAAATAATCACATCTTTCTCAAAAGTCCATAGATCTTTTCAACCATTAGAAAGAGAGACAAAATTAGTCCTACCCTCATAATAGAATGTCCGTCCGCTTGTCACTCCGTAGAAATATAAACATTTTGCACAACGTCATCTAAAGTCCCCTCCAACTCTTCTCGATCAGCCATAATCCATATGTACAGTCGCGGGAAAAAAACGAAACACTTCTCATTCGAGCAATTTTATCAATAGAGAAAATTCAAAGATGGCGTTTGACAGGAAGTAACGTCTTCTATAAATTCAAATATAAAAAAGTTCCAAAATTGGCCGTCTTCATATTAAATTGAGCACCAACTTCATAATTTCCACTGAAAACCCCTTATTTCGACTCACAATTTCGAATCTACATCAAAATTTTACTTCCGATACCAAATTTCATGTCATTGAGTCTTACCGTTTCGAAGTTTTGAGTACAGAAAGATTGGAGCTCCTAATGTTAAATCAGTCTCTTAAACTTTTATGGATATATTCCTAAATAATATTTCTATGACTCTGATACTTTATACCATATTATTGTTAAACAACCCAAACAAAATCCACCTAATATTCTATTTCACAAATAGTTTTTAGTATGCAATAATTATTAAATTAATGTTTGAAAAAATTATGAATTGGAAACTTATTATTCTTTATGGGAATCGATTCAAAAGGACTTCTAATATGACCATGCAAAATTTCAGCTCATTCCAATGGTTAGTTTTGAGTTACGTTGAATTTTCCTCATTATTGCGATTTTAGGGGGCAACCAAAAGTTTAAAAAATGTCTGACAAACCTCAGATAATAATTCTTTGATCATTTGCACATGCATAATAGATTTAATAATTCTCGGATTGGTCATTTACACGCTCTGACAAATATGTTTGAAATAGTGTTCAAATTTGAAATTCGGGTAAGTATAACTACAATTAATCTCGATCTACGAATAGCGATTTTCAATGTGAAGATGATCCCTTAAATTGACCGCAACTTTTGCATTGAATATATCCGGATATAAATATAGTAGAGTCATGAAATTTCATATTTAGACTAATTTAACGATGCCGAATCTGATTAAAGCATCAAAACATGGTGTTTACATTAGAAATTTTGTTTGTGCAAAATTTGATATGAAGACGTCCCCTTATGCAATTTTTTTTGCGTTTGACTTTGTAGAGGACGTTATTCCCTATTGAATGATATCTTTGAATTTGTTCTACTATGAATAATGCTCGAAATAAAGGGGGTGGTTCGTTTTTTATTCCGCGATTTTCCGTTTCCACAACACGAAAACCGAACAAGAGAAAAATTTTAAATTGTCGAAAGAAAAAATTACCCATTTCTTTCCCCTCATAGTGGTAACCCTCCTGTTCCACGAGGAATCTCGTCATTTACAAAACTGGGCAGATCTTGATGGACGAGATACTAGTCGAAACCACTTAGAGGATTAAAGTTAGCAACGACAACTATGGTAAATTCCAACATTTCCTTAGTTTTGTTGGATTGCTTTTTATCTTGCGTTTGGAACAGCTTGTCCTGTTTAGGAACTTGCGCCATATACTCAAAACAACCAACCAAAGTTTTCTCCAGTTTATTTCTTCCTCAAAGCTGGTTTCTTAGGATTTCACAGTGCATTGTCCAATACAATAGATTAATAAAAAACACTCGAAAAAAAATTATGAAAGCTAATTCATCGTAAATAGACATGCCTAAGATGGGGGTAACCCTATCTTAGTATAATAAAAATTTACTGAAATGTATTTTTCAAGTTCATGAATTCAGGTAATGGTAATTAATTAACGTCGCACTGGAGCAACACAACGGGCTATTGGCGACTGTCCGGGATCAATCCTCAAAGGAAATATCCGAGAACAACACCACATAGTTTTGAACCACGGTCAAATGATGAGGTCAACACCTGAGCTGGCACCCCACTCTTGATGAATGCAGGTAAAAATCTAGTGTGAAATGTAAAGGAGGTAAACAGCGATGAATGCGGAGGGTGTTTCAATTAGTCAGATAAAATTGGTGATGCCGTATAGGAAATCCTTGGATAAAAATGTCTAAGACCTGTGAAAGCAGTTAAAAGAGGATTCATAGTGAGAAATTGTTGGCAATGCTAGTACGGTTGGGGTTGGCGCAAGGTCCAAAGGCGGACAAGCTGCGCCAAACGCAAGATAATGCAAACCAGTATAAATAAATAAAAGGTTAAAATAATCGAATCAACAATAAAAAGTATATTTTAAACCATATATTTATTTAGATTATATAAAAGGTGCGGGTAGGTAGGTATTTAATCGACGTCGTACTGGAGCAACACAACGGACTATTGGTGACGATCCGGGAAAGATCCGAGTAAAAGGTGCAGGATTAAAACTGTATAAATAAGTTATGAAGACTAAAAAATATAAATGGACAAAACTGTAACAAGATGGGTTACCCCCATCTTACTTGACTTAAAACTAACATCAAATGTAATTTAAAAAAATGATGGATTACAACAGTGGAGAAATGACTCAGCGATGTAAAAAGGCAAAGAGGGATGATATGTGGAGGGAGAGACTCAACAAGTCTGATAAAATGGGTAAGCACGATAGTAATTTCACCGATTAATAAATGCCTGTGTGTGACTCTTGAATAGTGTATGTACAATCGCGGAAAAGAAAGCCGAATCACCCCCTTTATTTCAAGCATCATTCATAGTATAACAAATTCAAAGATATCATTCAATGGAGAATAACGTCCTCTACAAATTCAAATAAAAAAAATGCATAAGGGGACATATTCATTTAAAATTTTCCAATGGAAACACACTGTTTTGATGTCTTAATCAGATTCCGCATCATTAAATTAGTCTAAATATGAAATTTCATGACTACTATCTTTATATCCGAAGATATTCAGTGTTAAAGTTGCTGTCAATTTCAGGAATCATCTCCATATTTAAAATCGCTAATCGGGTTGCTTAACAATAACATTATGCAAAATAGCAGCGCTATAGAAATATTATTTAGGAAGATATAAATATAAAAGTTTGAGAAACTGATTTAACATTAGGAGCTCCTATCTTTCTGTACATATAACTTCGAAACGGTAAGACCTAATGACACGAAATTTGATATATGAAGTTAAAGTTTGATATAGATTTGGAATTGTGTGTCAAAATAGGGGGTTTCCATTCGAAATTATGAAGATGGTGCTTAATTTAATATGAAGACGGCCCCTTATGCAAATTTTATGCATTTGAATTTATAAAAGACGTTAGTTGCTGTCGAACGCCATCTTTGAATTTTCTCTATTGTTAAAATTACTCGAAGAGGGATGGTTCAGTTTTTTCCGCGACTATACCTTACCTTTACTTTGTTGATATCGACCCCAAGCTGCTATAGTGGCAATGTTGTTAGTTTTTGGCATTCTTTTAAGAGGTATACAGATAGGACTTGTGTACTTGTTGCAGGTATATCTTCGTTTAATTTGCACCAGCGCGATATCGTCCAAATTTAATGAAGGGTCGTAGTCTGGGTGGATGATTATTCGTCTAACATCCAGCTTTCTTTTGGTTTTGCCCATGAGACCTATTTTCACATCCTCTGGTTTGAGATAGCAACTCTTAATTGCTCCTTTCTTTTTACAGGAAGAATGCGTTGCTCCGTCTCTGCAATTTAAAAGAACAGCTTTGTAAACCGCTGTTGTAAAAAAGTACACACCAATACAATAAAGGAAAGAGTTGGTTATTTTGGGTTTATGGGCGCAAGATCCCGAAATGGATAAGCGCCGCGAAACGCAAGATGGAATAAATTTCAATTAAAATAAACAAAAAAATATCTGAATAACAACCAAACGAACATTGAAAGAGTGATAAAAACATAAGCAAATATGAAAGCAAAATATTATTTTAATCAAATGTATCAAATAGATAGGTAGTTAAGTTTTTAAAAACATGTCATGAAAAGTATAATTCTATTATTATTATTCTAAAAGTATAATAATAATAAATTTTGTTGTGGCAACAATCATTAAGCAAATTTTAAACACGTTCGCACGCTGCTGTCATCAGACAGCACAGCGCGATACCAAATACGTATAAAGTGCTATTCGTGCTATTTTCCCACTCAAAATTTTTAATTTATGTTCAAAAGATATCTTTTCTCGAAAAACTGAATGTCCCTAAAGGTGATTGCTTAATGATTGTTGCCATAATGAGAATTTTGCCTTACGGCCAGACGGTTGAGAAACACTGGTCTACATACATATTTTAGTGTCAATTTTCTCATTGGTTCGATTAAGGAATGCTCTAAATCGACCAACTTTTATTATGATCACCCTCATTTATTTTCTAACACAAATAAAAATATAGATCGAGGAACGAAGTTTTATAGTAGAATTAGAAGATGCTCATTTAAAATTTAAATATTTTTGTCAGTCCATCGTTCAATTATGAACTGTCATCCAGTAGTGGTCGGATAATTTTCTATTGGTGGAGCACTGAGTTCTATTGGTAGAGCACTGAGTTGAACTCACTTTATAAAACAATGAGCTGCTGAAAGAAGAAATTTCGATGAAATTACTGCCGCACCACAAACAATGCCTGAATCCCCTCCGAACATCAAAGGAGCCTGAAATGAAAATCAGTGTTTATTATTAATAAAGGGTAAATATTTTACGTATCAACTAAATTACATAAAACTTCCTCCCGCCCATAGCATTACTCTATACAGTTGGAAAGAGATTCTTGTGTCTTGAAACAGAGGAAATCTAGCTTTGACGCCATTCTCCTGTGAGTTAAAACGTCCTTGAATCACATAGACAGCACATACTGACTGATTAGATCACTTGTGTTGAACACGAACAATAAACTTTATTAGCTTTACGATAACGCGCTTTAATAAAAAAATCGATGTTCGGAAGAAGAATTGTAAGAAATGCTCTTCGGGACTCCAGCAAGCTCGATGCTCTGCAGAGCTCTAGCCAGGAGACAATGAGCACCAGTGAAGGGGATGAAAACCTGCAATGCAGGAAGGAAATGGAGTTCTTGACAATAGCGAAATTGACGCAGTAGTACCTGATACTAGTAATAAGGATACAATGCCTGATCAGTTTATGGAATCTGAAAATGACAGATTGACCTAAAAGAATTTTTAAGCACCTCAAATGTAAACGAATGACTGCATCTATCCTCGATAAACATCGAAATGAAAATCTTCGAATTTCCTGATCTACAAGGGCTCCATCGACCGAGAAGGAAGCAAGTCTTCTAATTGGTGCCTCAATCCCCATCCGCAATACCTCCTCTTCAAGTCCCAGCAAAACCTATAAAAGGCTCTGACAAACTAACAACTATTTTGTTCACCTACAAGAAAGTACTTCACAGGAGATTAAGCGCCTTCGGCCCGGGTTCTCCAACCATTACAAAACCATCCTAGTAAAAGAATAGACATTATCGAGAAAGTTCAAGCCAGAATAGGAACATTGATTATTACTTGCCCCACCACCCGTACAAAATCATTCTAGTGAAAGCATTAAAACAAGATCTATGCTCTCGCATCGGCTAGGGAAAATGACCAACCCTCGTTAAATGATTATTTAATAAAAGGCCTGAATCTTATAGAACTAATTCTCGACATTATTGATAGGTTTCTGTAATACCTTGTATTATCCGCTGACACACATTGAAAAGGCCTTTCTCCAGTTAAGCATTAGTCCCTAGTATAAACTATTAAAGTTTTTCTGCCCGTCTTCAGATAATATAATTTAACCGCTATTGCAGTGTTTTATGGTCTCCATTTCTACTTGCGCCGTCTTCCATAGTACTTAACATTTGAATGTGGCAGGGTAAGTATGGAAGAGGATTTTTAACATGGTCACTATTTGTTCAAGGTCGTAGATGTCACATGGCAGAAAAACGGAGGATCAGTGAATATAATTTCCATCCAATGTGAAACTTCAAAGAGTTTTGTAAGTATTGGGAATTTATTATTTCTTAAGGAACCTTAACGATCGTACTCCATTTCTCCCTTGCCTATAAAAATTCGATTTAATTCACTACTGCCATTTCTATAGATGTCAATGTCCTATCCTAATTTTTAGATTTCAATGCACTCATTAGTCACCTCTGTGAGGATAATGTTCTATGGGTGCTCCCAGGGGGAAGAAGTTTTTCTAAATCAGAGTAGACCATAGTTCTTAAGGTGACAGGTAGGAATCTACTTAGGTGATGGTTGGGCGTTTTTAATGGCGCAAGGGCCATATTTGGCCAAGCACAAGACAGACAGCATCAAATAATGGACATGAACACACACACAAAGAAAGTTTTACTGGTACAGAGGAGAGGAATGCACCCAAGGAGGAAACGTAGCTGACAGAATCGAATCTACGCATCTACAATTCGCAGGTTGCTAGCCCACTGACTTACTCTACTTAGGTAAATTACCAGCCATTAATATTTTGAACAACCATTGCATGCTACATGGGTTATAAAATTAAGTCAAGCAACTTAAATCCTAAGCATATATGTGACAATTTTTACAAATTTCTTGGATGATTTCTTGTTACCTACATGGAATCACAAAACCTTATTTGCTGTTGTGAACCGCTTGAATGTGACGAGTTTTCTAAACAGATTTTGCCACATCATTACATCAGCCTAGTATCTGAGAATTCTTCAAGGCATTTGCAAATCGGTCTCGTTTTTCATTGGGAGAAATACTACTTGACCCAGATCCCAAATTACATGTATCCCATCTGTATTATCAATTGTTTTGACAGTTTACTCCTATACAGTTGAACGTGCTCTGAATAAATTTCGAAATTTTCCCATTACATAAAGGTAAATTAAATTGAAACTATTTATGTTTGGCAAAAAAAGTAATGATAAAACAAAATATCTATACTACTTACAATCCAAGGATACTTGTACCGTGGTCTCACTATATCTCCATTTATTACTCTGGGCATTATCGAAGATTCACTTAGGCCGCAAACTGAAAGCAAAAGTCCATTTCATCAATTACACGAAGGTTAGTTGGTTTGAGTTTGTGCAAGGTCTAAAATAGAACAAACTGTCTCTGGATTTGCCGGCGCCAGAGAGGAAATTGGGACATGTGCGTAAATAAAGCACCAGATGGATATGCAAATCCAAATGTGAGCGTGAAACTATCAGTTGATATACGCATGGTTTTTTAAACATCCTCACAATGCCACATCCATTCGAAAAATTGATACTTTTAGGGTTTTTTTAAGTATCTGATTATTATTTTGATTATTGGTCATATAATTGGTATCGCCAATAATATAATTACGGGGATATTACAGCAAAACTCAAAATTCACATAGATAATGTTTTAAGCCATTTCAGTGCACTTCGAATTGCAAATTATGTTATTACTTTTATGCTACTTATCATATGCATCAAAAATAAGATTCTGATTTTTCATTTAAAGATAAATCAGAATGGCACTAAAGTGTTCTACAAAAAAAGAAGGTACAAAAATTAGTTTACTTACCAGAGCAGTCTCCGAGAATTTTCACGTTTCCAAGGATCCCCTATTAAGATATCAAAGAAATTCAAAATAATAATCAAGTGAACTTTCTTAAAAAATAAAGAAAAAAATAATTGAGATCCGAAACATTTGGCACTGTGCAAAAAATTTAGATGCATAGCTACATTTCTATGTAAAAGAAGTAAGAACAAAATATTTGCAGAAATTTAATTTTAATAAAGATTAACATGGCATATTCAAAAGAAACGCAACGTATAGATTCTAAGATTGCATGACAGATGGGGGACACACCCAATAAAAGATGACGATTGTGTATCATGTACGTAGGTGGATCAGTTTGAATCAGTCCTTCGCATTGGTGATACTGTTCACTAGTGAATGATTGGTTATGGGGAATGGGGTCATTCCATATGAAAACACCCATTTTGAGAAAAGTTGTTGCACCAGTCATTGATTTTTTTCAAATTTTTACCATAGATAGATGTGGCAGCGAAACCCTTAAATCTCGATTTTTGAAATATTTATCCAATATTAGCTAAGATACGAGAATTAAAAAATTGGTCACTTTTACGAAATGGCGGCCATCTTGTATTTGCGCACTGTCTATAAATGGACATAATTTGAGAGCTAATAGTTCAAATTTAATAATTTTAGTTACAAATGAAATCCATTTATTTCCGCAGTGCATATAAAATACAAAAACAGTAGTAATTACATGCAAAAAGTAAAAATTCACTTTTAAAAACCGCCGACTTCTAAGGGCTATAGAAAAATGAACCCTCGTGTATATTTTTCTCTGAAGCTCTGTAGAAGTATTAATGTGTACTGTAGCGCATCAGCCCCTTAACGTGTGTCTCAGCGATATGCGCCTTGATTGGCGATGGCGGACCACGTGACACACTCTCCGCGAAAGAGAATGAACCCTTTTTCTCTAGTTGTTTCCCAAGGCGAGCGTAGAACTGACGCGCTGAAGTTTTGTTCCCCCGAGATGTTATTTTTTATGTTTGTTTATTATTGTAATTGTTTTGTCTTGTGCTTAATGTTAATTAAAATTGCTCTTTTGGCCAATTCTTGCATGAGTCATTGGATTCAGCTCTAAAATTGGCGCCCAACGTGGGGCCCGAATTAAAGCCTTTGGGAACAACTCGTTTTTTTGTTCAGGAATCTAGGTCCAACACTGTTGGTATTGAAAGAAAAACACACCCTGTGTTTCATTGATGTTTAGAAACTCATCCCGAGTTAGCATACTGGTAGGAAAAGCCATGGTTTTAGTGTTCTGCAGCGGCGTCGAACTCACTATTTTAGGAAGCCTCATCCCAGGTGTATCCTATTGAATATAGGTGGAAATCCCTTCCACGGATCATCCTTATGCTCGTATCCCCAAGTGGTGATGAAGAATGAGATAAGTTTATTTTAATTTGTTTAAAATCATTCTTGTCTAGCAGTACTTTCGATTTGGCCAACCCGTGTCCAGCAACAGAATTTTGAAGTTTCGTTTTGTGTTCAAACAGTATTCTTGTTTAAAATATAGTGTGAAATCACTTCTTTAAATGTTGTTCCTTTGGTTCACAAGTGCAAAGTATTTGTGTTTTGTGAAAAGTATTTGTGTTTTATGAAAAGTTTTGTTCTTAAAGTAAAAGTGCAAAGTAGTATTGTTTTGATTAAGAGTACTGCTAGAATAAGTTTTTGAAAATACGTTATGTGTATTCATTTTGTAATAAGCTACTTTGTAAAAATAATAAGTGGTATGAATTAATTGTGTTCAAAAACGAAAGCTACAGCGTTATTTCGTTTCAAAAGTGTAAGAACCGATCGCATTCTGATTCGGTCATGTTCATGAGTCATACCTCAATAGATTCAAGGTCTGTTTTCTGCCAGCTGCATTAAAAAAAAACCTTTCTTGATGTTTAAAGCGATTTTTTTCTTTATTTTGTGTTTGAGCTACATTGCGATTTCCTTTTGAGAGTTATTGGTTTTGTTAATATATGTATGAAACAAGTGCAACGTGCGCAGAAATGTGTTTATATTATGCCTTTAAGGATTAGATATTAGGAAATATAGATTTCATTTTGTTTAAGCATTGGTATTCTTTTGGAATTTTGAAATATTACGGGAATTTATTATTTCTTTTGAGGTATTATTGAAATAAGACTAACTCACGAGTGGAATGTTATCTAATGTGTTGGTTTTGAATATTGAAAAGTGTTTTGGAATTTAATGTTCATAAATAATATGTGTTTAAGTGTTATTGGACAAATGTTTATGTTTTAAAAGTAATTTGTTTAACAATGCTAAACAAGTAGTACCTATAAGAAGTGGTCATTATTAATTTAATTTTTTTCTTGAAAACAAACTGTGTGGGATATATTAAAAAAAAAATTTACTGAACTTGTTTACTTTCGTTTTCAAAATTATTTGTACACTTCGTAACCTAAAGATGTCTTATTTGGCAAGAGCTCTTAAATGTGATCTGATAGAGTTGGCAATGAACTCGGCATCGAAATACCTGCTGATGCTAGAGTAGTTGATATAAAAAGATTTATCACTGGAGATGAAAGTTATGATGAAGACTTCACGAAAAATCTGCTTCTGTCTATAAGCGAAAACCGTGCAAAAGAGAAAGCAGAAGAAAAAGAAAGAATAGCACGTGAAAATGAAAGAATAGAGCGGGAAAAGGCTGAGGAAAAGGAAAGAATAGAACGGGAAAATGAAAGAATAGAACGAGAAAATGAAAGAATAGAACGGGAAAGAGCGTACGAGTTGGAAAGACTCCGTCTGCAGGTAGAATCACAGAAATTGGAGCAGGTCTCTGGTTTTAATCCTCTGTCTGCAGACCATCAACCCAACTTTAACTTGAAAAAGTTGCTACCTGATTTTGATCCGAATGATGGTGATATGACATTGTTTCTTCAGTTATTCGAACGACAGATGAAAGTTCTTAAAGTAGGGAGACATAACTGGGTTGCCTATCTCCTGGGCCTATTACCTAATAGCGTGGCACAACTCATCGCCAGAGAACCAGAACAGAAGGCTCATGATTTTGATCACATTAGAACAATGCTGCTTCAGAGATTTAAATTAAGTGCTGAGAGAATGCGACAGCTCTTCGCAACTCACAAGAAAAGTCCTGAGAGCACATGGAAGGACTTCCATTTTGAACTGCGTAGCTATTTTGAAGCATGGCTAGCAGAATTGAACATAACGGATTTTGAGAAATTGAAAGACCTCATGATCCTGGATCAAATGAAGAAACGTGTTCCTTCAGAGGTTAAAAACCATTTCTTGGACCTATGGAGCTAATGGGTCACCCCAAGTGACCTAGTGGAGAAGATGGACAGTTACGACAACTTACGTACTGTCAACCCGAAGCTTCCACCGAAGCAACATGAAACAAAACCCGTGTACCAAAAAAGAAATTACTATAGAACCCAACAATCACAATTGGAACAAAGAGTTGACAGACAAAGTCTGCCAGGGATTCCCAGTAACAGTAGGCGGGATCCCGGGGTCCTCAGTCAAAGTAGGAGGGACTCCTTTTCACAGGGCAGAATTACACCAAGGGGTATTGAAGAGAAGAAAGAAATATCGTGCTATGGATGTGGAGCACCAGGAACCATCAAATCAAAATGCAAAAACTGTTCGTCATCGACAAGAAGGGAGCCATTCCAAGCGAACTCTGTCCGCATGTATACCTGTCACACCGATGCATCCCCGTTAGCGCTAATAGATATCTGTATATCGGGAGTAAGAGCCAGGGTTTGTCTTGATAGTGGTGCCAGCAGAACAGTCGCTGGAGAGATCATGTACCACCAATTAAAAAAGAGAGGAGTAGAGTTCCAAAGAGAAGTAGTAACAATGACTTTGGCAAATGGTTGTCAAACAACTGAAGAGGCTTGCACCGCCATGGTGAAAATAGAGATTGAAGGAAAATCAGTCTCGCTGAATTTACTGGCATTACCAAATGCAAAAAAGAATCGTACTCTACTAGGAACCGACTTTTTGGAAAAGTCCGGAATTGTTCTAGACATGAAGAACAAAAATTGGCATTTCTCTGACAATCCCTGTCGGAAGATTGGTTTCAAGAAAGATATCCCTGTAAGATATCTGCTATCTGTTGAAGACCCACCAGTAAAGAGTCAACAGCCTGTCGACAACTGTAGCAACAAAGGAAATTTTCATGAAGAAGATGAACGTTCAAGTTGCAACCAGCAACTCTCATACAGCCAAGCTATATCACCAAGCTCACTGCGTTCTGATGAAGGAGAACATTTAACGTCCGATCAGCGCAGAAAGATGAATGGTTTGTTAGAAAAATTTGAGTCTACCTTCAAGCTAGGGGGAGAGCCTACCCCTTTTATAGAACATCGGATCAATACTGGTGATCACGTTTGGGTCACCATGCACCCTGTGAGTAACGCAGAAAAGAAAAGGACTGCCAAATTCATGCCTCGACGTGACGGACCTTACGTGGTGCTCACTCAACGGTCACCTACAACTTATGAAATTGCAGATCCCAAAAATCCGACCACACCTATAGGAGTTTATCACTCTTCAGCTCTCAAGGCATGTAAAGCTACTGACAGTACTCCTGTGGTCCCATTAAGAAAGAGAGGACGCCCTCCTAAAGCACGTAATGCTGACTCCTCGTCGGGACGTCGTCGGAGCCAGAGGGGGAGGTTGTAGCGCATCAGCCCCTTAACGTGTGTCTCAGCGATATGCGCCTTGATTGGCGATGGCGGACCACGTGACACACTCTCCGCGAAAGAGAATGAACCCTTTTTCTCTAGTTGTTTCCCAAGGCGAGCGTAGAACTGACGCGCTGAAGTTTTGTTCCCCCGAGATGTTACTTTTTATGTTTGTTTATTCTTGTAATTGTTTTGTCTTGTGCTTAGTGTTAATTAAAATTGCTCTTTTGGCCAATTCTTGCATTAGTCATTGGATTCAGCTCTAAAGTACTTAAATCTGAAAAAATTTCAGTGAGGTTGTTTTCGGTTTCTGAATAAAAGCTATTCTAATGATGGCATATGTATTTCGAAACGGTGGTCAACTTATAGTGCAAAAATGACCATAGCAAATGGTCAAATTTTAATTTTTATGAAGTACTAATTCAAAGCAGATTCACATTAAATGTTGGGTATGAATACAATATCAATTTACAGTCCTATGAAATTTTAAATCTATTTCATAGCACGGTGTCTTTTCAAAAGTATTTTAAGAACCATTGAAGAAAAATTGTTTTATTCATTTAAAGTACTTTTAAAAAATACTTTACTGAATGTAACGCATTTTATAATATTTATAATTACAATACGTCTGTTAAAAGTGAAATTCTTATACTTTAGTTCCTATTAGAAATACAAAAATACTCTTATAATAGCCCCAATTGTACAAAGCAAATACCTATTAAATTTTTAAAGTCGCTATACGTTAAAACAGAAAACATGTTGTGACCCATTTAATCAACATCCAAACAAGATTAGAGCAAAATCTCTGAAAACAATTTCTTTAAATTTGTTTAAGACAAATCCTAAAGTACTTATTCCTGGTAAAAAGTGTCCAGACTGCAAATCTAGATATGCTTCATTTAAAGAAAAAGTTCCAATTCTTATATTAGTACCAGATTCGTGGACATGCCAGCAAAAAGTCTTATTTTAACACCACAGTATTTAGTAAAAGTAACACGAAAATTCAAAACAAGTGAAGCGATATTATCCATTCCTAATGCAAGAAAAAGTGTAAAATTAGGTCCCGATATTGTAAAAAGTTATAGAATTTTATTATGATAATAGCAGTCATATGTTTAGGAAAAAAGGATTGAATATCTGATCCTTCTGAAACGAGAGAGCATTAAAACAAGAGACTGATTTTGTATAACTTAAAAACTTATACATTGTATTCAAGAAACATAATTTAAAATGGGAATTTATATATAAGCACAAGAGAATGTGTGATTGTTGAAAGCAAAGGTATTCATTCAGTGTGTGTTTGTATATATCATCAGAATGTTAAGCTCATGCTTCATGCTACCGATATAAATGACTACATATCATTGTTAAAAAAACTAGTTTGTAGAATTTATTAAGAAACATGCATGGTGCACAGGTGTGATATGTGTCCATCTTCAAAAATACATAAGGAATATTTAATGCATTGTGATGAATTAGAAATGTGCAGTGAAATTACTTATAAACAATGAATAAAAACTGATGGGGGGGTAGAATTAAAAACATTAATAACATCAGTAGATAAATTTAATGACAATTTGCTTAAAAGTTTCTACTTTATATGCCCATCACTTTTTCTTAGAAAATCTCAAGGTCAAATTAAAAATCAAAGGATGAATTGAGTCTGAATACTGCTATCGTCGTGGTAGATATTTCTAAAAATTATACCTGCATTTTCAAGATGCTTTCAAATCATTCATTGGAAAAACGAGGAGGCAACAGTACATAATTTTCTAGCGCATATTAAGGAACTTCATCATTTTGGATTTTTCGAAAGGTAATCAATCGTTTAATCACACAAATTAAATACTTGAAGTTTTCAATGATGAGTCCTCAACCCAATACACAAATTTAAAAAACTTTATTAATCTTTGTCATGAGAAAGATCATGGTGTAAAAGCAGAGGTATTTTTAGCTCTTTTTCATGGAAAAGGAGTTGGTGACGGTATTGGTGACATCATAAAGCGTATGACTACCAAATCAAGACTTCATATTCCTTTCTAAGATACAATCCTTTCGTCCTAGCGTCCTTTCTAAGATACAATATTAAATTTATACAACTTTACAAGAGTCCATTAAAGAAATATATAATTTTTCGTAGCAAAATCTAAAATTCGAATTTGGTATTGGAATCATTGCGATTAGTAACTAATGAATTTACTAAAGAAAAGCAATTTATATGCATTTCTTTTTACCACGAATAAGTGCTTCAGGATGTGTTATAAACAAATTTAAAGAAATTGTTTTCAGATATTTTGTTGATTAAATGGGTCACGACATGTCTTCTGTTTTAACTTAAACCACTTTAAAAAATTTAATGGGTATTTGTGTTGTACAATTGGGGCTATTATAAGTATTTTTGTATTTCTAATTAATATAAGGAACTAAAGTATAAGAATTTCGTAAGAATGGTAAACATTTGAAAACAATCCATGTCTATGGTGCTAATGAAGATATCTCGTTCATCAAGATCTGACCAATTTTGCTAATGTAGAGATATCTCGTCCATCAAGATCTGACCAATTTTTCAAAAGACGAGATATCCATCAGGTGTCCCCATATGTAACGATCCGAATGCAATTCGTTGGTGACTTACAAGTTCTACGATTCTTGCCACAAAGAATCTATGAACTTCTTTGTGGACATCTTGATGTCACTAAGGGGGACGGCTTGCTGAAATGGAACGGAAACCTCATAAAGTTTCCGCTAAGATAAACGCTTTTTTTTTTTTAATTCTTCCTTGGCGACATAAAAAGTGCACCAAAAAACTGCAACCGCATATCAAAAGCGTTGCCACAAAAAGTCTTTGTAACAAAGCTGAACAGAAACTGTCTTCCTGTCGAAATAACAAAGGGGGCTCTCAGTCGAATGCAAATTTGGATTACCATCAGACATTTTGGGCAAATCTGTGAGTAAAACCTTAATTTATTGTGTTTTGGAATTGTAAATATTTGCCAAAATGACTATTCTCTCAATGAAATTCCATACATCGCTAAAGGTTGAAACAATGCAAAAACAAAAGTTATAAAGATGTTGCATTTCATAATTTTTCACTCATTGGGCGACCGAAGGAATCGGAAAAAATTAAGACTCTTTTCTGGATTTGGTCCTGAATTTAGGAATCCAAGAGTTAATTTTAAAATCTTTATTAAATATAGATTTAATTCTCGTACTGCAAGTGGACTCATAAATATTGGATTTAAAGACTTAGCAGATTCAATTCGAAAATTCAAAGGAATATATGATGCATTTAGTATCGAATTATGGACTAGAAGAAATATTTTTAATGGAATTTTCAATAATTAATGCAAGAATTTTTTAGTAAAAGATGCCTTCTTCATCAGCCGTGTAATATGTAAAATCTTTAAATTTTAACTTGGAATTCTTCGAAACAGAGTTTAATAGAGGAATTTTTATTAAAACTTAAGAGCAAACGTAAATAAAATGTTGCAACCAAGGCGTTTAAAATCTAATGAGTCATTAAGTGATATTTAATTGATATGAAAGAAATTGTCTCACGTGCAAATATTGATGCAACCTATATTTTTAATTACGTTATTAATGGACTTCCTAGTTCTGCAAATAACAAAATAATAATTTATGGGTGTAAAATATTTCCTGAGTTCAAGGAAAAGTTACGAATATTTGAAAAACAGGATAGGGTTTCACTAAGGGTTTTTCTTGCATTTCAAATGAACTCCATAGTGGTAATGCTAAATAATTAACATCGCACTGAAGCAGCACAACAGGCTATTGGCAACGGTCCGGAATACCAAGGAAAAGATCCGAGGACAACACTACGTAATTTTGAACCACGGTCAGATGACGAGGTCACACCTAAGCTGGCACCCCACTCTCCAAACTTCCACACCACGCCAAAGTGAGGACATTTGAGGCCACGACGGATTTAACGTGCACCAGCCCCCTTTGTACACGACTGTCTTTAGTTGGATTTGAACTCGCACCCCTCCGATTGCTAATCCGTTACTCTTCCAACCGGGTTACCGCGGCATCCAAACGCTTTAGTGTGTGATGACAGACATTTGCAAGATAATAAAAGAAACTTTAATAGAGGTGACCAAAACTTTGAACGTAAACAAAGCAATAATCGATACCAGATAATCTGCTTTAACTGTGGACGTGTCGAAACCACAAATCAAGTTCCTGTACATCCTAGATCTCCGAAATGTTTTAGTCGTAATTCTTGCGGACATAAAAGTGACGCTTGTCCAAACAACACGTCCTCAGCGTTATCATTGAAGTCCAAACCTCCAGCCGACCAAACCATAAATTCCGTTACGCTTAACGTGATTCAAAATTGAACTCTGCAAATTGAAGCTAAAATTTACTATGTTCTCCTAGGTGCCCTTGTAGATACAGGTTCGCAAGCCACTATTTTACAGGAAATGTATAAAAAATTGTATTCCTCCACTATACCCTTCGCAAATAACTTTGACTGTCATTGATAAACAAAGAATTTATCCTATTAGAATTTTTCAAGGTTCAATCATAAAACACTTCTTTTCAGTCGAACATACATGTTGTTCGTGATGACTGTATACCTTTACCATTTATTTTTGGAAATGACTGCATTCAAAAAGCCAACATTCTCAATTGGGAATAATGGGGTTAAATTGATCAAAGATGAACCCAATCTCCTCATTAATTTGGTCAACACTGAATCTATTAATTTGAGTCATGTTCTCATCGCTGAACACAAAATGAGTTGCAAAATATGATTAGGGGACTATATACCCCACAGAGTAAAAAACACGAATATCAAGATGAACATTGTTTTCTCTGATGACATTCCTGTATGTGACGGCCCAAGACGTTTACCCTTCACTGTACAATAAATCGTTCACGATCAAATCCATTAATAGTTAAATGATGGTATAATTAAACATGGTTACTCAGAGCATCCCCAAATATTGTTCTATGTAAGGAGAAATCTGGTTCTTGTAATTTGTGTATTGATTAGACAACACAACAAAAAGAGTTTATTATTTGTCTATTCACTCCAGCCATCGCGCATTTGTTCCATACAATGTCTCGTGCAAAATGATAGAAATCGTCGTATGGGCAATTATAGGTGCATGCCTGATTTGGAAAGTTTCGCTCTACATTTAGACGTTAAAATACACTGCTGGCCACCGTAAATGCAACACCCTGAAGGAAGCATGCAAATAATATGAAATTTACAACATGCATTAGCGGAGGTGAGATATGCAAATGATTAGAATTTCAGCGCAGACGCACATCACGCGCGCCTGTGGCGCCACTTCAAAGCGCTATTTAAGGCTTGGAGATTTCGACGATTTCAAGTACGGCAATTGTGATTTTCTTGTGATTTTTTCAAAAAAACGATCAATTATGCCTCGTAGAAAACAGCGATCATCTTTTGATAAAGTATCCGAGTTCTACAGAGGAAGGATAGTGGCCTACCGAGATTGTGGATTATCTTTCAGGGAAATCGGTAGTCGTTTTGGACGAAACCAAACAACTGTAATGCGGATATGTGATCGTTGGATGCAGGAGGGTACGACGGACCGACGTGTTCGATCGCATCCACCTCAGTGCACCACTTCACGTGATGACAGGCATATTGTGCGTATGGCAGTGATGGATCGCTCAGCCACATCACGAACCATAGCACAGCACATTCAGTCTGTGCCGCATCATCCAGTGTCTGCGCGTACCATTCGACGCCGTTTACAGCAGAGTGGTCTATCCGCAAGACGTCCATTGCTTCGTCTACCCTTGACGCAGAACCACAGACGTTTCCGCCGCCAATGGTGCGATGAAAGAAGGATGTGGACGGCAGAATGGAATGAAATTGTCTTTACTGACGAGTCACGCTTCTGTCTGCAACACCACGATGATCGGATTCGAGTCTGGAGACACCGTGGAGAGAGGATGCTGAACAGCTGCGTTATGCACCGCCACACTGGTCCTGCACCGGGTATTATGGTATGGGGCGGTATTGGATATCACTCTCGCACTCCTCTAGTACGCATTGCCGGTACTTTAAACAGCCAGCGCTACATCTCCGAGGTGTTGGAGGCAGTTGTCCTTCCTTACCTTCAGGGCTTGCCCACAGCCATATTTCAACAGGATAATGCGCGACCACACGTGGCACGCATTGTCCAAGGGTTCTTCGTCAATCGCCAGATTGAATTGCTTCCCTGGCCAGCTCGCTCTCCGGATCTTTCGCCGATAGAAAACATGTGGTCCATGGTTGCTCAACGATTGACCCAGAATACATCCCCAGCTGCCACACCAGATCAACTTTGGCAACGTGTGGAAGCTGCTTGGTCTGCTGTACCCCAAGAACACATCCAAAGTCTTTTTGAATCAATGCCGAGGCGTGTGGCAGCGGTGATCTCCAACAATGGCGGCTACTCTGGCTACTGATTTTGGCAGGAACCACACTTCACAGAAGTCTATAAATTTAATCATTTGATACTTGGTCAACATGTTATCTACAAAATAAATTTTGTTGTGATATCTCTTGTCTTTCTTGGTGTTGCAATTTGGGTGGCCAGCAGTGTATGTCGAATAAAATAGTTATTCCATGATTATTTATTAGAAAGAATGAAGCAATACTTACTTGAATCTGTTGGCAAGCGACAAAGGCTAGAAGGAGGAGAGGTATTGGAAACATGACTTGCGCATGGATTCAAGACAGACGAATTTGCTCACTGAAAGATCTTGTATGCTCACCTTATTTCCAAATTCCAATAAAATGAATTATGAAATCATTATGAAATATCTTATTCGTTATTCTTTCATTATGAAATATATTATTCGTTATTCTTTCATTATGAAATATCTTATGATATTCTCAAGAATTATTGCGAGACTTCTTAAGAAATGATAATTCCAGGTAACAGCTGCATGTCGTAACAATGTTAGAAATAAAATAATGAAAGTTGTTTTTAATAATAATTCTCCATCAAAATTAATTCTAATGGGTTTTCAATTCTTCTCAATTTTGTCAATTCTTTTTCAATTCAACTATTCGCAAAACTTCTATAGGTTGCTTAGCGCAGCGGAAATAATTTTTTGGGGGGTATTTTAATTAACGTCACACTGGAGCAATACAATGGGCTATTGGTGACGGTCCGGGATCAATCCCAAAGGGAAAGATCCGAGGACAACACCACGTAATTTTGAACCACGGTCAGATGACGAGGCAACACCTGAGCTGGCACCCCACTCTCCAAACTTCCACACCACGCCAACGTGAGGACATTTGAGGCCACGACAGATTTAACATGCACCAGCCCCCTTTGTACACGACGGTGTTTGGCTGGATTCGAACTCGTAACCCTTCGGTTGCTAGTCCATTACTCTTCCAACCGGGCCACCGCGGCCCAAATAATTTTGGGAAACGCTTTTGCTTTTAAATGACATACAAGGCATTTATATGCGTACTATACACTGAAGAGCAATTGAATTAGGGATAGTTGGCATTATGCAAATTTGGAGCTGTGCGCAGGCCTGGAAGCGGCTTGCAAATGACGTCAGCAGCTGTTTGACAAGATAAGGAGTGCTGCTCACGGTATTAGTAATTATTGGAATCGGTCTCTAACCTCTGCTAAGGACTTGAGGTTGTGGTGCCGTGTGGGGGTGTGAAAGTGGAGAAGTTATGTAAATCTTGAGTACATAAAAGATAGAAGAAATAATGTGAAAAATGATGATGGGGGGGGGGGGTATTTCAATTAACGTCACACTGGAGCAACACAATGGGCTATTGGTGACGGTCCGGGATCAATCCCAAAGGGAAAGATCCGAGGACAATACCACGTAATTTTGAACCACGGTCAGATGACGAGGCAACACCTGAGCTGGCACCCCACTCTCCAAACTTCCACACCACGCCAACGTGAGGACATTTGAGGCCACGACAGATTTAACATGCACCAGCCCCCTTTGTACACGACGGTGTTTGGCTGGATTCGAACTCGTAACCCTTCGGTTGCTAGTCCATTACTCTTCCAACCGGGCCACCGCGGCCCAAATAATTTTGGGAAACGCTTTTGCTTTTAAATGACATACAAGGCATTTATATGCGTACTATACACTGAAGAGCAATTGAATTAGGGATAGTTGGCATTATGCAAATTTGGAGCTGTGCGCAGGCCTGGAAGCGGCTTGCAAATGACGTCAGCAGCTGTTTGACAAGATAAGGAGTGCTGCTCACGGTATTAGTAATTATTGGAATCGGTCTCTAACCTCTGCTAAGGACTTGAGGTTGTGGTGCCGTGTGGGGGTGTGAAAGTGGAGAAGTTATGGTATTTTTTTTTTTTTGGTATTTTCAATTAACGTCACACTGGAGCAACACAACGGGCTATTGGTGACGGTCCGGGATCAATCCCAGAGGGAAAGATCCGAGGACAACACCACGTAATTTTGAACCACGGTCAGATGACGAGGCAACACCTGAGCTTGGAGAAGTTATGTAAATCTTGAGTACATAAAAGATAGAAGAAATAATGTGAAAAATGATGATGAGACTTCTGGTTTTTAGATGTGTTTTTGAACCATACGAGTTGGTTCTCAATAAAATTTATTTTTAAAGAATGTCCTCTGGCTTCAATCCATCAAGGTCCGCGGTGGCCCGGTTGGAAGAGTAACGGACTTGCAACCGAAGGGCTGCGAGTTCGAATCCAGCCAAACACCGTCGTGTACAAAGGGGGCTGGTGCACGTTAAATCTGTCGTGGCCTCAAATGTCCTCACGTTTGAGTGGTATGGTAGTTTGGAGAGTGGGGTGCCAGCTCAGGTGTTGCCTCGTCATCTGACCGTGGTTCAAAATTACGTGGTGTTGTCCTCGGATCTTTCCCTTTGGGATTGATCCCGGACCGTCACCAATAGCCCATTGTGTTGCTCCAGTGTGACGTTAATTAAAAAAAATACCAAATACCAAATCAATCCATCAAACCCAACCATGGTTATGGGCCCAGACCTTAAGCTGAAACTGAGCTTTGCCTTTTTCAAAATCGAATTTTTCGTGCAACCCGCTGTTACTTGTTAAGCTGAAGTTTGAAACCTGAATTTTGCCACTACCGGTTTCCAGTATGATGGGGACTCAAGAAACGTCCATGTTTTCCTTCCCGAAGTTGTCAGATTTCAACTATGCCACGTGGAAGACGAACATGAAGGTATTGCTAATCGACCGTAACTGCTGGGAATTTATCACGAAAACAGAACCTCTATTATTGGAAGATGCTCCAGAACAAGAAAAAAGAAACTATCGTTGGAGAAAGCAGAAAGCATACACGACTATCTACCAGGGCATAGACAGAAAATATCAAATCTTAATTTCATCTATTGAGGACGGTAAGGAAGCTTGGGATATATTAAAGACCAACTTTGAACCAGCATCTAGAGCACGATTGGCAGGTCTTGTGGACGAGTTCTTTTCAATTCGCTACCAGCCGGAGGACGAATCCATTGGACTCTTCTGCAAACGAGTGCATGAAAAGCTTTTACAGATAAAAGAAGGTGGATTCGAAATCCCAGACCTCTTAGTTTGCTTCCAACTAATAAGATACTTACCTCACGAATACGATAATCTAGTACAACTGCTATACAGGATGGATGACAATAGTTCACGCTAGACAATTTGTCTACACATTTGATGACAGAATCCAGCCGGATCGAGCTAAAGTGGAAAGGTGAAGGCACAAAATTAAGTATCGTGACCGATGCTTATGCTACCAGAAACAAGTCACCTAGATACAAGGAGACACGGGCGTCTACTGATCACAGCAGATGCGTACTGGACCCAGAATTAATTCATTCAAGCCCAAGAAAGTCGACAGTTTGTCGTATGGGGCCGCGACCATTTTGCAACTACTGCAAAAAGTCGGGACATTACGAATCGAAGTGCTTTAAGAAACACAATCAGCAGAAACCTGGTGGTGAATTATTCTACATAAAGGACAATCCGAGAACTGATCCTCAATGTGCCTATGCAGTTTCAAATTTTCAAAATGTAAGACTGAGGGAATTTCTTATTGATTCTGCTGCAACTGCTCACTTCTGTAACGAACGCGATATGTTTACGACATTCAAAAAACTACCACCACAGAAGATCCAAGTCGGAGACAAGGACAGCACCGAAGGAAGTATTAGGTATGGGTGATATTCAATTTACAGTTTTAGATAGAAATAGAAATTTTGATGTAACTTTGAAAGATGTGTTATACTCACCTAATATGAGAAGAAATTTAATTAGTGGTGCTCGTATTGACCTTGTGGGAAACCAAATTAAATGGGGAAATAACAAAATGATTATTTATAATAGTTATAATAAATATTTGTTTACTGTTCCCAGAATTGGAAAATTGTATATCTTGAAAGGTTATCCTAAGATTAAAAATTATGTATATGTAACAGGTTTAGATCTAGAAATAGCCCACCGTAGGTTTTGTCATATTAACATGCCCTTAATTGAAAATATGAGTAAAATTAATTGTGTAAAAGGAATTGAAAAACTTAATTGTAAAAATATAGATAAAAATTGTAAGATTTGTACTATTGCTAAATCCACTAGAATATCCTTAAAAGAAACTACAGTGGCTCCCAAAAGTGTTCGTACACTTTAAAAATTTGTAGAAAAAGCGCTGTAGCTGGAATTGAATTCGAATATAAAGTTCAATATTTTTTCATATCTCCATGTGATTCTGAATAAAACCCAACATTCTTTAAAAAAATATTGACTAATTTTCGTTTTATAAAAATGAAAATGCAAGGAGGCAGAAAAAGAACATGTCACAAAAGGGATCGTACACCGAAACATTTTCAGATAAATTCATAAATAAAATTATCGTTTATCGCTTTTTTTTATTTTTGCATTGTGGTAACATTTAAAAAATCGTTTGGTTTTAATCTTTGCTTGCTTACTTCGTAATATTCTATTTATTATTTAAAAATGGCTCGGAGTCGTAAGGAAACAGCGAACTGCATTCGAAAAGTGATTAATTTTCATCATAGTAGTGGTAAATCAGTTCGGAATATCTCTAAATTAGTAAATTTATCTCATTCTACGGTGCAGTATGTAATAAAACGCTTTAAAGAAGAAAATCGGATCGAAAACAAGGTAAGGAAAGATCGTCCGGTAAAGTTAACTCAACGTTATCAGAGATTTATAGTAAGAAAATTTGTGAAAAATCCACGTTTGAGTGCTGTAAAAATTTCTACACAATTTACTGAAAAATTTTCTACTTCAATTTCATCTGAAACTGTCCGACGAGTGCTCAGATCAGCTGGATTAAATGAGCGTTCTGCCCGAAGAAAATTTTTTGTAAGTGCGAAAAATAGAAAGCTTAGGCTTTCCTTCGCAAAATCAATGATAAATAAGCCTGAAACGTATTGGAATCATGTCTTATTTGCAGATGAAAGCAAATTTAACATGTTTGGTTCCGATGGGCGTATAATTGTATGGGGAAGAAAAAATGAGGAACTTAATCCCAAGAACTTAGCTGGAACAGTAAAGCATGGCGGTGGAGGTGTCCTTGTGTGGGGGTGCATGTCAGCATCAGGACTAGGTAATTTGGTATTTATTGATGGCATAATGAATCATGCTCTTTATTTAAATATTTTAAAAGCAATTTAAAATTATCAGCCCAAAATTTGTGTATTGGAAACAACTTTGTTTTTTATCAAGGTAACGATCCTAAACACACGGCTCTCAACGTCCGCCTCTGGTGTCTCTATAATTGTCCACAAGTTCTGAAAACACCACCTTAGTCGCCGGATTTAAACCCAATAGAACACATTTGGAGAGAACTGGAGATTAGAGTACGAAGACACGACATTAAAACGAAAAGCGAACTAAAACCAGTAATGATTGAAGAATGGAGGAACATTGATGCAGAAATTACAAAAAAACTAGTGAACTCTATTCCCAGACGTTTTAAAGCTGTTGTAGATGCTATAGGATATCCTTCTAAGTACTAATTTACCGAAATATTACAATATTTACTAATATATAGAGATTTCTTTAAAGTGTACGAAGACTTGTGAGAGGTAACGATTTTGTTACTTTTTGATTATTGATTTTCCAAATAAAAAGTTTTACTATATTTTCAAAATATTTTATTTAGTCTTGTTAAGAACAAGTTATAGATAATAAGAATGAAGTTTTTGATTACTTTAAAAAATGGTTAAAACTGAAAGACAGCTAAATGTTAAGTTAAAATGTGTCCGAACTGACAGTGGTTTAGAATTTTGTCACAAAGAATTCAAAAAGTTTTTAAATGATCTAGGAATAAAAATCGAAAGAACTTCAACTTATACCCCTGAACAAAATGGCGTTGCAGAGAGGTTCAATAGAACAGCCATGGATAGTGTCAGAGCTATGCTTCAGGACAGTGGTTCACAACCACAATTTTGGTCAGAAGCACATTTAGCATTTATTCATACTAAAAATAGATGCGAACACAAATTAACTGAGGGTATATCACCTAACGAAATATGGACTGGTTTCAAACCATCAGTAAAATATTTTAGAATTTTTGGCTCTTTGGCACATGTTCATATTCCTAAAATACAGAGAAATAAATTACAACCCAGAGCAAAACTTGGTATTTTGACAGGATATGGTTTGAAAACTAAAGGTTACAGAATATATATTCCTAACGAAAAGAGAATAGTTGAAACTGTCCATGTTCATATCGACGAAAGTAAGAAAGCTGTTGATGTACTATTTGGTAAAAACTTTGAGTACATTTCTTTTGAATTTAATTCTGATATTCCTATTTATCAATCAAATGAAAATATAAAAGTAAAATCGGAAAGTGAAACTCAAGTTTTTGATTCTAAAGGTTTAGTTAAAACTGAGAACTTGAAATGTCTTAAGATTTCAAATTGGCGAAGAATCGAAAAACCTAGAAATAAAAGCAATAGGATTGATGTATACTATTATTCTCCTGAAAATTTGAGAATGAGATTTTTAAATGTTATTAAAAAGGTATTGTACTAAAAATAAGATTAGGTTTGATCCTGTAAATTTCAATTTTAAGCCAGAGACTGAACATCCTAATGTGGATATTTCTAATGTATCATCTACTTCTAGTGATGAATCCAACTTTTTAGACCAGCAGCTGTACGACATATATGATCAGTGTTACAATGTCGAAATCCCCAAAAGTTATGAAGAAACGCAAACAAGTAAGGATAAAATCAAATGGAATGCTGGCCATGAATGAAGAGATTCAAATAATGAAGGATAGGCAAGTATGGAAATTAGTGGACACCCCCCCAAATACAACCATAATTGGAAGTGAGTGTACAGCTTAAAAATGGACGAAAAAAATATACCTGAAAGGTATAAAGCTCGTCTTGTTGCTCAAGGTTTCAAGCAAAAACCCGGCATTGATTTTAAAGATATTTTTTCATCAGTTGTGAGTTTTCTATTGTTAAATTAATGTTTGTACTATTGATTTCTATGTTGGGTTGGTATCACTGTCAAGTTGACATGAAAAGTGCTTATTTATATGGACACCTTAAGGATACTATATATATGAAACAGCCAAAAGGATTTGTGCTGAAAGGGTCCGAAAACAAAGTATGTCTATTGGAAAAGGCTATATATGGCTTCATCAAAGTGGCAGAGAATGGAATTTGGAATTAGACGGTATTTTAACTAAATTAGGGTTTTCTCAGTTAAATTGGTGTAATTGTGTCTACAAATTTTAGTAGAATTATAAATGAATTAAGTTTGTGCGATTACATAAGACCCCAAGTATATTGCGATAATCAATCTGCTATCTATTTTTCAAAAAATAATCAAGAAAACTTTAAAACGAAACACATTGATATCAAGTACAAATTTATCCGTAAATTGATAAAAGATGAACTATTCAACGTAAATTATATTTCATCGAAAAATAATTTGGCTGACTTTTTAACAAAGCTCATCGGTTGTAAAACCTAAGCAGATGTATTATAATTCAACATAGAAGTCTAACAAAATATTTTTCTAATAATATTTTTAAATTAATTTAACAATAAATTAAATTAATTTTAAAATATTAGAAAAATATGTTGTTAGACTTCTATGTTGAATTATAATACATCTGCTTAGGTTTTACAACCGATGGGGCCGCATGTTGGAATCGGTCTCTAACCTCTGCTAAGGACTTGAGGTTGTGGTGCCGTGTGGGGCGTGTGAAAGTGGAGAAGTTATGTAAATCTTGAGTATTTAAAAGATAGAAGAAATAATGGTGAAAAATGATGAGACATCTGGTTTTTAGATGTACGTTTTTGAACCATACGAGTTGGTTCTCAATAAAATTTATTTTTAAAGAATGTCCTCTGACTTCAATTCATCAAACCCAACAGTAATAGTCAAAAGCAGTATGGGTATAAGAGCGCATTTCACCTAAGCGCATTTGATCGTGGGCAAATAGTCGGGGCCCGACGAATGGGTCACTCCATCTTGGAAGTAGTGCAAACACTTAGATTTTCACGCACCACTGTGTCAAGGGTGTACCGTGAGTACGTCGATTTCGGTAAAACCATCCCTGCCAGGGTCAACTGCGGCGGACAACAGCGTGTGGATGAACGAGGTTGGCAACTGCTAGCCCGCACTGTAACAGCGGATAAACGGGCAACAGATCACCCGTCGATTTAACGCTGGTGCATAACATGTAAGCTGCCACATCATCCAAAATCATCTTTCTATGGGATACAGAAGCCATCGTCCCTCTGTTAACTGCACAACACAGGGCGCAACGATTAGCATGGACACGGGAACATTGCCAATGGACCGTCGAGATGTGGAAAAATGTTGCCTGGAGTGTTGAGTCGAGATTCACTTTTGTACATGCCGATGGCAAAGTACGTGTACGGCGTAAACCACATGAAGCGATGGATCCTTCCTGACAGCAGGGGACACTTCAGGCTGGTGGAGGTGGCATTCTCGTCTGGGGACTGTTCACATGGACTGTAATGGGACCCCTGGTACGTGTGACATCGTCTCTCACAGGTGAACGTTACCGGAATATCCTTGACGACCATCTGCTCCTGTATGTTCGTTTTTGACAGCCCATTACAGAGATTGACTTTCAGCAAGACAATGAACCGTGCCATCGCTCCCGAATTGTATCCGAATGGTTCGATGAACATTCCACAGACCTGTTTCTGACCATCAAGGTCACCTGACCTCAATCCAATCGAGCACATCTGGGATGCAATTGAGAGAGATGTCCGAGTTCAGACCACATTCCATCTAATTTTCGTGAATTGTGGGAGATTGTTCAGGAGTCGTGGATACGTATGGCTTCCCATCGCTTCCAGTGTCTTGTCGAGTCCCTTCCAAGACGAATAGCCACCGTCATCAAGGCGAAAGGTGGTGCTACGCGCTACTAGACAGGTATCCCTAATTCAATTGCTCTTCAGTGTAAATTATTCTATGCATTCTGGGTAAAATTGACACACTCTAAAGACTTTTCTTTCTTAGTAAAACTTTAAATTCTACAAAAATGTAAAATCTAACAATTATTTCCTTTTTTGAAATTGTATTTAAGAATTGTGTACCTTTATTAGAGTGTGTTAGATGTTGCATGGCATGAAAAGAGGAATTTATTTATTAATCAAAACGGAAGTTAGTTAACCAATTCAACACCAGCAACGACTGGTAATTCTGCTAGTATATCAATAAAAATGGAGTGTCTGTACATTGAATAGTTCCGTTATGTTGAATTATTTATACGTTTGGGGTTATCTTGATACAAAATCTATAGTTTTCATGTTTTGTTTCTGTCTGTCTGTGCCGCACTACGCGTCCAAACGGCTGTATATAATATTTTTTTATAAAATTTTGTATACTTTAAGTATTCACAATGACTTAAGAGTGGGGTGCCAGCTCAGGTGTTGCCTCGTCATCTGACCGTGGTTCAAAATTACGTGGTGTTGTCCACGGATCTTTCCCCCTGGGATTGATCCCAGACCGTCACCAATAGCCCGTTGTGTTGCTCCAGTGTGACGTTATGAAAATACCAATACCATTCAAATGACTTAAAAGCTTCCGTCTGTCTTCCCGTTTGATGTGTGTTTTACGTTTGTTCAAGTATCACAACATACAAACAAGGTTGAATGCATATAAATAAAAATGGAGTGTTTGTACATTGAATACATTCGACCCATTTCAAATTTTCTATCCGTTTTGGGTCCTTCTGAAGCAAAATTCATCTCTTGCGCGTTTCGTGTGGTCTATCTGTATGTGCGTATTGAGTCCAAACGGTTCAATATATTTTCATGAAACTTTGCATACTGTGAGTACTTACATTCATTTAGTGACTGAACTTGGTTGCGTAAATCTGTCTATCCATCTTCCCGTTCTATATCCGATTTTGTGTTTGTGTGGTTGTACAAGTATCAGATAAAAGTTTTTCAACATTTTAATGCAATGTTCTTTATTTGATACACCATATGTTAGTTTAGTAAATGCATTATTTACAATTTCTTTGCTTACATAGGCATGTAAAGACATTTGAATAACTATACTTAAATTGGTAAAGATGTAGAATCCGGGGCATGTTTGTCGCCAAATCAAGATGGCGTCCAAAGCCAGTATGTTCATTAAAAAAAACCGTGGACTTTCCTACGCAAAAAACCTTTTGCATAGGGTTGCCATAAAGCTGAATCAAAACAACAAGGTTACCATGTTTGGCGATAAATCGCTAGTGCCCCGGATTCGACATCTCCACCCTTAAATTAACCATAATTTGGTAGTTTTTGGAGGAGCTGGAAGGTATATTGAGCATTGCAATTACTTGGATTGTTTTACCAGTGTTGCTGAAAAATCAGTTATTTTCTCAAAATACTTTTACGGAATTTAAATCCTAATACTTTATTTTGAGTCTCATTTTTTCTTTACGAAATATAAAAAAAATTCTGAATATTTAGGACCGACGATAAAGAGAATAAAACATCTATATATATATAAATGAATCCCTATTTCCCTTGGTCACGGCATCAAGCGTGAACGGCTGGACCAATTTCGCTAATTCTTTTTTTGTTGTGTTTGTTATTGTCAGGAGAAGGCTCTTGTGAAAGAAAAAATTAAGAAAGTTGCGCGGAACATTAGAAAATTTAAGAAAACTTAACGACCATATTAACTTTTCTAATGTAACCTTCTTAGTGCTTTTGACAATATAAACTTTTCTAATTAACCTTATGGCGTTTGACATAACTGTCAGTTGTTTGACAGTTGGCGCGATTGACAGAATACGCGCTGCAAATATCGTTTAAAACAGATGCATCGGTCGGAATTATATTGATAAAATAATTAATTTATCATTTCTTAGTGCACATTTCACAGTCGATTCAATTGTACAATGAGTTTTTTGAGAAGTGTTTGTTCATCACGGTTAGTTCAGAGCAATCACGCGTAATATTAAAAGTTCAATTTAATATGGAGTTTTGGTAAGTTTTGATAGACTAACACAAGGTATACATGGTTGTAAAGAAGAATACAATAGAATATTTTTTTTTATTTTCAGTTGAATTTTTGTTTTTAAAAATGCCAGCAATTAGACGTACAAACTTAAGTCGCAGAACTCGTAATGCTACATGTCAAAGATATACAAGAGCAAGCCAAACTGACGAGCAACGCGAAACGCGGAATGAAGTTGAACGGAATCGATGGAATCGAAATCAATAACATAGAAATGTTGCGTTTAACCCCTATCGAGCTGCATTTAATTATAACGTGGAAATCGATTACAGTTCACAGCAAATCGTTGCTATTGGACCAATGAACGTTGTGTGTCAATATTGCAAGGCATTTAAGTTTAAAAATGAAGCCCCTGGATTGTGTTGCGCGAGCGGTCAAGTCAAATTGACGCCATTGGTACCGCCACCAGAACCACTACATTCATTGGTTTCCGGAAATGGGCCAGATTCTAAACATTTTTTGACTCATATCCAGCAATACAATAATTGCTTTCAAATGACGTCATTTGGCGCAACAAAAGTTATTCGAGAAAATTTTATGCCAACTTTCAAGGTAAGTATATTGAAAAACAATAAACTTTTACCACCACGTGCCTGATGCAAAATACGTTGGCAGCTTTCAATTGAAATGGCTTAAAGTACGTTTGTAGCTCGGTAAATTGCCAAAAGCAGCCAGAAGTGAGTGTGTTTAAAAAAGTTGATGGGGGAATGGCAGTGCTGACAAAGTATTTTGAGAGCCACATGGCAGAGCCATATGGTGTTACAAACAATTCGCTATACAATATCCTATATTACATCTATTTATTATCTGTTTACCTTTGCAGATTCAGGGTCAAATATATCATCTAACAAGTTCCTTATTGCTAACGACGGATAGTGACTACAAATTTTTGCAAATTTATTTTATGGGCGATTCAGCAAGACAAGTCGATCAGCCTTGTGCACACAACAATTCGGTGAAAAGACCAATTGTGGAACAACTCCAAATGTTTTTTCCATCAACACAACGAATTGGTTGCATTATTCACGACCGAATTAGACCGCATGCCATCTGATAACCACAAAATTGTCATCAAAGCCGATAAGACGCCTGCAGGACAACACGCAAGACGTTTTAATGCGCCAACAATTGATGAAGTCGCTATTGTCGTCGTGGGAGAAAATTTAGAAAACCGAGATATTGTTTTACACCGGCGTAACGATCAACTGCAGCGTGTGTCCGAAACACATCGATCATATGATGCGTTACAATATCATATCTTATTTTCGCAAGGTGAAGATGGGTATCATTTTTCAATGAAGATGATAAATCCAGTTACAGGTAAATAAACAATCTACGTTTACTACCTTTATCACAACGTTAATTTATGTTATTATAACACAAAAATTTGTTTATAGGTTCCGAAACTAACAAAAAAGTTAGTTCAATGAATTATTATTCATGCAGACTGATGGTTCGGGAAAATGAGGACAATCACATCTTAAAATGTCGGCGTCTCTTTCACCAATATGCTGTGGATATGTGCGTGAAAGTTGAAACTGAGCGATTGACATTTATCAGGTTGAACCAGGCAAAACTCCGTTCTGAGGAATACATTCATCTTCGGGATGCCATCAATGCTGACGGAAATGCACAGAATGTAGGCAGAACAACTATTCTCCCAGCAGCATACGACGGAAGTCCGCGACATATGCATGAATACGCTCAGGATGCTATGTCGTATGTACGTCATTATGGCACACCAGATTTGTTTATAACGTTCACATGCAATCCACAGTGGACAGAAATTCGACAAGAATTATTTATTGGCCAATCACCCATTGATCGCCACGACATTACCGCAAGGGTGTTCAAAAGAAAATTAAAATCACTCATGGATTTCATTGTTAAACATCACGTGTTCGGCGAGACGCGCTGTTGGATGTATTCAGTCGAGTGGCAGAAACGCGGATTGCCACATGCACACATCCTCATTTGGTTGGTAGAGAGGATAAGACCGAATGAAATCGATGATGTGATATCTGCGGAAATTCCAGATAATGATGAAGATCCATTGTTACATGAGGTTGTTACAAAAAATATGATTCATGGTCTCTGTGGAATATTAAATCCCATTTCTCCGTGTATGGTTGACGGAAAATGTTCAAAAAGCTTTCCAAGACAATTAGTAGCAGAAACTATTAGTGGAAATGATGGTTATCCACTTTATCGCCGGCGATCCACTGATGACAATGGAAGGTCAACAATAGTCAAAGTGAATCAGCAGGACATTGAAGTTGATAATCGTTGGGTTGTTCCGTTTTCGCCGTTACTCTCCAAGACATTTAAAGCACACAAATGTTGAATTTGGTCAAAGGGTGTACTTTACAACGGAAAACGTATTACAACGAGTTGACAGGCCGCCATCGACAACATTGACCAGCTTTTTTGAAATGTGCCAGAATGATGACTTTGCCAGAACACTGCTTTATTCCGAAATGCCAAGATATTATACCTGGAATCAATCGTCAAAGAAATTTCAACGACGGAAACAAGGACAGCCAATTCCAGGTTACCCACAAGTATTTTCCACCGATGCACTAGGACGTCTTTACACAGTCCATCCCAGCCAAGACGAGTGTTTTTATTTGCGTTTACTATTAGTCAATGTTCGTGGCCCAACATCATTCCAACATCTGCGAACTGTTAATGGTGTATTGTGCGGCACATACAGAGAAGCCTGTCAACGTTTGGGATTGCTAGAGAATGACACTCATTGGGACCACACTCTCGAAGATGCTGTGATTTCGTCAAATGCTAAACAAATACGAACATTGTTTTCCATAATTTTGTCTACATGCTTCCCATCAACACCGATTGATTTATGGAACAAATATAAAGATCACATGGCCGAAGATATATTACATCAGAAGCGACTTAGAACATCGAATGCAGATTTGCAAATTAATGAAGAAATTCACAATGAAGCATTAATTTTAATTGAAGACATGTGCTTGATGCTTACCAACAAAGTACACTGCTGGCCACCCAAATTGCAACACCAAGAAAGACAAGAGATATCACAACCAAATTTATTTTGTAGATAACATGTTGACCAAGTATCAAATGATTAAATTTATAGACTTCTGTGAAGTGTGGTTCCTGCCAAAATCAGTAGCCAGAGTAGCCGCCATTGTTGGAGATCACCGCTGCCACACGCCTCGGCATTGATTCAAAGAGACTTTGGATGTGTTCTTGGGGTACAGCAGACCAAGCAGCTCCCACACGTTGCCAAAGTTGATCTGGTGTGGAAGCTGGGGATGTATTCTGGGTCAATCGTTGAGCAACCATGGACCACATGTTTTCTATCGGCGAAAGATCCGGAGAGCGAGCTGGCCAGGGAAGCAATTCAATCTGGCGATTGACGAAGAACCCTTGGACAATGCGTGCCACGTGTGGTCGCGCATTATCCTGTTGAAATATGGCTGTGGGCAAGCCCTGAAGGTAAGGAAGGACAACTGCCTCCAACACCTCGGAGATGTAGCGCTGGCTGTTTAAAGTACCGGCAATGCGTACTAGAGGAGTGCGAGAGTGATATCCAATACCGCCCCATACCATAATACCCGGTGCAGGACCAGTGTGGCGGTGCATAACGCAGCTGTTCAGCATCCTCTCTCCACGGTGTCTCCAGACTCGAATCCGACCATCGTGGTGTTGCAGACAGAAGCGTGACTCGTCAGTAAAGACAATTTCATTCCATTCTGCCGTCCACATCCTTCTTTCATCGCACCATTGGCGGCGGAAACGTCTGTGGTTCTGCGTCAAGGGTAGACGAAGCAATGGACGTCTTGCGGACAGACCACTCTGCTGTAAACGGCGTCGAATGGTACGCGCAGACACTGGATGATGCGGTACAGACTGAATGTGCTGTGCTATGGTTCGTGATGTGGCTGAGCGATCCGTCACTGCCATACGCACAATATGCCTGTCATCACGTGAAGTGGTGCACTGAGGTGGATGCGATCGAACACGTCGGTCCGTCGTACCCTCCTGCATCCAACGATCACATATCCGCATTACAGTTGTTTGGTTTCGTCCAACACGACTACCGATTTCCCTGAAAGATAATCCACAATCTCGGTAGGCCACTATCCTTCCTCTGTCGAACTCGGATACTTGATCAAAAGATGATCGCTGTTTTCTACGAGGCATAATTGATCGTTTTTTTGAAAAAACCACAAGAAAAACACAATTGCCGTACTTGAAATCGTCGAAATCTCCAAGCCTTAAATAGCGCTTTGAAGTGGCGCCACAGGCGCGCGTGATGTGCGTCTGCGCTGAAATTCTAATCATTTGCATATCTCACCTCCGCTAATGCATGTTGTAAATTTCATATTATTTGCATGCTTCCTTCAGGGTGTTGCATTTACGGTGGCCAGCAGTGTATTAATACAATTAGGAATGACAACGCCCAATCGCCCAATGCACGACGCATTTAATCAAGAGTTGAGACGCGAAACCCAATATGATTCCGAGGCATTAAAAGAAACCGTTCTAAGAAACGTTCCCCTTTTAAATGAGCAACAAAAATATGCCTACGATACGCTCATGAAAGTAGTAAACGATGGAACTGGCGGATTTTTTTTGTTAGATGCTCCCGGTGGAACTGGGAAAACGTTTTTGATATCATTGATTTTGGCTACGATTAGATCGCAAAATGGTATCGCACTTGCACTTGCTTCGTCAGGTATTGCAGCTACGTTGTTGGAAGGCGGTCGAACAGCTCATTCCGCACTCAAGTTGCCGTTGAACATGCAAATAAATGAAACTCCAACTTGCAACCTTTCGAGAAATTCCGCGATGGCCAAAGTGTTGCAGCAAAGCAGATTAATAGTTTGGGATGAGTGCACGATGGCACACAAAAAATCTTTGGAAGCATTAGACCGCACGTTGCAAGATTTACGAAAGAACCAAAACCGGTTTGGTGGTGCAATGATTTTATTGGCAGATGATTTTCGCCAAACATTACCAGTAATACCACGATCAACGCCAGCCGACGAAATTAACGCATTTTTAAAGTCGTCCATTTTATGGAAATAAGTTAAAACGCTCAAATTAAATATGAACATGAGAGTCTAATTGCAGAACGACCAATCTGGAAAAGTTTTTTCCAAACGATTGCTCGATATTAGTAATGGCAAAATACCTGTTGACTCATCGTCTGGATACATTACATTACCTACCAATTTTTGTCACTTTACTGAATCAAAGACCGAACTCATCGAGAAGGTTTTCCCAAACATTGCTCAAAATTACAAAAATCATGTTTGGTTGAGCGAACGAGTTATATTGGCTGCAAAACAAGTTGATGTCAACGAAATGAATTTTCAAATTCAAAATAAGATAGCTGGCGAATTGATGACATACAAATCGATTGATTCCGTCACTAACCAAGATGATGTTGTCAACTATCCAACGGAATTCTTAAATTCGCTGGAATTGCCCGGATTACCACCTCATAATCTGCAATTAAAAATCGGATCGGTAATAATTATGTTGCGGAATATAAACCAGCCACGTCTTTGTAATGACACCCGACTTGCGGTGAAGAAATTAATGAACAACGTCATCGAAGCCACAATTTTGAAAGGGCGAAGACGTTTTGATTCCATGGATTCCTTTGATTCCGAACGACATGCCATTCGACTTTAAACGGTTACAATTTCCAGTGCGGCTAGCATTTGCAATGTCGATAAATAAATCTCAAGGGCAGTCGCTAAGTGTTTGTGGCATCAATCTTGAAAATCCATGTTTTTCACATGGCCAGTTGTATGTCGCCTGTTCCCGTGTCGGAATACCAACAAAACTATTCATATACGCGCCAGAAAATAAAACTAAGAATGTTGTGTATCATAAAGCATTAGAATAATAAACAATATGTTTTTGGAATAATAATTTTTTTATTAATTATACCAATTCAAATTCAATATTCATAGTTAAGACAGGACAACGTCTGTCGGGTCAGCTAGTTATAAATAAAATATACAGTACAAAACCTTTTAAAATAGGAGTGGTAGCTAATATAGCAACCTTGGTATTTTTTAATCGTTTGTTTTCTTAAATTTGTCCGTTATATTCCAAAAATCTATTTTGTAGTGAAAAAGCAGATATATTTATTACTTTTCGTTCGAAACTTTTTTAAATGTGTTTTAAGATGTATTTCTGGATTTCCAATTTGATGTTTTTCGTTAAATACCTGTAATCAAGGTAAGTAATCATTTAATTAGTTTTAAAACATTTTTAATCATTGTATGATAATTTTGGAAAATGCTTTTGTTTTTAAATGACATACAAGGCATTTATGAGCATACTCTGAACAATTCTATGCATTCTGAGTAACATTGGCACACTTTAGAAAATTCTTTCTTACTAAAAATTTAAATTCTACAAAAATGTAAAATATGACATTTATTTATATTCGTGAAATTGTGTATTTAACAATAGTGCACCTTTATTAGAGTGTGGTAGTTGTTACAAGTAAGATGAATAGGAAATAAATTTATTAACGAAAGGGAAGTTACTTAACCAGTTCAACCCGAGTAAAGCCGGGTAATTCTGCTAGTTATAAATGAAATATACAGAACAAGACCTTTTAAAATAGGACTGGTAGCTAATATGGCAACCTTGGTATAATAGTCTGCTTTTTAAATTTGTGTCCGTTATATTCCAAGAATCTATTTTGTAGTGAAAAAACAGATACAATCATTACTTTTCGGTCGAAACATATTTTAAGTCTGTTTAAAATGTATTTCTGGATTTTCAATATCATGTTTTTCGTTCAATAACTGTAATCAAGGTAAGTAATGGTTTAATTAATTTTTAATCTTTGTATGATGATTTGGGGAAACGCTTTTGTTTTTAAATGACATACAAGGCATTTATATGCATACTCTGAACTATTCTTATGCATTCTGAGTAACATTGGTACACTCTAGAGACTTTTCTTTCTTACTAAAAATTTAAATTCTACACTAACGTAAAATGTTAAATACGTCATTTATTTACATTTTTGAAATTGTGTATTTAACAATTGTGTACCTTTATTAGAGTAGTTGTTACGTGTGATGAATACGAATTAAAAGTTATTAAAAGAAGCGGAAGCTGCTTAACCAATTCAACCCGAGTAACGCCGGGTAATTGTGCTAGTATTCTATAAAAATTATTCTGTATTAATTATTTAACTTTCTCTCTGCATTTTGTGCAAGTTTCAAGCTAAAACGGCTGAATGCTGACAACTTTTAAAATATTTTAATCAACTTTAACTTAGAAGTGTTGGAGAAGCTGAGATATGAATTAAAATTTGCGATTTTCATAGCAACTCAGAATCAGACATTTTGTCTAAAGAGGCGAGAAAGTGCTGCGATACAGAAATTCGTTGAGGACTTATTCAAGCGAGTTAAAAAATACTCAATCCCAAATTTCTTTTTAAAATATCACATATTGCGACACAAATTATTTTTGTCATGCTTTGGCGTTTCATTGATTAAAAAGAAAATAAAAAACTATCTACTTTTAGCAATCTCTTAAAATTAGATGTTCCATGTTATGAACCTTTATCAATAACATCGGAAATGAAATTAAATAAAAGGATGTGAATTGATGCAAAAGAAAACTGAAAGTTAATGGCAAAACAGAAAAAGAATAAGTAAGCATATTTCCACACTAAAGAAAAATGCAAAATAATTACATTTTCAGATCAGGTTGTGGCAAAACAAATGAAAAAAGTGACTAATGATTGCGTAAATTTTAACGCAAATGCCAATTTGATTTTAAATTACCGCGAACGGTATATTTGACTCTATTCAAAAATAAAATTGAGACATCATTTTCGAATTGAATGGTAGTTTTATATGCAATTTAAATATAAAGTTGTGACTAAACGTGTTTTATTCGTGGAATAAACATTCTGAATTTCCTGATACCAAAGTTTTTAACAAAATCTAAATTTAAGATGAAGGAGAAGATGAATTTTTCTAATTCTAAGAACTTTAATGTATTCTGATTATACAAAAATACAAAATAAAGTATAACAGTTCAACTAAATACATCCACCAATATACACGAAAGTTACTATAAATTAATAAAAAATTATAATTAAAAAATTACGTTTGTACTAAATGATAATTCAAGCCAGCGACAAAAAGTCAACGCTTCTATTGATAAAATGTGCATAAAAAATGGAGTATTTGTACATTGAATATTTTTATCCCATGTCAAGCTATTTATCCATTTGGGGCCATCCGAAATCTATGGTATCCATGTTTTGTTTCTGTCTGTCTGTGTATGCATTACGTCTAAACGGCTGGATATACTACTTGAAAAATATGAACTATATGAAATATTGTATACTTTGAGTATTCACAACTTAGTGACTGAAAAGCGTCAGTCTGTCTTCCCGTTTAATGTATGTTTCATGTTTGTGCAAGTGTCACAAAAACAAAATTTCATATATTTTCATACAAGATTGAATATTTTATAACTAGTATTCTAAATAATGAATAAATTATTCAACATTTCCTTGTCTGCCTTCTTGTATGTTCACCCTAAAACGGCTAAATGTGCTCACATCTCTTACCATACTTTAATCAAACTATTTTACATTCAATATTATTAAGGAAGAGTATTAATTTCTTGATGAACAAGATGTATCTCAAAACAGTTGACCATAAAATGTTAAAAAAGTACCTTTTACAATGTCTAAAATTTTGTTGGATTAAATTAAAAAATTAGATTTTGAAAGATTGAAATTTGTGAAAATATTTTTTAATAAATAATAAGGGCTTTTCTAAGTTTTGTAAAATTAATGGATTTTACGATTGATTTAATTGTTACTAATTGTTAAATTTGAGCGTAAACCTAATGCGCATGACAAACACCACTAACCAATCAGATACAGGAATCACCAAACGCAAAGGCGTTCCAGCATCAGTTGTCGAGCTTCTTTGTCATGACTGTACCGTAAGAAAACGAACAGTACTGGGCCAGTGCCTTCCCTGTAAATGTTGTTTTATGGTGGATACTCTCAAAGGGGGGTAAGAAAACAAACAGTACAGGGCGAGAGATATCCCTGTAAATGTTGTTTCACGGCATATAAACTCTCACAGTAAGAAAACGAACTGTACAGGGTGGTGGTATCCCTGTAGTTGTTTTACGGCACATCCACTCTCACAGTAGGAAAACTAACAATACAGGGTGAGTAGCATCCATGTAAAGGTTGTTTACGGCATGCGGCCGTTTTATGAGGAGGAATACTATATACAGGGAGAAAGTGCACTTTTGAAATAGGAATTGGTATCCTAGGTTTGAGTCAAAATAAACTTTGTTTTCAACAACTGTATCCTTGATTAATTCGATGGTATACTATTTTTTCAACAGGGGATACAAGAATTCTGGGCTTCAATGAACACTACGCCACTATAGTTTAGTAACAATCACACGCAAAATTTAATATTTATACTGCTGGCTATCAAAAAACAACACCATGAAGGAAGCATCCTATACCTTAAAATTTGCATGAAAATTAGGTCATGCAAATGATTAGGACTACAGCGTATATGCAAATCATGTGCTCCAGTAAGGTCCTATGTAAGCAGTATAAAAAGGAAGAACAGAGAGCCGGTTTAGGAATTTGAATTGTGTTTTCTTGTTTTTCCAGTGTATAGAGGTATAAGTATGCCTCGATGAAAAATACTGCATTCGAGCAAGAACATTTCTCAGTTTGACTGATGAAATCGATGTTTGTGTTGAAAGAAATCAAGCCACTGACGTGAAGTGAATATGGTATCGTATAGTGAATACGGTGGGTGCAGGAGGAACGAACTTAACGATGTGAATGATTGCAGTAGCTTCTTCACACCATCGAACACGAGAGGACAGACATCTTGTGCGCATAGCTATTACAAATCTCGTTCTGCAACACCAAAAACAGATCGTCTGCAGCAGAGGGGAATTTTTTCAAGGCGCCATTGCTGCTACTACCTTTGACTCCACACCATAAGCATATGTAATAGGGTGGGCCGTTCAGATAGGCGAAACAATTTTTTATTTTGCAATAGGGGGAAAGTTGACTCTTACTTCAAATATAAGCCTAAATTCGTTTTATAATTTTTTATTTAACGCCTTGAGCCCACTACCGTACGTTGTATTCTAGTATTTTAGCTGAAAAACTATATCGTTCCATAAAAATGTTACAAGTTCAAAAATATACAAATTGTTTTTAAAAACCTTCAATATCGACATGTAAACAACTAGGTGAATGCAGTAAAAATATTTTTAGAACAGATGGGGTATTTATTTTTTAACGACACAGATGGAAAATTCAAAAATTCTGAAATTTTGCACTATTATAAAGAATTATACAATTACAAAGATTGAAAAAAATATGAATTATGGTATTTTTTACAACTACTCATAAAGTACTGGATATAAAATATGATACATAATAAGCTAGTTTATACTGTTTTTAATAATCGCATTTTTGGAACAATTTCGTCGTGATTTTAGCTCGGATGAAGTAATCACATGTTCCTAGTCCAATGACAGACATTTATACCTTTATCAACAATTTTACGCATCGTTTGAGCACCTGTGTAACAAGGGTAACGCAGAAATGGAAAAGTTTGCTTAGCTTAGGAACAAAGATAAGAGTAGAATTCATTATTTATGTCAAGGACGAGAGAAGCACCAGAAACGCGAACTTACCGCTTAGCAATGCCAATCAGGAGATCCCTCCGTGACCTTCAGTTGGAACGGATTATACGTACTTTTCTTCAAAAGAAAATGAACACTCTTGAACGTGAGAGGAAGAATGTTGCTTTTTCGAACTATCTTAACTTAATTTCGATTTCTGTAAATACCTGTACATAGTTTTATTTCCAATCAAATTAAATTTAAAATGTAAAGATTTATTTTTCATTTAGTTCTGTCCCTTATTTCCTCTCCAGCAAGACACAAGTCTATCAAGACTTAAATTTATAACGTTCGTCAAGATAGGGTGAGTTCAAATTAGGTATTCCCCTTTTCGCCATCCCCGGTTCCATACCTGACATGCTTAAAATTATTGAAAATTAGTGCTCAACGAATCAAATCAACTTCAAATCCAAAAAGTTCTCTAATACTCAAACTTCTAAATTAAATCCAACCTCTTCTACTACTACTACCAAGAGGAGAAATACTAATAACCATAAATCCACTCAAAAGAAACTATTTACTTATGATGAAGCTTTTACATTCACTACCAAATCTAAAAAGAACTTCCAACGCAAAATCTTCCACTCAGATAGTGACTCTGATGTTCCTGGCTGGAGTGTTCATGATCAAACAAGTTTAGCTGCTGAAAAGCAAACTTTCCCTTCCGAGGATAAGAATCTCTTTCACTGGAATTCTCGGACCGGCATCAGTAGTGGCAGCATCAAGATCATCAGAGGTATATCTTGCAGGATGTTCTAGACCCCACTTCAAGTTGACTGATGTTTCTGCGTCTTGAATTTCCAGGGGATAGTCTCTGGATCGGTCTCAGCTGGACGCCTTTAGCTGTTTTTAATTTTGTCAAACAAACTATGTTGTCCTTGCCAGGAAACACACTGATAACTCTTGCAAGGGGCCATTCCAGACGATTTTTGTCCTCCCTTTTCACCAAGACGATGTCTCCCCACCATGAGGATGCAAGTGGATTGAATGCACTTGTACTCAACGACTGCACGAGCACTAAGTCACGGTTCCATAAACTGCGCTAGTAAATATCATAATCCAAGTCTTCTCTTTAGATTTTGTGTAAAGAGATCCTGCAAGGTGGCAAATAATCTCGTACGGTCTTTAGGTAATGGAAGAAAAGTTTCTTGGCCATGTCTTCTACATGTGGTGCATCTGCGAATTACTGCTTTCACAGCTTTTCTTTCCTTCAAAATCCAAACTTTATTGCGCAAGATGGTTATTAGAGCAAGCGCCCCAGCATGTTTATTTAGGATGTGATGTTGTTCTATCATCCTCTCAACTAAAAGATGTTTTGAAGGAAGTATTACTGGAGCGACAAACTCTTCGGTCTCGCTTTCATCTGTCAATTTTGATCTCAGTCTTAATGCTCCATCCTGATCTTCATATGTTTGCAGGGTCTTCAATGGTTTTTGTGCTGCTTCATCAGAAAAGGATTCAACTTGAATACATCGAAAAATCATTCTCTCAGCTCTAACAAGTTCTTGAGTCAAGTTAGGATTTATCCTCAAATCTCTTGCCTTCGGATGAAATCGTAGCATTCGCATTCACGATACTATTCTTATTATCTTCGAGAATTTCGAAACTCTTTCAGCAAGTTTTGTTATAAAAGACTTCGTCAGAGTATTGCCAGCTGACACTACGGTTCGTCGATTTTCTTTGTCTACCTCGTTTTCATCGAGATTAATGATTGATTTCGGCCAATGATCTGAAGAGTTTTTCAACCACGAAGGTCCTTCACACCATCTCGATTCTTGAAGGGCTTTCGGAGAACAGCCTCTAGAAGAAAGATCCGCAGGGTTCCGATTTGTTGAAATGTGAAACCAATCCTCAGATGAAGTCAACTTCCTAATCTCAGTTATTCTATTATTGACAAAAACTGACCATTGCTCTTCCCTTTGAATCCAAACTAGAACAGTTGACGAATCGATCCAGAAATAGGATTCTACTGTTTCTAACTTCAACGTACGTCCCACTTGATCTTAAAACATAAACTACATCGATATTTCCAATAAAGACCTTCCATTATGATTTTGTAACACGTATGTTTACACTCTTCTGTTTTAGTCCCTCCAAACAACGAATGACTGATTGTCTCTTCATACAAAGGGGTGAAACCTAATTCATTGGCAGTAGATTTTAAAATATAAGATCGTTGCGATCCCGTATCGATAATAATTCGACATTTCCGCTTCCCTTTATTGACTTCTATGTTGGCTACCAATGTTTGGAGAAACGCCACAGTTGATAATTGAGAATGCAAACTATCAAGTGATGTGGATGACTCATCAGTGCATTCTTCTGACACTTGAGTTGCGTATGTTCTGGGAACCATGGGACACATTAATTTAAAGTGGCGTTTGGAGCAATTCGGGCATTTAATTTTGGATTTGCAATCTTTAGCTATGGGACCTTTGATTAAGCATACAAAACAAACACCATTTTCCTTAACTATTAATTTCTTTTCATCCATTGGCATGTGTAAAGCTTTTTTACAATATTTACTAACGATTCTTTTTATAAAATATATAAGAAATTCTATTCGATTTCTAAACAAACAGTACGGAAGCTGAAAAGGCGCCATTTCGCCAGATATTTTTTGCTCGAACCTAGATTTTTCTTTAATTTACTTTAGTCAAAGTGAAACCAGATCTAGCTAATTTTATCCTTTCTTCGGATTCAACTTCTTTACGAAGAAAAGAAAATATGCATTCTAAATCTGATGGACATGTTTCCTTGCTTTCTATTCTATTCAATTTAGATCTTTCCCATGCTCTCAAAGTTTCGACAGGGATTGACGACTCAACTAAAGGGAAGAGTACTATAGCACACTTGTCAGTTGTTACACCCAATGAACTTAAAGCTCTTAACTGAGATGTTAATTTGTTGTACATGGAGCTCAATGAATCTTGTTTTTCTTTACTTTCAATGCGTTATTCAAAACTAGTCCTAATAATTCACGGACATAAAATTGAATCAATGTATCTTCCCTACCGAATCGTTCCTTTAGGCTCTCCAATACAAACGGATAATTTTCATCCGTAGCTGGATACGATTCCACAATCTCTCGTGTCTTCGATCCGACAATCGTTGACTGAATCAAGTAATGAAATTTGTCAGATCCCTTTGAGTCATCATTGTCGTCAATATTTTGAAATTGTCCTAACGGTAAGTCTAGGGGGGGGGGTATTTCAATTAACGTCACACTGGAGCAACACAACGGGCTATTGGTGACGGTCCGGGATCAATCCCAAAGGGAAAGATCCGAGGACAACACCACGTAATTTTGAACCACGGTCAGATGACGAGGCAACACCTGAGCTGGCACCCCACTCTCCAAACTTCCACACCACGCCAACGTGAGGACATTTGAGGCCACGACAGATTTAACGTGCACCAGCCCCCTTTGTACACGACGGTGTTTGGCTGGATTCGAACTCGCAACCCTTCGGTTGCAAGCCGTTACTCTTCCAACCGGGCCACCGCGGCCCCGGTAAGTCTAGGCTTTGACACTATTCTAGTGTTCTCATTAGAATCTAGCTTGTCTGCCTGATTTTGATTCTTTAGTGTATATTCTTCAATTACTTTTTTAACATTTATATTAATTTCTTCTGTCTTTTCTTTGTATTCTACAATTTCGAATTCGTTTTCAAATTCTGTATCAATTATTGAATCAAAATATAGTTGATTTGTAATTTCTAACCTTTTGGATTTCATAATTAACTTCTGGTATTGGTATTTTCAATTAACGTCACACTGGCGCAACACAACGGGCTATTGGTGACGGTCCGGGATCAATCCCAAAGGGAAAGATCCGAGGACAACACCACGTAATAATTAACTTCTGAAATTGCATCTCAAGTTTTATAACTTCAATATTTATATCATTGAGCATACTTTCAAGCTCCTTATATGCCTTAATAAAAGACGCGCGAAGAGCGGTCTTGTTCCGTTTCAGAATATCCATTCTTACTATCAAATTCACTATTTCTCAATTAAAAAAATCTTCAAAATGGAAATTCTTACCTTGTAACTTGCAAATGGAATTCTCAACCCGGACAGGCCGCCCACCCGAGGGCGCCAAATGTTTCCGTTTCGATGGAAATGTTCTAATATCTACACAAAATGTTGTGAGCAGGCCGGACAGAGCGAAGAAATACATCTATCAAAGTTTTTAAAGGTATTCTAATTTACTAACATTAACATAAATATATACAAGGTATGTACAAGTTTTGAGACTTACAAAAATGAGCAGCCAAGCTCAACGCATTGCACATTGCGTTCTGAGATCTTAGTAAAGTTCTAGTAATGATTACGGCTGGCAAATCGTTTGCGGCGGAAAAAGAAGTTATGGCGCCAGCTTCAACCGCATAACAGACAAATCGTTTGAAAGCGGAACTACGGCGCCTGTCTTTAAGCGTTATTTATATCTTTACCATAATTTATAGCTTATATTTTCAACAAGAAGCAATACTTTTACCACCACTCGAAACTGCTTAGTGTTCAGCTATTTTAAAGTCATGCAAATGTAAATTTCTTTTATCAAACGCGCGCGAATAATGTATGGGGAAAAAGAAATATTAAAAGTAACTTAAGTACAATACTTGTGATCAATAATTAATAACGTAAATAACGATTTGTTAAAAAATTAAGGTGGTACTAATTGGGGGTATTTCAATTAACGTCACACTGGAGCAACACAATGGGCTATTGGTGACGGTCCGGGATCAATCTCAAAAGGAAAGATCCGGTGAAACGCACGGAGTAAATAGCTACGCATGTTATGCGTTGCTATGTGCTCTGTATGTGGTTGAACGTACCATTACACGTCACCAAATTCCACAATTTGATGACAATCCATTGGATTTTTATCACGTATTGTGTATTCCTTGGTGACCAAGACAAGAAGAAAAAATCGCGGTAGGCCGGTTGGATGGTAATGGTAATTAATTAACGTCGTACTATAGCAATACAACGGGCTATTGATGATGGTCCGGGAACAATCCCGATGGAAAGGTCCGAGGACAATACCACGTAATTTTGAACCACGGTCACATAGGCCGTTTGGAAGAGTAACGGATTAACATCCGGACAGTTGCAAGTTCGAATCCAACCAAAGACCGTCATGTACAAAGGGGCAGGTGCACGCTAAATCTGTCGTGGCCTCAAATGTCCTTCCGTTGGCGTGGTATGAAAGTTTGGAGAGTTGTGTGCCAGCTCAGTTGTGCCCTCGTCATTTGACCATGGTTCAAAATTTCGTGATATTGTCCTCGATCTTTCCCTTCGGGTTTGATCCCAGACTATTGCCAATAGCCCGATGTTTTGCTCCAGTGCGACGTTAATTAAAAATACTATACCATACCTTGAATGAAAATGTCAATCTTGAAATTTTACGAACTATATACGGGTTATTACCAACAAGTCAGGTGAAAAGTGTCAATGAGAAAGTAGCAAACCTCCAATGCACTTGTCAAACAACATTAAAGAGCAAAGTAAATAAGAATCGAGGAAACCAGGAAACTGGAAGTGAAAACTTGATTGGAACCTTTGAGGAAGCGCATAACAATCTTTGTTTTCTTGTTAATTAAACAAATCTAAAAGATAGAACAGGTGAATAAATTCAGTCATTTATTTCAAAATAAAATTTGTTATCTTTCTTAACGTATCTCGTCTTTGATAATAAAGATACTTGATAACACTTGAGTTTCGCTAGATTATAATCGACATAACATATGCTGTATTAAAAAGAATGCTACGGGGTGCCTTTAACAAATTAACCAGCCTTTCCAAGTTGATGCCCAACCAACTCAGAAATATGTCTCAATTGCAGCCAAAACTTGCTGGCAAAGTTGCTGTTGTCACCGCCTCAACCGAAGGCATTGGTTTCGCCATTGCCAAGCGTTTGGCCGTTGACGGTGCCTCTGTTGTTATTAGCAGCAGGAAAAAAGAAAAAGTCGAAAAAGCAGTCTCAGAGATCAAATCGATCAGTGATAAGGTAGCTGGTATACCCTGCCATGTTGGAAAAGAAGACGACAGGCAGCTTCTTTTGGATTTTGCTGTTGCCAAGTTTGGTGGAATCGATATATTAGTCAGCAATGCTGCTGTTAACCCTGTCATGTGCCAAGTTCTAGACACACCTGAGGATGCCTGGGATAAAATTTTCGACACAAATGTAAAAGCTGCTTTCCTCCTGACACAAGCAGCAGTGCCTTTGATTGAAAAACGTGGCGGTGGATCTATCATCTATGTGTCGTCAATAGCTGCTTACAAGCCGATGGAAATAATTGGGGCCTATTCTGTGAGCAAAACAGCCTTGCTCGGCCTTACAAAGGCTGCAGCTGCACAGTGTAGTGCAGATAACATAAGAGTCAACTGCCTTTGTCCTGGCATTATTGATACAAAGTTTAGCAGTGGTCTTACATCCAATTCTCATTCAAAAGATGTTATCAATCAGATGATACCTATGAGGAAGATAGGCAAACCCGATGATTGTGCTGGAATTGTGTCTTTTCTTTGCTCTGAGGATGCTTCCTACATTACTGGAGAGAGTTTCGTTGTAGCTGGAGGTTACTTCTCTCGTTTGTAGACAAGTCAGCACTCTTGTGTTCGTGGTTCCAACATTTAATCATGAATACTTATTTCTATAATTCTGCAATTTGTATTGTTACAATGAACTTCACACAAAATTCATCACAACAAAATGTGTTTGGAAACAATGTATTAACCATGAAAAATAATCCACTTTTAGGATACTATTTGATCAACATGAGTGATAAATTATTTTATACATTTATTAATAACAATTACCATTGAAAAAGAAGTCTTGGAGCAATAATCCACTTTATTTTCATATGACAAATTGTTTGAAATATGTAATATATTTAGTTAGGAATTTAAAACTATTTGAATTATCAATGTTGTATTTTTTGTTATTGTTTACAATTCTTCCTTTTATAAATTTGAAAAGAAAATTTGTTTTGTTTTTATTTGCCCAAATTTTATTTTGCCACATATTATACTTTATTTAAAAAATTATAACCTATATTCAATTTTTTTTAATTCTATGTATGGATATTCTATTTCAATTTTAAAACAAATGAAAACTTGTACCTAAAATTAAAAAAATAGCTGAATTGATTGACTGCATCTAACTTCAAATGCAATTGAAATTTGTGCAGATCATAGGAATGAGATGAAAAAGCTGTTTTATCTAATGCTATTTGAAATCAAATGTTAACTGTTTATGCTATCAAGTGGGTTCACAATTCTGTCCTTGTAGTGTCATGATGAATAATGCTCAGTTGGCCTAGCATTGGAAAAACATTTGGTAACAAATTCTGCTGTATTAGACCTTTGATATGTTCCATAATTTTATTTTCCTTGTCCTCCAACAGGCAACAATATGCTAAGAAATGGTTTTATGTAATATATTTTAGAATTTGTTGTAAAGACTATTCTCACTTAAATTTGACTCTTACACTTGTTATAGAACTTGTTTTTGATTGCTTTCTTTCGTTTTTGAACCAGTTGCACTTGGGAAAATCCTATGCTGTAGACCTGGGTTGCTCAATCCTGTTAATGAATTAAATATTTATAAAATGTTATATTTGTATTTGACATCCTTCAACATGCAGCTAAGCTTTCCAATCCTATATGTTATACTTTTTTATTGCAGCCCATGTGTTGATATGACCTTTTACTTAATATTGCAAGCATTGCTGAAGTTATTTTCTATAATACATAAAATAGCAAGCTAAAAAAATTGAAAACAACTTTTGTAAATTTAACGGTTTGTTGCATTCTCACTAATGTCTTCCTCCAGAATGATTTATTCATTTTTAAAATTTGATAAATTGAAAATTGCCATCTTAGATGTAAATAAGTTTAGAAGAATCAAACTGATAGTATACTATATATTTTTCAACAAATTAGCTTTATATTGAAATATTTTGACATTGTTTTAAAAGCAACTATCACTCAAAACAGCATTAAATATATGCATTGTTTAAACATGATTTACTGTGTTAAAGCGAGACACAGGTTTATATTTTTATTAAATATTTTGTTTGTTGTATTGCAATTTTTGTAAAATGTTTAAAGGTGTTTTCAAATAAAAGGTATAAATACATTTACAAAATTTTAGTTATAATTCTATATATATATATACATGGACATTATTGACTACTCACTTTACTTATGGGTTGCTTAATTTTAATCCAATAGGTACATTTTATACAAATGGCTATTTATTACTTGACATTGCTTTAATTTATTACTATTCCAAATCTTTAAATGCTTTCGCTAACCTTAATGTTTGAAACCTTAGTGAAAATAAATGTGAACAAAATGCTGCATTTGTTTCAACTTCCATCTAGAGCAAATTGACATCAAATTCAGTGAATAAAAGCTCAATATAACAAACACATTTTGTGTTAATGTCTTACAATAGTTTGAACAATTAGCTTGGTTCATTATGTTAATTCAGAAATGCCCTTTTCATTAACTGAAATGCGATAAATAATCTGATTGTTATATTCATTTAAATTTCAACTGTTTGCTTAGTTACAGAAAGTATAAAATAGTTTTAAATTAATGTTTCTGTGAGTTAAGTTTGAAGGTATGTTTCAGAGTAAACATTTTTATTATGCACATTTGAAATTTACTAAGGTTTGTATTAACTGAAATGTTTCAATAAGGGTTTATAAGTTAAAAAAATCAAATACACTAAAGTATTCAGAGAAATCTTCAAGAATTATATTGAATAAAATTTTTAGATTACAATCAGTTTTGATAGAATTATTTGATAAATGCTATTAGATATAAAGCTATTAAATTTTGTATAATAAAGTTGGCATCTATGGGACAGGGTAAGTAGTTGGTATTTAATGACAAATGTAGGAAAATTTCCTCAAATTTTACGTTTTTCAATTATAAAAAACCTTAACTCTCTTTAAGTATATTACCTCAAAATCCGAATGTATTTCTACACAAGATGAGATGGGAGGACAAAGAAATATCTGCAGATGTGGTCAATTGTGATTGGCAGATTCATCACTACAAAGTGCCTGCCTATTAATCGCATCTCGAGCAAGTATTTTGGGAAAATATCAAATCGCCCAGATTTTGTTCTGTGACTTCTTGCTTTCCCCAAAGTTAAAATCACCTGAAAGGGAAGAAAATTCAGACTGGATGCGATTAGGAACACGTTGCAGGTGATGGTGATTCCAAGAATGGGCTTCGTAGTATTTGGAAGAGATACTGATGGAAATATGAGGTTTCAAGGTGGCTACTTTAAAGAATACTCTAGGTGCAATATAAGTCCTAGGTACAATGTATCTTGTTTCATATTACATGGCTGGATACTCCATGGATAGACCTTGTATATCAGACAACTTATTCTTTCAAATTGCAATTATTTTTTTAAGTTTATTTTCTAGTTTTAATACTCAAAGGCTAATAAGTGGATTCCAAACCACTTAAATTATCTGTACTAGAATTTGGAATCTGTTGAACCGGGGTCATAGTATTAACCACTCAGGCTGTTATTTTTATTATGAATGAAAGTGCGTATTTTGAGAAAATGGCATAATTCAATAAATGAAAAATCCTCCTTTATAATTAAATGGCCAGAATTAATTACCAACAGGTACTTAAAATCTGAAATAATGACACAAAAATACCAAGGAACAAATTTGTATAAAAAGATTTTTATTGTAAACTGTTCTAAAAACTGTAGAAAAAATATACACTAGAAAATAAAATTCTGAGACAGTTTTACAATGTCTATTCAATCTTTTGCTACTACTTGCAAGCCAGAAATAAAAATTCATACCGCATCAATTATGTTAACAAATCATACAGAAAAATAAACATTTCAAAACAAAGAAATATACGAACAAATTTTGAACCATCCACTAAACTAAATTTTCATAAACTATTGAAAATTATGTCTTTTTTGCGATGGCATTCCAGGTACTTTAAGTAAAAGCACAATAAATCACCAATTGTCTTAGTACCTATGGTTATCAATATAAAATTGTGGAGGATTTAAATTTCTGTTCAGAAAATTGGGACTGGCAGAGTTAAAATGCATTCAAATTAATAATTCAATACCCTGTAAATGCTACTGAATAAATGAGTTGATGGAAATATTGTTTTGTGATTTAAATTCAATCAAAAAACAATACTAATTATACATTAAGAACAATCCAACAAAACAGATTTTTAAATCGAATAAAATGAAGCAAAAGAACAAAATATGACTTCTAAAGCTAAAAATATTTTGTACTAAAAATTTCTAAGAAACTTTTTAGACTTTGAAGTTCAAAGATTTTGATAAGAAATTGTTCAAATATTAATATTCAATTGACTAAAATACAGTACTTGGAAGTCCACTTAGATTTTCTTCATATAAAAATCTCACACCAGAAACAAATGCAATATATATGTACTACAATTGTGCAACTCTTTTTGTTTATTTTACTACAGAAAATGCATATAGATAGTGCAAATAAAAGTTCTTCACATATCTCAAGAATTATAAATAAGTCTTAACTTTAAAGATATTTTTACTTTTAAAAATGTATTGAAGATAAGCAAGAAAAACGAGTACGTATTTATATATAAACCATTTGACAGTTATGCAATTTCCAAGAGTATAATGTTCTTACAAGCACTACATTTGATGGCTGAAATGTCATATCTATTAGATGAAAAAAATCCTAGAAATATTTTGATTAGGCAAGAATACAGTGAAAACTGCAGGTTGAAGTGTAGAAACCAGAATAACATTTGTTTCGTAACAGCTCATATTGATGGCAATGAAACAGTATTTGCAATTTTGATTTTTTTAGTTCTGAACTGAAACAGCTTTATTGAAATTGCAAAATAAGTATAACATAATTGTGAAAAGTTGAGGATGTAACTGATGACAAAGACATACTATTTGTCTTCAGATTATAGGACTATATGGTTGAATTAGTGTGAAGCACACTAAGTCAAGAAGCATAGTTCTTAGAAAATGAAGGGGAAAAGTTATACTCCATCAGCTTTACTCACTAAGTGTGTTTCTCGATCTAGCCTGTATGCAAAGAAAAAATAACTTAGTAGACACACTTCACCAGTCTATAGATCACCATATTCTGGTCTAGAAAAGCTAAAAATCTCATCTTTGTAAATTTTGACTTAATGTTCCACTTGTAAATCAATCTATAGCTTTATAACTCAAGTATTCAAGTCAAGTCAGTTGATATATTTTTAATTTAATACAATTTTACAATTGTACTTTGTGTGAAAACGATGTAACACCAGAGAATATATGGTAAAAGGTATACTATTGTTTGTTTTAAAAAGGTACAAGCAATACACTTCAAATTTCTCGAAAATATCAAAACACTAATTTTAATTTGTTAAACTTAAATTTTGCATGTATTTTCTCATATATTCAATACCTTTAACACATACAATATTCCATATTTGAACTGTTTCCACCCTAAACATTTAAAATTACACATTAATCATTAGCTTTAACTGAGAACCAGTTTTATAAGAAATTTAAAAACTGTTTATATGAACTGCATCTGCTTATTTTTATTTGCATTATTTAAGAGCAATTCTTAATCTAGTAACAGCTATTATTACTTAATAAATTAATTATAGTATGAGCTATTACTTAAATGAAATGTGTGCAATGGAAAAATGTATTTATTTTAAGAAACAGTAGAACCTCGATCCTTCTATCTCTGATTAACCAAGTGTCAGTGTTGTCCGAGCCAAATTGGATACCTAAATTTTTAAGCTTTATTTAAAACTTTGTACAAAGCGGCGAGAAAGTGCTGCAAGACAGAAGACTATTAAGAGCTTTCCCAAAAGAGTTTAAAAGGTAACTTATGTCCAGATTTATTGTAAAATTATCCAATAAATACATAAGGTGACAAAATGTAGAACGGTAAATTTTTTCTGTGCTCTATATGAGCTGATCTATTACTATGTCCATATTATACGAGTTTCTGGTGATCTGAAATGGCATCAGTCCACATTACCTCAAATAATCTACTGTTATTTTAGTTATCAAAATAGATTGCCTTCAGAAGTTTTCGTATTTTATTATATAGTATATGAGAGCTTGTAAAATCGATATGAAAAACCCAATAGACTATTCTATAAAATTAAATATTTACATAAATTAATATATGTAACACGCGATTTTAGAATTTTTGTTTTGATTTAAAAACCAAATAACTCAACACAAAATTAAAAAAACAAATCCCAGTTAGAACCCATTTTTCTTGTTCTGGTAGCATTGCAAGCTTTTTCATGGCATAGTATCATTGGAATACATGAGTAAACAATAAAATAAATAGTTATGGAAAGTCAAAAACAATACATAGCAATACAAAAACAATATATCAACAATAATACTCTCTAATAAGTAGTCACGAAGCATTGAATTTAAAACCCTGGACGGAAATCACAATTCACTTCTCAATTTTTTAATGTCAACAATCATTTCATCTCTTTAAAATAATGGAATTCATCAAATTCTTGACAAAATGCATTCTTAGTTTTTTTTACAAAAAACATGAATTTTTGAATACCATGAAAGATCAACAAGAATTCGAAGAAACAATGAGCAAAATACTTTTCCTAGTGATTATCACAACTTGAGAGGTACAAATATAAAAGAACACTTTGAATGCAACCACAAAATACTAAGAACAGGCAATAGGGTTTGTGTTAAAAGAGATTTACATATATTCCTTCAGAGAATCGCAAATAAATTATTCAAAAGTTTTGATATAGTTATTAGAAACTTTTATTAAAGTGGGAATTTTTTGAAAATCAATAAAGTATGAATAAATGCTTTGGTCATATTTAAGTACAATTAAGTAGTTGTATTAGTAATTCTATTGATTCATTAAAATATATGATTAAGTAAATATACATCAATGATATTATGTATTCATGAATTAAATTTCAAAACCAATACATTTCATACCCTTTGAAAATATTCAGATAATCTGAATGCAAAATTCATTAAATGCTATTAAACTGATTCCAATTAAATGTTTCTGAATACAGAATAAAATACAAAACTTAACACAAATGCAAACAATTTAAAAACTTAACTACAAGATAGTAATATCAGATTCAAATAAATTATCAATTATATTTCAATCGATACTAAAGTAAGTATTATTTAACACTATGTATTTATTTAAGTAGACATTTGTTAGATTTTTAATTTCAAGAATATAAATACACCTTTTATAAATCAATGAGGTATTGATAATCATTTATATATTTTGATCAGAAGCATTTAAGCTCAAGCACCCAAAAAACAGTAAAACCAGCAGTTTAAGCATAAACCTTAAAAAATGATTGTAGAATCGTATAAAGATCGAACCACGTAGATTTAAATTCTGTAACATTATTCTGATACAAACCTCATATAAACATAGATACATACACAAATTTTAATAAAATACTGAATGAAGCAAAAAAATTTGTGCATGGGACAAATAGTCACATAAAAAATTGAAAACCAAATCATAAATTAAATTATACTTGATTTTAGAGTTTTAATTATTCAGAGCATAAAAATATATAGATTCTCAAAGGTTTCCCGGTGTATAGTTTGATAGTGAATAGCTTCATTTACTTTTATACTATTTTCATGCAACATGAATAATGAAATCCCATGTATCTTTCCATTTCAGTTGTAGCACTTGTTCGGCTCTAAGTGGAAATGTCCCATAACAAAAGACAATAAAAGTTTCAAAGGTATACAGAATGACTCCAAACCAAATAACGACAATAGTTAAGAACAGATATCTAAGGATCTGTTGAAGCTTATTGTTCTTAACAAGACTGAAAAGAAAAAAAAAATTATTAAAACTACTTAGTAACACAAATAAAAATTCTTATTTAAGATAAATATGAATTCAGAGTACTATTAATACACAAGTGATAACCAGATTATTCTTAATAATCTGAAAAAATATCTGATTCTTAATAAACTGAATAAAATTCGTCCCTGAGAAATTTAAACAGGCCAAAAGAACATTTTTAACTAATGCCCAGCCAATTTAACTTTATAGTAATGTATCTTTCCATTTCAGTTTCAAGCCTAATATTTTTAAAAATGTGTTCATTATTTTGCTGTAGTAAAACACAAGGTCTGATCAAATATATAACACTAGCAGATCAGCATAGCATTTGTATTAAAGTTTAAACTTTATTAATTGCTTATATCTAGTGATGACAAGTGTCTTTTGGAGAACTTCTTGCTGGTATTAATTTTTATTGTCATGTTATTACAATTAGATTCTGAACGTCTACTTCAATTTTATCCCATTCCCTTGTCCAAGGGCGATTCAGCATTTTTTGATGTTACACCTATTTTTTCTCACATTTCTTTTCTGCGCTGATTTCTATATTCCAGTTTTCTCATTGCCTTTTGTAATCAGATTGCTGAAGAATTTCATTAGAGTGGCAAGCTCATCAGTGTAATTTTAGCCATATTATATAGCTCAAATCAAGCATATTTAAACTAAGCGGTAAAATTGGTGAAAGAATCCTGCAACTGCCAATTTTAAATTGTTTTTATCCGTTATTACCATTTGAAAATAAAACAAATAATATTGATTTCTGGGCCATGTATATACATAAGTTATATACATACAATATATATATAAGTATCAAATATTTAAATATACAGCATGTATCATGCAACAACTTGAAAAGACAGAATTTGAATATTTCGTCTTTTTTGTTTTGCACAGGAATACTATACCAAAAAAAGCATGCTTACCAAACTACAAAGCTGATGTGTTCAACAAATGTAACCAACAGTAGCAACTTAAAAAAGTATGCTGGTAAGTAGTGATGCAGGAACAACACATGATCAACAAAAAAGTAAGGAATAAAGTGCAGCAGATACCCAAATAAACATATTTTACCAGTTGCACAAAATTTGTTCCACAAATCTGCAAAACAGAAAAAAAACATAATTAAAACAAACTTTTATAAATTTACCTAAACCAGAGTTCCTACTCTCATTTATACACTGCTGGCCACCGTAAATGCAACACCCTGAAGGAAGCATGCAAATATGAAATTTACAACATGCATTAGCGGAGGTGAGATATGCAAATGATTAGAATTTCAGCGCAGACGCACATCACGCGCGCCTGTGGCGCCACTTCAAGCGCTATTTAAGGCTTGGAGATTTCGACGATCTCAAGTATGGTAATTGTGTTTTTCTTGTGGTTTTTTCAAAAAAACGATCAATTATGCCTCGTAGAAAACAGCGATCATCTTTTGATCAAGTATCCGAGTTCGACAGAGGAAGGATAGTGGCCTACAGAGATTGTGGATTATCTTTCAGGGAAATCGGTAGTCGTGTTGGACGAAACCAAACAACTGTAATGCGGATATGTGATCGTTGGATGCAGGAGGGTACGACGGACCGACGTGTTCGATCGCATCTACCTCAGTGCACCACTTCACGTGATGACAGGCATATTGTGCGTATGGCAGTGACGGATCGCTCAGCCACATCACGAACCATAGCACAGCACATTCAGTCTGTACCGCATCATCCAGTGTCTGCGCGTACCATTCGACGCCGTTTACAGCAGTGGTCTGTCCGCAAGACGTCCATTGCTTCGTCTACCCTTGACGCAGAACCACAGACGTTTCCGCTGCCAATGGTGCGATGAAAGAAGGATGTGGACGGCAGAATGGAATGAAATTGTCTTTACTGACGAGTCACGCTTCTGTCTGCAACACCACGATGGTCGGATTCGAGTCTGGAGACACCGTGGAGAGGATGCTGAACAGCTGCGTTATGCACCGCCACACTGGTCCTGCACCGGGTATTATGGTATGGGGCGGTTATTGGATATCACTCTCGCACTCCTCTAGTACGCATTGCCGGTACTTTAAACAGCCAGCGCTACATCTCCGAGGTGTTGGAGCCAGTTGTCCTTCCTTACCTTCAGGGCTTGCCCACAGCCATATTTCAACAGGATAATGCGCGACCACACGTGGCATGCATTGTCCAAGGGTTCTTCGTCAATCACCAGATTGAATTGCTTCCCTGGCCAGCTCGCTCTCCGGATCTTTCGCCGATAGAAAACATGTGGTCCATGGTTGCTCAACGATTGACCCAGAATACATCCCCAGCTGCCACACCAGATCAACTTTGGCAACGTGTGGAAGCTGCTTGGTCTGCTGTACCCCAAGAACACATCCAAAGTCTCTTTGAATCAATGCCGAGGCGTGTGGCAGCGGTGATCTCCAACAATGGCGGCTACTCTGGCTACTGATTTTGGCAGGAACCACACTTCACAGAAGTCTATAAATTTAATCATCTGATACTTGGTCAACATGTTATCTACAAAATAAATTTTGTTGTGATATCTCTTGTCTTTCTTGGTGTTGCAATTTGGGTGGCCAGCAGTGTATATTCCAAGTATTTTTCAAACACTTTCAAAATAATTTTCAAGGACTTTATGTTGTTAATGATGAGCATTCATTTTTACAAGACTAAATAAAATTGGCAAATGACATAAACAGAGTTGAATGCAAAAAATATTTCAAAACAAGGAAACATAACATTGACTCAAGCAGAAACTCATTAACTGCCATTTTTTCACGCCAATGCTTATTTTCATGATGATAAAAAATACATTGTCAGAGTATTATTGGTTTAAAAGATGTATGATACTATCAAAATATTTAATATTTTCATTTTTTGACCTAATGAAATTCAGTCTTTAAAAAAAAACTAAAAATTTTCCTTTGTCAGTTAACAAGTTTATGCTCTAAGTCAGTGGTTCTTAACCGGGGTGTGTGCACCCCCGGGATTGCGACAAAGCATTTCAGGGCTGCGAGAGAAGTTTCTAAGACTTCAGTGGAAACTGGGATGAGTGGCGAGGAAATTATACATTTTTTTACTAACCAAAATTGTGATTTAGTCAAAGCTTTTGAAAAAAGAAAGACCCAGTAGTCTAGGGCCTTGCGCTACCACACTACAGGTCCAGGGTTCGATCCAGGCTGGGCAAGGTCGACTCAGCTTTCATCCCTTTGAGGGTCGATAAAATGAGTACCAAGCATGCTTGGGAACTAAACACTGGGGTCCCGGCGTCAGGCCGACCACCTGACAGGAATAAAAAATGCCACTCTGCACCCCAGGGCCTCCAAGGTCTCGTAAGCGGGATGGGCACCGCCGGCCATGGTTCTTTGAGGACTGCAGCGTCAGTTTAGGTTTTTTTTAAAAAGAGAAGCAATACTTTGAGACTAGCATACTTAGCAGATATATTTACCCACCTGAATGAATTAAACAGACCAATGCAAGGATTTGGTAAGAACATAATAACAGCTAGTGAAAAATTATCTTCATTTATTAAAAAACTAAAAATTTGGAAACGTTGAGTTGAAAATGGGAATTTTTTGCAAACTTTCCTTTGCTTGACTCAATCGTTCTAGAAAATAATAATTATACCTGAAATTGCAACACACCTCCAACAATTGAGTGAATCATTTCATGGATACTTTACCATGGGAATTATTAGCTAAGTTCAGACATGGATACTGGATCCATTTCTTATTTGACCCACACTCAATAGAGGACAGAGATTTAATAAAAGATGATCTCATTGAAATTACAAGCCAATGCACATATTCAAATAGAATTAGAAAAAACTGGACTTAGAACAATTCTGGTGTACGCAGTTAGAACCTTATCCACAGCTGGCAAAAGCAGCATTGCATACACTTTTATCATTTGCTACCACCTACCTGTGTGAAATGGGATTTTCATCACTTTTGCACATAAAACAAAAGCCAGAAATCGTTTCAATGAAAGTGATGACTTAAGCGCGGCTCTTTCAAAAAAGGAGCCTTGCTTCAAAAGTATTATGAATAAACAATGTAGCTATTAAAAATGGAGATATTATTTTGTATGTATATGTAAATATGTGTTTATTTTTCAATAAATAAATTATCTTGAAATAGATGTAATTCCCTAATTAAAGAAATAAAAACACATTTTTCAAGAGGCTGCGAGAACTTATTTTTAGATTCAAGGGCCGATCACTAAAAAGGTTAAGAACCACTGCTCTAAGTTGACAATATTAGATTTAAGATAATAAAAATATGATACTAAAGGAATATGCACAACTTCAGCAGTTAGAAGTTGTGTGAAAGTTTTAAAATTCAAGAAATTTTCAAGGACTAAACCAAATGCTAGCACTTTTTCAAGGAACATGGGCACCCTGTTATATCCTAAAATACATAAATTATAAATTACCTTCGGGAATATCGTAAAAGCATCGGCGACGGCGAAGTAAATAAAACACAAACACAGCAGAATATGAAACTATAGCAAAGGTTGCAGTATACCATGTAGCTATGTTTCCCAGCAAATGTATTTGAGCCTGCAACAAATACATAGTTCATGTAGCTATATAAAAGGGTATAAAAATGCATTAAAAAACATACGAAAATACCATGTTAAATATTTTTTACAATTTATTAACAGCTGGTGTGTTATTAAAGGAAACATTACTGTTGCACAGGATAAGAGCTGAGAATGTTGAAAAGAATAATATCAATCCTGATGATATGCTTTTCTATAATACTTAAGATTGTCTCACTTAAAAACTTTTGCCTTCTGCACATAAAAATTTTCTTATAAAAAATTATTGAGGCCACTATTTGTAGTTACTTGAAGGCCTTCCAGAGTCGAAATTCTAGAAATAATCCGATGTAAATAACTTTTCTCAATGAAAAAATATTTTACAGAAAGGATTGCTGAAGAATAGATTTCTATCAAGTAAATGGACATACACATACAAGAAAAGTTTTACTGACACAAAAGAGATATACACCCAGTAAGGAATCGAACCTGCACCGCCTACAACTCGTAGGTTGCTAGTGCAATGGGCAAACCCACTTGCCACAGCAACTCCTCAAATTCCTAGGAGTTTCGTCAATAACACACAAGAGAACCTCAAAATAAACATGTTTGTAAATCAAAAACAGTTATATAAGCTTATAACAGAAAATATATTTGCAATACTGAAATGCATTTATTGACAATGCAGCTGTTTAATATTAAAACATAATAATAAAAGATAAATAAATACTAGTTTTTTTAAATAACAATGAAAAATCTTTGATCGTTATATTCTTCCCTGTTTAAAGCATTATTTAATCAAATTTCTTCAACACTAACTTACATTACTTTCTGGGCTAATCCAATATGCAATGCCTCGAGTTAAAAATAGCCAATCAAAGGCTTCAGAACTGTAAATGTGATGGGGAATGTTTTCACTGTTAGATGTCAGCATTTTGTACTAGAAAAGAAAAACATTTCATCAAGCAGTGCAGTTATGAACCATTGCATTAACTCATGCAAAGTTGCAAGTAAAATAATATGACAAAAATATTTGAACGGCACAAGTAATTAAGTCCTACCATGAGTGATATAATTCAAAACTCCAAGATCACTTGATCTTTTGACTTTAGTGGATGCTATTTCAAGTACTTTTCCATGTGCAGTATTTGATATTTATTTTGATATTAACGTTTACCAATTACATCAAAATAAAATAGAGTATAAAGAATAAAACATAAATCAAAAGGATACGTAGAAAGAGATGGATCCCTCATAATGTTAAAAGCAAGCCTTGGTGATAATATGCATTGAGAACTGTTTTGATGACATTCAATACAATGATTAATAATTCTAAACATGGAAATAGAAATTATGCTTATTTAAATTTCTACAGTACATTTCATAGCGACAAATCAATATGATCAGGGATGCACAGCTTCATGAGTGTTGCAGGCTGGATTACGAAGAAAGCAGGCCGCATGTAACAGTTTGAAGAGGGACAACAATCCATTTTTGGGGGAATTATTTATTACCTAATTTTAGACCGAAATTTGCCATGTGATATTACTTCTTTGTAGAAATATTCATAGTATGATCGTAAAGTACAGCCCTCTCTAGGTCTACTTAAATTTTTGTATGGGTTCTATCATTGAAGAATAATGGTAAGTTCAATATATTTACCAAATAAAACTTTTTTAATCGTATTACTTTTACGAATAACCGCCATCCTGTTTTTGCCATCCCAATATACCAAGTTTTTTTCCCAAAAATATGGCCATCCTATTTTACAAAGTTTCAATCATTAGTACAATAATATTGTTGCGTTAAGTTTAAAATAGGATGAATAAAATTAAAAGTTTCATCCTTGAACAATTTGTTCTATCTTCATTTTCCTTACATTGTGTTTTATCACATGAACAGGTTCAGTCATTGTAGGTCCAGGAAAGGGTAGAGATAGTCAAAATATTAACTCATGGCAAAACACATCACAATTCTAATCCATTCCTACTAATACTTTTAAGGCCACATTGCTAATAATAATTCTTAAGGTTCTTCTGAAGCATTCAACCCAAAATTCTAGTATAGGCTAAATAATATATATATATATATTATTTAGCCTACACTGGTAAATAGCTTTTTACATTTTATAAATAGATTTCTTAATATATAACTTAAAATATTATATATATATATATATATATATATATATATATATATATATATATACCAGAATAACATTATGAAGACCAAGTTTTTAATATGGAAAAAATTGTATATTTCCTATGACAGTTCCTAAGCTCATTTTAAAATATTAAACAGTATATCACGAAATAAAACCTGCTTAAAGTCTCTTTTTTTACAATTTTAGAGTTTTTCGACAAGAAAACTCAACCTTCCTAAAAAATTTCAGTCTAGTTCAGTAGAAAAATCAAGTCAGCTCATTTTAAAGAGAAAACCAGGTCCTTGAAGTGGCACATGAAATTGCTTTCAATTTTTTATTCAAATACAAAATTCCAATCAATGATTGTACCCAGATATTTGATAAATCACACCTGATATTTGACAAAACTGTTTGGATGAAAACAGTTTTAGCTACCACCAAGATCATTTGAAATTAAGTTTGTTGAAATATAAACATTCATAGAGCTGAAAAATACATACCTGAAGTTCCCACATTTTCTCAAAGAAAGACAGTTTCGTTGGATGGAGAGGCACGAATTCTGCCATTCCCATGTCCCTTTCTCGGTCTTTCTGATCAGATTCTAAAAAAATTATTTTGCATTAATAATTTCTTAACCGATTTAAAATATTACATTTATAAAAGCAGCATAGTAAATAAACTCATGAACTAAGAAACAGGGGGAAATTATCAAGGGAAAGTCTTAAACAAAACTATTTTACTTAGAAAGAATTCTTTGATTTTATATCTCATTTTCTATGAGCTTTTATAACCAGATGATCATAAATTTGTCTCTAGTAAAATAAAATAACTTAAATGAACATTTGAGCTTACAAGATTTTCATTGGTGTTCATTAATCCTCCAAGTGGTTTCGACGAGATATATTGTCCATCAAGATCTAACCAATTTTGCTAATGATGCAATATCACGTTATCAAGATTTTGCTGTTTTTTTATTATGACGAGATCAAGATTTGGTCAATTTTGCTATTGATGAGATACCTCGACGAGACAACTACCAGGAGAGTTTATACAATAGCTTGGTTAATAAAGACCAAAACATTAAAAACTATTCTGACAATGCTTTCTCCTTAAGTTGTCCGGTTTAGATTGTTAAAAGATAAAATTATTTTCATGAAAAGTACAATTAAAGTAATCTATTTTTAAGCAAATTTGATGCATGCCTGAAAAAAAGCTCAATTAAGTAGGAATCTTTTTGGTCTCACGAAGTTCAGTTAATTTTAGCTTTGAACTAAGCAAGATTCCATAGCTTATTAAATTATAATTGATAAAAGAACTAAGATGTTTGGACACAAACTAATTACCACTAAAAACAAGTTTCACTGCTTCTATTTTTCAAACAAACTTAAATTTCTTGGATCATGGCACAAAATTTGAAAATTTTATAGCATAGTTACAAAGATCAAACTTCAAAAGTTGGTTTGATTGGGTTTTATGGCGCAAAGGCTAAATTTGGCCATGCTCCACCAAACACAAGAGACAACATCAAGTAATGGGCATACAAACAAGGAATGTTTTACCAACACAGAAGAGAGAAATGCACCCATGGAGGAATCGAACCTGCGCCGCCTACGAATCGCAGGTTGCTAGTAGTAGGCACTAGCCACAATAATGGATATATGTACATCTGAACATAATTTCATCTTGGGGATCTATGAAGTGAAGCAAATTTAGTACATATTTTTGAAAGTTTTAAAAAAATAGTGCTTTCTCAAGAAAAGTGCCTGATAACCAAATGGTTAACTCTCTGGCTCTTGGTTCAACACGCTCTGGATTCTAATCCCATTTTTGGTATGGATGTTCAGTGGTTTGGAATTCACTTTAACCCATTCATGTCATATGACAAGCTCAGCTCGCAAGGCTGCATTGCTCGATATAAATGCATATAGTTCAATACCTAGCAACACCAGATGTCACTTGTATGGAATCTGAAATGAAATGAAGACATTTGTAATTTCCATCAAATCAGTGGACATCAGTGTAGTCCCACGAGATGCTTCTTGTTCATGAAAAAATTATTTCTTTCTTCATATTTTACTGTCCTCAGTACCAAAATTTGATGAAAATAGTTGGCTGTATGAAAGTGTGATGTTGCTCTTCATTTAGAAGAATGTTTTGAGATTTACCACTCAACAATCGTACTAAGGTTACAAATTGTTGAGTTCGCTTCAGTATTATGCATGCAAATTTTCTGAAAAATCTGCATTGGTTGATTTCACAATTCTTTATGTATATTATTAGGCTTTCAAATACTCTGCAAAGGTATTTAAATATGATTTCTCAGTCAGCTCAGAGGGCATTTAAATATGACACCATTGGGTTAAGGTCCAGGTCTAATTAGCTCTCATGTAACAGAAAATGACCTTAGTATGATAAAACAAACCAAACTAAGAAAAATGACACATTTCAAAATAGAAATTTAAATAGCAGTGATTAGAGTTTGAAGCTTCTGTAGAAGTAGATGTGGTTTGGAAACCTTTTCTTAAATAAGTACTTTTTAAAAGTACATTTTCAACCCAATCAATATTACAAATAGTCTTAAGGAAGTAATTTATAAGCATAAAAGTGCTCTAAAATCCTAATTTAATGAAAAACTGAAAATAAAATTCAGATTTATGTAAATTAACTTAACATAAAATATGCTAAATTTCCAATGTACATACTTGTTGTGTATCTATGCTCTTCAACATTCCATATGGTATCATATTGATTGACAACGCGGTCTGTAACAATTTCGTGTTGATTAAAACCCCATTCTGGCAACTGTTTTCCACTAAACTAAAATATAAAAATAGTACTCTATAAATACATCCATTTCTATATTTGTTTATATTAATATGTGTTGGTTTAACACATACTGTAAGAGGAAAAGATAAAGCAGTGAGGATCATTGTATATACACATATTTTATTATATTTTCAGTCATTTAAAACAGAAATAAACTACAGCATAAATGCAGTAATTTATTATGAATCTTGAAATAATTTGAGGGATTGACAAATTCTTAATTTTAGTCCTGTGCATGAAAATTGATGACATTAAGTGCAGGTTACATACAATTGAGTGTGTCTTATAACATTTCAACATTTGTTTTTGCTTTAATTATACATTTCTATTTCTTCGATTAATAAACAGCAATTTTTTATCCAGTGAAGTTTGTATACACCATAACAACTTCATTAAACATACGTTTCACAGTACAAAATGTAGTTTTATCATTAGCAATTAAAATCTCAGGGGTTGTCAAATAGCAGATGGTGGTAGAATGGTTCCCAAACATATTATAAGTAAAAGCCAATACTTGTTATAAACAACTAGTCAATAGTATTGGATATTCATCATATTGCATTTGTACCTTCTCAAACTTAGATTGTTCAGAAAATTACAACCAACTTCGGATTATAAACATATACGTACCTTTAAAGCCTGATTTGAATTAACATGAATGAACCGTACATGGGAATGTATAGTATGCCACACATCACCTTCTGTATCTCGATTCAAAATATCCTAAAATGTAATTAAATAAAATGCAATCCACAAATGCACACTTTATTTGATTGACAAAATAATTTATTATAAATAATTTTGTATCATTCCAAATTCATGCTTAATACATGTAAAAATCAAAATATGAATCTTAAAATAAAAGCAATATTTAAAAATGCATCAAATGGGTTCAAAGGATTTCAACTATTAATTAACATTACATTTTGCAACATCATTCAATGAAATATACTTATCAAACAATTCAGAAATAATTCATTCTTCATTACACATAAATTAAAGTCTTATTCATTATGAGTACTAAAGCCATTATTTTGAGAGTTGTCATTTATGCATTTTGCAGTTTTAGAGCATCTACTCTAAACAAAAAACGAAACTAAAGAATTTCTGGATGAATTTCAATAAAATTATTGAATTTCATATTTTACGAATAATTTTTACAAAATAACATGCATAAATTACTCTAGACTTATCAAGATTTCTCAATTTTAAAAATTTCCGCTACACCTATTGAGCTTTCTGAATCAGCTCCCATAGAAGGGAAATCAAAGTAAAAATATTCCTGCACCAAAGAACATTGTATAATTTGTAATTCTCCATTAGTTCAATATAATTCCTAATCAAATTATGTTATATTTACATACCACTTTCCACAAATCCTGAGCTGGAAAGGAGATGTTATAATCAACATAGCAAGAAACTTCCTGATGTTGTGGTGACATGGGAGCAGCAACATCATGGCTGAAAAATGAAATCGCATGTACAAAATTTATAAAACATGTTTCTACATTAGACAAACTGGATTGTTTATTTTTCTGAAATTGAGTCACCATTTCAAATGAAATTAACTCAGAACAAGAGGTATTTAGGTATTTTTTAATTTAATGTCACTGGAGCAAAACAGGTTATTGGCATGTTGCCAAACCCGAAGGGAAAGATTGAGAACAAGTAATTTTGAATCACGGTCAGATGACGAGGTCACACCTGAGCTGGCATCCCACTCTCCAAACTTCCACACCATGCCAACATGAAGACATTTGAGACCACAACAGATTTAACATGCACCAGCCCCCTTTGTACACGATCGTTTTTGGTTCGATTCGAACTCGCAACCCTCCAGTTGCTAATCCATAACTCAACCAACTGGACCACTGCAGCCCCTCAGAATAAGAGAATGAACAAAACTAAAATGTTCCCTTTTGCTTCATTTCGATCAGAAAATTTTTTACTGATGCTTTACTTAATACTTTTTTAACATACATTTACAGTAAAATAAGGATTTTATAGCTACATATAGTTTGAATATAAAAATAGCATTTCAGTTTTCATTCCATTTATCATTTTTAAAACATAAAAGGAAAAAGCTATGCCAAGTTGTTTACTTTTAAGCAAAAATATAAGAAAATTATATCATACACAAAATTGCCATGTTATATCTTTTAAACCACGCCATGTTATTATATTACATTGAATTGCCATGTTATATCTTTCTTTAGAGATATATGTGATAAGAATGTAAATTACATACAGTATTCAGCTATAGTAACTAACGGGATTCTCACCTGTTGAGCGTACGAATTGTCATGCCATGAACGAGCTGTACAACATCCCCGTGCTTAATTTTGTCGATTGGCTCAGAAACAATAAGTTCAGGTCTTATGAAAAAAGAGTAAAAAACAAAATAATAAATGACAAAAATTTTTGTAAAACATTGTATAGGTAATAATAAACATTTGGATAAAGACAAAGCTTACACATCAGGGCGCTTCACAATCCACCAATTATTAACATCTTTAAAACTATAGCACGACACCTGAAAAACACACAAAAGTCAATATAAATAATGCAAATTATTAGGAATATATTGTACACTGATTTAAACACTGTAGGAACTCAACATTTTCAAAAATATTGGTTTTGATGGATTCAGATCATTTCATGAACTTTCAAATGACATTTAATATTTTTTGTTCTATAAGTCTAAAAATATAAGTAAAACCAATTGCAAATAAATTAAACAACTCCAAAGTTTGAACAGCAAACTTGATTTTCTCAAAATGTAATGTTTAATCTTCAAGATATTATTTTAAGAAACTTCTTCAATCTGAGCAATAAAACTTTCCCAATATATTCTACAAACATCAAAGATTAGAGGTTTTCAAACTTTATATACAGCTGTCTCGTTTTCCACAAAAATCTAAATGCTCCCATTTTCATAAGTCTAAAGTATGATATATTTAATAAAACACAATAAGTAAAATATTTTCCAAATATGCATAAGCAAATCTTGTTTTTATATGCAAAATAAAATTTAAACCTTTGAGTGGCTCACACACATATATCTGTTTGGCAACTTGCTGTCTACCTTGCGTGACTTTAAACCAGTTTTGACCTTCTTGACCAATATCTTTCCTATGATTCTTTTAATAATTGATGTGGTTATTTAGTCATTGTGTGTTATGGGATAAAAGCACTCGGAACTACTTGAAACTCTCATGATCAAGGGTTAAAATAGATATTATAATACTTCTTAAATATGTTCAAACAAATCTTAGTCTTAGACTTAAAATAAACAAAATACATATTTAATAATCTCTAGGATGAAGTAAACCTTTCTGATGTACTAGACTACATTTCATACATCCGTACACTTGGCACTCTTAGTTCTTCAAAGTACATGTGATCTTTGTTAAATTTTATAAAAAGTACTTTAATATGACATTGAATATTACAGTAATAGTGCTTAAGGGTAGAGTATAACTGTCTTGTTAATGTCGTTTTCCCAACATGCATCAATTAAAATTTTATTTTCATGGAGTAGCTGTATCCAAAAATAAATTGTTTGATAATAGCTGTGTGTTTCCATCCAATTATGTCGCACCTCACCTTCAGGGGGTCATATCCTAATTTGGTTGGGTTTTATGGTGCAACACCAAATTTGGCCAAACTGTGCTAAACATCAAATAATGGACACACACAAGCAGTTTTAATGACACAACAGGAATGAAAATTGTGCTGCCTACAACTTGCTGATTGCTAGTGAAGCGAGAAAACTTACTGAGCCAGTGACTCCATTCCAGTATGGTAAACCTGCCAGACTATATTGGTGACTGTTTTGTTACATCTGAAGTAACTATTTTGTACAAATTAAAAACCAGATTCTATTTAATTTTATATAAATAAATTTTACAAAAAAATTAAAACAATACTGAATTTTAATTTCAGTACATAAATAAAGCTTATTGTCCAAGCAGAAAATTTAAAACCGGAATCTTCAGTATATTTTGAGAAAAGAAATTAAATTAACACTGCATTGGATCTACCAACTCCTTTAAAAACAGGCTATGGGGAAATAAATCTTGCACATATTTTTTAACTTGTAGAGTTACTCATTGCTATCAGAAGTACACCTGTCGTCAGGCCACTCTGGGAGCTGTTTTCAGCCAATGGACAGCAAGCAGTGGTTCACCTGGAGTGACGCTGCTGTCACAGGTAAGCGGGAAAAGCAAACCGACTCCCTCGTCCTCCTCGGGTGAGCGTTTGCTTTCAGTCCAGATCGGAAGGTCTCTTTTTAATCCGTTTGAATTGTATTGCTGTCTCATACTGTTTACAATAAAAGTTTTAAGTGTTCCCTTGTGGTGCAAATCATATCTACAAGATCCCAACAAACTTAAGCCTCTTATTGAAATGTAAATAATTTATGGGTGAAATTAAGAAGACTACCTGCTGCTGATGAGAGCTCCCTCGTTGGTCTGGATAACGAACAGGATACACATGAGGGTGAGAGTGCATCCAACAAGTACGACCATGAGTATGCCGTAATGTTATCTGAGAACCATGGGCAATTTCAAGGGGCTGTCCTTTTGTTATTGATGCTAAGCCACCCTACACATGAAAAGCATGTCATAAGGAAAAGCAATTTTCTTTCAATCCATTTACAAATATTTTTCAAAAGGCAGAAAAAAATCTAATTGCAAGATTTTCTTGACAATTTAAGCACATAACAAATGTAATAGAAGGAATAATGACTTCAGTACCAATTGCAATACAATAATGAATACAAAAATTTGATTAACTTTGAAATTTACTTTCTTAATTACTTAAGTTTAAAATTTTACTCCATTAATTGATTTTTTCATTCAGAATAAATGTTAATAAAGAAATTTAAATAAACAGACTAAACAATTCGGAATTAAACATTTAATGCTCACAAAGTAGTCGAACACTTTATTAATATTGGTAAATTTAAACATAAAAATGTAACGTTAGCAATGTAATGTTAATTTGAGAGAAAAAATTCAGATCACAATCTCATTACACTTCTAATGGTTCAATATTTTTAAAAATACAAATGAATAAAATTTCGTTCTGTACTTAACTTAAAATAAAATCATTTGATTTTCACCATTTTCAACTGTGTTTTAACATAACTAGATTTAATTAAATTATAAAAGTTCTTCAAATGATTGTATTGAATGTTATTTGTAAAATAAAGAGAAGCTTCAATTTATAAAGAACTGAAAATGGCTCAAGTTCTACTGAAAGCAATATTATTTCATTTGTAATCAATTTGGCGACATTTAAACATTCTTATTAAGGATGTTTTATGTCTTTGCCTTCTTATGGCTCTTATTTGTTTTCTTGAGTAAATAAAGCTAGCATAAATTTAGGGATATTTTAGGGTTCCACTTACAGGAAAAGGGATTTCTGGATGCTGAAGCTTTATTGGGAGAAGTAGCACATTAGATTTACAGAATAGGTTCTATAATTAGAAGCTCCTTTATTTTAGAGCTTTTGAAAAATATAGCAAAGAAAAATATTTCTAGAATAGTAGAAATTATTTATAACAGTGTAGAAAGTAAATAAAATATGATTTTCAAATTTTTTCTTAAAGTTTCTAGTAAATATCAAATATCTCAACATCTTTAATATTGATTTGCCATGTTTTTTCCAATACTTGTTTGTCTGTCTATAAAATAATTACAAGTCATGCTGATGGAAAAGCAATTTTTTATATTGATCAAACGTTTTGAAAGTTTTAAAACTCATGATGTGGAAAAATGATTTTGTGAGAGAACTACTTTTGAAAGCTTCAATAAGAAATATTTTATTTTACAAAAACTAATGCATCAGGTAACATAAGTCTTTTACATTGAGATACAATTCACAATTCGGTTACATGAAAAGGTAAATGTAACATGTTTTTGTAAATTTAAAAGCTTTACAGATACTGAAACTTTTAAAGTTTGTTGAGTTGTGATTATTGATTGCTGTTCTTTAATACAAACACTTCAAACATAAATCAATCCTACTTTAGTACAGAATCGGCTTTTTCGTGATTCAATAAATATTTTTACTGAAAGATTTAGTAGTAACAATACCTGCACATAAGACGAATCATAAAAAATGCTTGACTGAGTGGATTGAACGCTTGAAAAGTATACTTGTATTTCATTAGGCATTGTCACATAGTTTTATCATAATTATTCTTTTGAATTAAGAGGATGGTAAAAAAAATTCTTTTAAAATAAAGAAAATGATAAATTAGAAAGAGAAGCCCAATATGGAAAATAAGATATATAATACTTACTTCCAAACTAGCCTGAAATCCACTCGTCATGATGTTGTCATGAGGACCTGCCTTAGTGAGAATTGCCAAGTGTATATAAAATATTAAAAGATAAATACATAATGGCACAACAAATGCTGCCACGAACCTTGCAAACATATGAATAAGGAGTTGAACCTGGAAAAGTAACATGAAGGTGAACTCAGAAAAAATAATTTACAAATAAGAGATCATATAATAAAGCAGGGTTCACGAGCTGCTCCTATCCTGCCAGTTAAGATATTACATATAGACTAGAGAAAATTATTTTAAGTTTAATATTTAAAAAAAAAATTAGAGGACAGGGACAAGTATTTCTTGGACCAGGTATTCACCAAAACTTAAATAAACATAGTACGCTTACTAATCTACCAATATAGCATCTTTTCTCAAAATAAAAAGGCTTAACAGTATTTCTAATATCTCAATCTTGATTGATTGCTGCATTCTAAAGATGTTCCAATTTGTGCCAGCACATGCATCATGACTGAAAAAAATCTAATTTAATTGGACCACAGTGATCACGAAGTTATGCAACCCTACAATAAAGGGGGTTACTAAGAACTGATTAGTATTCTTACAATAAGTATGAAAGTATGTTCTTGGCCATCTTGGGCAGGTTAAAAAAAGTTGCCTAACAGTGGATTCCAAGTCATTGGTATATATGGCAATGAACAAGCAGACCAACTGGCTAATGTTGGAGCTCATTTCCTTAACCTCTACGTAACATCAAAAGGTTTATATGCTCGTCTATAAAGACTAATAGACTCAATTTACAAAGAGAAGTCTACAGGAAAGAACTGGAATGTTTTATTAAGGAATAAGGTTCGTATCCCAGGTTCCTTGCCAGAGCGGTAGGAGTCACTTGCTTTTGACTTCTTACTGGACATGATTATTTAGAGACACTTACACTGTATTGGAATAGCGAGATCAGCTATCTGTCCCCTTTGAGAACTGGACGAAATGACTGGAAACCACCTGAAGGACTGCCCTAAAATTCCTGACAAAATTGCAGATACTATAGATTGTGCTTTTAAGCCATATTTTTTCATTTCAGAACTCTAAGGGCTGCTTGTCGATTGATGGCCGATAGGCCGGACACTGGCATAGGATTAAAATATGCATGTTTTGTTCAAACACATATTTAACCCTCTGAGGGGTTCACATGCATATATCTGTTCTGGAACGTGCAGTTTATTCAGTATGTGTTGTGAGAAAAGCAAAACTCATTCAAACGCTAAGATCTATATTATTCTATTTAGCATTACTTACTCCAGTGATAGTTCGATCAGATATCATATTCCAATAATCAGATATTAGTAGAGTAGCCACCAGAAAAGCAGAGAATATACCTGTATACTTGACACTGAAAACAGAGAAAGCTACTTCAGTTTAGAGTTATGCAGTTTTATATGCTGACCGAGCATTTCATCTCCAAAACTAATAAATCATCTAAAAACTAATAATCAAAACTAATAACTTACCAAATAGCACAGGTAAGAGAAATACTGCAAGTAAGTAGCCAACCCCACCACTCAGAATTAAATGCACTGAAACAAAACACAAGTAATCAAAAACATGACAAGCGAAACAACAGTGTACATAATCTTCACATCCGGAGCATAGCCAGGATTTTATATTGTAGGGGCCCCAAAGCAGTTTAATTTTTAATGCAAAAGTAAGATATTTTCAGATTTTTAAAAAGGTCCTTGTGTTATGTTTAGTAGTTGATTATGAACTTTAAAAGGATTACTGAAAACATAAAAGTGACATATTGGTTGATCTAAGTACACAAATGATTGTATACAGTTTCCGTAAATATTTACAAAGTAAATTACATAAAATGGCATTCAGCAAATGCTCAAATCTTGTTTCTGGGAACTTCTTACTTTTGTGCCATTGTTGGGATTGATAGGATATGTAGATATTGAGAAAGGTGGTTGAATCACCACAGAATACAGTGTCTATATTCATTACTTCCAAATTTCATGATTAATTCACAAAATAACTAAGTTTAGAAAAAAATAACTATTTTTTTATGAAGGATATAAAAAGCATTTTAGTATTTTATTTCTAGAGATATTTTAAAAATTAGAAATCAATGCTTTTGGGGGTTGGGACCTCTTTTCTCCAGTTATGCACTACTTCACATATTAAAATGCAATCAAAATATATTACAACACACATACAATTATAAATTTGTTCATTCAATATGGGCCACAAATAAAATTAAAACCCATGGGACTTGGTTGCAGCTACACTGCCAACACAGTGTAAATATGTTGGAATTCTATCCTCTAATAGCATTAAAATTTCAGTAATTATTGTTGATTGGATTTTATGACGCAAAAGCTATATTTGGCCATACTGTGCTGCCAAACACAAGAAAGACGATGTCCAGTAATGGACATACACATTAAGTTTTACTGACACAGAAGAAAAAATACATGCAGGGAGGAATCGAACCTGTGCTGCCTACAACTCAAGTCATAGTGCAGTGGGCAAACCCACTGAGCCACGACGGCCCCTATAATAAATGCTGTGTACAGAAATAGCATGGATAAGCTATAAACAATTATTAAGACTGGGTAATTTGAACTCAATATATCATGTACCAGTGTTGCTTTTGTGTATAGAAATTTGAGTTTTAGGCCTAAATGACAGTGGGTTTGAGTTTTTCTTATTCATTGTTCCCCTATAAATTTTCTTATTAATAAAACACACACTATATTTAATATATTTTCATTCTTATATCACACATAAATATTTCATAAGTTAATTGAATTATTTTAATATAAAATTATAATACTAGGACTTGAGAGAAAAGAGCAAAGTAAACCATTTAGTTTTAAAAATTTTTTAAATTATTATATTCAAAGGAAACTTAACGCTTATTATAATTGGTTGGTTTGTTGGGGTTTTATGGCACAAGGGCCATATTTGACCATGCCTTATAATTGGAAAGTTCCAGTCACAGGTAGGTTTGAAAGTTACCAACATTCTCATTACTAGTAAATTACCAAAGAAAATTCGCAATACTGGTTTTCAGTTCTATTCTTATCTTAGCAGGAGACACTGGCTGAGTGTGATTATAGGACATGAATCAGGTTGGTTTGTTGTTTTGGGGTTTTATTGCACAAGGGCCACATTTGGCCAAGCTGCACCAAACACAAGAGTGTCAAGAAAAAATATATCACGAAAGGAAAAAGAGGGATCAGGGACAGAGTAGTGGGATGAAAGCAGAAAAGGATCGCTTGGGTATCCAGGGAGTACGACCCCCCCTGTTTACTAAAGACAGTAAACCCCATGGAAAAAGAAAAGATCACTAGAGTACCTCAGGTCTGTGAAGTCAGTACACACCTAAAGGTAAGTAGGTATTTAATTAAAGTCGCACTGGAGCAACAAAACGGGCTATTTACACACCTAAAGGATGTGTGCCTCTGAGGAAGACATAAATTAGGTACTAAATCCTCTTACAAGCATTCAATGAAAAACAGATCTTAAGATATATTGTGTTCTGCATACAGGGACAGAAAATATGACAGCATTTTTTATCGCAACATGCAGTTAAGATCTCCTTTTCCAGAAGCATATATACAAATCATAAAAGAAAAATTAATTTTTAACTCTAGAATAGTAATGCTTTTCTCATATAAATTATAAAAACAGTAAAATATAAGAGAATAACTTTTTGTGAAAATGGCATTTTTAGTGATGTTTATTTAACCTTAGAACAAACACCAAATATTGCTGCTTTTTTGGTAGTTTAATTGGTAGATTTGTCAAGGTTTAATGGCACAAGGTCCAAAATACTAGGCAAGCTGCGCCATTCACAAGGCTGCCAAAGCACTAGTGAAATAGCTTAAATTTTCAAAAGTAGTAGCAAAAAGTCTCCTTTTAAACCCTATTTTAGTAGCAATTTAGTTGCTCAGGTGTAAAACAAATTGGCTCAAATACAAAATGTGCTAATTAAGCATAAAACAGATGTTGAAGAACTAACTCAACAGGAAATTTAAATTTTAAAATTACAAAACTAAATATTTTCTTAAGGTTTTCATGACAATCTAGGAACCATGGATGTTTTTCTTTCATAGTTGCCACGGTGTGGGCCAAAACTTGGAAATTGGCATTTCCCAAAAGGAAAATTTAAAAAACATTATGTTTGCTATTAGTTTTTTATAAAAGGGATTGAATTTTCATTGGCCTTTGGTAAATTTTCAAAAAAAAATCACCACAATTTTTCGCGAAGTCGTCAAAATTTTGAAAATAGGAACTTTTGAAACAATTTGGTTTAAAGAGATAGCCCTAGTTGCCAAGGTTGAAAAATAGTAGCAAAACGCTTAAGCCCTGCAATCACTGCACCAAAATAAAAACAAGGGAGGAAAGAAAGCAAAAGGCAGGAAAACGAAAGTGAAAACAGATCACTCAGGTACTTTGGGGTTGTGATACCTGTGTTTACTTAAAGAAAGTAAGCCCTTTGAGGGGGCACCTCAGTTTAGATTTTTGGTGATATTATGTACCATTTGGATGGCATTTACTACTACCACAATCACACAAACTGATCACTGAAGTATGATCTAAAAACATAATGCAAATTAAGCTGAAAAACTAAAGTATCATTACTAAAAAAAACCAGAAAGATGTTCGATATAGGTATTTCGATTATTATCTCTAAAACAAATGGATTTTAAGACCTAGTCAGAGAAATTGAGCTGATGGGTATAGCAAAATAATATTCAAGCATATGCAAATAATTCAAGTGATGAAGTACATATCCATGAAGTATATGCTTGAAGAATACACATCCCTAGCAAATGTGATCACATTTTCTATGGATGCAAATTAGGAAATTTCTTTGAAATATTAAAAATGAATTTTAATTGTTACATGTCATTCAAAAATTTAGAACAAATTTCTAAACTGTACTCACTGTGAAACTTTTCTAAACTTCAAGTACGCAAATAAGCCAAATGCACTGAACCAGATGAGCATGCTTTCCATTAAAATGAATCGAGATTGAGTTAAATAAGCATTTTCTGAAAAGAAATATAAATAACACTTGTATTTAACAAATACATTGTCAAAATATATTTCAAATCATTCACATACAGTATTTTAGATAAGTGTCAAAATTTTAGATGAGTAACACTTAATCACATAATTTATGGTTAGGACTAGTTACGTGCAATGCAAAATCATTTCTATTTAAATTCTATACATTATATTGTAATGGTATTTTGAGAAATAATATTTATGTAATAACAGCAATAATATTTCAGGTTTGAGTAAATTATATTTAAATTCTTCAATATATACAAATGTAATCGCTTTATGTTACTCAAACCAGTGTTTCTCAACCACCAGGCTGCACCATGGTACTGGGCCCAGCATCAATTATATCTGGCAGCGATCGGTTCTGAAATTTGTCATATTTTTTTTTCTAAAGCAGTTTTATGGACAAATATGTTTAGTTAAAATATTCTGCGGAGAATAATATTCTAATGTGTCGAAAAGCTCAGATCCAGAACACCTAAACATAGTAGCAAATGCCAACACCCAATAGGCTAGGAAATAAAGAAAACATTTCCACTGAAATCGAAGATCAAGGCATTCCCCTCCTCAGTTTCTAGTTCTCAAATATTTTTTCAGAATAAGGTTTCTTTGCAAGTTTACGTTGCATTAAGTGCTTGTTTCGACACCTGAGCTATGTTATTTTTGAAAAGTAATAGGCCTAGACTTAAATTTTAATACAAATTAGAGACATTTTTTAATTTTGGTGTTAAAAAATATTGTATTCAAAGTGTTTGTGACCCCACAAATAGAAACCTTTTTGTGATCAGAAAGAGATGTTATTAAAAAGCACCACATATTAATGATATTGGACTGAAGAAACTACAATATGCTACCAAATTTCTTTACTTAAGTGATTGAAACTAATTAAAATGCAATTTTATACTTGTCAACATGCCACACCATATACATAAATGTATTAATACTCTTTAAAATTGTTATAAATGATACTTATGTTAGTTTAATGCTTGTACTTCAAAAGATTGGAAAGATATTTATGAGTAAATTTGTTGGAAATGGGCTCTTATTCTATAAAATGAGAATTTACCGGGCCGCAGTTTCAGAAAGGTTAAGAACCACTGACTTAAACACAGAAGTCAAACAGTTTACACTATGGTGCTGAAACTGACATTATATATCATAAAAATTTAAAAACAACCCCTTCAAGAATGCCTAAACCAAGCAGTAAAAGCAACGAATGAATCCCATAGGTCATTTTATATTATTTATATCCACTGTTGCCATTTGACAATAAGCAAATAAATGCCAATTTCTGTGCCACATACTAAGTGAAATATATATACAGATATATATCTGATAATATATATAATATATTATCAGACTGTAAGAAAGCCAATGGCAAAACAATTAGATTTATTTTGAAAGAATTTTGAGAAGAGGAAAGATTTTAACATGACATACATATAAACATACATGGATGTACTCTGCATAATAAATCAAAGGAAAGATTCATAAGGTTTAGAGTAAAAATATTTTAGTGAAATATGGAAACTGCCACATCAAAATTCACATTAAATTAAGAGTCAAAATTATTTTAAAACGAAAACTTTACTAACCAAAAATGATTAACACACCAGCCAACATGGCTGTTCTTCTGGTAAAACCTAATTCAATTACTAAGTAATAGACAGTTGGAATAAGTAGACAGCCAAAAAATGCTGGAACTGCACGTAAAGCTTGAAGAGGGACATCTGCTTTGTATCCTAAAATATACATAGATAATATCATAAGAGTGATACATTATAGTACAAAAATTAATCTTAAGTTTTTATGTAGCGCATTTGTGAAACATTATAAAAAATTAATTTAAAATAGATTATCTTTAAACATCACATAACTGATATCTATATATGAAGCAATCTCATTAGTAACATAATTAATCCATTACCGTGTTAGCATTATACTTTTGTAACATTAATCAAAATACTTTTGCAAATTCCATATAACAATTTCAGGGGTGCTACAGCCAAAACACTAGTGAAATAGAAGCATTAGTAGCATAAATTCTTTAAAAAAGTAGCAAAAAGTCTGCTCTTAAACCTTATTTTAGTTGCTAAAATGCAAAATGAATCATAGAAAACACAAAATGTGCTACTTAAGTATAAAACAGATGTTAAACTCATCAAGAAATTTAAATTTTGATATTAAAAAATAAATATTTTCTTAATATAAGATTTGAATTTCCAACACAGCTAGAATTAGTAGATGCATTTCTAGCTATTGCATATATCAATGTTTTCAAACAGCAGTATTCATATTGAAAGATTTTTTTATTTTAGCAAAATATACAAACCCAAAATAAATAACTTTACTGATGAATTTATTGCATCTTTATAAAATGTTAATTATAGTTTTTATTTTGAATAAAATTTTAAAGTACATTCTTGTTTATTGTTTAATACAAATATAGTACATACACATGGATGTTAACAGTTAAGTGTATTCCTTAGAGAACTGCTCAGAACAGTCATTTTGAGAATATGGAGCAACCTGATCTGTTATGGAGTAGCAATATAGAACATTTGGAACAAGGTTAATGAGTTTCTGATACTATATTTGATCAATTTATAACAGCTTCCTTGCATTTAGGATCAATGTTTTAATTAAACTTTTGATAGAAATGAATGCAATGCAAATGAGAGAAATGAAATATTTTGCACATTAAACATAAATTCAATCATATACACTTCTCACTGTGAAATCACTCCAATATTTTAATAATTAAGCTCAATAACTACTTTGATACTAGACAAATTCTCACACATCCCAGAAATCTAGTCAGTCTGTTAAAAATCTAATAAGAAAAAATAACTTGCCAATGATTAGTGGACAACCTTCATAATGGATTGGATTGATTGTTGGGTTTTATGGTACAAGCCCTTCCTAATGGAGTAGCCATTGTTATCAAAGCAAAAGGTGGACCCACTCCATATTAATTTTGGAATTATGTGCACAAGAACTAAACTTTACAGGTGTCTGGACACTTGTCCATATAGTATTGTGTTTGAGGTTAAAATTCATCTTGCTACTGAAGTTACATGGAAAAATAATTCAATGTAACAATTTCTTCTAATTGGGATAGCATTAAACCCTTAGTTTAGCAAAATTATGTTCAAAAGAAAAGGAAATTTATGGTGGTACCAAACCAAAACTTACTGTACATTATAATCAACATGAGATATAAGTAGATCTTAATGATAAATTTGCTAAAATACACAGAACAAAAAAACAATGGGCTGTTACCTATTTTCACGGATTTGATTAATATTGTTATAGTGAATGCTTGTATCATATGGATTAGTTGGTATTCAAACTTAGTTTTAAAATTAAGTTGTTTTACATTTAAAATACTAGAGGAAGTAATAAAACCTTTGTAACAAAAGGGCTTGAACCCTTCATCATTGATAAAAATATTTGTTCTGAATGTCCCTAAAGGAATAGAATTACCCATCTAATTCCGAAAAATCTCTAAAATAATGAAAGGTAAAAGTATTGGTCAAATTATCTATCTACATATACCTGTAGAAAATTTGATATGACAAAAATACATATTAAATGTTTTGTACTTTCATAACAGTGAAAACTAGGATTCTATGTTAGATCATGCTGATGTTTATTTTTTTTGCAACCATTTATCATTCAAAAAGAAGCAAATTGTTTTCTGAAATCATTCTAATTTCCTTAGTTACTCAAAATATGCATAAAAATCATGTTTAGCCAATTTTCATTTGTTAAAAATGTGACTGACAGGTTGGTTGGTTTATTGGGGTTTTATGGTGCAAGGGCCATATTTGGCCACGCTGCGCCAGACACAAGATACAATATCAAGTAATAGACATACACACAATGAAAGTTTTACTGACACAGAAGAGAGAAATACACCCATGGTGGATTGCACCTGCCAGGAACCGAACCTGTGCTACCTACAACTCGAGCTAGCGCAATGGACATACCCACTAATGTGACTGACAGATCATGGGGTTAATTTCTTCAGTGATTTATGAGGAAATGTATCACCAGCATAAGTGCAACATTCAACCAGTTTTAAGGCTTGAATAGTTCATGAAACAATTGTATGAATATGAGAAAACGATGCATGTCTAATTTGTATGCCTTGTCTAATTTCATAACAAGAGAAGCAAAATATGCATATGAAAATTACATACACACCTCAATATTTATGTTATGCTAATTTGAACTGAAATTTTAAAAAGATAAAAGTTAAGCATCAAATTTGACAGCTAAATTTTAATCCTGAGTCCTTAAATCTATCAAAATGTATAGCATGACTAGAGATAACTAATTTCAAGACCCAAATTTTTTTAATTTCTTAACTTTCTGTTCTATTTTTAAAATTTTGAAGTTTAATAAAAAATCACATGACAATCATTTTGAAATGGAGCATTAAATGCATCTGAAATGTATTAATAACTTTTAACACCATAGAAGCTAACTACATCTTAATACAGAAACATATGGAGCATAGCACAAAATATTTTTGAAAATAGTAAAATGACTCATAGCATTAACAATTAAATAAGTTTGGGGTTGGAACAGTAATCCTAGATTAAATAAATATATTAGCAGATTTTTTGGTACTTACTTCCACCAATTCTATCAAAATCATTGTTCCCAGTGTATCCATAGAAATATCCTGAAACAAGTAAAATAAATTTCAAAAATTAATAACATTTTCACTTAAATTTTATTACAACTCAGTAATTTTCAATTTTTATTGACAAAGCAAAAGTTGAAAAGCATATCTGGGCTTAATATTCCATTGATACATAGCTACAATTGTTATATATACAATAAATTGTAGTATTTACAGATTATAAATCATCTTTAGAGACAGTATCATTTCAAGATTCTAAAATCCTGGTACACAAGTCAGCAAAGTGAATATTTTCAGATACAAAATAAGTCGCCCTTCTTAATTAACTCAAATTCCAAAGCCACATATCAATTCTCCATGTTGTACACCAGTTCAATTTGGAGGGGTTCTGTCTGGTGGGTGGCAGCTCAAATATCCTCAATCTTGAGGATTCTAAATATTTCCAGTCTGCTGTTTGCTATGATAGAATTTTTCTGGACTGTATTTGAACTGTATTCAGGTGTCGCTTCGAGGGTTAAGGCTTTTCTAACAAAGACAATTCCTTTTCAAAAAAGAATTATTAGGCATCTAACAATTTCAGAAATGCTGCTTTATCTTGTGCTCTATAGGTAGGCTTGTATGATTTTTTATGGAACCCTAACACTAAATTTAGTATTTTACCAATAAAACTTTCTTTTAATGATTTATATTGTTTTTATTAGAGTTAATTTAATAATAATGAAATTGAAAGTAACTAAATTTTGTGGAACTCGACGAAGTATCAACTTGTATCGCAAAATCAAAAATGTGTTGCAGACTGGAAAGGTTCAATGAGCACGCCTTTTTATGATTATATCAAACACTTTTTAAAATCTTCTGGGAAAGTTAAAAATTCAGAAATGAGGGAAATGGAATTTTAAGTATACATTTTAGCATATTTTAATTTGAAGTAAAAAAAGCTTTATTATCGTAAGTGCAATATTTATGCAACCTGTTTTAAAATTATCTTTATATATAATCTTCTCTCTACTAGTCAAACATTTTTTTAAATTCAAAAGGTACAACTTCTTACAGCATTGCTAATAAGATGCCAACTTGGCAACCATACTGCACTGTTTTTATGATTGATCTTTTTAGTTAGAGTCAGATAATTTTAATAACAGCAAAATAAACAGGTTTACAGTTTCAGTAACTTTAATATAAATAATGTATCCCATTATTTTGTTATTGCAATCGAAGATGCATGAAGTGAACTTTTAAATTGGATTTAATACATTACATAAGTCAACAATACATATGTATGGATTACAAACCTCACAAAAGGAAAAATAAATGTATAAATCATTACAAATAAGCATACTTACCTCTATTTAGAAAGACATTTACCTAGAATTAACAATTAATGTAAATATTGTTTGAAACATACTGGTAAACATTTTATAATTAGAAATTAGTTAAAACACAAGACTTGAGATCACGATTTCACGTGTACTTAATTATATGGGTACAAACATTTATAATATAGCATCTATGTACCTGGGCTTACAGATTTGTACAACTTCATGTGTATTCAAAAGCACAGGTGCACAAGTATTTGAGAAACTTTCTATAAGATAGTTCAGTTAAATTATGCAAATAGCAGTAGCAATACATATATTCATCAAAATGTAAGCAAAATAAAATTGTTTAATATTTTCCATTTACTTCCCATAAGAATTATTTCACATTTTCATAGCTAAAATTGTAAACAAGCAACATTTCACTGTTAAAAAGTTGAAAAATGTTAAATGAAAATAATTTCAAGTTAACTCTTTGGAACCCTGTGGTGAAAATCATGAAACCAGCAAATATATGCGAGTTAAGAACAGGGTCATGAAATGACATCCATGCACAGATAGTAAATACAGGTGTAGTAAAATCACGGGTTTTGAAATTGCCTAATACACATGACCAGTGTACATGTGCGTCTTTAGTACATGTTCAAAAATGTGATCTTTACAAAACATTAGATGTACACAAAACATTAGATTCAGATACTTATAAGTGTCATGAAATAATTCTTACCTGCAAGAGCTATCAGCTGTTTTCCAAGTGGTGGATGTGAGTCAAAGAAAAATGTTCTATTCATATACATGCTAACAAATTTCCCATAGTGTAACTCATCAAACCTAGAAGTCAAATCACTAAAATCAGTTCTTAATCTAAGATAATAATGTAAAAATAGCTTTAATATTGTATGTGAAATGAGTTAATGTACATATTAAATTAATATTATACTAATTCAAAAATAATGTTCATGGAACCAAAGCACTTTTACACTGGCAAAGAGCTACAGTAGCTAATGAAAGATTTGTTCAGATAATTTCAAACTATGTCATCTCAATATTTGACTTCAGTTAAAAAGGAATTGATAAGGAATACTACTTACTATAAAGGAAAAATAAAAATACCATGCTTAAAAATGTTTTTCCTGTTGACTGCAATACAGGGTGATTCAAAACTTCCTGTATAAACTGAGGGGACACAAAATTAAACTGTACTCACATAGGGCTGTATGTCAGCAAGGGTCACCCAGATGTGTTAGACGGTACTCTAAGGTACAAGAGAATGAAAAAATGTAAACATTTTTACTAGCCTTAATTTTAGTTTGACAGTAGATTTTAATACGGGTGGACATGTGCCACTTCTTCACACATGAGCACAAGCAAGGTCTGTAATGACCCCTTGTTCTATACTGTGTTGTTGCACAAAATTTTCTACACAAGAACATGTGTAAAAAAGGGAAGCATAAGAAATAGGTAAAGAAAATTTGAGTGCAATATGAAAACTTCAAATCCTTGTAGAGTAAAAATAAACATACCAGCAAGAATATAACTAGACTTTGTTTTCCTTTATACAACTTTTACAAACATTGTATGCATGATTTTTACATGTAAAATGATCACGGTGGAAACAAGTTATTGTAGTTTTCGTGTTTGCTTCTTGGACAAAATGCAATCCTTTATTGGAAACGTATTTTTGGTGGGGGCTCAATGGCTTCACCACGAATTGTGCACAGGTTTCGCAGTAACACAACTACTCCTAATCAACTTCTTCATTCCCTTCTGTATCAGTATTATGTTCGTTCAAGCTCTCATGGTCACAGAAATCTTCATCTTCAACCACAGTATCCTCATCACTTTCAACCTCAGCCAAAAGTGTCTGCAATTCTTACGTTTCTTTTCCATCTGGAGTCGTCATTTTGCTAACAGAAATTTTTGTAAAGGTTTTAAAGTAAAGCTTTCAAAAGTAAAATTTCAAAGCAAATCCATCAAACCAGGAGGGCGAAAAATGGCAGAAAACAGTGCACTTTGAGCAAGTGATGAACACGTTGTCTTGTGAAGGTAATAAAGAGCAGTCGAGCAGGGTCTTCTGGGGCCCAGAGAATGACCAATTCTTTGTTAGTGAATGGGAGGAAAAATTCTTAACTGCTGTCAAAATGTCAAGGGTAGAAAGAAATTCAGCTACTGAAAAAGAAATTAATGTTGAAGGGTGTAGAATTCTTAGAATCCAAATCTCTACAGAGGAAACTATGGACCCCACATGCATACTGTCAGGTTAAATATTCCATGGAATATTCTAGTTTCAGTGTCATGCAAACATTTGGTGACTGGCACAAGGCTGTCGAGGTACCACTAACGATACAATCTCAGAGACTCAACCATTTCCATTAGCTGTCTCACATGTTAGATTCACATAAGAGTTTATGGACAAACATCTCTATGTGGAATATGGTATAATTTTGTGTTCTCTACCTTCCCTTAAAGTTTGAACAGGAAGTTCTGAAACAATACGTATAATAAAATCGAGGACTTCTGTTGTATTGAGAAAGTAAGGAATCCTTTTGAATTGTGTTTGTTCGTAGGTGTCTGGAATAGTTATCAATACTACAAAATAGGAGTGGAAGAAGTTTGCATATTTTATCACTGGAAAGTGGACAAATACAACTGTTTGTTCGATTATGCCCATTTTAATTAGTAAAGAAATGCAATACATTTACTTACACAATGCTTCTAGGTTCCTCCAGCCGCCACATGCGAGTGCAAATTGCAAGCATCAACATTATGAATGCAGCAGCATCAATTTCAAAATGAAATGATGGAAGCTTGGTGTCTGTATTGAAAAAGGCACAAGGAGACCCAATCTCTGATTCTGATGAATCATTTTTTGAAGATTCTGTATGTATCTGAAATGACAAAGTGTGTGAATTATATCATTGCTTGAAAGACATTGCAATGCATGTATAAAATGAGACCATACAACAAATGATAATTTTATCTATTATAAGGTTTATTCAAAACATTTTAGAAAAATTAAGCAATTTAATGAGCTATCATGTAATACTCATGTCAAAACCATAATAATTAAATAAAACTTAGTTATTAAGAGATAAAATAGTTAAACAAACATAAAATTATGTACTACATACAATTAAACAATATAATGCCAAAATTGGAAAAAATTAATAGAATGCAAATATACTGTTTTTTTAATTTTCAGGAATGCAAATGCTTGGATTTCTTCAAATGTTGTACTTGCCTTGACATATATCACTAATTCTCAGCACCCTTATATTAAAACATGGAAGTTAGATAGTCAAAGTTCAATAAAAACTTCAAACGAATTACTAATAAAGATGATAATACTGGTTTATAGCTATTTCAATAAAAAATTTCCATCAACAAGCCCAAAAATATATGAATTTGAACAAGAGTTAAACTTGAATTTAAATACTGCCTGTCTACCATGAAAACTGCTAGCAACACCAATTTGAAAGGTGGTGGCTGCTATAGAAACAGGGCTCATTCATTTTGAGTAGAGATGACTCCCAGGAATGACGTAATTTTATTTTTCACGAACATTGGAGAGAAAGGAAGTCTACTACGATAAATCTTCTTGGCAAGATATAAAAATCTTAACAAATATATTTCCAAATTGTCATTAATTGCAGCAATGTGAAAAACTTGAAAACATTTCTTCGAGCATCTTTCATGGAAAATATTACAAGGTCTGTTTCTATGACAACTGAGGCAGATTTTGTATTGAGCAATTATTGTGGTACACAAACAGTATGTTACTTTTGAATAGTGTTGTCATCACTGTTGAATGTGTTGCTGTTCAAATATTTAAACTTCAGTTTTTCGTCTTGTTTATTTTGGTCCTGATGAAGGTGGATGATTTGTTCCACCAAAATAGCTGTAGATTAGTTTCACCTTGTTTATTAATCTTTATTAGTAATGTTTTGAAGCTCATTTTAGACTTGAACTACCCTGTGGCTAAGGTTTTTATATTTTACTCACTCTATGAGTGATGATCTCAAGATGTCAATTAACAGAAATAATTGTATTTCACAACCTGTCATTTTCTGTTACATGAGGGGGTTGACTAGAAAGAATCTTTGCTTTAAAACATATTCTGAACCACTGCAAACGTTAATGCTCTGAAAGCAGGGTTTCTTATTCTGATGATTCTCCAGGTCAGTTTTCATTCAAGGAGCTAAGAATTTCTGTTGAATACCAGCCAACCTCGAATAAAACAATCCAAGACTTTTATAACACAAAACATAAACAACAACTAATTATTTGAAATAAAAACAATTGAAAGCATCATATTTGCGACAATTGTGCTTTATGAAAGCAATTTTAAACTGAAAAAGTAACCCTCTACAATCTACTTCTGAATCACAAGACAGACAACATCAAGTAATGGACATACCCACACAAAGTTTTACTGACACAGAAGAGATATGCACCAAGGGAGGAATTGAACTTGACAGAATAAAGCATTGTTAATCCAGACCATTTTGTTTCAGATAGTGGAATTGTATACAAATTACAGGATAAATTAAAACATTCAATCAAACTAAAAAAATTGAGTATAGAATATATTATATATTTTTCCATACAAAAACAAATTATTTTTTAAATGAGAAAAAATATGCAATTTTTCTTCAATTTTTGTAGAGTAATTGGTTTGAGTCCCAATTATCAAACACCTTTAGTTTTTACACAAACCTGACTGCGAGAACTGATTTTTGAAATCTATTGAAGTTGTCTTCGAACCATGGCAAGTTCATTTCTTTCATTAAATGCTTTTATAAGCCATGCACTCAAAATAATTTTCAAGATCTTCACAATGAAGGTATTTTTCCACCAAAGAAATATTTCATTGATTTTTTATAAAAATGAATCACGAAGGGTTTATTCTCACTCTAAAGCAGATGCAACAAATATTTTGACAAAAAAATTCTTTACAACAAATTTGCTTCCAGGTGATTAAAATAAAACTTTTTGGAAACTTAAATTAATTATATCTTGTTGCCTGGATTAGCAATGGTAAATTTTGCAGTGTTCCAAATTCTGTACTGCAATCAAAACTATAGAAACAATGCACATCCCAAACCATTTAGCAATTCTGTTACTTGTTTGTTACAGAATCACTTGTTAAACCTTTTTAATGCCATTTAATTTATTTTCAACATTTAGTGGGGTTAATGAAATCAGCAGTTTTCTATCAAAGTTAATTCCTTCTTCAAAATACGCGATTAACCTTTTTTATTCTGATACTATCAATTGATCCCTCAACACTCATAGCTAAATAATTTACCTATTGGTATGATCAATAATTCATCCACTTGAGATTGGAATTCACATTGACAACAAAAATAGCAAATCAAATTTCTATTCAATAATTTTTGTTCATGTTTTTCCCCAATTTACCACTTCGAAACGTTTGTCAGTCATCAAATCAGTTTTTTGTGTCGAAACTGCATATCTAGATCTAGTTTCTTAAACAGGGACATTCTAATTCTGGGTTACCGGAGTACATAGCAGACGATATTATAACGAAACTGCTAACATATAAACAAATAAAATCAAATTTTCCCTCAGTACCTTCTTTTTAATTTGTGTTTCCGAACCGTTTCTTTTTGAAACCTTTTGTTCATTTTCTGTATTTGGAGAATTTTGTAATTCCTGAATATTAGATTCATTTGATGAATTGAGTGACACGTTGTTGCTCATACTAGTTTCGCTATCACAGATGTCAGCCACGCTATCAGCATCATTGTCCTTTGCACCATTGGCATTTTTTTTCCTCTGCTTCAATTTATTCGCCATACTAAAAAATATATAGTCTATTGCATTTAATCAAAACTACTTTTATTTGTCAACTGTCATCGCGGATAGCGAAAAACAAGCAGGAGTCATTTAAAAAGTTATCCGTTGCAGTTGCAGTTTAATGGTTTGTTTTCAATTAAAACTAGCACGATAAAGCATATTTGTGTACTTTTGCTCAATCAAAGAGAATTTTTAGCAGCTTGTTTGCTTTGAGCCCCACTTGAGTAATTACATAGTACTGCTTTCATTTCAATAAAAAAGTACAAAGCCTCCGCTGATTTTAACGGAAAGGAAACTTCAAAGATAGAACGCACTGATAACAGGAACTGATAACAAGTGCGCGTTTAAAATGATACCCACTTGCACCCTAAATAATTATCTAAACGATAAATATAACTTCATGAAGTGCAGTCAGTGTAAACAGTCATCGCGCTAAAAGTTTTAAAGCAGAAATCACATGGAGTATGTAATTGTTATCTGGCAATCGGAAAACGAAAGCAAAAATAAAAAAGGACAATAAACATAATTGTTATGGTTGGGAGGCATCTGTTGGGTTCTCTGTTAGCTTTCTGCTAAATCATGAATTTTGGATTGTAGAGAACGTGAGTAGTATTTTATTTTTATTCCAAAACTTCGAAATTCAATTGCATCAAAATTCCTTGATAAAAGCCATCGATTTTCTCCCTGAATAAACAATCAAGTAAAACTTTTAACTCAGGATTGTGGAATGTCATTTGCTAAAAAAGTTGTACAAAAAAGGGCGCATTCTTTTATGCCAATCCCCTAACATTTCTTTAAAACATTTTTTGACAAAGCTTCTAATGCATTGGTAAACATTTTTAAAAGTTCGCGCATTCAGTCAATGCGCACGATACTTATCTAAATTCAAAATTTAGATTTGTTTTCAAATGTTCGAAATAAATATTAATTGCTTGTGCATTAATTGTGTTGTGGTTCATGATCGTTTTATATTTTATTTTTAGAAAACTTCCAGTGTTTGTGTGCATTTTTCACAAACATTACGTTTTTCCATGTTGATGTACTTTCTAAAATTTAAATGTTTCTTATTTGTAACCTTGCTTTGAATTTTTGCAGCATTAGTTTTTAAATTTTCTTTGGTAAAACGTGCTGCTGTGATGAACTGAATGGGAAACATTCCAATTGGCGCAGACATGCCCTCGGAATTTTTCTTTGCAAGAGCCCAGAAAGTGGTTGTAGGCATAGAACTGTCATTTTGGGAGAAAATTTCTTTCACCTCAAATCGCAATAGATTCCCCTGATTCAATAGTCCTGTTCAAGGCAAGATGGTAGGTTGAGAAATATAAAAAAATTAAACTAGTTTGAAATTATGCACAAATTTTATGATGACGGTAGAATGTTAAAGACAGGACAGATAGTTGCATTTAGTTGGAAATGAGTTATTGTTTCTCAAAAGAATAAATATGACTCATTTAGCCTCCTTTTTCATACCCCTTACTTTCGGCTGCATATTGCCAATTTCCCGCTCCATGATTAAGGAGGGCCACAGTGGCCTGGTTGGAAGATAACGGATTAGCCACCAGTTGGTTGTGAGTTCGAATCCAACCAAAGACAGTCGTGGACAAAGGGGCTGGTGCATGTTAAATCTGTCATGGCCTCAAATGTTCTCACATTGGCGTGGTGTGGAAGTTTGGAGAGTGGGGTGCCAGCTCAGGTGTGACCTCCAGATCTGACCATGATTCAAAATTACGTGGTGTTGTCCTTGGATCTTTCCCTTTGGGATTGATCCCGGACTATCACACTGTGTTGCTCCAGTGTGACACTAGTTAAAATACCTACCTACCATTATAAAGGGTAGAATTTTATTCCACAGAACTGGAGGGTGACCTCTATGGAGATGGCATGAGCACTCAATAAGATATATGTTCCTTTTTCCTGTGGTCAAACATCTAAAGAAAGTGAAAAGAAACAGCTAAATTATGCAAAGTAATGTAGTGTAGCTTAAGTTAACTTTACCCATCAATCTAGCCTGACCCACCTGTTCCGCTGCAAAACAATTCATGACAGATGCAGTGGAAACTTTTCACCTTTTAACTAGGCATAATTGTCTTGTCGCCCATCTGCACAAAATTGGCATTGTTGCCAAGCCTTTCTGCCCACTTTGTAAGCAGCCTTATCCATCTGTTTCACTGCTAAGCAATTCATGGTGACTTGGATTTCCTAATACTGGAGAGCGAGACATTTGAGGGCAGTAACTCTGGTTGCCTTTTCTTATTCACATCTGTTATATTTTAGTAGTTTGTGTGTGCTGTAATGTTGTACTTCTTCCATCTATCTGTATCTTGCCCTGATCACTGGAAATAAAAATGTTATTTTTATGTTTTCCCTTTGCAGACAGACCCATCTCACTATGAATAGCCACGATTCTCCCGACCACATCGAGTACATCCGGACCGAAGCGGAGTGCAAGAGCTGGAGCAATGAGGAAATGCAAGAACTGAATTCTTCACTCAAAATATGCTGTGTCCCTCTTCCTAGACGACTGTTTTTATTTGTGAAATACGTTGCACCGACCCTCCTGCTGCTCTTTAGTTTTGCAGCAGACATATTTAGTGGGGTTGCTGTGGCTGTGCGGCATTATAGCGATAATCATGTCTGGTGGTTCAGCCTGACTTTGGTCTTCATATGTGCACCTGCTGTCATGTTCATTGCTCATGCAATCGTGAAGACCATCACCAATCCTGACATCCATCTAAAGAAAAAGTTGCTGTGGATTGTTTTGTACCTCTTCACTGGAGGGGGTTTACTACTATGGCCTCTGTGGGGGTAAGTAAATGTTTGGATCTCTGCATATTTTACTGCCTGCAAAATAATCTTGGGAAGTACATTAGAATTTTGATTATTTATACTCTACATGTTACTACTACTGTTACTAAGAGTAGTGACACAAAGGGCTATTTGTAAAGCTTGACCCTGGTCGTACCACATTAAAACACCCTGAACATGCTTCATTGCTCATGAATATTTACAACTCAAAATACTAAGAGTAGTAAGTCAATTAATAAATTTCATTACCCAAAATATACATCTGTTGTAGTAATAATACAAAAGTTCAGTAATACAGAACTTTTCAAATTCATGTCTAACTCAAATTCATGGCTTAAAACTACATTTCAATTCTTAATAAACTAATGCAAATTAAACTACTGATATTGCCAGATATGGTAAATTAGACTTATTGACTAATAATTTAACTGTACTATTACATGCACTTTTTCATTAAGTTTCTGTTTAAATATTACTTGTGCCTTAAGTACTATTGCATCATAAATACTATCAGTTGCATTGTATGTTCCCTAATATCTATATCATAATTTAATATTTACTTATTGTGCATGAGCAATTTCTCATGAAAGTATTTAAATATAACTTTAGCCAATAATAGAGAAAGGATAAAAAGTGATCCATGTTGTCATAAGTTTGCCTTTTATATAGTAGGATAATCAAATCTTCCTTGACCCTCAAACATTGCTTTCTCCATTACATTGCACTGTTTTCTTAACCCCAAAAAGTGTAATGTATGGAGGGAAAACTATTTTGAAAGGCTGTAGCTATGATTGTCTTCAACTTACAAGTTTTATAATAATAAATTTAAAAAACATGAAATTTAGTATATAATGTATGCCTCTTTGTTATTTTATTTTTACCCTTATCTATGTATTTATGCTTTTATTTTCCTTCTAGTTATGTAAAAAAGCTTGTTTATGCTATACGAGCTTTTGCAGATGAAGAGAATGGAACTATCCATTTGGAAAAATTTCACAGCACTGGAGCTGTGACCGACAATATGCATAAAATGCTGAAAGCATTCCTCCAATCTGCTCCTCAGCTACTGCTACAAATGTACATTCTAATATCTTCTTCACCAGGAGAGCAGGATATACATACAGGTTTGTTAATCTCTGAAATGTTTTAAACTGTTATTGACTTTTATAAAATAAAATCAGACTGAGAACAATAGCTTGATCAGGTATGTTCTGCAATCCTCTACCAGTTAGGTGGAATGGGCACAAGGTTCAGATCTGACAAAGTTATGCTAAACATAATATATAATTAATAGTCAAAGTCCAAAGCAATGGGAAATTATTAAATATATGTAATCCAGTAACTTGTGATTCTGATGTAAAAAATCAGTCTGCAAAAATTCTAAATAAAGTTTATTTAATCAAAGTCTGGTAATGATAAATAAAAATAAATTTGGTGGTAGGGTTCCACCAGCAGTAAGATTGGTTTCACCAAATCGGTTTAATTTATTATTTCTTAAAATGGGGAAGGCATTCTGTCAAAATATGCCTAATGAATAAAATATGAAGTGTAAAGTTGGTTTTCTGTATGCAATACGTCTGGCTAAATCATTAGTCTTCAATTTGAATACTTCTATTGAATCCTTAGTAGAAGGTTGAATGTTATTTTGAATTTCTGAATCCCATGTGGTTCTCTGCTTGTTAGAATGTTTCTATACTTGGATGGATTTAAGTCTAGAGATTGTGCTAGGACTCTGGATTTATACCTGCATGAAGAACAGCAATACAAGGAAACTATCATATTCTGTAAACCTAATTACAAGTGAAAAACACTAGTTTATGAAGAAATAAAGTTATTTTTTCGTCAACTAGTCTTTTTCATTGCTGTTGGTGAGAGATGGTATTTGGTTATGAGCAATGCAATTGTGTGAATCTAAAATTTGTATGCATTTGAAAATCTGTTAAAAATTTCTAGTATTTACTCATAACTGGTGTAGCAAAGTGGAAAAAATAACTTCAGTCTACCGAAAAGTACTTCATGGTTGAAATCAGTTGCTTTGCTTTATATACTACTGTATTGTAACTTTAACTGCACTGCTTTTGTATTGGTGTTTAGGTTCTCCACACCTTCAAAAAGTGTTGTCTTCGAAACTGTTAAATTTGTTACTAGTTATTTTAATTGTGCATCTTATAACTATTATTGTAAAATCAAAACTGATAGCTTGAGATATCATCAGCCCCAAACTGCAAAATTTGAGTGTTTTCACCTAAAATAAAAAACTATAAATAGATTTTCTTAGACTACTATTCGATGTTATACTATGCTAAAAGCATGAGCTCAAATTTGAAGTCTAAATTGGTAAAATTTCAACATAAACTATTTTTCCTGTAGCATTGTACCTTTAAACATGTTATTTTTTAAATGTTTGTGCTGATTCATAGTTATGGCATGGTGCTGACAATATATTTGAAAAAATCTATGGCAAACCAAAAGTCTGAAGATTCATACTCCATTATTCTACTATCAGTCAATCTTCATTTTTACTCTTTACAGTGATTGCTGAAGTTGTTTCCATAATCTTCTCACTGAATTCCCTGACTATTGTGATTGTCCATTTCGAGGTGAACAGCAAGCATCACCCCAGCCGAACTGCAACCGCCGATCAAAGTCAAGAAGTCAGCGACTTATGCTGCGTCATTGTTGAGTACTTGTGGTGGCTCTGCTCCATCACAGCCCGAGTCCTCGCCCTTGCATTCTTCGCAACAGTTTTCAAATATTGGGTTTTTATTATATGTGCCATTCATGCTGCCACTATATCCACATGTTTGATTTTCAATCATCCAAGCTACTCTTTGAACAACTTCGTAATCGCCATTTTCATGGGTTTTGTCTACATCTTTTGTTTTGTGGAATACAAGGTTGATTTCGGAATGTTGGGAAGAGTTGTGGGGCTTTACGTTGTATATTACGCATTCACATTTAGTCAAAATGTTTGCATGGTTTTATCAGCTTACTTTTTATCAACTGGAGATTATTTATACCATCTTCCTATTGTAATTGTTCATTTTGTGTGTTTTATCCTTGGAATATTATTTATGCTGTTTTATTTAGGATTGTTAAGACCTTTCTATCTTTATTTGTTGAAGAAAGCTGAGCCACCTAGTGAATAATTGGATTGTTTGTGATAAAGGATAGTGCCAACTAATTTATTGTGCTGTTATATTATTTTTTATTCCATTGCTCATTTTTCATTCCATTTTCATTTTTTATTTCTGTGTACTAGAACACAATTTCATGTTAGTATTATTTTTACTTTGAATTGTTTGTTTTTGCTTAACTTCCTTGTTTTTATCTTCAGATGCTTTTCTAGAGAATTGTTAAATTTATTTTAAAAATAATTTCAATGAATTTTCAATCATTACTTTTTGAGGAATGATTTACATGCACAGTAACCCCTTGTTATGTCACATCATGATTACAGAGCAAAAATCTCAATCTGTTTCTTTACAATTTGGAGCTTTGTCAAAGACTTAAATGGATATATCAAACTTCAATTTAGAAACCTTAACCACTGTTCAGTATTTCATTCAGAACTTCTGGTCGTTAGAAAAGCACTAAGGTATAGCTAAACATCTACCACCAACAGTATCTGAATTTTGACTGATAGCAAGCTCCATGCAGTGCCTCAAAATCTCACCAAATATAACAGATCAGATAAGCAGAGACTCTTTCTATGTCTTGCTCTTTATGTCTTGCTCTTGTACTGCCTCATTTGCAACGCCATGCCATGTCTCTGACTGCATTGGGGCCTCTTTGGATTTATTGGTGGAAGACGAAGAGGAGGCAGCTTCTACTCAGGTGATAAGATCTTGTGGATCTGGTCTAGCAATTTTCTAGACAAATGGATAAACAACAACACAATCTGGAGCTCAGAAGTATCTTGTTTCAGGACGTTTTCCTAAAAACTGGACCAGGTTGTGACCTTAAAAGCTCTTAAAATGACAAACGAAACCTAAACTGAATTGGTAAAAAGTATTTGGGTGTTTCAAAAACGTGAATGATAAGTAATTTCTGTACTCAAACATTAAATTGTGATGAATATTATTTAATTTGTAGTTTTAAACATAAAATACTGTAATTTAATGCATATTTCATGCCTTTTTATTTTTAAGAAGCAAGTTTTTCTCATCACTCCCTAGAATGCTCCCCTTTGCGTATCATGGTTTTTCCTTGACCCCAAGGGGGATTTTATATCAAGGGGTTACTGTATTACATTCTACAAAACCACAGTACTTTGTACAAATCATATATAATCTAAGATGCCAATTCATGTATTGATTTTGCCTAAATTTATATGGAACTTAATATATATAAGCTAACAATTGTGTAAATCTTATTAAATGTCCACATACTTCTGGATACATGTTATTCACATTGTTTATGCATTAGTTTAGAATTATATATACTTATATTTTTTCTGTTAGTATTAAGCTTTATGTATATTATGTATTGATTTTTTTCAGTAGTGCGCTTGCACAAGTATTCTGTTTAATATTAAATATAAAATATTTTATATTTCTGTCTCGTAAATGTGAAATATTTTGCTTGCAACTACGCATTACGTCTGTTTTATTATAATCTATGTTTAAATTGTTGTGTTGTCTGTTTGAGGTGCAAAAATATAGAATTTTACACCTAAAACTTTCAGTTGCTCAAATTGGATATTTTGAAAATATTCTTTTAGAGCTGATGACTTTAATTTGTTGAGCTTTGAATATTGAGTGCATGATTTCATTCATTCTTTTGTTTCATACTATAACTAAACTTTTTGTGTGATATGAGATGCTTATAATTGTGATAGTTAATTCAGTACAAATGTTGCTTATCACTTTAACGTGAATGAGTTTTTCATTTATCGAGAGATTGTTTTTATTTCTTTTTTATCGTTATTCTGTATTTGTGTTTCTTTGGTATCAGTATTAAATAATATGTTTAGTGAAATTGTCCGGTAAGATGCATATGTTATACATAAAATTCTTTCATCTTTTAATTTTAATGATGAATTGAGAGAAAGATATTCATTCTATGGTTATTAAATCTAGAAACATGTTTTACTGTATAAGTTTATTGGCTAGTTTGTTACAATGGTTTTCAAGTAAGTTTAACTTAAAATAATTCTATGAAATATGTTCCTTGTTGTACCACATGAGTTTTATTTTAACCTCAGATGGTTTGGTCTGATTTTTGTTTCACTACTATTTCTGCTTTCAACGAAGTACTTACGTGATTTTCTTTTCCCCAATTACATTATTTAATTGTAAATTGCATAAAAATCTGCTGAACACCTTAAAAACCTGTCATGGCCATCTCAGACAGCGTTATTTAAATTTCATGTGAAGCTGGAAAAAAATAGAAATTCAACTAAAAATTATCCCTATTAATTTTAATGGCAGTCTCCTTTTTTAAGTTTGTTGAGCGATAGTGTATATATAGACTTAGTTTATCAAAAACATAGTATCTTTTTTCAAGTTATTGCTTTTAATTAACAATTCCAATGATAATACTTATTTTTTAATAATGAATATTGCTTAATTTTCATTTATATTTTGTGTGTGTTGCAAATAATTTAATTTTGAATTGTATCCAATTTTTACTTCCTAGTGGTATCTAGCAAGATATAAGATTGAATAAATTTCTTATGGCAATAAGAAATGTAGAATCTGTTAATTTTAATAAAAAATTGACTTTTTGATTTTTGCAATGTGACTTTCAGTTATACAATAACTGAATCTGAAAGATAATTTCTTGAGCTCTAATTTTTACATTTGTAATAATTGTTGAATACATAGAGAAAGCTTGTAACAGAATGTTGGATTGAATTTGGAAATGTTAAACATGATCTTGTAGCTTAGGCTTTCAGTAAAACCGCCTTGATGTATTAATTAACATTACCAATGTTTTATAATCAAAGATAAGTTTAAAATTGTTATTTTATCATCACATTAAATATATTTTGGATTTAAATTTTGATCTTTTCCCTCAGTTGAATTCTTAACAGATTTCCCCAAATGTAAAGATACAAAAAAAATTAAAAATGTTTTTTTTTAATGCTGTGTTGGAGCTTGTATTTCAGTGAAACTGTCGTACTCAGATTTGTAGAAGTAGCTTTTCTCATTTAAATATTCATAGACTAATATTTTCAAAAATTTCTATAAAAAACAAGCATTTGTTGATGGGTGTTATGTCTCAAATGCAAAAAAAATGGTGAGTTTAGATGCTTAGATGTTCTTCAATTTTTCAGGATGTCCAATTTTACAAACCTGATTATTGCAGATATGTAACAAATTACACATTGCATTGATTGAAAGTAATTTTTCTGTGTCTCCAAACACTTCATTACAGTATTTTAAATAAAAAAAAATCTAATTTCATAATCATTAGTGTCCTGTATAATGTGAATTTTACTATCATAAAGGTATTTATTTCCCCTTAAACAATGTGTCCGTTAATTTCCAAATAAAAAGTGACTTTTTGAACTGAAGGCTACTTTGGCTACTTTGTGAAGTGCATGTCTATTCCAGAGATGCCAACCTCTAATTCGATTTTTCAGTAATTTTAAATGTGATTTTCAGAATTTTTTACACATTTTCTGGAATGTTTTAAATAATGCTATATTATTAATCATTTTTTTAAGTATGACATTAAAAATTTTTTTTAAGGGAACAGTAAACTATTTTAACAATATGCATTGTCAATTGTGCTTTCTCAGTAGCATTAATTCTATTTAAAGAACTATTCTCATAACATGAGTTGTGGTTAGAACTTTATTCAGGTAACTGCACCCCAGTTGGAAGAATAATGGATTAGCAACAGAAGGGTTGTGAGTTCAAATCCAACCAAAGACCTTTGTGTACAAAGGGGGCTGCTGATACATGTTAAATCTGTTGTGGCCTCAAATGTCCTTACATCGGCACTCAGGTGTGACCTCGTCATCTGACCGTAGTTCAAAATTACGCGGGTTTCTTGGATCTCTTCCTTTGGAATTGATCCTGGACCGTCGCTAATAGCCCATTGTATTGCTCCAGTGCGATGTTAATTCAACTACCCTAAATAACTGCATCTTTCTATTTAAATGTGAACACTTAATTACAAATATGTTTGATGGAGCACAATTGACATTTGTAGCTACCTACAGCTTCAGATGCAATATGTCATACAAATACTTTTAATGAGATGCAATATTGCCTAGACTTAAGAATGAATGCCGCCCTAAAAGATAGCCTAATGTTCTTCAATTCATAAAATTTCTCAATTCAAAAGTAATAAAAATAAAGCAAAATTTTTGTTTATTTGATGCAAAAGAATTAGTGAAATCTAGTAACTGGAAAATAACTAAGTTGTATAAAGGATACAAAATGATTGCAAATCCATCCAATGAGATCATTATTTGCCATAGATAAAGGTGAAAATCTGTAATGGTTGGCATCTCTTATTATCTTATCTGCCTTCAAATTGATTATCATTTCGATGTGCACTATCCAAAGAAAAGTAAATATTAACTACCAGAAACTATAGTGGTAGTTAATGACTGGATCTCTAGTCTTATTCATCCAATCTACCTCATTTATCAATGACTGATACTAATGAAAATATGACTGAACCTTTTTCTATAATGTGGTTTTCTTTTTTTTATCATACGTGATTTGCTCAAAAGAATTAGAATTTACTTTGAATAATTCTTCCTTTTTATGAGGTAAGAAACATACTTGATAAAGTAGCTACTCAGTATTTTGTAAGGCTAAAATAATTAAATAACTGTTTAATATTCATAACTTATGGAGAGAATGTTTAAATACCACCATCTTACAGATTCGCCTCCATTAAAAAAACTTGAAACAACTCTATGATTAGATATCGTTTCATTGCCTTTCAATCCTAGACTGCATGACTGATTTTCAGGAATGAATGTATTGTATAAAAGCTTTTTGTATTGAATCAAATTTGACTCCTGTTTCAAATATTAAATGAAAATAGTTTTCCACTGTCAGCCATATTACAAATTGCTGATCTACGTTCCTTAATTTGTAGATTGTGATTACAATTCCATTTTTGAGTTAATCTACTCAAGAATTATTCCCACCACTAAGTCTGCTTCCTCTCCTGCTGTAGAAATGGGTCTTATCCCATTTTCCACAAAGGATGCTTGAAGAATTGCATTCAAGTTTGTCACATTGGCACATACAATGCCAAGTTGGAAATTTATTTTTAAGTTTTTACATGTTACCAAGATGAATATTAAACCATTTATTTCAATGCCAATATTTACCAAAATAAAATTTATTTCCACTTGAGTCATCTACATTCAAAACGTATAAGCCCTGTTCTTATAGTGACTGCCACCACCAGACTTAGTGGCAGGTGCAGTTTCTGTGGTAGGTAGTTCTGATGTTTTTTTCTTGGTTTGAAATCACCCCATTTGCTTGTTCCTGTCAGATAGCTTTCATTCTGAGGTGTTTCATGTGCTTACTTATTTGTATAAACATACCTGTAATTGGTAAGTTTAATAGTGTTAATTGCATACACTAGTTACTAAGTGTACACATTATATGTAAGAGCTTTGCCAACCATAAAGAGAATTGCTTTGAAGTAATATCTTGAAAAACATAAAGCATGAAGAGAACTTAATTATGAAACTCGGCTCTATTCCACCATTCATGCGCATTGTCAAATGTGTGCAATTGATAGTGTTATGCTTGGGTTATTGTTAAAGTTATGTATTTTAACTAAGTATTTTTATTTTTTAATTTATCTTGTGTATGTAGTTTTGAATAAGTTTGTAGTAAAGTGTTTTCTTTAAGAGTGAATGGCATATATAATGAAACAGCCTGTGTAGTGTTTTTGTATTAGCTCATGCTTTATGTAGTATGCTTTTAAAATTTAAGTAGACAGTATATAAGAGTTTTGTTTAATTTACTATGCACGCATACCTACCAACTGCTTTGACATACATAACCATAAGTGTATAAATGTGTAGCAAACAGCTTGTTTAATTTAAGCCTGAACTATATTATGTACTTTGGTTTTATCATTTCCAAATTTTAGATATCAATATTGCATCAAATTTGTTATTAACTATAATGAATTTCGAATATTATTTATAATTATCAAAAGTGGGAATTTCGTTAACTATATTATCATTCAGTTGTTTTTGAATGAAAAACATGTTCTTTTTGTGGAAATGAAACTTGATTTAGGTATGGTGTAAAGCTTTCCAAGTATTGCAGTTCTGAAAGCAAACTACTAGTAATTATATTTTATTGCTTTTGTTCATTTGGTTTAATGGTATGAATTAGACTATTTTCTACAGATAATTCTTTCATTCTGCCTCCTTGAAATTAAAAAGTAACTATGAAATAGAATACTAGATAGTTATTAAATTTTTTTTCACAATTTGGATTTCAAATGTTTTTTCTATTGAGTAAAATAACCTTTAAATTATTCAGATTAAATTCATTATCACTTGCATTTGAAACCATTTCCAAACTTTAAAGCAAAGTCATTCCTAATTTAAACCTAACTGCTTTAACTAATATAATTTGTAGCCACTAAACAAACTGAATCAGTCTTAAAATTCAAGCATTTTTATGAAGAAAAACATGGAAAAAATCATTGATCGTGCTTTTTGTAGATCAATTGCCTTTGTACTGAGGTACATTCTATTTTGTTACAGCAAATAAATAAAAAAATTTATTGTTTGTGTTAATATCTCACTATAAGAGAATGAAATGTGTGTATTTGTAGCAATGAAAATGGTTAAAATGTAATTTAACTTTGTATAAGATTTTAGATAAAAAATGCTTTTAATGATCACCTTTATGAAAAATTGTATTAGGATCTTATATCTAGTACAGCCTTAAGTACAAAGCCCATGCATTCATGTCCTATGATAGGAATGTCTGCTTTTACTCAGCAATAACGTACTATAAAGAAAATATATATTTAATATCCAAAAAGTTCTCATTTCTTTCAATACTCTACTGTAGTTTGTACTATTACATATTCAGAGCTGATTCCTACTCCATCGAGAACAGGTATTAGATTACTAAATTGTCTAGCATGGTTTTAAAAATTATAGTGTAAGTGTGTGAACAGCAAAGGAGTTTTAAGATCTTTATAATTGGAATTCATTATATTGGTAAAGAGAGAAATATTTCCATTTGTAATAAATTGCTCACCATTTTTAAATGAGAACTTTTGGATGCTTTTTAACCCTTGTAAATAAATACTCAATGTAAATTATACATATTCAGAGTCTACAGATGATGCTAATAACATTTACTAAAAGTTTTATATTACAATTAGAATGGGTTTTAATAAAATTTATAGATGATTTCTAAGTTATATGCCTATCCTCCTTGCAAAGCTTTGCTCAAACCTGAAATGTATATTTTTAACTTATTTAGAAAATTATACACCTTTTTCGAAATTATTTACAACTAATTAACAGATGAAATTTAATATTTTACACTTTATAATAACCAAATTTCTAACGATCAAAATGTATGACTTAAAATTTAACACTGTTCAAGGAAAAGAGCCAATCTGTTGCATCATCGAGTGGTGACTTTGAAAATAGTGCTGTTGTTTTAATGTTAGTTTCATTAGGTAGTGATACGTTTCTGTGCTGTGTAAGTTTATATATAAAGTCATGTGAAAGTCTTTTTAGCATTTTTGTACTATTTAAAAGTGATCTATTGTTTGTTTCATTTTATAAGAACTTTAAACTATACAACTTTATAATCAGATAAAAAGTTGGTAAAAATAAAAGTAATGGTGTAGTTAAGTATTCCTTTGTTGGTTTCCTTTATTGTGTGCCACATTATATATCAGAAACATTAGACTAAATATAACTAACTTTTGAGCCATAGTATATGAACCAAGGCAACATCAAAAACTTAATTTATTTGCTGAAAGTCATTTACTTTCATGCAGTTAAAAAGAGCACTAGACTTGGGTTACCAGACCTAAAAATAAAAGTTCCTGGCAAACTCTCACCAGTTAATGATATTTCAGGGAAATTTCGTACCAATAAAACTCAATTGATGATGTTAATTAAAAAACTTTAATGTTGAAGTGGTCAAATAGACTTTGTTACAAACAAGTGAAATAATATTACAAATAAATAAAAAATCTTTAAAAATATCTAACTTGATGCATACAATTCCGTGAACTGATGGATATATTTTGTACACAGATTCAAGCTATGTAACATTTCTATTTAATTAATGATTACTCTGAAAAATCCTGAAAATTTATAATTCCTGGCTGAATTCGAGCAACTCACATAAATTCCGGACATCTTTTATGGATTTCAGCCCAAACTAAACTTAACCCATTGGTCGTAACAATTTCAACAAAGCCATAACATGGGAATGTTCATCACACCCTACCTTTTCCCTGTTTTAAGCAATCTTGCTTGAGAACACAATTCATATTTATTTAAAAGAAAACTGATGTGCAGTACTTACAAAAAAGTATTTCAATAAATAATTATTTCACAAATATACATATTAATTTTTCCATTAAGGCAAAATTAAATGATAAAAACTGAAAAATAATACATACTTTAAAAATAAAAAAAAGCACATCAATATGCAATAAGGCTGGGAACTAGAGTATTGGAATAACATGAGATGACATTTATTTTTATTTCAAATCTCATTTCTAATGCTACCTACACCCATTCATTGCCTATAACTCAATAATGCAGAAAGGTTTTTGCACAATGAACATTTTTTCAAGAAACAAATACACAAGTGTCCGAAATTGTTGGTAACGAAAATTCTCAAATCAAATTAGGTGGGGAATGCACTTATATAAGTGATTTGTAATGGCCTATACCAGTGGTTCCAATGGGATCCCTGACAAGGTTTCAGGGGGTCCGCAGAAAACATCCAAGAAATAATAAAATATTGTATCATTTTTCCTGGCAATCTTTTATGTTAAAATCTAAAACAATTACAGGGCTGCTACAGCCAAAGTACTTCTGAAATCGAATAAATTTTAATTTTTTAAAAATAAACAAGTCTCCTTAAACGTTAGTTTAGCAATTTTAGTTGCTCAGATACAAAATGAATTAAAACACAATGTGCTGATTAAATATGAAACATGTTGCCAGGAATTTTAAAATTGAAAAGCTAAATATTTTCTTAATATGGTTTTCATGAATCTAGCAACCAGATTCTGATAGGTTTTATCATGGTTGCTATGGCTTGGTGTAAAATTTTTGAAATATTAACGTCCATTGGAAAACTCTCACAAAAGAATAATCTGAAAAATATTTTTCCATCTGTCATTAGTTTTAAAAAGGACTACAATTTTTGTTGACCTTTGGTGAATTTTCAAAAACAGTCCAAAAATTTTGAAAATAGCTTTCAAGACGAGTTTGCTTAAAAGGATACTGTTAGTCGCCCTGTTAGCGAAAAGTTGTATATGATAGCAATTAAGAAATTCCATTATATAGACTTGAAGTTGAGAATGACTGAAAATATCACACATTAAACCAAACATTACTGAGCTAATTGCTAAAAAGCAGCTTCATTGTTCACATTAACATTAAAGGACTTCTTTTGATGTCATTAATATAATTTTGCAAGAGCCTTTTGATTTCTATACATTTTAATTGAGTAATAAATGAGTTTGTAGAATATTTACTGTTTTTTATTTCATAACTTTAGTTTTTCTGTTTCTGAACTTTAAATTGTTATCACTTATCTTTAATGTGAAGTTTTAATGTTTTATAATCTTTTTGATATAGATCTAAATATTTCACTCCCAATATTAAAGTAAAAAATAGAATCACTGTGAACTTACACAAGTCTTATGTGCCACATTTACTTTTATAAACACAAAGGACACGATTTTTTTATTTCCTAGGGGTTCCTTGTACTGAAAAGCCTATATCATTATTGTAAATATGTTATCCAAATTACATAATAACAAATGGTGCCAGCAGGCATGGTGGCCCAATATTTCTATTCCATCAGAAGTGATTCCTACAAGACTGGACTAGTGACAGAAAAGTTTTCTGAACAAAAAGATTTGTAGTTCTTGAATTCTCATGTGAATGTCATAAATGATTGTGTTCATCAGTCAGTCTAGATAGAAATGAAGTTTAACTCTAAATCATAACTACATTTACTTAGAAAAAGCACAAAATAAATTAAGTGAAAACTTTATTTACAATTTTTACATTTGAACTATATAGCTCTGACAAAAGCATGTGAAAACAAAGCACTTATTGAATTGCCAAAAGGCAGTTTTTAACTGTCACAAGTGCATCACCGGGTAAGTTTCAAAAGCATTGAAAAACATCATTTGCGTTTTAAAAATTTGGTAATTTTACTATCTTTATCTTTCAGACTGCGCTTTCCCCTTGAGCTTGATTTGTTTGATGTTGCATTAGCTTTGGCAGTAGCAGTGGTAGAAATTTTCGCAGAATTCGCATTTCCTGAAACAGTAAGAAATTGAAGGTATACGAATATTTGACCAATTTTAAAATCTGACTGTTTCACAATTGTCCTACATATAACATTCTTAACACTGAAACCTCTAAAGAAACCTTTTTTATTACAAAATGTAACATCTCTTATTGAATAGTTTAATAGCATTACTACACTTCATATTTTTTATGAGAAACTGCTTAGAAAGTACAGCTTTTAGTACTGAAAGTATTATTCTCACACAAATTTTTACAATATTTTAAAATTCCTACTATTGTAAATTTTAATTTTTTCAAAATTTTTTCTTCCTTTTCCTTGATAGTGTTGGAATCCACTTTAAGTTGTAGGTCCTGATTTAAATAGCCCTGTGTAGTGAAAAAGGACTAATATGGCAAACCAAAACACATTTTTTGTGCATGGATTTGCATGTATTATTTCTTATCTCCAACTTTATAAAAGAGCAGCAAAAATGTAATCAGTTGATTTTATGAATTAAAAAAATTAACTATTCCTTTTTACAAAACCTTTATCCCATGCAAAAAGCTATCAAATGCATCATATAAAACCACACGTTTATGTAAATTATTAAACAAGTCTTAGCATTTTATAAGAAAATAAAAAGTTTAGAAAACTTCAATTTAGTTGGTTTCACTCCTTACATTCAATGAAAAATCTTCAACATGCTAGATGCATCTAGTTATGAAATTTTTCACATTCTAAAAGCGCATATAATTAAAAAAACATTTAAAAATTTAAAAACGCTTTTGTCATTAGGATACTGTGTCCTTAAAGAGAAATTTACACAATTCATAACTTTTCTTACCCTTTTCCTCTTTCTTTGCTCGATATGTAGCATCCATCCGCCTAAGGTTTTCTACCCGGGCTTTGTCATGGTCAACAATAGGAGCTGGATAATCTCTTCCAATCACACAGCCAAGCTGTTCTTGGAGCTAAATTAAATTTCAAATGATCTTTAGAAGAAATCTTTAAATATGCAGTTTTGAATCTAAGTTCAGTAATCCCTTTTATATCTTGACTCAATATATTGCACAATCAGCTATATTACTTGTCCCCCGATGAACTTTTAGTTTGTGAACAACAAAGGCGAATCTCAATCTGTTTCTGTAAAAGTTCAAATGTATCATGTATCAGGAGTGTGACCCTAAATTGGAGGTCCGATCCCTTTGCGTAGGAAAAAAATGATAAACTTTAACTGGATTGGTAAAAATATTTGGTGTCTCGAAAAGGTGATGAGAAAGAATTTGAATTTTGAAACATCAAATCGCATTTAAAATTATTAAAATAGGTTTTGATTGACAGTGCTTAACTTGTATACTGGGATGCAAAAATTAAGGAACACCATTATTTTAGAGGTTACAATCTCAAAATTAAACGGAACAGCCTATGGGGATTTGCATAAATGAGGTAGTACATATTCAAACTTTGGAATTGTGGCATCAGAGGTTCTGCTACCATAGGAGAACTCCATCTGCAACCCCATTCTCTGTAAGCAAATGCGGTGCAAAACGGCACCAGTGCTCAAAGTGGTCATATAGCCTACAGACCACATCCTCTCTATTCATAAGCTTTCTGTTCTCTTGGCACCCAGTACAGTGTCACCACTTCAGTTCACATACTTTTTTAATTCTTCGCTTCTGTTCTTGCTATCATTTCGCTTTTACTCATAGCTTTGGTAACTCTTGACATCCTTTTGCATCATTTTCCCACATCCAGGTCACTTTACTGCAAAGTAGCAGCTGAAAACATTACTGTCGCATAAGTTTTGCACACCAGTGTAGTTTTACATACTTTAAAATAAAAACATGCTTTTTCTTTTTGTTTCTAATAAACGAGTTTTCTTCAGCCCTCGATATTTAGTGGGGTTTTTTTGTCCTCGAAGAAGCAAGACATATCAATCATACATATTAATTTTATGCTAAATTACATGCTAATGTTTACCTGCCACAAAATCTTTTACAAGAGTGAAAAGCTGACCAGAAATGAGTATTGTAGGGTTGTAGCAATTTTAACCTTTTAGTTGAATGTGTTTACAATAATTTATTTTTTAAATTTAAATCTTAAGAGATTTGAATACTAAAAATTTGGTTAAAGTAAATTAAGTAAAATATGTTTTATTAATTACGATTTTTAGATTACTAGATAGTTTTAGCAATGGACTGAAAATGTTTTTGAATGAAATAAATAATATTAAATCCAAGTTTGAATAATATTTTGTAAATTTCAGCTTATATTTATAAAGATTATTAAAACCATGCATGTGTTAATGTTTGTAAATATATATTATACATTTCTACACTTTTTTCTCAACTTCTATTTGGACAAGACTTGTTCGATACACTTCAATTTACTAAACAATTTCTAGTTATTATGCATTAGCTAAAGAGGAATGGATGTTTTCAGCTCATCATAATACGTTAGAAATTTTTCTTCAGATAAGTTGACAAATTCTCACAAATCCCTTTTCGCTTGAAACTTTATTTGATCTCTGCTATTAAACTGATCTGGCTAATATTTATTTTGTATACCTTTATGTTACACTAGCTGTAAGGCCCATCCAGATAAGAATATAATGGACTAGAAATCACTTATTGCTATTCAAGAGCTTATTATCTTAAGTGGAGTTATTGTAAATAATGAGTACGCATTGAAATACATCTTTGATATGCATCATTATTCATGAATATAACTCCAAATAGAAGTCAATTAATAAATCTCACAACTCAAAAATACACCTCAGTCTCTAATAATCTCACAAAAACTCAGTAATATGAACTCAATTAAATTCAGCTCAAAATTACACCTCAATAATTCTAAATGTTTAAATGTTAATATGTTTAAATAAAAATTTAACCATATTACTGATATTGAAAAGCTTAGAAAATGTGTACTTAATAATATAATTATACTATCCCATGTGCACTTTCAGTTTCTGTATAAATATTGTTTGCATTTTTACTATTTCATCATAAATATTATTAACTTAATATTATTGATGCATGATCATTATAATATGGTAACATAAATATTATTGCTTGCATTATCATTTCCTTACATCTGTCATGATTTAAGATTTATTGTGCATGAACATTCTTCATAAAAGTATTTAAATATAACTTTAACAACTAATAATAAAGTGAAGATAAAAAGTGACCCACATCATTGTAAGTATGACTTTTAGAAAGCAGGATAAGCATAAAACAGGAATTCAGATTTAATTCTTTTTAAAATTTCATTTTTAAAATACTATATACATGCATATATTATTGATGACGATAATGTTACAAATAAATTCTATAAAAGTAAATTAATATGAAGCAACATTCTGGACCAAAAGGATTTTTATAAAAACAGGAATTTAATAATCAGACTAAGTTAAATTTTATTGTGTATAAGTTCTAAAATGTTAAAAATGAAGTTTTGTTCAAGGCTGGATTATAAAATTATCTTCAATACATTAAAAGTACAGAAATAAAAGAAAACTTTTAAAAATGCTTAAAAACTTTTAAATTAAAAAAGTTAGTTCAATAAATACTAATAGCAGTAAATGTATGAAACACCCACAAAAATGTGTCAGAGATAAACTAATTTTAAATTATAGAACTGCTTTGGAAATAAAATAAGCATTTTTTAAAAATTGGATGAAACATAAACATTTAATGCTTAGATATAATAAAACTTGTCTGCAAGCATGCAAAAATTCATGCCTGTTTTTACTAAAACATTTTAGACATGCTTTATAAAATCAAATAATTTACTTTTTTGGGTGCTTTCCACGGTTCATATATGTATTCAGGAGGGAATTTTTTCAAGATTGGAATATATTTTCTAAAATTGAAATAATCAATAGAAACATGTATAACTTTGAAAATGGAATATTTCCATTTTAATTACTAAGTTAACATCAACAAAGAAAATTTTCTTAAATAGAAAATTATTAAAAGAAATAATGTATCAAGAAATTAAAAAAGAAATATTTACGTATTTAATTTTAGCGTTACGGTAGATTCTTTTACAGCAAATACAAAACAATGAAAAATCTGTTATGAAATTAAGACCATTATAACAAAATTTCTGAAGTACATTTTATTGGAAAACTCGATGTACTGCAACATTTCTTCAAGCTAATTTGTTTTCATTTTAAACATTTTATGTTATTTTCAGCAATCCTATGTACAAATAAAAATCATGGATTCATCATAAGTCTTCAATTTTATAATATTCATTTTTGATTTTTAAATTTCATTTTCAATAAATTTTTCCATTAAAATTGAATCATTCTTTTCCATCAAAATCACGTATCGTGAAGGTTAAACACACCTTACATTTTATTTTACCTGAATATTTTATGGAATAAATTATTAATAATATAATCATAACAGGAATAATCTATTCATCACAAAATATTTTAGTTTTCCAATGTTCTTTATAACAGAAATGCACAGTAATTACCTTATGTAGTCACCATTCTTATCAGTCTTTTTACCAAACGCTATGGGGCTGTAAACACGATAATACTGATGAAAGAAGGCACTTGCAGAAAGCCACATCCAATTACCAGCGTTCAAGCTCCAATCAGCATCTAGTAACAATTCCTCAAAAATCTGTAAAATAAAACAGTCCATTACACATCAATAGCTAACCAGTTTCATTAATCAATGTATATTATTTAACTCTCCAAGTGGTTTCCACGAGATATATAGTCTCAAGATCTAAACAATTTTGCTAATGATGAGATATCTCAACATCAAGATATTGCTGAAATTTTTAGGGTGACGAGATCAAGATCTGGTTAGTTTTGCTATTGATGAGAGATACTTCACCGAGAGAACTACCAGGAGGTTTAAGATATTGTTTATTAAGCAGAGTCAGCATGACAAAATCATAAGATATCAGCAGACCAGGTCTTTAGCATTTTTAACCCTTTTTGTGTGAATTCAAGTGTTAAATCTGTACATTCTAAATTAACTGATAGCTGACTTCATTTGTATTCAAATACCATTTACAAAAAAGGGATGATTTTCCACAAGAAAAGAAGGCACAAAAAGAGATATTCATAGATATTAAATTACTAATTCAAAAAACCATTTGGTAGCATTAACATTACCAATTCAAACAAACCCATTTTATTTTCATGGAAAACTTCACATCCAGCTGGTAGTTCAATTAATCCTTTAAAATCAAATGAGTATATTCTGTTTACCCCCCCCCATTAGAAGGGTTCACAAAACTTAAAATAATGTTGTTTTCAGCAATTCCCTTGTACAGTCAAAATTCATAGATTTTTGGCAGCAAGCAGCTAAGTGTGACATAGGATCCATGCATTATGCAGTGAAAACAATGAAAGTGTTAGTTTACCGAAAGAGCAAAATCATGTGTCACTCTTAGATTAAGAATTAAACGCAAATGCTGTGTTGAAGATAAAATAGTACCATCGAAAATCAAACCGACCAATAAGATTCGAAAATCAAACCACATTATTGGTATTGAACACTGTGATTAAAACTTCCGACTTTTGAAAACAGAAAGTTAGTAAATTTGAGAATATATATTATGTGATATCAAAACCATGGATAACTGGATTGATGTGGCTGTCTAGATTTCCAATATGTGTATGTAAGCTTTAGTTACTAAAAAAGTTGTTTGGGGCACCGTGCATCAACCCTTGTTGAAAACAAACAAGTAGATGTAAAAGAGGGTTGAATTATATTTTGAAATCCATTCTGTTGACACGAAAATGGGCTTTTTAAGCATGTACATTTCGACCATCTTTCCTAAAAGTCCGTTGTGTCTGCAACATTTTGCTTGATAAGAGGAAACTAGACTTTGTTGCATTATAAAAAACTTATTTTACAGTCATTTGATTCAAAATAATATTTTAAGGATTTGGAGTTTGTACAATACATTTATATGATACTAATGTTTCCACATCCAACTTTTTTCTGAGTAGTAATAAAATAGGGTTGGCATTGAGATCTTTGTGACAGAAAAGTGAAACGGGCTGTAACAAGAAATTTTTAAATCTAGACAGCCACTGCTAGAATTTCTTTTCATCCAGTTAACCCTGCAATCTTCGACCTTTAACCATTTACTTTATAACTCAGTCCTACAAGATAAAAAGAAAAGTAGCATGTGCAAAAACAAGCAAAAGTGAAAAATAAGTCATTACCTTCATTCCATGTTCCCAAGAAACCCATAGGTCACCTCTTGTTAAAAAGCAAGCCACTGAATGCCTAGCTAAATGATGTATCCATCCTTCTTTTCTTAACTGAGTCATAATGGCATCAATAAAAGGAAAACCTGTTTGAGCCTGAAAGGTTATGATTCATTAGATTGAACACATGAAATATCGAAATGTAGTTTGAAATAAATACTTATATTCATGTTTTACAGTGAAATTTTCTAGGAAAAGACTAGAAAAAATCTCAAAGTACCACATAATATATCCTTGAAAAACTCTGGCAAACTCTCTCTGCAAATAATAGACTCGCAAATAAAATAATTAATGGATTTGAATCAATCATGAGAACTTATATCCTAATAAGCAGATTTCAACCCACCGGATTAATTAATATGATAGCAATGATAGTTGTTTATCGATTTTGATTTATAAATTGATTTAACCTGATTAGATGATTTGATTTAATGAGATTTTTTGTGGCCAATTTCAAGAAACATTATTCTTTGTTTCTTTCTAACATGGATCTAAATTCTCATCAGTTGATTATTGAAATGAAATCCTATACACCATCTAGTAGCTAGGTGGAGATTGGATAATGATAATTGGTTTAGTTTGTTTGGGTTTTATGTCACAAGATCTGATGGGCAAGTTGCGTCAAATGCAAGACCAAATAAAATTCAATAAAAACAGGTTACAAAAATTCAAAACAAGCAGCCAAATGACAAAAGAATGAAATGCTTGAAATGTTGCAAAAGAATACACGACATGAAAACAAAGTAAAATTAAAACACTGAAATCAAAATTACAGGAGCAATAAATATAAAATTTAAATGTCATTGTTAACATAAAAGACAGTAAAAGTTGAAAATTGATACAACATAAACGATAAAAACATTCCATAATTAAAAAACCCAACATCATGTTAAATTAAACAAGATATGAATGGGGTTTTCTCCTAATCAAATTTTGCAAGTTTAAAACAGATTTATAAAAAAGGTTGCTGATTATCTTAGGTGATAATATATTAACTGAAGAACAATTTTTTCCATGGTTTCCTCGATCATTAAATTGGAATTCATAATAATTTTTTGATTCAATTATTGGCAATATGGTTGAAATTTTATTTTTAAATTGTTTTAATTATGTTAGTAAGAGATAAAATACATTTACTTACATTTTCCCATGCTTTTAAAAATGTTTCATTCTCCATCCATGGTATTTGCTTGCACACTGGATTTCCAACCATTTGATCGAAATTTGCAGTGGAAGATCCAACAGTATAAAAAAATTCTCTCCAGAACAATTGGCCATGAAGTGAAACTGGTGGTTTTGTATAGCCTTTCTATTAAAAGAATAATTACAAACCAAATGTTATTATGGATTGTAAAAAGTTTAAAGTAAACCTATGAAGTTATGAGAAAAAGTGGTTACTCAAATAGTGGTTTTTAAACAAAGGTTCTGTAAACAATTCTAGCCATTGGCAGCAAAAGGTTTCTTTCATCATATACTATAACCAATTCAATGCATTTTATCAATATATTGCCCTTCTCAAAGCAAGATAAAATAATTCATGGACTTGAAGTGGACTGAATACAGGTTGATGTTTCAGAATTCAAAACAATTTTTTTGAAGCTGATGTCGATTCTGATGCGTTGAATAGTAAAAATCTGAGTTATTTATGCATATGATACAGAATCAAAAGCATGTATCGTTGACTTACAAAGGAAACACTAAAAGTCAAAATTATCAAAATATGAGTTTTTTTGTTTTACTTGATCAGAATGTGGTAATCCTTACACTGGTGAAGTCTACTAAGACATTTTTTCTTTGATCAAACTTATTTTTACTTGAGAAATGTACTTAGTGAGTAAAGCTAGGGAAAAGAATTTTGTACTCTTTGTTTTCTCAGAGCTATGTGACTTGGCATGTTTCACTTGTAAGTCAATGAAATATATGTGTGGTATAAAATCCTGAAGTACTTCTCTAAAATAAATTTTTATCGAGGATAGCTTTTCATTTCTTGATTGAGTTCTCAGGCATACACTTATTAATTCAAGATCAATGCATTTCTCTCTTTAAGGCCTAACTTTTAAATGCGATCTTACACTACTCACACACCATATTAGGCTTACATGTGGAAATTGCATACTTTTCTTCTCTCTTCTGGCTTTACATGTCAGGCAGCTTGGATGTCTTACCCAGGATCCGAAATCTATAATCCATTTTCATAAAGCACTATCATTTTATAAGTAAATAAATCAAATTTTCGATCTTTTAACTCTTCAACTAGAACTTTCTTTAAATTTTACAAATACAGTAGCCACTTATTATATCATGGCTTGATATATTGCAAATTATGGTATATTGCTTTTTTTTATTTGCCCCCAATGAATTTACAATTTCTGAACAGTAGAGTATGGTTGGTTTGTACTTTATGGCACATCCAAAATGGATCAGCTGCAAACACAAGATGAAATAAGATTAAATTAAAATAGATTTAAAAATATATTAACCATCAGACCAACAATGAAAGCATAAAATATATAAGATGAAAACAAGATAAAACTTCAAAAGCATAAAAAAATAAAGATATAAAAATAAATACATTAAAACTGTCTCATCAACATAGAAAACTGTAGAATTTAAAATGCATTGATGTACATGTTAATTTATACAATATGAAATTATGTGGTTTAAATACCATCAAAGGCATATGATTCAAGAATGATGAAATGAATAAAAGTAGGTGGGTCACCTATGAAACATGAATTCAAAAGGATTTTCTCAAAAGGAAATGATTAAGATAGGACATCCAGATCTTGATTGATTTTTAAAATGAAATGTAATTTAAAGATGATAAATTATAAAAATGCCAGTAATGTGGCGAGTGACCAAATAAATTTGATAAAACTGATTATGACGTGTCATATGCATTGATAAAAATGTCTAAAAGACCACTACAAGATGTTAAAATATGACGAATGGTAAGAGGTTTTTGGCAAAGCTGGCATGATGGAGCGATTTCACCCATTAGCAATATCTATGCGTGCCTCTCGAATGACCGATGCAGAGACGTTATCATAACATCGACCATGGAACAAATGGTAGAGGAGATCTCAATCAGTTTCTTTAGAATTGGGAGCTCATAGGTCATTTGTTTCAAAAGTCATCTGAATCTAAATTATTAAAAAAGCTTTGGATGTTTGTAAAAGTGTGTGAGAAGAAATCCCTGTTTCCAAAAATATGTTGCTACATTCAATATTATTTTAAAAGTTTTTACCATTGATTTTGTGTTTAAGTTGTAGTTTTACACAATTTAAATCAAAAATGCATGTAATTTGAGTTTTTTATTTCTAATAGTAGTTTTTCTCAACCCTCATTATATTGTTCTTTTTTCTTGTTCCCTAACATTGAGAAGTTACTGCACATACATAAATGTGGAGGTTTCAGCACAACACAAGACACCAGTCACAATGGAAAGAGAAACTAATTTTCCATGAGTGGAAGAGAATGCCTCAGTTGCAAATAAAATTCAACACTGAGCATTTAATTTGTTAGTCATGTACTATCAAGCACAAGCATTGAAATTAGAATTCTCCACTTAAAAATTACTAGAATTATATAATTTAGACAAAATACTTTTGTATGAAATTTTTTGAGTTTATATATAAAGCCTTTTATTTATAAATCGTTTTCATCAATGTGGGATTTGATTTACTTGACCAAGCTATCTCAATATATGTATGTGTGTGAACTCAGATAAATCATAATTCCAATTCCAAAAACTAACAGTCATTGCACTTGAGGAATTGAACATTCAGTTAACTTCTAGGAAAATGAGTAAAACTACATTATTTAAAAATTATTGGAAAACATTGTAAAAATAAGAATATGTGTATGCACAGCATAACTTTGCATTGAATACAGAAAATAAAATATACTGACCTTACTTCTAAGATAAACTTCTCGTAACTTATAATAAAAAGTTCGAGCAGAGAGACATCCAAATTTCACATAAGGGCTCAGAACAGTTGTGCTTGGATCAATGGCATTAGGAGATGTATCGGGCTTAGCGAATTTGCAAATATAATCCTGAAAGTAAAGCAAATCAGATATGCATATAATATGTATTGCATATGTTAGTCAATAAGTAAAATGCAGACATTTTTTTAATGCCTACCTAGTGAATCTATACATCTGACGTTTTTAGACAAAGCATGTGAAATGTCTTATTTTAATATATACTTTTCCTAGACGTAATGAATATAACACCTAGGTATTAAGCTGAACAAAAAGGAATATTTAGGCAAAGTATGGATAGTCATGAAAAGGCCTTTATTGAAAAGATGCATATGAAAATGAAAGAAATACAAAGTTAATTACAGGACTTTCTTACTAAATTTACATCTAGCTCAATCAGTCTCATATAGTACAGTATGGGCTAGTATGTGTTGCACAAATTGAAACTTATGTGTTTCGTCAATCCAAAACAATGACGAGTGCAAATGGCACAAGTACACAATACTCTCTACTTGGGGCGAGTATCAAAAGTCATGTCTTGCCAATAAAAGCATCATTGGAGGAAGTATTTTATATTTTGCCAATTCGCCTTTTGGCATCGCATAGAATGCTTTGAAAATATGTGAAATATTAAGCATTTCATACTTTGACATTCCATTTATGGAATTCTAGATTTCCTAGGCACCATATATAAAGCCTAATTTCACACATTGATTCATTGAAACATATATGACTCAGAAGAATTTAGGTTGAACATAAGACAAATATTTCCATGTTACAATTCTCTTTCCATTTTTCATTTTCAAATTTATTTGTAACAATACAATTTTCATGATGATTATCAGCAAATATTTCCATGTTTGTTTTTGGATTGTATATCAACTCAAAATTAAAAGCAATTGAATTTTGTTGAATCTTAAATTGAACACATGTGTTTCGAAACTAACTTGATGACTATGAAAATCTTACCCGATGGGAATTGCGATTTGTTTATATTTAATTGGTGTTCCATATAGTTTTTCTCTGAGTTATTAAAGTATGTAATCATAAGAAAAACATTAAGGAAACTGATTTAAATAATACGATAAATCTAAATTTAGTTACAAAAATGGAATCTAAATTTAATATCCCTTTTCAAGGATTTTTCCAAAGCAATAGGTCATTGCAGATATAGATTGAATTGTTCTACTAAAAAACTTTCAATTATTATGTATAACTATTTTAGATAGATACATATCTTCAAAATAATGAAGAAATTGTCATCTTAAAACCGTGAAATACACATTCAGTGGTTGATCTCGAAGAAAATGAAATAGCTGACAAACTGGCAAAAACAGGGCTACCTAGAACCACAACCATTGACTTGAAGGTTAACTTTTGAAGAGATATACACAAAGACAAAGGTTTCAAACACAGTTTGCAGGAAGCCTCTTGCACATTACTGGTATCATGGATATCACCCCAGTGAAAACTTGAAGTTCTCTAGGGACAGGGCAGATATCAGACCACCTTTCAAAGATTCAGATGGGAGCATTTAAAGCCCATGAAGTTTGTACAAGAAAATATTTTTCCCACCTTGCACAAAATACACTACTTCTATGTACTTTTTCCTGCATTGAAATCACAAGGGAGAATTTCTTAAAAAATTACCTGGCTTTTGGTGGCCATGGTCAGGGCAAGTGGTCTATTGAACCTGGTCTAGCTAAGTCAAGTGGGACAAGTAAGAGTAGAACTAGATATTTTTACATAACAAGGATATTTTAGCACAGCTTTCATACCCAACCATATATTATTCAACCCTTTATCTCCTACAAATAGGTATAACCACACAACACAGTTGATAAATTTAATTTTTTAAACTTAGTACCTATTTTAGAAACAATATATTTTTAAATGTTTGGTTGCACTTCTAAATAATGTATATAGAAGCACATATTTAAATCTGCCAGATTATAGAAGTCAGCACCTTATTTTATAAAGTTACAAAAAGTATAAAAATTACAAACCTCTTTCAGAAGAACTCTTTCAAGACGATGTAATGCATTTGATTCTCCACCAGGGTATAAACAGGGATTCAACTCACATTCATTCACATTCAATTCTTTTAATGTAGGAACACCATACTTATCTTCATGATCATCATCAATAGGTGTATTTCGACCTTAGAAAAATCAAAATACGTTAGGTCCTCAAATACGATGTGGATTCAAAAGCTAATACATGTGTAGACATGCAAAAAAATTCAAACACTCCCCTTTATTCTTATTTTTCATAGCACAGGGAATTTAAAGGAACCATCCAATGGGAATACTGCCTTCTATAAATTCATATGCATAATATTTATTTAAAGAATTGTCTTCATATAAATTGTATGTGCAAAGCAACTACATAATTTCCAATGACAACACTCAATTTCGATGCAAAATTTCGAATTTAAATCAAAATTTAGTCTTGAATACCAATTTTTGAGTCAATTGGTCCAGCTGTTGTTTCTGGATTACAAGTATGGAAAATTTGCAGCATCTAATGTTAAATTAGCTTTCTAGATTTTTATTCATACCTTTCGAAATATTCAATCTTATGCTGAAATTTTACTATTGAAGAACTCAAATAAAATCTGCTTAACACTTCATTTTTGAGTTAACTTTTAGTGGGCAATATTAATTTAGAAATTAATACAAAAAATAATGAATAGCAACTCATATTTTTTATGCAGGTCGATTCAGAAGGGTGTTTTATACAGTAATGCAAATCTCAACTCTTTCCTTACAATAACTTTTTCAATTTACTGCATTTAATACCTTTAGCCACTTTTTTGCAAAAAAGCAATTGCAAAGTTCTACTTGTTGGAAAGAAAAGCTGATATTTTGCATGATCATATCAAATTCTAAATAAATTTCCATCAAAATACAAGTAGGTTTGTATTCATAATTTTCCACAATTGTAATTCAAGTTGGAATTTAACAATAGATGTTTCAAATCTTCCAGTCATAATTCAGAAACAGCTCGATTAAATGACTTGAAATGTGTATCTAAGGTCACTTTTTGATATTGATTAGAAATCTGGCCTCGAAATTGGACGTTGCCATTGGAAATTATGAAGTTTGTATGACATTCAATGTGAAGATAACACATTAAACAAATTTTATTCATAAGATCCTTATTCAATAGAGAATGGTACCATTATGAATGATGTGTGAATAAAGAGGGTGTGATTTGATTTCTTTCCCCTGGAGCTATACAAGGTGTCATAAAAAATTCTGTATTTGAATTTAATTTTCAAGGTTTGTTAGCTTCATTTTTATATTTAATTAGTTTTGGCAGGCATTTCTTAGCAATCATGCACATAGATCAATATGAGAATAGAAATTCGGCTGCTGCAAATTTTGAAAAAGAGAGAAATAAAATATACTTTTTTCAGCCATCAGATTTTGAATCTGTTCTACTGAGGAAACAGGTTTAGCTGGGAGGCCAATCTTTTCAACAGTATTGGTATAAGATTGGTAAGTTAAGGGAACTTTCCCACAGAAGGCAATAACTCTGAAAGAAAATTTGAAAACTTTATTACACATTCAAAACAAAAATTTTCTAGTTTAACTTAATGTAGAGTGAAATTTCTTTAAGTGACCACTTGAGCTTTAAGATAAATCTGCAGGTCAATTAGTTAAAGCTGACTCTCAGTACAAGTCCTAAGTTTGAATACTAGTGTAGGCTTTTGCTGTGGTACATTGTCTTGTAGTGGCTCAGTAATTGAAAATCAAATGGTTTCAAATAACAAATAAAACACAAACATATTCGAATTCATATAATTCAGTTACAGGGTTTAATTGCTGATTAATCTATATATATTATAGACCCTCCCTGGATCGATTCACCTGAGGTTTGGAGTCTTAAATGATCCAGAGGTTATATATATATATATTATTATTATTTACAAGAAAACATATAAGTAAAAACAATGCCATTAGAAATGGCAACTCAAATCCAATCAAACTCTAGATTTGAAGTGCCATTGTGAGGGATGAGTGTTGGAGTCAAAACGTCACATCTGAGGTCATCGAGTTCCAACAATTTCCACACTAGTTGCAGTCAACTTAAGTGGATTAAACGTACTTGTAGTATACAATTGATCTTTCTGACATAAAAATATAGTTCTTGAAACTCAACAAATTTATCTTGGAATAAACATCCTTTGCCCCTAAGAAAATTAGCCTTAGCCTTTTCCTGTTGCAGATGAACCACTGGCAAAGGCCAAGGTAACTGGTTCAAATATGTGACCTTTAAACTCCCAATTCTAAAGAAACAGATTGAACATTTTTCTACTGTTCGCAAACTCATTGAAAAAATTGAGTGATATATTAAGATGTAACATAATGCATGGTTACTGTATCTACAAGATTTTTTAACATTGGATAATTAAGTTTTACTGTAAATGCAAGTTCTAGAAAAATTAATTCAATTAAAATGCTACAATGAAATATATATATACAGTAAAGGAAATAATTATTGCATTGCCCTTTAAATTCATTGAATTTCTGAAATATATGTGCAATTTTGTATCATAATTATAAGCTAATATGCAACTACTGTGGATGTGTGGCACTTCTTATGGACATGTTACCAGATGAACAGAACAATTGGAAAAGATTAGTCAAGTGTTGAGAGTTTTGTGCATTTAGTGATTTCACTGTGGCAAGAATTGTGGAACTAACTATTACGGAAGAGTGCAGTTTGTTTTGTCACTCTATGGTCTATTTTTGCTACATGTAGGTCAAAGGATATTCCACTCAAAAGATATATGAGTTTTGAATGTCCTCAGTTATGCAAATCACCACTAGCTGTTTAATTTCATTTTGAGGTTATTTCCTTTAAAAAATAAGTGTTCCTTAAGTTTTGCACTCCTGATTATTAAAAAGTTATCAGCATTACACATCATAAATTGTAAAAATTTTCACATACGATGGCTGGATAGGGGATAGGTTAGTTATGAAAAGGTGGTGAAATAATTTTTTTGTACATAGCATTATACTTACTGCTCTGGGTTATATAAATTATTAGTAAAATGTTTGACAACTTCAACATCTAATTGTTTCATAATATTCTCCACTTCCTCATCTCTTGCTTTGGCATAAGGTTCTGTGTCGGCTTCAAATGTCAAATATTTTATCTTCCATTTCTTGATTATGTCAGGTAAAATTTCAGTTGGTTTGCCTCGTAGAACAAAGAGCCTGAAAAAGTTAGAAAAACATGTACTGTGATCCAAAAGAATTGGAACATAACTTTTAAAAAAATCAATATTAAAATAAGATTAATGAAACTGAACAAGCAGAGATATCGTTTTTGTCAGATATTTTTGGTTACTTATGACAACTGTAATCATCAAACAAGTCGTTGTTCCATGGAATTTATAAGTAATCCAGATATTGTCAGTATCTGGTGCTATCTTGTGTAAGAAACTATGTCAGAAAATAAATTCTTAATCATTAATTGAATTTGGAATGATTTGTTTCTTAAAATAAGTAAATCATCAGAACATGACATAACATCAGGAATAATCTATGAATAAATTTCAATCAGAATTGATTTCTCCTAAGAATTCCTATTGTGAAGCAAAGCAATGGAACTTTTCACAGTACCTGGGGATTTAAGTTTTCATCAGGAAAAATAAAAACTTTTGACTCTTTTCTAAGAACTAGCTTGCAAGTTTGGATGGAAAAGATATATGACTGAGAGCTTTGTAATGAATCCTAATAACTTTAAATACAGAACTAGAATAAAGTTTTAAAAAAGGACTAGGTTAGTGTATATAACTATTTTATTATTTTCAACACTGTTCTATTCTACTTGAATAGCAATACAGGTGTTTTGAAATTCCTGTAAAAATTTTGAGAGGTAGGGAACAAATTAAACCGGATTATCCTGTGGATGCACATCTGTAAGCATCATCTGGATATGCACTAAGGTGTCAAAATAAAAGACAGCAAGTATGTGAACATTTTAATTAGCCCCTAATTTTACTGTGACAGCAGTTGCACACTAGTTTTACAACAGGTGTTCAAGCATGAAACCACAAACAGTAATCTGTGCCTGATAGCCTTGACTCATGGATTGCCATATAAACTGGCCAAATACCATACTGCTGAGCCCTGTAGCAAATACAGGTACCACTTACAGACATACATCTCTATTAGAATACTATTTAATTTTGTGTTCTCTACCTCCTCTTAAAGAAGCAGAAAAATAAAATTCATTGAAAAAGTCTTTTTGCTTTTAAGTAGTATTCAAGCTTTAAAATGATGCATTACTTTCCTTTGAAGCTGTTTGAAAAGTATTTTTTAAAGATGTAAATATTCTTATCTGGAGCCTTTTAAATGCCCTTGAATGGCAGATTTCTCAAAAGTGACTATTTTTTACCACATAAAGTACCTTAAAAACCTATCAGAGGTGCCTGTGATAATAAGATTCCAAAAAGGAACATAAGGTTCCATAAAGAACGTAACTTCCCATGCGAAAAGGAGTATTACTATTTATACATGGGAAGGGATGAAATAATTCAAATTTCTTTGGGATTATATGTTAATTTATTTTGCACACAAATACTTACAAAAAGTTTGCAAATTGAAGAAGTGTGCAGAGAAAAAGTGTTTTATTCAAAAGAATCTGTTTCAAGGAAACATCTAACCCAGATGAAGTTCAAGGGCTATCTGTTTTCTACCCAAGAGAGGGTGGATCTTTGACCAGAGTTGAAGACTTTTGTAAGATGAAGGAATCTTAATGGACACCTGTTCTGTCTCAGCCCTCCTCAAGGGGACATTACAGAAGCAATGGGGGTAGTGCTTAACTCTGGGTTACCTTTAAAGTTTGAACAGGAAATTTTGAATTATCCTGTATAAGAATAGTTATAACTTACCTAGAATTAAATTTCCTCAACGAATCATCAAGATCTTGAAGTGACTGGACCAAAAACCTCCACCGATTAGGTCCCACTCTCATGTTTTTCACAAACCATGGATCTAAAATAAATATAGGCCAAAAGTGTTTGCTTTTTTGTACTGCTTCCACTAGTGCAGGATTATCATGCAGTCTCAAGCCTTTACGAAACCAGTGAATAGAATTAGATTGAAGAGATTTAGACATGGCTCTTGTGGAAATAAGGGATTTATTCGATGAATTTCTGTTGATGAATCTGGAAGGATAATAGACATGTAGATATTATGATCATTATTATCCATTCAAATATAGTTAGTGATAATTATAATTGCACAATTAATGAATTTCATTCATTTGAACAAAAGTGTCACATATAGAGCAGTGTTTTTCAACCACCCTCCACAATGTCAATTATACCAGGCAGTAGGAGGTTCTTGTAGAATTTGTCATTTCTTATCTAAAATATTGAAAAAATACATCCATAAGTAAACAAGTTTTCTCAATTTGACACCATACAGGTTTACCATTTGGTCTACAATGTTGATGGCATACTTTGCTTAGTTACCATCTGATCTTCAATCACCTCAGATGCATTTATGTCCACAGCTTTGTAGATTATTCGTGTATGAAATATTGTTTCATCTTATTCATCATTAGAAATGCTACTTTTCCCTATCCCCATTAGATCAAAAATATTCCTCCTTTTCAGAATAGCCACTTTAATTATTTCCTGAATTCAATCTTTGAAATACTTTCAATATCTCTTAGTGGGTGAGAATATATTTTGACATCTATTATATTCCCTACCAGAAAAAGCTAACCATACCCATATTCAATGTGTCGCATGAGTAAAATATCCGATTCCAAACGTGTTGAAAAAGAATTGCTAGTCAGTCGATGGTGTCACCAAAACACTCAACTGAGGAGAGGAACAAATGTTTATAAACATAATGTTAAAGAGGGGGAAAACTAGGTCAAACTACTTTGAATGTCATTGAAAGGTATAATTACTCCCAAACGAGAATTTTGCAGTAAAATTGCAAAGTGCCCCTCTCATCTTTTTAGGTAAAAGGTTCTATGACCAACCAGGTCAAAATGATTAAATATACAATAAGTGAGAAGACAAAATAATTAAGTTGTAAAATAATAAGGTATTCAATACATTGGTAAAAGAGTTACAGGCTGGCAAAGAGTATGAGGGCCACACAGGCCCTGTCCATCTTTTTAGTGTTAAACTTACATAGTACACTTACACAGCACACAGAATTCTGTGTATTGAAGAGATGGAGATGAAGAATGTGGAACACGAATTCTCATGCGAGGTGTCTAGTCAGCCCCTGGACTCTTTCTCACGAAGTCTTCAAATTCAAACCAGTTTGCAATAAATAGTGATATTCAGCGCATCTCAATGAGTGCATCATTATTGAACAGCACTCTATCGTGTAATTTTTGGGGGCAAAAGGTCAGGCAGCAAGAGATTCACATAAAAATGCTGCCCGTGTATGGTGAGCAAAAGCCTCTCACAACACGCTGTCTACAGTAATGGACTGGCACATATGATCTGCACGGTAAAATAAGTAGATTTATTCTTTTCATTTTTATCTTGATTTGTAACTTGTTGACTTTACTTCATAGTACTTATGTTAGAGTATTCTTCAAAATTCAAACATATTATTGAAAACGTATGTATGTATTATACATTGATAAGTAAGGGCCACAAGCAAATATTAAAAATTTCACATGACAGGCTTTATCAACTTGTAAAGAAATTTTATTAACACTGAAGTGACTTATTTTAACTGGAATGATTTTATTTTTATATTTTGTACCATTTTTAAGAATTTAGTAACTGCAAGTGGTTTTTATTTTGTTCTAAGTGAAAGTTTAAAAGTTCTAAGTATATTCTACGTCAAGTTTTAAAAAGTGACTTCCAAGCATTTTTGTATCAAGTCAAAGCTTAGTTTCGTTCAATACAAATTTTCAGTAATTTATTTATTTTATTGCAAAAAGCAAGAGTCCAGTGATCATTATGTTAAATGATTGATTGAATTACAATTGTGGTGCTCCTCATAAACCAGTGTATGGTGTAAACCTCAAGTTACCAGGCTCTTCTGTAATTGCTTTTCAAATCTGCTACCAGACATATTTTGTGCAGAGATTACCTAGACAGATTAGGTTGAAACTTGCTCCAGTTTCAAACCACCCTCAATGTGCCACATTTGTGCATGGAGATTTGCTGACAGCATCTCACATATTCATCTGAACTCTAATGTGGTAAAACCACTGGAACAACCCTATCAAGGCCCATTTCAAGGTTCATTTTAATGGACGACCTGATACTGTCTTTCAACAGATTGAAACCAGCATTTTTACTGTCTGAGAGCAATGCAAGAGCTTTACTTGTGCCTACAAAACTTTTATCTTGTGTTCCCAAGTCCAGACACCCATCAACTAGCAGATCAGGTCAGATAGATTTTGGTTTGTTAAACCATTCTTAGCTTACTGAGCATCTTACAGACTGGTGGGAGAGCACTGTAGTGCTGTTGACATACCAGTATGTAAAGTAAGCATGCGTCACAGACTTCACCTATTATATAAAGTGTGTAATTCAATAGATCTGCAGATTCATTCAACTGTTTTCAATGTAAGCATACATCCAATATTTGTTCTCTTACATTTAAATGTTAAGTTTCCTAAGCTCCTCTGTAGACTTTTTAAAACATACCGCAACCATTAAAGCTGTCTACAGAGAGCTATGTAACCCAACATTATGAAACCTTTGTGTTAAACATACAAAGGGTTTTTCCAACTTTTACATGACCCTTCAGAAATTTCTGATGTTACCAGTAAGCGAAGCATTGGGCAAGAGAGAAGTTTTTCAAATTAAAAATTGTTTGAGATCATTGATATGTCAAGATTAACAGGCTTAATAATAATATCAATTCAAAAAGAAATTTCTGAAAGTATTTTCATATTGAAAATACTAACAATTTTGCAGTTAAGGCAAGAATCTTCCTATAGAAATCTGTTCCTGTGGAAAATAAACTGATTGTGTTCAAGTTTTTATCATCACAAAAGAGAGATTGTAGTAGTATACTAAGATATAATATAACTTACTATCTTTTTAAATTTTGCTATGACCATGGCTTTGGTACTTTCTAATTACTCGTATTAAAAGATACCTTTGAATATGTGCATTATTTACTTATTTTTTCATAAAAATTATCAGACACAGATTATGCTTTACAAGTCATTCAGTTTTCAATTCTCCATTATGGTAAAAAGGAAAAAAAATTGTATAGTATTATTGAAGCAAAAATTCTGCTTCTACACAAGGAAGTAGAATAAAATATTTGTTAGAAATCCTTAAAACTATAAAAATAACTATTACATCAAAATGTATTGTTTGAGATTAAAAACTGTAAAATATTATGAGTATGAAAATATATGTTAATGAGATGATAGTTTAAAAGATGTCCAGCAACATGAGTATAATATAAAATAAGAGTGATACAGAAAATGCTTACAAGATGTAATTTATGGTGTAAAAGATCCACAACATTTTAACTGGGATTTTAATCAGTACTATAAATGATCCATGAAGAAGCTTAGTATAATTAGATTTATTAGAAAACTAAATAAGTTTACAACATACATTACAATATTATAAAAATGCTGTGTTCCAAACATGTATAAATAATTTATTTTTTGGTAGACTTCCAGGGTTTTTTAGTTTTTTTAAACCCAGTCACTGGAGGAACATCCGACACCATTTCCTCATTTATGCTTCGCCACAATGTTTTAGCAGCACCAGAATTACTCAGCATCTTATTGAAGTCCTCTTCAGAGTGGTTAACCAAATCAGCCAAATTGGTAACATTTCGCAAAACAGACCACATATTTTTAGAGTTCAGTCCAGGCAGTTTGGAGATGAAATCATAGCCAACTGTATTGAATTTACTCGCAGCCAACTCTCCTTCATTGCCTTCACCTTTGAGTAGGGCTGCCTTCTTTTCATCGGGCTGTTCTTTTTTCAACTTGAGGAGTTCAAACATTTCTGCCGTGGCATAGGGAGACGGACACCACAGAAGTCGAAGTTCAGGAAAATGGGTTGTAAGCAGAATCAGCTTGGAAACCACATTTTGCGAAGCACCATTGTTGAAGTAGTATTTCCCCTGTAGACTAAATGCCTTATTCTGATCAAACTCAATCAGCAAAATGGGCTTCTTATACAACCGGCACATAGACTGAGCCTGAGTGTACAAACGTCCACTGTTCAAAGAACCTATCAAGTCACTTACACTCTTTCTTTCTACAACCAAGTCAGGAGTTAGAACATAATCTCCTATTTCTAATGTAACGGGGATTACTTCAATACCTCTTCGGTGAATGAGTGACGGCAGTTCGCTTCGGAATTCTCGCATATCGACTATCACTTTTTGGTCTTCAAGAGTCCGCATCTGCCCACCAGCTTTGCGAGAGTTGACAGTTTCGCTAGCCAGCGATGATCCCCTGACCAAATCAGGATGATCTCCAGTTTTACCATCGATTCCTTCAGGTAAGACCAATTGAGCCTTTTCTTTAATCAAAAACTCAAATGCTTCTTTTTCTCGTCGTAATGATGTTAAAAAGCTCTGCTCCTCCGAAGATCCACTGTACACAAGAAAATACACTTTCAACTTTTCTTGAGAATTCAGAGCTTGGTGCAGCTCAATTCTACGAATCAGTTCCATATCCCCGTCGTAAAAGATCATGTATTTAGGATGGTGGAGATCACAAAGATTTTGAAATCTGAAATGATTTCCAATGGAATGACGGATAGGATAAAACTCTATATTTAAGTTAGCATACTTGAATGAGAGCTCATCTTCTGGAAGGTCAGGTGTTTCCTCAGTAACACAGCTAGAGCCTTCAATTATTTGTGTTAAAGTTTGCTCGTTCTCTTTCAGTTTTCTCTTTGATGCTTTTCGAGAACCTTTCATTTCAGATGCTAGATCAGGGAAAAGTTTTGAAAATAATTTCAACAAATATTCTTGTGCACCTTGAACTAAAACTTCTTTTAACTGTTTACTAACTACGTCATCGTTTACAATCAGAATCACCATCGGCTTTTCAGCACTCTTGCATTCACTTGAAATCTCAGATAAAATATCACACAGAGCTTTCCATTTGGTATTTTCTTCAAACTCTACTTTTTTAGTTGATTTTGAGGTATCCTTTTTCTTGATAGGTCCAAAAACACGTTCTTTAGCATGAAGGAAAAGGTTGTCTGAAGCATCAAGAAACAACCAATCTGACATTTGTGTTCCAACTGTAACATTTTCTTTGATGGATTTCAGCATACTATAAAAGGCAACACAGTCCTGCTGAGTTAGGTGTTGCAGAATTGACCGAAGAAATTTGAGGTCGGAAATTAGCCTTTTTGTCTTGGAGTTCAATTGATGCCACACAGGGTCAAGTTGATACTTAATTATTTTATCAAAAGCCTTAGCAACAGCATTTTCAACAGTTAATTCATCAGTGTCCAATGATTGATTTATGTGCTTCAATTCTTTAACACAAACATTCATTAAATCTAGAATGGCAATTTGAATTGATGTCATTGCATTGGTCATGGGAACATGAATCTCAATCACTTCTGGCTTTGCCCTTTCGAGGCTGCTGGCAACAATAGCATGGAAACGAGGCCACAGAAAGAGATTTTTCACAAAAAGGTTTCTCATAACTCTTTGAACTTGAGAAAATCCATGAGTAAAAGCGGCTGGGTTGGAAGATATCGCCTTTATGAAACCTTTAGAATTCTTCATTCTGTACAAACGAACAATAAAAGCTTCTTGACAAGATTCTAATATCTTATGAGCCCGGAATACAATCATTCCAGTGATTAGATCAATTGGTACTCTATCAACTAACATGTCAACAACAAGAATTCTGGAAGAAACAAATAACACGCCTCCTTCCATATACACCTCGTGGCGATCTTTCGTGCTCACTTCGGAAGTTATAGTCTTTGGAAGCAAGGTAACCCCCGAATCTTGCAATTTATTAATAATATATTGTTCTTCAGCGGGAGTGGAACCAACGACGAATATGAGATTACCGGGATCATTATAAGTGTTAATCAAGTTTATAGCAAGTCTTTCAATCCCTATACCTTTGGCTAGAACCGCTAGAGCATCGTCGTGAAAGAGTTCAAGATACATTTGATTTTCAAAATCAAGTAATGCCATTGTGATTTATGGGTACAAAGGCTATCACCAACACTCATAAAAACAGGAGAGGCGCGAGAAAATGTTTTCCCACAAAAGAGGCCAACATTATAATGGATTATTTTGAACAAAATAAAAATGTATTACATTTCGTATAAATAACATGTTTTGAAATGATTTCATAATATACATAAACACTTACGTAACGATGGAGACAGAAATGATATTTGAGTTGCCAAACCACTAAGACGAAAGTGCGTTCATAAATTAAAAAAGCTCCATCTGAATACTACTCAAAACGTGTTGCAAAATTTCAGATTAGAAACTAAATCAAGCAGGAAAAAGGGTTCAGGTTCTCATGTAAATGTAATGGATGGTTTGTCGTGACAAGATAAGAAAATATAAATAATGTAATTGTTCAGCAGTGACAATAGATGGCAACAGTTTTTGGTTGTACTTGCCACTCATTATAAGAGTTCCGTACTTCCGCTAGAATATTCAGTAAGTTTAACAGACTAGCGTCTACGAGTCATGTCTGTGCAAATCGTCAGACTTTTGTGATTGGTTGAGAAATTTCCTTATCGTAACGACTAAAAATCCCCAAGCAATAATTTCTCGCCAACGGCTACCTTACCAACCTCGAATCGCCAACGTATAGAGCTATTTTTTCCCTTTCATTTCACACCCGTAGAACGTGAATGGATGTGAGCTCTAGGGAGAAATTTCCTCGGAATGTCGGTAGCACTGTAAAGCCATGTACCTGTCCTGTTCCTGCACTGGAATCCATTCCAAAAGTAAAATATTCGTTTCAATATAAATTTAAGTATGTTGTTTTTGCCAACAGCGCTGCACAATAAAATGGAACATTTTGTTGAATCAGCTTTTTATTTAATAGCTATTCAATGAGATCGTCTCTTTGGTATGTGTTATGTATCTGGCAACAGCCAGATTAGAGAACCTTCCAAGCTGTGTGACGCGCGCGTGCTTTTTTTACCTTTTTGGGTTCCGTAGTTTCGTATTGTACATGTTCGGTGTAGTTGTTGTTATGCTCGTTCATGCCTGTGTATCTTAATGCTAATAAATGTTCTTTGCGTGTATGTAAAACGAATCGTATCGTCTCTCGGTCTACCTGGCATACATGACAAAAGAGTTGGCGACGAGGATGGGATCTTCGAACATTAATTTTGAATCTTATGATGCGTCTGTGGAAGACTGGTCCAGTTATGTGGAACGTTTAGAATCTTACTTCGTTGTTAATGGGATCGAAGATAAAATGAAAGTCCCTGCTATTTTAAGCCTTATGGGAGCAACAACGTATAAATTGTTAAAGAATCTGGCCACTCCGAACATTCCTTCTGAATTGACTTATCAAGATATCGTAAAATTACTTTCGGAACATTTGAATCCTAAACCACTAGAGATGACAGAACGGTTTCGTTTCTACAAGAGGAAGCAATTTGAAGGTGAGTCCATTGCAAATTATTGTGCCGAATTACAAAAACTGTCGATACACTGTAACTTTGGGAACAATTTAAGTACGATGCTTCGTGATAAATTGGTGATGGGTCTCAACAACGAAAATATACAGAAAAAGCTGTTAGCAGAGGATAAGTTAACATACGAAAAAGCTAAGAGCATTGCATTCGCAATGGAATCTGCTCAGAGAGATGTGTGTGAAATTCAGAATCAAATGGTATCGATAAAAAAATTACATAGTTCGCAAGATAAAACTATCAAAAAAGATTTTTCTAAATTTAAGAAATCTGAACCTACAAAGAAGTTTGATAAATCTCGGAAATGTTACAGATGTGATAGTACTCAACATTTAGCTCACGAATGTAAGCACAAGAACACTCAGTGTAGGAATTGCTTAAAGAACGGGCATTTGGCAAAAGTCTGCCGCTCAAAACGTAACGAAACAGTTAAACAAATAGAATCTTGTTCTGAAACTGTACCAGTTAATAGCGTTAAATCACCACGACATGCAAGGGATAAGATTTTATTAGAAATTTTTGTTGAAGGGAATAAATGTTTATTTGAATTAGATACTGGAGCTGCTATTAGTTGTATGAATGTGAATGAATTTAAGAAACTTTGTCCGGATGTAGCCATTAAGCCTACCAAATTATTGCTTAGGAATTTCGATAATTCTATGATAACATCAGCTGGCCAAGCAGTGGTGCAAATTCAATACAAAGATCAAATTAATACAGAAACTATTTATTTGGTACATGCAAAAGTAAACGCAGTTTTTGGTCGTGAATGGTTGAGAAATTTCCAATTAGACTGGAGCTCAATTAAAGCAGTTCGGGTTGAAAATTGTAATTCTCGAACCAATAAATTAAATATCTTGCTTCAAAAGTATGAGAAAATTTTTTCTCCGGGTATCGGGAAACTGGAAAAGTTTTGTTGCCGTCTTCAAATGAAACCTAATTACAAACCGGTATTTTTTAAACCTCGACCAGTACCATTTGCTTTAAAAGAAAGAATAGAAACTGAACTTAATAGGTTAGTTGCAGAAGACATCATTGAGCCGGTGACATATAGTGATTGGGCTACACCAATTGTTCCTGTTATCAAACAGAATGGGAACCTACGAATCTGTGGTGATTATAAGGTGACTATCAACCCGGGACTAAAAATTGAGCAGTATCCTTTACCCCGTATCGAGGACATTTTTGCTGAACTGTCAGGAGGGGAGTTCTTTACTAAAATCGACTTATCTGAGGCATACCTTCAAATGTTAGTTGATGAGCAGGACCGACATCTATTGACGATCAATACTCACAAGGATTTGTTCCGTTACAAGAGAATGAATTATGGTATAGCCTTAGCTCCGGCAGTGTGGCAGAGCCATTGAACAAGTTTTATCAGGCATCGCGGGGGTACACGTATTTTTAGACGATATTACCGTAACGGGGAGAAATGATCAAGAGCATTTTGAAAGGTTAGAATTAGTACTACAGAGACTAGAAGAATATGGTCTCAGAGTAAATAAGCGGAAAAGTGAATTTTTTAAGAAATCTGTGAATTATTGTGGTCATACAATTGATAAATTCGGCCTCCACAAAACACAAGAAAAAATCGATGCAATTACGAAGGTACCAGTTCCAAAAACTGTATCTGATTTGAAGAGTTTTTTGGGTTTAGTCAATTACTACGGAAAATTTATTCCCAACTTATCTACTCGTGTCGCTCCTATCAATAATTTACTGCAGAAAGGTACTAAATTTTTGTGGACTGCAGAATGTGAAAAAGCTTTCAAGGCATTGAAACAAGAAATTGCTTCAGACCGAATTTTATGCCATTATGATCCTAAGTTACCTCTTGTATTACAAACTGATGCATCACCAGTTGGAATAGGAGCAGTTTTAAGTCACATTATGCCAGATGGTTCAGAAAAACCAGCAATGTTTGCATCAAGGTCATTGACTAAAACGGAACGTAATTATTCGCAGATAGACAAGGAAGCATTGAGTATCGTATGGGGAGTAAAGAGATTTTATCAATATTTATTTGGTCGACATTTTGATCTCGTAACCGATCATAAACCCCTAGTATCAATTTTCGCACCTAATCGTAGTTTACCATGTCTATCAGCAACACGAACGGTTCATTATGCACTTTTTCTCCAAGCATTCAGTTATACAATCAAGTATCGAAACACTAAGAATCATGGCAATGCCGATGCACTTTCACGGTTACCACTAGCAGTTGACAAGGACTGTGAGTACTTGACTGAAGCAGACGTGACAAATATTTCGCAAGTTGAATTAATGCCTGTTACAGCAACTGACATAGCTAGAGCTACTAAAACTGATAGGAAATTGTTCGAACTGTATGAAAGTTTAAAATCTGGAACTGAATTACCTGTGCCTTGGAAAGGTAGAGAATCTGAATTTTCATTGCAAAATGGTTGCATAATGTATGGTCATAGAGTATGCATTCCTGAAAAGTACCAGAATCAAGTTTTGGAAGAACTTCATGTTGGACATCCTGGAATTGTCAAAATGAAGGCCATAGCTAGAAGCTACTGCTATTGGCAAGGTATTGATGCCAGTATAGCCAATTTTGTTCAGAACTGTTCAGCTTGTATCGCAACGAGGAACGAACCAGCAAGGATAAATCGACATCCGTGGGAATGGCCAAATGGACCTTGGCAAAGGATACACGTTGACTACGCTGGTCCTTTTATGGGGAAAATGTTTTTTGTAGTCTCTGATGCATATTCGAAGTGGATAGAAGTCATTCCGATGAAAAATATTACAGCTAGTTTTACAATTCATCATCTTCGTATTCTTTTTGCTCATTATGGAATTCCCTTAACTTTGGTTAGTGATAACGGCGCAAGTTTTACTAGTTACGAATTTCGACATTTTTTGAAACTGAATAATATTAAACATATAACTTCAGCACCGTACCATCCTGCTACGAACGGACAGGCAGAAAGAATAGTGCAGTTATTCAAAGCTTCGTTGAAATCGAGTAGAGGTGATTCTGGAGATCTAAATGTGAAATTACAAAGATTTTTATTACAGTATAGAATAACTCCACATTCTCTCACGGGAGAAACTCCGAGTGCCTTGTTTTTGAAGAGATGTATTCGCACTAGGCTTGATCTTTTTAAACCAAATTTGAGAGACAAAGTTGTTCAGAAACAGAGTTCGAGACTTGACACAGAATCTATCTTGCGTGAGTTTCAGGAAGGGGAGAAAGTAGCCGTAAGAAATTATTCCGGACCTAACAAATGGAAAATTGGAACAATTATAAACCGAGATGGAACTTTGAGTTATAGCATACAAGTTGGAAATGAAATTTGGAAGAGACACGTAGATCAAATAAGGAAATGTGGGAAGTCGATTGAATTATTCCAAGCTGCTACTGAAATTCCAATTTACGATAAAGAATTGAATTTTCCAGATGAGCCAGTATCCGATGATGTTGCTGAATCGGAACCGCCTGCACCTGTACCTGAAGTTGTCCCTGAACCTAAAGATGTACCTGTACCTGCCACTCCAAGTGATGATATACCACCTAAGCCTGTACCAGACGCTTCCGGAAAGCCGAAAACTGATGTGCCACTCCGACGCTCAAACCGAATCAGGAGACCTCCAAAGAGACTCGACCTGTGACTCTATATTTTGTCGGGAAGGAACTGTTATGTATCTGGCAACAGCCAGATTAGAGAACCTTCCAAGCTGTGTGACGCGCGCGTGCTTTTTTTACCTTTTTGGGTTCCGTAGTTTCGTATTGTACATGTTCGGTGTAGTTGTCGTTATGCTCGTTAATGCCTGTGTATCTTAATGCTAATAAATGTTCTTTGCGTGTATGTAAAACGAATCGTATCGTCTCTCGGTCTACCTGGCATACATGACAGTATGCAGCTAATTTATCCTCGAATGTAAATTTTGAAATGATTTTAACAATTTTTCTTCAAAATGCAATTCAGTAACTCTTGCCATTTGTATCACGTATCGTGTCCTGCTTTAAAATAACATTTCTAAATATTCTTTTTTCTGAGCAATAAATATTGGTGCTATATTTGGATAATTTTTCTTTTTTCGCTTGCGAGAAGAGAGTAATGCTAATTTTAAATTCCGAGTGAAGGAATGTAACTGAAAACTAAATTTTGTTGAGTTAGCTTGTCATTTAGCAATACTCAATCTGGTTTACTTTTGGGTTGATTCCTTCCCTTAATGTTAGTCACGAACTAAAATTGTTTATATGATGTGTGTGCGTGGTTAAAGTGATGCCTGGTGAAACAAACTAGCTGGATTGTAAGGCTTAGGCCTAAAGGAAATGGTTTTAAAAAAGTATGCGTTGTCTTCCCTCAACACATTAAACTACTCTTTACTCTTAAAAATATGTGTTTTTGAATTATGCATTGCTATGTTGTCTTTTCCTATGCTCTATATATTTCATCAGAATGTCGATATAGCACAGTAAAGTTATCCACCTGTAATTTTTTGCATTGGAATCCGTTCAAAAAGTAAAGTAGTATTTGTTTCAACATGAATTTAAGCATGTTGTTTTTTGCGAACTGTGCTGCACAACTAAATGGAAGATTTTGTCGAGTCAGCTTTTTAATTTATGGCGATTCAATAAAATCGACTTTTGGTATGCAGCTAATTATCCTCGAATGTAAGTTTTGAAATGATTTTAACAATTTATATTTAATATGCAATTCAGTAACTCTTAACATTTGTATCACTTATTCTTCTGCATTAAAATGACATTTCTAAATGTTCTTTTTTGTGGGCAATAAATATTGGTGCTATAGTTGAATAATTCTTCCCTTTTTGTATGCGAGAAGATAGTATTGTTATTTTTAAACTCCCGAAGAGGAATGTATAACTGAAAACTAAATTTTGTTGAGCTAGCTTGTCATTTATCAATAATCAATCTGGTTTACTTTTGGGTTTATTCCTTCCCTTAATGTTAGTTACGAACTAAAATAGTTTATATAATGTGTGTGCATGGTTTAAGTGAAGCCTGGTGAAACAAATTAGCTGGATTGTAAGGCTTGGGCCTAAAGGAATTGGTTTTCAGCGAACCAAGCTTCGTCTTCCCTAAACACATTAAAACTACACTTTACTCTAAAAAATGTGTTTTTTATTTATACATCATTCTCTTGCTATGTTTTCACTTCCTATGAGCCTTACTGAATTCTATTTTCTCGTTTTATACCCACAATTTTCCCTATCTTTATGAGCATTCTAAATGAAAAATATTAAAGGCAAAATATATATACACTATAGGTCAATTGTCCTGATTATTCTCAGATTTGTACCAAAATATATTCAGAGATGTACCTAAAGAGAGGACAGTAGTATACCTGTGCCTATGGTAGGCGGAAGTGACGTCACACCACGTGACCGGAAGTGGGCGGGGCCAAGGACGTCACACCACGTGACAGGAAGTGGGCGTGTCTGAATGACGTGCGGACGTGACGTATTGTTTGTTTACATTTTGGACTTGGAATTTTTTTGTCATCGACTTCGTGCAGGCGTTGAGTTGTTTCAAGATGGCGTCGTTTTGTTGGAGTTGTGTTGCCATGGTGATGAATCACTCGTAGTGCTATCTGGTGGAGAAATTCGAAACCCTGTTATTTTTAATTAAAAAGGAATTTCTTGGATTCGAACCGAGGACCATAGGATCCGAAGTCAACTGCGTTACCACGGGGCCATTGGTGAGTTAGCAATGGGTGATGAATTAATGTAGTGTTTCTCTCTCTTTTGGACTTGTATTTTTTCTTAGTATTAGGAATGGGTTATTTTTAGAAAATGGTTTGAATAATTGCATAGGGGTTTTAATAAATGCTTTTACAAAATGACTTATGGCGCCATCTAGTGATTTTAAAATTAATTAATCTAAGGAACGAATTGATTTCTTAATGTTTTTACTTTATTCATCACCAGTGACGTCAGTGTGTTTACGTTTGGGACTTGGATTTTTTTTCCTTCTGAGATTTCGATGTGACGTCAGATTACATGTTAGAACACGAAAATGTCCAATCACAGCGATTTTCATCGCAAGTAAGCGCGGAGGATTACAAGCCAGGGGTGCGACTTTGTGAATGACGTTAGATTACACGTTAGAACATGAATGCGAGTGGAAAGCTGATGCAATCATACCGGTTATGGGGTAGGAATGTTGCTATGTTGAAGACTAGATAGGAGGGATTTTCTTAGTATCACGATTTCAGTGAATCACAACGCTTTGAACTACGTTGCAACTCGTTGCTAGTTTTCGCGTGTTTTTACAACGGGGATTTTACTTTGAAAAAATGAAGCGATCTATGGATGACACCAATATGGTAAGTCCCCAGTACTTTTCAATTTTTTTATTTTGAATAACTTTGTTTAGATTAATTAGAAACATTAAAAAATATATTTTAAAAAGGAATTTCCTAGGTATTTTCTTTAAACTCTCTTATTTTTATACCTCATTTTTTAACACTGAAAGTACAGGTATGTGAATATTTTAATGATGCCTTGCTAGTATGCCTAATAAATGTTCCATTTTTTTTTTGCCCTTATTGTAGATTTTATTTGAAGACCCTGATTTTCCCATGAGGGATTCAGATGATGATGTAAGTTGCTTTTCCTGTAATATATTTTCTGTTATTGATTATTTGGCCTATTTGTCTTTTTTTAGTTATTAGATGAAACGTCTCAGATTTTTCTGGAAAACCCAATGCCTATTCCCTTGTATTACCAAGTGGGTTCAGGATTTGAGGTAATTTACATTTTTTTTGTTTGAACTCCTGATCCTATGAAAAAATGTACTTTTATTAATTGTTTTCTTTTATAGACTGGCCGCAGCGAATCATCTGAAGTGGGACCCAGGAATATTGCTGATGACCAGGTTTCTAGTGTAATTACACATTTTGTCCATATTTTTAAATACTAATTTCTGTTATCCTTTATGTTGTTATTTAGTTATTCTGTTTTATTTACCTCGTTTTTTTTACAGATGGAAAGTGCTGTGATACTCGTCGAGCGATCGCGGCGGAGAAATAAGAAGTACCAGGCAGAAGAAATCACGTACAGTGCCCGTGTGGATACAGAAAGGCTTTCAGAAGGTGTGCGAGGCGTACCCTTGGCGGCGATCGTGGATGCTGTTCGCGAGCTTTTTGCTACGTTAATTCGTCGGACTACCGAGGGGTTAGCTTCCTCGGACCTGGTACGCTTTTGCATCCAAGCTGAGGGGCTTGACAAACCCATCTCCACGCATTTGATGCCTGTTTCCGATTTAACAGTGGAGAAAGTAATGACTTCAGTCATGAAAGTCCTGCAGTCCAAGGAGGAAATTGCCCTAGATTCAGGTTTCAATATTGATGTCATGACTGTCAGGAGAGAAATGGGCGGCGGTGGAGCAAGAAAAATTACGAACATTTCAATAGACAGATTGCAGAAAAGGTCAGTATTAGCAATTCCTCAAGATGATGGAGGGTTATGTTGTGCCAAGGCAATTGTATATGCTTTGGCTCATCTAGAGGAAAACAAGCCCTTGATTAATTCCATGAAAGACAGACGAAGGCCTGCGCTTTTAAATAAAGCTCGGGAATTACACGAGGCGGCAGGCGTACCTATTGGCCCGTGCACATTTAGAGAGATAGCCATCTTTGAACAACACCTCAAAATTCAAGTGGCTGTGTTTTCTGCTCAAAATCTAAATAAGGTAAAAAGTTTTAAACCCAACTTTAAAAATTTTTCCTAAATTTTATAGCAATGACATGTTTTTTTTCAGGTTTCGGACTATTTTTTCGAAATTCTTTGCTGATTAATCATGCTATTTGCTTTCTAAAAAATGCTGTTCTATTTAGGCTTTGCATTATTTTTATTTCTTAACTGTTTGTATTTATTAATACTAGTTCTTACTTAATATTTTTTTCAAGGCGTATTATTTTTTCCTAAATAGAACAGACGTTTCCTAGTTTCAGATTTTGCATAGTAAAGATATATGCTGTTACGTCATGTCATTTTTTTTTTCTCCTAGATCTCCTATAAGGGACCTGCTCAACAAAAGCGAGTAAATCTATGGCTTCATGATGCACATTATGATGTCATTAAAAGCTTGACTGAATTTTACGGCTCCATGTATTATTGTGAGCGGTGTGAGAAACCTTATAGGAATGTGCAAGATCACAGGTGTCCCGAAGCTTGTCACGTTTGTTTAAGGCAAGGTTGCAAAAAAGATGGACCAGTGAGATGTGTGGAATGCAGCAGATTCTGCCAATCTGAGGATTGTTTCCGTGCTCACAAGTCGAAAACAGGGCAACAACAACTTTCACTGTGCGAAAAAGTTAGTATTATTATTAGTATTATCATTGTTTCGTTGTAAAAGAGGATTTCTTTTGTTATTAAAACTATCGTTTTTTCTATGCTCAGATGTATCAATGCAGAGACTGTTGCCGAGTAATTTTGCGACGTCAATGTCCCATGAAGTACCATCGTTGTGGGACCACTAAATGCCCGGCATGTGGCAAATATGTGGACGCTACGGAGCATCGTTGCTTTCTGCCAGTCAAAGAGGCTAAAACACCCTTGGACCGTCTCATTTTCTTTGATTTTGAGACGGACCAGTCATCGGGAGTGCACCTGGTGAATTTTGCGGTCGCGCAGTATGCCGATGGGCGAGAAAAAGTTTTTAAGGGGTATTCAGCTTGCCAAGATTTTTGCGCATGGCTTTTTACCAAACATCACAAAGACTACACAGCCATCGCACATAACATGCAAGGGTAAGCTTCCGTAATTGATTTTCTTAAATTATTTATTTAATAAAATGAAAACTATTTTTTCTTATAGATGTTTGTATCCTGATTAATTAGTTAACCCTTATAATATGCAGCTAAAATTTCCTTTTTTTTCTAGATTCGACGGCCAGTTTATTATGGCATGGCTTTTAGAACAGGGCACGCCTCCAGAAGTGATCCCCAATGGTTCAAAGGTTATGGCAATCACCAGCAAGACACTCAATTTAAGAGTAATCGACTCTTTCAACTTCTTGCCAATGGCACTGTCGAAGTTGCCTGCCTGTTTCGGTTTGAAGGAACTGAAAAAAGGGTACTTTCCGCATCTTTTCAACACCCCTGACCACCAGGATTATGTGGGAGTATTACCTGAAGTACACCATTATAGCCCGGATACCATGTCACCGCCTGCCAGATCAACATTTCTTATGTGGCATAGAGAGCACGAGAGGGACACTTTTGATTTTCAACAGGAAATGTTGTCCTACTGTAGGTATGTGAATTTTCATGTAATTACTTCACTTTGAGTTACCCTTTTGGAACTGAAGTATCGATATGTAATGACTTGAGTTATGTAAATATACTTTTTTCATTCAAGGTCGGACGTTGATATTCTCAGAAGGTGTTGCCTGGAATTTAGAAGCCAATTATTGGATGTTGCCGGAGTTGATCCATTTTGGTACGTTGATATTTGTTTTACACATTTTTCCAACACTACCTATATGCATGTATTCACCATATACATTTCGGTCACAGTTACCCTTAATTTTCTTTTTTTCAGTTATGTGACGATTGCATCCACGTGCATGGCTATTTACAGGGCCAATCACATTAAAGAAGGCACCATTGCTATGATTCCGGCAAGTGGATATCATAGTCACATAAACTTTAGTAGCGAGAGCATCTGGTGGTTGGATCATATAGCCAGGTCTGAAGGCATTTCCATTCAGCATGCCTTAAATGGAAATGGAGAAAAAAAGATGCATGGAATTTTTGTGGACGGCTATTGTGCTTATTCAAATACCGTTTATCAGTTTCACGTATGTTTGACTTATTTAGTTTTAATTCAATGTTTACATAAACATAAAATTATAAGTTCTCATATATATACATTAACAATTCCTTTAGGGATGCTTTTTTCACGGATGCTAAGTGTTATGATGCTGACACCATAAATCCACTGATGGCAGTTACCATGGGCAGCCTAAAAGAAGACTGAAAATAACACTGCTTTTCTTCGGTCTAAGGGACTTATAGTCATTGAGAAATGGGAGCATGAGTTCAAAGTACAACTAAAAGAAGACGTGTCTTTGAGAGATTTTATATCAAAACATCCACTTCAAGGCAGATTGAATGCCAGGGACGCATTTTTTGGCGGTCGGACTAACGCTTTAACCCTCTACTATGAGGGCAAGGCAAAATACGTGGATTTCACATCTCTCTATCCCTGGGTAACTATTCCAGTTTTTTATGGTTTTTAACTTTGTTTTTCCTTTCTGATTTTTGCATTTTTCTGATACATGCTTATTTGTAGGTGAATAAATACTGTCGGTACCCTGAAATAATCACCGAAAATTTTGGGGGATGTCCAAGGTTACTTTGGCATTGCAAAATGCAAGATTGTTCCTCCTAGAGGGTTATACCTTCCAGTTCTTCCGGTGCGGTGTAATGCTAAGCTGTTCTTTCCCCTTTGTCGGACTTGTGCCGAACTCATGCAGCAAATTCCCTGTGAACACTCTGACGAAGAACGCTCTCTCATTGGGACCTGGGTCTCAGAAGAACTGAAACTAGCAGTTCAAAAAGGGTATAAGGTCACGGATGTAAGTTATCTATATATTTTTTTTCATTGCTGAATATTGTTTTAGAAATACCAATATGCATTTTGTTTTGCTTTTATCTAGATCTTCGAAGTATATAATTTCAAGGAATCCTCTGACTCTCTGTTCAGATCATACATTGATCTATTTTTGAAGATCAAGCAAGAGAGCAGTGGATGGCCTTCTGAGTGTTGTACACCCGAAGAACGTGACCAATATATCAAAGAGTATAAAGAGCGTGAGGGAGTGGTGTTGGATGCTTCTAAGATTGCATATAATGCTGGAAGGCGGCAGGTAGCGAAATTGGCACTGAATAGTTTCTGAGGAAGGTAAACTTTTTTTTCCATTTTAAAAAAGATTCCATACCAATAGTTTGAGTAGGTAAGTTTATTCCGTTTTTTTTACAGGTGGGGAATGAACATAAATAAAATTCAGCTGAAATATATAAACTCTGTGACGGACTTTAACAAACTTCTAGTGGATCAAACGAAAAATGTACGCTTTCTTTTACCTTTGATATTCAACTTATTTTTGTTCATTTTAAATGAATGTGGCTAACATCACCTTTCCCTGTAGGTTAAAGACATATACTTCTGCACCGAAGACACAGTTGCTGTGCATTTCGATCTAGCGAAAGAGTTTGTAGCTCAAGACTGTGCAACGAATGTTTTTCTGGCTGCCTTCACGACAGCGTATGCAAGAATGAAATTGTACGCAGAAATGGACAAGTTGGGCCAAGCTGTCCTTTATCACGACACGGACTCCATAATCTACGCCACCAATGGAGTCAACGACCCACCTCTAGGAAACTTCCTAGGAGATTTTACCGATGAATTAGGTGGGGACGAGATTGCAACATTCGGATCTGGTTAGTAGTGAATTTTTTATTGTTTTCAAGGCGGTGCACTATTAAATGAAATGATTACTTTTTTGTACGTTCTTCAAAATGAAATTGTTTTTTATTCTTGGAATTTTAAAACTCTTTAATTTAGTATTTTTTTCTTTTTATGTTTTTGCAGGTGGTCCAAAGAATTACGCGTACAAAACGGCAACTGGAAAAACATGCTGCAAAGTCCGGGGCTTTACTCTGAACTATAAGAATGACGCCGTGCTGAACTTCAACTCTATGAAAGATCTGGTGCAGAGTATGGATCGTACAACCTCCCTCACACTATGCAACCCACAGAAAATTGTCCGTGAAGGCAAACGACGAAAAGTTATCAATAAGGAAGAAAATAAAACATACAAAACTGTATATACAAAAAGAGTAAGGCAAGACAATTTTTCCACTCTTCCATACGGATATTAATTAAATACGTGTTGCAATTATTTGTAAAATGGTGTAAAAAAATGTTATATATTGTGTCAAATAAATGTTGTTTTTTCACTTTTCAAAAACGAGTATCTTTTATATGACTTTTTCTAATATTTTTTCTTTTGTTAAAATTTTAAAGTAAAAAGTTAATTTATTGTGTAAAAAATAAAACTGGCCTAACTATTAAATTTTATGAATATTTAACTTTAAAATAAAATTCACAAGTAAGTAATGGAAAAAGTATTTTATTCATAACTTTCAAGAAAAAATTACAAAGTTGCTTTTCATAACTGCAGCCATTTCCTTGAAGACAGTCTCTATGGATTTTTTAGGTTTGGCATACATAGTTTTCACATCAGTTAAATAAGTATTTTTCACAAATTCTTGAGGAAAATTGTTGAATGTCAATATTTCCTTAAATTTTTCAAAGGCCGCTGGTCTTCGAATTCTGTTTCTCAAAAGAAAATTGATGAATTGAATAACATTTGAGCCTGGAATAATCTCATCGTTCACTTTGACTTCTTTGTTCTGACCCCAGGAAATTTTATGGTGTTTTAAGAACTCCATAATTTTCACTGCAGTTTCTTTATGTTTCACAGGAACGGATCCAAGAACTTCATTTTCTATATCAAAATTGTTTTCAAGGTCTTTATCGGGAGGCTTCTCGTCGAGTGGTTTTGTTCTATTAACGTTTGGGAACGTGACATATTTTTGTAAAACTTGATTGTACAACTTCACTTTTTCATCGTCACTTAATTTCTTTTTCAAGATGTATTGAATCTGTGCATCTATTTCACTCAGATGATCCTGTTCCAATTCTTGCATACGGTCTAACGGTACCAGTGCAAACTTTTTGCTATGTTCCATGGATAAGGGATGATAGGACAGTTAGTGCAGCGGGGATGAGAAAGGATAAAAATCCGTCACCTTTTTGTACTAAAAGTCGCCTTTTTCTATAGAGAGGAACTCTTTTCTCAGCGAGTTTTCTTAAAGTTCTTTTAAATGGTACGAGTCGATTCTTGGTACGTTTATCAATAGGGAGATTTCCTTTTAAAAGGTTTAAAACACATTCACAAACTGATTTAATGAGACTGTTTGGACAATTTTTCAATACAGTTGCTTTTCTCCTGCTTCTCTGTAAGAGTTTCAAACATAACACATCCTTCTGAGAAGGCATTCTAAATAGAAATGATTTTTTCTGCTTTTACAGTTTGTTTTATATAGGTTTCGAAGGTACCCGCTTTAATGATCCTATCGAGGTTCATACACGAAATGCTTATCACCAGGAAATATCCCTGTACGTAACCGTAACCGTTCAGTCGTCTCCGGTCTTAAGTCAATGAGCAAATAACTAAAGGGCGTTGAGGTAGCATCGTCAAATATTTCTTGAAAAGCCTTGATTTTTCTGGGGAACATTTGTTTAGCTAGATGCGTTATTTGACTTTTATCTCTAGGATTTTTGTATAGAACTACATAATGCGAATTCAAATGAACATTTCTCATTTCTTTGCCTTGATGAAAAACGTTTTGCGTAATAAAAATGATTGGAGGGCAAACCTTCTTCAAAATTAACATTTTTCATAGAATTAAAAATAGATTGGTAACTTCCGTAGCAGTAGACAATATGTGTAGGCATTGGATGGAACATTTTGTGATCTATCAGTTTCTTTACGAAAACAGTTTTTCCTGATCCTGTAGGCCCACTGAGGAGGTATGTCGAAGGATGAACTAACCGGGGGAGTTCCATATTCTATAATAATAAATTTATTGCTGAGGTTTCCACTTTTATAGTTTGCAGAACATGTCTGTACACCCTTTAATTGTGTTTGCTACGAGACGACACTCGCTGAACGAATCAACAATGTTTTGAGTAAATTCTAAACAGTGGTTTTCACAAAGACATTTAAAGAATTTTTAACGCAATCACATATTTCTTTCCCACAATCGGAGTTGTTGAAATAAAGGTTGGAAAATTCGTTGCATTTGATGTATCCAACTGAATCAATGCTTTGATATATTTTATATATGTCAAGTGTCGTTTCATTCTGAAACAAGATGTGTGATTGATCTTTAGTCCGATAAAAACAGCTCCAGATAACAAAAACAGAAAAACAAACATAGGAAAAAATAAGTACTGTAACTAATATTATTTGACTTTTTGTGCTTTCCATTTTTGTACGACTTACTCTGGTGAATATTTTTAACAAAGTGTTTTCTTTTTCCTACGTCAACCCTTTTAAACTCTTGGATTTTACCCCCAAAAAAACCATTTGTCAGAAAAAAATAAAATACATCTAAAAAGTATCGAAAAAGTAAATAAAAATGAGTCAATATCTGGAAATAAAACAATTTTATTATTTTTTAAAAATCATGGTTACACCGTATCTTTTTTTGACAAATTGAAATATTCTAAAATCATTCTTCTTTCCTGCTAACTGATTGATAATAAATTTCATACAAAATACTTGACATCGTTTAACAATAAAATAAATGCAATAGTGTCCACATACATTAGACGTTAAGCTTTGAAGTGGAACCTTCTTCCATTGAACGTATTGAAATTCCTTGACAAATTTTGCAATGTCTTTTCCAAATGCGTCGGGAGGCAATCCATAGGAATCAAAAAATTCAATAGTCTTGTTATCTTGAACGTACACAGCAAGCCAATGAGAACCCGTCTCATCATGTTTATCAGTATTGAGCACTATAGCAGAGGGAAACTTTTCAATAGTTGGTATTCTATCTGAGGGATAAACACCACCATAATATCTCGCCGAAATAGAATCACGAGATAAGATTCTATGAATCTGTGATGAATTCATTAGTTCCCAAAATCATAAAGTATATTACGAGCTTTGTTGATTTCGATTAGATTTTCAAACTCAGCATACACCAACAATGAAATTGTTTGCTGTAACGTAGTTCCAAATTTTATTTCTATTCTTAAGTTACTGTGTCGAACAAGATTTAAATGTGAACCATCGCACAAATCTGGGGATAAATCAAAGCAAAATAAAGAATAACCTTTCGAAAATTCTGACCTTGAGCGGTACAGGCCTCTATTTTCAGCATTCGTAAATAAGTTCTGATATGCTCTTACAAATTGATCTTTTTCAAAATTTGGTTGGAGTGGGTTATGAGGCACGGGCTGACCATCCACATAGACTCATATAAAATTAATATTGTAATGTTTGAACTCAAAGGGTGACTTCTTATAGTGTCCGTTGAACGCGTCGTTATCGACACAGGCAATCACAATACGGTTAGGCATCTGTCCCGTAAAAATGTTATCTTGAACAAAACTCATATTACTAGCCGGAATGGAATAAGCTTTACACAGTACTCTGTTAATGGGGTATTTAGCTGCTGTTTTTTCCAAACCTTTTGCATGTCCTATAACAACACCGGGGCTCACTCTGACTTTACGAACAAACAAGGAAGCATATTCCAACGAAACTTTAAATTCCCCATCTCCCAACAAACAAAATTCCGGTTTACTGCGTATAAGCTTAATTTTCACATCCACCATATTTAAAAGGAGTCTCTCTTGATGAAACATATCCAAGTGCAAACGGCCAATCATATCCACCGATGCACCTAGCTTAAACATTTCTGTCCTTTGATTAAATCCATCGTTAGGTTGAGCATCTGCCGTATCAAAAACATTCATACGACCTGCGGTATCTTTAAAAAACAGTTCTGAAGACAATTGAGAAGTTTTAGTATCATAACCATGATTCAGTAATTTTTCTATCATGACTCGGTATGGATAAGTGTTATTACTGGAGGAAACGAGTCTTTCGTTTAGACTGATATCCACCTGAGAAAACAGGGAATGCAGAAAGAGATTTACAGGGCCTACTTTACTTTCAGTTGTGACTGGTTTGCCGTCACTTTTTAAAATTTTAACTTTAACATATAATTGAGTCTGTGACAAATCGAGGTATTCGTCTCCGCTTCCAGAGACATTGAATTCGATAGGGCTTCCACCAGAAACATTAGCTAGGGGATGAAATTCAACCCACTGACCTCTCTCGATGCCAGTTTGTGTTGGAGGTAAAGAGAATAATTCTAGTTCTGATTTCACACATTCTGGAGAATCTTTTAGTAGAAAAGCCATGGTGTTACGAGTCGAAAATATCACGTCCTTGTAGCTTCCTGACTTTAGATGAAATGACACGTTTCGAGGTTTTGCGCTTCCTTTTAAGCTTTCCATGACCAATCATCTCATCTGCTTTCATAACCGCCTTTCTTGCTAATTTTTTCCCAGTTTCTTTTGCACGCGTTTTAACTGATGTTTTGAAATTTTCGCCTGATAACACGTCATTAGCAACCATTGTTCCTGTCCGTAAAGCTTCTTTTCCAACCGTTTTTGCACCACTAATCAAAAAAGGTAATGCTCTGCGAAATAGTTTTGCAAAAAATCCTCCTATTCCGTGCCCTTTCTGAAAAACAACTCCTTTATAGTAGGGCAAGCCATTTCCAATTTGCTCTGAATAATAATCTTCAAACTTTTTACTACAACACGTGTAAGGCACCAACATTTTGTTACTTCTTTCTTGAATGCGAAAATGAAAAATGAATCAATTCAGAAAGGAACACTCTTTTATATGATTTGTTTCAAGCGAAAACGTAGTTTCACTATCAACTTTCCGCGTTCAAATGAGACGTAACGACCAGTGTGCGTCCTTATAATGATTTCAATCGAGTCAAAATTTTTTCTGGAAACTGGTAAATAATGAGGTCTCTCAAATTGTTCCTGAATCATATCACCATCTCTTCCCTTCACTGTCAGAGTTCGTAAAAGAGGAGCTAAGATCCCACCAACAAATTCAGGCTGAATGATGTCGGTGTAAACGTACAACAAATGTAAATCAACATTAGGATCCGCAACAAAAGGACTCTCAGTGATTACTGTATCTGGGCCTCCATTTCCTGGAATAAAATTTTCTCCAATCACTTTATTAGGTTCAAAACCTAAGTTTTCAGCTAATCCCTTGGATAATTTCACCGTTGCACCGTTAGTGAGCTGCACCATCACCTTTTTAGTGTGTTTGTTATACTTCATTTGAATTTTTATGTGCTTTGGAAATGCATTTAAAATGTCGATCGGAGAATCATAAAATCCGCACGCTATTTTTCCATTAACTTTTACTCCGTTTCCTAAATCATATTCGAAAGAATTTTCACCATCAATGATGTTATTCCACATTCTGGGATAAATCATTTCAACTAATCCTACTTCCCATTCACCTGAGAGTTCCAGACGTTTAGGGAGTTTCGTGTAGAAGTGAGACATTGTGTTGCCAGGATAAAACTCGATAGAGCTATCGCTGGGAAGTGTAATGTAGAACGACATCGTACAGTGAAAATGAGAAGGTAAGTATGGTGACAGCTCTATTTATATCATTTTGACATTCTCAACCCAAGCATTAAATTTTTCAGGATAACCCTGAAATTTCACAAAGTATTCCGTTTTCCCCTGACGCTTTCTTTTCTTTAAAACTTTTTCTACTGGATAAAATCCGGAATCCGAGATCTTTTGCAATTCCTCTTTGTAAAAACTTCCCCTGCTAAATCTTTCAGTTTATACACAACAGGCATCCGATGTATTATTTTATCGATAGTAAAAATTTCTTTTGTCCAGTTTTGTTCGTATCCTTTTTCAAAGTGCATTTTCTCCCGACTAATACGAACAGTATCGTCAACCTTTAACTCTGAACTGCTCTGTTTTGCAACAGTTTGCTGACCGTATAACGTATCCCATACTTTTCCTTCGTTTTGTAATGTCACTGATGAAGGCTCTGTTTTAATACTACGATACCAAGTATGGTTATAACTATGCATCAATTGGTCTATGACGTCAATATATCTTTTCGTATTTATTTCAGTAAAGTATTTCCACATTTTAGTTTTAAGGGTACGATTAAAGCGTTCAACGATTGAAGCTTTTGTTGAATTATGTGTGGTAAAGAAATGAACTTTCTTCTTTTTTAAGAAATTTTGCACTAGTTTATTGGTAAACTCTTTCCCAGCATCTGTCTGTAAGGATTGAGGAGTACGTTCGGAAAATATTTTTTCAAAAGCGCTCAATATAGTTGCAGATTTTTTATCTAACAGAGGAATGGCCCATGCATATTTAGACAAAATATCAATACAAGTAAGTAAATACTTATACCCGTCGTTATGAGGGGCGAGAGATTGCATGTCCACTAAATCAGATTGAAACTGATCGTTTAATCCTCCTACTATTACACGATTTCTCTGGAATTTGTGCCGTAAAGGCTTGTGTAAAGTATACAATTCTTTATCTGTTTTCTTTTCACGCGACCTTTTAAAGCACGCTGTAAAGCATTGATACCACCAAAGCTGCCGGGAAGTTTGGGATTCCGATATGTCTGATTCAGAATTTCTTCCATTGCAGCAGCGGTTGTGGTCTAACCTAAAGCTGATATTCATAATGACTGTTAAAATTGTAAGAAATACAGTATTTATATACTCCTCATGACAATCTCCACTATTAAGTACAAAAGGAAATAAAGTTTTTTCTTTTAAGAGATTAAAACTGAATAATCAAGTACAAAAATATTAAGACAATCAGTTATGAGAAAATAAAACACCAAAGAGAAATGCTAGTACAATTATTTATTTAAACATATTGTGCACAGAAAAAAAATACAATGAATCAGTTACAATCGTCAAAATATTCAAACGTATATGGAGGACAGAGCACATTTCTTACCTCTCAGAACATCTTTTAATCGAATGTCCTTTAAAAATTGTGATGTAACATACATTGCAGGTTTTGACAAGCACAAAAAGTCTTTATGTTCCCACAATCTGTGGTAAAAAGAATCGACGATTTCAGTAACTTCCAAAGAAAATGCTGCAGAATTAAAACTCTCAACCCTATTGGCCCATAGTTCCTCAGATAATAATTCGGGCTCTTTCAAACCCCTTTCTTTTAGGCAATGGCTCAATGAATCTTTCAGCAGTTCTATCAGGCATTGAGTCCCAAGACTAACATCTAAAGAGTCCGGCAAACTTTCATCGATGTTCACACATTGTTCGAAATTCTTGTAAGCACTCAAAAGGTCCATAGCGCCATAAACATGATCCAAGACACTCGCAGCGATAAAATTATACTGCTGTTTCATTTCAGTCTACTGAGAAGAAGAGAGAGTTATGCTTTTTTTGAAGGTATCACCACTTTGTGTAGTTTGGAATCGAGTGAATGTAAAGTTCTCGAAGTCCACACTATCAACTTTGAATTCATCTTCGGGTAAGAAAAACCTTCCTCTCAGATCACGGGTTTCTTGTGGTAAAGCACCAGGTTTCATGATGAATTCAATCCATCCAGGGTAGAGTGTCACACCTTCTTTCGTCGGATAGAAAGTTGATCCATACTTTGTAAACCGTCTGATGTGCACCAATACGTTTCCTCGAAAAGTATTTGGATAAACGAATATGGAATCTCCGATATGAAACATCTCTTCTGGAATTCCATCTTCTGTAAAGATTCCACCCTACAAAATAAGATTAAAATAATAAGATATCAATTACATGTAAAACAAGTAAAAATTCATAAAGATTAAATTTAAAAAAAATCATAACAAATCAAGACTATTACTTACTTTATGTGCATTCTTAATTCTCTTGTGGCTTTCTTCAGTCGGCATATTTTCTGTAAGATTTCGTTTCTTATTATGGCTAGTTGTGGTCATTTTACGAAAAGTCAAGGAAGCAAACAGCAAATATCACAATTAAAATGGACACGATGTGTGTGTGTGTGCACTCGGGCTCGACGACAGAACTGTATAGATTGACTGGTATAGCACAGTAACTATTTCTAATTCATGTTGTAATCATACGGTGTTGTGATTCACTAAAAGCTATCCGCTACTCCAATTCGCCGAAACGGTAATGACGTCACATTCCTGTCCTCCTATTGGTCCATTTCATGTATTCCTCCGCGTAACCTGCGTAGGAAATGTACTGTGAGTAGGTTTTTCAAGTTGACTTGGCTTTTTCAAGTTCAGACTTGATGGACATAATCGTGACGTCACATCGAAATCTCAGAAGGGAAAAAAATCCAAGTCCCAAACGTAAATACACTGACGTCACGCGTGCGCCAACTCTCAAAAAAAGTCCCTAAACATTTAAATCTCTGTAGAATAGGTATTCGTGACCGAACGGTTATAGTCATTCAACTAACCCTCGACCATGAGTACTTTTGTACTAAGTTCGAGCCCCAACAAAATATCAAGTATTTTTTATTTTATTTTCTTAGGATTTTATTCTATTCACTCAAGTAAATGACAATAGATGGCGGTACGAATAACGAAAAAAAAATCCAAGTCCCAAACGTAAACACACTGACGTCACTGGTGATGAATAAAGTAAAAACATTAAGAAATCAATTCGTTTCTTAGATTAATTAATTTTAAAATCACTAGATGGCGCCATAAGTCATTTTGTAAAAGCATTTATTAAAACCCCTATGCAATTATTCAAACCATTTTCTAAAAATAACCCATTCCTAATACTAAGAAAAAATACAAGTCCAAAAGAGAGAGAAACACTACATTAATTCATCACCCATTGCTTACTCACCAATGGCCCCGTGGTAACGCAGTTGACTTCGGATCCTATGGTCCTCCGTTCGAATCCAAGAAATTCCTTTTTAATTAAAAATAACAGGGTTTCGAATTTCTCCACCAGATGGCAATACGAGTGATTCATCACCATGACAACACAACTCCAACAAAACGACGCCATCTTGAAACAACTCAACGCCTGCACGAAGTCGATGACAAAAAAATTCCAAGTCCAAAATGTAAACAAACAATACGTCACGTCCGCACGTCATTCAGACACGCCCACTTCCTGTCACGTGGTGTGACGTCACTTGGCCACGCCCACTTCCGGTCACGTGGTGTGACGTCACTTCTGCCTACCATAGGCACCCGTATACTACTGAGGACAATGGTCAGTGGCTATGAAAATTGAAAATAGTATTTAAGTCTATTTCTGTGTATTACATAATTACTATTTTTAACACCTAGCAGTCATTTTGATGAAGGATAAAGAAGCCAATTAAACTTGGCTTGCAAGCATGCTCTACACTATTGATTAATACAGAACTGGTACATTCGTAAAATAATTTAAAGAACTTCAATGTAAAAAAGTATTGAAATGTTTTTGTTACATGCACTTCTCCCAAAGACAGTTGCAAATGCTGAACTTTGTTGTGTCAGCTTGCCATTTGATAGCCACTCAAAAAAGTTAACTTTTGAGATTTTATTGTGGATTCACATTCCCTGTTAAGTATTTCCTAGTTATGAAGTCAAACTTTGTGTATATAAAATGTATTTAGTGATTTGCTTAATGTAAAGTATGGTGGAAAAAAATCTAGATTGTAAGGCAAATGTTTAATGGAATTTTTTATGAAAGTACCGTTTTCTTTCCCTCAAGACATGTATTAAAATGTCCTTTATTTGGATATTTTGTATTTAACTTGTTCAACATTCTCCCAGTAATAACTTCTTTCTTTCTGAATTTTCAATTACAAAATATTGATTTTTGCTTTCCTTGTAGTTTGTTTAATTGTGTAAATTTGAAAGGGATCGTAAAAGAATATTTAGGAAGAGCATTAATTGTTTGAGTACTTATTTGTACTCGTGTGTTTGCACGCCCTCGGGGGCTCATCTCCTTGAGGTGCATACGGGCTTCAAGGACCCAAGGTACTTTAGTGATCTGTTCTCCTATGGGATTTATATTTTTAGTAAACACTGGAGTCACTCACATATATATTTTTTTACTGTGCTTTGTGTACTATATATATATACACTATAGGTCAATTGTTCTGATTATTCTCAGATTTATACCAAAATATATTCCGAGATGTACCTAAAGAGAGGACAATGGTCAGAGGCGCTGAGGATCCTTACTCACTTTTGGTGAGGGCCTTAGAATTAAAATAAGATGTTCAAACGAAAGAGGACTAAAAACTAAGTTTTAATGAAAACAATAAAATGAATTTAATCCTATTTCGATTCATACGTCAGTTTTTCAATTCCTGTTGGAAGAAATTTTTATCATTGAATTTGAATGAACTACTTTAACGTACACATGATCATCGCTTTCAACACAGAATTTGACTGAAGCATGTTTCGCTTTTCTTTTTTTCACATTTAATTCTATATTTTTTGTGCCTACGTATTTATAACAGCTGCTGAAAATGATAGTATATTGTCTAAAGAATAGCGATCTAGAAATATTAATTTCGCGATTAATTAGCGATAGCTATTAATCGCGAAATTAATTAGGGTGGTAGTAATAATGTAAGACTTCTGATAAGCAAGTTGGTTTTCGCATGTCGGCTTTATACCTCCCACCCTAAAGTGCAATACAGTGAAGTATTGCTCTGTCATTTTCGTACTTAAAAGTGCGCCTATCTTAGTGTCTTTAGGAAGAGATATTGAAAAGTGCAACCAAACAGTCAGTCTCTATTTTAGGGATATAATTGGACCGTGATTCTAGTGCAAGTTCATTGATGTACCAAGATGTTTTGGGTCTACAATTGGAAAAGAAAACCATTATCAAAAAATTCACACTGTTTTGAGATTGGCGACGGTCTGGGAACAATCCCGAAGGGAAAGATACAAGGACAACACCGCGTAATTTTGAACCACGGTCAGATGACGAGTTAACACCTGAGATGGCACCCCACCCTCCAAACTTCCACACCACGCCAACATGAGGACATTTGAGGCCACGACAGATTTAACGTGCACCAGCCCCTTTTGTACACGACGGTCTTTGGTTGGATTCGAACTCGCAAACCTCCGGTTGCTAATCCGTTACTCTTCCAACCGGGCTACTTAAATACATTGGAGAAATAAATAAAAGAAATTGCTCTTTTAAAACATTTATTGAAAACAAATTAATTTGAAACTCAATTTGTAATGTGTTTGATCCAAAATTGAAAAATATTTTCCTAGTTCTATTATAATAGTTTTAATTTTGCGCTATAACTTCATCAAAGGAAAGTTCTCTTACTTAGTCGTTCATCTTAGTATAGATAAAATTGTTTTCTAACCATAATTTCTTTTGATTAATGTTTTCTTTACGAGTTTAAAAAATGCTATGCTTTTGATGCCAAACATCAGCAAACGCGAAAACTTCCAAATTCGACTTACAAGTTGAAAAGAGCACTTTATGTACGACCCCCCCCCCATCAAGACAAAAGGGGTTTGGGGACCCGACGTGGGGTCCCCCGATGATGTGTAAAATAAATCGTAAAAGGAGATGGAAGAAATGGTTGGTGATTGTGTCAATGATACTCGGCCCCCGGAGGGACATCTTTCACTCAACCTTCTCTTATCTACATAGCAGTGGACAACCCATTTAAGATGTCTGGTTTTTTATTCAGATTAATGAGTTTTTCTCAGTGGAGGGTCAAAGGAAAACACCTTTATCTCGCGTCAATGGGTCCCGATCATTAGAGAGGGGGCAAAAAAAAGACGACGCGACTGCTATAATCCTATGAAAGTAGTAATTTCCAGTTATAGTAAAATTACCAAAGAAACATTTTCTATTTTGCTGGAAAAATATAAGACATGCTTATTAACAATATTTTTCCATAGTGAGATCTCTAAAATACATCCTAGCAAGCCTAGTGTGTGATCTTCCTCTCTGAAATATATCCAATAAAGGTGTTAAGACTGTCCAGTAGTTTCTTCTGTGGACTCCACACGCACACATGCATTGCCTTTTAGTAATATAGATTCTACTGTACATTATTGAATAATATATTATGTAGTTTAGCTATACTGTGTTATTATATTTCTTGCACATAAATCAAGCTGTACTTGTAAAAATCATGCGGCGAAGTATGATTGACACTGCTGATTAAGATCGGCCGTTCCTTCGCTTTTGGCGATTTTTTAAAACCAGGTGTTCCATATACTCGTCTTTACACACATGTTCACAATTCAACAAGCTTCTCGTTGAATAAATTCTTTGAAAATACACATCCATTGTGAATCCCCAGTAAGAAGGTACGTAACATTTGCTACCCCATAATAATCCTTAGATTATATGTTATAATTATATATTCCTCTATTTTACCCAGTTCATCATTTAAGAAATCGACTTTTTAAAATTGTTTTGTTTTTTCAACTTTATTGCACATTTACAGTTATACAGTCGTTGGTGATAGATGACTTCAGTCCAATTTGTATTAATCGTAAGTTAGATAAAGTATAAAATTTAGTTTTAAACAATTTACATAGGACACTTTTAAAGAACGAAGTAAATTGAAAAACTAAGAGAATTATAGCTGTAATTTTGTTTTAACAATGCTTTGTATCCCGATATTTAAATAAACATTGTTCATAAATTAAATAAGGATATATTATAAGGAAAGGATGTATTAAATTTCATATATAAAAGCCCCAATATCTTAAATTTACCTAATGTTGAGAATTTTATAAAATTTTTCATAAGATTTTTATACTCTAAGAATATTTTTAAAAGACATTTATATTTACTTTAAATAAATTTAGCAGTGTTATGTGATTATTTATAGTGATAAAATTATCATAGTTCACTATATTCTGTAACTGAAAAGTTCTATGAATAAGCAATTTTATAAATTTTGTATCTAAAATATTTCGTGAACTCAAAATCTTGCATAAAATAAGCCATCTATCTACAAACATGAGAATCCTAATTTACTACTTTTTGACTGAAAATTATTTAATTATATAAAATACATTTCTATTTTTACTTTCAACTATATGTAATATATTCATGACAATTTATCTTTCTTTTTATAGACTGGTTGTAATTTATTACAATATTTTTTATTGTAACAAAATTAAGTTAGACACTTCACTTTTACACTTTAAAAATTTCTCACATACCCTTATGTATTCTTTTAAATTTTATCGAAGCTTGTGTTTTGTTTTCTCAGGAGTTAATAAACTGATTAATGTAAAGTTTCCATAGTAGTGTGATGCAAGATAATTGGAATAACAAACCTTAAACATCTATGAATACATTAGACTTTATTTAATGATGGAAGAGGCAGTTAATTGAAATCGAAAATAATTTTCGCTTTTAATTACACGTGCACAGCACCGTCTCATTTATATTATTTGACTCTTTCTGAGACCATTTAGTAAATTTCAGTTTTAACTCTTCCTAGGAAAACTGTCGTCGTTGGGGCTTAATTCTCCTTTGAGTACTATGTTCCACCACAGGAGGAAGGTGTTTACTTTGCTCTAGCAAAGCTTCACATTTGCTTTTCAAAATTGTTACTGTTTGAACGATTTCTTTATAACAGTCATTGGTGTTAATTTGTCCAGATAAGGCACAAATCCAAGAAAGGCAGTACGTGCCTCTTGCTGATAATCTGTACCGTTTGTTTTCAACATTTGACCTATGGCATGTTTTTCCTTATCTTCACGCATACTTCCATCATTGATAATATTTGAATGTTCTTGTGAGGTTTGATTCATGCAAACAATATGCATATGCTTGCAAAAGTTGAATCTTATTGCTGAGTCAGGACAATTGCAGCAATACTGATGCAAACATTTTGAGCATTCCGTGCAAACTTCCTTAGAGGAATTAAAGTGTACAAAATATCTTTATATGTAACCTTTATTAAAGTATCAAAGTTGTTTCATTATTTGAATGTATGAACAACCACACATGTACGCCAGGGCGCCATTTTTACATCTATAAATATAGAATACTGGATATAAATATGATTTTTAATGAAGCTAGTTCATACCGTTTCTTATCATCACAATTTATAGTGATTTTATCTTAAATCGGAAGAAGCCATTTCGTTTTTCTGGTACAATGATAGATTGACTCTCTCATATGCATCATGACATGTCTCTCACCAATTTTACGCATCTTTCGACCAGTTGTGTGACGAGGGTATCGAAGAAACTGAAAAGTTTGTGCAGCTGAGAAATTTATACAAGACTGAAGTAGTCTTTAAGTAGTACCTTTTGAACCCCTTACAAGAACAAGTAGAAAATAGTACACCTTTACGTGACTCAATGTCATACAAGCCTTAACTTGTCTTAAAGAGCTTTTGCTTTCAAATCATAGTTAGTATTACGTTTTACTTTAGGATATCTTAAAATAATTATTTGCTAATGAACTTATGTATCATTTGTAACACTTTCAGTAAACCATTGGCATGGAAGCTTTTCTCCATATTTTCAGCTGCTACTTCTAATGCCTCACAAATGCTGGATTCTTTGTTTGAATGCTGGTATTTTAGTTCGTGTATAACAAACAAATGATACTGTAAAACGTCCTCGATTGTTAGTAAAATTGAAGGTAGAAATTTGTGCGTAGTTCCAAAAATAGGCATTTCTTTTGATGCTTTGTTAGTTTTGAAATAAATCATTAGTATTTTACTAGTTCGCAAAACTAAAGTCCCTGTTAGCCACTTATGTCCAATTGTAGTACTCTCAGAATTAACTTGTAAAAGGTATTAGGACTTTTAGTACAGGGGTGGGGTTGGCGTTAGTTACTCAACTGTGCTTGTAGCTGCAACATGGATTCCAAGTCGGTAGATTGTAATAGTACAAAAAGTTAGTCTACCTCAGAAGAACAGATTAAATCTGTTTTTCAAATTTAATATTTTGGTGAAGAGACTGAAGGCTCAAGTTTCAAATTCTGGCGTTTTGGCCTTTTCACATCACACTGTCTTCAATCGCTCCAGCCAAGCAGTTTTTCACACAAGCAATTTTAAAATGACCTAAAAGAATGCTTTTCGCTCGTAAAAAATCTCTGAATACTTTATAAAGTTCAATTCAAGTCAAACGTTAGGACCAAAGAACCTAATTTTCGTTTATTATCTCTGGGTGTTTGTAAAACTGTTATTTGAATGTCTAAAAGTTATTCTGGAATGAATAAAATGTAAGGTGTTGAAGAATTAAAAATGGATTTCATATGGTCAGTTCATAAAAGAAAGTGGGGACCTCATCCAATATCTCAAGTTTTAATGAGAGTTCCATATTTTGTATTATGAAAACTGAGAAACCAGCTTAAAATCTAATAGATCGTAATAGTTTTCAAAGCAATAAAAGCAATTTAAAAGATACATCAGTTACTTAATAATTGATATTCGCAAGACAAGTTAAAAATGCTGTCTCTCGTACACGACGCCTTAAATCATTTCGGATTGAATATATTGTTCTCCAGTTTATCGAATATAAAACTGGATTGAACTGCTTAATTTGAGCGTAAAGTACCAAATGCGTCAGAGATTATGCATCCTTTGGTAGAACTTTAATGTTAATATGATTCTTTCTCTTTTTCCAGCAGATCCAGAATCATGTCTATATTACAGATTTCCCATCCTTATTCATTTCTCTATATTACGAATAATTTACGAATAGCAAATGTTTTTAATTGTTTCTTCAGCGGCTTCATTCTTGGTTTAAAATGATCATCATGCCTTGTTCATTAAAATGTTTCTCTCAAGGTAATTTCATTTTCAGTATCCTGAATGAAAGATAACAAAACTATTCATTACTTCTACAATGTACCACGAGTTGAAAGATCTTAACATTATTTTTTCTTTCTAAAAGTACTTGAATTGACCACTGTGAAGTATTTGAATTTTACTTCTTTATTTTAATTCCAATGTTTGAAAATCATTTGAACCATTCCTAGATGTTATCCAGACTTCCAAGATATCAGATAAGTCTCCTTACAAATCCTCTCCGATAGCCGTGAGAATGCTTTTACAGCCCTTCTTTTCATTTTCAGAATTCAATACGTGGAATAGATACGTTTTAAAATTCTGTCTTGCACCTGGGAACGAGCGGGCTCGTAACGAGAGAGAAACCTTAAGGTTTGAGCTCTGCAGGGTTTCTGTTTATACACGAGGGGGACATTTCCGTGCAACTGCGTGATCTTTAGCGAGGGAAGGATTCTTAAATACCCTGAAGCTATGCTATGGGAAATTATGGTGGGAATTCATAACCTGGATGATATTAAAGTTTTCTTCTCAGCAGTAAAAGAAGTAGTTTATATGACAAATGTACAGAAGTTTCCATATAAGACAATCTCAAGAAACAATCAAAAATAAAATACGCTCTAATATCCCATGCCTAATATATTTACATGATTCTTATTTCGTTCGTATTTACAGTAATATCAGGTGCAAATGTATTATGCAAACTTAAGTTCATTAGAAAATTATTCATTAAGAGCCCATGCAACATTCTGAGTTCCTATAGCTCAAATTATATCAACCCCAAAATATACAAAGGATTCTCACAATTTTAAGGTCCCGTCCTTTATATTTTAAAGGTTATTATTTTTGTATGGTCCCCTTCGATTCGAACAGTTGGTACAAATCGACGCTTGAGAGATGTGTTTTTCACATACAAGGAAAACCAGAAATTGCCAAAGGGGGTGTCCAAAGACGGCAACCTAAATAAAAGGACTCCTGTAAGAAACTTTCTGGGAATTCTCTACCCCCATATCAATAGGAAAGGATCCAATGAACGAAAGATTCTTGGTGTGCTGATTCTCGCAGCTAAATCACCTCAATCAGTGAGATGGATGGATAGTCAATCTGTTTTCCAGTAATCCAGATTCTTATTGTGTTGATCACTGTAATTTAAGTGACAGGTACAAAGTTGATATTCATTAGTAAAAATGTGCTCCTTAAAGGAAAATACGAACCAACAAGAAATAGTAAGGATTACTTCTCCAGAATTTCTCAGGGGAAGGAACTGAGAATGTGTGTGTGTGAAAATGTTACCTTACATGATTTTATACACAAATATTTTACTATTTTATTCGAAGAACGCATTACAAATAATTTCGAAGACACCTTTTTCATTGCTTTTGTTTAAAAAATATTAGCAATAATTAGTTAAGAATTTCATTTTAGCCCTACTTATGAGAATACCGTAAAAATTCAAATGATTAATGGAATATTACAGTAATTTTATTCTTACCTAAAATCAATTTTATAGGTTTGAGTAACACTTAGCCGACACTCTTATTTTCCAATTAAATTTTGGGGTTGCGGTAACCCAGTTGGAAGAGCAACGGATTAGCAACCGGAGGATTGCGAGTTCGAAACTAGGTCCAGCCACAGACTGTCGTGTACACGGGGGCTGGTGCACGTTAAATTTGCCATGGTTGCAAATGTCCTCACGTTGGCGTGGTATGGAAGTTTGGAGAGTGGGTTGCCAGCTCAGGTGTGACTTCGTCATCTGATCGTGGTTCGAAATTACGAGGCATTGTCCTAGGATATTTCCCATAGTGATTGATTCCGGACCGTCGCCAATAGCCCTTTGTGTTGCTCCAGTGAAGTGGTTTTTAAACTGTGGTGTGTGCATCCCTAGGGGTGCGTGAAAGCATTTCCAGGGGTGCGAGAGAAGTTTTGATGGGCGAGAGCGATTTAATAAAAGACGATCGTATTGAAATACGAGCCGATACACGTATTCAAATGGAATTCGAAAAACTGGACTTGGAACAAAGAACTTTATCCACAGCTGGCAAGAGCAGCATTGCAAACACTTTTACCATTTGCCACCACCCACCTGTGGGAAATGGGATTTTCATCACTTTTGCCCATAAAAACAAAAGCCAGAAATTGCTTAAATGCAAGTGATGACTTACGCGTGGCTCTTTCAAAAAAGGAGCCACGCTTCATGAATTATTATGAATAAAACGTAGCCATTAAAAATTGAGATATTGTTTTGTATGTATATTGTAAATGTTTGTGTTTATTTTTCAATTCATAAATTATTTTGCAATAGAAGTAATTTCTTAAATAAAGAAATAAAAACACATTTTTCAAGGGGGTGCGAGAACTTATATTTAGATTCAAGGAGGGTGCCGATGACTAAAAAGGTTAAGAATCATTGCTCCAGTGCGACGTTAATTAACCACCTACTACCATTATATTCTGTAAATTTTTGTTTTAAGAACATGTTTGTCTGTTATGAGGAATAATTGCTGATTTTTCTAAATTATACTTCAGAACAATGCTGCAAGGACTTGTGCATTTATAGAAATTACCAAAAAAAAAACATTTACACAATTGTTCCTTTTGGTATTTGGTATTTGGTATTTTCAATTAACGTCACACTGGAGCAACACAACGGGCTATTGGTGACGGTCCGGGATCAATCCCAGAGGGAAAGTCCGAGGACAACACCACGTAATTTTGAACCGCGGTCAGATGACGAGGCAACACCTGAGCTGGCACCCCACTCTCCAAACTTCCACACCACGCCAACGTGAGGACATTTGAGGCCACGACAGATTTAACGTGCACCAGCCCCCTTTGTACACGACGGTGTTTGGCTGGATTCGAACTCGCAACCCTTCGGTTGCTAGTCCGTTACTCTTCCAACCGGGCCACCGCGGCCCTTGTTCCTTTTGAGTTTAAAGAATTAACCTGTTTTAATATTATTTGTACACACATTTTCAGTAGTAACTTTGATAAATAGAAAATAATTAACTATAGATTTTGTGTGTTATAAATACAAATGAACTCAAAGGTTATCAGATATTAAGAAAAATTACTAAATGTTTTTAACAGTTTTTAATAAACATACACTGTATATTGTAGTATCGCCAGAAATATTTCGAATGCAATGAAATTATCTTATATACGGTGTCTGAAAATGTTCAACAAATAACCACTATATTTGATGATATAGAAGGAATTACATTAATTTTAATTCAAAGTGATTGGTTATAACTATTTTAAAAGAAAAGGGTCATTATAAGTTATTAAATAATTCAAGTGCAATAATTTATAATCAATTATAATTGAAAGAATTTATAATTCAATTTTAATTATTAATCCTATAACTTCTAAACCTTTCATTCTTGTTGTTCCCTACATCCATAACAAGGCCCAATGACGTCATAGTCTAGATTTACGGCAAAAGTAAAAGTAACCTAACTCCTGTCAAAGCTCTATTTTCTTTAACCTTCTCTATTTGCTGAGAACTTATTTTGCTACATTTTCCTATTGTACCTTCTATAAAAAAACATCCTTAGGCTTACGCCTAATGGATGATCCACCACTGTGTTGGACCCTCTCGGAAATTTAAGTTTTTAAGAGGACTCGGCACCCCAAAAAACATCAACATCGATTTTTGTTTTTGTCCCAAATTACACTTGATACACTGAAGAATGTTTCTGCAAAGTTTTATGTCCCTGTGACAATTTTAAGATATTTTTTAATTTTACTGACTCAGAAATCTGAGGTTTTCTCACTCTCACCGCTCGCTACTCTCTAAAATGCTGTTACATACCAAAATTTATCAACGAAACCTTTTAGGGTCATGCTTTTTAAATGCCATGGTCCCATAGTGTGTGAAAAATCAATTAATGAGGTTATTTTTCCATATATTCTGGATGGATATCAAAGATTGGCATGAGATGATATTTTGAAAAAAATGTCTTCAATGTGAAATCCACATAGGTAACGAGTCTCCTCATAATAGTTAGATCAAGTTTCCAAAAGACATATTTGTATTTCCAAGTATTTATGCTTTATTCTTTAAGTTTAGGCTTAGTTTTGGAATGCCCAAAACATTCAGAACAGCAAAGCACTTTAGGAAAGAACAATGAAAATGTAAACCACAAGCACTTTAGGAAAGAACAATGAAAATGTAAACCACAGACTGAGCATTTTGGTTAGAAGAAAAGGGTTTTTACAAATCACATGACCATCGACATTTCGGAATGTCAAACAGCTACTTAAATTGCTAGTAAAAGACAAATACTGGCCGATAAAAGGGTAAAATCATGATTTACAAAGGCAGAGTATTCTGAGAAATTTCTGCTCTTAATTGTCAATTAGAATTTCGACTTTTGCTCATGATAGAAATTAATATTTTTGTCTGAAGTGATTTAAACATTAATTTTGAACATAGTAAATCATTGTTTAAAGATTTAAAATGATTTTTATTAGTTTACTGATGTGAATAATCATTCATTATAATGAATGTTTGTATCGAAAATTCATTTTCTCCATATTTTGCGATGTAATAGCCACCTTTAACTTCGATTATATAAAAGTAAAATGTTTGTTGTTTCCTTAAAAAGATGATAGACAAACACACATGGGTTATAGTAATTCGAGAAAAATAATCAATTGTTTTGTTACATTTTCAAACGTTTTGTACGAATATAAAATCTTTAAATTGATTTTTGTTTCGATTTTTCACGTGCTGCCATGATTAAAATGCTAAGGCTTTTTTAGTAACGCTTCAAATAACCTGAAAAGGTTAAATTGTCATGTTTTTTTCTGGAATATTTTACCTTGAAACTTTAATTCAATAACTATTTGAGGTATCCAAAATCCCATTCTTAAAAGTCATGAGAACGGTTTTATGGGTATGTTTAAACCTTGCGCCATAAAACCCCAACATTCAATCCAATCTGAGTATGTTTAAAAAATATCAAACCAAAATACCGCACATTGAAAGAGTAGCATTTTAAAATGTGTTAAAAAATTCACGAAATTGTTATTTTTTTAAAGTGGGAGATAATTAAAAAAAATTTCTTCTGGAAAACCTTTATTTAATTCAAGGAGATAAATGGTAACTTACAATATTAACAAATAACTCATATTTGAGAAATTAGCTCTTTGGGTGCCAAGTCCCCTTAAAGCAAGAATTTCAAAAGCTAGTTTGCGCATTAGATATGTAATTGGTGCATTACTGGCAATTTTTCACAAAAAAAAATAGCTGGCCAATAAAAACTAAAATAAACTACCTAATGTAAAAAAACAAAATCTTTCCATAATTGTGAAAAGATTTTCAACTAATTGAAATTTTAGGGTCTCTTAGGGATTGATAGAATCAGGCTCCGCTATTCTTAAGATAGGCCAGATATGAATTAAGAATTTGTGTTTTTTGCTCAATTCTCTAATCGTTTTTGTTCTGTGCTGTGAATATCTGATTTTTAACCACTTTTCCTAATAGGGATTACACATTTTCAAGCTCCTGAAATTTTGTTGGTGGTCAGCAACATTGATTTCCTATTTTTGCTCTGTACCTCGTCTCATTATGGAGACGTTTTCTAGACATACAAATTTGACTCTAAATCCAAATTTTGAGGAATTTCTTTTGAATAGTTGTTCAATAAAGTTTAATATTTTTCTTTTGCATGATTTCATCCAATAAAAACTAAATTTCCAACCTTTCCAGCTGGGATGCAATATCATACAAGTCCCCAAATACATCCATTGAGATGAGAGTGGGTATATAGTGTTGCGGAAGAGATTCACTTTTAGGAATCTGATAAACCCATCATCGTCCATCATCTCGAAAAACATTGAATTTTTTAGACTGCAGTTTAAAAAATTAAGACTCCAATTAGTCTAGATAATTAATGAGACATCAAGGAGAGGAGTTCCAACACGAAATAAAAAGTTAATTGCCAAGTTTAATGGAGTGAGAAAGGAAAAGTCATTACATATGTATAGAATGTCTTTTACTTATAACCGAAATGCAGTAAAACCTCAAAAATCCGGGACCAGAGCAGTTCCGGATTTCTGAAGCTACCCAAAAATTGCCTAAGAGACGTTACGTAAAGATACACGTAACAGGTCACCTTTACAAAAAAATTCCGAGTCTACTCTTATAAATACAAATAAATAAAAGCGCTCTGTAAGAAACTAAATATTTATTAACATTTTACGAAATACAAAATATAATGCGATGACACAATCAAAATGTTCTTGACATAAATTTAAAACAGTTTACAAGAAGTACATATTTAATGTAAAGTACGCGTTCGCTTTATGATTTACTAAACCTCTGTTAATTTCAATTGCTTTAAGTGCTCTTATCAATTTGTCTTTCATCAGAAAAGTTGTTAAATTTCCTGCGTCGATATACAACTTTTTAAGTGAGAAAATTAATTGTTTACTGAATGCTATACATGAGTCTAATGAAACTCTTCCTATTTTCCTTCATTCCGATTGTTAGTTCCATCTGCTTCTCTTGATAAAAAATGCATGTGGTATCTGAATCTTTCAAATGATTTACGACTGGAACTTTCTCATCAACTTTTAACCAATCCAAGATCGTCTTCCTGGAATTTCGGATCAGTTTAAGATTTTACGTAGAGTTCTCCAATCAAAACTTTGTCCTGAAACAATAAACCCAGGACATTCAGTCATATACTCGTAATGATTAACTGTTCCTGAAAATATCTTAAAATGCTTATCCCAAAGCGAAGATAAATATAACTGAAATAGAATAGAACGAGACAGGAAAGTAAACAATTATAATTATATTAAACACATATTATTTTTCAGATTATTCAGAAGGTACATACATTGTCTTAATTTGCAGTACCGCAGTTTTAAAGTTTGATCTGGTGTGAAAAAATGACAAGTTCTTAACACTCCAAACGGTTTACTCCAACACGCTGGAGATGAAAACTGCCCTATTTTGCTAATGACGAGGCTACGGAGAGATAACCTGCAGGTTTCACTGCGAGGCTTGTCGCTTGATCCCCTTTCGAAAAATATCAAAGGTGAGCCGCTAATGAGTTTCGCGAGTGCCTCTTTCCCAATGACCTGATTCACAGGTGATTTTCGTTTGATTGAGCAGGCATGGAAGTTTGAAAAGGCTTTTAAAAACAGCTTTGCTGGGCCCTCACGCTTCTGAGCATTTTTGCTTGTGGTTCTCATGTGTTGTAACAATAACCACTTCCCCTTAAAATCTCAAAATAAGGCATACAAGAACGTTGTATCTCAGATTTCCAAAAACCGCTCTACAGGAAAACTCAATTCAACCGATTGAACAGATCAGGGAGGATCTGTCAAGTGACTTTCTTGAAATAAAAATCAACAATTGTAAATTCACAACTTGATAAAGAAAACCTCAAATGTTCCTAAGGGTTAAGGGTCTGCTGTTCACTACATGCCTGAGGTATCCAGGGGAGAGGAACTTCATGGCAGTTGGGGAAGGACCAAACGAGTTTGTGAATTACTGTCGCCTGTGCTTTAACTCCAAGGGGAATGACTATCCACACACGGGTATTTTGCCAGCTTTCAGATTCAGACCCAAAGAGTTTGGATTACCACAACTATGTACCCCTTCTGATAAACGAGATCGAATCACTGCAAACTTGATTATTCATACTATTTATCCCTCATGTTTGAGAGCTCTACCATAAAAATGATTCCAAGGGGACTGGCATGCTTGGTATAGATATTTGTTTTTTTAACAAATTTAGTTTCTCATTAAAAATATTTCCCTCCCATATGGAAATGGCCTCTAAGAGTTGGTGTCTGTTAGGGACAACAATAACAACTGATCTCAAATGTTTCTTTTTGCTCACTGAAAGTGTCTCATAAATCTGTTCAATAGAGGCTGAGTTTCATACATATGGGACCAGTCAATACATTCCAGTGCTTTCGGTTAATTTCGATCTACTCTTATCCATGGTAGGGTGTGATAGACTTGAATTAATGCCCTTTCATGAGGGAATTTAGTGTTTCTGATTAAGGAATCAGCACTGTTTAACATGTTTTAAGTAAGTTACAAATGAGTACTTGGATGTCCCTCACTAGCTTATTTAAAAAGCCTTTCAGACGAAAATCAACTGAGTTTTAACATAAAGAACTTCTTAATATTTGCAAAGGCAAAATATTCATCTAGTATCACTCCTGCAATTACGAAAATTCAAGGGAAAGCAGAGTTTTTATATTTTCTCTTTGTGAAAACATTGCATCCCAGATATCTTTTGCAATAGGGTAAATTCATTTATATTTTAGTAATTGTGTAAAAAGACAAGAAAAGCCATTCATAAAACTGTCTTAAATCATAAGTACTTCTGTACTTGTAGAAAGAATATTTTCAACTTATGTTTTTACACTTAAAACAAGTTAGGTAATGAAAGATGGAAATAAAAATTAATTTAATTATGATTTATAAAAGTTTGAAATTCAATTTTCTCTCCTTATTACAATGTTTATTTTTAATTTAGAATTTTAAGTATTATGGATTTCTATTACGAAATAGAATACAAGTGATAGAATGAAAGCAACAAGGCCCAAAGAATAATTTTAGTTGAAATCTTCCCAACATTTGTTTTGCTACATTTTCTAATCCTCATGTATAATGTTAAACATAAATCACTTATTTAGAAACTGCAGTGATTTGCATGTCTCTCTAACATGCTTAAACCCATAGGGGAAACAAATTAAAATCATAAAAATCTGATTTATATAAATTCCTACCCTGCAGTAATAAAAAGTAAAATTAAATACACTTTATACAATTTCTAAATTTCACTTTCATGCCACTCTAATTAAAATACTTAAAATTCAAAATTGTAAACTCAGAAAGAAATCATCTCAGTAGCCTATAAATAAGTTGACTAGATTTAAAACTGGGAGAATGGTGCATCAGTTACTCTGAAATAACCAAAGATCAATTCTAATGTGTCTGAAGGGAGGAAAAATTTCAATTTCAGAAAAAAATTTCAATGGGCCTATGCCTTACAATCTAGCTCACTAGTTAAACACATTACAAAATACAATTTTACAAACATATACAATTTGACTTCATAACTATAAAATACTTTACAGGGAATGAATCCACAACAAAATCTAAAAAGTAAACTTTATTGAGTGGCTATCAAATGACAAGCTGACACAACAAAGTTCACCATTTAAGACTCTTTGAAACAAGTGCTTGTTCCAAAAAATAATCATGTCAATACTTATACTCATTGATATCTAGTGAACAGTTTTTTTATTTCCTTATTTGATTTATCACAAGTTGTGTAGCAGTTAATAATGCAAGTATGCTGCATAACTAGTGAGTTGGCTTTTCTACCATATTTAAGATGACAGGTAAGGTAAGTGTTTAAAAAATTTACACTTTTTCAATCTATCTTAATTTAATTTAATACAAGGGATTAGTTAATATACTATATCCAAAAGAATATTTCATATTTATTTACTTTTAAACCACAAAAACAGATTCAAATGCTTTAATTAAATTATTAAATAGCACAGCAGAAAAAATATATGCACTTCAAACACAGCAGTATGATTAAGGACTCGCACATTTTTCCCAAAGATCATTCTCTTTCATCTCTGAAATAGAAACAAATAATCAAAATACAAGGAAAAGCAAGTCAATATTTCATAATTGATAAAGTTCAGAAAGAAAATCTTACAGTAGCCTATATATACATTATAATTAGAAGAATGGTGAACAAGTTAAATACAAAATATTCAAATAAAGAGCAATTTTAATGCATGTCGAGGGAAAGAAAATGTTACTTTCATAAAAAAATTCCATTAAGCCTATGCCTTACACAATCTAGGTTTTTCCACCATACTTCACATTAAGCAAATCACAAAATACATTTCATAAACAAAATTTGACTTCATAACTATAGAATAATAGGGAATGAATCCCAACAAAATCTAAGTTTTGCTATCAAATGGCAAGATGACACAACAAAGTTCAGCATTTAGAAATGTCTTGGGAGAAGTGCATGTAACAAAAATATTTCAATACTTGCATTCAACACGATCTACTGAACATTCAAGTTCTTAAAATTATTTTTCGATTTACCAGTTCTGTAGTAATCAATAGTGCAAGAGCATGCTTGCAAAACAAGTTGAATTGCCTTTTTATCATACTCATCAAAATGACTGCTAGGTGTTAAAAATAGTTATTATGCAATACAGACTTAAGTACCATTTTCAATTTCCATGATCTCTTTGCAGCTGAACCAAACTTTAATTAGGATAATATGAAAAAGTATTTCATGACTGCAAATACAAAAAAGCAAATTTCATGAGTAGTCAACAAACAAATAAACTGAATGAGACATTTTGACTTTAATATTTTTCAATTAGAATGCACATATAAAGATAGTGAAAATTGGGTATAAAAGGAGAAAATAGAATTCAGTAAGGCTCATAGGAAGCGAAAACATAGCAAGAAAATGATGCATAATTCAAAACCACATATTTTTAGAGTAAAGGGCAATTTTAATGTGTTTAGGGAAGACAAGGCTTTGTTAAAACCCATTTCCTTTAGGCTTAAGCCTTACAATCCAGCTAGTTTGTTTCAGCAGGCTAATCACGCAAATATTATATATACAATTTTAGTTTCTAACTAACATTAAGGGAAGGAAGAAACTCAAGAGTAAACCAGATTGAGTAGCTATAAATGGAAAGCTGACTGAACAAAATTTAGTTTTCAGTTATACATTCCTTCTTCCGGAGTCTAAAATTAGCATTACTCTCTTCTCGCACACAAAAAGGGAAGAATTATTCAATTATAGCACCAATATTTATTGCATAGAAAAAAGAACATTTAGAAAAGAAATAAATAAATACTTCACTTTTAGAACGGATTCCAAAGCAAAACATGACAGGTGCATTGCTTTTCTGTGCTATACCGACATTCTGATGAAGGAACATGCTCGTAGCTTCATATTTCTCCCTAACGCTCACATACATTCACGTTCTGGGGGTGTAAAATGAAAAGAAAAAATAGCTCCACGCTTTGGCGATTGAAGTTGGCAAGGTAGCCGTTGGCGAGAAGTTATTGCTTAGGAGCTTTCTCAGCTTTTACTGTAGAAAATTTCTCAACCAATCACAAATGGCTGACGATTTGCACAGACCTGACGCGCAGGAGCTAGTGTTTAACAGTGCGGAAACTGGCAACGTTAATTAAAGATAGCATAATAAGTTTTGGTTCGTCTTCGAACATACGAAAATACGTTATACGAATAGCTACGTTAATATAAGAATTCTCTCGTTTTCCTATGTATATAGTCTTATTTTCATGTCGTGATGTCTGCGTTATGTCAATAAAGAAGTGTTGAAGCCCAATCTACGTTCTGATTCCAAAATCTGGCGTCCGTGACAAGACCGAAACGGATCTGCTGCAAGAGTAAACAAGGTACGCTAATTTGGAAACGATTCATATCTTAGTTATAAATTTGTTAAGAACTATTTAACATGGAATCTTTAAGACTGCAACGCAGTTCTTTGCGGTGTACTTTTACGAAAGCTACGAAAAGCATATCTGGGGAAATTTCGAAAACGAAAGTAGAAGTAAGCAAAATTCGTGAATTGAGTTCACAATTAGTTGATAAATTCGGACGATTAGAAGCAGTTCAGAAATCAATTTCGGAGTTGTTGCTTAGTGAAAATCAAGAGAAGGGATACGTTAAGGACTTCAACGAAGCTGAAAATTATCGAGATGAGTTTTTAGCATGCAAATCGAAACTGGATAATTATGAAAATGGATCTGAAGAGCAATCCACAAGATCTTGTGATAGGAAATATCGCTTGCCTAAGCTGGAAATTCAAAAATTTAACGGCGACACGAAATCCTTTTTGGGATTCTGGAGCCAGTTTTCTAGAATCCATGAGGACGATGAAATGCCATCTGAGGATAAGTTCCAGTATCTTATTCAAGCGATTACTCCGGGATCTCGAGCTGTCAGTCTAATAGAAAGCTTTCCACCTACGGCTCAGAATTACCCAAAAGCAATTGAGTTGCTTAAAGAGAGATTTGGCAGGGAAGATTTGCTAGTTCAATTCTATATACGAGAACTACTAAAGATGGTTATGAAAAATGCTGTTAGTGGCAGGAAATGTGATGAATTAACAACTTTGTACGACCAGCTTGAATCACATTAACGAGCTTTAGATACTTTAGGCAGGTCCAAAGAAAAATTTGCGGATTTTTTATCTCCACTCGTGGAGTCTTGCCTTCCCGAAGACGTCCTGAGAGCATGGGAGAGGCACCGAGTATTCAACACACCAGGTATCGGAGATGAAATTTCTAAAAATAGCCAGAGATCTTTAGAACAGCTGATGAACTTTTTAAGGCAAGAAGTTAATGGCGAAGAGACGATTAAGCTGGCCCGCTCTGGATTTGGAACGCAAGCCAAAGTTAAAAAAGAAGTAGATACTACGAAGAATTATATACCATCTGCTTCTGCACTTATTTCTACTACACACGAAAAGAATAAGATGCGTTTTTTGTAACGATGGCCATCAAAGTCAGGATTGTGGAATATTGAGAAACCAAACAACGGAGGAAAAGAGGACAAAGGTTATACGAAAGAAGCTTTGCTAGAAAGTGCCGCAGTGATGTGTGTTGTATAATGTTCTAGGAGACATTACGCTGTGTTATGCCCAGAATTGCCTAATGCCAACAAGAATGTCTTCACTAAACCAGTTAACACTGAAGAGAATACGTCGGTGCTTTTTGCAATGCCATCAGCACCAAGAACAATCCATCTGAAGACCCTCGTTGTTCGTTTACGTAATGAAAGGACCCAATTTGTACGTGTGTTATTGGATGATGGTTCACATCGTTCCTACATTGAAAAGGATTTAGCTAGGCAACTTAGGTTCACTCCTTCAGGGAAGGAAACTCTATCTCAAGGACTGTTTGGCGGAGGACAAACTCCTGATGTTGAACATTGTCGATATAGCGTGAACATAGAAAAGGTAGATGGGGGATTCACATGCCAGGTAACCGTTTTGGATCAACCAAAGATTTGCTCCACACTTCGAGGGTTCGTGATAAGAACTTGCTAGCTGAACTTGAGAGCCATGGAATATTCTTATCTGATATTGGAAAAGAAACACCTCCAATAAGAATTGTTTGGAGCGGATGTACTCGGAAGGGGATCTTAACAGGAAGAATAGAAGTGCTTAAATCCGGCATATCAGCCATTGAAACAAGCCTAGGCTGGAGCATTTTGGGAAGCGAAAAGAAGACAATTGTGGTTAGCATGGTCTCTCTGTTTGCAGAACTTTGAAATCCCAAAGATATGGGAGCTGGAAAGTTTAGGTATAACAGATCCCACAGAACGGTTGGTTGGTTGGTTTTTTATGGCACAAGGGCCAGATTTGGCCATGCTGCGCCAAACAATAGCTAGTTCATAACTGATATTTAATTAGAGCGAGTCAGAAAGCCACGTAATAAAATTCAGTACAGTTGTGTATGTTGCAGTCGGTTATAAAATCTAAATAAAGTTTACGAAACCAATGTCAGTAAGGAATAAAAATAAGTTTTTATGATGTGAGTCCATCAACAAGTCTGTTAAGGTAATAGGGGAGATACCAAATCGGTTTAGTCTATGATGATTAAAATTCCGGCATTCCGTCAATATGTGCTTTATGGAAAAAATACTATTGCATGATGAGCATAAAGGAGCTGGTTCTCCCAGCAGTAAATGTCTGTGGGTAAAAAAGGAATGTCCAATTCGGAGCCTTGTCAGTTTTACGTGATGATTTCTATTTAAATTTGTTTTGCTGAATCCCTTTATAGATGGTTGAATATCATGAAGTTTGTTATGGTTTTCCAAATCCCAAGCGGATTGCCAGGATGAATTTATGGCTTGGGTTAAAACACTATTAATGTCGTGAATCGGGACATTGGAGTTTATAATCAATGTTGCGTTTTTGGCTGCCAAATCCGCTTTCTCATTGCCCCGGATTCCCACATGCCCAGGAATCCAACAAAAGAATATCCGAAAATCATTTTCTGTTAATGTTAGGAGCAAATTCATTGCTTTTAAAACCAAGGAATGACTTTTATGTGTATAGTTTAATAGGGATTCGATACTGCTTTTAGAGTCGGTATACAAGATCCAGTTTTTATTAGTGTGTGTAGAAATCGTTTTTAAGGCTAAAATTATTGCGTAGATCTCTGAAGTGAAGACACTGCAGCACCCATGCAGTTTTCTAGCAATGGTTGTATTATCAAAAACGGCCGCGGCACCAACATTTGTCCCGTTCTTAGATCCGTCAGTAAAAACTGTTTTAAAAGATGAATATTTGTTTCTATGGGAATGGAATAATTGTAAATAAATGGTATCGGGGGTTGATGATTTGTTAAAATGTGAAAAGTCATTGATGGTAAGTAGATTTTGATCATTCCAAGGTGGAGGTTCGTTTTCTCTAGGAAATATTCCCAGATTGTCAACATTTAATGAATTCATTATGGTACGGACTCTAAAACCAAGTGATGGTATGAATGAAGGTTTTAATGAGTAATGACTTCCAAATTTAGGGTTAGTTACTCTATTATGCAATGGGTGAGAAGGGTTGGCTTTAATTTTAAAATAGTATTTTAGGGTAAGTTTCTCACGTCGATGTCTTAAATCCGGCTCGCCTGTCATTATATATAAACTCTGGACTGGCGAAGTGCGGAAAGCTCCGAGGGATAATCGGAGGCCTTGGTGATGAATAGTATCCAGGGCTTGAAGAACAGACTTAGCAGAAGATCCATATATTACACTCCCATAATCGAGTTTCGATTGGACAACAGCTTTGTAAATTTTTAAAATTGAAATAAAATCAGCTCCCCAAGTTGTGTTACATAAAACCTTTAAAATATTCAATGATTGGTTGCATTTTCGTTTCAATACCTTGATATGAGGTCGAAAAGATAACTTCGAGTCAAAAATAATACCCAAAAATTTTATTTCTGGAACTACTGGAATAACAGTTCCGTCGAGTAAAAGTTCTGGATCAGGAAAAAGTCCGCGTCTTCTAGTAAAATGTACACATACAGTCTTTTGCGAAGAAAAAACAAAACCATTTTCGTTTGCCCACTTACTTACAATTCTAATAGCCGTTTGGAGTTGTCTTTCAATAAAAGGTACATTGATTCCAGAACAGAATATTTGGAAATCGTCTACAAAAAGCGTTCCGTGCACATATGGAGGAAGTTGTTTAATAATACCGTTGATTTTAATTATAAAAAGTATCACGCTTAGAACGCTTCCTTGGGGAACACCCTCGTCCTGTGAAAAGTCATCTGATAAAATATTATTAATGCGAACGCTAAAGGTCCTTGTCAATAAAAAGTTTTGAATAAATATTGGGAGATTTCCCAGAAAGCCCATCTCGTATAAGTCTCGCATTATGCCATATCGCCATGTCCTATCGTAAGCTTTCTCCATATCGAAGAAGACAGCTACCAAATGCTTCTTTGTGACGAATGTATCTCTGATAGAGGATTCCAGCATTAAGGCATTGTCGTAGGTGCTTCGTCCAAAACGGAATCCGCTTTGAAACTCCGATAGATGTTTTTCAGACTCAAGGACATGTATCAACCGAGCATTCACCATTCTTTCCATGACTTTGCAGATACAGCTTGTCAAGGCAATGGGTCGATAGTTATTAGGGTCTTGAGGATCCTTCCCAGGTTTCGGTATTGGAATAATAATAGCTCTGTGCCAGGTTGTCGGAAAATCTTGCTCTGTCCAAATTCTATTATAAAGAAGTAAAACATTTTGTAATGAATCTTCATTGAGATGGGTCAACATGTCTAGATGAATATGATCGGGGCCCGGTGAAGTCGGGTGTGATTTTCTTAATGCATTTTTCAGTTCGAATATGGTAAAATTACGATTGTAAGTTTTATGAGCGGAAGGTTGAAAGTTTAACGTCTTGCGTTCTTCACGTCGCTTATAATTAATAAAATCTTGGGGGTAAGAGCTCTCATGAGATACCTTAGAAAAAGATTCTCCCAAGGTATCAGCAATTGTCTTAACGTCTGAAACGACTTGTCCATTTTGAAGTAAAAATGATATATTTGGATTACGATATTTGCCGGTAATTTTTCGAATTTTTCCCCATAACTGTTTTGATGATATTCGACATTCAATTGAATTTACATATTCTTGCCAGGATTCTTTTTGTCGCTGTCTCCTTAATTTTCGAGCTTCTGCTTTAGCCCGCTTGAAAACTATCAAATTCGAAGTGGTGGGATAACGTCTGAAGGTGTTCCATGCTTTTTTTTGGAATTTATGGGCTTGAGAGCATGCTTCATTCCACCAAGGCTTCCATAATTTAGGCATTTTACCCGATGTTTTGGGGATAGCCACATCTGCCGCCTTAATCAAGGTGTTTGTTAACATTTCAACGGCATCATTTATGCTAGGCATCTTAACCATGTTGTCGGAAATGTTTGATTCCACCTGATATCGGGTCCAATCCGCTTTCTCAAATATATATCGCACGGGTCGTCTAGGTAGTAAAACGTCATTGCAGTTATATGTTAAAATGATTGGAAAGTGATCGCTATTGTGCAGATCATTGTCAATTTTAAAGTCCCAAAATGAAAGCAAAGTAGGGGAGCATATTGCAAGGTCCAGGGTGTGAAAGGTTTGGGTCGGAGTATGGAAGTATGTATGACTGGAATCATTTAAAAGGCAGAGACAATGGTCATCCATCAATTTTTCAATTTGTTGTCCTTTTGTGTTAAAATCATTACTTCCCCAAAGAGGGTTGTGTCCGTTAAAATCCCCTATGATGAAGTATGGAGACGGAAGTTGCGTTATTAAATCATTTAGTTCCTGCTGACTAACGTTTTCATTTGGGGGTAGATATATGCAGCAGATTGTTAGTAAAAATTTAATATGAAGTTGAATGGCTATTGCTTGAATGCTCGTATTTAAAGAAATTCTTCTGGATGGGAAATTCTGCAAGGTCATTATAGCCACGCCGCCCGAAGCGCGTGCACCGTGGATGTAATCATTTCTTATTAAATTATAATTTTTAACATTCATTGTGTTAGTAGGCGTTAAGTATGTTTCTTGAAGGGCTAGGCAAACAGGGTTAAAATTATTTATTAGAGATTTGATATCGTCGATATGTGTACGAAAACCATGACAGTTCCAAGTTAGGAGATTAATAGCCATTTATTTTTTAAAAATTAGAGCCCTTTTCAATGTCTTCTGAAATAAAGGTTGGGTGGTTTTATTTGGAAGGTTTTTTGTAAAATCTAGAACCTTTTCTAAAAAATGCAGCGTTCTCGTCAATATCGTCCTCTCCAAACTCCATGTCTGAGTCCGTGGAAGGGTGTAAATCTATTTCGGTATCCGGTAATTTTGAGTGATCTCTAGAGTTCCGGGGAGTAAGTTTGTCTTTCTTACTTTGCTTTTTTTTACTTTGTTCTATTGACGTTGTTGGGTTCGGCTTGAAGATTTTTGTTGCTGGTGTGGTTCTCTGTTGCGGCAGGTTTGAGGGTTTACTTGTAACTTTGTCAATTGATTTTGGGCTTAAGCTATGGGATTGATGGTTTGGTTGGTTGGTTTTTTATGGCACAAGGGCCAGATTTGGCCATGCTGCGCCAAACAATAGCTAGTTCATAACTGGTATTTAATTAGAGCGAGTCAGAAAGCCACGTAATAAAATTCAGTACAGTTGTGTATGTTGCAGTCGATTATAAAATCTAAATAAAGTTTACGAAACCAATGTCAGTAAGGAATAAAAATAAGTTTTTATGATGTGGGTCCATCAACAAGTCTGTTAAGGTAATAGGGGAGATACCAAATCGGTTTAGTCTATGACGATTAAAATTCCGGCATTCCGTCAATATGTGCTTTATGGAAAAAATACTATTGCATGATGAGCATAAAGGAGCTGGTTCTCCCAGCAGTAAATGTCTGTGGGTAAAAAAGGAATGTCCGATTCGGAGCCTTGTCAGTTTTACGTGATGACTTCTATTTAAGTTTGTTTTGCTGAATCCCTTTATAGATGGTTGAATATCATGAAGTTTGTTATGGTTTTCCAAATCCGAAGCGGATTGCCAGGATGAATTTATGGCTTGGGTTAAAACACTATTAATGTCGTGAATCGGGACATTGGAGTTTATAATCAGTGTTGCGTTTTTGGCTGCCAAATCCGCTTTCTCATTGCCCCGGATTCCCACATGCCCAGGAATCCAACAAAAGAATATCCGAAAATCATTTTCTGTTAATGTAAGGAGCAAATTCATTGCTTTTAAAACCAAGGAATGACTTTTATGTGTACAGTTTAATAGGGATTCGATACTGCTTTTAGAGTCGGTATACAAGATCCAGTTTTTATTACTGTGTGTAGAAATCGTTTTTAAGGCTAAAATTATTGCGTACATCTCTGAAGTGAAGACACTGCAGCACCCATGCAATTTTCTAGCAATGGTTGTATTATCAAAAACGGCCGCGGCTCCAACATTTGTCCTGTTCTTAGATCCGTCAGTAAAAACTGTTTTAAAAGATGAATATTTGTTTCTATGGGAATGGAATAATTGTAAATAAATGGTATCGGGGGTTGATGATTTGTTAAAATGTGAAAAGTCATTGATGGTAAGTAGATTTTTATCATTCCAAGGTGGAGGTTCGTTTTCTCTAGGAAATATTCCCAGATTGTCAACATTTAATGAATTCATTATGGTACGGACTCTAAAACCAAGTGACGGTATGAATGAAGGTTTTAATGAGTAATGACTTCCAAATTTAGGGTTAGTTACACTATTATGCAATGGGTGAGAAGGGTTGGCTTTAATCTTAAAATAGTATTTTAGGGTAAGTTTCTCACGTCGATGTCTTAAATCCGGCTCGCCTGTCATTATATATAAACTCTGGACTGGCGAAGTGCGGAAAGCTCCGAGGGATAATCGGAGGCCTTGGTGATGAATAGTATCCAGGGCTTGAAGAACAGACTTAGCAGAAGATCCATATATTACACTCCCATAATCGAGTTTCGATCGGACAACAGCTTTGTAAATTTTTAAAATTGAAATAAAATCAGCTCCCCAAGTTGTGTTACATAAAACCTTTAAAATATTCAATGATTGGTTGCATTTTCGTTTCAATACCTTGATATGAGGTCGAAAAGATAACTTCGAGTCAAAAATAATACCCAAAAATTTTATTTCTGGAACTACTGGAATAACGGTTCCGTCGAGTAAAAGTTCTGGATCAGGAAAAAGTCCGCGTCTTCTAGTAAAATGTACACATACAGTCTTTTGCGAAGAAAAAACAAAACCATTTTCGTTTGCCCACTTACTTACAATTCTAATAGCCGTTTGGAGTTGTCTTTCAATAAAAGGTACATTGATTCCAGAGCAAAAAATCTGGAAATCGTCTACAAAAAGCGTTCCGTGCACATATGGAGGAAGTTGTTTAATAATACCGTTTATTTTAATTATAAAAAGTATCACGCTTAGAACGCTTCCTTGGGGAACACCCTCGTCCTGTGAAAAGTCATCTGATAAAATATTATTAATGCGAACGCTAAAGGTCCTTGTCAATAAAAAGTTTTGAATAAATAGTGGGAGATTTCCCAGAAAGCCCATCTCGTATAAGTCTCGCATTATGCCATATCGCCATGTCCTATCGTAAGCTTTCTCCATATCGAAGAAGACAGCTACCAAATGCTTCTTTGTGACGAATGTATCTCTGATAGAGGATTCCAGCATTAAGGCATTGTCGTAGGTGCTTCGTCCAAAACGGAATCCGCTTTGAAACTCCGATAGATGTTTTTCAGACTCAAGGACATGTATCAACCGAGCATTCACCATTCTTTCCATGACTTTGCAGATACAGCTTGTCAAGGCAATGGGTCGATAGTTATTAGGGTCTTGAGGATCCTTCCCAGGTTTCGGTATTGGAATAATAATAGCTCTGTGCCAGGTTGTCGGAAAATCTTGCTCTGTCCAAATTCTATTATAAAAAAGTAAAACATTTTGTAATGAATCTTCATTGAGATGGGTCAACATGTCTAGATGAATATGATCGGGGCCCGGTGAAGTCGGGTGTGATTTTCTTAATGCATTTTTCAGTTCGAATATGGTAAAATTACGATTGTAAGTTTTATGAGCGGATGGTTGAAAGTTTAACGTCTTGCGTTCTTCACGTCGCTTATAATTAATAAAATCTTGGGGGTAAGAGCTCTCATGAGATACCTTAGAAAAAGATTCTCCCAAGGTATCAGCAATTGTCTTAACGTCTGAAACGACTTGTCCATTTTGAAGTAAAAACGATATATTTGAATTACGATATTTGCCGGTAATTTTTCGAATTTTTCCCCATAGCTGTTTTGATGATATTCGACATTCGATTGTATTTACGTATTCTTGCCAGGATTCTTTTTGTCGCTGTCTCCTTAATTTTCGAGCTTCTGCTTTAGCCCGCTTGAAAACTATCAAATTCGAAGTGGTGGGATAACGTCTGAAGGTGTTCCATGCTTTTTTTTGGAATTTATGGGCTTGAGAGCATGCTTCATTCCACCAAGGCTTCCATAATTTAGGCATTTTACCCGATGTTTTGGGGATAGCCACATCTGCCGCCTTAATCAAGGTGTTCGTTATCATTTCAACGGCATCATTTATGCTAGGCATCATAACCATGTTGTCGGAAATGTTTGATTCCAACTGATATCGAGTCCAATCCGCTTTCTCAAATATATATCGCACAGGTCGTCTGGGTAGTAAAACGTCATTGCAGTTATATGTTAAAATGATTGGAAAGTGATCGCTATTGTGCAGATCATTGTCAATTTTAAAGTCCCAAAATGAAAGCAAAGTAGGGGAGCATATTGCAAGGTCCAGGGTGTGAAAGGTTTGGGTCGGAGTATGGAAGTATGTATGACTGGAATCATTTAAAAGGCAGAGACAATGGTCATCCATCAATTTTTCAATTTGTTGTCCTTTTGTGTTAAAATCATTACTTCCCCAAAGAGGGTTGTGTCCGTTAAAATCCCCTATGATGAAGTATGGAGACGGAAGTTGCGTTATTAAATCATTTAGTTCCTGCTGACTAACGTTTTCATTTGGGGGTAGATATATGCAGCAGATTGTTAGTAAAAATTTAATATGAAGTTGAATGGCTATTGCTTGAATGCTCGTATTTAAAGAAATTCTTCTGGATGGGAAATTCTGCAAGGTCATTATAGCCACGCCGCCCGAAGCGCGTGCACCGTGGATGTAATCATTTCTTATTAAATTATAATTTTTAACATTCATTGTGTTAGTAGGCGTTAAGTATGTTTCTTGAAGGGCTAGGCAAACAGGGTTAAAATTATTTATTAGAGATTTGATATCGTCGATATGTGTACGAAAACCATGACAGTTCCAAGTTAGGAGATTAATAGCCATTTATTTTTTAAAAATTAGAGCCCTTTTCAATGTCTTCTGAAATAAAGGTTGGGTGGTTTTATTTGGAAGGTTTTTTGTAAAATCTAGAACCTTTTCTAAAAAATGCAGCGTTCTCGTCAATACCGTCCTCTCCAAACTCCATGTCGGAGTCCGTGGAAGGGTGTAAATCTATTTCGGTATCCGGTAATTTTGAGGTGTCTTTAGAGTTCCGGGGAGGTTTGTCTTTCTTACTTTGCTTTTTTTCATTTTGGTCTATTGACGTTGTTGGGTTCGGCTTGAAGATTTTTGTTGCTGGTGTGGTTCTCTGTTGCGGCAGGTTTGAGGGTTTACTTGTAACTTTGTCAATTGATTTTGGGCTTAAGCTATGGGATTGATGGTTTGATTTGGTTGGTTGATATTTATAAAGAGTAGATTTTAATTGCGTTTCTGCATTTACTTTATTAGGTGTAAAGTCTGAATTATATGTTTGGGTGCTTATTGTTTTGCTGGTTTTAATGACGGATGCATATGAGGTGTTAGGACGAGGTGTACGAGATTCGATTAGTTTTCTTGCTTCGGGGAAAGATAGATTTTTGGTTACTCTTATTAATTGTATTTCTTTTTCCTGTATCCAACGAGGGCAAGTTTTTGAATACGCAGCATGATTTCCCTGGCAATTAACACAATGTTCGATTTCGGAGCACGTAGAACTGTCGTGACCGGGCTTTGCGCAACGTGCACAGATGGTTGCTGATGCTCGACATGCTGTTTTAGCATGTCCAAATCTCTGGCATAAAAAGCATCGCAGTGGGCTTGGAATGAAAGGCCTCACGTCGCAGCACAAGTAACCGGCTTTTATTTTTGTTGGCATGACAGGAGAATCGAAGGTCAGAACAACATTTCTTGATGGAATGAAATTAGTATCTCGCCTCATCATGATTCTTCTGGCTGCTATAACTTTTTGGTCTTTTAGTTCAGCGACAAATTCTTCGTCGGACACCATTGCGAGTTCTTGGGATGAGATAACTCCTCGGGTATAGTTAAGGGTTTTGTGCGGAAAGACTTGAATTTCGACGTCCCCAAAGTTTTTAATGTTTAATAGTTTTATTGATTGTATTTCTGATTTGGATTCAATTAAAAGGTCTCCTGATTTCAATTTTTTGACGTTTTTTACTTCATCAGCTGCATTTTTAATGTATTTTTCGATTAGAAATGGTGACATTTTTGTTAATTTACCGGATTCGTTGTGTATAATAAGAAATTTAGGGACTGATTTTTTTGGTTCAGAAATGACAGGCGTAACCGTTTCCATACATTGTTTACTGACATAATTTTTATTTACTTCATAAATGGTGTTTGACGGATCTAAGCCTCCGTCAGGGCAAGAAGTTTCAGGTTCCATGAATATTAGAAAAAATGTTCATCCTGGTGTGCCCCCGCCCACCATGGAGCCCAACCAGGGGAAGCAGTATCCGGCAGTTGTCCGGCAACAGATCTCGGTACTGCCTCAGGGGTCACAGCCAGAACATAGTGCCGCCGTGTCGGGATGTGAATCCGCCAGTTCGCCCAGGGCATCCCTAGTGACAGCACTATCCCTAAATACCCAATAGCATTGGAGTTCAGCACGACAGAGGGACCAAGCGCTCTGACGTGGTGAACCCCAGAGAAATTAGGCGAGCCGATTGACCAGAGCGGGCTCACTCCAGCCACCCGTCTACGCAGAAGCATGGACCAAAGGGCACGCATCAGGTACCCCAGGACTCCACTTTCCCCCGATACGGGACGCCGCACACGGCAAACATGCGGGTCAGAAAAACGTACTGACGTCTTTTAAAAGAATCATAAAAAGGAATAAATGATAATTTAGAAGCAAATAGAACTTAACACAACTAAAAAGGTAATTTATGATACGTAATAACATAGGTGATTAACATAATTTTTAAATAACAAAAGAGTGAATTTAAGGTGTTTTTTAATGTAAAGAAATTTTAATGGTTTCCGAATCGCAAGACGTGAAATGGAGAAAAAGGAGGGGTGGGGAATAGAGTAGTGGGATGAAGGTAGAGAAAGATCGCTTAGGTATCCCGGGAGCGCGACCCCCGTGTTCACCAAAGACAGCAAACCCCTGGGAAAGAAAAAGATCACTCGGGTACCCCGGGATTGTGAAGCCCGTACAAACCTAAAGAAGGAATGCCCCTGGGGGCGGTCCAGGGTGTGAAAGGTTTGGGTCGGAGTATGGAAGTATGTATGACTGGAATCATTTAAAAGGCAGAGACAATGATCATCCATCAATTTTTCAATTTGTTGTCCTTTTGTGTTAAAATCATTACTTCCCCAAAGAGGGTTGTGTCCGTTAAAATCCCCTATGATGAAGTATGGAGACGGAAGTTGAGTTATTAAATCATTTAGTTCCTGCTGACTAACGCTTTCATTTGGGGGTAGATATATGCAGCAGATTGTTAGTAAAAATTTAATATGAAGTTGAATGGCTATTGCTTGAATGCTCGTATTTAAAGAAATTCTTCTTGATGGAAAATTCTGCAAAGTCATCAGAGCCACGCCGCCCGAAGCGCGTGCACCGTGGATGTAATCATTTCTTATTAAATTATAATTTTTAACATCAATTGAGTTATTAGGCGTTAAGTATGTTTCTTGAAGGGCTAGGCAAATAGGTTTAAAACTATTTATTAGAGATTTGATATCGTCGATATGTGTACGAAAACCATGACAGTTCCAAGTTAGGAGATTAATAGCCATTTATTTTTTAAAAATTAGAGCCCTTTTCAATGTCTTCTGAAATAAAGGTTGGGTGGTTCTATTTGGAAGGTTTTTTATAAAATCTAGAACCTTTCCTAAAAAATGCAGCGTTCTCGTCAATACTGTCATCTCCAAACTCCATGTCTGAGTCCGTGGAAGGGTGTAAATCTATTTCGGTATCGGGTAATTTTGAGGGGTCTTTAGAGTTCCGGTGAGTAGGTTTGTCTTTCTTACTTTGCTTTTTTTTATTTTGTTCTAATGACGTTGTTGGGTTCGGCTTGAAGATTTTTGTTGCTGGTGTGGTTCTCTGTTGCGGCAGGTTTGAGGGTTTACTTGTAACTTTGTCACTTGATTTTGGGCTTAAGCTATGGGATTGCTGATTTGATTTGGTTGGTTGATAATTATAAGGAGTAGAGTTTATTTGCGTTTCTGCATTTACTTTATTAGATGTAAAAACTGAATTATATGTTTGGGTGCTTATTGTTTTGCTAGTTTTAATGACGGATGCATATGAGGTGTTAGGACGAGGTGTACGAGATTCCACTAGTTTTCTTGCTTCGGGGAAAGATAGATTTTTGGTAACTCTTATTGATTGTATTTCTTTTTCCTGTATCCAACGAGGGCAAGTTTTTGAATACGCAGCATGATTTCCCTGGCAATTAACACAATGTTCGATTTCGGAGCACGTAGAACTGTCGTGACCGGGCTTTGCGCAACGTGCACAGATGGTTGCTGATGCTCGACATGCTGTTTTAGCATGTCCAAATCTCTGGCATAAAAAGCATCGCAGTGGGCTTGGAACGAAAGGCCTCACGTCGCAGCACAAGTAACCGGCTTTAATTTTTGTTGGCATAACAGGAGAATCGAAGGTCAGAATAACATTTCTTGATGGAATGAAATTAGAGTCTCGCCTCATCATGATTCTTTTGGCTGCTATAACTTTTTGATCTTTTAATTCAGCTACAAATTCTTCGTCGGACACCATTGAGAGTTCTTGGGATGAGATTACTCCTCGGGTATAGTTTAAAGTTTTGTGTGGAAAGACTTGAATTTCGACGTCCCCAAAGTTTTTAATATTTAGTAATTTTCCTGATTGAACTTCTGATTTAGATTCAATTAAAAGGTCTCCGGATTTCAATTTTTTAACATTATTTACTTCTCCAGCTGCATTTTTTATATATTTTTCTATTAGAAAAGGCGACATTTTAGATAATTTACCGTATTCATTGTGAATAATGAGAAATTTTGGTATTGATTTTGTTATCTGACGAGTTATAGTGGTATTTTCAGGTGTTTTCATTTCTAAAGAAGGTTCATTTGGAGATGTATCAGAGCTAAGTTGGTTTGACGGATCTAAGCCTCCGTCAGGGCAAGAAAGAGTTTTTGGTTCCATGAATATTAGAAAAAAAATTCATCCTGGTGTGCCCCCGCCCACCATGGAGCCCAACCAGGGGAAGCAGTATCCGGCAGTTGTCCAGCAACAGATCTCGGAACCACTTCAGGAGTCACAAACAGAATATAGTGCCGTAGTGTCGGAATGTGGATCCGCCAGTTCGCCCAGGGCATCCCTAGCTACAGCACTAACCCTAAATACCCAATATCATTGGAGTCCAACACGACAGAGGGACCAAGCGCTCTGACGTGGTGAACCCCAGAGAAATTAGGTGAGCCGATTGACCAGAGCGGGCTCACTCCAGCCACCCGTCTACGCAGAAGCATGGACCAAAGGGCACGCATCAGGTACCCCAGGACTCCACTTTCCCCCGATACGGGACGCCGCACACGGCAAACATGCGGGTCAGAAAAACGTACTGACGTCTTTTAAAGGAATCATAAAAAGGAATAAATGATAATTTAGAAGCAAATAGAACTTAACACAACTAAAAAGGTAATTTATGATACGTAATAACATAGGTGATTAACATATTTTTTAAATAACAAAAGAGTGAATTTAAGGTGTTTTTCAATGTAAAGAAATTTTAATGGTTTCCGAATCGCAAGACGTGAAATGGAGAAAAAGGAGGGGTGGGGAATAGAGTAGTGGGATGAAGGTAGAGAAAGATCGCTTAGGTATCCCGGGAGCGCGACCCCCGTGTTCACCAAAGACAGCAAACCCCTGGGAAAGAAAAAGATCACTCAGGTACCCCGGGGTTGTGAAGCCCGTACAAACCTAAAGAAGGAATGCCCCTGGGGGCGATTGATGGTTTGATTTGGTTGGTTGATATTTATAAAGAGTAGATTTTAATTGCGTTTCTGCATTTACTTTATTAGGTGTAAAGTCTGAGTTATATGTTTGGGTGCCTATTGTTTTGCTGGTTTTAATGACGGATGCATATGAGGTGTTAGGACGAGGTGTACGGGATTCTATCAATTTTCTAGCTTCGGGAAAGGATAGATTTTTGGTAACTCTTAATGTTTGGATTTCTTTTTCTTGAATCCAGCGTGGACAAGTCTTGGAATATGCAGCGTGATCACCCTGGCAATTGATGCAATGTTCGGTTTCAGAGCATGAGGAACTGTCGTGACCGGGCTTTGCGCAACGTGCACAGATGGTTGCTGATGCTCGACATGCTGTTTTAGCATGTCCAAATCTCTGGCATAAAAAGCATCGCAGTGGGCTTGGAATGAAAGGCCTCACGTCGCAGCACAAGTAACCGGCTTTTATTTTTGTTGGCATAACAGGAGAATCGAAGGTTAGAACAACATTTCTTGATGGAATGAAATTAGAGTCTCGCCTCATCATGATTCTTTTGGCTGCTATAACTTTTTGGTCTTTTAGTTCAGCGACAAATTCTTCGTCGGACACCATTGCGAGTTCTTGGGATGAGATAACTCCTCGGGTATAGTTAAGGGTTTTGTGCGGAAAGACTTGAATTTCGACGTCCCCAAAGTTTTTAATGTTTAATAGTTTTACTGATTGTATTTCTGATTTGGATTCTACCAATAGGTCTCCAGATTTCAATTTTTTAACATTTTTTTACTTCATCAGCTGCATTTTTAATGTATTTTTCGATTAGAAATGGTGACATTTTAGATAATTTACCGGATTCGTTGTGTATAATAAGAAATTTAGGAACTGATTTTTTTGGTTCAGGAATTGCGGAAATGACAGGTGTAACCGTTACTATACATGATTCACTATTATAATTTTCATTTTCTTTGTTAGTGGTGTTTGACGGATCAAAGCCTCCGTCAGGGCAAGAAGTTTTAGGTTCCATGAATATTAGAAAAAAAGGTTCATCCTGGTGTGCCCCCGCCCACCATGGAGCCCAACCAGGGGAAGCAGTATCCGGCAGTTGTCCAGCAACAGATCTCGGAACCGCTTCAGGAGTCACAAACAGAATATAGTGCAGTAGTGTCGGAATGTGGATCCGCCAGTTCGCCCAGGGCATCCCTAGCTACAGCCCTAACCCTAAATACCCAATATCATTGGAGTCCAACACGACAGAGGGACCAAGCGCTCTGACGTGGTGAACCCCAGAGAAATTAGGTGAGCCGATTGACCAGAGCGGGCTCACTCCAGCCACCCGTCTACGCAGAAGCATGGACCAAAGGGCACGCATCAGGTACCCGAGGACTCCACTTTCCCCCGATACGGGACGCCGCACACGGCAAACCTGCGGGTCAGAAAAACGTACTGACGTCTTTTAAAAGAATCATAAAAAGGAATAAATGATAATTTAGAAACAAATAGAACTTAACACAACTAAAAAGGTATTCTATGATACGTAATAACATAGGTGATTAACATATTTTTTAAATAACAAAAGAGTGAATTTAAGGTGTTTTTCAATGTAAAGAAATTTTAATGGTTTCCGAATCGCAAGACGTGAAATGGAGAAAAAGGAGGGGTGGGGAATAGGGTAGTGGGATGAAGGTAGAGAAAGATCGCTTAGGTATCCCGGGAGCGCGACCCCCGTGTTCACCAAAGACAGCAAACCCCTGGGAAAGAAAAAGATCACTCAGGTACCCCGGGGTTGTGAAGCCCGTACAAACCTAAAGAAGGAATGCCCCTGGGGGCCCCACAGAACGGAAAACTACGCACTTGCTGGAAGAAGAGACTATGACGCACTTCCGAGAAACCGTCAAGAGAAACGAACACAGATACGAAGTGAACTTACCTTGGTTAGGTTGGTTGGTTGGTTGGTTTTTTATGGCACAAGGGCCAGATTTGGCCATGCTGCGCCAAACAATAGCTAGTTCATAACTGGTATTTATTTAGAGCGAGTCAGAAAGCCACGTAATAAAATTCAGTACAGTTGTGTATGTTGCAGTCGATTATAAAATCTAAATAAAGTTTACGAAACCAATGTCAGTAAGGAATAAAAATAAGTTTTTATGATGTGCGTCCATCAACAAGTCTGTTAAGGTAATAGGGGAGATACCAAATCGGTTTAGTCTATGATGATTAAAATTCCGGCATTCCGTCAATATGTGCTTTATGGAAAAAATTCTATTGCATGATGAGCATAAAGGAGCTGGTTCTCCCAGCAGTAAATGTCTGTGGGTAAAAAAGGAATGTCCGATTCGGAGCCTTGTCAGTTTTACATGATGACTTCTATTTAAGTTTGTTTTGCTGAATCCCTTTATAGATGGTTGAATATCATGAAGTTTGTTATGGTTTTCCAAATCCCAAGCGGATTGCCAGGATGAATTTATGGCTTGGGTTAAAACACTATTAATGTCGTGAATCGGGACATTGGAGTTTATAATCAGTGTTGCGTTTTTGGCTGCCAAATCTGCTTTCTCATTGCCCCGGATTCCCACATGCCCAGGAATCCAACAAAAGAATATCCGAAAATCATTTTCTGTTAATGTAAGGAGCAAATTCATTGCTTTTAAAACCAAGGAATGACTTTTATGTGTACAGTTTAAAAGGGATTCGATACTGCTTTTAGAGTCGGTATACAAGATCCAGTTTTTATTAGTGTGTGTAGAAATCGTTTTTAAGGCTAAAATTATTGCGTACATCTCTGAAGTGAAGACACTGCAGCACCCATGCAATTTTCTAGCAATGGTTGTATTATCAAAAACGGCCGCGGCTCCAACATTTGTCCCGTTCTTAGATCCGTCAGTAAAAACTGTTTTAAAAGATGAATATTTGTTTCTATGGGAATGGAATAATTGTAAATAAATGGTATCGGGGGTTGATGATTTGTTAAAATGTGAAAAGTCATTGATGGTAAGTAGATTTTGATCATTCCAAGGTGGAGGTTCGTTTTCTCTAGGAAATATTCCCAGATTGTCAACATTTAATGAATTCATTATGGTACGGACTCTAAAACCAAGTGACGGTATGAATGAAGGTTTTAATGAGTAATGACTTCCAAATTTAGGGTTAGTTACACTATTATGCAATGGGTGAGAAGGGTTGGCTTTAATCTTAAAATAGTATTTTAGGGTAAGTTTCTCACGTCGATGTCTTAAATCCGGCTCGCCTGTCATTATATATAAACTCTGGACTGGCGAAGTGCGGAAAGCTCCGAGGGATAATCGGAGGCCTTGGTGATGAATAGTATCCAGGGCTTGAAGAACAGACTTAGCAGAAGATCCATATATTACACTCCCATAATCGAGTTTCGATCGGACAATTGCTTTGTAAATTTTTAAAATTGAAATAAAATCAGCTCCCCAAGTTGTGTTACATAAAACCTTTAAAATATTCAATGATTGGTTGCATTTTCGTTTCAATACTTTGATATGAGATCGAAAAGATAACTTCGAGTCAAAAATAATACCCAAAAATTTTATTTCTGGAACTACTGGAATAACAGTTCCGTCGAGTAAAAGTTCTGGATCAGGAAAAAGTCCGCGTCTTCTAGTAAAATGTACACATACAGTCTTTTGCGAAGAAAAAACAAAACCATTTTCGTTTGCCCACTTACTTACAATTCTAATAGCCGTTTGGAGTTGTCTTTCAATAAAAGGTACATTGATTCCAGAACAGAATATTTGGAAATCGTCTACAAAAAGCGTTCCGTGCACATATGGAGGAAGTTGTTTAATAATACCGTTGATTTTAATTATAAAAAGTATCACGCTTAGAACGCTTCCTTGGGGAACACCCTCGTCCTGAGAAAAGTCATCTGATAAAATATTATTAATGCGAACGCTAAAGGTCCTTGTCAATAAAAAGTTTTGAATAAATATTGGGAGATTTCCCAGAAAGCCCATCTCGTATAAGTCTCGCATTATGCCATATCGCCATGTCCTATCGTAAGCTTTCTCCATATCGAAGAAGACAGCTACCAAATGCTTCTTTGTGACGAATGTATCTCTGATAGAGGATTCCAGCATTAAGGCATTGTCGTAGGTGCTTCGTCCAAAACGGAATCCGCTTTGAAATTCCGATAGATGTTTTTCAGACTCAAGGACATGTATCAACCGAGCATTCACCATTCTTTCCATGACTTTGCAGATACAGCTTGTCAAGGCAATGGGTCGATAGTTATTAGGGTCTTGAGGATCCTTCCCAGGTTTCGGTATTGGAATAATAATAGCTCTGTGCCAGGTTGTCGGAAAATCTTGCTCTGTCCAAATTCTATTATAAAGAAGTAAAATGTTTTGTAATGAATTTTCATTGAGATGGGTCAACATGTCTAGATGAATATGATCGGGGCCCGGTGAAGTCGGGTGTGATTTCCTTAATGCATTTTTCAGTTCGAATATGGTAAACTTACGATTGTAAGTTCTATGAGCGGATGGTTGAAAGTTTAACGTCTTGCGTTCTTCACGTCGCTTATAATTAATAAAATCTTGGGGGTAAGAGCTCTCATGAGATACCTTAGAAAAAGATTCTCCCAAGGTATCGGCAATTGTCTTAACGTCTGAAACGACTTGTCCATTTTGAAGTAAAAATGATATATTTGGATTACGATATTTGCCGGTAATTTTTCGAATTTTTCCCCATAGCTGTTTTGATGATATTCGACATTCAATTGTATTAACGTATTCTTGCCAGGATTCTTTTTGTCGCTGTCTCCTTAATTTTCGAGCTTCTGCTTTAGCCCGCTTGAAAACTATCAAATTCGAAGTGGTGGGATAACGTCTGAAGGTGTTCCATGCTTTTTTTTGGAATTTATGGGCTTGAGAGCATGCTTCATTCCACCAAGGCTTCCATAATTTAGGCATTTTACCCGATGTTTTGGGGATAGCCACATCTGCCGCCTTAATCAAGGTGTTCGTTATCATTTCAACGCCATCATTTATGCTAGGCATCTTAACCATGTTGTCCGAAATGTTTGATTCCACCTGATATCGAGTCCAATCCGCTTTCTCAAATATATATCGCAGAGGTCGTCTGGGTAGTAAAACGTCATTGCAGTTATATGTTAAAATGATTGGAAAGTGATCGCTATTGTGCAGATCATTGTCAATTTTAAAGTCCCAAAATGAAAGCAAAGTAGGGGAGCATATTGCAAGGTCCAGGGTGTGAAAGGTTTGGGTCGGAGTATGGAAGTATGTATGACTGGAATCATTTAAAAGGCAGAGACAATGGTCATCCATCAATTTTTCAATTTGTTGTCCTTTTGTGTTAAAATCATTACTTCCCCAAAGAGGGTTGTGTCCGTTAAAATCCCCTATGATGAAGTATGGAGACGGAAGTTGAGTTATTAAATCATTTAGTTCCTGCTGACTAACGCTTTCATTTGGGGGTAGATATATGCAGCAGATTGTTATTAAAAATTTAATATGAAGTTGTATGGCTATTGCTTGAATGCTCGTATTTAATGAAATTCTTCTGGATGGGAAATTCTGCAAGGTCATTATAGCCACGCCGCCCGAAGCGCGTGCACCGTGGATGTAATCATTTCTTATTAAATTATAATTTTTAACATTAATTGAGTTATTAGGCGTTAAGTATGTTTCTTGAAGGGCTAGGCAAACAGGGTTAAAATTATTTATTAGAGATTTGATATCGTCGATATGTGTACGAAAACCATGACAGTTCCAAGTTAGGAGATTAATAGTCATTTATTCTTTAAAAATTTAGAGCCCTTTTCAATCTCTACTGAAATAAAGGTTGGGTGGTTTTATTTGGAAGGTTTTTTGTAAAATCTAGAACCTTTCCTAAAAAATGCAGCGTTCTCGTCAATACCGTCATCTCCAAACTCCATGTCGGAGTCCGTGGAAGGGTGTAAATCTATTTCGGTATCCGGTAATTTTGAGGGGTCTTTAGAGTTCCGGGGAGTAAGTTTGTCTTTCTTATTTTGCTTTTTTTTATTTTGTTCTATTGATGTTGGGTTCGCGCGCGCGCGCGCGCGCGCGCGGCTTGAAGATTTTTGTTGCTGGTGCGGTTCTCTGTTGCGGCAGGTTTGAGGGTTTACTAGTAACTTTGTCAATTGATTTTGGGCTTAAGCTATGGGATTGATGGTTTGATTTGGTTGGTTGATATTTATAAGGAGTAGAGTTTAATTGCGTTTCTGCATTTACTTTATTAGGTGTAAAGTCTGAATTATATGTTTGGGTGCTTATTGTTTTGCTAGTTTTAATAACGGATGCATATGAGGAATTAGGACGAGGTGTACGAGATTCCACTAGTTTTCTTGCTTCGGGGAAAGATAGATTTTTGGTTACTCTTATTGATTGTATTTCTTTCTCCTGTATCCAGCGTGGACAAGTCTTGGAATATGCAGCGTGATCACCTTGGCAATTGATGCAATGTTCGGTTTCAGAGCATGAGGAACTGTCGTGACCGGGCTTTGCGCAACGTGCACAGATGGTTGCTGATGCTCGACATGCTGTTTTAGCATGTCCAAATCTCTGGCATAAAAAGCATCGCAGTGGGCTTGGAATGAAAGGCCTCACGTCGCAGCACAAGTAACCGGCTTTTATTTTTGTTGGCATAACAGGAGAATCGAAGGTCAGAATAACATTTCTTGATGGAATGAAATTAGAGTCTCGCCTCATCATGATTCGTTTGGCTGCTATGACTTTCTGGTCTTTCAATTCAGCCACGAATTCCTCATCAGATACCATTGCGAGTTCTTGCGAAGATATAACTCCTCGGGTATAATTTAGTGTTTTGTGCGGAAATACTTGAATTTCGACTTCACCGAAGTTTTTAATGTTTAATAATTTTCCTGATTGAACTTCTGATTTTGATTCAATTAACAGGTCTCCGGATTTCAATTTTTTTACACTATTAACTTCTCCAGCTGCATTTTTTATATATTTTTCTATTAGAAATGGTGACATTTTTGTTAATTTACCGGATTCGTTGTGTATAATAAGGAATTTAGGAACTGATTTTTTTGATTCAGGAATTGCGGAAATGACAGGTGTAACCGTTTCGATACATGATTCACTAATATGATTTTCGTTGACATTGTTAATGGTGTTTGACGGATCAAAGCCTCCGTCAGGGCAAGAAGTTTTAGGTTCCATGAATATTAGAAAATAAAATTCATCCTGGTGTGCCCCCGCCCACCATGGAGCCCAACCAGGGGAAGCAGTATCCGGCAGTTGTCCAGCAACAGATCTCGGAACCGCTTCAGGAGTAACAACCAGAATATAGTGCCGTAGTGTCGGAATGTGGATCCGCCAGTTCGCCCAGGGCAATCCTAGCTACAGCACTAACCCTAAATACCCAATATCATTGGAGTCCAACACGACAGAGGGACCAAGCGCTCTGACGTGGTGAACCCCAGAGAAATTAGGTGAGCCGATTGACCAGAGCGGGCTCACTCCAGCCACCCGTCTACGCAGAAGCATGGACCAAAGGGCACGCATCAGGTACCCCAGGACTCCACTTTCCCCCGATACGGGACGCCGCACACGGCAAACATGCGGGTCAGAAAAACGTACTGACGTCTTTTAAAAGAATCATGAAAAGGAATAAATGATAATTTAGAAGCAAAATAGAACTTAACACAACTAAAAAGGTAATTTATGATACGTAATAACATAGGTGATTAACATATTTTTTAAATAACAAAAGAGTGAATTTAAGGTGTTTTTCAATGTAAAGAAATTTTAATGGTTTCCGAATCGCAAGACGTGAAATGGAGAAAAAGGAGGGGTGGGGAATAGAGTAGTGGGATGAAGGTAGAGAAAGATCGCTTAGGTATCCCGGGGGCGCGACCCCCGTGTTCACCAAAGACAGCAAACCCCTGGGAAAGAAAAAGATCACTCAGGTACCCCGGGATTGTGAAGCCCGTACAAACCTAAAGAAGGAATGCCCCTGGGGGCCTTACCTTGGTTAGCAGGACATCCACCTGTATATGATAAGTTCGATGTTGCTGAATCCAGGCTTCGTTCAGTAACAAGACGTCTCGTTAAAGAAGGGATCTATGAAGCTTACCATGAAAATTTCAAGCAATGGCGCTTGGAAGGTATCATAGAAACTGACGGATGATGAAAATTCAAAATTAAGTCATTATCTCCCACATCGGCCGGTTATCAAACCATCGAGCAACACCACGAAGGTTCGCCCAGTATTCGATGCTTCTTTCAAGCGACCCGGATATGCCTCCTTAAATGAATGCTTAAGTGTGGGACCGAGTCTTTCAGAGCAGATACACCCATTGTTGCTGAGATTTCGTTCAGGTGCTATTGGAGTGATTGCAGATATTAAACAGGAATTCTTGCAACTAAGTGTGCGATCTGAGGATCGTGATTTTCTAAAATTCCAATGGTGGAAAACCAATGATCGATCAATGGTGGTTGTCTGTGGTTAAATTCATGCTGTTATTGAGAGCTTGGGGGTGAATTCCTCTTAACCTCGTGTTTTTGATGTGAGCTTTTTAGTTCATTGACTGTTTTCTTCAGTTCCTGAACTTCAGTTAAGTATGAATGAGGGTTCAGATGTTTTTATACAATTTAACATTTTAAATAGAAAGTCCATGCAAGATATGTGCACGTTCAACAGCTGCATCATATTTATCTATGTCGCTCTCCATGATTTTTAGTCTAATATCAGATAGCAAAGCCTGAAGAAATTTCACATACTTAATGGAGTTGAGCGAGTTAACGTCCATAATATTTGTGTGTACTTGTTGTACTAAGACATTAATCCTATGCACGAGATTTTTAATGGTTTCAGTGGGAAACATCTGCAATGCATTATGTGCATGAATAGCAGAAACATTTGATGTCGAACAAAAAAAACCTTGTAATTCTGCCAATAGCGCCTCAACTGTAGTAATGTCCTTTAAATGTGGGGATTCCAAATAAAATTTGAGTGCTGCTCCAGAGAGTTTAGATTTCGAAAATGTCAGAGGACCATGAGTTGATTTTCAAAAGATTCGAGATTTGCTCTTTAAAGAAACTGAAAATCGTTGGGTGGTCACCGTCAAATGGGACAATATCAAGCAAGAATTTGTGGTTGACAGTCCTGACCATACTGACTCTCCTATTAAGAACTAAATATTACCTAAAAATATCATACATTGTTGTATAAATTGTTTGTGTTGGTTCACACACACTACGGGGTGGTGTTGTATCTGACAATCAGAAACTACTTAGATGGTTGGTTGGTTGGTTTTTTATGGCACAAGGGCCAGATTTGGCCATGCTGCGCCAAACAATAGCTAGTTCATAACTGGTATTTAATTAGAGCGAGTCAGAAAGCCACGCAATAAAATTCAGTACAGTTGTGTATGTTGCAGTCGATTATAAAATCTAAATAAAGTTTACGAAACCAATGTCAGTAAGGAATAAAAATAAGTTTTTATGATGTGGGTCCATCAACAAGTCTGTTAAGGTAATAGGGGAGATACCAAATCGGTTTAGTCTATGACGATTAAAATTCCGGCATTCCGTCAATATGTGCTTTATGGAAAAAATACTATTGCATGATGAGCATAAAGGAGCTGGTTCTCCCAGCAGTAAATGTCTGTGGGTAAAAAAGGAATGTCCAATTCGGAGCCTTGTCAGTTTTACGTGATGATTTCTATTTAAGTTTGTTTTGCTGAATCCCTTTATAGATGGTTGAATATCATGAAGTTTGTTATGGTTTTCCAAATCCCAAGCGGATTGCCAGGATGAATTTATGGCTTGGGTTAAAACACTATTAATGTCGTGAATCGGGACATTGGAGTTTATAATCAATGTTGCGTTTTTGGCTGCCAAATCCGCTTTCTCATTGCCCCGGATTCCCACATGCCCAGGAATCCAACAAAAGAATATCCGAAAATCATTTTCTGTTAATGTTAGGAGCAAATTCATTGCTTTTAAAACCAAGGAATGACTTTTATGTGTATAGTTTAATAGGGATTCGATACTGCTTTTAGAGTCGGTATACAAGATCCAGTTTTTATTAGTGTGTGTAGAAATCGTTTTTAAGGCTAAAATTATTGCGTAGATCTCTGAAGTGAAGACACTGCAGCACCCATGCAATTTTCTAGCAATGGTTGTATTATCAAAAACGGCCGCGGCTCCAACATTTGTCCCGTTCTTAGATCCGTCAGTAAAAACTGTTTTAAAAGATGAATATTTGTTTCTATGGGAATGGAATAATTGTAAATAAATGGTATCGGGGGTTGATGATTTGTTAAAATGTGAAAAGTCATTGATGGTAAGTAGATTTTTATCATTCCAAGGTGGAGGTTCGTTTTCTCTAGGAAATATTCCCAGATTGTCAACATTTAATGAATTCATTATGGTACGGACTCTAAAACCAAGTGATGGTATGAATGAAGGTTTTAGGTTGGTTGGTTGGTTGGTTTTTTATGGCACAAGGGCCAGATTTGGCCATGCTGCGCCAAACAATAGCTAGTTCATAACTGGTATTTAATTAGAGCGAGTCAGAAAGCCACGCAATAAAATTCAGTACAGTTGTGTATGTTGCAGTCGATTATAAAATCTAAATAAAGTTTACGAAACCAATGTCAGTAAGGAATAAAAATAAGTTTTTATGATGTGGGTCCATCAACAAGTCTGTTAAGGTAATAGGGGAGATACCAAATCGGTTTAGTCTATGACGATTAAAATTCCGGCATTCCGTCAATATGTGCTTTATGGAAAAAATACTATTGCATGATGAGCATAAAGGAGCTGGTTCTCCCAGCAGTAAATGTCTGTGGGTAAAAAAGGAATGTCCAATTCGGAGCCTTGTCAGTTTTACGTGATGATTTCTATTTAAGTTTGTTTTGCTGAATCCCTTTATAGATGGTTGAATATCATGAAGTTTGTTATGGTTTTCCAAATCCCAAGCGGATTGCCAGGATGAATTTATGGCTTGGGTTAAAACACTATTAATGTCGTGAATCGGGACATTGGAGTTTATAATCAATGTTGCGTTTTTGGCTGCCAAATCCGCTTTCTCATTGCCCCGGATTCCCACATGCCCAGGAATCCAACAAAAGAATATCCGAAAATCATTTTCTGTTAATGTTAGGAGCAAATTCATTGCTTTTAAAACCAAGGAATGACTTTTATGTGTATAGTTTAATAGGGATTCGATACTGCTTTTAGAGTCGGTATACAAGATCCAGTTTTTATTAGTGTGTGTAGAAATCGTTTTTAAGGCTAAAATTATTGCGTAGATCTCTGAAGTGAAGACACTGCAGCACCCATGCAGTTTTCTAGCAATGGTTGTATTATCAAAAACGGCCGCGGCACCAACATTTGTCCCGTTCTTAGATCCGTCAGTAAAAACTGTTTTAAAAGATGAATATTTGTTTCTATGGGAATGGAATAATTGTAAATAAATGGTATCGGGGGTTGATGATTTGTTAAAATGTGAAAAGTCATTGATGGTAAGTAGATTTTGATCATTCCAAGGTGGAGGTTCGTTTTCTCTAGGAAATATTCCCAGATTGTCAACATTTAATGAATTCATTATGGTACGGACTCTAAAACCAAGTGATGGTATGAATGAAGGTTTTAATGAGTAATGACTTCCAAATTTAGGGTTAGTTACTCTATTATGCAATGGGTGAGAAGGGTTGGCTTTAATTTTAAAATAGTATTTTAGGGTAAGTTTCTCACGTCGATGTCTTAAATCCGGCTCGCCTGTCATTATATATAAACTCTGGACTGGCGAAGTGCGAAAAGCTCCGAGGGATAATCGGAGGCCTTGGTGATGAATAGTATCCAGGGCTTGAAGAACAGACTTAGCAGAAGATCCATATATTACACTCCCATAATCGAGTTTCGATCGGACAACAGCTTTGTAAATTTTTAAAATTGAAATAAAATCAGCTCCCCAAGTTGTGTTACATAAAACCTTTAAAATATTCATTGATTGGTTGCATTTTCGTTTCAATACCTTGATATGAGGTCGAAAAGATAACTTCGAGTCAAAAATAATACCCAAAAATTTTATTTCTGGAACTACTGGAATAACAGTTCCGTCGAGTAAAAGTTCTGGATCAGGAAAAAGTCCGCGTCTTCTAGTAAAATGTACACATACAGTCTTTTGCGAAGAAAAAACAAAACCATTTTCGTTTGCCCACTTACTTACAATTCTAATAGCCGTTTGGAGTTGACTTTCAATAAAAGGTACATTGATTCCAGAACAGAATATTTGGAAATCGTCTACAAAAAGCGTTCCGTGCACATATGGAGGAAGTTGTTTAATGATACCGTTGATTTTAATTATAAAAAGTATCACGTTTAGAACGCTTCCTTGGGGAACACCCTCGTCCTGTGAAAAGTCATCTGATAAAATATTATTAATGCGAACGCTAAAGGTCCTTGTCAATAAAAAGTTTTGAATAAATAGTGGGAGATTTCCCAGAAAGCCCATCTCGTATAAGTCTCGCATTATGCCATATCGCCATGTCCTATCGTAAGCTTTCTCCATATCGAAGAAGACAGCTACCAAATGCTTCTTTGTGACGAATGTATCTCTGATAGAGGATTCCAGCATTAAGGCATTGTCGTAGGTGCTTCGTCCAAAACGGAATCCGCTTTGAAACTCCGATAGATGTTTTTCAGACTCAAGGACATGTATCAACCGAGCATTCACCATTCTTTCCATGACTTTGCAGATACAGCTTGTCAAGGCAATGGGTCGATAGTTATTAGGGTCTTGAGGATCCTTCCCAGGTTTCGGTATTGGAATAATAATAGCTCTGTGCCAGGTTGTCGGAAAATCTTGCTCTGTCCAAATTCTATTATAAAGAAGTAAAATATTTCGTAATGAATCTTCATTGAGATGGGTCAACATGTCTAGATGAATATGATCGGGGCCCGGTGATGGTTGGTTGGTTGGTTTTTTATGGCACAAGGGCCAGATTTGGCCATGCTGCGCCAAACAATAGCTAGTTCATAACTGGTATTTAATTAGAGCGAGTCAGAAAGCCACGTAATAAAATTCAGTACAGTTGTGTATGTTGCAGTCGATTATAAAATCTAAATAAAGTTTACGAAACCAATGTCAGTAAGGAATAAAAATAAGTTTTTATGATGTGGGTCCATCAACAAGTCTGTTAAGGTAATAGGGGAGATACCAAATCGGTTTAGTCTATGACGATTAAAATTCCGGCATTCCGTCAATATGTGCTTTATGGAAAAAATACTATTGCATGATGAGCATAAAGGAGCTGGTTCTCCCAGCAGTAAATGTCTGTGGGTAAAAAAGGAATGTCCGATTCGGAGCCTTGTCAGTTTTACGTGATGATTTCTATTTAAGTTTGTTTTGCTGAATCCCTTTATAGATGGTTGAATATCATGAAGTTTGTTATGGTTTTCCAAATCCCAAGCGGATTGCCAGGATGAGTTTATGGCTTGGGTTAAAACACTATTAATGTCGTGAATCGGGACATTGGAGTTTATAATCAATGTTGCGTTTTTGGCTGCCAAATCCGCTTTCTCATTGCCCCGGATTCCCACATGCCCAGGAATCCAACAAAAGAATATCCGAAAATCATTTTCTGTTAATGTAAGGAGCAAATTCATTGCTTTTAAAACCAAGGAATGACTTTTATGTGTACAGTTTAATAGGGATTCGATACTGCTTTTAGAGTCGGTATACAAGATCCAGTTTTTATTAGTGTGTGTAGAAATCGTTTTTAAGGCTAAAATTATTGCGTACATCTCTGAAGTGAAGACACTGCAGCACCCATGCAATTTTCTAGCAATGGTTGTATTATCAAAAACGGCCGCGGCTCCAACATTTGTCCCGTTCTTAGATCCGTCAGTAAAAACTGTTTTAAAAGATGAATATTTGTTTCTATGGGAATGGAATAATTGTAAATAAATGGTATCGGGGGTTGATGATTTGTTAAAATGTGAAAAGTCATTGATGGTAAGTAGATTTTTATCATTCCAAGGTGGAGGTTCGTTTTCTCTAGGAAATATTCCCAGATTGTCAACATTTAATGAATTCATTATGGTACGGACTCTAAAACCAAGTGACGGTATGAATGAAGGTTTTAATGAGTAATGACTTCCAAATTTAGGGTTAGTTACACTATTATGCAATGGGTGAGAAGGGTTGGCTTTAATCTTAAAATAGTATTTTAGAGTAAGTTTCTCACGTCGATGTCTTAAATCCGGCTCGCCTGTCATTATATATAAACTCTGGACTGGCGAAGTGCGGAAAGCTCCGAGGGATAATCGGAGGCCTTGGTGATGAATAGTATCCAGGGCTTGAAGAACAGACTTAGCAGAAGATCCATATATTACACTCCCATAATCGAGTTTCGATCGGACAACAGCTTTGTAAATTTTTAAAATTGAAATAAAATCAGCTCCCCAAGTTGTGTTACATAAAACCTTTAAAATATTCAATGATTGGTTGCATTTTCGTTTCAATACCTTGATATGAGGTCGAAAAGATAACTTCGAGTCAAAAATAATACCCAAAAATTTTATTTCTGGAACTACTGGAATAACAGTTCCGTCGAGTAAAAGTTCTGGATCAGGAAAAAGTCCGCGTCTTCTAGTAAAATGTACACATACAGTCTTTTGCGAAGAAAAAACAAAACCATTTTCGTTTGCCCACTTTCTTACAATTCTAATAGCCGTTTGGAGTTGTCTTTCAATAAAAGGTACATTGATTCCAGAACAGAATATTTGGAAATCGTCTACAAAAAGCGTTCCGTGCACATATGGAGGAAGTTGTTTAATAATACCGTTGATTTTAATTATAAAAAGTATGACGCTTAGAACGCTTCCTTGGGGAACACCCTCGTCCTGTGAAAAGTCATCTGATAAAATATTATTAATGCGAACGCTAAAGGTCCTTGTCAATAGAAAGTTTTGAATAAATATTGGGAGATTTCCCAGAAAGCCCATCTCGTATAAGTCTCGCATTATGCCATATCGCCATGTCCTGTCGTAAGCTTTCTCCATATCGAAGAAGACAGCTACCAAATGCTTCTTTGTGACGAATGTATCTCTGATAGAGGATTCCAGCATTAAGGCATTGTCGTAGGTGCTTCGTCCAAAACGGAATCCGCTTTGAAACTCCGATAGATGTTTTTCAGACTCAAGGACATGTATCAACCGAGCATTCACCATTCTTTCCATGACTTTGCAGATACAGCTTGTCAAGGCAATGGGTCGATAGTTATTAGGGTCTTGAGGATCCTTCCCAGGTTTCGGTATTGGAATAATAATAGCTCTGTGCCAGGTTGTCGGAAAATCTTGCTCTGTCCAAATTCTATTATAGAGAAGTAAAACATTTTGTAATGAGTCTTCATTGAGATGGGTCAACATGTCTAGATGAATATGATCGGGGCCCGGTGAAGTCGGGTGTGATTTTCTTAATGCATTTTTCAGTTCGAATATGGTAAAATTACGATTGTAAGTTTTATGAGCGGATGGTTGAAAGTTTAACGTCTTGCGTTCTTCACGTCGCTTATAATTAATAAAATCTTGGGGGTAAGAGCTCTCATGAGATACCTTAGAAAAAGATTCTCCCAAGGTATCAGCAATTGTCTTAACGTCTGAAACGACTTGTCCATTTTGAAGTAAAAATGATATATTTGGATTACGATATTTGCCGGTAATTTTTCGAATTTTTCCCCATAGCTGTTTTGATGATATTCGACATTCGATTGTATTTACGTATTCTTGCCAGGATTCTTTTTGTCGCTGTCTCCTTAATTTTCGAGCTTCTGCTTTAGCCCGCTTGAAAACTATCAAATTCGAAGTGGTGGGATAACGTCTGAAGGTGTTCCATGCTTTTTTTTGGAATTTATGGGCTTGAGAGCATGCTTCATTCCACCAAGGCTTCCATAATTTAGGCATTTTACCCGATGTTTTGGGGATAGCCACATCTGCCGCTTTAATCAAGGTGTTCGTTATCATTTCAACGGCATCATTTATGCTAGGCATGTTAACCATGTTGTCAGAAATGTTTGATTCCACCTGATATCGAGTCCAATCCGCTTTCTCAAATATATATCGCACAGGTCGTCTAGGTAGTAAAACGTCATTGCATTTATATGTTAAAATGATTGGAAAGTGATCGCTATTGTGCAGATCATTGTCAATTTTAAAGTCCCAAAATGAAAGCAAAGTAGGGGAGCATATTGCAAGGTCCAGGGTGTGAAAGGTTTGGGTCGGAGTATGGAAGTATGTATGACTGGAATCATTTAAAAGGCAGAGACAATGGTCATCCATCAATTTTTCAATTTGTTGTCCTTTTGTGTTAAAATCATTACTTCCCCAAAGAGGGTTGTGTCCGTTAAAATCCCCTATGATGAAGTATGGAGACGGAAGTTGAGTTATTAAATCATTTAGTTCCTGCTGACTAACGCTTTCATTTGGGGGTAGATATATGCAGCAGATTGTTAGTAAAAATTTAATATGAAGTTGAATGGCTATTGCTTGAATGCTCGTATTTAAAGAAATTCTTCTGGATGGGAAATTCTGCAAGGTCATTATAGCCACGCCGCCCGAAGCGCGTGCACCGTGGATGTAATCATTTCTTATTAAATTATAATTTTTAACATTCATTGTGTTAGTAGGCGTTAAGTATGTTTCTTGAAGGGCTAGGCAAACAGGGTTAAAATTATTTATTAGAGATTTGATATCGTCGATATGTGTACGAAAACCATGACAGTTCCAAGTTAGGAGATTAATAGCCATTTATTTTTTAAAAATTAGAGCCCTTTTCAATGTCTTCTGAAATAAAGGTTGGGTGGTTTTATTTGGAAGGTTTTTTGTAAAATCTAGAACCTTTTCTAAAAAATGCAGCGTTCTCGTCAATACCGTCCTCTCCAAACTCCATGTCTGAGTCCGTGGAAGGGTGTAAATCTATTTCGGTATCCGGTAATTTTGAGTGATCTCTAGAGTTCCGGGGAGTAAGTTTGTCTTTCTTACTTTGCTTTTTTTTATTTAGTTCTATTGACGTTGTTGGGTTCGGCTTGAAGATTTTTGTTGCTGGTGCGGTTCTCTGTTGCGGCAGGTTTGAGGGTTTACTTGTAACTTTGTCACTTGATTTTGGGCTTACGCATTGGGATTGCTGATTTGATTTGGTTGGTTGATAATTATAAGGAGTAGAGTTTATTTGCGTTTCTGCATTTACTTTATTAGGTGTAAAGTCTGAATTATATGTTTGGGTGCTTATTGTTTTGCTGGTTTTAATGACGGATGCATATGAGGTGTTAGGACGAGGTGTACGAGATTCCACTAGTTTTCTAGCTTCGGGAAAGGATAGGTTTTTGGTGACTCTTAATGTTTGGATTTCTTTTTCTTGAATCCAGCGTGGACAAGTCTTGGAATATGCAGCGTGATCACCCTGGCAATTGATGCAATGTTCGGTTTCAGAGCATGAGGAACTGTCGTGACCGGGCTTTGCGCAACGTGCACAGATGGTTGCTGATGCTCGACATGCTGTTTTAGCATGTCCAAATCTCTGGCATAAAAAGCATCGCAGTGGGCTTGGAACGAAAGGCCTCACGTCGCAGCACAAGTAACCGGCTTTAATTTTTGTTGGCATAACAGGAGAATCGAAGGTCAGAATAACATTTCTTGATGGAATGAAATTAGAGTCTCGCCTCATCATGATTCTTTTGGCTGCTATAACTTTTTGATCTTTTAATTCAGCGACAAATTCTTCGTCGGACACCATTGAGAGTTCTTGGGATGAGATTACTCCTCGGGTATAGTTTAAAGTTTTGTGTGGAAAGACTTGAATTTCGACGTCCCCAAAGTTTTTAATATTTAGTAATTTTCCTGATTGAACTTCTGATTTAGATTCAATTAAAAGGTCTCCGGATTTCAATTTTTTAACATTATTTACTTCTCCAGCTGCATTTTTTATATATTTTTCTATTAGAAAAGGCGACATTTTAGATAATTTACCGTATTCATTGTGAATAATGAGAAATTTTGGTATTGATTTTGTTATCTGACGAGATATAGTGCTATTTTCAGGTGTTTTCGTTTCTAAGGAAGGTTCATTTTGGTCATTTGGAGATGTATCAGAGCTAAGTGTGTTTGACGGATCTAAGCCTCCGTCAGGGCAAGAAAGAGTTTTTGGTTCCATGAATATTAGAAAAAAAATTCATCCTGGTGTGCCCCCGCCCACCATGGAGCCCAACCAGGGGAAGCAGTATCCGGCAGTTGTCCAGCAACAGATCTCGGAACCGCTTCAGGAGTAACAACCAGAATATAGTGCCGTAGTGTCGGAATGTGGATCCGCCAGTTCGCCCAGGGCATCCCTAGCTACAGCACTAACCCTAAATACCCAATATCATTGGAGTCCAACACGACAGAGGGACCAGGCGCTCTGACGTGGTGAACCCCAGAGAAATTAGGTGAGCCGATTGACCAGAGCGGGCTCACTCCAGCCACCCGTCTACGCAGAAGCATGGACCAAAGGGCACGCATCAGGTACCCCAGGACTCCACTTTCCCTCGATACGGGACGCCGCACACGGCAAACATGCGGGTCAGAAAAACGTACTGACGTCTTTTAAAAGAATCATAAAAAGGAATAAATGATAATTTAGAAGCAAATAGAACTTAACACAACTAAAAAGGTAATTTATGATACGTAATAACATAGGTGATTAACATATTTTTTAAATAACAAAAGAGTGAATTTAAGGTGTTTTTCAATGTAAAGAAATTTTAATGGTTTCCGAATCGCAAGACGTGAAATGGAGAAAAAGGAGGGGTGGGGAATAGAGTAGTGGGATGAAGGTAGAGAAAGATCGCTTAGGTATCCCGGGAGCGCGACCCCCGTGTTCACCAAAGACAGCAAACCCCTGGGAAAGAAAAAGATCACTCAGGTACCCCGGGATTGTGAAGCCCGTACAAACCTAAAGAAGGAATGCCCCTGGGGGCCGGAAATGTTTGATTCCACCTGATATCGAGTCCAATCCGCTTTCTCAAATATATATCGCACAGGTCGTCTGGGTAGTAAAACGTCATTGCAGTTATATGTTAAAATGATTGGAAAGTGATCGCTATTGTGCAGATCATTGTCAATTTTAAAGTCCCAAAATGAAAGCAAAGTAGGGGAGCATATTGCAAGGTCCAGGGTGTGAAAGGTTTGGGTCGGAGTATGGAAGTATGTATGTATGGTTGGTTGGTTGGTTGGTTTTTTATGGCACAAGGGCCAGATTTGGCCATGCTGCGCCAAACAATAGCTAGTTCATAACTGGTATTTAATTAGAGCGAGTCAGAAAGCCACGTAATAAAATTCAGTACAGTTGTGTATGTTGCAGTCGATTATAAAATCTAAATAAAGTTTACGAAACCAATGTCAGTAAGGAATAAAAATAAGTTTTTATGATGTGGTTCCATCAACAAGTCTGTTAAGGTAATAGGGGAGATACCAAATCGGTTTAGTCTATGACGATTAAAATTCCGGCATTCCGTCAATATGTGCTTTATGGAAAAAATACTATTGCATGATGAGCATAAAGGAGCTGGTTCTCCCAGCAGTAAATGTCTGTGGGTAAAAAAGGAATGTCCAATTCGGAGCCTTGTCAGTTTTACGTGATGATTTCTATTTAAGTTTGTTTTGCTGAATCCCTTTATAGATGGTTGAATATCATGAAGTTTGTTATGGTTTTCCAAATCCCAAGCGGATTGCCAGGATGAATTTATGGCTTGGGTTAAAACACTATTAATGTCGTGAATCGGGACATTGGAGTTTATAATCAGTGTTGCGTTTTTGGCTGCCAAATCCGCTTTCTCATTGCCCCGGATTCCCACATGCCCAGGAATCCAACAAAAGAATATCCGAAAATCATTTTCTGTTAATGTTAGGAGCAAATTCATTGCTTTTAAAACCAAGGAATGACTTTTATGTGTATAGTTTAATAGGGATTCGATACTGCTTTTAGAGTCGGTATACAAGATCCAGTTTTTATTAGTGTGTGTAGAAATCGTTTTTAAGGCTAAAATTATTGCGTAGATCTCTGAAGTGAAGACACTGCAGCACCCATGCAATTTTCTAGCAATGGTTGTATTATCAAAAACGGCCGCGGCTCCAACATTTGTCCCGTTCTTAGATCCGTCAGTAAAAACTGTTTTAAAATATGAATATTTGTTTCTATGGGAATGGTTGGTTGGTTGGTTGGTTGGTTTTTTATGGCACAAGGGCCAGATTTGGCCATGCTGCGCCAAACAATAGCTAGTTCATAACTGGTATTTCATTAGAGTGAGTCAGAAAGCCACGTAATAAAATTCAGTACAGTTGTGTATGTTGCAGTCGATTATAAAATCTAAATAAAGTTTGCGAAACCAATGTCAGTAAGGAATAAAAATAAGTTTTTATGATGTGGGTCCATCAACAAGTCTGTTAAGGTAATAGGGGAGATACCAAATCGGTTTAGTCTATGACGATTAAAATTCCGGCATTCCGTCAATATGTGCTTTATGGAATAAATACTATTGCATGATGAGCATAAAGGAGCTGGTTCACCCAGCAGTAAATGTCTGTGGGTAAAAAAGGAATGTCCAATTCGGAGCCTTGTCAGTTTTACGTGATGATTTCTATTTAAGTTTGTTTTGCTGAATCCCTTTATAGATGGTTGAATATCATGAAGTTTGTTATGGTTTTCCAAATCCCAAGCGGATTGCCAGGATGAATTTATGGCTTGGGTTAAAACACTATTAATGTCATGAATCGGGACATTGGAGTTTATAATCAATGTTGCGTTTTTGGCTGCCAAATCCGCTTGCTCATTGCCCCGGATTCCCACATGCCCAGGAATCCAACAAAAGAATATCCGAAAATCATTTTCTGTTAATGTTAGGAGCAAATTCATTGCTTTTAAAACCAAGGAATGACTTTTATGTGTACAGTTTAATAGGGATTCGATACTACTTTTAGAGTCGGTATACAAGATCCAGTTTTTATTAGTGTGTGTAGAAATCGTTTTTAAGGCTAAAATTATTGCGTAGATCTCTGAAGTGAAAACACTGCAGCACCCATGCAATTTTCTAGCAATGGTTGTATTATCAAAAACGGCCGCGGCACCAACATTTGTCCCGTTCTTAGATCCGTCAGTAAAAACTGTTTTAAAAGATGAATATTTGTTTCTATGGGAATGGAATAATTGTAAATAAATGGTATCGGGGGTTGATGATTTGTTAAAATGTGAAAAGTCATTGATGGTAAGTAGATTTTTATCATTCCAAGGTGGAGGTTCGTTTTCTCTAGGAAATATTCCCAGATTGTCAACGTTTAATGAATTCATTATGGTACGGACTCTAAAACCAAGTGATGGTATGAATGAAGGTTTTAATGAGTAATGACTTCCAAATTTAGGGTTAGTTACTCTATTATGCAATGGGTGAGAAGGGTTGGCCTTAATCTTAAAATAGTATTTTAGGGTAAGTTTCTCACGTCGATGTCTTAGATCCGGCTCGCCTGTCATTATATATAAACTCTGGACTGGCGAAGTGCGAAAAGCTCCGAGGGATAATCGGAGGCCTTGGTGATGAATAGTATCCAGGGCTTGAAGAACAGACTTAGAAGAAGATCCATATATTACACTCCCGTAATCGAGTTTCGATCGGACAACAGCTTTGTAAATTTTTAAAATAGAAATAAAATCAGCTCCCCAAGTTGTGTTACATAAAACCTTTAAAATATTCAATGATTGGTTGCATTTTCGTTTCAATACTTTGATATGAGATCGAAAAGATAACTTCGAGTCAAAAATAATACCCAAAAATTTTATTTCTGGAACTACTGGAATAAGAGCTCCGTCTAGTAAAAGTTCTGGATCAGGAAAAAGTCCGCGTCTTCTAGTAAAATGTACACATACAGTCTTTTGCGAAGAAAAAACAAAACCATTTTCGTTTGCCCACTTACTTACAATTCTAATAGCCGTTTGGAGTTGTCTTTCAATAAAAGGTACATTGATTCCAGAACAGAATATTTGGAAATCGTCTACAAAAAGCGTTCCGTGCACATATGGAGGAAGTTGTTTAATAATACCGTTGATTTTAATTATAAAAAGTATCACGCTTAGAACGCTTCCTTGGGGAACACCCTCGTCCTGAGAAAAGTCATCTGATAAAATATTATTAATGCGAACGCTAAAGGTCCTTGTCAATAAAAAGTTTTGAATAAATATTGGGAGATTTCCCAGAAAGCCCATCTCGTATAAGTCTCGCATTATGCCATATCGCCATGTCCTATCGTAAGCTTTCTCCATATCGAAGAAGACAGCTACCAAATGCTTCTTTGTGACGAATGTATCTCTGATAGAGGATTCCAGCATTAAGGCATTGTCGTAGGTGCTTCGTCCAAAACGGAATCCGCTTTGAAACTCCGATAGATGTTTTTCAGACTCAAGGACATGTATCAACCGAGCATTCACCATTCTTTCCATGACTTTGCAGATACAGCTTGTCAAGGCAATGGGTCGATAGTTATTAGGGTCTTGAGGATCCTTCCCAGGTTTCGGTATTGGAATAATAATAGCTCTGTGCCAGGTTGTCGGAAAATCTTGCTCTGTCCAAATTCTATTATAGAAAAGTAAAACATTTTGTAATGAGTCTTCATTGAGATGGGTCAACATGTCTAGATGAATATGATCGGGGCCCGGTGAAGTCGGGTGTGATTTTCTTAATGCATTTTTCAGTTCGAATATGGTAAAATTACGATTGTAAGTTTTATGAGCGGATGGTTGAAAGTTTAACGTCTTGCGTTCTTCACGTCGCTTATAATTAATAAAATCTTGGGGGTAAGAGCTCTCATGAGATACCCTAGAAAAAGATTCTCCCAAGGTATCAGCAATTGTCTTAACGTCTGAAACGACTTGTCCATTGTGAAGTAAAAACGATATATTTGGGTTGTGATATTTGCCGGTAATTTTTCGAATTTTTCCCCATAGCTGTTTTGATGATATTCGACATTCAATTGTATTTACGTATTCTTGCCAGGATTCTTTTTGTCGCTGTCTCCTTAATTTTCGAGCTTCTGCTTTAGCCCGCTTGAAAACTATCAGATTCGAAGTGGTGGGATAACGTCTGAAGGTGTTCCATGCTTTTTTTTGGAATTTATGGGCTTGAGAGCATGCTTCATTCCACCAAGGCTTCCATAATTTAGGCATTTTACCCGATGTTTTGGGGATAGCCACATCTGCCGCCTTAATCAAGGTGTTCGTTATCATTTCAACGGCATCATTTATGCTAGGCATCATAACCATGTTGTCGGAAATGTTTGATTCCACCTGATATCGAGTCCAATCCGCTTTCTCAAATATATATCGCACAGGTCGTCTGGGTAGTAAAACGTCATTGCAGTTATATGTTAAAATGATTGGAAAGTGATCGCTATTGTGCAGATCATTGTCAATTTTAAAGTCCCAAAATGAAAGCAAAGTAGGGGAGCATATTGCAAGGTCCAGGGTGTGAAAGGTTTGGGTCGGAGTATGGAAGTATGTATGACTGGAATCATTTAAAAGGCAGAGACAATGGTCATCCATCAATTTTTCAATTTGTTGTCCTTTTGTGTTAAAATCATTACTTCCCCAAAGAGGGTTGTGTCCGTTAAAATCCCCCATGATGAAGTATGGAGACGGAAGTTGAGTTATTAAATCATTTAGTTCCTGCTGACTAACGTTTTCATTTGGGGGTAGATATATGCAGCAGATTGTTATTAAAAATTTAATATGAAGTTGAATGGCTATTGCTTGAATGCTCGTATTTAAAGAAATTCTTCTGGATGGGAAATTCTGCAAGGTCATTATAGCCACGCCGCCCGAAGCGCGTGCACCGTGGATGTAATCATTTCTTATTAAATTATAATTTTTAACATTCATTGTGTTAGTAGGCGTTAAGTATGTTTCTTGAAGGGCTAGGCAAACAGGGTTAAAATTATTTATTAGAGATTTGATATCGTCGATATGTGTACGAAAACCATGACAGTTCCAAGTTAGGAGATTAATAGCCATTTATTTTTTAAAAATTAGAGCCCTTTTCAATGTCTTTTGAAATAAAGGTTGGGTGGTTTTATTTGGAAGGTTTTTTGTAAAATCTAGAACCTTTTCTAAAAAATGCAGCGTTCTCGTCAATACCGTCCTCTCCAAACTCCATGTCTGAGTCCGTGGAAGGGTGTAAATCTATTTCGGTATCCGGTAATTTTGAGTGATCTCTAGAGTTCCGGGGAGTAAGTTTGTCTTTCTTACTTTGCTTTTTTTTATTTTGTTCTATTGACGTTGTTGGGTTCGGCTTGAAGATTTTTGTTGCAGGTGTGGTTCTCTGTTGCGGCAGGTTTGAGGGTTTACTTGTAACTTTGTCAATTGATTTTGGGCTTAAGCTATGGGATTGCTGATTTGATTTGGTTGGTTGATAATTATAAGGAGTAGAGTTTATTTGCGTTTCTGCATTTACTTTATTAGATGTAAAATCTGAATTATATGTTTGGGTGCTTATTGTTTTGCTAGTTTTAATGACGGATGCATATGAGGTGTTAGGACGAGGTGTACTGAGATTCTATAAATTTTCTAGCTTCGGGAAAGGATAGATTTTTGGTAACTCTTAATGTTTGGATTTCTTTTTCCTGTATCCAACGAGGGCAAGTTTTTGAATACGCAGCATGATTTCCCTGGCAATTAACACAATGTTCGATTTCGGAGCATGTAGAACTGTCGTGACCGGGCTTTGCGCAACGTGCACAGATGGTTGCTGATGCTCGACATGCTGTTTTAGCATGTCCAAATCTCTGGCATAAAAAGCATCGCAGTGGGCTTGGAATGAAAGGCCTCACGTCGCAGCACAAGTAACCGGCTTTTATTTTTGTTGGCATAACAGGAGAATCGAAGGTCAGAACAACATTTCTTGATGGAATGAAATTAGTATCTCGCCTCATCATGATTCTTTTGGCTGCTATAACTTTTTGGTCTTTTAGTTCAGCGACAAATTCTTCGTCGGACACCATTGCGAGTTCTTGGGATGAGATAACTCCTCGGGTATAGTTAAGGGTTCTGTGCGGAAAGACTTGAATTTCGACGTCCCCAAAGTTTTTAATGTTTAATAGTTTTATTGATTGTGTTTCTGATTTGGATTCTATCAATAGGTCTCCAGATTTCAATTTTTTAACATTTTTTACTTCATCAGCTGCATTTTTAATGTATTTTTCGATTAGAAATGGTGACATTTTTGTTAGTTTACCGGATTCGTTGTGTATAATAAGAAATTTAGGGACTGATTTTTTTGGTTCAGAAATGACAGGCGTAACCGTTTCCATACATTGTTTACTGACATAATTTTCATTTACTTCGTAAATGGTGTTTGACGGATCTAAGCCTCCGTCAGGGCAAGAAGTTTCAGGTTCTATGAATATTAGAAAAAATGTTCATCCTGGTGTGCCCCCGCCCACCATGGAGCCCAACCAGGGGAAGCAGTATCCGGCAGTTGTCCGGCAACAGATCTCGGTACTGCCTCAGGGGTCACAGCCAGAACATAGTGCCGCCGTGTCGGGATGTGAATCCGCCAGTTCGCCCAGGGCATCCCTAGCGACAGCACTAACCCTAAATACCCAATAGCATTGGAGTTCAGCACGACAGAGGGACCAAGCGCTCTGACGTGGTGAACCCCAGAGAAATTAGGTGAGCCGATTGACCAGAGCGGGCTCACTCCAGCCACCCGTCTACGCAGAAGCATGGACCAAAGGGCACGCATCAGGTACCCCAGGACTCCACTTTCCCCCGATACGGGACGCCGCACACGGCAAACATGCGGGTCAGAAAAACGTACTGACGTCTTTTTTAAAAGAATCATAAAAAGGGAATAAATGATAATTTCGAAAATAGAACTTAACACAACTAAAAAGGTATTCTATGATAGGTGATAAACATAGTTTTTAAATAACAAAAGAATGAATTTAAGGTGTTTTTCAATGTTAAGAAATTTCAATGGTTTCCGAATCGCAAGACGTGAAATGGAGAAAAAGGAGGGGTGGGGAATAGAGTAGTGGGATGAAGGTAGAAAAAGATCGCTTAGGTATCCCGGGAGCGCGACCCCCGTGTTCACCAAAGACAGCAAACCCCTGGGAAAGAAAAAGATCACTCAGGTACCCCGGGATTGTGAAGCCCGTACAAACCTAAAGAAGGAATGCCCCTGGGGGCGAATGAAGGTTTTAATGAGTAATGACTTCCAAATTTAGGGTTAGTTACTCTATTATGCAATGGGTGAGAAGGGTTGGCTTTAATCTTAAAATAGTATTTTAGGGTAAGTTTCTCACGTCGATGTCTTAAATCCGGCTCGCCTGTCATTATATATAAACTCTGGACTGGCGAAGTGCGAAAAGCTCCGAGGGATAATCGGAGGCCTTGGTGATGAATAGTATCCAGGGCTTGAAGAACAGACTTAGCAGAAGGTCCATATATTACACTCCCATAATCGAGTTTCGATCGGACAAGAGCTTTGTAAATTTTTAAAATTGAAATAAAATCAGCTCCCCAAGTTGTGTTACATAAAACCTTTAAAATATTCAATGATTGGTTGCATTTTCGTTTCAATACCTTGATATGAGGTCGAAAAGATAACTTCGAGTCAAAAATAATACCCAAAAATTTTATTTCTGGAACTACTGGAATAACAGTTCCGTCGAGTAAAAGTTCTGGATCAGGAAAAAGTCCGCGTCTTCTAGTAAAATGTACACATACAGTCTTTTGCGAAGAAAAAACAAATCCATTTTCGTTTGCCAACTTACTTACAATTCTAATAGCCGTTTGGAGTTGTCTTTCAATAAAAGGTACATTGATTCCAGAACAGAATATTTGGAAATCGTCTACAAAAAGCGTTCCGTGCACATATGGAGGAAGTTGTTTAATAATACCGTTGATTTTAATTATAAAAAGTATCACGCTTAGAACGCTTCCTTGGGGAACACCCTCGTCCTGTGAAAAGTCATCTGATAAAATATTATTAATGCGAACGCTAAAGGTCCTTGTCAATAAAAAGTTTTGAATAAATAGTGGGAGATTTCCCAGAAAGCCCATCTCGTATAAGTCTCGCATTATGCCATATCGCCATGTCCTATCGTAAGCTTTCTCCATATCGAAGAAGACAGCTACCAAATGCTTCTTTGTGACGAATGTATCGCTGATAGAGGATTCCAGCATTAAGGCATTGTCGTAGGTGCTTCGTCCAAAACGGAATCCGCTTTGAAACTCCGATAGATGTTTTTCAGACTCAAGGACATGTATCAACCGAGCATTCACCATTCTTTCCATGACTTTGCAGATACAGCTTGTCAAGGCAATGGGTCGATAGTTATTAGGGTCTTGAGGATCCTTCCCAGGTTTCGGTATTGGAATAATAATAGCTCTGTGCCAGGTTGTCGGAAAATCTTGCTCTGTCCAAATTCTATTATAAAGAAGTAAAACATTTTGTAATGAATCTTCATTGAGATGGGTCAACATGTCTAGATGAATATGATCGGGGCCCGGTGAAGTCGGGTGTGATTTTCTTAATGCATTTTTCAGTTCGAATATGGTAAAATTACGATTGTAAGTTTTATGAGCGGATGGTTGAAAGTTTAACGTCTTGCGTTCTTCACGTCGTTTATAATTAATAAAATCTTGGGGGTAAGAGCTCTCATGAGATACCCTAGAAAAAGATTCTCCCAAGGTATCAGCAATTGTCTTAACGTCTGAAACGACTTGTCCATTGTGAAGTAAAAACGATATATTTGGGTTGTGATATTTGCCGGTAATTTTTCGAATTTTGCCCCATAGCTGTTTTGATGATATTCGACATTCAATTGAATTTACGTATTCTTGCCAGGATTCTTTTTGTCGCTGTCTCCTTAATTTTCGAGCTTCTGCTTTGGCCCGCTTGAAAACTATCAAATTCGAAGTGGTGGGATAACGTCTGAAGGTGTTCCATGCTTTTTTTTGCAATTTATGGGCTTGAGAGCATGCTTCATTCCACCAAGGCTTCCATAATTTAGGCATTTTACCCGATGTTTTGGGGATAGCCACATCTGCCGCTTTAATCAAGGTGTTCGTTATCATTTCAACGGCATCATTTATGCTAGGCATTTTAACCATGTTGTCGGAAATGTTTGATTCCACCTGATATCGAGTCCAATCCGCTTTCTCAAATATATATCGCACAGGTCGTCTAGGTAGTAAAACGTCATTGCATTTATATGTTAAAATGATTGGAAAGTGATCGCTATTGTGCAGATCATTGTCAATTTTAAAGTCCCAAAATGAAAGCAAAGTAGGGGAGCATATTGCAAGGTCCAGGGTGTGAAAGGTTTGGGTCGGAGTATGGAAGTATGTATGACTGGAATCATTTAAAAGGCAGAGACAATGGTCATCCATCAATTTTTCAATTTGTTGTCCTTTTGTGTTAAAATCATTACTTCCCCAAAGAGGGTTGTGTCCGTTAAAATCCCCTATGATGAAGTATGGAGACGGAAGTTGAGTTATTAAATCATTTAGTTCCTGCTGACTAACGCTTTCATTTGGGGGTAGATATATGCAGCAGATTGTTATTAAAAATTTAATATGAAGTTGTATGGCTATTGCTTGAATGCTCGTATTTAATGAAATTCTTCTGGATGGGAAATTCTGCAAGGTCATTATAGCCACGCCGCCCGAAGCGCGTGCACCGTGGATGTAATCATTTCTTATTAAATTATAATTTTTAACATTCATTGAGTTATTAGGCGTTAAGTATGTTTCTTGAAGGGCTAGGCAAACAGGGTTAAAATTATTTATTAGAGATTTGATACCGTCGATATGTGTACGAAAACCATGACAGTTCCAAGTTAGGAAATTAATAGTCATTTATTATTTAAAAATGTAGAGCCGTTTTTAATCTCTTCTGAAATAAAGGTTGGGTGGTTTTATTTGGAAGGTTTTTTGTAAAATCTAGAACCTTTTCTAAAAAATGCAGCGTTCTCATCAATACCGTCCTCTCCAAACTCCATATCTGAGTCCGTGGAAGGGTGTAAATCTATTTCGGTATCCGGTAATTTTGAGTGATCTCTAGAGTTCCGGGGAGTAGGTTTGTCTTTCTTACTTTGCTTTTTTTAATTTTGTTCTATTGACGTTGTTGGGTTCGGCTTGAAGATTTTTGTTGCTGGTGCGGTTCTCTGTTGCGGCAGATTTGAGGGTTTACTATTTTGTGGCAGCTTATTGGTAGGTCTATCATTTGCTTTGTTCTTATTTGATTCTGGTTTTGTGCTATGGATTTGAGGTTGAGTATTAACTGAATGAAAGAGATCTGGAGTTGGTTGGTTGGTTGGTTTTTTATGGCACAAGGGCCAGATTTGGCCATGCTGCGCCAAACAATAGCTAGTTCATAACTGGTATTTAATTAGAGCGAGTCAGAAAGCCACGTAATAAAATTCAGTACAGTTGTGTATGTTGCAGTCGATTATAAAATCTAAATAAAGTTTACGAAACCAATGTCAGTAAGGAATAAAAATAAGTTTTTATGATGTGGGTCCATCAACAAGTCTGTTAAGGTAATAGGGGAGATACCAAATCGGTTTAGTCTATGATGATTAAAATTCCGGCATTCCGTCAATATGTGCTTTATGGAAAAAATACTATTGCATGATGAGCATAAAGGAGCTGGTTCTCCCAGCAGTAAATGTCTGTGGGTAAAAAAGGAATGTCCGATTCGGAGCCTTGTCAGTTTTACGTGATGATTTCTATTTAAGTTTGTTTTGCTGAATCCCTTTATAGATGGTTGAATATCATGAAGTTTGTTATGGTTTTCCAAATCCCAAGCGGATTGCCAGGATGAATTTATGGCTTGGGTTAAAACACTATTAATGTCGTGAATCGGGACATTGGAGTTTATAATCAAAGTTGCGTTTTTGGCTGCCAAATCCGCTTTCTCATTGCCCCGGATTCCCACATGCCCAGGAATCCAACAAAAGAATATCCGAAAATCATTTTCTGTTAATGTTAGGAGCAAATTCATTGCTTTTAAAACCAAGGAATGACTTTTATGTGTATAGTTTAATAGGGATTCGATACTACTTTTAGAGTCGGTATACAAGATCCAGTTTTTATTAGTGTGTGTAGAAATCGTTTTTAAGGCTAAAATTATTGCGTAGATCTCTGAAGTGAAGACACTGCAGCACCCATGCAATTTTCTAGCAATGGTTGTATTATCAAAAACGGCCGCGGCACCAACATTTGTCCCGTTCTTAGATCCGTCAGTAAAAACTGTTTTAAAAGATGAATATTTGTTTCTATGGGAATGGAATAATTGTAAATAAATGGTATCGGGAGTTGATGATTTGTTAAAATGGGAAAAGTCATTGATGGTAAGTAGATTTTTATCATTCCAAGGTGGAGGTTCGTTTTCTCTAGGAAATATTCCCAGATTGTCAACATTTAATGAATTCATTATGGTACGGACTCTAAAACCAAGTGACGGTATGAATGAAGGTTTTAATGAGTAATGACTTCCAAATTTAGGGTTAGTTACTCTATTATGCAATGGGTGAGAAGGGTTGGCTTTAATCTTAAAATAGTATTTTAGGGTAAGTTTCTCACGTCGATGTCTTAAATCCGGCTCGCCTGTCATTATATATAAACTCTGGACTGGCGAAGTGCGGAAAGCTCCGAGGGATAATCGGAGGCCTTGGTGATGAATAGTATCCAGGGCTTGAAGAACAGACTTAGCAGAAGATCCATATATTACACTCCCATAATCGAGTTTCGATCGGACAACAGCTTTGTAAATTTTTAAAATTGAAATAAAATCAGCTCCCCAAGTTGTGTTACATAAAACCTTTAAAATATTCAATGATTGGTTGCATTTTCGTTTCAATACTTTGATATGAGATCGAAAAGATAACTTCGAGTCAAAAATAATACCCAAAAATTTTATTTCTGGAACTACTGGAATAACAGTTCCGTCGAGTAAAAGTTCTGGATCAGGAAAAAGTCCGCGTCTTCTAGTAAAATGTACACATACAGTCTTTTGCGAAGAAAAAACAAAACCATTTTCGTTTGCCCACTTTCTTACAATTCTAATAGCCGTTTGGAGTTGTCTTTCAATAAAAGGTACATTGATTCCAGAACAGAATATTTGGAAATCGTCTACAAAAAGCGTTCCGTGCACATATGGAGGAAGTTGTTTAATAATACCGTTGATTTTAATTATAAAAAGTATCACGCTTAGAACGCTTCCTTGGGGAACACCCTCGTCCTGTGAAAAGTCATCTGATAAAATATTATTAATGCGAACGCTAAAGGTCCTTGTCAATAAAAAGTTTTGAATAAATAGTGGGAGATTTCCCAGAAAGCCCATCTCGTATAAGTCTCGCATTATGCCATATCGCCATGTCCTATCGTAAGCTTTCTCCATATCGAAGAAGACAGCTACCAAATGCTTCTTTGTGACGAATGTATCTCTGATAGAGGTTGGTTGGTTGGTTGGTTTTTTATGGCACAAGGGCCAGAATTGGCCATGCTGCGCCAAACAATAGCTAGTTCATAACTGGTATTTATTTAGAGCGAGTCAGAAAGCCACGTAAGAAAATTCAGTACAGTTGTGTATGTTGCAGTCGATTATAAAATCTAAATAAAGTTTGCGAAACCAATGTCAGTAAGGAATAAAAATAAGTTTTTATGATGTGGGTCCATCAACAAGTCTGTTAAGGTAATAGGGGAGATACCAAATCGGTTTAGTCTATGACGATTAAAATTCCGGCATTCCGTCAATATGTGCTTTATGGAAAAAATACTATTGCATGATGAGCATAAAGGTTGGTTGGTTGGTTTTTTATGGCACAAGGGCCAGATTTGGCCATGCTGCGCCAAACAATAGCTAGTTCATAACTGGTATTTATTTAGAGCGAGTCAGAAAGCCACGTAATAAAATTCAGTACAGTTGTGTATGTAGCAGTCGATTATAAAATCTAAATAAAGTTTGCGAAACCAATGTCAGTAAGGAATAAAAATAAGTTTTTATGATGTGGGTCCATCAACAAGTCTGTTAAGGTAATAGGGGAGATACCAAATCGGTTTAGTCTATGACGATTAAAATTCCGGCATTCCGTCAATATGTGCTTTATGGAAAAAATACTATTGCATGATGAGCATAAAGGAGCTGGTTCTCCCAGCAGTAAATGTCTGTGGGTAAAAAAGGAATGTCCGATTCGGAGCCTTGTCAGTTTTACGTGATGATTTCTATTTAAGTTTGTTTTGCTGAATCCCTTTATAGATGGTTGAATATCATGAAGTTTGTTATGGTTTTCCAAATCCCAAGCGGATTGCCAGGATGAATTTATGGCTTGGGTTAAAACACTATTAATGTCGTGAATCGGGACATTGGAGTTTATAATCAAAGTTGCGTTTTTGGCTGCCAAATCCGCTTTCTCATTGCCCCGGATTCCCACATGCCCAGGAATCCAACAAAAGAATATCCGAAAATCATTTTCTGTTAATGTTAGGAGCAAATTCATTGCTTTTAAAACCAAGGAATGACTTTTATGTGTATAGTTTAATAGGGATTCGATACTGCTTTTAGAGTCGGTATACAAGATCCAGTTTTTATTAGTGTGTGTAGAAATCGTTTTTAAGGCTAAAATTATTGCGTAGATCTCTGAAGTGAAAACACTGCAGCACCCATGCAGTTTTCTAGCAATGGTTGTGTTATCAAAAACGGCCGCGGCACCAACATTTGTCCCGTTCTTAGATCCGTCAGTAAAAACTGTTTTAAAAGATGAATATTTGTTTCTATGGGAATGGAATAATTGTAAATAAATGGTATCGGGGGTTGATGATTTGTTAAAATGTGAAAAGTCATTGATGGTAAGTAGATTTTTATCATTCCAAGGTGGAGGTTCGTTTTCTCTAGGAAATATTCCCAGATTGTCAACATTTAATGAATTCATTATGGTACGGACTCTAAAACCAAGTGACGGTATGAATGAAGGTTTTAATGAGTAATGACTTCCAAATTTAGGGTTAGTTACTCTATTATGCAATGGGTGAGAAGGGTTGGCTTTAATCTTAAAATAGTATTTTAGGGTAAGTTTCTCACGTCGATGTCTTAAATCCGGCTCGCCTGTCATTATATATAAACTCTGGACTGGCGAAGTGCGAAAAGCTCCGAGGGATAATCGGAGGCCTTGGTGATGAATAGTATCCAGGGCTTGAAGAACAGACTTAGCAGAAGATCCATATATTACACTCCCATAATCGAGTTTCGATCGGACAAGAGCTTTGTAAATTTTTAAAATTGAAATAAAATCAGCTCCCCAAGTTGTGTTAGATAAAACCTTTAAAATATTCAATGATTGGTTGCATTTTCGTTTCAATACTTTGATATGAGATCGAAAAGATAACTTCGAGTCAAAAATAATACCCAAAAATTTTATTTCTGGAACTACTGGAATAACAGTTCCGTCGAGTAAAAGTTCTGGATCAGGAAAAAGTCCGCGTCTTCTAGTAAAATGTACACATACAGTCTTTTGCGAAGAAAAAACAAAACCATTTTCGTTTGCCCACTTACTTACAATTCTAATAGCCGTTTGGAGTTGTCTTTCAATAAAAGGTACATTGATTCCAGAACAGAATATTTGGAAATCGTCTACAAAAAGCGTTCCGTGCACATATGGAGGAAGTTGTTTAATGATACCGTTGATTTTAATTATAAAAAGTATCACGCTTAGAACGCTTCCTTGGGGAACACCCTCGTCCTGTGAAAAGTCATCTGATAAAATATTATTAATGCGAACGCTAAAGGTCCTTGTCAATAAAAAGTTTTGAATAAATAGTGGAAGATTTCCCAGAAAGCCCATCTCGTATAAGTCTCGCATTATGCCATATCGCCATGTCCTATCGTAAGCTTTCTCCATATCGAAGAAGACAGCTACCAAATGCTTCTTTGTGACGAATGTATCTCTGATAGAGGATTCCAGCATTAAGGCATTGTCGTAGGTGCTTCGTCCAAAACGGAATCCGCTTTGAAACTCCGATAGATGTTTTTCAGACTCAAGGACATGTATCAACCGAGCATTCACCATTCTTTCCATGACTTTGCAGATACAGCTTGTCAAGGCAATGGGTCGATAGTTATTAGGGTCTTGAGGATCCTTCCCAGGTTTCGGTATTGGAATAATAATAGCTCTGTGCCAGGTTGTCGGAAAATCTTGCTCTGTCCAAATTCTATTATAGAAAAGTAAAACATTTTGTAATGAGTCTTCATTGAGATGGGTCAACATGTCTAGATGAATATGATCGGGGCCCGGTGAAGTCGGGTGTGATTTTCTTAATGCATTTTTCAGTTCGAATATGGTAAAATTACGATTGTAAGTTTTATGAGCGGATGGTTGAAAGTTTAACGTCTTGCGTTCTTCACGTCGCTTATAATTAATAAAATCTTGGGGGTAAGAGCTCTCATGAGATACCCTAGAAAAAGATTCTCCCAAGGTATCAGCAATTGTCTTAACGTCTGAAACGACTTGTCCATTGTGAAGTAAAAACGATATATTTGGGTTGTGATATTTGCCGGTAATTTTTCGAATTTTGCCCCATAGCTGTTTTGATGATATTCGACATTCAATTGAATTTACGTATTCTTGCCAGGATTCTTTTTGTCGCTGTCTCCTTAATTTTCGAGCTTCTGCTTTGGCCCGCTTGAAAACTATCAAATTCGAAGTGGTGGGATAACGTCTGAAGGTGCTCCATGCTTTTTTTTGCAATTTATGGGCTTGAGAGCATGCTTCATTCCACCAAGGCTTCCATAATTTAGGCATTTTACCCGATGTTTTGGGGATAGCCACATCTGCCGCTTTAATCAAGGTGTTCGTTATCATTTCAACGGCATCATTTATGTTAGGCATCATAACCATGTTGTCGGAAATGTTTGATTCCACCTGATATCGAGTCCAATCCGCTTTCTCAAATATATATCGCACAGGTCGTCTAGGTAGTAAAACGTCATTGCATTTATATGTTAAAATGATTGGAAAGTGATCGCTATTGTGCAGATCATTGTCAATTTTAAAGTCCCAAAATGAAAGCAAAGTAGGGGAGCATATTGCAAGGTCCAGGGTGTGAAAGGTTTGGGTCGGAGTATGGAAGTATGTATGACTGGAATCATTTAAAAGGCAGAGACAATGGTCATCCATCAATTTTTCAATTTGTTGTCCTTTTGTGTTAAAATCATTACTTCCCCAAAGAGGGTTGTGTCCGTTAAAATCCCCTATGATGAAGTATGGAGACGGAAGTTGAGTTATTAAATCATTTAGTTCCTGCTGACTAACGCTTTCATTTGGGGGTAGATATATGCAGCAGATTGTTAGTAAAAATTTAATATGAAGTTGAATGGCTATTGCTTGAATGCTCGTATTTAAAGAAATCCTTCTGGATGGGAAATTCTGCAAGGTCATTATAGCCACGCCGCCCGAAGCGCGTGCACCGTGGATGTAATCATTTCTTATTAAATTATAATTTTTAACATTAATTGAGTTATTAGGCGTTAAGTATGTTTCTTGAAGGGCTAGGCAAACAGGGTTAAAATTATTTATTAGAGATTTGATATCGTCGATATGTGTACGAAAACCATGACAGTTCCAAGTTAGGAGATTAATAGTCATTTATTCTTTAAAAATTTAGAGCCCTTTTCAATCTCTACTGAAATAAAGGTTGGGTGGTTTTATTTGGAAGGTTTTTTGTAAAATCTAGAACCTTTCCTAAAAAATGCAGCGTTCTCGTCAATACCGTCATCTCCAAACTCCATGTCGGAGTCCGTGGAAGGGTGTAAATCTATTTCGGTATCCGGTAATTTTGAGGGGTCTTTAGAGTTCCGGGGAGTAAGTTTGTCTCTCTTATTTTGCTTTTTTTTATTTTGTTCTATTGATGTTGGGTTCGCGCGCGCGCGCGCGCGCGCGGCTTGAAGATTTTTGTTGCTGGTGCGGTTCTCTGTTGCGGCAGGTTTGAGGGTTTACTTGTAACTTTGTCAATTGATTTTGGGCTTAAGCTATGGGATTGATGGTTTGATTTGGTTGGTTGATATTTATAAGGAGTAGAGTTTAATTGCGTTTCTGCATTTACTTTATTAGGTGTAAAGTCTGAGTTATATGTTTGGGTGCTTATTGTTTTGCTAGTTTTAATAACGGATGCATATGAGGAATTAGGACGAGGTGTACGAGATTCCACTAGTTTTCTTGCTTCGGGGAAAGATAGATTTTTGGTTACTCTTATTGATTGTATTTCTTTCTCCTGTATCCAGCGTGGACAAGTCTTGGAATATGCAGCGTGATCACCTTGGCAATTGATGCAATGTTCGGTTTCAGAGCATGAGGAACTGTCGTGACCGGGCTTTGCGCAACGTGCACAGATGGTTGCTGATGCTCGACATGCTGTTTTAGCATGTCCAAATCTCTGGCATAAAAAGCATCGCAGTGGGCTTGGAATGAAAGGCCTCACGTCGCAGCACAAGTAACCGGCTTTTATTTTTGTTGGCATAACAGGAGAATCGAAGGTTAGAACAATATTTCTTGATGGAATGAAATTAGAATCTCGCCTCATCATGATTCTTTTGGCTGCTATAACTTTTTGGTCTTTTAGTTCAGCGACAAATTCTTCGTCGGACACCATTGCGAGTTCTTGGGATGAGATAACTCCTCGGGTATAGTTAAGGGTTTTGTGCGGAAAGACTTGAATTTCGACGTCCCCAAAGTTTTTAATGTTTAATAATTTTCCTGATTGAACTTCTGATTTTGATTCAATTAAAAGGTCTCCTGATTTCAATTTTTTAACACTATTTACTTCTCCAGCTGCATTTTTAATGTATTTTTCGATTAGAAATGGTGACATTTTTGTTAATTTACCGGATTCGTTGTGTATAATAAGAAATTTAGGAACAGATTTTTTTGGTTCAGGAATTGCGGAAATGACAGGTGTAACCGTTTCTATACATGATTCACTGTTATGATTTTCGTTGACTTGGTTAATAGTGTTTGACGGATCAAAGCCTCCGTCAGGGCAAGAAGTTTTAGGTTCCATAAATATTAGGAAATAAAATTCATCCTGGTGTGCCCCCGCCCACCATGGAGCCCAACCAGGGGAAGCAGTATCCGGCAGTTGTCCAGCAACAGATCTCGGAACCGCTTCAGGAGTCACAAACAGAATATAGTGCCGTAGTGTCGGAATGTGGATCCGCCAGTTCGCCCAGGGCATCCCTAGCTACAGCACTAACCCTAAATACCTAATATCATTGGAGTCCAACACGACAGAGGGACCAAGCGCTCTGACGTGGTGAACCCCAGAGAAATTAGGTGAGCCGATTGACCAGAGCGGGCTCACTCCAGCCACCCGTCTACGCAGAAGCATGGACCAAAGGGCACGCATCAGGTACCCCAGGACTCCACTTTCCCCCGATACGGGACGCCGCACACGGCAAACATGCGGGTCAGAAAAACGTACTGACGTCTTTTAAAGGAATCATAAAAAGGAATAAATGATAATTTAGAAGCAAATAGAACTTAACACAACTAAAAAGGTAATTTATGATAAGTAATAACATAGGTGATTAACATAGTTTTTAAATAACAAAAGAATGAATTTAAGGTGTTTTTCAATGTAAAGAAATTTTAATGGTTTCCGAATCGCAAGACGTGAAATGGAGAAAAAGGAGGGGTGGGGAATAGAGTAGTGGGATGAAGGTAGAGAAAGATCGCTTAGGTATCCCGGGAGCGCGACCCCCGTGTTCACCAAAGACAGCAAACCCCTGGGAAAGAAAAAGATCACTCAGGTACCCCGGGGTTGTGAAGCCCGTACAAACCTAAAGAAGGAATGCCCCTGGGGGCCTTGGGGGTAAGAGCTCTCATGCGATACCTTAGAAAAAGATTCTCCCAAGGTATCAGCAATTGTCTTAACGTCTGAAACGACTTGTCCATTTTGAAGTAAAAACGATATATTTGGATTACGATATTTGCCGGTAATTTTTCGAATTTTTCCCCATAGCTGTTTTGATGATATTCGACATTCAATTGTATTTACGTATTCTTGCCAGGATTCTTTTTGTCGCTGTCTCCTTAATTTTCGAGCTTCTGCTTTAGCCCGCTTGAAAACTATCAGATTCGAAGTGGTGGGTTGGTTGGTTGGTTGGTTTTTTATGGCACAAGGGCCAGATTTGGCCATGCTGCGCCAAACAATAGCTAGTTCATAACTGGTATTTATTTAGAGCGAGTCAGAAAGCCACGTAATAAAATTCAGTACAGTTGTGTATGTTGCAGTCGATTATAAAATCTAAATAAAGTTTGCGAAACCAATGTCAGTAAGGAATAAAAATAAGTTTTTATGATGTGGGTCCATCAACAAGTCTGTTAAGGTAATAGGGGAGATACCAAATCGGTTTAGTCTATGACGATTAAAATTCCGGCATTCCGTCAATATGTGCTTTATGGAAAAAATACTATTGCATGATGAGCATAAAGGAGCTGGTTCTCCCAGCAGTAAATGTCTGTGGGTAAAAAAGGAATGTCCGATTCGGAGCCTTGTCAGTTTTACGTGATGATTTCTATTTAAGTTTGTTTTGCTAAATCCCTTTATAGATGGTTGAATATCATGAAGTTTGTTATGGTTTTCCAAATCCCAAGCGGATTGCCAGGATGAATTTATGGCTTGGGTTAAAACACTATTAATGTCGTGAATCGGGACATTGGAGTTTATAATCAAAGTTGCGTTTTTGGCTTCGAAGTGGTGGGATAACGTCTGAAGGTGTTCCATGCTTTTTTTTGGAATTTGTGGGCTTGAGAGCATGCTTCATTCCACCAAGGCTTCCATAATTTAGGCATTTTACCCGATGTTTTGGGGATAGCCACATCTGCCGCCTTAATCAAGGTGTTCGTTATAATTTCAACGGCATCATTTATGCTAGGCATCATAACCATGTTGTCGGAAATGTTTGATTCCACCTGATATCGAGTCCAATCCGCTTTCTCAAATATATATCGCACAGGTCGTCTGGGTAGTAAAACGTCATAGCAGTTATATGTTAAAATGATTGGAAAGTGATCGCTATTGTGCAGATCATTGTCAATTTTAAAGTCCCAAAATGAAAGCAAAGTAGGGGAGCATATTGCAAGGTCCAGGGTGTGAAAGGTTTGGGTCGGAGTATGGAAGTATGTATGACTGGAATCATTTAAAAGGCAGAGACAATGGTCATCCATCAATTTTTCAATTTGTTGTCCTTTTGTGTTAAAATCATTACTTCCCCAAAGAGGGTTGTGTCCGTTAAAATCCCCCATGATGAAGTATGGAGACGGAAGTTGAGTTATTAAATCATTTAGTTCCTGCTGACTAACGTTTTCATTTGGGGGTAGATATATGCAGCAGATTGTTATTAAAAATTTAATATGAAGTTGAATGGCTATTGCTTGAATGCTCGTATTTAAAGAAATTCTTCTGGATGGGAAATTCTGCAAGGTCATTATAGCCACGCCGCCCGAAGCGCGTGCACCGTGGATGTAATCATTTCTTATTAAATTATAATTTTTAACATTCATTGTGTTAGTAGGCGTTAAGTATGTTTCTTGAAGGGCTAGGCAAACAGGGTTAAAATTATTTATTAGAGATTTGATATCGTCGATATGTGTACGAAAACCATGACAGTTCCAAGTTAGGAGATTAATAGCCATTTATTTTTTAAAAATTAGAGCCCTTTTCAATGTCTTCTGAAATAAAGGTTGGGTGGTTTTATTTGGAAGGTTTTTTGTAAAATCTAGAACCTTTTCTAAAAAATGCAGCGTTCTCGTCAATACCGTCCTCTCCAAACTCCATGTCTGAGTCCGTGGAAGGGTGTAAATCTATTTCGGTATCCGGTAATTTTGAGTGATCTCTAGAGTTCCGGGGAGTAAGTTTGTCTTTCTTACTTTGCTTTTTTTTATTTTGTTCTATTGACGTTGTTGGGTTCGGCTTGAAGATTTTTGTTGCTGGTGCGGTTCTCTGTTGCGGCAAGTTTGAGGGTTTACTTGTAACTTTGTCACTTGATTTTGGGCTTACGCTATGGGATTGCTGATTTGATTTGGTTGGTTGATAATTATAAGGAGTAGGTTGGTTGGTTGGTTGGTTGGTTGGTTTTTTATGGCACAAGGGCCAGATTTGGCCATGCTGCGCCAAACAATAGCTAGTTCATAACTGGTATTTAATTAGAGCGAGTCAGAAAGCCACGTAATAAAATTCAGTACAGTTGTGTATGTTGCAGTCGATTATAAAATCTAAATAAAGTTTACGAAACCAATGTCAGTAAGGAATAAAAATAAGTTTTTATGATGTGGGTCCATCAACAAGTCTGTTAAGGTAATAGGGGAGATACCAAATCGGTTTAGTCTATGACGATTAAAATTCCGGCATTCCGTCAATATGTGCTTTATGGAAAAAATACTATTGCATGATGAGCACAAAGGAGCTGGTTCTCCCAGCAGTAAATGTCTGTGGGTAAAAAAGGAATGTCCGATTCGTAGCCTTGTCAGTTTTACGTGATGATTTCTATTTAAGTTTGTTTTGCTAAATCCCTTTATAGATGGTTGAATATCATGAAGTTTGTTATGGTTTTCCAAATCCCAAGCGGATTGCCAGGATGAATTTATGGCTTGGGTTAAAACACTATTAATGTCGTGAATCGGGACATTGGAGTTTATAATCAATGTTGCGTTTTTGGCTGCCAAATCCGCTTTCTCATTGCCCCGGATTCCCACATGCCCAGGAATCCAACAAAAGAATATCCGAAAATCATTTTCTGTTAATGTTAGCAGCAAATTCATTGCTTTTAAAACCAAGGAATGACTTTTATGTGTATAGTTTAATAGGGATTCGATACTGCTTTTAGAGTCGGTATACAAGATCCAGTTTTTATTAGTGTGTGTAGAAATCGTTTTTAAGGCTAAAATTATTGCGTAGATCTCTGAAGTGAAGACACTGCAGCACCCATGCAATTTTCTAGCAATGGTTGTATTATCAAAAACGGCCGCGGCTCCAACATTTGTCCCGTTCTTAGATCCGTCAGTAAAAACTGTTTTAAAAGATGAATATTTGTTTCTATGGGAATGGAATAATTGTAAATAAATGGTATCGGGGGTTGATGATTTGTTAAAATGTGAAAAGTCATTGATGGTAAGTAGATTTTTATCATTCCAAGGTGGAGGTTCGTTTTCTCTAGGAAATATTCCCAGATTGTCAACGTTTAATGAATTCATTATGGTACGGACTCTAAAACCAAGTGATGGTATGAATGAAGGTTTTAATGAGTAATGACTTCCAAATTTAGGGTTAGTTACTCTATTATGCAATGGGTGAGAAGGGTTGGCTTTAATCTTAAAATAGTATTTTAGGGTAAGTTTCTCACGTCGATGTCTTAAATCCGGCTCGCCTGTCATTATATATAAACTCTGGACTGGCGAAGTGCGGAAAGCTCCGAGGGATAATCGGAGGCCTTGGTGATGAATAGTATCCAGGGCTTGAAGAACAGACTTAGCAGAAGATCCATATATTACACTCCCATAATCGAGTTTCGATCGGACAACAGCTTTGTAAATTTTTAAAATTGAAATAAAATCAGCTCCCCAAGTTGTGTTACATAAAACCTTTAAAATATTCAATGATTGGTTGCATTTTCGTTTCAATACTTTGATATGAGATCGAAAAGATAACTTCGAGTCAAAAATAATACCCAAAAATTTTATTTCTGGAACTACTGGAATAACAGTTCCGTCTAGTAAAAGTTCTGGATCAGGAAAAAGTCCGCGTCTTCTAGTAAAATGTACACATACAGTCTTTTGCGAAGAAAAAACAAAACCATTTTCGTTTGCCCACTTTCTTACAATTCTAATAGCCGTTTGGAGTTGTCTTTCAATAAAAGGTACATTGATTCCAGAACAGAATATTTGGAAATCGTCTACAAAAAGCGTTCCGTGCACATATGGAGGAAGTTGTTTAATAATACCGTTGATTTTAATTATAAAAAGTATCACGCTTAGAACGCTTCCTTGGGGAACACCCTCGTCCTGTGAAAAGTCATCTGATAAAATATTATTAATGCGAACGCTAAAGGTCCTTGTCAATAAAAAGTTTTGAATAAATAGTGGGAGATTTCCCAGAAAGCCCATCTCGTATAAGTCTCGCATTATGCCATATCGCCATGTCCTATCGTAAGCTTTCTCCATATCGAAGAAGACAGCTACCAAATGCTTCTTTGTGACGAATGTATCTCTGATAGAGGATTCCAGCATTAAGGCATTGTCGTAGGTGCTTCGTCCAAAACGGAATCCGCTTTGAAACTCCGATAGATGTTTTTCAGACTCAAGGACATGTATCAACCGAGCATTCACCATTCTTTCCATGACTTTGCAGATACAGCTTGTCAAGGCAATGGGTCGATAGTTATTAGGGTCTTGAGGATCCTTCCCAGGTTTCGGTATTGGAATAATAATAGCTCTGTGCCAGGTTGTCGGAAAATCTTGCTCTGTCCAAATTCTATTATAAAGAAGTAAAATGTTTTGTAATGAATCTTCATTGAGATGGGTCAACATGTCTAGATGAATATGATCGGGGCCCGGTGAAGTCGGGTGTGATTTCCTTAATGCATTTTTCAGTTCGAATGTGGTAAACTTACGATTGTAAGTTTTATGAGCGGATGGTTGAAAGTTTAACGTCTTGCGTTCTTCACGTCGCTTATAATTAATAAAATCTTGGGGGTAAGAGCTCTCATGCGATACCCTAGAAAAAGATTCTCCCAAGGTATCAGCAATTGTCTTAACGTCTGAAACGACTTGTCCATTGTGAAGTAAAAACGATATATTTGGGTTGTGATATTTGCCGGTAATTTTTCGAATTTTGCCCCATAGCTGTTTTGATGATATTCGACATTCAATTGAATTTACGTATTCTTGCCAGGATTCTTTTTGTCGCTGTCTCCTTAATTTTCGAGCTTCTGCTTTGGCCCGCTTGAAAACTATCAAATTCGAAGTGGTGGGATAACGTCTGAAGGTGCTCCATGCTTTTTTTTGCAATTTATGGGCTTGAGAGCATGCTTCATTCCACCAAGGCTTCCATAATTTAGGCATTTTACCCGATGTTTTGGGGATAGCCACATCTGCCGCTTTAATCAAGGTGTTCGTTATCATTTCAACGGCATCATTTATGTTAGGCATCATAACCATGTTGTCGGAAATGTTTGATTCCACCTGATATCGAGTCCAATCCGCTTTCTCAAATATATATCGCACAGGTCGTCTAGGTAGTAAAACGTCATTGCATTTATATGTTAAAATGATTGGAAAGTGATCGCTATTGTGCAGATCATTGTCAATTTTAAAGTCCCAAAATGAAAGCAAAGTAGGGGAGCATATTGCAAGGTCCAGGGTGTGAAAGGTTTGGGTCGGAGTATGGAAGTATGTATGACTGGAATCATTTAAAAGGCAGAGACAATGGTCATCCATCAATTTTTCAATTTGTTGTCCTTTTGTGTTAAAATCATTACTTCCCCAAAGAGGGTTGTGTCCGTTAAAATCCCCTATGATGAAGTATGGAGACGGAAGTTGAGTTATTAAATCATTTAGTTCCTGCTGACTAACGCTTTCATTTGGGGGTAGATATATGCAGCAGATTGTTAGTAAAAATTTAATATGAAGTTGAATGGCTATTGCTTGAATGCTCGTATTTAAAGAAATCCTTCTGGATGGGAAATTCTGCAAGGTCATTATAGCCACGCCGCCCGAAGCGCGTGCACCGTGGATGTAATCATTTCTTATTAAATTATAATTTTTAACATTCATTGTGTTAGTAGGCGTTAAGTATGTTTCTTGAAGGGCTAGGCAAACAGGGTTAAAATTATTTATTAGAGATTTGATATCGTCGATATGTGTACGAAAACCATGACAGTTCCAAGTTAGGAGATTAATAGTCATTTATTCTTTAAAAATTTAGAGCCCTTTTCAATCTCTACTGAAATAAAGGTTGGGTGGTTTTATTTGGAAGGTTTTTTGTAAAATCTAGAACCTTTCCTAAAAAATGCAGCGTTCTCGTCAATACCGTCATCTCCAAACTCCATGTCGGAGTCCGTGGAAGGGTGTAAATCTATTTCGGTATCCGGTAATTTTGAGGGGTCTTTAGAGTTCCGGGGAGTAAGTTTGTCTCTCTTATTTTGCTTTTTTTTATTTTGTTCTATTGATGTTGGGTTCGCGCGCGCGCGCGCGCGCGCGCGGCTTGAAGATTTTTGTTGCTGGTGCGGTTCTCTGTTGCGGCAGGTTTGAGGGTTTACTTGTAACTTTGTCAATTGATTTTGGGCTTAAGCTATGGGATTGATGGTTTGATTTGGTTGGTTGATATTTATAAGGAGTAGAGTTTAATTGCGTTTCTGCATTTACTTTATTAGGTGTAAAGTCTGAGTTATATGTTTGGGTGCTTATTGTTTTGCTAGTTTTAATAACGGATGCATATGAGGAATTAGGACGAGGTGTACGAGATTCCACTAGTTTTCTTGCTTCGGGGAAAGATAGATTTTTGGTTACTCTTATTGATTGTATTTCTTTCTCCTGTATCCAGCGTGGACAAGTCTTGGAATATGCAGCGTGATCACCTTGGCAATTGATGCAATGTTCGGTTTCAGAGCATGAGGAACTGTCGTGACCGGGCTTTGCGCAACGTGCACAGATGGTTGCTGATGCTCGACATGCTGTTTTAGCATGTCCAAATCTCTGGCATAAAAAGCATCGCAGTGGGCTTGGAATGAAAGGCCTCACGTCGCAGCACAAGTAACCGGCTTTTATTTTTGTTGGCATAACAGGAGAATCGAAGGTTAGAACAACATTTCTTGATGGAATGAAATTAGAATCTCGCCTCATCATGATTCTTTTGGCTGCTATAACTTTTTGGTCTTTTAGTTCAGCGACAAATTCTTCGTCGGACACCATTGCGAGTTCTTGGGATGAGATAACTCCTCGGGTATAGTTAAGGGTTTTGTGCGGAAAGACTTGAATTTCGACGTCCCCAAAGTTTTTAATGTTTAATAATTTTCCTGATTGAACTTCTGATTTTGATTCAATTAAAAGGTCTCCTGATTTCAATTTTTTAACACTATTTACTTCTCCAGCTGCATTTTTAATGTATTTTTCGATTAGAAATGGTGACATTTTTGTTAATTTACCGGATTCGTTGTGTATAATAAGAAATTTAGGAACAGATTTTTTTGGTTCAGGAATTGCGGAAATGACAGGTGTAACCGTTTCTATACATGATTCACTGTTATGATTTTCGTTGACTTGGTTAATAGTGTTTGACGGATCAAAGCCTCCGTCAGGGCAAGAAGTTTTAGGTTCCATAAATATTAGGAAATAAAATTCATCCTGGTGTGCCCCCGCCCACCATGGAGCCCAACCAGGGGAAGCAGTATCCGGCAGTTGTCCAGCAACAGATCTCGGAACCGCTTCAGGAGTAACAACCAGAATATAGTGCCGTAGTGTCGGAATGTGGATCCGCCAGTTCGCCCAGGGCATCCCTAGCTACAGCACTAACCCTAAATACCCAATATCATTGGAGTCCAACACGACAGAGGGACCAAGCGCTCTGACGTGGTGAACCCCAGAGAAATTAGGTGAGCCGATTGACCAGAGCGGGCTCACTCCAGCCACCCGTCTACGCAGAAGCATGGACCAAAGGGCACGCATCAGGTACCCCAGGACTCCACTTTCCCCCGATACGGGACGCCGCACACGGCAAACATGCGGGTCAGAAAAACGTACTGACGTCTTTTAAAAGAATCATAAAAAGGAATAAATGATAATTTAGAAGCAAATAGAACTTAACACAACTAAAAAGGTAATTTATGATACGTAATAACATAGGTGATTAACATATTTTTTAAATAACAAAAGAGTGAATTTAAGGTGTTTTTCAATTGAAAGAAATTTTAATGGTTTCCGAATCGCAAGACGTGAAATGGAGAAAAAGGAGGGGTGGGGAATAGAGTAGTGGGATGAAGGTAGAGAAAGATCGCTTAGGTATCCCGGGAGCGCGACCCCCGTGTTCACCAAAGACAGCAAACCCCTGGGAAAGAAAAAGATCACTCAGGTACCCCGGGGTTGTGAAGCCCGTACAAACCTAAAGAAGGAATGCCCCTGGGGGCGTTAAGGTAATAGGGGAGATACCAAATCGGTTTAGTCTATGATGATTAAAATTCCGGCATTCCGTCAATATGTGCTTTATGGAAAAAATACTATTGCATGATGAGCATAAAGGAGCTGGTTCTCCCAGCAGTAAATGTCTGTGGGTAAAAAAGGAATGTCCAATTCGGAGCCTTGTCAGTTTTACATGATGACTTCTATTTAAGTTTGTTTTGCTGAATCCCTTTATGGATGGTTGAATATTATGAAGTTTGTTATGGTTTTCCAAATCCCAAGCGGATTGCCAGGATGAATTTATGACTTGGGTTAAAACACTATTAATGTCGTGAATCGGGACATTGGAGTTTATAATCAATGTTGCGTTTTTGGCTGCCAAATCCGCTTTCTCATTGCCCCGGATTCCCACATGCCCAGGAATCCAACAAAAGAATATCCGAAAATCATTTTCTGTTAATGTTAGGAGCAAATTCATTGCTTTTAAAACCAAGGAATGACTTTTATGTGTATAGTTTAATAGGGATTCGATACTACTTTTAGAGTCGGTATACAAGATCCAGTTTTTATTAGTGTGTGTAGAAATCGTTTTTAAGGCTAAAATTATTGCGTAGATCTCTGAAGTGAAGACACTGCAGCACCCATGCAATTTTCTAGCAATGGTTGTATTATCAAAAACGGCCGCGGCACCAACATTTGTCCCGTTCTTAGATCCGTCAGTAAAAACTGTTTTAAAAGATGAATATTTGTTTCTATGGGAATGGAATAATTGTAAATAAATGGTATCGGGGGTTGATGATTTGTTAAAATGTGAAAAGTCATTGATGGTAAGTAGATTTTTATCATTCCAAGGTGGAGGTTCGTTTTCTCTAGGAAATATTCCCAGATTGTCAACATTTAATGAATTCATTATGGTACGGACTCTAAAACCAAGTGATGGTATGAATGAAGGTTTTAATGAGTAATGACTTCCAAATTTAGGGTTAGTTACTCTATTATGCAATGGGTGAGAAGGGTTGGCTTTAATCTTAAAATAGTATTTTAGGGTAAGTTTCTCACGTCGATGTCTTAAATCCGGCTCGCCTGTCATTATATATAAACTCTGGACTGGCGAAGTGCGAAAAGCTCCGAGGGATAATCGGAGGCCTTGGTGATGAATAGTATCCAGGGCTTGAAGAACAGACTTAGCAGAAGATCCATATATTACACTCCCATAATCGAGTTTCGATCGGACAACAGCTTTGTAAATTTTTAAAATTGAAATAAAATCAGCTCCCCAAGTTGTGTTACATAAAACCTTTAAAATATTCAATGATTGGTTGCATTTTCGTTTCAATACTTTGATATGAGATCGAAAAGATAACTTCGAGTCAAAAATAATACCCAAAAATTTTATTTCTGGAACTACTGGAATAACAGTTCCGTCTAGTAAAAGTTCTGGATCAGGAAAAAGTCAGCGTCGTCTAGTAAAATGTACACATACAGTCTTTTGCGAAGAAAAAACAAAACCATTTTCGTTTTCCCACTTACTTACAATTCTAATAGCCGTTTGGAGTTGTCTTTCAATAAAAGGTACATTGGTTGGTTGGTTGGTTTTTTATGGCACAAGGGCCAGATTTGGCCATGCTGCGCCAAACAATAGCTAGTTCATAACTGGTATTTAATTAGAGCGAGTCAGAAAGCCACGTAATAAAATTCAGTACAGTTGTGTATGTTGCAGTCGATTATAAAATCTAAATAAAGTTTACGAAACCAATGTCAGTAAGGAATAAAAATAAGTTTTTATGATGTGGGTCCATCAACAAGTCTGTTAAGGTAATAGGGGAGATACCAAATCGGTTTAGTCTATGACGATTAAAATTCCGGCATTCCGTCAATATGTGCTTTATGGAAAAAATACTATTGCATGATGAGCATAAAGGAGCTGGTTCTCCCAGCAGTAAATGTCTGTGGGTAAAAAAGGAATGTCCGATTCGGAGCCTTGTCAGTTTTACGTGATGACTTCTATTTAAGTTTGTTTTGCTGAATCCCTTTATAGTGGTTGAATATCATGAAGTTTGTTATGGTTTTCCAAATCCCAAGCGGATTGCCAGGATGAATTTATGGCTTGGGTTAAAACACTATTAATGTCGTGAATCGGGACATTGGAGTTTATAATCAGTGTTGCGTTTTTGGCTGCCAAATCCGCTTTCTCATTGCCCCGGATTCCCACATGCCCAGGAATCCAACAAAAGAATATCCGAAAATCATTTTCTGTTAATGTTAGGAGCAAATTCATTGCTTTTAAAACCAAGGAATGACTTTTATGTGTATAGTTTAATAGGGATTCGATACTACTTTTAGAGTCGGTATACAAGATCCAGTTTTTATTACTGTGTGTAGAAATCGTTTTTAAGGCTAAAATTATTGCGTACATCTCTGAAGTGAAGACACTGCAGCACCCATGCAATTTTCTAGCAATGGTTGTATTATCAAAAACGGCCGCGGCACCAACATTTGTCCCGTTCTTAGATCCGTCAGTAAAAACTGTTTTAAAAGATGAATATTTGTTTCTATGGGAATGGAATAATTGTAAATAAATGGTATCGGGGGTTGATGATTTGTTGAAATGTGAAAAGTCATTGATGGTAAGTAGATTTTTATCATTCCAAGGTGGAGGTTCGTTTTCTCTAGGAAATATTCCCAGATTGTCAACATTTAATGAATTCATTATGGTACGGACTCTAAAACCAAGTGATGGAATGAATGAAGGTTTTAATGAGTAATGACTTCCAAATTTAGGGTTAGTTACTCTATTATGCAATGGGTGAGAAGGGTTGGCTTTAATCTTAAAATAGTATTTTAGGGTAAGTTTCTCACGTCGATGTCTTAAATCCGGCTCGCCTGTCATTATATATAAACTCTGGACTGGCGAAGTGCGGAAAGCTCCGAGGGATAATCGGAGGCCTTGGTGATGAATAGTATCCAGGGCTTGAAGAACAGACTTAGCAGAAGATCCATATATTACACTCCCATAATCGAGTTTCGATCGGACAACAGCTTTGTAAATTTTTAAAATTGAAATAAAATCAGCTCCCCAAGTTGTGTTACATAAAACCTTTAAAATATTCAATGATTGGTTGCATTTTCGTTTCAATACCTTGATATGAGGTCGAAAAGATAACTTCGAGTCAAAAATAATACCCAGAAATTTTATTTCTGGAACTACTGGAATAACAGTTCCGTCGAGTAAAAGTTCTGGATCAGGAAAAAGTCCGCGTCTTCTAGTAAAATGTACACATACAGTTTTTGCGAAGAAAAAACAAAACCATTTTCGTTTGCCCACTTACTTACAATTCTAATAGCCGTTTGGAGTTGTCTTTCAATAAAAGGTACATTGATTCCAGAACAGAATATTTGGAAATCGTCTACAAAAAGCGTTCCGTGCACATATGGAGGAAGTTGTTTAATAATACCGTTGATTTTAATTATAAAAAGTATCACGCTTAGAACGCTTCCTTGGGGAACACCCTCGTCCTGTGAAAATTAATCTGATAAAATATTATTAATGCGAACGCTGAAGGTCCTTGTCAATAAAAAGTTTTGAATAAATAGTGGGAGATTTCCCAGAAAGCCCATCTCGTATAAGTCTCGCATTATGCCATATCGCCATGTCCTATCGTAAGCTTTCTCCATATCGAAGAAGACAGCTACAAAATGCTTCTTTGTGACGAATGTATCTCTGATAGAGAATTCCAGCATTAAGGCATTGTCGTAGGTGCTTCGTCCAAAACGGAATCCGCTTTGAAACTCCGATAGATGTTTTTCAGACTCAAGGACATGTATCAACCGAGCATTCACCATTCTTTCCATGACTTTGCAGATACAGCTTGTCAAGGCAATGGGTCGATAGTTATTAGGGTCTTGAGGATCCTTCCCAGGTTTCGGTATTGGAATAATAATAGCTCTGTGCCAGGTTGTCGGAAAATCTTGCTCTGTCCAAATTCTATTATAAAGAAGTAAAACATTTTGTAATGAATCTTCATTGAGATGGGTCAACATGTCTAGATGAATATGGTCGGGGCCCGGTGAAGTCGGGTGTGATTTTCTTAATGCATTTTTCAGTTCGAATATGGTAAAATTACGATTGTAAGTTTTATGAGCGGATGGTTGAAAGTTTAACGTCTTGCGTTCTTCACGTCGCTTATAATTAATAAAATCTTGGGGGTAAGAGCTCTCATGAGATACCCTAGAAAAAGATTCTCGCAAGGTATCAGCAATTGTCTTAACGTCTGAAACGACTTGTCCATTGTGAAGTAAAAACGATATATTTGGGTTGTGATATTTGCCGGTAATTTTTCGAATTTTGCCCCATAGCTGTTTTGATGATATTCGACATTCAATTGAATTTACGTATTCTTGCCAGGATTCTTTTTGTCGCTGTCTCCTTAATTTTCGAGCTTCTGCTTTAGCCCGCTTGTAAACTATCAAATTCGAAGTGGTGGGATAACGTCTGAAGGTGCTCCATGCTTTTTTTTTGCAATTTATAGGCTTGAGAGCATGCTTCATTCCAACAAGGCTTCCATAATTTAGGCATTTTACCCGATGTTTTGGGGATAGCCACATCTGCCGCTTTAATCAAGGTGTTCGTTATCATTTCAACGGCATCATTTATGTTAGGCATCATAACCATGTTGTCGGAAATGTTTGATTCCACCTGATATCGAGTCCAATCCGCTTTCTCAAATATATATCGCACAGGTCGTCTAGGTAGTAAAACGTCATTGCATTTATATGTTAAAATGATTGGAAAGTGATCGCTATTGTGCAGATCATTGTCAATTTTAAAGTCCCAAAATGAAAGCAAAGTAGGGGAGCATATTGCAAGGTCCAGGGTGTGAAAGGTTTGGGTCGGAGTATGGAAGTATGTATGACTGGAATCATTTAAAAGGCAGAGACAATGGTCATCCATCAATTTTTCAATTTGTTGTCCTTTTGTGTTAAAATCATTACTTCCCCAAAGAGGGTTGTGTCCGTTAAAATCCCCTATGATGAAGTATGGAGACGGAAGTTGAGTTATTAAATCATTTAGTTCCTGCTGACTAACGCTTTCATTTGGGGGTAGATATATGCAGCAGATTGTTAGTAAAAATTTAATATGAAGTTGAATGGCTATTGCTTGAATGCTCGTATTTAAAGAAATTCTTCTTGATGGAAAATTCTGCAAAGTCATCAGAGCCACGCCGCCCGAAGCGCGTGCACCGTGGATGTAATCATTTCTTATTAAATTATAATTTTTAACATTAATTGAGTTATTAGGCGTTAAGTATGTTTCTTGAAGGGCTAGGCAAATAGGGTTAAAACTATTTATTAGAGATTTGATATCGTCGATATGTGTACGAAAACCATGACAGTTCCAAGTTAGGAGATTAATAGCCATTTATTTTTTAAAAATTAGAGCCCTTTTCAATGTCTTCTGAAATAAAGGTTGGGTGGTTCTATTTGGAAGGTTTTTTATAAAATCTAGAACCTTTCCTAAAAAATGCAGCGTTCTCGTCAATACTGTCATCTCCAAACTCCATGTCTGAGTCCGTGGAAGGGTGTAAATCTATTTCGGTATCGGGTAATTTTGAGGGGTCTTTAGAGTTCCGGTGAGTAGGTTTGTCTTTCTTACTTTGCTTTTTTTTATTTTGTTCTAATGACGTTGTTGGGTTCGGCTTGAAGATTTTTGTTGCTGGTGTGGTTCTCTGTTGCGGCAGGTTTGAGGGTTTACTTGTAACTTTGTCACTTGATTTTGGGCTTACGCTATGGGATTGCTGATTTGATTTGGTTGGTTGATAATTATAAGGAGTAGAGTTTAATTGCGTTTCTGCATTTACTTTATTAGGTGTAAAGTCTGAGTTATATGTTTGGGTGCTTATTGTTTTGCTAGTTTTAATAACGGATGCATATGAGGAATTAGGACGAGGTGTACGAGATTCCACTAGTTTTCTTGCTTCGGGGAAAGATAGATTTTTGGTTACTCTTATTGATTGTATTTCTTTCTCCTGTATCCAGCGTGGACAAGTCTTGGAATATGCAGCGTGATCACCTTGGCAATTGATGCAATGTTCGGTTTCAGAGCATGAGGAACTGTCGTGACCGGGCTTTGCGCAACGTGCACAGATGGTTGCTGATGCTCGACATGCTGTTTTAGCATGTCCAAATCTCTGGCATAAAAAGCATCGCAGTGGGCTTGGAATGAAAGGCCTCACGTCGCAGCACAAGTAACCGGCTTTTATTTTTGTTGGCATAACAGGAGAATCGAAGGTCAGAATAACATTTCTTGATGGAATGAAATTAGAGTCTCGCCTCATCATGATTCGTTTGGCTGCTATGACTTTCTGGTCTTTCAATTCAGCCACGAATTCCTCATCAGATACCATTGCGAGTTCTTGCGAAGATATAACTCCTCGGGTATAATTTAGTGTTTTGTGCGGAAATACTTGAATTTCGACTTCACCGAAGTTTTTAATGTTTAATAATTTTCCTGATTGAACTTCTGATTTTGATTCAATTAAAAGGTCTCCTGATTTCAATTTTTTAACACTATTTACTTCTCCAGCTGCATTTTTAATGTATTTTTCGATTAGAAATGGTGACATTTTTGTTAATTTACCGGATTCGTTGTGTATAATAAGAAATTTAGGAACAGATTTTTTTGGTTCAGGAATTGCGGAAATGACAGGTGTAACCGTTTCTATACATGATTCACTGTTATGATTTTCGTTGACTTGGTTAATAGTGTTTGACGGATCAAAGCCTCCGTCAGGGCAAGAAGTTTTAGGTTCCATAAATATTAGGAAATAAAATTCATCCTGGTGTGCCCCCGCCCACCATGGAGCCCAACCAGGGGAAGCAGTATCCGGCAGTTGTCCAGCAACAGATCTCGGAACCGCTTCAGGAGTCACAAACAGAATATAGTGCCGTAGTGTCGGAATGTGGATCCGCCAGTTCGCCCAGGGCATCCCTAGCTACAGCACTAACCCTAAATACCTAATATCATTGGAGTCCAACACGACAGAGGGACCAAGCGCTCTGACGTGGTGAACCCCAGAGAAATTAGGTGAGCCGATTGACCAGAGCGGGCTCACTCCAGCCACCCGTCTACGCAGAAGCATGGACCAAAGGGCACGCATCAGGTACCCCAGGACTCCACTTTCCCCCGATACGGGACGCCGCACACGGCAAACATGCGGGTCAGAAAAACGTACTGACGTCTTTTAAAGGAATCATAAAAAGGAATAAATGATAATTTAGAAGCAAATAGAACTTAACACAACTAAAAAGGTAATTTATGATAAGTAATAACATAGGTGATTAACATAGTTTTTAAATAACAAAAGAATAAATTTAAGGTGTTTTTCAATGTAAAGAAATTTTAATGGTTTCCGAATCGCAAGACGTGAAATGGAGAAAAAGGAGGGGTGGGGAATAGAGTAGTGGGATGAAGGTAGAGAAAGATCGCTTAGGTATCCCGGGAGCGCGACCCCCGTGTTCACCAAAGACAGCAAACCCCTGGGAAAGAAAAAGATCACTCAGGTACCCCGGGGTTGTGAAGCCCGTACAAACCTAAAGAAGGAATGCCCCTGGGGGCGTGATGAAGAATGAGATAAGTTTATTTTAATTTGTTTAAAATCATTCTTGTCTAGCAGTACTTTCGATTTGGCCAACCCGTGTCCAGCAACAGAATTTTGAAGTTTCGTTTTGTGTTCAAACAGTATTCTTGTTTAAAATATAGTGTGAAATCACTTCTTTAAATGTTGTTCCTTTGGTTCACAAGTGCAAAGTATTTGTGTTTTGTGAAAAGTATTTGTGTTTTATGAAAAGTTTTGTTCTTAAAGTAAAAGTGCAAAGTAGTATTGTTTTGATTAAGTGTACTGCTAGAATAAGTTTTTGAAAATACGTTATGTGTATTCATTTTGTAATAAGCTACTTTGTAAAAATAATAAGTGGTATGAATTAATTGTGTTCAAAAACGAAAGCTACAGCGTTATTTCGTTTCAAAAGTGTAAGAACCGATCGCATTCTGATTCGGTCATGTTCATGAGTCATACCTCAATAGATTCAAGGTCTGTTTTCTGCCAGCTGCATTAAAAAAAAACCTTTCTTGATGTTTAAAGCGATTTTTTTCTTTATTTTGTGTTTGAGCTACATTGCGATTTCCTTTTGAGAGTTATTGGTTTTGTTAATATATGTATGAAACAAGTGCAACGTGCGCAGAAATGTGTTTATATTATGCCTTTAAGGATTAGATATTAGGAAATATAGATTTCATTTTGTTTAAGCATTGGTATTCTTTTGGAATTTTGAAATATTACGGGAATTTATTATTTCTTTTGAGGTATTATTGAAATAAGACTAACTCACGAGTGGAATGTTATCTAATGTGTTGGTTTTGAATATTGAAAAGTGTTTTGGAATTTAATGTTCATAAATAATATGTGTTTAAGTGTTATTGGACAAATGTTTATGTTTTAAAAGTAATTTGTTTAACAATGCTAAACAAGTAGTACCTATAAGAAGTGGTCATTATTAATTTAATTTTTTTCTTGAAAACAAACTGTGTGGGATATATTAAAAAAAAAAATTTACTGAACTTGTTCACTTTCGTTTTCAAAATTATTTGTACACTTCGTAACCTAAAGATGTCTTATTTGGCAAGAGCTCTTAAATGTGATCTGATAGAGTTGGCGAATGAACTCGGCATCGAAATACCTGCTGATGCTAGAGTTAGTTGATATAAAAAGATTTATCACTGGAGATGAAAGTTATGATGAAGACTTCACGAAAAATCTGCTTCTGTCTATAAGCGAAAACCGTGCAAAAGAGAAAGCAGAAGAAAAAGAAAGAATAGCACGTGAAAATGAAAGAATAGAACTGGAAAAGGCTGAGGAAAAGGAAAGAATAGAACAGGAAAATGAAAGAATAGAACGGGTTGGTTGGTTGGTTGGTTGGTTTTTTATGGCACAAGGGCCAGATTTGGCCATGCTGCGCCAAACAATAGCTAGTTCATAACTGGTATTTAATTAGAGCGAGTCAGAAAGCCACGCAATAAAATTCAGTACAGTTGTGTATGTTACAGTCGATTATAAAATCTAAATAAAGTTTACGAAACCAATGTCAGTAAGGAATAAAAATAAGTTTTTATGATGTGGGTCCATCAACAAGTCTGTTAAGGTAATAGGGGAGATACCAAATCGGTTTAGTCTATGATGATTAAAATTCCGGCATTCCGTCAATATGTGCTTTATGGAAAAAATACTATTGCATGATGAGCATAAAGGAGCTGGTTCTCCCAGCAGTAAATGTCTGTGGGTAAAAAAGGAATGTCCGATTCGGAGCCTTGTCAGTTTTACGTGATGATTTCTATTTAAGTTTGTTTTGCTGAATCCCTTTATAGATGGTTGAATACCATGAAGTTTGTTATGGTTTTCCAAATCCCAAGCGGATTGCCAGGATGAATTTATGGCTTGGGTTAAAACACTATTAATGTCGTGAATCGGGACATTGGAGTTTATAATCAATGTTGCGTTTTTGGCTGCCAAATCCGCTTTCTCATTGCCCCGGATTCCCACATGCCCAGGAATCCAACAAAAGAATATCCGAAAATCATTTTCTGTTAATGTTAGGAGCAAATTCATTGCTTTTAAAACCAAGGAATGACTTTTATGTGTACAGTTTAATAGGGATTCGATACTGCTTTTAGAGTCGGTATACAAGATCCAGTTTTTATTAGTGTGTGTAGAAATCGTTTTTAAGGCTAAAATTATTGCGTAGATCTCTGAAGTGAAGACACTGCAGCACCCATGCAATTTTCTAGCAATGGTTGTATTATCAAAAACGGCCGCGGCTCCAACATTTGTCCCGTTCTTAGATCCGTCAGTAAAAACTGTTTTAAAAGATGAATATTTGTTTCTATGGGAATGGAATAATTGTAAATAAATGGTATCGGGGGTTGATGATTTGTTAAAATGGGAAAAGTCATTGATGGTAAGTAGATTTTTATCATTCCAAGGTGGAGGTTCGTTTTCTCTAGGAAAAATTCCCAGATTGTCAACGTTTAATGAATTCATTATGGTACGGACTCTAAAACCAAGTGATGGTATGAATGAAGGTTTTAATGAGTAATGACTTCCAAATTTAGGGTTAGTTACTCTATTATGCAATGGGTGAGAAGGGTTGGCTTTAATCTTAAAATAGTATTTTAGGGTAAGTTTCTCACGTCGATGTCTTAAATCCGGCTCGCCTGTCATTATATATAAACTCTGGACTGGCGAAGTGCGGAAAGCTCCGAGGGATAATCGGAGGCCTTGGTGATGAATAGTATCCAGGGCTTGAAGAACAGACTTAGCAGAAGATCCATATATTACACTCCCATAATCGAGTTTCGATCGGACAAGAGCTTTGTAAATTTTTAAAATTGAAATAAAATCAGCTCCCCAAGATGTGTTACATAAAACCTTTAAAATATTCAATGATTGATTGCATTTTCGTTTCAATACTTTGATATGAGATCGAAAAGATAACTTCGAGTCAAAAATAATACCCAAAAATTTTATTTCTGGAACTACTGGAATAACAGTTCCGTCGAGTAAAAGTTCTGGATCAGGAAAAAGTCCGCGTCTTCTAGTAAAATGTACACATACAGTCTTTTGCGAAGAAAAAACAAAACCATTTTCGTTTGCCCACTTTCTTACAATTCTAATAGCCGTTTGGAGTTGTCTTTCAATAAAAGGTACATTGATTCCAGAACAGAATATTTGGAAATCGTCTACAAAAAGCGTTCCGTGCACATATGGAGGAAGTTGTTTAATGATACCGTTGATTTTAATTATAAAAAGTATCACGCTTAGAACGCTTCCTTGGGGAACACCCTCGTCCTGTGAAAAGTCATCTGATAAAATATTATTAATGCGAACGCTAAAGGTCCTTGTCAATAAAAAGTTTTGAATAAATAGTGGGAGATTTCCCAGAAAGCCCATCTCGTATAAGTCTCGCATTATGCCATATCGCCATGTCCTGTCGTAAGCTTTCTCCATATCGAAGAAGACAGCTACCAAATGCTTCTTTGTGACGAATGTATCTCTGATAGAGGATTCCAGCATTAAGGCATTGTCGTAGGTGCTTCGTCCAAAACGGAATCCGCTTTGAAACTCCGATAGATGTTTTTCAGACTCAAGGACATGTATCAACCGAGCATTCACCATTCTTTCCATGACTTTGCAGATACAGCTTGTCAAGGCAATGGGTCGATAGTTATTAGGGTCTTGAGGATCCTTCCCAGGTTTCGGTATTGGAATAATAATAGCTCTGTGCCAGGTTGTCGGAAAATCTTGCTCTGTCCAAATTCTATTATAAAGAAGTAAAATATTTCGTAATGAATCTTCATTGAGATGGGTCAACATGTCTAGATGAATATGATCGGGGCCCGGTGAAGTCGGGTGTGATTTTCTTAATGCATTTTTCAGTTCTAATGTGGTAAAATTACGATTGTAAGTTTTATGAGCGGTTGGTTGAAAGTTTAACGTCTTGCGTTCTTCACGTCGCTTATAATTAATAAAATCTTGGGGGTAAGAGCTCTCATGAGATACCTTAGAAAAAGATTCTCCCAAGGTGTCAGCAATTGTCTTAACGTCTGAAACGACTTGTCCATTTTGAAGTAAAAACGATATATTTGGATTACGATATTTGCCGGTAATTTTTCGAATTTTTCCCCATAGCTGTTTTGATGATATTCGACATTCGATTGTATTTACGTATTCTTGCCAGGATTCTTTTTGTCGCTGTCTCCTTAATTTTCGAGCTTCTGCTTTAGCCCGCTTGAAAACTATCAAATTCGAAGTGGTGGGATAACGTCTGAAGGTGTTCCATGCTTTTTTTTGGAATTTATGGGCTTGAGAGCATGCTTCATTCCACCAAGGCTTCCATAATTTAGGCATTTTACCCGATGTTTTGGGGATAGCCACATCTGCCGCCTTAATCAAGGTGTTCGTTATCATTTCAACGGCATCATTTATGCTAGGCATCATAACCATGTTGTCGGAAATGTTTGATTCCACCTGATATCGAGTCCAATCCGCTTTCTCAAATATATATCGCACAGGTCGTCTGGGTAGTAAAACGTCATTGCAGTTATATGTTAAAATGATTGGAAAGTGATCGCTATTGTGCAGATCATTGTCAATTTTAAAGTCCCAAAATGAAAGCAAAGTAGGGGAGCATATTGCAAGGTCCAGGGTGTGAAAGGTTTGGGTCGGAGTATGGAAGTATGTATGACTGGAATCATTTAAAAGGCAGAGACAATGATCATCCATCAATTTTTCAATTTGTTGTCCTTTTGTGTTAAAATCATTACTTCCCCAAAGAGGGTTGTGTCCGTTAAAATCCCCTATGATGAAGTATGGAGACGGAAGTTGAGTTATTAAATCATTTAGTTCCTGCTGACTAACGCTTTCATTTGGGGGTAGATATATGCAGCAGATTGTTAGTAAAAATTTAATATGAAGTTGAATGGCTATTGCTTGAATGCTCGTATTTAAAGAAATTCTTCTTGATGGAAAATTCTGCAAAGTCATCAGAGCCACGCCGCCCGAAGCGCGTGCACCGTGGATGTAATCATTTCTTATTAAATTATAATTTTTAACATTAATTGAGTTATTAGGCGTTAAGTATGTTTCTTGAAGGGCTAGGCAAACAGGGTTAAAATTATTTATTAGAGATTTGATATCGTCGATATGTGTACGAAAACCATGACAGTTCCAAGTTAAGAGATTAATAGTCATTTATTCTTTAAAAATTTAGAGCCCTTTTCAATCTCTTCTCAAATAAAGGTTGGGTGGTTTTATTTGGAAGGTTTTTTATAAAATCTAGAACCTTTTCTAAAAAATGCAGCGTTCTCGTCAATACCGTCCTCTCCAAACTCCATGTCGGAGTCCGTGGAAGGGTGTAAATCTATTTCGGTATCCGGTAATTTTGAGGGGTCTTTAGAGTTCCGGGGAGGTTTGTCTTTCTTACTTTGCTTTTTTTTATTTTGGTCTATTGACGTTGTTGGGTTCGGCTTGAAGATTTTTGTTGCTGGTGTGGTTCTCTGTTGCGGCAGGTTTGAGGGTTTACTTGTAACTTTGTCAATTGATTTTGGGCTTAAGCTATGGGATTGATGGTTTGATTTGGTTGGTTGATATTTATAAAGAGTAGATTTTAATTGCGTTTCTGCATTTACTTTATTAGGTGTAAAGTCTGAATTATATGTTTGGGTGCTTATTGTTTTGCTGGTTTTAATGACGGATGCATATGAGGTGTTAGGACGAGGTGTACGAGATTCCACTAGTTTTCTTGCTTCGGGGAAAGATAGATTTTTGGTTACTCTTATTGATTGTATTTCTTTTTCCTGTATCCAACGAGGGCAAGTTTTTGAATACGCAGCATGATTTCCCTGGCAATTAACACAATGTTCGATTTCGGAGCACGTAGAACTGTCGTGACCGGGCTTTGCGCAACGTGCACAGATGGTTGCTGATGCTCGACATGCTGTTTTAGCATGTCCAAATCTCTGGCATAAAAAGCATCGCAGTGGGCTTGGAATGAAAGGCCTCACGTCGCAGCACAAGTAACCGGCTTTTATTTTTGTTGGCATAACAGGAGAATCGAAGGTCAGAACAACATTTCTTGATGGAATGAAATTAGAATCTCGCCTCATCATGATTCTTCTGGCTGCTATAACTTTTTGGTCTTTTAGTTCAGCGACAAATTCTTCGTCGGACACCATTGCGAGTTCTTGGGATGAGATAACTCCTCGGGTATAGTTAAGGGTTTTGTGCGGAAAGACTTGAATTTCGACGTCCCCAAAGTTTTTAATGTTTAATAGTTTTATTGATTGTATTTCTGATTTGGATTCAATTAAAAGGTCTCCTGATTTCAATTTTTTGACGTTTTTTACTTCATCAGCTGCATTTTTAATGTATTTTTCGATTAGAAATGGTGACATTTTTGTTAATTTACCGGATTCGTTGTGTATAATAAGAAATTTAGGGACTGATTTTTTTGGTTCAGAAATGACAGGCGTAACCGTTTCCATACATTGTTTACTGACATAATTTTCATTTACTTCGTAAATGGTGTTTGACGGATCTAAGCCTCCGTCAGGGCAAGAAGTTTCAGGTTCCATGAATATTAGAAAAAATGTTCATCCTGGTGTGCCCCCGCCCACCATGGAGCCCAACCAGGGGAAGCAGTATCCGGCAGTTGTCCGGCAACAGATCTCGGTACTGCCTCAGGGGTCACAGCCAGAACATAGTGCCGCCGTGTCGGGATGTGAATCCGCCAGTTCGCCCAGGGCATCCCTAGTGACAGCACTAACCCTAAATACCCAATATCATTGGAGTCCAACACGACAGAGGGACCAAGCGCTCTGACGTGGTGAACCCCAGAGAAATTAGGTGAGCCGATTGACCAGAGCGGGCTCACTCCAGCCACCCGTCTACGCAGAAGCATGGACCAAAGGGCACGCATCAGGTACCCCAGGACTCCACTTTCCCCCGATACGGGACGCCGCACACGGCAAACATGCGGGTCAGAAAAACGTACTGACGTCTTTTAAAAGAATCATAAAAAGGAATAAATGATAGTTTAGAAGCAAATAGAACTTAACACAACTAAAAAGGTATTCTATGATACGTAATAACATAGGTGATTAACATATTTTTTAAATAACAAAAGAGTGAATTTAAGGTGTTTTTTAAAGTAAAGAAATTTTAATGGTTTCCGAATCGCAAGACGTGAAATGGAGAAAAAGGAGGGGTGGGGAATAGAGTAGTGGGATGAAGGTAGAGAAAGATCGCTTAGGTATCCCGGGAGCGCGACCCCCGTGTTCACCAAAGACAGCAAACCCCTGGGAAAGAAAAAGATCACTCGGGTACCCCGGGATTGTGAAGCCCGTACAAACCTAAAGAAGGAATGCCCCTGGGGGCGAATAGAACGGGAAAATGAAAGAATAGAACGGGAAAATGAAAGAATAGAACGGGAAAGAGCGTACGAGTTGGAAAGACTCCGTCTGCAGGTAGAATCTCAGAAATTGGAGCAGGTCTCTGGTTTTAATCCTCTGTCTGCAGACAATCAACCTAACTTTAACTTGAAAAAGTTGCTTCCTGATTTTGATCCGAATGATGGTGATATGATATTGTTTCTTCAGTTATTCGAGCGACAGATGAAAGTTCTTAAAGTAGGGAGACATAACTGGGTTGCCTATCTCCTGGGCCTATTACCTAATAGCGTGGCACAACTCATCGCCAGAGAACCAGAACAGAAGTCTCATGATTTTGATCACATTAGAACAATGCTGCTTCAGAGATTTAAATTAAGTGCTGAGAGAATGCGACAGCTCTTCGCAACTCACAAGAAAAGTCCTGAGAGCACATGGAAGGACTTCCATTTTGAACTGCGTAGCTATTTTGAAGCATGGCTAGCAGAATTGAACATAACGGATTTTGAGAAATTGAAAGACCTCATGATCCTGGATCAAATGAAGAAACGTGTTCCTTCAGAGGTTAAGAACCATTTCTTGGACGTATGGAGCGAATGGGTCACCCCAAGTGACCTAGTGGAGAAGATGGACAGTTACGACAACTTACGTACTGTCAACCCGAAGCAACATGAAACAAAACCCGTGTTCCAAAAAAGAAATTACTATAGAACCCAACAATCACAATTGGAACAAAGAGATAATAGACAAAGTCTGCTAGGGATTCCCAGTAACAGTAGGCGGGATCCCGGGGTCCTCAGTCAAAGTAGGAGGGACTCCTTTTCACAAGGCAGAATTACACCAAGGGGTATGGAAGAGAAGAAAGAAATATCCTGCTACGGATGTGGAGCACCAGGAACCATCAAATCAAAATGCAAAAACTGTTCGTCATCGACAAGAAGGGAGCCATTCCAAGCGAACTCTATCCGCATGTATACCTGTCACTCCGATGCATCCCCATTAGCGCTAATAGATATCTGTATGTTGGGAGTAAGAGCCAGGGTTTGTGTTGATAGTGGTGCCAGCAGAACAGTCGCTGGAGAGATCATGTACCACCAATTAAAAAAGAGAGGAGTAGAGTTCCAAAGAGAAGTAGTAACAATGACTTTGGCAAATGGCTGTCAAACAACTGAAGAGGCTTGCACCACCATGGTGAAAATAGAGATTGAAGGAAAATCAGTTTCGCTGAATTTGCTGGCATTACCAAATGCAAAAAAGAATCGTACTCTACTAGGAACCGACTTTTTGGAAAAGTCCGGAATTGTTCTAGACATGAAGAACAAAAATTGGCATTTCTCTGACAATCCCTGTCGGAAGATTGGTTTCAAGAAAGATATCCCTGTAAAATATCTTCTATCTGTTGAAGACCCACCAGTAAAGAGTCAACAGCCTGTCGACAACTGTAGCAACAAAGAAAATTTTCATGAAGAAGATGAACGTTCAAGCTGCAACCAGCAACTCTCATACAGCCAAGCTATATCACCAAGCTCACTGCGTTCTGATGAAGGAGAACATTTAACGTCCGATCAGCGCAGAAAGATGAATGGTTTGTTGGAGAAATTTGAGTCTACCTTCAAGCTAGGGGGAGAGCCTACCCCTTTTATAGAACATCGGATCAATACCGGTGATCACGTTCCAGTAGCGGTGCCACCCTACCGGATGAATCCTGCTAAGAAAGAAATCTTAAAACAAGAATTGGACAAGCTTTTAGCAGAGGGAATAATTGAAGAATGTGAGTCCCCTTATGCGTCTCCAGTGGTTCTCATCCCGAAACCCAATGGTGCGATGCGTGTCTGCATAGATTACAGAAAGCTTAATGCTGTCACGGTTGCTGATACTTACCCACTACCTAGAATGGACGATCTTCTAAATGAAGCAAAGCCAACTGCTTATATGTCCACGATCGATCTTCGATCCGGTTACCACCAAGTTAAGGTCCATCCTGATGATCAAGATAAGACGGCTTTTGTGTGTCCATTTGGAACATACCGTTTCTTGAGAATGCCGTTCGGATTACGGAACGCTCCCGCAACATTCCAGAGGTTAATTGATCGTTTCCGAAATGGTCTTGATGATGTATTGACTCTCACTTACCTAGATGATATAATCGTACTGTCAGAGTCATTCGAGAAGCATCTCTCGGATCTCCAGGCTATCTTTGAACGATTGTTACTCTTTAAGCTTAGAGCCAACCGAGAAAAGTGTCACTTTGTGTCTTCTCGAGTGAAGTATTTGGGTTTTTGGATCACGCCAGAAGGAGTTGAAGTGGATCCAGAAAAGGTCTCTTCTGTCGGGAACATCCCATCACCCAAAAATGTGAAAGAAGTGCAATCCTTTCTGCAAACATGTTCATGGTTTCGTAGATATATTCAAAATTTTGCTGACATTTCACGTCCTCTCAGTGAATTGACAAAAAAGAAGAAGCCATGGGAATGGGGATTCGACCAACAACAGGCATTTGAAACCCTTAAAACCTGCCTTGTCACATCTCCTGTGTTAAAGCAAGCAGATGGAACTAAACCCTATACGCTACGAACTGATGCCAGTAGTTATGCTTTGGGTGCTGTGCTTCTTCAGGGAGCGGGATCAAAGGAACATCCAATAGAGTATGCAAGCAGACTACTTAGTCAAGCGGAGCGCAATTATTCTACTACAGAAAGGGAAGCCCTTGCTGTCGTTTGGGCTTTAAGGAAGTTCCGTGGATATTTGGAAGGAGCCGAGGTCACAGTAGCCTCCGACCATCAGCCTCTAAGATGGTTGCTAAGTTTAAAGTCCCCTACCGGACGCCTTGCAAGATGGGCTCTTGAAATCCAATCATACAACGTAAAAGTGCAGTATATTTCCGGTAAATCTAATGTTATAGCCGATATGCTTTCCCGACCAGTCTGTGAAAACGAGGGTCCTGACTGTGAAGTTAATACTCTCGTTGTGGTCAACATGCCAAACAGAAGTCCGAAAGACATGCGTGAGTCACAGCTTAAAGATGAAAATTTAAAGAAGATCATAGACAGTTTCGAATCAACCCAAAAGACAGAAGATTATGCTAATTGGACAGAGCGTGGTTTTTTAATGAACCAAGGACTATTATACCGATACGCTCCTGACTCTGACTCGGAGGAAGCTCAGTTGGTTGTCCCAACACATGAACGAAACCACATCCTTGAAGAATACCACGATGCTCCTACCGCGGGACACTACGGTGAAGAGGGTACGTATCATCGTATTGCACAAAGATATTACTGGACTGGTATGCGAAAATTCATATCAGAATACATAAAAAATTGTGAAGACTGTGCAAGATACAAAGCTTCAAACCAGAAACCTACTGGACTTCTTAGAACACCTGTGTACAATCAACGGTTTGAAACACTTGCTATTGATTTATTCGGTCCCCTTCCGGAAACAAGTGACGGTAAACGCTGGATCTTCATTGTCGAAGACTGCTGTACAAGATGGGTCGAACTGTTTTCTCTCTGCAACGCATCTGCCAAGGAGTGTGCTGTCACTCTCGTTGAGGAAGTCTTTTTAAGATTCGGACTTCCGAGAAGCGTTATAAGCGACAATGGCACTCAATTTGTAAGTCACACAATGCAAGCTGTTTGTGAGATTCTTGGTGTTAAGCAAGAACTGATACCTGTATATCATCCTCAAGCAAACCCCGTTGAAAGAAAAAATAGAGATTTGAAGCCTCGCTTAGCGATCCTCGTAGGAAATGACCATACGTCATGGCATGAAAAGCTACCAGTGATCCGTTTTGCCATGAATACTGTAAAGTGTTCTTCAACTGGGCAAAGTGCTTCTTTTCTTCAGTTCGGCAGAGAACTTAGAACTGTAGACGACGTACATCGGGACATTCGAGAAATTGCGTCAAATGAAAATTTTATACCGGAGATCACTCCTTACCTAAAAAGATTTGCGGAAAATTGTAAACGGGTACAACTCTTGATCGAAAGAAAACAGGATCAGCGAAAAGTTTACGCTGATCGGCGCAGACAAGCAGGACCTACCTTCAGTCCTGGTGATCACGTTTGGGTCACCATGCACCCTGTGAGTAACGCAGAAAAGAAAAGGACTGCCAAATTCATGCCTCGACGTGACGGACCTTACGTGGTGCTCACACAGCGGTCACCTACAACTTATGAAATTGGAGATCCCAAATATCCAACCACACCTATAGGAGTTTATCACTCTTCAGCTCTCAAGGAATGTAAAGCTACTGACAGTACTCCTGTGGTCCCGTTAAGAAAGAGAGGACGCCCTCCTAAAGCACGTAATGCTGACTCCTCGTCGGGACGTCGTCGGAGCCAGAGGGGGAGGTTGTAACACATCAGCCCCTTAACGTGTATCTCAGCGATATGCGCCTTGATTGGCGATGGCGGACCACGTGACACACTCTCCGCGAAAGAGAATGAACCCTTTTTCTCTAGTTGTTTCCCAAGGCGAGCGTAGAACTGACGCGCTGAAGTTTTGTTCCCCCGAGATGTTATTTTTTATGTTTGTTTATTATTGTAATTGTTTTGTGCTTAATGTTAATTAAAATTGCTCTTTTGGCCAATTCTTGCATGAGTCATTGGATTCAGCTCTAAAAGACATATTTTGCCAACAATTGTCTCAGGGCCAAATTCCTACTTCATACCCAGTCAACATGTGCTCAATGTATATTGTGACAAAGCAATGAACATTATATAATGAAGTAGATAGATTCAAAAAGTTCCTACTATACTTAGTCCTTGTGAGAAAAATTGACTACCTAACAAGTTCCTGCTCTCCTCACTCCATGTGAAAAAACTGAGTACCTCATATTATCTTGCTGATATTCCAGAGCATCGCAGTCCTCTCAAATTGCTGCAGATTTTTACCTCTACAATATTTATCTACTACATTGATGATTTGTGTTTTTCATATGATGCACAGCCAGAACTACTACAAAAGTGCATTCATGGACTGTAAAAGATGTTTCCAATTATGAAAATTTCAAGACATAATAGACATCTTGCTCTTTTATGTTGAAAAGTTTTGATGTTCTTGGAGCTTTCCCTCAGTGAAATATGCATTTTTAATAATTGAAAAATAGTATTTTTCCATAATTTTTACTTTTAAATGTTTTCTTTTCTTTATAAAGGAGTAGAAATACAATCACCAAATTACGCCACGCTATTTGTTAGGAAAGGCTTTTCATTAAGAATAATTCTTAATATTGTCTTTCCATTTCTAGAGATACCAGAGCAATTTCAAATTTGTAGCAAATTGGCAAAATTTCCATTTTCGTCGATACCTCAGATTCAGCAATCACGGCTATTAAATTATATTTTGACGTTTCCTAAGAGATCATTTTCTGAAGAATGCAACGATATAGAAATTTTAAATTTGTGTCAACAACTTATTGAAATATAGGGAGCTCTGATTATTAGTAGTTTGATCTTCAGAGTGTTCAAACAGGAGGAGGAGGCAGAAAAGTCAATACATGCATTCATGCATTTCCTACGAATTAGGGCTCAAAAAGGGGACAACAAGGCCCAATTGATGGCACAAAACATCCAACTTTACGGTAAGAATGTCTACATGTGTTTATGCTAAAACTCTATATTACACGGCTGCGACTGGCTACGACTTTTTGTTTCTATTTTTCAACCTTGGCGCCTAGGGGTATCGTTTTAATCAAAATCTACGAAATTCAAAGTTTTGGCTTCTTTTCGAAAATTTTGAAGACTTGTTCTGAAAATTCACCGAAGATCAACAAAAATTAAGTGCATTTTAAAATCTAATAACATAGGAAAAAATTAGCAAATAAAATGAAGCTTTAAAAGAATCCAAACTTAGCTTAAATATTTATTAAATGTTAAGAAATGTATAGAAGGGAGCCAATGTTACTTGTAATCTTGATGTATGTACCTTTCTCCATCGTATATTTTACATTTTTGAATAAAAACAAAGAATTTTATGAAATATAATATATATCCTGTATTATAATGTCTACACTTTAAATTGGAAATAACATCAATTAGAATGAAAAAATTCAATAACACTTTGACTGACTACCTTAAAGTGGAGTGAAATTTTATGCAATGGGTCACACAATTTTCCTACGGATTTTATTCTTCATATATATAGGTATAGGTAGACCCAGCTATTCGAAATTCTTTATCAAAAGTTGATTTTTTTCACTTCACTCTACTGTACCTTCACTTTCATTTCCAGACGCCTTTAGGAAAAATCAAGAACCAGACGCTTGGAATTACACCCTAGAAATGAAGATATCTGGAAGTAAGAATTGAAATATGTATCCATGATGCAACATGGTGTTACAATTATTTATCACACTTATTAGTATCACTTAGAACTCCAGTATTCCCACAAATAGTAGTTTGTTGCACACAACTTTCATCTCCCTGTGCTTCTTGAATAATATTTTTTATTTTTCAGTCCTAAATTCATGTTCAATTACCAAATTTATTATTCACATGTTTTAAAAGACACAGTTGCACTTTGAACATAAATGTCCCCTTGTTTTGAAAGGGGGAAAGACTTGTTTTGAAAATTCACCGACGATCACAACGAAAATTAAGTGCCTTTTAAAATCTAACATAGGAAAAAATTAGAAAATAAATGAAGCTTTAAAAGAATCCAAACTTAGTTTAAATCTATATATATATAAATGAATGTGTGTCTGTCTGTACTCGATAGATTCAAAAACCATACATCCAATCGCCGTGAAAATTTGGGAAATTATTAGGTATATCCCTAGGAAGGTTTTTGAACATTTTTTTAAAAATCAGAGTTTGGGTTCTAGGTGCTCCCGAACAAATATCAAAATAACATTTAATTAGTAATGATGTTTGAAATTCCGCCTAGCAGTATGACGTAATGTAATATTTGCTAGATTCCTGCACCTGAGATTGTTTGTATTATTGTTATAATTTGTATTATTCGCGTGATATCATATTCTGTATTATTCCTACTTTACAATGACTGAAGATGGCAACTTCTATTATTTTTTATAGGATGTAATACGTTTGTAGGTTGTTTTTTAAGATGTCAAAAAACTTTTGCAATTATTAATACGAGAATAAATTATTAATACGTGAAAATTATTAATATTTTTTGGAAATACGTTTTATTTAACCCCTCAATTATGCCACCAAAGCGAAGTGCCATTGGTCGATCTACAAATCAAGCAAAAAGGAGAAGAGAAGAACGAGCTTCAGAAACAAGTGAGCAGAGAAAAACTAGGCAAGAAAGAGATCGAGATCACACTGCTCTTGCTCGAGCTTCAGAAACAAGTGAGCAGAGACAAGCTAGGCAAGAAAGAGATCGAGATCACACTGCTTTTGCTCGATCATTAGAAACAAGTGAGCAGAGACAAGCTAGGCAAGAAAGAGATCGAGTTCACACTGCTCTTGCTCGATCATTAGAAACGAGTGAACAGAGGCAAGCAAGGCAGCAAAGGAATCGAATTCGCAGGACACAGACAAGACGAACGATACATACTGATTTGAATTTATGTGGTTTCAATTACAATCCCCTTTACAATTAGTCTTCATCCAAGTGTAATTATTGGAAAAATGGATAAAAAGTGTACGTATTGTGGTGCTCAAAAATTTAAAAATGAAACACCAGGTATGTGCTGTGCAGGTGGAAAAGTAAAGTTACCAGACTTGCGTTCACCACCTGAACCATTATTAACTTTAGTATCAGGTGAAACAAGTCAATCAAAAATTTTTTTGAAAAGTATACGCAAGTACAATTCATGCTTCCAAATGACATCGTTCGGAGCAATGAATATCGTTAGCGCAAATTATATGCCAACATTTAAAGTACAAGGGCAAATTTATCACCATGCTGGATCACTACTACCCTTGCCAAATGCTGATCACAAATATCTTCAGATATATTTTATGGGAAATACTGACGAACAAATCAACAGACGGTGTCAACTGAATACGAGTACTAAACGAGAGATTGTCGCTGAATTACAAAATTTGTTTGAACAACATAATGAATTAATTAAATTATTTAAAACCGCCATTGAACAAATGCCATCTGACGATTTCATCATCTTTTCCGACGTGCTATAACTCCTTAGCGTGAAATAACTATTGATGAAACATTGCTTCTGTACAAAGGCCGTTTGTCGTGGCGACAATATATTCCCATGAAATGGTCACATTTGGGAATCAAATCCTACATGTTATGCGAATCAACTTCGGGATATAAATGGTCTCAAATTCTGTATGCTGGAAAAGGTACTATGTTTGACCAGAAATACAAAGACTTGCCTCAGTTGATCCAAGTAGTGATGTCACTTATTAAACCATTGTTGAAAAAAGGATATCGTCTTATAACAGACAACTTTTATACTTCTCCGCAATTGGCACGTGTTTCTGACGTATCAAACGGATACATATGGAATAGTGAAACAAAATCGTAAAGAAATGCCACCAGAATTCATGAAAATGAAACTAGGAAAAAGCGAAACAACTGCTTTCCGTCGGGGGAAGTCCTTGTCATCAAATGGAAAGACAAAAAAAAGATGTTACAATGTTGTCAACTGTCCATACAAACGATATGATTGAAAACGTATCGCAACAATGTTGTCAAGAAACCAAAGGTTATATCAGACTATAACCAAACTATGGGAGTAGATATTGTGGATCAGTATCTTGATTATTCCATTGAACGAAAGATAGGTAAAATATATTTAAAAAATATTTTGTTCATATATTGGATCAAGCGATACTAAATTCGTTCATTATTTACAAAAAACAAGGGGGAAAGATCTCATTTGATGTTTCGATTGGACTTAGTAGATGCTCTTCTAGAAACATATCGCTCATCCGACTCTATGGGCCGTCCCAGCTTTGAAGACAATCCCAAACGCTTGATTAAACGACATTTTCTAAAACAAATACCTGTCTCAGATAAGAAAAACCTTCTAGGGAATGCTGTCTGTTACTCAAAAAGAGAGAAAAAATAATAAGTGCCGAAAAGAGACTAGGTACTTTTGCTCTGACTGGTAATGTTGGACGCTGCATTGCATGTTTTGAAACATCACACGCAAAAGAATTATTGAAACGTAATCAATGTTCGTTATAATTGTAATTTGTCATAACTGTAATTTGTTATAATTGTAATTTGTCATAATTACTTGATATATTATCCATAGCATTTTCAAAACCAATAAAGAAAGAAACCTCCTTTCGCTATCATCCTGCATAATATGTATATCGAAAAACCAACATTTAGGGGGAAAATTCTCATATGTTGCTTTTTAGTGAAACAGCTATAAAACCTTAAATTGTGTCCTAAAATTATAAATAATTGCATATCTCATTTAGAAACTTCTTGAATAAAAAGAATAGTTAATTTTTGGATGGTTTTCATGAAAAATAAGGGATACTTAAGGAGTTAAATGCAGGCTTTTCTCTGAAGAAAGGCTCAGTATTTTCACTCGCTTTTGGCAACAGATGTCATGGGATAAAAGAAAAACTTATATCAGTAATTTAGTAGAATTTACTTCTGTTAAGGACAAAAATAAAGTATCAAGGCGGGAAGTTAGTTTACAGTATCATCTAAAGAAAAGTGGCATTCGTGTTAGGGTGTGTAAAAAAAAAAAGTTTATTTTCACACCTGATATTGGTGAATGGTCCGTGCTTAACTGGGTATCTTCAGAGAATGAATAGGCTGATAAATCTGCAGTTAAAAATGTCTAAGGAAGCCGTAGATGTACCGAAAGCAAGAAAAACTTAAATATTTTTTTTAATTACTGCCTAAAGTAGAATCGCGCTACTGCAGAAAATTGTCACGAAATCTTTATTTGGAGCCAATTTGGCAGCATTATATCTCTAAGTACGAAACGAGTTCCTACATGTGTGAAAAACTGACTGCCTCATCCTTGCTGATCACTGGAATATCATCTTTCTCCATAAACTGCAGGATGCACCTACTTTTCTTTCACAGTGGTGCTGTGTTTCCCATGAGGTGAACAGCCAGAATTATTAAAATAATGCTTTCCTGCACACAAGAAATGTAAGGCATTTTTTACAAAACCCACTGTATTTGGGGTCAAGATTCTTTCAAAAATGCACATGTAGTAAGTGTGTTTAGTGACAAAGCAATGAACATCATGTAATGAAGTGGGTGTATTCAACAAGTTCCTGCTCTCCTTTCTTTTGAGAAAAACTGACTACCTCTTATTACCTTTCTGATCTTCGAGATTTGCGGATAACTATCCTAAAATTTCTTCAGAATTGTACCTCTACAAAGGTTATCTACATTGGTGCTTTGTTTATCATGTGGTGCACAACCGGAACTATTACAAAATTGCATTCATGGAATATAAGACATTTCGCCAACAAACTATATCTGGGCCAAATTTCTTCTACAAAAACAGAGCCACCAGTTGTCAATGCGTATCGTGGCAATACAATGAACATAATACAAATGAAGTGGATCCATTCAACAAATTATTGCTCTACTTACTCCATGTGAGAAAAACTACCTCATATTACCTTGCTGATCTTCAGAACATCGCAGCCAAATGTCTCAAATTGATGAATGATTTTACAGAACATCGCAGGCCAAATGTCTCAAATTGATGAATGATTTTACCTTTACAATACTTTTTAGACTTGTGTTTCCCAAATGATACTCAGCCAGAACTATTCCAAAAGTACATTCATGGAATGTAAAAGACATTTTACTAACAGCTGTCTCAGGGTCAAATTCCTTATTCAAACACCGTCAATATTTGCTCAGTGTGTATCGTGGCAATGCAATGAAGTGGATCCATTCTTCAACAAGTTGCTGCTATACTCACTCCTTGTGAGAAAAACTGACTACCTTGTATTACCTTGCTGATCTTCAGAGCATCGCAGTCACCTCTCTCAAATTGCTGCAGAATTTTACCTCTACAATCTACATTGGTGCTTTGTGTTTTCCATATGGTGCACAGCCAGAACTATTACAAAAGTACACTCGTGTAATGTAAGGTTGTAACACATCAGCACCTTAACGTGTATCTCAGCGATATGCGCCTTGATTGGCGATGGCGGACCACGTGACACACTCTCCGCGAAAGAGAATGAACCCTTTTTCTCTAGTTGTTTCCCAAGGCGAGCGTAGAACTGACGCGCTGAAGTTTTGTTCCCCCGAGATGTTATTTTTTATGTTTGTTTATTATTGTAATTGTTTTGTCTTGTGCTTAATGTTAATTAAAATTGCTCTTTTGGCCAATTCTTGCATGAGTCATTGGATTCAGCTCTAAAATTGGCGCCCAACGTGGGGCCCGAATTAAAGCCTTTGGGAACAACTCGTTTTTTTGTTCAGGAATCTAGGTCCAACACTGTTGGTATTGAAAGAAAAACACACCCTGTGTTTCATTGATGTTTAGAAACTCATCCCGAGTTAGCATACTGGTAGGAAAAGCCATGGTTTTAGTGTTCTGCAGCGGCGTCGAACTCACTATTTTAGGAAGCCTCATCCCAGGTGTATCCTATTGAATATAGGTGGAAATCCCTTCCACGGATCATCCTTATGCTCGTATCCCCAAGTGGTGATGAAGAATGAGATAAGTTTATTTTAATTTGTTTAAAATCATTCTTGTCTAGCAGTACTTTCGATTTGGCCAACCCGTGTCCAGCAACAGAATTTTGAAGTTTCGTTTTGTGTTCAAACAGTATTCTTGTTTAAAATATAGTGTGAAATCACTTCTTTAAATGTTGTTCCTTTGGTTCACAAGTGCAAAGTATTTGTGTTTTGTGAAAAGTATTTGTGTTTTATGAAAAGTTTTGTTCTTAAAGTAAAAGTGCAAAGTAGTATTGTTTTGATTAAGTGTACTGCTAGAATAAGTTTTTGAAAATACGTTATGTGTATTCATTTTGTAATAAGCTACTTTGTAAAAATAATAAGTGGTATGAATTAATTGTGTTCAAAAACGAAAGCTACAGCGTTATTTCGTTTCAAAAGTGTAAGAACCGATCGCATTCTGATTCGGTCATGTTCATGAGTCATACCTCAATAGATTCAAGGTCTGTTTTCTGCCAGCTGCATTAAAAAAAACCTTTCTTGATGTTTAAAGCGATTTTTTTCTTTATTTTGTGTTTGAGCTACATTGCGATTTCCTTTTGAGAGTTATTGGTTTTGTTAATATATGTATGAAACAAGTGCAACGTGCGCAGAAATGTGTTTATATTATGCCTTTAAGGATTAGATATTAGGAAATATAGATTTCATTTTGTTTAAGCATTGGTATTCTTTTGGAATTTTGAAATATTACGGGAATTTATTATTTCTTTTGAGGTATTATTGAAATAAGACTAACTCACGAGTGGAATGTTATCTAATGTGTTGGTTTTGAATATTGAAAAGTGTTTTGGAATTTAATGTTCATAAATAATATGTGTTTAAGTGTTATTGGACAAATGTTTATGTTTTAAAAGTAATTTGTTTAACAATGCTAAACAAGTAGTACCTATAAGAAGTGGTCATTATTAATTTAATTTTTTTCTTGAAAACAAACTGTGTGGGATATATTAAAAAAAAAATTTACTGAACTTGTTCACTTTCGTTTTCAAAATTATTTGTACACTTCGTAACCTAAAGATGTCTTATTTGGCAAGAGCTCTTAAATGTGATCTGATAGAGTTGGCGAATGAACTCGGCATCGAAATACCTGCTGATGCTAGAGTTAGTTGATATAAAAAGATTTATCACTGGAGATGAAAGTTATGATGAAGACTTCACGAAAAATCTGCTTCTGTCTATAAGCGAAAACCGTGCAAAAGAGAAAGCAGAAGAAAAAGAAAGAATAGCACGTGAAAATGAAAGAATAGAACGGGAAAAGGCTGAGGAAAAGGAAAGAATAGAACAGGAAAATGAAAGAATAGAACGGGAAAATGAAAGAATAGAACGGGAAAATGAAAGAATAGAACGGGAAAGAGCGTACGAGTTGGAAAGACTCCGTCTGCAGGTAGAATCTCAGAAATTGGAGCAGGTCTCTGGTTTTAATCCTCTGTCTGCAGACAATCAACCTAACTTTAACTTGAAAAAGTTGCTTCCTGATTTTGATCCGAATGATGGTGATATGACATTGTTTCTTCAGTTATTCGAGCGACAGATGAAAGTTCTTAAAGTAGGGAGACATAACTGGGTTGCCTATCTCCTGGGCCTATTACCTAATAGCGTGGCACAACTCATCGCCAGAGAACCAGAACAGAAGTCTCATGATTTTGATCACATTAGAACAATGCTGCTTCAGAGATTTAAATTAAGTGCTGAGAGAATGCGACAGCTCTTCGCAACTCACAAGAAAAGTCCTGAGAGCACATGGAAGGACTTCCATTTTGAACTGCGTAGCTATTTTGAAGCATGGCTAGCAGAATTGAACATAACGGATTTTGAGAAATTGAAAGACCTCATGATCCTGGATCAAATGAAGAAACGTGTTCCTTCAGAGGTTAAGAACCATTTCTTGGACGTATGGAGCGAATGGGTCACCCCAAGTGACCTAGTGGAGAAGATGGACAGTTACGACAACTTACGTACTGTCAACCCGAAGCAACATGAAACAAAACCCGTGTTCCAAAAAAGAAATTACTATAGAACCCAACAATCACAATTGGAACAAAGAGATAATAGACAAAGTCTGCTAGGGATTCCCAGTAACAGTAGGCGGGATCCCGGGGTCCTCAGTCAAAGTAGGAGGGACTCCTTTTCACAAGGCAGAATTACACCAAGGGGTATGGAAGAGAAGAAAGAAATATCCTGCTACGGATGTGGAGCACCAGGAACCATCAAATCAAAATGCAAAAACTGTTCGTCATCGACAAGAAGGGAGCCATTCCAAGCGAACTCTATCCGCATGTATACCTGTCACTCCGATGCATCCCCATTAGCGCTAATAGATATCTGTATGTTGGGAGTAAGAGCCAGGGTTTGTGTTGATAGTGGTGCCAGCAGAACAGTCGCTGGAGAGATCATGTACCACCAATTAAAAAAGAGAGGAGTAGAGTTCCAAAGAGAAGTAGTAACAATGACTTTGGCAAATGGCTGTCAAACAACTGAAGAGGCTTGCACCACCATGGTGAAAATAGAGATTGAAGGAAAATCAGTTTCGCTGAATTTGCTGGCATTACCAAATGCAAAAAAGAATCGTACTCTACTAGGAACCGACTTTTTGGAAAAGTCCGGAATTGTTCTAGACATGAAGAACAAAAATTGGCATTTCTCTGACAATCCCTGTCGGAAGATTGGTTTCAAGAAAGATATCCCTGTAAAATATCTTCTATCTGTTGAAGACCCACCAGTAAAGAGTCAACAGCCTGTCGACAACTGTAGCAACAAAGAAAATTTTCATGAAGAAGATGAACGTTCAAGCTGCAACCAGCAACTCTCATACAGCCAAGCTATATCACCAAGCTCACTGCGTTCTGATGAAGGAGAACATTTAACGTCCGATCAGCGCAGAAAGATGAATGGTTTGTTGGAGAAATTTGAGTCTACCTTCAAGCTAGGGGGAGAGCCTACCCCTTTTATAGAACATCGGATCAATACAGGTGATCACGTTCCAGTAGCGGTGCCACCCTACCGGATGAATCCTGCTAAGAAAGAAATCTTAAAACAAGAATTGGACAAGCTTTTAGCAGAGGGAATAATTGAAGAATGTGAGTCCCCTTATGCGTCTCCAGTGGTTCTCATCCCGAAACCCAATGGTGCGATGCGTGTCTGCATAGATTACAGAAAGCTTAATGCTGTCACGGTTGCTGATACTTACCCACTACCTAGAATGGACGATCTTCTAAATGAAGCAAAGCCAACTGCTTATATGTCCACGATCGATCTTCGATCCGGTTACCACCAAGTTAAGGTCCATCCTGATGATCAAGATAAGACGGCTTTTGTGTGTCCATTTGGAACATACCGTTTCTTGAGAATGCCGTTCGGATTACGGAACGCTCCCGCAACATTCCAGAGGTTAATTGATCGTTTCCGAAATGGTCTTGATGATGTATTGACTCTCACTTACCTAGATGATATAATCGTACTGTCAGAGTCATTCGAGAAGCATCTCTCGGATCTCCAGGCTATCTTTGAACGATTGTTACTCTTTAAGCTTAGAGCCAACCGAGAAAAGTGTCACTTTGTGTCTTCTCGAGTGAAGTATTTGGGTTTTTGGATCACGCCAGAAGGAGTTGAAGTGGATCCAGAAAAGGTCTCTTCTGTCGGGAACATCCCATCACCCAAAAATGTGAAAGAAGTGCAATCCTTTCTGCAAACATGTTCATGGTTTCGTAGATATATTCAAAATTTTGCTGACATTTCACGTCCTCTCAGTGAATTGACAAAAAAGAAGAAGCCATGGGAATGGGGATTCGACCAACAACAGGCATTTGAAACCCTTAAAACCTGCCTTGTCACATCTCCTGTGTTAAAGCAAGCAGATGGAACTAAACCCTATACGCTACGAACTGATGCCAGTAGTTATGCTTTGGGTGCTGTGCTTCTTCAGGGAGAGGGATCAAAGGAACATCCAATAGAGTATGCAAGCAGACTACTTAGTCAAGCGGAGCGCAATTATTCTACTACAGAAAGGGAAGCCCTTGCTGTCGTTTGGGCTTTAAGGAAGTTCCGTGGATATTTGGAAGGAGCCGAGGTCACAGTAGCCTCCGACCATCAGCCTCTAAGATGGTTGCTAAGTTTAAAGTCCCCTACCGGACGCCTTGCAAGATGGGCTCTTGAAATCCAATCATACAACGTAAAAGTGCAGTATATTTCCGGTAAATCTAATGTTATAGCCGATATGCTTTCCCGACCAGTCTGTGAAAACGAGGGTCCTGACTGTGAAGTTAATACTCTCGTTGTGGTCAACATGCCAAACAGAAGTCCGAAAGACATGCGTGAGTCACAGCTTAAAGATGAAAATTTAAAGAAGATCATAGACAGTTTCGAATCAACCCAAAAGACAGAAGATTATGCTAATTGGACAGAGCGTGGTTTTTTAATGAACCAAGGACTATTATACCGATACGCTCCTGACTCTGACTCGGAGGAAGCTCAGTTGGTTGTCCCAACACATGAACGAAACCACATCCTTGAAGAATACCACGATGCTCCTACCGCGGGACACTACGGTGAAGAGGGTACGTATCATCGTATTGCACAAAGATATTACTGGACTGGTATGCGAAAATTCATATCAGAATACATAAGAAATTGTGAAGACTGTGCAAGATACAAAGCTTCAAACCAGAAACCTACTGGACTTCTTAGAACACCTGTGTACAATCAACGGTTTGAAACACTTGCTATTGATTTATTCGGTCCCCTTCCGGAAACAAGTGACGGTAAACGCTGGATCTTCATTGTCGAAGACTGCTGTACAAGATGGGTCGAACTGTTTTCTCTCTGCAACGCATCTGCCAAGGAGTGTGCTGTCACTCTCGTTGAGGAAGTCTTTTTAAGATTCGGACTTCCGAGAAGCGTTATAAGCGACAATGGCACTCAATTTGTAAGTCACACAATGCAAGCTGTTTGTGAGATTCTTGGTGTTAAGCAAGAACTGATACCTGTATATCATCCTCAAGCAAACCCCGTTGAAAGAAAAAATAGAGATTTGAAGCCTCGCTTAGCGATCCTCGTAGGAAATGACCATACGTCATGGCATGAAAAGCTACCAGTGATCCGTTTTGCCATGAATACTGTAAAGTGTTCTTCAACTGGGCAAAGTGCTTCTTTTCTTCAGTTCGGCAGAGAACTTAGAACTGTAGACGACGTACATCGGGACATTCGAGAAATTGCGTCAAATGAAAATTTTATACCGGAGATCACTCCTTACCTAAAAAGATTTGCGGAAAATTGTAAACGGGTACAACTCTTGATCGAAAGAAAACAGGATCAGCGAAAAGTTTACGCTGATCGGCGCAGACAAGCAGGACCTACCTTCAGTCCTGGTGATCACGTTTGGGTCACCATGCACCCTGTGAGTAACGCAGAAAAGAAAAGGACTGCCAAATTCATGCCTCGACGTGACGGACCTTACGTGGTGCTCACACAGCGGTCACCTACAACTTATGAAATTGGAGATCCCAAATATCCAACCACACCTATAGGAGTTTATCACTCTTCAGCTCTCAAGGAATGTAAAGCTACTGACAGTACTCCTGTGGTCCCGTTAAGAAAGAGAGGACGCCCTCCTAAAGCACGTAATGCTGACTCCTCGTCGGGACGTCGTCGGAGCCAGAGGGGGAGGTTGTAACACATCAGCCCCTTAACGTGTATCTCAGCGATATGCGCCTTGATTGGCGATGGCGGACCACGTGACACACTCTCCGCGAAAGAGAATGAACCCTTTTTCTCTAGTTGTTTCCCAAGGCGAGCGTAGAACTGACGCGCTGAAGTTTTGTTCCCCCGAGATGTTATTTTTTATGTTTGTTTATTATTGTAATTGTTTTGTGCTTAATGTTAATTAAAATTGCTCTTTTGGCCAATTCTTGCATGAGTCATTGGATTCAGCTCTAAAAGACATATTTTGCCAACAATTGTCTCAGGGCCAAATTCCTACTTCATACCCAGTCAACATGTGCTCAATGTATATTGTGACAAAGCAATGAACATTATATAATGAAGTAGATAGATTCAAAAAGTTCCTACTATACTTAGTCCTTGTGAGAAAAATTGACTACCTAACAAGTTCCTGCTCTCCTCACTCCATGTGAAAAAACTGAGTACCTCATATTATCTTGCTGATATTCCAGAGCATCGCAGTCCTCTCAAATTGCTGCAGATTTTTACCTCTACAATATTTATCTACTACATTGATGATTTGTGTTTTTCATATGATGCACAGCCAGAACTACTACAAAAGTGCATTCATGGACTGTAAAAGATGTTTCCAATTATGAAAATTTCAAGACATAATAGACATCTTGCTCTTTTATGTTGAAAAGTTTTGATGTTCTTGGAGCTTTCCCTCAGTGAAATATGCATTTTTAATAATTGAAAAATAGTATTTTTCCATAATTTTTACTTTTAAATGTTTTCTTTTCTTTATAAAGGAGTAGAAATACAATCACCAAATTACGCCACGCTATTTGTTAGGAAAGGCTTTTCATTAAGAATAATTCTTAATATTGTCTTTCCATTTCTAGAGATACCAGAGCAATTTGAAATTTGTAGCAAATTGGCAAAATTTCCATTTTCGTCGATACCTCAGATTCAGCAATCACGGCTATTAAATTATATTTTGACGTTTCCTAAGAGATCATTTTCTGAAGAATGCAACGATATAGAAATTTTAAATTTGTGTCAACAACTTATTGAAATATAGGGAGCTCTGATTATTAGTAGTTTGATCTTCAGAGTGTTCAAACAGGAGGAGGAGGCAGAAAAGTCAATACATGCATTCATGCATTTCCTACGAATTAGGGCTCAAAAAGGGGACAACAAGGCCCAATTGATGGCACAAAACATCCAACTTTACGGTAAGAATGTCTACATGTGTTTATGCTAAAACTCTATATTACACGGCTGCGACTGGCTACGACTTTTTGTTTCTATTTTTCAACCTTGGCGCCTAGGGGTATCGTTTTAATCAAAATCTACGAAATTCAAAGTTTTGGCTTCTTTTCGAAAATTTTGAAGACTTGTTCTGAAAATTCACCGAAGATCAACAAAAATTAAGTGCATTTTAAAATCTAATAACATAGGAAAAAATTAGCAAATAAAATGAAGCTTTAAAAGAATCCAAACTTAGCTTAAATATTTATTAAATGTTAAGAAATGTATAGAAGGGAGCCAATGTTACTTGTAATCTTGATGTATGTACCTTTCTCCATCGTATATTTTACATTTTTGAATAAAAACAAAGAATTTTATGAAATATAATATATATCCTGTATTATAATGTCTACACTTTAAATTGGAAATAACATCAATTAGAATGAAAAAATTCAATAACACTTTGACTGACTACCTTAAAGTGGAGTGAAATTTTATGCAATGGGTCACACAATTTTCCTACGGATTTTATTCTTCATATATATAGGTATAGGTAGACCCAGCTATTCGAAATTCTTTATCAAAAGTTGATTTTTTTCACTTCACTCTACTGTACCTTCACTTTCATTTCCAGACGCCTTTAGGAAAAATCAAGAACCAGACGCTTGGAATTACACCCTAGAAATGAAGATATCTGGAAGTAAGAATTGAAATATGTATCCATGATGCAACATGGTGTTACAATTATTTATCACACTTATTAGTATCACTTAGAACTCCAGTATTCCCACAAATAGTAGTTTGTTGCACACAACTTTCATCTCCCTGTGCTTCTTGAATAATATTTTTTATTTTTCAGTCCTAAATTCATGTTCAATTACCAAATTTATTATTCACATGTTTTAAAAGACACAGTTGCACTTTGAACATAAATGTCCCCTTGTTTTGAAAGGGGGAAAGACTTGTTTTGAAAATTCACCGACGATCACAACGAAAATTAAGTGCCTTTTAAAATCTAACATAGGAAAAAATTAGAAAATAAATGAAGCTTTAAAAGAATCCAAACTTAGTTTAAATCTATATATATATAAATGAATGTGTGTCTGTCTGTACTCGATAGATTCAAAAACCATACATCCAATCGCCGTGAAAATTTGGGAAATTATTAGGTATATCCCTAGGAAGGTTTTTGAACATTTTTTTAAAAATCAGAGTTTGGGTTCTAGGTGCTCCCGAACAAATATCAAAATAACATTTAATTAGTAATGATGTTTGAAATTCCGCCTAGCAGTATGACGTAATGTAATATTTGCTAGATTCCTGCACCTGAGATTGTTTGTATTATTGTTATAATTTGTATTATTCGCGTGATATCATATTCTGTATTATTCCTACTTTACAATGACTGAAGATGGCAACTTCTATTATTTTTTATAGGATGTAATACGTTTGTAGGTTGTTTTTTAAGATGTCAAAAAACTTTTGCAATTATTAATACGAGAATAAATTATTAATACGTGAAAATTATTAATATTTTTTGGAAATACGTTTTATTTAACCCCTCAATTATGCCACCAAAGCGAAGTGCCATTGGTCGATCTACAAATCAAGCAAAAAGGAGAAGAGAAGAACGAGCTTCAGAAACAAGTGAGCAGAGAAAAACTAGGCAAGAAAGAGATCGAGATCACACTGCTCTTGCTCGAGCTTCAGAAACAAGTGAGCAGAGACAAGCTAGGCAAGAAAGAGATCGAGATCACACTGCTGTTGCTCGATCATTAGAAACAAGTGAGCAGAGACAAGCTAGGCAAGAAAGAGATCGAGTTCACACTGCTCTTGCTCGATCATTAGAAACGAGTGAACAGAGGCAAGCAAGGCAGCAAAGGAATCGAATTCGCAGGACACAGACAAGACGAACGATACATACTGATTTGAATTTATGTGGTTTCAATTACAATCCCCTTTACAATTAGTCTTCATCCAAGTGTAATTATTGGAAAAATGGATAAAAAGTGTACGTATTGTGGTGCTCAAAAATTTAAAAATGAAACACCAGGTATGTGCTGTGCAGGTGGAAAAGTAAAGTTACCAGACTTGCGTTCACCACCTGAACCATTATTAACTTTAGTATCAGGTGAAACAAGTCAATCAAAAATTTTTTTGAAAAGTATACGCAAGTACAATTCATGCTTCCAAATGACATCGTTCGGAGCAATGAATATCGTTAGCGCAAATTATATGCCAACATTTAAAGTACAAGGGCAAATTTATCACCATGCTGGATCACTACTACCCTTGCCAAATGCTGATCACAAATATCTTCAGATATATTTTATGGGAAATACTGACGAACAAATCAACAGACGGTGTCAACTGAATACGAGTACTAAACGAGAGATTGTCGCTGAATTACAAAATTTGTTTGAACAACATAATGAATTAATTAAATTATTTAAAACCGCCATTGAACAAATGCCATCTGACGATTTCATCATCTTTTCCGACGTGCTATAACTCCTTAGCGTGAAATAACTATTGATGAAACATTGCTTCTGTACAAAGGCCGTTTGTCGTGGCGACAATATATTCCCATGAAATGGTCACATTTGGGAATCAAATCCTACATGTTATGCGAATCAACTTCGGGATATAAATGGTCTCAAATTCTGTATGCTGGAAAAGGTACTATGTTTGACCAGAAATACAAAGACTTGCCTCAGTTGATCCAAGTAGTGATGTCACTTATTAAACCATTGTTGAAAAAAGGATATCGTCTTATAACAGACAACTTTTATACTTCTCCGCAATTGGCACGTGTTTCTGACGTATCAAACGGATACATATGGAATAGTGAAACAAAATCGTAAAGAAATGCCACCAGAATTCATGAAAATGAAACTAGGAAAAAGCGAAACAACTGCTTTCCGTCGGGGGAAGTCCTTGTCATCAAATGGAAAGACAAAAAAAAGATGTTACAATGTTGTCAACTGTCCATACAAACGATATGATTGAAAACGTATCGCAACAATGTTGTCAAGAAACCAAAGGTTATATCAGACTATAACCAAACTATGGGAGTAGATATTGTGGATCAGTATCTTGATTATTCCATTGAACGAAAGATAGGTAAAATATATTTAAAAAATATTTTGTTCATATATTGGATCAAGCGATACTAAATTCGTTCATTATTTACAAAAAACAAGGGGGAAAGATCTCATTTGATGTTTCGATTGGACTTAGTAGATGCTCTTCTAGAAACATATCGCTCATCCGACTCTATGGGCCGTCCCAGCTTTGAAGACAATCCCAAACGCTTGATTAAACGACATTTTCTAAAACAAATACCTGTCTCAGATAAGAAAAACCTTCTAGGGAATGCTGTCTGTTACTCAAAAAGAGAGAAAAAATAATAAGTGCCGAAAAGAGACTAGGTACTTTTGCTCTGACTGGTAATGTTGGACGCTGCATTGCATGTTTTGAAACATCACACGCAAAAGAATTATTGAAACGTAATCAATGTTCGTTATAATTGTAATTTGTCATAACTGTAATTTGTTATAATTGTAATTTGTCATAATTACTTGATATATTATCCATAGCATTTTCAAAACCAATAAAGAAAGAAACCTCCTTTCGCTATCATCCTGCATAATATGTATATCGAAAAACCAACATTTAGGGGGAAAATTCTCATATGTTGCTTTTTAGTGAAACAGCTATAAAACCTTAAATTGTGTCCTAAAATTATAAATAATTGCATATCTCATTTAGAAACTTCTTGAATAAAAAGAATAGTTAATTTTTGGATGGTTTTCATGAAAAATAAGGGATACTTAAGGAGTTAAATGCAGGCTTTTCTCTGAAGAAAGGCTCAGTATTTTCACTCGCTTTTGGCAACAGATGTCATGGGATAAAAGAAAAACTTATATCAGTAATTTAGTAGAATTTACTTCTGTTAAGGACAAAAATAAAGTATCAAGGCGGGAAGTTAGTTTACAGTATCATCTAAAGAAAAGTGGCATTCGTGTTAGGGTGTGTAAAAAAAAAAAGTTTATTTTCACACCTGATATTGGTGAATGGTCCGTGCTTAACTGGGTATCTTCAGAGAATGAATAGGCTGATAAATCTGCAGTTAAAAATGTCTAAGGAAGCCGTAGATGTACCGAAAGCAAGAAAAACTTAAATATTTTTTTTAATTACTGCCTAAAGTAGAATCGCGCTACTGCAGAAAATTGTCACGAAATCTTTATTTGGAGCCAATTTGGCAGCATTATATCTCTAAGTACGAAACGAGTTCCTACATGTGTGAAAAACTGACTGCCTCATCCTTGCTGATCACTGGAATATCATCTTTCTCCATAAACTGCAGGATGCACCTACTTTTCTTTCACAGTGGTGCTGTGTTTCCCATGAGGTGAACAGCCAGAATTATTAAAATAATGCTTTCCTGCACACAAGAAATGTAAGGCATTTTTTACAAAACCCACTGTATTTGGGGTCAAGATTCTTTCAAAAATGCACATGTAGTAAGTGTGTTTAGTGACAAAGCAATGAACATCATGTAATGAAGTGGGTGTATTCAACAAGTTCCTGCTCTCCTTTCTTTTGAGAAAAACTGACTACCTCTTATTACCTTTCTGATCTTCGAGATTTGCGGATAACTATCCTAAAATTTCTTCAGAATTGTACCTCTACAAAGGTTATCTACATTGGTGCTTTGTTTATCATGTGGTGCACAACCGGAACTATTACAAAATTGCATTCATGGAATATAAGACATTTCGCCAACAAACTATATCTGGGCCAAATTTCTTCTACAAAAACAGAGCCACCAGTTGTCAATGCGTATCGTGGCAATACAATGAACATAATACAAATGAAGTGGATCCATTCAACAAATTATTGCTCTACTTACTCCATGTGAGAAAAACTACCTCATATTACCTTGCTGATCTTCAGAACATCGCAGCCAAATGTCTCAAATTGATGAATGATTTTACAGAACATCGCAGGCCAAATGTCTCAAATTGATGAATGATTTTACCTTTACAATACTTTTTAGACTTGTGTTTCCCAAATGATACTCAGCCAGAACTATTCCAAAAGTACATTCATGGAATGTAAAAGACATTTTACTAACAGCTGTCTCAGGGTCAAATTCCTTATTCAAACACCGTCAATATTTGCTCAGTGTGTATCGTGGCAATGCAATGAAGTGGATCCATTCTTCAACAAGTTGCTGCTATACTCACTCCTTGTGAGAAAAACTGACTACCTTGTATTACCTTGCTGATCTTCAGAGCATCGCAGTCACCTCTCTCAAATTGCTGCAGAATTTTACCTCTACAATCTACATTGGTGCTTTGTGTTTTCCATATGGTGCACAGCCAGAACTATTACAAAAGTACACTCGTGTAATGTAAGGTTGTAACACATCAGCACCTTAACGTGTATCTCAGCGATATGCGCCTTGATTGGCGATGGCGGACCACGTGACACACTCTCCGCGAAAGAGAATGAACCCTTTTTCTCTAGTTGTTTCCCAAGGCGAGCGTAGAACTGACGCGCTGAAGTTTTGTTCCCCCGAGATGTTATTTTTTATGTTTGTTTATTATTGTAATTGTTTTGTCTTGTGCTTAATGTTAATTAAAATTGCTCTTTTGGCCAATTCTTGCATGAGTCATTGGATTCAGCTCTAAAATTGGCGCCCAACGTGGGGCCCGAATTAAAGCCTTTGGGAACAACTCGTTTTTTTGTTCAGGAATCTAGGTCCAACACTGTTGGTATTGAAAGAAAAACACACCCTGTGTTTCATTGATGTTTAGAAACTCATCCCGAGTTAGCATACTGGTAGGAAAAGCCATGGTTTTAGTGTTCTGCAGCGGCGTCGAACTCACTATTTTAGGAAGCCTCATCCCAGGTGTATCCTATTGAATATAGGTGGAAATCCCTTCCACGGATCATCCTTATGCTCGTATCCCCAAGTGGTGATGAAGAATGAGATAAGTTTATTTTAATTTGTTTAAAATCATTCTTGTCTAGCAGTACTTTCGATTTGGCCAACCCGTGTCCAGCAACAGAATTTTGAAGTTTCGTTTTGTGTTCAAACAGTATTCTTGTTTAAAATATAGTGTGAAATCACTTCTTTAAATGTTGTTCCTTTGGTTCACAAGTGCAAAGTATTTGTGTTTTGTGAAAAGTATTTGTGTTTTATGAAAAGTTTTGTTCTTAAAGTAAAAGTGCAAAGTAGTATTGTTTTGATTAAGTGTACTGCTAGAATAAGTTTTTGAAAATACGTTATGTGTATTCATTTTGTAATAAGCTACTTTGTAAAAATAATAAGTGGTATGAATTAATTGTGTTCAAAAACGAAAGCTACAGCGTTATTTCGTTTCAAAAGTGTAAGAACCGATCGCATTCTGATTCGGTCATGTTCATGAGTCATACCTCAATAGATTCAAGGTCTGTTTTCTGCCAGCTGCATTAAAAAAAACCTTTCTTGATGTTTAAAGCGATTTTTTTCTTTATTTTGTGTTTGAGCTACATTGCGATTTCCTTTTGAGAGTTATTGGTTTTGTTAATATATGTATGAAACAAGTGCAACGTGCGCAGAAATGTGTTTATATTATGCCTTTAAGGATTAGATATTAGGAAATATAGATTTCATTTTGTTTAAGCATTGGTATTCTTTTGGAATTTTGAAATATTACGGGAATTTATTATTTCTTTTGAGGTATTATTGAAATAAGACTAACTCACGAGTGGAATGTTATCTAATGTGTTGGTTTTGAATATTGAAAAGTGTTTTGGAATTTAATGTTCATAAATAATATGTGTTTAAGTGTTATTGGACAAATGTTTATGTTTTAAAAGTAATTTGTTTAACAATGCTAAACAAGTAGTACCTATAAGAAGTGGTCATTATTAATTTAATTTTTTTCTTGAAAACAAACTGTGTGGGATATATTAAAAAAAAAATTTACTGAACTTGTTCACTTTCGTTTTCAAAATTATTTGTACACTTCGTAACCTAAAGATGTCTTATTTGGCAAGAGCTCTTAAATGTGATCTGATAGAGTTGGCGAATGAACTCGGCATCGAAATACCTGCTGATGCTAGAGTTAGTTGATATAAAAAGATTTATCACTGGAGATGAAAGTTATGATGAAGACTTCACGAAAAATCTGCTTCTGTCTATAAGCGAAAACCGTGCAAAAGAGAAAGCAGAAGAAAAAGAAAGAATAGCACGTGAAAATGAAAGAATAGAACGGGAAAAGGCTGAGGAAAAGGAAAGAATAGAACAGGAAAATGAAAGAATAGAACGGGAAAATGAAAGAATAGAACGGGAAAATGAAAGAATAGAACGGGAAAGAGCGTACGAGTTGGAAAGACTCCGTCTGCAGGTAGAATCTCAGAAATTGGAGCAGGTCTCTGGTTTTAATCCTCTGTCTGCAGACAATCAACCTAACTTTAACTTGAAAAAGTTGCTTCCTGATTTTGATCCGAATGATGGTGATATGACATTGTTTCTTCAGTTATTCGAGCGACAGATGAAAGTTCTTAAAGTAGGGAGACATAACTGGGTTGCCTATCTCCTGGGCCTATTACCTAATAGCGTGGCACAACTCATCGCCAGAGAACCAGAACAGAAGTCTCATGATTTTGATCACATTAGAACAATGCTGCTTCAGAGATTTAAATTAAGTGCTGAGAGAATGCGACAGCTCTTCGCAACTCACAAGAAAAGTCCTGAGAGCACATGGAAGGACTTCCATTTTGAACTGCGTAGCTATTTTGAAGCATGGCTAGCAGAATTGAACATAACGGATTTTGAGAAATTGAAAGACCTCATGATCCTGGATCAAATGAAGAAACGTGTTCCTTCAGAGGTTAAGAACCATTTCTTGGACGTATGGAGCGAATGGGTCACCCCAAGTGACCTAGTGGAGAAGATGGACAGTTACGACAACTTACGTACTGTCAACCCGAAGCAACATGAAACAAAACCCGTGTTCCAAAAAAGAAATTACTATAGAACCCAACAATCACAATTGGAACAAAGAGATAATAGACAAAGTCTGCTAGGGATTCCCAGTAACAGTAGGCGGGATCCCGGGGTCCTCAGTCAAAGTAGGAGGGACTCCTTTTCACAAGGCAGAATTACACCAAGGGGTATGGAAGAGAAGAAAGAAATATCCTGCTACGGATGTGGAGCACCAGGAACCATCAAATCAAAATGCAAAAACTGTTCGTCATCGACAAGAAGGGAGCCATTCCAAGCGAACTCTATCCGCATGTATACCTGTCACTCCGATGCATCCCCATTAGCGCTAATAGATATCTGTATGTTGGGAGTAAGAGCCAGGGTTTGTGTTGATAGTGGTGCCAGCAGAACAGTCGCTGGAGAGATCATGTACCACCAATTAAAAAAGAGAGGAGTAGAGTTCCAAAGAGAAGTAGTAACAATGACTTTGGCAAATGGCTGTCAAACAACTGAAGAGGCTTGCACCACCATGGTGAAAATAGAGATTGAAGGAAAATCAGTTTCGCTGAATTTGCTGGCATTACCAAATGCAAAAAAGAATCGTACTCTACTAGGAACCGACTTTTTGGAAAAGTCCGGAATTGTTCTAGACATGAAGAACAAAAATTGGCATTTCTCTGACAATCCCTGTCGGAAGATTGGTTTCAAGAAAGATATCCCTGTAAAATATCTTCTATCTGTTGAAGACCCACCAGTAAAGAGTCAACAGCCTGTCGACAACTGTAGCAACAAAGAAAATTTTCATGAAGAAGATGAACGTTCAAGCTGCAACCAGCAACTCTCATACAGCCAAGCTATATCACCAAGCTCACTGCGTTCTGATGAAGGAGAACATTTAACGTCCGATCAGCGCAGAAAGATGAATGGTTTGTTGGAGAAATTTGAGTCTACCTTCAAGCTAGGGGGAGAGCCTACCCCTTTTATAGAACATCGGATCAATACAGGTGATCACGTTCCAGTAGCGGTGCCACCCTACCGGATGAATCCTGCTAAGAAAGAAATCTTAAAACAAGAATTGGACAAGCTTTTAGCAGAGGGAATAATTGAAGAATGTGAGTCCCCTTATGCGTCTCCAGTGGTTCTCATCCCGAAACCCAATGGTGCGATGCGTGTCTGCATAGATTACAGAAAGCTTAATGCTGTCACGGTTGCTGATACTTACCCACTACCTAGAATGGACGATCTTCTAAATGAAGCAAAGCCAACTGCTTATATGTCCACGATCGATCTTCGATCCGGTTACCACCAAGTTAAGGTCCATCCTGATGATCAAGATAAGACGGCTTTTGTGTGTCCATTTGGAACATACCGTTTCTTGAGAATGCCGTTCGGATTACGGAACGCTCCCGCAACATTCCAGAGGTTAATTGATCGTTTCCGAAATGGTCTTGATGATGTATTGACTCTCACTTACCTAGATGATATAATCGTACTGTCAGAGTCATTCGAGAAGCATCTCTCGGATCTCCAGGCTATCTTTGAACGATTGTTACTCTTTAAGCTTAGAGCCAACCGAGAAAAGTGTCACTTTGTGTCTTCTCGAGTGAAGTATTTGGGTTTTTGGATCACGCCAGAAGGAGTTGAAGTGGATCCAGAAAAGGTCTCTTCTGTCGGGAACATCCCATCACCCAAAAATGTGAAAGAAGTGCAATCCTTTCTGCAAACATGTTCATGGTTTCGTAGATATATTCAAAATTTTGCTGACATTTCACGTCCTCTCAGTGAATTGACAAAAAAGAAGAAGCCATGGGAATGGGGATTCGACCAACAACAGGCATTTGAAACCCTTAAAACCTGCCTTGTCACATCTCCTGTGTTAAAGCAAGCAGATGGAACTAAACCCTATACGCTACGAACTGATGCCAGTAGTTATGCTTTGGGTGCTGTGCTTCTTCAGGGAGAGGGATCAAAGGAACATCCAATAGAGTATGCAAGCAGACTACTTAGTCAAGCGGAGCGCAATTATTCTACTACAGAAAGGGAAGCCCTTGCTGTCGTTTGGGCTTTAAGGAAGTTCCGTGGATATTTGGAAGGAGCCGAGGTCACAGTAGCCTCCGACCATCAGCCTCTAAGATGGTTGCTAAGTTTAAAGTCCCCTACCGGACGCCTTGCAAGATGGGCTCTTGAAATCCAATCATACAACGTAAAAGTGCAGTATATTTCCGGTAAATCTAATGTTATAGCCGATATGCTTTCCCGACCAGTCTGTGAAAACGAGGGTCCTGACTGTGAAGTTAATACTCTCGTTGTGGTCAACATGCCAAACAGAAGTCCGAAAGACATGCGTGAGTCACAGCTTAAAGATGAAAATTTAAAGAAGATCATAGACAGTTTCGAATCAACCCAAAAGACAGAAGATTATGCTAATTGGACAGAGCGTGGTTTTTTAATGAACCAAGGACTATTATACCGATACGCTCCTGACTCTGACTCGGAGGAAGCTCAGTTGGTTGTCCCAACACATGAACGAAACCACATCCTTGAAGAATACCACGATGCTCCTACCGCGGGACACTACGGTGAAGAGGGTACGTATCATCGTATTGCACAAAGATATTACTGGACTGGTATGCGAAAATTCATATCAGAATACATAAGAAATTGTGAAGACTGTGCAAGATACAAAGCTTCAAACCAGAAACCTACTGGACTTCTTAGAACACCTGTGTACAATCAACGGTTTGAAACACTTGCTATTGATTTATTCGGTCCCCTTCCGGAAACAAGTGACGGTAAACGCTGGATCTTCATTGTCGAAGACTGCTGTACAAGATGGGTCGAACTGTTTTCTCTCTGCAACGCATCTGCCAAGGAGTGTGCTGTCACTCTCGTTGAGGAAGTCTTTTTAAGATTCGGACTTCCGAGAAGCGTTATAAGCGACAATGGCACTCAATTTGTAAGTCACACAATGCAAGCTGTTTGTGAGATTCTTGGTGTTAAGCAAGAACTGATACCTGTATATCATCCTCAAGCAAACCCCGTTGAAAGAAAAAATAGAGATTTGAAGCCTCGCTTAGCGATCCTCGTAGGAAATGACCATACGTCATGGCATGAAAAGCTACCAGTGATCCGTTTTGCCATGAATACTGTAAAGTGTTCTTCAACTGGGCAAAGTGCTTCTTTTCTTCAGTTCGGCAGAGAACTTAGAACTGTAGACGACGTACATCGGGACATTCGAGAAATTGCGTCAAATGAAAATTTTATACCGGAGATCACTCCTTACCTAAAAAGATTTGCGGAAAATTGTAAACGGGTACAACTCTTGATCGAAAGAAAACAGGATCAGCGAAAAGTTTACGCTGATCGGCGCAGACAAGCAGGACCTACCTTCAGTCCTGGTGATCACGTTTGGGTCACCATGCACCCTGTGAGTAACGCAGAAAAGAAAAGGACTGCCAAATTCATGCCTCGACGTGACGGACCTTACGTGGTGCTCACACAGCGGTCACCTACAACTTATGAAATTGGAGATCCCAAAAATCCAACCACACCTATAGGAGTTTATCACTCTTCAGCTCTCAAGGAATGTAAAGCTACTGACAGTACTCCTGTGGTCCCGTTAAGAAAGAGAGGACGCCCTCCTAAAGCACGTAATGCTGACTCCTCGTCGGGACGTCGTCGGAGCCAGAGGGGGAGGTTGTAACACATCAGCCCCTTAACGTGTATCTCAGCGATATGCGCCTTGATTGGCGATGGCGGACCACGTGACACACTCTCCGCGAAAGAGAATGAACCCTTTTTCTCTAGTTGTTTCCCAAGGCGAGCGTAGAACTGACGCGCTGAAGTTTTGTTCCCCCGAGATGTTATTTTTTATGTTTGTTTATTATTGTAATTGTTTTGTCTTGTGCTTAATGTTAATTAAAATTGCTCTTTTGGCCAATTCTTGCATGAGTCATTGGATTCAGCTCTAAAAGACATATTTTGCCAACAATTGTCTCAGGGCCAAATTCCTACTTCATACCCAGTCAACATGTGCTCAATGTATATTGTGACAAAGCAATGAACATTATATAATGAAGTAGATAGATTCAAAAAGTTCCTACTATACTTAGTCCTTGTGAGAAAAATTGACTACCTAACAAGTTCCTGCTCTCCTCACTCCATGTGAAAAAACTGAGTACCTCATATTATCTTGCTGATATTCCAGAGCATCGCAGTCCTCTCAAATTGCTGCAGATTTTTACCTCTACAATATTTATCTACTACATTGATGATTTGTGTTTTTCATATGATGCACAGCCAGAACTACTACAAAAGTGCATTCATGGACTGTAAAAGATGTTTCCAATTATGAAAATTTCAAGACATAATAGACATCTTGCTCTTTTATGTTGAAAAGTTTTGATGTTCTTGGAGCTTTCCCTCAGTGAAATATGCATTTTTAATAATTGAAAAATAGTATTTTTCCATAATTTTTACTTTTAAATGTTTTCTTTTCTTTATAAAGGAGTAGAAATACAATCACCAAATTACGCCACGCTATTTGTTAGGAAAGGCTTTTCATTAAGAATAATTCTTAATATTGTCTTTCCATTTCTAGAGATACCAGAGCAATTTGAAATTTGTAGCAAATTGGCAAAATTTCCATTTTCGTCGATACCTCAGATTCAGCAATCACGGCTATTAAATTATATTTTGACGTTTCCTAAGAGATCATTTTCTGAAGAATGCAACGATATAGAAATTTTAAATTTGTGTCAACAACTTATTGAAATATAGGGAGCTCTGATTATTAGTAGTTTGATCTTCAGAGTGTTCAAACAGGAGGAGGAGGCAGAAAAGTCAATACATGCATTCATGCATTTCCTACGAATTAGGGCTCAAAAAGGGGACAACAAGGCCCAATTGATGGCACAAAACATCCAACTTTACGGTAAGAATGTCTACATGTGTTTATGCTAAAACTCTATATTACACGGCTGCGACTGGCTACGACTTTTTGTTTCTATTTTTCAACCTTGGCGCCTAGGGGTATCGTTTTAATCAAAATCTACGAAATTCAAAGTTTTGGCTTCTTTTCGAAAATTTTGAAGACTTGTTCTGAAAATTCACCGAAGATCAACAAAAATTAAGTGCATTTTAAAATCTAATAACATAGGAAAAAATTAGCAAATAAAATGAAGCTTTAAAAGAATCCAAACTTAGCTTAAATATTTATTAAATGTTAAGAAATGTATAGAAGGGAGCCAATGTTACTTGTAATCTTGATGTATGTACCTTTCTCCATCGTATATTTTACATTTTTGAATAAAAACAAAGAATTTTATGAAATATAATATATATCCTGTATTATAATGTCTACACTTTAAATTGGAAATAACATCAATTAGAATGAAAAAATTCAATAACACTTTGACTGACTACCTTAAAGTGGAGTGAAATTTTATGCAATGGGTCACACAATTTTCCTACGGATTTTATTCTTCATATATATAGGTATAGGTAGACCCAGCTATTCGAAATTCTTTATCAAAAGTTGATTTTTTTCACTTCACTCTACTGTACCTTCACTTTCATTTCCAGACGCCTTTAGGAAAAATCAAGAACCAGACGCTTGGAATTACACCCTAGAAATGAAGATATCTGGAAGTAAGAATTGAAATATGTATCCATGATGCAACATGGTGTTACAATTATTTATCACACTTATTAGTATCACTTAGAACTCCAGTATTCCCACAAATAGTAGTTTGTTGCACACAACTTTCATCTCCCTGTGCTTCTTGAATAATATTTTTTATTTTTCAGTCCTAAATTCATGTTCAATTACCAAATTTATTATTCACATGTTTTAAAAGACACAGTTGCACTTTGAACATAAATGTCCCCTTGTTTTGAAAGGGGGAAAGACTTGTTTTGAAAATTCACCGACGATCACAACGAAAATTAAGTGCCTTTTAAAATCTAACATAGGAAAAAATTAGAAAATAAATGAAGCTTTAAAAGAATCCAAACTTAGTTTAAATCTATATATATATAAATGAATGTGTGTCTGTCTGTACTCGATAGATTCAAAAACCATACATCCAATCGCCGTGAAAATTTGGGAAATTATTAGGTATATCCCTAGGAAGGTTTTTGAACATTTTTTTAAAAATCAGAGTTTGGGTTCTAGGTGCTCCCGAACAAATATCAAAATAACATTTAATTAGTAATGATGTTTGAAATTCCGCCTAGCAGTATGACGTAATGTAATATTTGCTAGATTCCTGCACCTGAGATTGTTTGTATTATTGTTATAATTTGTATTATTCGCGTGATATCATATTCTGTATTATTCCTACTTTACAATGACTGAAGATGGCAACTTCTATTATTTTTTATAGGATGTAATACGTTTGTAGGTTGTTTTTTAAGATGTCAAAAAACTTTTGCAATTATTAATACGAGAATAAATTATTAATACGTGAAAATTATTAATATTTTTTGGAAATACGTTTTATTTAACCCCTCAATTATGCCACCAAAGCGAAGTGCCATTGGTCGATCTACAAATCAAGCAAAAAGGAGAAGAGAAGAACGAGCTTCAGAAACAAGTGAGCAGAGAAAAACTAGGCAAGAAAGAGATCGAGATCACACTGCTCTTGCTCGAGCTTCAGAAACAAGTGAGCAGAGACAAGCTAGGCAAGAAAGAGATCGAGATCACACTGCTTTTGCTCGATCATTAGAAACAAGTGAGCAGAGACAAGCTAGGCAAGAAAGAGATCGAGTTCACACTGCTCTTGCTCGATCATTAGAAACGAGTGAACAGAGGCAAGCAAGGCAGCAAAGGAATCGAATTCGCAGGACACAGACAAGACGAACGATACATACTGATTTGAATTTATGTGGTTTCAATTACAATCCCCTTTACAATTAGTCTTCATCCAAGTGTAATTATTGGAAAAATGGATAAAAAGTGTACGTATTGTGGTGCTCAAAAATTTAAAAATGAAACACCAGGTATGTGCTGTGCAGGTGGAAAAGTAAAGTTACCAGACTTGCGTTCACCACCTGAACCATTATTAACTTTAGTATCAGGTGAAACAAGTCAATCAAAAATTTTTTTGAAAAGTATACGCAAGTACAATTCATGCTTCCAAATGACATCGTTCGGAGCAACGAATATCGTTAGCGCAAATTATATGCCAACATTTAAAGTACAAGGGCAAATTTATCACCATGCTGGATCACTACTACCCTTGCCAAATGCTGATCACAAATATCTTCAGATATATTTTATGGGAAATACTGACGAACAAATCAACAGACGGTGTCAACTGAATACGAGTACTAAACGAGAGATTGTCGCTGAATTACAAAATTTGTTTGAACAACATAATGAATTAATTAAATTATTTAAAACCGCCATTGAACAAATGCCATCTGACGATTTCATCATCTTTTCCGACGTGCTATAACTCCTTAGCGTGAAATAACTATTGATGAAACATTGCTTCTGTACAAAGGCCGTTTGTCGTGGCGACAATATATTCCCATGAAATGGTCACATTTGGGAATCAAATCCTACATGTTATGCGAATCAACTTCGGGATATAAATGGTCTCAAATTCTGTATGCTGGAAAAGGTACTATGTTTGACCAGAAATACAAAGACTTGCCTCAGTTGATCCAAGTAGTGATGTCACTTATTAAACCATTGTTGAAAAAAGGATATCGTCTTATAACAGACAACTTTTATACTTCTCCGCAATTGGCACGTGTTTCTGACGTATCAAACGGATACATATGGAATAGTGAAACAAAATCGTAAAGAAATGCCACCAGAATTCATGAAAATGAAACTAGGAAAAAGCGAAACAACTGCTTTCCGTCGGGGGAAGTCCTTGTCATCAAATGGAAAGACAAAAAAAAGATGTTACAATGTTGTCAACTGTCCATACAAACGATATGATTGAAAACGTATCGCAACAATGTTGTCAAGAAACCAAAGGTTATATCAGACTATAACCAAACTATGGGAGTAGATATTGTGGATCAGTATCTTGATTATTCCATTGAACGAAAGATAGGTAAAATATATTTAAAAAATATTTTGTTCATATATTGGATCAAGCGATACTAAATTCGTTCATTATTTACAAAAAACAAGGGGGAAAGATCTCATTTGATGTTTCGATTGGACTTAGTAGATGCTCTTCTAGAAACATATCGCTCATCCGACTCTATGGGCCGTCCCAGCTTTGAAGACAATCCCAAACGCTTGATTAAACGACATTTTCTAAAACAAATACCTGTCTCAGATAAGAAAAACCTTCTAGGGAATGCTGTCTGTTACTCAAAAAGAGAGAAAAAATAATAAGTGCCGAAAAGAGACTAGGTACTTTTGCTCTGACTGGTAATGTTGGACGCTGCATTGCATGTTTTGAAACATCACACGCAAAAGAATTATTGAAACGTAATCAATGTTCGTTATAATTGTAATTTGTCATAACTGTAATTTGTTATAATTGTAATTTGTCATAATTACTTGATATATTATCCATAGCATTTTCAAAACCAATAAAGAAAGAAACCTCCTTTCGCTATCATCCTGCATAATATGTATATCGAAAAACCAACATTTAGGGGGAAAATTCTCATATGTTGCTTTTTAGTGAAACAGCTATAAAACCTTAAATTGTGTCCTAAAATTATAAATAATTGCATATCTCATTTAGAAACTTCTTGAATAAAAAGAATAGTTAATTTTTGGATGGTTTTCACGAAAAATAAGGGATACTTAAGGAGTTAAATGCAGGCTTTTCTCTGAAGAAAGGCTCAGTATTTTCACTCGCTTTTGGCAACAGATGTCATGGGATAAAAGAAAAACTTATATCAGTAATTTAGTAGAATTTACTTCTGTTAAGGACAAAAATAAAGTATCAAGGCGGGAAGTTAGTTTACAGTATCATCTAAAGAAAAGTGGCATTCGTGTTAGGGTGTGTAAAAAAAAAAAGTTTATTTTCACACCTGATATTGGTGAATGGTCCGTGCTTAACTGGGTATCTTCAGAGAATGAATAGGCTGATAAATCTGCAGTTAAAAATGTCTAAGGAAGCCGTAGATGTACCGAAAGCAAGAAAAACTTAAATATTTTTTTTAATTACTGCCTAAAGTAGAATCGCGCTACTGCAGAAAATTGTCACGAAATCTTTATTTGGAGCCAATTTGGCAGCATTATATCTCTAAGTACGAAACGAGTTCCTACATGTGTGAAAAACTGACTGCCTCATCCTTGCTGATCACTGGAATATCATCTTTCTCCATAAACTGCAGGATGCACCTACTTTTCTTTCACAGTGGTGCTGTGTTTCCCATAAGGTGAACAGCCAGAACTATTAAAATAATGCTTTCCTGCACACAAGAAATGTAAGGCATTTTTTACAAAACCCACTGTATTTGGGGTCAAGATTCTTTCAAAAATGCACATGTAGTAAGTGTGTTTAGTGACAAAGCAATGAACATCATGTAATGAAGTGGGTGTATTCAACAAGTTCCTGCTCTCCTTTCTTTTGAGAAAAACTGACTACCTCTTATTACCTTTCTGATCTTCGAGATTTGCGGATAACTATCCTAAAATTTCTTCAGAATTGTACCTCTACAAAGGTTATCTACATTGGTGCTTTGTTTATCATGTGGTGCACAACCGGAACTATTACAAAATTGCATTCATGGAATATAAGACATTTCGCCAACAAACTATATCTGGGCCAAATTTCTTCTACAAAAACAGAGCCACCAGTTGTCAATGCGTATCGTGGCAATACAATGAACATAATACAAATGAAGTGGATCCATTCAACAAATTATTGCTCTACTTACTCCATGTGAGAAAAACTACCTCATATTACCTTGCTGATCTTCAGAACATCGCAGCCAAATGTCTCAAATTGATGAATGATTTTACAGAACATCGCAGGCCAAATGTCTCAAATTGATGAATGATTTTACCTTTACAATACTTTTTAGACTTGTGTTTCCCAAATGATACTCAGCCAGAACTATTCCAAAAGTACATTCATGGAATGTAAAAGACATTTTACTAACAGCTGTCTCAGGGTCAAATTCCTTATTCAAACACCGTCAATATTTGCTCAGTGTGTATCGTGGCAATGCAATGAAGTGGATCCATTCTTCAACAAGTTGCTGCTATACTCACTCCTTGTGAGAAAAACTGACTACCTTGTATTACCTTGCTGATCTTCAGAGCATCGCAGTCACCTCTCTCAAATTGCTGCAGAATTTTACCTCTACAATCTACATTGGTGCTTTGTGTTTTCCATATGGTGCACAGCCAGAACTATTACAAAAGTACACTCGTGTAATGTAAGGTTGTAACACATCAGCACCTTAACGTGTATCTCAGCGATATGCGCCTTGATTGGCGATGGCGGACCACGTGACACACTCTCCGCGAAAGAGAATGAACCCTTTTTCTCTAGTTGTTTCCCAAGGCGAGCGTAGAACTGACGCGCTGAAGTTTTGTTCCCCCGAGATGTTATTTTTTATGTTTGTTTATTATTGTAATTGTTTTGTCTTGTGCTTAATGTTAATTAAAATTGCTCTTTTGGCCAATTCTTGCATGAGTCATTGGATTCAGCTCTAAAATTGGCGCCCAACGTGGGGCCCGAATTAAAGCCTTTGGGAACAACTCGTTTTTTTGTTCAGGAATCTAGGTCCAACACTGTTGGTATTGAAAGAAAAACACACCCTGTGTTTCATTGATGTTTAGAAACTCATCCCGAGTTAGCATACTGGTAGGAAAAGCCATGGTTTTAGTGTTCTGCAGCGGCGTCGAACTCACTATTTTAGGAAGCCTCATCCCCGGTGTATCCTATTGAATATAGGTGGAAATCCCTTCCACGGATCATCCTTATGCTCGTATCCCCAAGTGGTGATGAAGAATGAGATAAGTTTATTTTAATTTGTTTAAAATCATTCTTGTCTAGCAGTACTTTCGATTTGGCCAACCCGTGTCCAGCAACAGAATTTTGAAGTTTCGTTTTGTGTTCAAACAGTATTCTTGTTTAAAATATAGTGTGAAATCACTTCTTTAAATGTTGTTCCTTTGGTTCACAAGTGCAAAGTATTTGTGTTTTGTGAAAAGTATTTGTGTTTTATGAAAAGTTTTGTTCTTAAAGTAAAAGTGCAAAGTAGTATTGTTTTGATTAAGTGTACTGCTAGAATAAGTTTTTGAAAATACGTTATGTGTATTCATTTTGTAATAAGCTACTTTGTAAAAATAATAAGTGGTATGAATTAATTGTGTTCAAAAACGAAAGCTACAGCGTTATTTCGTTTCAAAAGTGTAAGAACCGATCGCATTCTGATTCGGTCATGTTCATGAGTCATACCTCAATAGATTCAAGGTCTGTTTTCTGCCAGCTGCATTAAAAAAAACCTTTCTTGATGTTTAAAGCGATTTTTTTCTTTATTTTGTGTTTGAGCTACATTGCGATTTCCTTTTGAGAGTTATTGGTTTTGTTAATATATGTATGAAACAAGTGCAACGTGCGCAGAAATGTGTTTATATTATGCCTTTAAGGATTAGATATTAGGAAATATAGATTTCATTTTGTTTAAGCATTGGTATTCTTTTGGAATTTTGAAATATTACGGGAATTTATTATTTCTTTTGAGGTATTATTGAAATAAGACTAACTCACGAGTGGAATGTTATCTAATGTGTTGGTTTTGAATATTGAAAAGTGTTTTGGAATTTAATGTTCATAAATAATATGTGTTTAAGTGTTATTGGACAAATGTTTATGTTTTAAAAGTAATTTGTTTAACAATGCTAAACAAGTAGTACCTATAAGAAGTGGTCATTATTAATTTAATTTTTTTCTTGAAAACAAACTGTGTGGGATATATTAAAAAAAAAATTTACTGAACTTGTTCACTTTCGTTTTCAAAATTATTTGTACACTTCGTAACCTAAAGATGTCTTATTTGGCAAGAGCTCTTAAATGTGATCTGATAGAGTTGGCGAATGAACTCGGCATCGAAATACCTGCTGATGCTAGAGTTAGTTGATATAAAAAGATTTATCACTGGAGATGAAAGTTATGATGAAGACTTCACGAAAAATCTGCTTCTGTCTATAAGCGAAAACCGTGCAAAAGAGAAAGCAGAAGAAAAAGAAAGAATAGCACGTGAAAATGAAAGAATAGAACGGGAAAAGGCTGAGGAAAAGGAAAGAATAGAACAGGAAAATGAAAGAATAGAACGGGAAAATGAAAGAATAGAACGGGAAAATGAAAGAATAGAACGGGAAAGAGCGTACGAGTTGGAAAGACTCCGTCTGCAGGTAGAATCTCAGAAATTGGAGCAGGTCTCTGGTTTTAATCCTCTGTCTGCAGACAATCAACCTAACTTTAACTTGAAAAAGTTGCTTCCTGATTTTGATCCGAATGATGGTGATATGACATTGTTTCTTCAGTTATTCGAGCGACAGATGAAAGTTCTTAAAGTAGGGAGACATAACTGGGTTGCCTATCTCCTGGGCCTATTACCTAATAGCGTGGCACAACTCATCGCCAGAGAACCAGAACAGAAGTCTCATGATTTTGATCACATTAGAACAATGCTGCTTCAGAGATTTAAATTAAGTGCTGAGAGAATGCGACAGCTCTTCGCAACTCACAAGAAAAGTCCTGAGAGCACATGGAAGGACTTCCATTTTGAACTGCGTAGCTATTTTGAAGCATGGCTAGCAGAATTGAACATAACGGATTTTGAGAAATTGAAAGACCTCATGATCCTGGATCAAATGAAGAAACGTGTTCCTTCAGAGGTTAAGAACCATTTCTTGGACGTATGGAGCGAATGGGTCACCCCAAGTGACCTAGTGGAGAAGATGGACAGTTACGACAACTTACGTACTGTCAACCCGAAGCAACATGAAACAAAACCCGTGTTCCAAAAAAGAAATTACTATAGAACCCAACAATCACAATTGGAACAAAGAGATAATAGACAAAGTCTGCTAGGGATTCCCAGTAACAGTAGGCGGGATCCCGGGGTCCTCAGTCAAAGTAGGAGGGACTCCTTTTCACAAGGCAGAATTACACCAAGGGGTATGGAAGAGAAGAAAGAAATATCCTGCTACGGATGTGGAGCACCAGGAACCATCAAATCAAAATGCAAAAACTGTTCGTCATCGACAAGAAGGGAGCCATTCCAAGCGAACTCTATCCGCATGTATACCTGTCACTCCGATGCATCCCCATTAGCGCTAATAGATATCTGTATGTTGGGAGTAAGAGCCAGGGTTTGTGTTGATAGTGGTGCCAGCAGAACAGTCGCTGGAGAGATCATGTACCACCAATTAAAAAAGAGAGGAGTAGAGTTCCAAAGAGAAGTAGTAACAATGACTTTGGCAAATGGCTGTCAAACAACTGAAGAGGCTTGCACCACCATGGTGAAAATAGAGATTGAAGGAAAATCAGTTTCGCTGAATTTGCTGGCATTACCAAATGCAAAAAAGAATCGTACTCTACTAGGAACCGACTTTTTGGAAAAGTCCGGAATTGTTCTAGACATGAAGAACAAAAATTGGCATTTCTCTGACAATCCCTGTCGGAAGATTGGTTTCAAGAAAGATATCCCTGTAAAATATCTTCTATCTGTTGAAGACCCACCAGTAAAGAGTCAACAGCCTGTCGACAACTGTAGCAACAAAGAAAATTTTCATGAAGAAGATGAACGTTCAAGCTGCAACCAGCAACTCTCATACAGCCAAGCTATATCACCAAGCTCACTGCGTTCTGATGAAGGAGAACATTTAACGTCCGATCAGCGCAGAAAGATGAATGGTTTGTTGGAGAAATTTGAGTCTACCTTCAAGCTAGGGGGAGAGCCTACCCCTTTTATAGAACATCGGATCAATACAGGTGATCACGTTCCAGTAGCGGTGCCACCCTACCGGATGAATCCTGCTAAGAAAGAAATCTTAAAACAAGAATTGGACAAGCTTTTAGCAGAGGGAATAATTGAAGAATGTGAGTCCCCTTATGCGTCTCCAGTGGTTCTCATCCCGAAACCCAATGGTGCGATGCGTGTCTGCATAGATTACAGAAAGCTTAATGCTGTCACGGTTGCTGATACTTACCCACTACCTAGAATGGACGATCTTCTAAATGAAGCAAAGCCAACTGCTTATATGTCCACGATCGATCTTCGATCCGGTTACCACCAAGTTAAGGTCCATCCTGATGATCAAGATAAGACGGCTTTTGTGTGTCCATTTGGAACATACCGTTTCTTGAGAATGCCGTTCGGATTACGGAACGCTCCCGCAACATTCCAGAGGTTAATTGATCGTTTCCGAAATGGTCTTGATGATGTATTGACTCTCACTTACCTAGATGATATAATCGTACTGTCAGAGTCATTCGAGAAGCATCTCTCGGATCTCCAGGCTATCTTTGAACGATTGTTACTCTTTAAGCTTAGAGCCAACCGAGAAAAGTGTCACTTTGTGTCTTCTCGAGTGAAGTATTTGGGTTTTTGGATCACGCCAGAAGGAGTTGAAGTGGATCCAGAAAAGGTCTCTTCTGTCGGGAACATCCCATCACCCAAAAATGTGAAAGAAGTGCAATCCTTTCTGCAAACATGTTCATGGTTTCGTAGATATATTCAAAATTTTGCTGACATTTCACGTCCTCTCAGTGAATTGACAAAAAAGAAGAAGCCATGGGAATGGGGATTCGACCAACAACAGGCATTTGAAACCCTTAAAACCTGCCTTGTCACATCTCCTGTGTTAAAGCAAGCAGATGGAACTAAACCCTATACGCTACGAACTGATGCCAGTAGTTATGCTTTGGGTGCTGTGCTTCTTCAGGGAGAGGGATCAAAGGAACATCCAATAGAGTATGCAAGCAGACTACTTAGTCAAGCGGAGCGCAATTATTCTACTACAGAAAGGGAAGCCCTTGCTGTCGTTTGGGCTTTAAGGAAGTTCCGTGGATATTTGGAAGGAGCCGAGGTCACAGTAGCCTCCGACCATCAGCCTCTAAGATGGTTGCTAAGTTTAAAGTCCCCTACCGGACGCCTTGCAAGATGGGCTCTTGAAATCCAATCATACAACGTAAAAGTGCAGTATATTTCCGGTAAATCTAATGTTATAGCCGATATGCTTTCCCGACCAGTCTGTGAAAACGAGGGTCCTGACTGTGAAGTTAATACTCTCGTTGTGGTCAACATGCCAAACAGAAGTCCGAAAGACATGCGTGAGTCACAGCTTAAAGATGAAAATTTAAAGAAGATCATAGACAGTTTCGAATCAACCCAAAAGACAGAAGATTATGCTAATTGGACAGAGCGTGGTTTTTTAATGAACCAAGGACTATTATACCGATACGCTCCTGACTCTGACTCGGAGGAAGCTCAGTTGGTTGTCCCAACACATGAACGAAACCACATCCTTGAAGAATACCACGATGCTCCTACCGCGGGACACTACGGTGAAGAGGGTACGTATCATCGTATTGCACAAAGATATTACTGGACTGGTATGCGAAAATTCATATCAGAATACATAAGAAATTGTGAAGACTGTGCAAGATACAAAGCTTCAAACCAGAAACCTACTGGACTTCTTAGAACACCTGTGTACAATCAACGGTTTGAAACACTTGCTATTGATTTATTCGGTCCCCTTCCGGAAACAAGTGACGGTAAACGCTGGATCTTCATTGTCGAAGACTGCTGTACAAGATGGGTCGAACTGTTTTCTCTCTGCAACGCATCTGCCAAGGAGTGTGCTGTCACTCTCGTTGAGGAAGTCTTTTTAAGATTCGGACTTCCGAGAAGCGTTATAAGCGACAATGGCACTCAATTTGTAAGTCACACAATGCAAGCTGTTTGTGAGATTCTTGGTGTTAAGCAAGAACTGATACCTGTATATCATCCTCAAGCAAACCCCGTTGAAAGAAAAAATAGAGATTTGAAGCCTCGCTTAGCGATCCTCGTAGGAAATGACCATACGTCATGGCATGAAAAGCTACCAGTGATCCGTTTTGCCATGAATACTGTAAAGTGTTCTTCAACTGGGCAAAGTGCTTCTTTTCTTCAGTTCGGCAGAGAACTTAGAACTGTAGACGACGTACATCGGGACATTCGAGAAATTGCGTCAAATGAAAATTTTATACCGGAGATCACTCCTTACCTAAAAAGATTTGCGGAAAATTGTAAACGGGTACAACTCTTGATCGAAAGAAAACAGGATCAGCGAAAAGTTTACGCTGATCGGCGCAGACAAGCAGGACCTACCTTCAGTCCTGGTGATCACGTTTGGGTCACCATGCACCCTGTGAGTAACGCAGAAAAGAAAAGGACTGCCAAATTCATGCCTCGACGTGACGGACCTTACGTGGTGCTCACACAGCGGTCACCTACAACTTATGAAATTGGAGATCCCAAAAATCCAACCACACCTATAGGAGTTTATCACTCTTCAGCTCTCAAGGAATGTAAAGCTACTGACAGTACTCCTGTGGTCCCGTTAAGAAAGAGAGGACGCCCTCCTAAAGCACGTAATGCTGACTCCTCGTCGGGACGTCGTCGGAGCCAGAGGGGGAGGTTGTAACACATCAGCCCCTTAACGTGTATCTCAGCGATATGCGCCTTGATTGGCGATGGCGGACCACGTGACACACTCTCCGCGAAAGAGAATGAACCCTTTTTCTCTAGTTGTTTCCCAAGGCGAGCGTAGAACTGACGCGCTGAAGTTTTGTTCCCCCGAGATGTTATTTTTTATGTTTGTTTATTATTGTAATTGTTTTGTCTTGTGCTTAATGTTAATTAAAATTGCTCTTTTGGCCAATTCTTGCATGAGTCATTGGATTCAGCTCTAAAATTGGCGCCCAACGTGGGGCCCGAATTAAAGCCTTTGGGAACAACTCGTTTTTTTGTTCAGGAATCTAGGTCCAACACTGTTGGTATTGAAAGAAAAACACACCCTGTGTTTCATTGATGTTTAGAAACTCATCCCGAGTTAGCATACTGGTAGGAAAAGCCATGGTTTTAGTGTTCTGCAGCGGCGTCGAACTCACTATTTTAGGAAGCCTCATCCCAGGTGTATCCTATTGAATATAGGTGGAAATCCCTTCCACGGATCATCCTTATGCTCGTATCCCCAAGTGGTGATGAAGAATGAGATAAGTTTATTTTAATTTGTTTAAAATCATTCTTGTCTAGCAGTACTTTCGATTTGGCCAACCCGTGTCCAGCAACAGAATTTTGAAGTTTCGTTTTGTGTTCAAACAGTATTCTTGTTTAAAATATAGTGTGAAATCACTTCTTTAAATGTTGTTCCTTTGGTTCACAAGTGCAAAGTATTTGTGTTTTGTGAAAAGTATTTGTGTTTTATGAAAAGTTTTGTTCTTAAAGTAAAAGTGCAAAGTAGTATTGTTTTGATTAAGTGTACTGCTAGAATAAGTTTTTGAAAATACGTTATGTGTATTCATTTTGTAATAAGCTACTTTGTAAAAATAATAAGTGGTATGAATTAATTGTGTTCAAAAACGAAAGCTACAGCGTTATTTCGTTTCAAAAGTGTAAGAACCGATCGCATTCTGATTCGGTCATGTTCATGAGTCATACCTCAATAGATTCAAGGTCTGTTTTCTGCCAGCTGCATTAAAAAAAACCTTTCTTGATGTTTAAAGCGATTTTTTTCTTTATTTTGTGTTTGAGCTACATTGCGATTTCCTTTTGAGAGTTATTGGTTTTGTTAATATATGTATGAAACAAGTGCAACGTGCGCAGAAATGTGTTTATATTATGCCTTTAAGGATTAGATATTAGGAAATATAGATTTCATTTTGTTTAAGCATTGGTATTCTTTTGGAATTTTGAAATATTACGGGAATTTATTATTTCTTTTGAGGTATTATTGAAATAAGACTAACTCACGAGTGGAATGTTATCTAATGTGTTGGTTTTGAATATTGAAAAGTGTTTTGGAATTTAATGTTCATAAATAATATGTGTTTAAGTGTTATTGGACAAATGTTTATGTTTTAAAAGTAATTTGTTTAACAATGCTAAACAAGTAGTACCTATAAGAAGTGGTCATTATTAATTTAATTTTTTTCTTGAAAACAAACTGTGTGGGATATATTAAAAAAAAAATTTACTGAACTTGTTCACTTTCGTTTTCAAAATTATTTGTACACTTCGTAACCTAAAGATGTCTTATTTGGCAAGAGCTCTTAAATGTGATCTGATAGAGTTGGCGAATGAACTCGGCATCGAAATACCTGCTGATGCTAGAGTTAGTTGATATAAAAAGATTTATCACTGGAGATGAAAGTTATGATGAAGACTTCACGAAAAATCTGCTTCTGTCTATAAGCGAAAACCGTGCAAAAGAGAAAGCAGAAGAAAAAGAAAGAATAGCACGTGAAAATGAAAGAATAGAACGGGAAAAGGCTGAGGAAAAGGAAAGAATAGAACAGGAAAATGAAAGAATAGAACGGGAAAATGAAAGAATAGAACGGGAAAATGAAAGAATAGAACGGGAAAGAGCGTACGAGTTGGAAAGACTCCGTCTGCAGGTAGAATCTCAGAAATTGGAGCAGGTCTCTGGTTTTAATCCTCTGTCTGCAGACAATCAACCTAACTTTAACTTGAAAAAGTTGCTTCCTGATTTTGATCCGAATGATGGTGATATGACATTGTTTCTTCAGTTATTCGAGCGACAGATGAAAGTTCTTAAAGTAGGGAGACATAACTGGGTTGCCTATCTCCTGGGCCTATTACCTAATAGCGTGGCACAACTCATCGCCAGAGAACCAGAACAGAAGTCTCATGATTTTGATCACATTAGAACAATGCTGCTTCAGAGATTTAAATTAAGTGCTGAGAGAATGCGACAGCTCTTCGCAACTCACAAGAAAAGTCCTGAGAGCACATGGAAGGACTTCCATTTTGAACTGCGTAGCTATTTTGAAGCATGGCTAGCAGAATTGAACATAACGGATTTTGAGAAATTGAAAGACCTCATGATCCTGGATCAAATGAAGAAACGTGTTCCTTCAGAGGTTAAGAACCATTTCTTGGACGTATGGAGCGAATGGGTCACCCCAAGTGACCTAGTGGAGAAGATGGACAGTTACGACAACTTACGTACTGTCAACCCGAAGCAACATGAAACAAAACCCGTGTTCCAAAAAAGAAATTACTATAGAACCCAACAATCACAATTGGAACAAAGAGATAATAGACAAAGTCTGCTAGGGATTCCCAGTAACAGTAGGCGGGATCCCGGGGTCCTCAGTCAAAGTAGGAGGGACTCCTTTTCACAAGGCAGAATTACACCAAGGGGTATGGAAGAGAAGAAAGAAATATCCTGCTACGGATGTGGAGCACCAGGAACCATCAAATCAAAATGCAAAAACTGTTCGTCATCGACAAGAAGGGAGCCATTCCAAGCGAACTCTATCCGCATGTATACCTGTCACTCCGATGCATCCCCATTAGCGCTAATAGATATCTGTATGTTGGGAGTAAGAGCCAGGGTTTGTGTTGATAGTGGTGCCAGCAGAACAGTCGCTGGAGAGATCATGTACCACCAATTAAAAAAGAGAGGAGTAGAGTTCCAAAGAGAAGTAGTAACAATGACTTTGGCAAATGGCTGTCAAACAACTGAAGAGGCTTGCACCACCATGGTGAAAATAGAGATTGAAGGAAAATCAGTTTCGCTGAATTTGCTGGCATTACCAAATGCAAAAAAGAATCGTACTCTACTAGGAACCGACTTTTTGGAAAAGTCCGGAATTGTTCTAGACATGAAGAACAAAAATTGGCATTTCTCTGACAATCCCTGTCGGAAGATTGGTTTCAAGAAAGATATCCCTGTAAAATATCTTCTATCTGTTGAAGACCCACCAGTAAAGAGTCAACAGCCTGTCGACAACTGTAGCAACAAAGAAAATTTTCATGAAGAAGATGAACGTTCAAGCTGCAACCAGCAACTCTCATACAGCCAAGCTATATCACCAAGCTCACTGCGTTCTGATGAAGGAGAACATTTAACGTCCGATCAGCGCAGAAAGATGAATGGTTTGTTGGAGAAATTTGAGTCTACCTTCAAGCTAGGGGGAGAGCCTACCCCTTTTATAGAACATCGGATCAATACAGGTGATCACGTTCCAGTAGCGGTGCCACCCTACCGGATGAATCCTGCTAAGAAAGAAATCTTAAAACAAGAATTGGACAAGCTTTTAGCAGAGGGAATAATTGAAGAATGTGAGTCCCCTTATGCGTCTCCAGTGGTTCTCATCCCGAAACCCAATGGTGCGATGCGTGTCTGCATAGATTACAGAAAGCTTAATGCTGTCACGGTTGCTGATACTTACCCACTACCTAGAATGGACGATCTTCTAAATGAAGCAAAGCCAACTGCTTATATGTCCACGATCGATCTTCGATCCGGTTACCACCAAGTTAAGGTCCATCCTGATGATCAAGATAAGACGGCTTTTGTGTGTCCATTTGGAACATACCGTTTCTTGAGAATGCCGTTCGGATTACGGTTGGTTGGTTGGTTGGTTGGTTGGTTTTTTATGGCACAAGGGCCAGATTTGGCCATGCTGCGCCAAACAATAGCTAGTTCATAACTGGTATTTATTTAGAGCGAGTCAGAAAGCCACGTAATAAAATTCAGTACAGTTGTGTATGTTGCAGTCGATTATAAAATCTAAATAAAGTTTACGAAACCAATGTCAGTAAGGAATAAAAATAAGTTTTTATGATGTGGGTCCATCAACAAGTCTGTTAAGGTAATAGGGGAGATACCAAATCGGTTTAGTCTATGAGGATTAAAATTCCGGCATGTTCGGATTACGGAACGCTCCCGCAACATTCCAGAGGTTAATTGATCGTTTCCGAAATGGTCTTGATGATGTATTGACTCTCACTTACCTAGATGATATAATCGTACTGTCAGAGTCATTCGAGAAGCATCTCTCGGATCTCCAGGCTATCTTTGAACGATTGTTACTCTTTAAGCTTAGAGCCAACCGAGAAAAGTGTCACTTTGTGTCTTCTCGAGTGAAGTATTTGGGTTTTTGGATCACGCCAGAAGGAGTTGAAGTGGATCCAGAAAAGGTCTCTTCTGTCGGGAACATCCCATCACCCAAAAATGTGAAAGAAGTGCAATCCTTTCTGCAAACATGTTCATGGTTTCGTAGATATATTCAAAATTTTGCTGACATTTCACGTCCTCTCAGTGAATTGACAAAAAAGAAGAAGCCATGGGAATGGGGATTCGACCAACAACAGGCATTTGAAACCCTTAAAACCTGCCTTGTCACATCTCCTGTGTTAAAGCAAGCAGATGGAACTAAACCCTATACGCTACGAACTGATGCCAGTAGTTATGCTTTGGGTGCTGTGCTTCTTCAGGGAGAGGGATCAAAGGAACATCCAATAGAGTATGCAAGCAGACTACTTAGTCAAGCGGAGCGCAATTATTCTACTACAGAAAGGGAAGCCCTTGCTGTCGTTTGGGCTTTAAGGAAGTTCCGTGGATATTTGGAAGGAGCCGAGGTCACAGTAGCCTCCGACCATCAGCCTCTAAGATGGTTGCTAAGTTTAAAGTCCCCTACCGGACGCCTTGCAAGATGGGCTCTTGAAATCCAATCATACAACGTAAAAGTGCAGTATATTTCCGGTAAATCTAATGTTATAGCCGATATGCTTTCCCGACCAGTCTGTGAAAACGAGGGTCCTGACTGTGAAGTTAATACTCTCGTTGTGGTCAACATGCCAAACAGAAGTCCGAAAGACATGCGTGAGTCACAGCTTAAAGATGAAAATTTAAAGAAGATCATAGACAGTTTCGAATCAACCCAAAAGACAGAAGATTATGCTAATTGGACAGAGCGTGGTTTTTTAATGAACCAAGGACTATTATACCGATACGCTCCTGACTCTGACTCGGAGGAAGCTCAGTTGGTTGTCCCAACACATGAACGAAACCACATCCTTGAAGAATACCACGATGCTCCTACCGCGGGACACTACGGTGAAGAGGGTACGTATCATCGTATTGCACAAAGATATTACTGGACTGGTATGCGAAAATTCATATCAGAATACATAAGAAATTGTGAAGACTGTGCAAGATACAAAGCTTCAAACCAGAAACCTACTGGACTTCTTAGAACACCTGTGTACAATCAACGGTTTGAAACACTTGCTATTGATTTATTCGGTCCCCTTCCGGAAACAAGTGACGGTAAACGCTGGATCTTCATTGTCGAAGACTGCTGTACAAGATGGGTCGAACTGTTTTCTCTCTGCAACGCATCTGCCAAGGAGTGTGCTGTCACTCTCGTTGAGGAAGTCTTTTTAAGATTCGGACTTCCGAGAAGCGTTATAAGCGACAATGGCACTCAATTTGTAAGTCACACAATGCAAGCTGTTTGTGAGATTCTTGGTGTTAAGCAAGAACTGATACCTGTATATCATCCTCAAGCAAACCCCGTTGAAAGAAAAAATAGAGATTTGAAGCCTCGCTTAGCGATCCTCGTAGGAAATGACCATACGTCATGGCATGAAAAGCTACCAGTGATCCGTTTTGCCATGAATACTGTAAAGTGTTCTTCAACTGGGCAAAGTGCTTCTTTTCTTCAGTTCGGCAGAGAACTTAGAACTGTAGACGACGTACATCGGGACATTCGAGAAATTGCGTCAAATGAAAATTTTATACCGGAGATCACTCCTTACCTAAAAAGATTTGCGGAAAATTGTAAACGGGTACAACTCTTGATCGAAAGAAAACAGGATCAGCGAAAAGTTTACGCTGATCGGCGCAGACAAGCAGGACCTACCTTCAGTCCTGGTGATCACGTTTGGGTCACCATGCACCCTGTGAGTAACGCAGAAAAGAAAAGGACTGCCAAATTCATGCCTCGACGTGACGGACCTTACGTGGTGCTCACACAGCGGTCACCTACAACTTATGAAATTGGAGATCCCAAAAATCCAACCACACCTATAGGAGTTTATCACTCTTCAGCTCTCAAGGAATGTAAAGCTACTGACAGTACTCCTGTGGTCCCGTTAAGAAAGAGAGGACGCCCTCCTAAAGCACGTAATGCTGACTCCTCGTCGGGACGTCGTCGGAGCCAGAGGGGGAGGTTGTAACACATCAGCCCCTTAACGTGTATCTCAGCGATATGCGCCTTGATTGGCGATGGCGGACCACGTGACACACTCTCCGCGAAAGAGAATGAACCCTTTTTCTCTAGTTGTTTCCCAAGGCGAGCGTAGAACTGACGCGCTGAAGTTTTGTTCCCCCGAGATGTTATTTTTTATGTTTGTTTATTATTGTAATTGTTTTGTCTTGTGCTTAATGTTAATTAAAATTGCTCTTTTGGCCAATTCTTGCATGAGTCATTGGATTCAGCTCTAAAAGACATATTTTGCCAACAATTGTCTCAGGGCCAAATTCCTACTTCATACCCAGTCAACATGTGCTCAATGTATATTGTGACAAAGCAATGAACATTATATAATGAAGTAGATAGATTCAAAAAGTTCCTACTATACTTAGTCCTTGTGAGAAAAATTGACTACCTAACAAGTTCCTGCTCTCCTCACTCCATGTGAAAAAACTGAGTACCTCATATTATCTTGCTGATATTCCAGAGCATCGCAGTCCTCTCAAATTGCTGCAGATTTTTACCTCTACAATATTTATCTACTACATTGATGATTTGTGTTTTTCATATGATGCACAGCCAGAACTACTACAAAAGTGCATTCATGGACTGTAAAAGATGTTTCCAATTATGAAAATTTCAAGACATAATAGACATCTTGCTCTTTTATGTTGAAAAGTTTTGATGTTCTTGGAGCTTTCCCTCAGTGAAATATGCATTTTTAATAATTGAAAAATAGTATTTTTCCATAATTTTTACTTTTAAATGTTTTCTTTTCTTTATAAAGGAGTAGAAATACAATCACCAAATTACGCCACGCTATTTGTTAGGAAAGGCTTTTCATTAAGAATAATTCTTAATATTGTCTTTCCATTTCTAGAGATACCAGAGCAATTTGAAATTTGTAGCAAATTGGCAAAATTTCCATTTTCGTCGATACCTCAGATTCAGCAATCACGGCTATTAAATTATATTTTGACGTTTCCTAAGAGATCATTTTCTGAAGAATGCAACGATATAGAAATTTTAAATTTGTGTCAACAACTTATTGAAATATAGGGAGCTCTGATTATTAGTAGTTTGATCTTCAGAGTGTTCAAACAGGAGGAGGAGGCAGAAAAGTCAATACATGCATTCATGCATTTCCTACGAATTAGGGCTCAAAAAGGGGACAACAAGGCCCAATTGATGGCACAAAACATCCAACTTTACGGTAAGAATGTCTACATGTGTTTATGCTAAAACTCTATATTACACGGCTGCGACTGGCTACGACTTTTTGTTTCTATTTTTCAACCTTGGCGCCTAGGGGTATCGTTTTAATCAAAATCTACGAAATTCAAAGTTTTGGCTTCTTTTCGAAAATTTTGAAGACTTGTTCTGAAAATTCACCGAAGATCAACAAAAATTAAGTGCATTTTAAAATCTAATAACATAGGAAAAAATTAGCAAATAAAATGAAGCTTTAAAAGAATCCAAACTTAGCTTAAATATTTATTAAATGTTAAGAAATGTATAGAAGGGAGCCAATGTTACTTGTAATCTTGATGTATGTACCTTTCTCCATCGTATATTTTACATTTTTGAATAAAAACAAAGAATTTTATGAAATATAATATATATCCTGTATTATAATGTCTACACTTTAAATTGGAAATAACATCAATTAGAATGAAAAAATTCAATAACACTTTGACTGACTACCTTAAAGTGGAGTGAAATTTTATGCAATGGGTCACACAATTTTCCTACGGATTTTATTCTTCATATATATAGGTATAGGTAGACCCAGCTATTCGAAATTCTTTATCAAAAGTTGATTTTTTTCACTTCACTCTACTGTACCTTCACTTTCATTTCCAGACGCCTTTAGGAAAAATCAAGAACCAGACGCTTGGAATTACACCCTAGAAATGAAGATATCTGGAAGTAAGAATTGAAATATGTATCCATGATGCAACATGGTGTTACAATTATTTATCACACTTATTAGTATCACTTAGAACTCCAGTATTCCCACAAATAGTAGTTTGTTGCACACAACTTTCATCTCCCTGTGCTTCTTGAATAATATTTTTTATTTTTCAGTCCTAAATTCATGTTCAATTACCAAATTTATTATTCACATGTTTTAAAAGACACAGTTGCACTTTGAACATAAATGTCCCCTTGTTTTGAAAGGGGGAAAGACTTGTTTTGAAAATTCACCGACGATCACAACGAAAATTAAGTGCCTTTTAAAATCTAACATAGGAAAAAATTAGAAAATAAATGAAGCTTTAAAAGAATCCAAACTTAGTTTAAATCTATATATATATAAATGAATGTGTGTCTGTCTGTACTCGATAGATTCAAAAACCATACATCCAATCGCCGTGAAAATTTGGGAAATTATTAGGTATATCCCTAGGAAGGTTTTTGAACATTTTTTTAAAAATCAGAGTTTGGGTTCTAGGTGCTCCCGAACAAATATCAAAATAACATTTAATTAGTAATGATGTTTGAAATTCCGCCTAGCAGTATGACGTAATGTAATATTTGCTAGATTCCTGCACCTGAGATTGTTTGTATTATTGTTATAATTTGTATTATTCGCGTGATATCATATTCTGTATTATTCCTACTTTACAATGACTGAAGATGGCAACTTCTATTATTTTTTATAGGATGTAATACGTTTGTAGGTTGTTTTTTAAGATGTCAAAAAACTTTTGCAATTATTAATACGAGAATAAATTATTAATACGTGAAAATTATTAATATTTTTTGGAAATACGTTTTATTTAACCCCTCAATTATGCCACCAAAGCGAAGTGCCATTGGTCGATCTACAAATCAAGCAAAAAGGAGAAGAGAAGAACGAGCTTCAGAAACAAGTGAGCAGAGAAAAACTAGGCAAGAAAGAGATCGAGATCACACTGCTCTTGCTCGAGCTTCAGAAACAAGTGAGCAGAGACAAGCTAGGCAAGAAAGAGATCGAGATCACACTGCTTTTGCTCGATCATTAGAAACAAGTGAGCAGAGACAAGCTAGGCAAGAAAGAGATCGAGTTCACACTGCTCTTGCTCGATCATTAGAAACGAGTGAACAGAGGCAAGCAAGGCAGCAAAGGAATCGAATTCGCAGGACACAGACAAGACGAACGATACATACTGATTTGAATTTATGTGGTTTCAATTACAATCCCCTTTACAATTAGTCTTCATCCAAGTGTAATTATTGGAAAAATGGATAAAAAGTGTACGTATTGTGGTGCTCAAAAATTTAAAAATGAAACACCAGGTATGTGCTGTGCAGGTGGAAAAGTAAAGTTACCAGACTTGCGTTCACCACCTGAACCATTATTAACTTTAGTATCAGGTGAAACAAGTCAATCAAAAATTTTTTTGAAAAGTATACGCAAGTACAATTCATGCTTCCAAATGACATCGTTCGGAGCAACGAATATCGTTAGCGCAAATTATATGCCAACATTTAAAGTACAAGGGCAAATTTATCACCATGCTGGATCACTACTACCCTTGCCAAATGCTGATCACAAATATCTTCAGATATATTTTATGGGAAATACTGACGAACAAATCAACAGACGGTGTCAACTGAATACGAGTACTAAACGAGAGATTGTCGCTGAATTACAAAATTTGTTTGAACAACATAATGAATTAATTAAATTATTTAAAACCGCCATTGAACAAATGCCATCTGACGATTTCATCATCTTTTCCGACGTGCTATAACTCCTTAGCGTGAAATAACTATTGATGAAACATTGCTTCTGTACAAAGGCCGTTTGTCGTGGCGACAATATATTCCCATGAAATGGTCACATTTGGGAATCAAATCCTACATGTTATGCGAATCAACTTCGGGATATAAATGGTCTCAAATTCTGTATGCTGGAAAAGGTACTATGTTTGACCAGAAATACAAAGACTTGCCTCAGTTGATCCAAGTAGTGATGTCACTTATTAAACCATTGTTGAAAAAAGGATATCGTCTTATAACAGACAACTTTTATACTTCTCCGCAATTGGCACGTGTTTCTGACGTATCAAACGGATACATATGGAATAGTGAAACAAAATCGTAAAGAAATGCCACCAGAATTCATGAAAATGAAACTAGGAAAAAGCGAAACAACTGCTTTCCGTCGGGGGAAGTCCTTGTCATCAAATGGAAAGACAAAAAAAAGATGTTACAATGTTGTCAACTGTCCATACAAACGATATGATTGAAAACGTATCGCAACAATGTTGTCAAGAAACCAAAGGTTATATCAGACTATAACCAAACTATGGGAGTAGATATTGTGGATCAGTATCTTGATTATTCCATTGAACGAAAGATAGGTAAAATATATTTAAAAAATATTTTGTTCATATATTGGATCAAGCGATACTAAATTCGTTCATTATTTACAAAAAACAAGGGGGAAAGATCTCATTTGATGTTTCGATTGGACTTAGTAGATGCTCTTCTAGAAACATATCGCTCATCCGACTCTATGGGCCGTCCCAGCTTTGAAGACAATCCCAAACGCTTGATTAAACGACATTTTCTAAAACAAATACCTGTCTCAGATAAGAAAAACCTTCTAGGGAATGCTGTCTGTTACTCAAAAAGAGAGAAAAAATAATAAGTGCCGAAAAGAGACTAGGTACTTTTGCTCTGACTGGTAATGTTGGACGCTGCATTGCATGTTTTGAAACATCACACGCAAAAGAATTATTGAAACGTAATCAATGTTCGTTATAATTGTAATTTGTCATAACTGTAATTTGTTATAATTGTAATTTGTCATAATTACTTGATATATTATCCATAGCATTTTCAAAACCAATAAAGAAAGAAACCTCCTTTCGCTATCATCCTGCATAATATGTATATCGAAAAACCAACATTTAGGGGGAAAATTCTCATATGTTGCTTTTTAGTGAAACAGCTATAAAACCTTAAATTGTGTCCTAAAATTATAAATAATTGCATATCTCATTTAGAAACTTCTTGAATAAAAAGAATAGTTAATTTTTGGATGGTTTTCATGAAAAATAAGGGATACTTAAGGAGTTAAATGCAGGCTTTTCTCTGAAGAAAGGCTCAGTATTTTCACTCGCTTTTGGCAACAGATGTCATGGGATAAAAGAAAAACTTATATCAGTAATTTAGTAGAATTTACTTCTGTTAAGGACAAAAATAAAGTATCAAGGCGGGAAGTTAGTTTACAGTATCATCTAAAGAAAAGTGGCATTCGTGTTAGGGTGTGTAAAAAAAAAAGTTTATTTTCACACCTGATATTGGTGAATGGTCCGTGCTTAACTGGGTATCTTCAGAGAATGAATAGGCTGATAAATCTGCAGTTAAAAATGTCTAAGGAAGCCGTAGATGTACCGAAAGCAAGAAAAACTTAAATATTTTTTTTAATTACTGCCTAAAGTAGAATCGCGCTACTGCAGAAAATTGTCACGAAATCTTTATTTGGAGCCAATTTGGCAGCATTATATCTCTAAGTACGAAACGAGTTCCTACATGTGTGAAAAACTGACTGCCTCATCCTTGCTGATCACTGGAATATCATCTTTCTCCATAAACTGCAGGATGCACCTACTTTTCTTTCACAGTGGTGCTGTGTTTCCCATAAGGTGAACAGCCAGAACTATTAAAATAATGCTTTCCTGCACACAAGAAATGTAAGGCATTTTTTACAAAACCCACTGTATTTGGGGTCAAGATTCTTTCAAAAATGCACATGTAGTAAGTGTGTTTAGTGACAAAGCAATGAACATCATGTAATGAAGTGGGTGTATTCAACAAGTTCCTGCTCTCCTTTCTTTTGAGAAAAACTGACTACCTCTTATTACCTTTCTGATCTTCGAGATTTGCGGATAACTATCCTAAAATTTCTTCAGAATTGTACCTCTACAAAGGTTATCTACATTGGTGCTTTGTTTATCATGTGGTGCACAACCGGAACTATTACAAAATTGCATTCATGGAATATAAGACATTTCGCCAACAAACTATATCTGGGCCAAATTTCTTCTACAAAAACAGAGCCACCAGTTGTCAATGCGTATCGTGGCAATACAATGAACATAATACAAATGAAGTGGATCCATTCAACAAATTATTGCTCTACTTACTCCATGTGAGAAAAACTACCTCATATTACCTTGCTGATCTTCAGAACATCGCAGCCAAATGTCTCAAATTGATGAATGATTTTACAGAACATCGCAGGCCAAATGTCTCAAATTGATGAATGATTTTACCTTTACAATACTTTTTAGACTTGTGTTTCCCAAATGATACTCAGCCAGAACTATTCCAAAAGTACATTCATGGAATGTAAAAGACATTTTACTAACAGCTGTCTCAGGGTCAAATTCCTTATTCAAACACCGTCAATATTTGCTCAGTGTGTATCGTGGCAATGCAATGAAGTGGATCCATTCTTCAACAAGTTGCTGCTATACTCACTCCTTGTGAGAAAAACTGACTACCTTGTATTACCTTGCTGATCTTCAGAGCATCGCAGTCACCTCTCTCAAATTGCTGCAGAATTTTACCTCTACAATCTACATTGGTGCTTTGTGTTTTCCATATGGTGCACAGCCAGAACTATTACAAAAGTACACTCGTGTAATGTAAGGTTGTAACACATCAGCACCTTAACGTGTATCTCAGCGATATGCGCCTTGATTGGCGATGGCGGACCACGTGACACACTCTCCGCGAAAGAGAATGAACCCTTTTTCTCTAGTTGTTTCCCAAGGCGAGCGTAGAACTGACGCGCTGAAGTTTTGTTCCCCCGAGATGTTATTTTTTATGTTTGTTTATTATTGTAATTGTTTTGTCTTGTGCTTAATGTTAATTAAAATTGCTCTTTTGGCCAATTCTTGCATGAGTCATTGGATTCAGCTCTAAAATTGGCGCCCAACGTGGGGCCCGAATTAAAGCCTTTGGGAACAACTCGTTTTTTTGTTCAGGAATCTAGGTCCAACACTGTTGGTATTGAAAGAAAAACACACCCTGTGTTTCATTGATGTTTAGAAACTCATCCCGAGTTAGCATACTGGTAGGAAAAGCCATGGTTTTAGTGTTCTGCAGCGGCGTCGAACTCACTATTTTAGGAAGCCTCATCCCAGGTGTATCCTATTGAATATAGGTGGAAATCCCTTCCACGGATCATCCTTATGCTCGTATCCCCAAGTGGTGATGAAGAATGAGATAAGTTTATTTTAATTTGTTTAAAATCATTCTTGTCTAGCAGTACTTTCGATTTGGCCAACCCGTGTCCAGCAACAGAATTTTGAAGTTTCGTTTTGTGTTCAAACAGTATTCTTGTTTAAAATATAGTGTGAAATCACTTCTTTAAATGTTGTTCCTTTGGTTCACAAGTGCAAAGTATTTGTGTTTTGTGAAAAGTATTTGTGTTTTATGAAAAGTTTTGTTCTTAAAGTAAAAGTGCAAAGTAGTATTGTTTTGATTAAGTGTACTGCTAGAATAAGTTTTTGAAAATACGTTATGTGTATTCATTTTGTAATAAGCTACTTTGTAAAAATAATAAGTGGTATGAATTAATTGTGTTCAAAAACGAAAGCTACAGCGTTATTTCGTTTCAAAAGTGTAAGAACCGATCGCATTCTGATTCGGTCATGTTCATGAGTCATACCTCAATAGATTCAAGGTCTGTTTTCTGCCAGCTGCATTAAAAAAAACCTTTCTTGATGTTTAAAGCGATTTTTTTCTTTATTTTGTGTTTGAGCTACATTGCGATTTCCTTTTGAGAGTTATTGGTTTTGTTAATATATGTATGAAACAAGTGCAACGTGCGCAGAAATGTGTTTATATTATGCCTTTAAGGATTAGATATTAGGAAATATAGATTTCATTTTGTTTAAGCATTGGTATTCTTTTGGAATTTTGAAATATTACGGGAATTTATTATTTCTTTTGAGGTATTATTGAAATAAGACTAACTCACGAGTGGAATGTTATCTAATGTGTTGGTTTTGAATATTGAAAAGTGTTTTGGAATTTAATGTTCATAAATAATATGTGTTTAAGTGTTATTGGACAAATGTTTATGTTTTAAAAGTAATTTGTTTAACAATGCTAAACAAGTAGTACCTATAAGAAGTGGTCATTATTAATTTAATTTTTTTCTTGAAAACAAACTGTGTGGGATATATTAAAAAAAAAATTTACTGAACTTGTTCACTTTCGTTTTCAAAATTATTTGTACACTTCGTAACCTAAAGATGTCTTATTTGGCAAGAGCTCTTAAATGTGATCTGATAGAGTTGGCGAATGAACTCGGCATCGAAATACCTGCTGATGCTAGAGTTAGTTGATATAAAAAGATTTATCACTGGAGATGAAAGTTATGATGAAGACTTCACGAAAAATCTGCTTCTGTCTATAAGCGAAAACCGTGCAAAAGAGAAAGCAGAAGAAAAAGAAAGAATAGCACGTGAAAATGAAAGAATAGAACGGGAAAAGGCTGAGGAAAAGGAAAGAATAGAACAGGAAAATGAAAGAATAGAACGGGAAAATGAAAGAATAGAACGGGAAAATGAAAGAATAGAACGGGAAAGAGCGTACGAGTTGGAAAGACTCCGTCTGCAGGTAGAATCTCAGAAATTGGAGCAGGTCTCTGGTTTTAATCCTCTGTCTGCAGACAATCAACCTAACTTTAACTTGAAAAAGTTGCTTCCTGATTTTGATCCGAATGATGGTGATATGACATTGTTTCTTCAGTTATTCGAGCGACAGATGAAAGTTCTTAAAGTAGGGAGACATAACTGGGTTGCCTATCTCCTGGGCCTATTACCTAATAGCGTGGCACAACTCATCGCCAGAGAACCAGAACAGAAGTCTCATGATTTTGATCACATTAGAACAATGCTGCTTCAGAGATTTAAATTAAGTGCTGAGAGAATGCGACAGCTCTTCGCAACTCACAAGAAAAGTCCTGAGAGCACATGGAAGGACTTCCATTTTGAACTGCGTAGCTATTTTGAAGCATGGCTAGCAGAATTGAACATAACGGATTTTGAGAAATTGAAAGACCTCATGATCCTGGATCAAATGAAGAAACGTGTTCCTTCAGAGGTTAAGAACCATTTCTTGGACGTATGGTTGGTTGGTTGGTTGGTTGGTTGGTTTTTTATGGCACAAGGGCCAGATTTGGCCATGCTGCGCCAAACAATAGCTAGTTCATAACTGGTATTTATTTAGAGCGAGTCAGAAAGCCACGTAATAAAATTCAGTACAGTTGTGTATGTTGTAGTCGATTATAAAATCTAAATAAAGTTTACGAAACCAATGTCAGTAAGGAATAAAAATAAGTTTTTATGATGTGGGTCCATCAACAAGTCTGTTAAGGTAATAGGGGAGATACCAAATCGGTTTAGTCTATGATGATTAAAATTCCGGCATTCCGTCAATATGTGCTTTATGGAAAAAATACTATTGCATGATGAGCATAAAGGAGCTGGTTCTCCCAGCAGTAAATGTCTGTGGGTAAAAAAGGAATGTCCAATTCGGAGCCTTGTCAGTTTTACGTGATGATTTTTATTTAAGTTTGTTTTGCTGAATCCCTTTATAGATGGTTGAATATCATGAAGTTTGTTATGGTTTTCCAAATCCCAAGCGGATTGCCAGGATGAATTTATGGCTTGGGTTAAAACACTATTAATGTCGTGAATCGGGACATTGGAGTTTATAATCAATGTTGCGTTTTTGGCTGCCAAATCCGCTTTCTCATTGCCCCGGATTCCCACATGCCCAGGAATCCAACAAAAGAATATCCGAAAATCATTTTCTGTTAATGTTAGGAGCAAATTCATTGCTTTTAAAACCAAGGAATGACTTTTATGTGTATAGTTTAATAGGGATTCGATACTGCTTTTAGAGTCGGTATACAAGATCCAGTTTTTATTAATGTGTGTAGAAATCGTTTTTAAGGCTAAAATTATTGCGTAGATCTCTGAAGTGAAGACACTGCAGCACCCATGCAATTTTCTAGCAATGGTTGTATTATCAAAGACGGCCGCGGCTCCAACATTTGTCCCGTTCTTAGATCCGTCAGTAAACACTGTTTTAAAAGATGAATATTTGTTTCTATGGGAATGGAATAATTGTAAATAAATGGTATCGGGGGTTGATGATTTGTTAAAATGTGAAAAGTCATTGATGGTAAGTAGATTTTTATCATTCCAAGGTGGAGGTTCGTTTTCACTAGGAAATATTCCCAGATTGTCAACATTTAATGAATTCATTATGGTACGGACTCTAAAACCAAGTGACGGTATGAATGAAGGTTTTAATGAGTAATGACTTCCAAATTTAGGGTTAGTTACTCTATTATGCAATGGGTGAGAAGGGTTGGCTTTAATCTTAAAATAGTATTTTAGGGTAAGTTTCTCACGTCGATGTCTTAAATCCGGCTCGCCTGCCATTATATATAAACTCTGGACTGGCGAAGTGCGGAAAGCTCCGAGGGATAATCGGAGGCCTTGGTGATGAATAGTATCCAGGGCTTGAAGAACAGACTTAGCAGAAGATCCATATATTACACTCCCATAATCGAGTTTCGATCGGACAACAGCTTTGTAAATTTTTAAAATTGAAATAAAATCAGCTCCCCAAGTTGTGTTACATAAAACCTTTAAAATATTCAATGATTGGTTGCATTTTCGTTTCAATACCTTGATATGAGGTCGAAAAGATAACTTCGAGTCAAAAATAATACCCAAAAATTTTATTTCTGGAACTACCGGAATAACAGTTCCGTCGAGTAAAAGTTCTGGATCAGGAAAAAGTCCGCGTCTTCTAGTAAAATGTACACATACAGTCTTTTGCGAAGAAAAAACAAAACCATTTTCGTTTGCCCACTTACTTACAATTCTAATAGCCGTTTGGAGTTGTCTTTCAATAAAAGGTACATTGATTCCAGAACAGAATATTTGGAAATCGTCTACAAAAAGCGTTCCGTGCACATATGGAGGAAGTTGTTTAATGATACCGTTGATTTTAATTATAAAAAGTATCACGCTTAGAACGCTTCCTTGGGGAACACCCTCGTCCTGTGAAAAGTCATCTGATAAAATATTATTAATGCGAACGCTAAAGGTCCTTGTCAATAAAAAGTTTTGAATAAATATTGGGAGATTTCCCAGAAAGCCCATCTCGTATAAGTCTCGCATTATGCCATATCGCCATGTCCTATCGTAAGCTTTCTCCATATCGAAGAAGACAGCTACCAAATGCTTCTTTGTGACGAATGTATCTCTGATAGAGGATTCCAGCATTAAGGCATTGTCGTAGGTGCTTCGTCCAAAACGGAATCCGCTTTGAAACTCCGATAGATGTTTTTCAGACTCAAGGACATGTATCAACCGAGCATTCACCATTCTTTCCATGACTTTGCAGATACAGCTTGTCAAGGCAATGGGTCGATAGTTATTAGGGTCTTGAGGATCCTTCCCAGGTTTCGGTATTGGAATAATAATAGCTCTGTGCCAGGTTGTCGGAAAATCTTGCTCTGTCCAAATTCTATTAAAAAGAAGTAAAATGTTTTGTAATGAATCTTCATTGAGATGGGTCAACATGTCTAGATGAATATGATCGGGGCCCGGTGATGTCGGGTGTGATTTCCTTAATGCATTTTTCAGTTCGAATATGGTAAACTTACGATTGTAAGTTTTATGAGCGGATGGTTGAAAGTTTAACGTCTTGCGTTCTTCACGTCGCTTATAATTAATAAAATCTTGGGGGTAAGAGCTCTCATGAGATACCTTAGAAAAAGATTCTCCCAAGGTATCCGCAATTGTCTTAACGTCTGAAACGACTTGTCCATTTTGAAGTAAAAACGATATATTTGGATTACGATATTTGCCGGTAATTTTTCGAATTTTTCCCCATAGCTGTTTTGATGATATTCGACATTCAATTGTATTTACGTATTCTTGCCAGGATTCTTTTTGTCGCTGTCTCCTTAATTTTCGAGCTTCTGCTTTAGCCCGCTTGAAAACTATCAAATTCGAAGTGGTGGGATAACGTCTGAAGGTGTTCCATGCTTTTTTTTGGAATTTATGGGCTTGAGAGCATGCTTCATTCCACCAAGGCTTCCATAATTTAGGCATTTTACCCGATGTTTTGGGGATAGCCACATCTGCCGCCTTAATCAAGGTGTTCGTTATCATTTCAACGGCATCATTTATGCTAGGCATCATAACCATGTTGTCGGAAATGTTTGATTCCACCTGATATCGAGTCCAATCCGCTTTCTCAAAAATATATCGCACAGGTCGTCTGGGTAGTAAAACGTCATTGCAGTTATATGTTAAAATGATTGGAAAGTGATCGCTATTGTGCAGATCATTGTCAATTTTAAAGTCCCAAAATGAAAGCAAAGTAGGGGAGCATATTGCAAGGTCCAGGGTGTGAAAGGTTTGGGTCGGAGTATGGAAGTATGTATGACTGGAATCATTTAAAAGGCAGAGACAATGATCATCCATCAATTTTTCAATTTGTTGTCCTTTTGTGTTAAAATCATTACTTCCCCAAAGAGGGTTGTGTCCGTTAAAATCCCCTATGATGAAGTATGGAGACGGAAGTTGAGTTATTAAATCATTTAGTTCCTGCTGACTAACGCTTTCATTTGGGGGTAGATATATGCAGCAGATTGTTAGTAAAAATTTAATATGAAGTTGAATGGCTATTGCTTGAATGCTCGTATTTAAAGAAATTCTTCTTGATGGAAAATTCTGCAAAGTCATCAGAGCCACGCCGCCCGAAGCGCGTGCACCGTGGATGTAATCATTTCTTATTAAATTATAATTTTTAACATTAATTGAGTTATTAGGCGTTAAGTATGTTTCTTGAAGGGCTAGGCAAATAGGGTTAAAACTATTTATTAGAGATTTGATATCGTCAATATGTGTACGAAAACCATGACAGTTCCAAGTTAGGAGATTAATAGCCATTTATTTTTTAAAAATTAGAGCCCTTTTCAATGTCTTCTGAAATAAAGGTTGGGTGGTTTTATTTGGAAGGTTTTTTATAAAATCTAGAACCTTTCCTAAAAAATGCAGCGTTCTCGTCAATACTGTCATCTCCAAACTCCATGTCTGAGTCCGTGGAAGGGTGTAAATCTATTTCGGTATCGGGTAATTTTGAGGGGTCTTTAGAGTTCCGGTGAGTAGGTTTGTCTTTCTTACTTTGCTTTTTTTTATTTTGTTCTAATGACGTTGTTGGGTTCGGCTTGAAGATTTTTGTTGCTGGTGTGGTTCTCTGTTGCGGCAGGTTTGAGGGTTTACTTGTAACTTTGTCACTTGATTTTGGGCTTACGCTATGGGATTGCTGATTTGATTTGGTTGGTTGATAATTATAAGGTGTAGAGTTTATTTGCGTTTCTGCATTTACTTTATTAGATGTAAAAACTGAATTATATGTTTGGGTGCCTATTGTTTTGCTAGTTTTAATGACGGATGCATATGAGGTGTTAGGACGAGGTGTACGAGATTCCACTAGTTTTCTTGCTTCGGGGAAAGATAGATTTTTGGTAACTCTTATTGATTGTATTTCTTTTTCCTGTATCCAACGAGGGCAAGTTTTTGAATACGCTGCATGATTTCCCTGGCAATTAACACAATGTTCGATTTCGGAGCACGTAGAACTGTCGTGACCGGGCTTTGCGCAACGTGCACAGATGGTTGCTGATGCTCGACATGCTGTTTTAGCATGTCCAAATCTCTGGCATAAAAAGCATCGCAGTGGGCTTGGAACGAAAGGCCTCACGTCGCAGCACAAGTAACCGGCTTTAATTTTTGTTGGCATAACAGGAGAATCGAAGGTCAGAATAACATTTCTTGATGGAATGAAATTAGAGTCTCGCCTCATCATGATTCTTTTGGCTGCTATAACTTTTTGATCTTTTAATTCAGCTACAAATTCTTCGTCGGACACCATTGAGAGTTCTTGGGATGAGATTACTCCTCGGGTATAGTTTAAAGTTTTGTGTGGAAAGACTTGAATTTCGACGTCCCCAAAGTTTTTAATATTTAGTAATTTTCCTGATTGAACTTCTGATTTAGATTCAATTAAAAGGTCTCCGGATTTCAATTTTTTAACATTATTTACTTCTCCAGCTGCATTTTTTATATATTTTTCTATTAGAAAAGGCGACATTTTAGATAATTTACCGTATTCATTGTGAATAATGAGAAATTTTGGTATTGATTTTGTTATCTGACGAGTTATAGTGGTATTTTCAGGTGTTTTCATTTCTAAAGAAGGTTCATTTGGAGATGTATCAGAGCTAAGTTGGTTTGACGGATCTAAGCCTCCGTCAGGGCAAGAAAGAGTTTTTGGTTCCATGAATATTAGAAAAAAAATTCATCCTGGTGTGCCCCCGCCCACCATGGAGCCCAACCAGGGGAAGCAGTATCCGGCAGTTGTCCAGCAACAGATCTCGGAACCGCTTCAGGAGTCACAAACAGAATATAGTGCCGTAGTGTCGGAATGTGGATCCGCCAGTTCGCCCAGGGCATCCCTAGCTACAGCACTAACCCTAAATACCCAATATCATTGGAGTCCAACACGACAGAGGGACCACGCGCTCTGACGTGGTGAACCCCAGAGAAATTAGGTGAGCCGATTGACCAGAGCGGGCTCACTCCAGCCACCCGTCTACGCAGAAGCATGGACCAAAGGGCACGCATCAGGTACCCCAGGACTCCACTTTCCCCCGATACGGGACGCCGCACACGGCAAACATGCGGGTCAGAAAAACGTACTGACGTCTTTTAAAGGAATCATAAAAAGGAATAAATGATAATTTAGAAGCAAATAGAACTTAACACAACTAAAAAGGTAATTTATGATACGTAATAACATAGGTGATTAACATATTTTTTAAATAACAAAAGAGTGAATTTAAGGTGTTTTTCAATGTAAAGAAATTTTAATGGTTTCCGAATCGCAAGACGTGAAATGGAGAAAAAGGAGGGGTGGGGAATAGAGTAGTGGGATGAAGGTAGAGAAAGATCGCTTAGGTATCCCGGGAGCGCGACCCCCGTGTTCACCAAAGACAGCAAACCCCTGGGAAAGAAAAAGATCACTCAGGTACCCCGGGGTTGTGAAGCCCGTACAAACCTATAGAAGGAATGCCCCTGGGGGCCTTGGACGTATGGAGCGAATGGGTCACCCCAAGTGACCTAGTGGAGAAGATGGACAGTTACGACAACTTACGTACTGTCAACCCGAAGCAACATGAAACAAAACCCGTGTTCCAAAAAAGAAATTACTATAGAACCCAACAATCACAATTGGAACAAAGAGATAATAGACAAAGTCTGCTAGGGATTCCCAGTAACAGTAGGCGGGATCCCGGGGTCCTCAGTCAAAGTAGGAGGGACTCCTTTTCACAAGGCAGAATTACACCAAGGGGTATGGAAGAGAAGAAAGAAATATCCTGCTACGGATGTGGAGCACCAGGAACCATCAAATCAAAATGCAAAAACTGTTCGTCATCGACAAGAAGGGAGCCATTCCAAGCGAACTCTATCCGCATGTATACCTGTCACTCCGATGCATCCCCATTAGCGCTAATAGATATCTGTATGTTGGGAGTAAGAGCCAGGGTTTGTGTTGATAGTGGTGCCAGCAGAACAGTCGCTGGAGAGATCATGTACCACCAATTAAAAAAGAGAGGAGTAGAGTTCCAAAGAGAAGTAGTAACAATGACTTTGGCAAATGGCTGTCAAACAACTGAAGAGGCTTGCACCACCATGGTGAAAATAGAGATTGAAGGAAAATCAGTTTCGCTGAATTTGCTGGCATTACCAAATGCAAAAAAGAATCGTACTCTACTAGGAACCGACTTTTTGGAAAAGTCCGGAATTGTTCTAGACATGAAGAACAAAAATTGGCATTTCTCTGACAATCCCTGTCGGAAGATTGGTTTCAAGAAAGATATCCCTGTAAAATATCTTCTATCTGTTGAAGACCCACCAGTAAAGAGTCAACAGCCTGTCGACAACTGTAGCAACAAAGAAAATTTTCATGAAGAAGATGAACGTTCAAGCTGCAACCAGCAACTCTCATACAGCCAAGCTATATCACCAAGCTCACTGCGTTCTGATGAAGGAGAACATTTAACGTCCGATCAGCGCAGAAAGATGAATGGTTTGTTGGAGAAATTTGAGTCTACCTTCAAGCTAGGGGGAGAGCCTACCCCTTTTATAGAACATCGGATCAATACAGGTGATCACGTTCCAGTAGCGGTGCCACCCTACCGGATGAATCCTGCTAAGAAAGAAATCTTAAAACAAGAATTGGACAAGCTTTTAGCAGAGGGAATAATTGAAGAATGTGAGTCCCCTTATGCGTCTCCAGTGGTTCTCATCCCGAAACCCAATGGTGCGATGCGTGTCTGCATAGATTACAGAAAGCTTAATGCTGTCACGGTTGCTGATACTTACCCACTACCTAGAATGGACGATCTTCTAAATGAAGCAAAGCCAACTGCTTATATGTCCACGATCGATCTTCGATCCGGTTACCACCAAGTTAAGGTCCATCCTGATGATCAAGATAAGACGGCTTTTGTGTGTCCATTTGGAACATACCGTTTCTTGAGAATGCCGTTCGGATTACGGAACGCTCCCGCAACATTCCAGAGGTTAATTGATCGTTTCCGAAATGGTCTTGATGATGTATTGACTCTCACTTACCTAGATGATATAATCGTACTGTCAGAGTCATTCGAGAAGCATCTCTCGGATCTCCAGGCTATCTTTGAACGATTGTTACTCTTTAAGCTTAGAGCCAACCGAGAAAAGTGTCACTTTGTGTCTTCTCGAGTGAAGTATTTGGGTTTTTGGATCACGCCAGAAGGAGTTGAAGTGGATCCAGAAAAGGTCTCTTCTGTCGGGAACATCCCATCACCCAAAAATGTGAAAGAAGTGCAATCCTTTCTGCAAACATGTTCATGGTTTCGTAGATATATTCAAAATTTTGCTGACATTTCACGTCCTCTCAGTGAATTGACAAAAAAGAAGAAGCCATGGGAATGGGGATTCGACCAACAACAGGCATTTGAAACCCTTAAAACCTGCCTTGTCACATCTCCTGTGTTAAAGCAAGCAGATGGAACTAAACCCTATACGCTACGAACTGATGCCAGTAGTTATGCTTTGGGTGCTGTGCTTCTTCAGGGAGCGGGATCAAAGGAACATCCAATAGAGTATGCAAGCAGACTACTTAGTCAAGCGGAGCGCAATTATTCTACTACAGAAAGGGAAGCCCTTGCTGTCGTTTGGGCTTTAAGGAAGTTCCGTGGATATTTGGAAGGAGCCGAGGTCACAGTAGCCTCCGACCATCAGCCTCTAAGATGGTTGCTAAGTTTAAAGTCCCCTACCGGACGCCTTGCAAGATGGGCTCTTGAAATCCAATCATACAACGTAAAAGTGCAGTATATTTCCGGTAAATCTAATGTTATAGCCGATATGCTTTCCCGACCAGTCTGTGAAAACGAGGGTCCTGACTGTGAAGTTAATACTCTCGTTGTGGTCAACATGCCAAACAGAAGTCCGAAAGACATGCGTGAGTCACAGCTTAAAGATGAAAATTTAAAGAAGATCATAGACAGTTTCGAATCAACCCAAAAGACAGAAGATTATGCTAATTGGACAGAGCGTGGTTTTTTAATGAACCAAGGACTATTATACCGATACGCTCCTGACTCTGACTCGGAGGAAGCTCAGTTGGTTGTCCCAACACATGAACGAAACCACATCCTTGAAGAATACCACGATGCTCCTACCGCGGGACACTACGGTGAAGAGGGTACGTATCATCGTATTGCACAAAGATATTACTGGACTGGTATGCGAAAATTCATATCAGAATACATAAAAAATTGTGAAGACTGTGCAAGATACAAAGCTTCAAACCAGAAACCTACTGGACTTCTTAGAACACCTGTGTACAATCAACGGTTTGAAACACTTGCTATTGATTTATTCGGTCCCCTTCCGGAAACAAGTGACGGTAAACGCTGGATCTTCATTGTCGAAGACTGCTGTACAAGATGGGTCGAACTGTTTTCTCTCTGCAACGCATCTGCCAAGGAGTGTGCTGTCACTCTCGTTGAGGAAGTCTTTTTAAGATTCGGACTTCCGAGAAGCGTTATAAGCGACAATGGCACTCAATTTGTAAGTCACACAATGCAAGCTGTTTGTGAGATTCTTGGTGTTAAGCAAGAACTGATACCTGTATATCATCCTCAAGCAAACCCCGTTGAAAGAAAAAATAGAGATTTGAAGCCTCGCTTAGCGATCCTCGTAGGAAATGACCATACGTCATGGCATGAAAAGCTACCAGTGATCCGTTTTGCCATGAATACTGTAAAGTGTTCTTCAACTGGGCAAAGTGCTTCTTTTCTTCAGTTCGGCAGAGAACTTAGAACTGTAGACGACGTACATCGGGACATTCGAGAAATTGCGTCAAATGAAAATTTTATACCGGAGATCACTCCTTACCTAAAAAGATTTGCGGAAAATTGTAAACGGGTACAACTCTTGATCGAAAGAAAACAGGATCAGCGAAAAGTTTACGCTGATCGGCGCAGACAAGCAGGACCTACCTTCAGTCCTGGTGATCACGTTTGGGTCACCATGCACCCTGTGAGTAACGCAGAAAAGAAAAGGACTGCCAAATTCATGCCTCGACGTGACGGACCTTACGTGGTGCTCACACAGCGGTCACCTACAACTTATGAAATTGGAGATCCCAAAAATCCAACCACACCTATAGGAGTTTATCACTCTTCAGCTCTCAAGGAATGTAAAGCTACTGACAGTACTCCTGTGGTCCCGTTAAGAAAGAGAGGACGCCCTCCTAAAGCACGTAATGCTGACTCCTCGTCGGGACGTCGTCGGAGCCAGAGGGGGAGGTTGTAACACATCAGCCCCTTAACGTGTATCTCAGCGATATGCGCCTTGATTGGCGATGGCGGACCACGTGACACACTCTCCGCGAAAGAGAATGAACCCTTTTTCTCTAGTTGTTTCCCAAGGCGAGCGTAGAACTGACGCGCTGAAGTTTTGTTCCCCCGAGATGTTATTTTTTATGTTTGTTTATTATTGTAATTGTTTTGTCTTGTGCTTAATGTTAATTAAAATTGCTCTTTTGGCCAATTCTTGCATGAGTCATTGGATTCAGCTCTAAAAGACATATTTTGCCAACAATTGTCTCAGGGCCAAATTCCTACTTCATACCCAGTCAACATGTGCTCAATGTATATTGTGACAAAGCAATGAACATTATATAATGAAGTAGATAGATTCAAAAAGTTCCTACTATACTTAGTCCTTGTGAGAAAAATTGACTACCTAACAAGTTCCTGCTCTCCTCACTCCATGTGAAAAAACTGAGTACCTCATATTATCTTGCTGATATTCCAGAGCATCGCAGTCCTCTCAAATTGCTGCAGATTTTTACCTCTACAATATTTATCTACTACATTGATGATTTGTGTTTTTCATATGATGCACAGCCAGAACTACTACAAAAGTGCATTCATGGACTGTAAAAGATGTTTCCAATTATGAAAATTTCAAGACATAATAGACATCTTGCTCTTTTATGTTGAAAAGTTTTGATGTTCTTGGAGCTTTCCCTCAGTGAAATATGCATTTTTAATAATTGAAAAATAGTATTTTTCCATAATTTTTACTTTTAAATGTTTTCTTTTCTTTATAAAGGAGTAGAAATACAATCACCAAATTACGCCACGCTATTTGTTAGGAAAGGCTTTTCATTAAGAATAATTCTTAATATTGTCTTTCCATTTCTAGAGATACCAGAGCAATTTGAAATTTGTAGCAAATTGGCAAAATTTCCATTTTCGTCGATACCTCAGATTCAGCAATCACGGCTATTAAATTATATTTTGACGTTTCCTAAGAGATCATTTTCTGAAGAATGCAACGATATAGAAATTTTAAATTTGTGTCAACAACTTATTGAAATATAGGGAGCTCTGATTATTAGTAGTTTGATCTTCAGAGTGTTCAAACAGGAGGAGGAGGCAGAAAAGTCAATACATGCATTCATGCATTTCCTACGAATTAGGGCTCAAAAAGGGGACAACAAGGCCCAATTGATGGCACAAAACATCCAACTTTACGGTAAGAATGTCTACATGTGTTTATGCTAAAACTCTATATTACACGGCTGCGACTGGCTACGACTTTTTGTTTCTATTTTTCAACCTTGGCGCCTAGGGGTATCGTTTTAATCAAAATCTACGAAATTCAAAGTTTTGGCTTCTTTTCGAAAATTTTGAAGACTTGTTCTGAAAATTCACCGAAGATCAACAAAAATTAAGTGCATTTTAAAATCTAATAACATAGGAAAAAATTAGCAAATAAAATGAAGCTTTAAAAGAATCCAAACTTAGCTTAAATATTTATTAAATGTTAAGAAATGTATAGAAGGGAGCCAATGTTACTTGTAATCTTGATGTATGTACCTTTCTCCATCGTATATTTTACATTTTTGAATAAAAACAAAGAATTTTATGAAATATAATATATATCCTGTATTATAATGTCTACACTTTAAATTGGAAATAACATCAATTAGAATGAAAAAATTCAATAACACTTTGACTGACTACCTTAAAGTGGAGTGAAATTTTATGCAATGGGTCACACAATTTTCCTACGGATTTTATTCTTCATATATATAGGTATAGGTAGACCCAGCTATTCGAAATTCTTTATCAAAAGTTGATTTTTTTCACTTCACTCTACTGTACCTTCACTTTCATTTCCAGACGCCTTTAGGAAAAATCAAGAACCAGACGCTTGGAATTACACCCTAGAAATGAAGATATCTGGAAGTAAGAATTGAAATATGTATCCATGATGCAACATGGTGTTACAATTATTTATCACACTTATTAGTATCACTTAGAACTCCAGTATTCCCACAAATAGTAGTTTGTTGCACACAACTTTCATCTCCCTGTGCTTCTTGAATAATATTTTTTATTTTTCAGTCCTAAATTCATGTTCAATTACCAAATTTATTATTCACATGTTTTAAAAGACACAGTTGCACTTTGAACATAAATGTCCCCTTGTTTTGAAAGGGGGAAAGACTTGTTTTGAAAATTCACCGACGATCACAACGAAAATTAAGTGCCTTTTAAAATCTAACATAGGAAAAAATTAGAAAATAAATGAAGCTTTAAAAGAATCCAAACTTAGTTTAAATCTATATATATATAAATGAATGTGTGTCTGTCTGTACTCGATAGATTCAAAAACCATACATCCAATCGCCGTGAAAATTTGGGAAATTATTAGGTATATCCCTAGGAAGGTTTTTGAACATTTTTTTAAAAATCAGAGTTTGGGTTCTAGGTGCTCCCGAACAAATATCCCAAAAATATCAAAATAACATTTAATTAGTAATGATGTTTGAAATTCCGCCTAGCAGTATGACGTAATGTAATATTTGCTAGATTCCTGCACCTGAGATTGTTTGTATTATTGTTATAATTTGTATTATTCGCGTGATATCATATTCTGTATTATTCCTACTTTACAATGACTGAAGATGGCAACTTCTATTATTTTTTATAGGATGTAATACGTTTGTAGGTTGTTTTTTAAGATGTCAAAAAACTTTTGCAATTATTAATACGAGAATAAATTATTAATACGTGAAAATTATTAATATTTTTTGGAAATACGTTTTATTTAACCCCTCAATTATGCCACCAAAGCGAAGTGCCATTGGTCGATCTACAAATCAAGCAAAAAGGAGAAGAGAAGAACGAGCTTCAGAAACAAGTGAGCAGAGAAAAACTAGGCAAGAAAGAGATCGAGATCACACTGCTCTTGCTCGAGCTTCAGAAACAAGTGAGCAGAGACAAGCTAGGCAAGAAAGAGATCGAGATCACACTGCTTTTGCTCGATCATTAGAAACAAGTGAGCAGAGACAAGCTAGGCAAGAAAGAGATCGAGTTCACACTGCTCTTGCTCGATCATTAGAAACGAGTGAACAGAGGCAAGCAAGGCAGCAAAGGAATCGAATTCGCAGGACACAGACAAGACGAACGATACATACTGATTTGAATTTATGTGGTTTCAATTACAATCCCCTTTACAATTAGTCTTCATCCAAGTGTAATTATTGGAAAAATGGATAAAAAGTGTACGTATTGTGGTGCTCAAAAATTTAAAAATGAAACACCAGGTATGTGCTGTGCAGGTGGAAAAGTAAAGTTACCAGACTTGCGTTCACCACCTGAACCATTATTAACTTTAGTATCAGGTGAAACAAGTCAATCAAAAATTTTTTTGAAAAGTATACGCAAGTACAATTCATGCTTCCAAATGACATCGTTCGGAGCAACGAATATCGTTAGCGCAAATTATATGCCAACATTTAAAGTACAAGGGCAAATTTATCACCATGCTGGATCACTACTACCCTTGCCAAATGCTGATCACAAATATCTTCAGATATATTTTATGGGAAATACTGACGAACAAATCAACAGACGGTGTCAACTGAATACGAGTACTAAACGAGAGATTGTCGCTGAATTACAAAATTTGTTTGAACAACATAATGAATTAATTAAATTATTTAAAACCGCCATTGAACAAATGCCATCTGACGATTTCATCATCTTTTCCGACGTGCTATAACTCCTTAGCGTGAAATAACTATTGATGAAACATTGCTTCTGTACAAAGGCCGTTTGTCGTGGCGACAATATATTCCCATGAAATGGTCACATTTGGGAATCAAATCCTACATGTTATGCGAATCAACTTCGGGATATAAATGGTCTCAAATTCTGTATGCTGGAAAAGGTACTATGTTTGACCAGAAATACAAAGACTTGCCTCAGTTGATCCAAGTAGTGATGTCACTTATTAAACCATTGTTGAAAAAAGGATATCGTCTTATAACAGACAACTTTTATACTTCTCCGCAATTGGCACGTGTTTCTGACGTATCAAACGGATACATATGGAATAGTGAAACAAAATCGTAAAGAAATGCCACCAGAATTCATGAAAATGAAACTAGGAAAAAGCGAAACAACTGCTTTCCGTCGGGGGAAGTCCTTGTCATCAAATGGAAAGACAAAAAAAAGATGTTACAATGTTGTCAACTGTCCATACAAACGATATGATTGAAAACGTATCGCAACAATGTTGTCAAGAAACCAAAGGTTATATCAGACTATAACCAAACTATGGGAGTAGATATTGTGGATCAGTATCTTGATTATTCCATTGAACGAAAGATAGGTAAAATATATTTAAAAAATATTTTGTTCATATATTGGATCAAGCGATACTAAATTCGTTCATTATTTACAAAAAACAAGGGGGAAAGATCTCATTTGATGTTTCGATTGGACTTAGTAGATGCTCTTCTAGAAACATATCGCTCATCCGACTCTATGGGCCGTCCCAGCTTTGAAGACAATCCCAAACGCTTGATTAAACGACATTTTCTAAAACAAATACCTGTCTCAGATAAGAAAAACCTTCTAGGGAATGCTGTCTGTTACTCAAAAAGAGAGAAAACATAATAAGTGCCGAAAAGAGACTAGGTACTTTTGCTCTGACTGGTAATGTTGGACGCTGCATTGCATGTTTTGAAACATCACACGCAAAAGAATTATTGAAACGTAATCAATGTTCGTTATAATTGTAATTTGTCATAACTGTAATTTGTTATAATTGTAATTTGTCATAATTACTTGATATATTATCCATAGCATTTTCAAAACCAATAAAGAAAGAAACCTCCTTTCGCTATCATCCTGCATAATATGTATATCGAAAAACCAACATTTAGGGGGAAAATTCTCATATGTTGCTTTTTAGTGAAACAGCTATAAAACCTTAAATTGTGTCCTAAAATTATAAATAATTGCATATCTCATTTAGAAACTTCTTGAATAAAAAGAATAGTTAATTTTTGGATGGTTTTCATGAAAAATAAGGGATACTTAAGGAGTTAAATGCAGGCTTTTCTCTGAAGAAAGGCTCAGTATTTTCACTCGCTTTTGGCAACAGATGTCATGGGATAAAAGAAAAACTTATATCAGTAATTTAGTAGAATTTACTTCTGTTAAGGACAAAAATAAAGTATCAAGGCGGGAAGTTAGTTTACAGTATCATCTAAAGAAAAGTGGCATTCGTGTTAGGGTGTGTAAAAAAAAAAAGTTTATTTTCACACCTGATATTGGTGAATGGTCCGTGCTTAACTGGGTATCTTCAGAGAATGAATAGGCTGATAAATCTGCAGTTAAAAATGTCTAAGGAAGCCGTAGATGTACCGAAAGCAAGAAAAACTTAAATATTTTTTTTAATTACTGCCTAAAGTAGAATCGCGCTACTGCAGAAAATTGTCACGAAATCTTTATTTGGAGCCAATTTGGCAGCATTATATCTCTAAGTACGAAACGAGTTCCTACATGTGTGAAAAACTGACTGCCTCATCCTTGCTGATCACTGGAATATCATCTTTCTCCATAAACTGCAGGATGCACCTACTTTTCTTTCACAGTGGTGCTGTGTTTCCCATAAGGTGAACAGCCAGAACTATTAAAATAATGCTTTCCTGCACACAAGAAATGTAAGGCATTTTTTACAAAACCCACTGTATTTGGGGTCAAGATTCTTTCAAAAATGCACATGTAGTAAGTGTGTTTAGTGACAAAGCAATGAACATCATGTAATGAAGTGGGTGTATTCAACAAGTTCCTGCTCTCCTTTCTTTTGAGAAAAACTGACTACCTCTTATTACCTTTCTGATCTTCGAGATTTGCGGATAACTATCCTAAAATATCTTCAGAATTGTACCTCTACAAAGGTTATCTACATTGGTGCTTTGTTTATCATGTGGTGCACAACCGGAACTATTACAAAATTGCATTCATGGAATATAAGACATTTCGCCAACAAACTATATCTGGGCCAAATTTCTTCTACAAAAACAGAGCCACCAGTTGTCAATGCGTATCGTGGCAATACAATGAACATAATACAAATGAAGTGGATCCATTCAACAAATTATTGCTCTACTTACTCCATGTGAGAAAAACTACCTCATATTACCTTGCTGATCTTCAGAACATCGCAGCCAAATGTCTCAAATTGATGAATGATTTTACAGAACATCGCAGGCCAAATGTCTCAAATTGATGAATGATTTTACCTTTACAATACTTTTTAGACTTGTGTTTCCCAAATGATACTCAGCCAGAACTATTCCAAAAGTACATTCATGGAATGTAAAAGACATTTTACTAACAGCTGTCTCAGGGTCAAATTCCTTATTCAAACACCGTCAATATTTGCTCAGTGTGTATCGTGGCAATGCAATGAAGTGGATCCATTCTTCAACAAGTTGCTGCTATACTCACTCCTTGTGAGAAAAACTGACTACCTTGTATTACCTTGCTGATCTTCAGAGCATCGCAGTCACCTCTCTCAAATTGCTGCAGAATTTTACCTCTACAATCTACATTGGTGCTTTGTGTTTTCCATATGGTGCACAGCCAGAACTATTACAAAAGTACACTCGTGTAATGTAAGGTTGTAACACATCAGCACCTTAACGTGTATCTCAGCGATATGCGCCTTGATTGGCGATGGCGGACCACGTGACACACTCTCCGCGAAAGAGAATGAACCCTTTTTCTCTAGTTGTTTCCCAAGGCGAGCGTAGAACTGACGCGCTGAAGTTTTGTTCCCCCGAGATGTTATTTTTTATGTTTGTTTATTATTGTAATTGTTTTGTCTTGTGCTTAATGTTAATTAAAATTGCTCTTTTGGCCAATTCTTGCATGAGTCATTGGATTCAGCTCTAAAATTGGCGCCCAACGTGGGGCCCGAATTAAAGCCTTTGGGAACAACTCGTTTTTTTGTTCAGGAATCTAGGTCCAACACTGTTGGTATTGAAAGAAAAACACACCCTGTGTTTCATTGATGTTTAGAAACTCATCCCGAGTTAGCATACTGGTAGGAAAAGCCATGGTTTTAGTGTTCTGCAGCGGCGTCGAACTCACTATTTTAGGAAGCCTCATCCCCGGTGTATCCTATTGAATATAGGTGGAAATCCCTTCCACGGATCATCCTTATGCTCGTATCCCCAAGTGGTGATGAAGAATGAGATAAGTTTATTTTAATTTGTTTAAAATCATTCTTGTCTAGCAGTACTTTCGATTTGGCCAACCCGTGTCCAGCAACAGAATTTTGAAGTTTCGTTTTGTGTTCAAACAGTATTCTTGTTTAAAATATAGTGTGAAATCACTTCTTTAAATGTTGTTCCTTTGGTTCACAAGTGCAAAGTATTTGTGTTTTGTGAAAAGTATTTGTGTTTTATGAAAAGTTTTGTTCTTAAAGTAAAAGTGCAAAGTAGTATTGTTTTGATTAAGTGTACTGCTAGAATAAGTTTTTGAAAATACGTTATGTGTATTCATTTTGTAATAAGCTACTTTGTAAAAATAATAAGTGGTATGAATTAATTGTGTTCAAAAACGAAAGCTACAGCGTTATTTCGTTTCAAAAGTGTAAGAACCGATCGCATTCTGATTCGGTCATGTTCATGAGTCATACCTCAATAGATTCAAGGTCTGTTTTCTGCCAGCTGCATTAAAAAAAACCTTTCTTGATGTTTAAAGCGATTTTTTTCTTTATTTTGTGTTTGAGCTACATTGCGATTTCCTTTTGAGAGTTATTGGTTTTGTTAATATATGTATGAAACAAGTGCAACGTGCGCAGAAATGTGTTTATATTATGCCTTTAAGGATTAGATATTAGGAAATATAGATTTCATTTTGTTTAAGCATTGGTATTCTTTTGGAATTTTGAAATATTACGGGAATTTATTATTTCTTTTGAGGTATTATTGAAATAAGACTAACTCACGAGTGGAATGTTATCTAATGTGTTGGTTTTGAATATTGAAAAGTGTTTTGGAATTTAATGTTCATAAATAATATGTGTTTAAGTGTTATTGGACAAATGTTTATGTTTTAAAAGTAATTTGTTTAACAATGCTAAACAAGTAGTACCTATAAGAAGTGGTCATTATTAATTTAATTTTTTTCTTGAAAACAAACTGTGTGGGATATATTAAAAAAAAAATTTACTGAACTTGTTCACTTTCGTTTTCAAAATTATTTGTACACTTCGTAACCTAAAGATGTCTTATTTGGCAAGAGCTCTTAAATGTGATCTGATAGAGTTGGCGAATGAACTCGGCATCGAAATACCTGCTGATGCTAGAGTTAGTTGATATAAAAAGATTTATCACTGGAGATGAAAGTTATGATGAAGACTTCACGAAAAATCTGCTTCTGTCTATAAGCGAAAACCGTGCAAAAGAGAAAGCAGAAGAAAAAGAAAGAATAGCACGTGAAAATGAAAGAATAGAACGGGAAAAGGCTGAGGAAAAGGAAAGAATAGAACAGGAAAATGAAAGAATAGAACGGGAAAATGAAAGAATAGAACGGGAAAATGAAAGAATAGAACGGGAAAGAGCGTACGAGTTGGAAAGACTCCGTCTGCAGGTAGAATCTCAGAAATTGGAGCAGGTCTCTGGTTTTAATCCTCTGTCTGCAGACAATCAACCTAACTTTAACTTGAAAAAGTTGCTTCCTGATTTTGATCCGAATGATGGTGATATGACATTGTTTCTTCAGTTATTCGAGCGACAGATGAAAGTTCTTAAAGTAGGGAGACATAACTGGGTTGCCTATCTCCTGGGCCTATTACCTAATAGCGTGGCACAACTCATCGCCAGAGAACCAGAACAGAAGTCTCATGATTTTGATCACATTAGAACAATGCTGCTTCAGAGATTTAAATTAAGTGCTGAGAGAATGCGACAGCTCTTCGCAACTCACAAGAAAAGTCCTGAGAGCACATGGAAGGACTTCCATTTTGAACTGCGTAGCTATTTTGAAGCATGGCTAGCAGAATTGAACATAACGGATTTTGAGAAATTGAAAGACCTCATGATCCTGGATCAAATGAAGAAACGTGTTCCTTCAGAGGTTAAGAACCATTTCTTGGACGTATGGAGCGAATGGGTCACCCCAAGTGACCTAGTGGAGAAGATGGACAGTTACGACAACTTACGTACTGTCAACCCGAAGCAACATGAAACAAAACCCGTGTTCCAAAAAAGAAATTACTATAGAACCCAACAATCACAATTGGAACAAAGAGATAATAGACAAAGTCTGCTAGGGATTCCCAGTAACAGTAGGCGGGATCCCGGGGTCCTCAGTCAAAGTAGGAGGGACTCCTTTTCACAAGGCAGAATTACACCAAGGGGTATGGAAGAGAAGAAAGAAATATCCTGCTACGGATGTGGAGCACCAGGAACCATCAAATCAAAATGCAAAAACTGTTCGTCATCGACAAGAAGGGAGCCATTCCAAGCGAACTCTATCCGCATGTATACCTGTCACTCCGATGCATCCCCATTAGCGCTAATAGATATCTGTATGTTGGGAGTAAGAGCCAGGGTTTGTGTTGATAGTGGTGCCAGCAGAACAGTCGCTGGAGAGATCATGTACCACCAATTAAAAAAGAGAGGAGTAGAGTTCCAAAGAGAAGTAGTAACAATGACTTTGGCAAATGGCTGTCAAACAACTGAAGAGGCTTGCACCACCATGGTGAAAATAGAGATTGAAGGAAAATCAGTTTCGCTGAATTTGCTGGCATTACCAAATGCAAAAAAGAATCGTACTCTACTAGGAACCGACTTTTTGGAAAAGTCCGGAATTGTTCTAGACATGAAGAACAAAAATTGGCATTTCTCTGACAATCCCTGTCGGAAGATTGGTTTCAAGAAAGATATCCCTGTAAAATATCTTCTATCTGTTGAAGACCCACCAGTAAAGAGTCAACAGCCTGTCGACAACTGTAGCAACAAAGAAAATTTTCATGAAGAAGATGAACGTTCAAGCTGCAACCAGCAACTCTCATACAGCCAAGCTATATCACCAAGCTCACTGCGTTCTGATGAAGGAGAACATTTAACGTCCGATCAGCGCAGAAAGATGAATGGTTTGTTGGAGAAATTTGAGTCTACCTTCAAGCTAGGGGGAGAGCCTACCCCTTTTATAGAACATCGGATCAATACAGGTGATCACGTTCCAGTAGCGGTGCCAACCTACCGGATGAATCCTGCTAAGAAAGAAATCTTAAAACAAGAATTGGACAAGCTTTTAGCAGAGGGAATAATTGAAGAATGTGAGTCCCCTTATGCGTCTCCAGTGGTTCTCATCCCGAAACCCAATGGTGCGATGCGTGTCTGCATAGATTACAGAAAGCTTAATGCTGTCACGGTTGCTGATACTTACCCACTACCTAGAATGGACGATCTTCTAAATGAAGCAAAGCCAACTGCTTATATGTCCACGATCGATCTTCGATCCGGTTACCACCAAGTTAAGGTCCATCCTGATGATCAAGATAAGACGGCTTTTGTGTGTCCATTTGGAACATACCGTTTCTTGAGAATGCCGTTCGGATTACGGAACGCTCCCGCAACATTCCAGAGGTTAATTGATCGTTTCCGAAATGGTCTTGATGATGTATTGACTCTCACTTACCTAGATGATATAATCGTACTGTCAGAGTCATTCGAGAAGCATCTCTCGGATCTCCAGGCTATCTTTGAACGATTGTTACTCTTTAAGCTTAGAGCCAACCGAGAAAAGTGTCACTTTGTGTCTTCTCGAGTGAAGTATTTGGGTTTTTGGATCACGCCAGAAGGAGTTGAAGTGGATCCAGAAAAGGTCTCTTCTGTCGGGAACATCCCATCACCCAAAAATGTGAAAGAAGTGCAATCCTTTCTGCAAACATGTTCATGGTTTCGTAGATATATTCAAAATTTTGCTGACATTTCACGTCCTCTCAGTGAATTGACAAAAAAGAAGAAGCCATGGGAATGGGGATTCGACCAACAACAGGCATTTGAAACCCTTAAAACCTGCCTTGTCACATCTCCTGTGTTAAAGCAAGCAGATGGAACTAAACCCTATACGCTACGAACTGATGCCAGTAGTTATGCTTTGGGTGCTGTGCTTCTTCAGGGAGCGGGATCAAAGGAACATCCAATAGAGTATGCAAGCAGACTACTTAGTCAAGCGGAGCGCAATTATTCTACTACAGAAAGGGAAGCCCTTGCTGTCGTTTGGGCTTTAAGGAAGTTCCGTGGATATTTGGAAGGAGCCGAGGTCACAGTAGCCTCCGACCATCAGCCTCTAAGATGGTTGCTAAGTTTAAAGTCCCCTACCGGACGCCTTGCAAGATGGGCTCTTGAAATCCAATCATACAACGTAAAAGTGCAGTATATTTCCGGTAAATCTAATGTTATAGCCGATATGCTTTCCCGACCAGTCTGTGAAAACGAGGGTCCTGACTGTGAAGTTAATACTCTCGTTGTGGTCAACATGCCAAACAGAAGTCCGAAAGACATGCGTGAGTCACAGCTTAAAGATGAAAATTTAAAGAAGATCATAGACAGTTTCGAATCAACCCAAAAGACAGAAGATTATGCTAATTGGACAGAGCGTGGTTTTTTAATGAACCAAGGACTATTATACCGATACGCTCCTGACTCTGACTCGGAGGAAGCTCAGTTGGTTGTCCCAACACATGAACGAAACCACATCCTTGAAGAATACCACGATGCTCCTACCGCGGGACACTACGGTGAAGAGGGTACGTATCATCGTATTGCACAAAGATATTACTGGACTGGTATGCGAAAATTCATATCAGAATACATAAAAAATTGTGAAGACTGTGCAAGATACAAAGCTTCAAACCAGAAACCTACTGGACTTCTTAGAACACCTGTGTACAATCAACGGTTTGAAACACTTGCTATTGATTTATTCGGTCCCCTTCCGGAAACAAGTGACGGTAAACGCTGGATCTTCATTGTCGAAGACTGCTGTACAAGATGGGTCGAACTGTTTTCTCTCTGCAACGCATCTGCCAAGGAGTGTGCTGTCACTCTCGTTGAGGAAGTCTTTTTAAGATTCGGACTTCCGAGAAGCGTTATAAGCGACAATGGCACTCAATTTGTAAGTCACACAATGCAAGCTGTTTGTGAGATTCTTGGTGTTAAGCAAGAACTGATACCTGTATATCATCCTCAAGCAAACCCCGTTGAAAGAAAAAATAGAGATTTGAAGCCTCGCTTAGCGATCCTCGTAGGAAATGACCATACGTCATGGCATGAAAAGCTACCAGTGATCCGTTTTGCCATGAATACTGTAAAGTGTTCTTCAACTGGGCAAAGTGCTTCTTTTCTTCAGTTCGGCAGAGAACTTAGAACTGTAGACGACGTACATCGGGACATTCGAGAAATTGCGTCAAATGAAAATTTTATACCGGAGATCACTCCTTACCTAAAAAGATTTGCGGAAAATTGTAAACGGGTACAACTCTTGATCGAAAGAAAACAGGATCAGCGAAAAGTTTACGCTGATCGGCGCAGACAAGCAGGACCTACCTTCAGTCCTGGTGATCACGTTTGGGTCACCATGCACCCTGTGAGTAACGCAGAAAAGAAAAGGACTGCCAAATTCATGCCTCGACGTGACGGACCTTACGTGGTGCTCACACAGCGGTCACCTACAACTTATGAAATTGGAGATCCCAAAAATCCAACCACACCTATAGGAGTTTATCACTCTTCAGCTCTCAAGGAATGTAAAGCTACTGACAGTACTCCTGTGGTCCCGTTAAGAAAGAGAGGACGCCCTCCTAAAGCACGTAATGCTGACTCCTCGTCGGGACGTCGTCGGAGCCAGAGGGGGAGGTTGTAACACATCAGCCCCTTAACGTGTATCTCAGCGATATGCGCCTTGATTGGCGATGGCGGACCACGTGACACACTCTCCGCGAAAGAGAATGAACCCTTTTTCTCTAGTTGTTTCCCAAGGCGAGCGTAGAACTGACGCGCTGAAGTTTTGTTCCCCCGAGATGTTATTTTTTATGTTTGTTTATTATTGTAATTGTTTTGTGCTTAATGTTAATTAAAATTGCTCTTTTGGCCAATTCTTGCATGAGTCATTGGATTCAGCTCTAAAAGACATATTTTGCCAACAATTGTCTCAGGGCCAAATTCCTACTTCATACCCAGTCAACATGTGCTCAATGTATATTGTGACAAAGCAATGAACATTATATAATGAAGTAGATAGATTCAAAAAGTTCCTACTATACTTAGTCCTTGTGAGAAAAATTGACTACCTAACAAGTTCCTGCTCTCCTCACTCCATGTGAAAAAACTGAGTACCTCATATTATCTTGCTGATATTCCAGAGCATCGCAGTCCTCTCAAATTGCTGCAGATTTTTACCTCTACAATATTTATCTACTACATTGATGATTTGTGTTTTTCATATGATGCACAGCCAGAACTACTACAAAAGTGCATTCATGGACTGTAAAAGATGTTTCCAATTATGAAAATTTCAAGACATAATAGACATCTTGCTCTTTTATGTTGAAAAGTTTTGATGTTCTTGGAGCTTTCCCTCAGTGAAATATGCATTTTTAATAATTGAAAAATAGTATTTTTCCATAATTTTTACTTTTAAATGTTTTCTTTTCTTTATAAAGGAGTAGAAATACAATCACCAAATTACGCCACGCTATTTGTTAGGAAAGGCTTTTCATTAAGAATAATTCTTAATATTGTCTTTCCATTTCTAGAGATACCAGAGCAATTTGAAATTTGTAGCAAATTGGCAAAATTTCCATTTTCGTCGATACCTCAGATTCAGCAATCACGGCTATTAAATTATATTTTGACGTTTCCTAAGAGATCATTTTCTGAAGAATGCAACGATATAGAAATTTTAAATTTGTGTCAACAACTTATTGAAATATAGGGAGCTCTGATTATTAGTAGTTTGATCTTCAGAGTGTTCAAACAGGAGGAGGAGGCAGAAAAGTCAATACATGCATTCATGCATTTCCTACGAATTAGGGCTCAAAAAGGGGACAACAAGGCCCAATTGATGGCACAAAACATCCAACTTTACGGTAAGAATGTCTACATGTGTTTATGCTAAAACTCTATATTACACGGCTGCGACTGGCTACGACTTTTTGTTTCTATTTTTCAACCTTGGCGCCTAGGGGTATCGTTTTAATCAAAATCTACGAAATTCAAAGTTTTGGCTTCTTTTCGAAAATTTTGAAGACTTGTTCTGAAAATTCACCGAAGATCAACAAAAATTAAGTGCATTTTAAAATCTAATAACATAGGAAAAAATTAGCAAATAAAATGAAGCTTTAAAAGAATCCAAACTTAGCTTAAATATTTATTAAATGTTAAGAAATGTATAGAAGGGAGCCAATGTTACTTGTAATCTTGATGTATGTACCTTTCTCCATCGTATATTTTACATTTTTGAATAAAAACAAAGAATTTTATGAAATATAATATATATCCTGTATTATAATGTCTACACTTTAAATTGGAAATAACATCAATTAGAATGAAAAAATTCAATAACACTTTGACTGACTACCTTAAAGTGGAGTGAAATTTTATGCAATGGGTCACACAATTTTCCTACGGATTTTATTCTTCATATATATAGGTATAGGTAGACCCAGCTATTCGAAATTCTTTATCAAAAGTTGATTTTTTTCACTTCACTCTACTGTACCTTCACTTTCATTTCCAGACGCCTTTAGGAAAAATCAAGAACCAGACGCTTGGAATTACACCCTAGAAATGAAGATATCTGGAAGTAAGAATTGAAATATGTATCCATGATGCAACATGGTGTTACAATTATTTATCACACTTATTAGTATCACTTAGAACTCCAGTATTCCCACAAATAGTAGTTTGTTGCACACAACTTTCATCTCCCTGTGCTTCTTGAATAATATTTTTTATTTTTCAGTCCTAAATTCATGTTCAATTACCAAATTTATTATTCACATGTTTTAAAAGACACAGTTGCACTTTGAACATAAATGTCCCCTTGTTTTGAAAGGGGGAAAGACTTGTTTTGAAAATTCACCGACGATCACAACGAAAATTAAGTGCCTTTTAAAATCTAACATAGGAAAAAATTAGAAAATAAATGAAGCTTTAAAAGAATCCAAACTTAGTTTAAATCTATATATATATAAATGAATGTGTGTCTGTCTGTACTCGATAGATTCAAAAACCATACATCCAATCGCCGTGAAAATTTGGGAAATTATTAGGTATATCCCTAGGAAGGTTTTTGAACATTTTTTTAAAAATCAGAGTTTGGGTTCTAGGTGCTCCCGAACAAATATCCCAAAAATATCAAAATAACATTTAATTAGTAATGATGTTTGAAATTCCGCCTAGCAGTATGACGTAATGTAATATTTGCTAGATTCCTGCACCTGAGATTGTTTGTATTATTGTTATAATTTGTATTATTCGCGTGATATCATATTCTGTATTATTCCTACTTTACAATGACTGAAGATGGCAACTTCTATTATTTTTTATAGGATGTAATACGTTTGTAGGTTGTTTTTTAAGATGTCAAAAAACTTTTGCAATTATTAATACGAGAATAAATTATTAATACGTGAAAATTATTAATATTTTTTGGAAATACGTTTTATTTAACCCCTCAATTATGCCACCAAAGCGAAGTGCCATTGGTCGATCTACAAATCAAGCAAAAAGGAGAAGAGAAGAACGAGCTTCAGAAACAAGTGAGCAGAGAAAAACTAGGCAAGAAAGAGATCGAGATCACACTGCTCTTGCTCGAGCTTCAGAAACAAGTGAGCAGAGACAAGCTAGGCAAGAAAGAGATCGAGATCACACTGCTTTTGCTCGATCATTAGAAACAAGTGAGCAGAGACAAGCTAGGCAAGAAAGAGATCGAGTTCACACTGCTCTTGCTCGATCATTAGAAACGAGTGAACAGAGGCAAGCAAGGCAGCAAAGGAATCGAATTCGCAGGACACAGACAAGACGAACGATACATACTGATTTGAATTTATGTGGTTTCAATTACAATCCCCTTTACAATTAGTCTTCATCCAAGTGTAATTATTGGAAAAATGGATAAAAAGTGTACGTATTGTGGTGCTCAAAAATTTAAAAATGAAACACCAGGTATGTGCTGTGCAGGTGGAAAAGTAAAGTTACCAGACTTGCGTTCACCACCTGAACCATTATTAACTTTAGTATCAGGTGAAACAAGTCAATCAAAAATTTTTTTGAAAAGTATACGCAAGTACAATTCATGCTTCCAAATGACATCGTTCGGAGCAACGAATATCGTTAGCGCAAATTATATGCCAACATTTAAAGTACAAGGGCAAATTTATCACCATGCTGGATCACTACTACCCTTGCCAAATGCTGATCACAAATATCTTCAGATATATTTTATGGGAAATACTGACGAACAAATCAACAGACGGTGTCAACTGAATACGAGTACTAAACGAGAGATTGTCGCTGAATTACAAAATTTGTTTGAACAACATAATGAATTAATTAAATTATTTAAAACCGCCATTGAACAAATGCCATCTGACGATTTCATCATCTTTTCCGACGTGCTATAACTCCTTAGCGTGAAATAACTATTGATGAAACATTGCTTCTGTACAAAGGCCGTTTGTCGTGGCGACAATATATTCCCATGAAATGGTCACATTTGGGAATCAAATCCTACATGTTATGCGAATCAACTTCGGGATATAAATGGTCTCAAATTCTGTATGCTGGAAAAGGTACTATGTTTGACCAGAAATACAAAGACTTGCCTCAGTTGATCCAAGTAGTGATGTCACTTATTAAACCATTGTTGAAAAAAGGATATCGTCTTATAACAGACAACTTTTATACTTCTCCGCAATTGGCACGTGTTTCTGACGTATCAAACGGATACATATGGAATAGTGAAACAAAATCGTAAAGAAATGCCACCAGAATTCATGAAAATGAAACTAGGAAAAAGCGAAACAACTGCTTTCCGTCGGGGGAAGTCCTTGTCATCAAATGGAAAGACAAAAAAAAGATGTTACAATGTTGTCAACTGTCCATACAAACGATATGATTGAAAACGTATCGCAACAATGTTGTCAAGAAACCAAAGGTTATATCAGACTATAACCAAACTATGGGAGTAGATATTGTGGATCAGTATCTTGATTATTCCATTGAACGAAAGATAGGTAAAATATATTTAAAAAATATTTTGTTCATATATTGGATCAAGCGATACTAAATTCGTTCATTATTTACAAAAAACAAGGGGGAAAGATCTCATTTGATGTTTCGATTGGACTTAGTAGATGCTCTTCTAGAAACATATCGCTCATCCGACTCTATGGGCCGTCCCAGCTTTGAAGACAATCCCAAACGCTTGATTAAACGACATTTTCTAAAACAAATACCTGTCTCAGATAAGAAAAACCTTCTAGGGAATGCTGTCTGTTACTCAAAAAGAGAGAAAAAATAATAAGTGCCGAAAAGAGACTAGGTACTTTTGCTCTGACTGGTAATGTTGGACGCTGCATTGCATGTTTTGAAACATCACACGCAAAAGAATTATTGAAACGTAATCAATGTTCGTTATAATTGTAATTTGTCATAACTGTAATTTGTTATAATTGTAATTTGTCATAATTACTTGATATATTATCCATAGCATTTTCAAAACCAATAAAGAAAGAAACCTCCTTTCGCTATCATCCTGCATAATATGTATATCGAAAAACCAACATTTAGGGGGAAAATTCTCATATGTTGCTTTTTAGTGAAACAGCTATAAAACCTTAAATTGTGTCCTAAAATTATAAATAATTGCATATCTCATTTAGAAACTTCTTGAATAAAAAGAATAGTTAATTTTTGGATGGTTTTCATGAAAAATAAGGGATACTTAAGGAGTTAAATGCAGGCTTTTCTCTGAAGAAAGGCTCAGTATTTTCACTCGCTTTTGGCAACAGATGTCATGGGATAAAAGAAAAACTTATATCAGTAATTTAGTAGAATTTACTTCTGTTAAGGACAAAAATAAAGTATCAAGGCGGGAAGTTAGTTTACAGTATCATCTAAAGAAAAGTGGCATTCGTGTTAGGGTGTGTAAAAAAAAAAGTTTATTTTCACACCTGATATTGGTGAATGGTCCGTGCTTAACTGGGTATCTTCAGAGAATGAATAGGCTGATAAATCTGCAGTTAAAAATGTCTAAGGAAGCCGTAGATGTACCGAAAGCAAGAAAAAACTTAAATATTTTTTTTAATTACTGCCTAAAGTAGAATCGCGCTACTGCAGAAAATTGTCACGAAATCTTTATTTGGAGCCAATTTGGCAGCATTATATCTCTAAGTACGAAACGAGTTCCTACATGTGTGAAAAACTGACTGCCTCATCCTTGCTGATCACTGGAATATCATCTTTCTCCATAAACTGCAGGATGCACCTACTTTTCTTTCACAGTGGTGCTGTGTTTCCCATAAGGTAACAGCCAGAACTATTAAAATAATGCTTTCCTGCACACAAGAAATGTAAGGCATTTTTTACAAAACCCACTGTATTTGGGGTCAAGATTCTTTCAAAAATGCACATGTAGTAAGTGTGTTTAGTGACAAAGCAATGAACATCATGTAATGAAGTGGGTGTATTCAACAAGTTCCTGCTCTCCTTTCTTTTGAGAAAAACTGACTACCTCTTATTACCTTTCTGATCTTCGAGATTTGCGGATAACTATCCTAAAATTTCTTCAGAATTGTACCTCTACAAAGGTTATCTACATTGGTGCTTTGTTTATCATGTGGTGCACAACCGGAACTATTACAAAATTGCATTCATGGAATATAAGACATTTCGCCAACAAACTATATCTGGGCCAAATTTCTTCTACAAAAACAGAGCCACCAGTTGTCAATGCGTATCGTGGCAATACAATGAACATAATACAAATGAAGTGGATCCATTCAACAAATTATTGCTCTACTTACTCCATGTGAGAAAAACTACCTCATATTACCTTGCTGATCTTCAGAACATCGCAGCCAAATGTCTCAAATTGATGAATGATTTTACAGAACATCGCAGGCCAAATGTCTCAAATTGATGAATGATTTTACCTTTACAATACTTTTTAGACTTGTGTTTCCCAAATGATACTCAGCCAGAACTATTCCAAAAGTACATTCATGGAATGTAAAAGACATTTTACTAACAGCTGTCTCAGGGTCAAATTCCTTATTCAAACACCGTCAATATTTGCTCAGTGTGTATCGTGGCAATGCAATGAAGTGGATCCATTCTTCAACAAGTTGCTGCTATACTCACTCCTTGTGAGAAAAACTGACTACCTTGTATTACCTTGCTGATCTTCAGAGCATCGCAGTCACCTCTCTCAAATTGCTGCAGAATTTTACCTCTACAATCTACATTGGTGCTTTGTGTTTTCCATATGGTGCACAGCCAGAACTATTACAAAAGTACACTCGTGTAATGTAAGGTTGTAACACATCAGCACCTTAACGTGTATCTCAGCGATATGCGCCTTGATTGGCGATGGCGGACCACGTGACACACTCTCCGCGAAAGAGAATGAACCCTTTTTCTCTAGTTGTTTCCCAAGGCGAGCGTAGAACTGACGCGCTGAAGTTTTGTTCCCCCGAGATGTTATTTTTTATGTTTGTTTATTATTGTAATTGTTTTGTCTTGTGCTTAATGTTAATTAAAATTGCTCTTTTGGCCAATTCTTGCATGAGTCATTGGATTCAGCTCTAAAATTGGCGCCCAACGTGGGGCCCGAATTAAAGCCTTTGGGAACAACTCGTTTTTTTGTTCAGGAATCTAGGTCCAACACTGTTGGTATTGAAAGAAAAACACACCCTGTGTTTCATTGATGTTTAGAAACTCATCCCGAGTTAGCATACTGGTAGGAAAAGCCATGGTTTTAGTGTTCTGCAGCGGCGTCGAACTCACTATTTTAGGAAGCCTCATCCCAGGTGTATCCTATTGAATATAGGTGGAAATCCCTTCCACGGATCATCCTTATGCTCGTATCCCCAAGTGGTGATGAAGAATGAGATAAGTTTATTTTAATTTGTTTAAAATCATTCTTGTCTAGCAGTACTTTCGATTTGGCCAACCCGTGTCCAGCAACAGAATTTTGAAGTTTCGTTTTGTGTTCAAACAGTATTCTTGTTTAAAATATAGTGTGAAATCACTTCTTTAAATGTTGTTCCTTTGGTTCACAAGTGCAAAGTATTTGTGTTTTGTGAAAAGTATTTGTGTTTTATGAAAAGTTTTGTTCTTAAAGTAAAAGTGCAAAGTAGTATTGTTTTGATTAAGTGTACTGCTAGAATAAGTTTTTGAAAATACGTTATGTGTATTCATTTTGTAATAAGCTACTTTGTAAAAATAATAAGTGGTATGAATTAATTGTGTTCAAAAACGAAAGCTACAGCGTTATTTCGTTTCAAAAGTGTAAGAACCGATCGCATTCTGATTCGGTCATGTTCATGAGTCATACCTCAATAGATTCAAGGTCTGTTTTCTGCCAGCTGCATTAAAAAAAACCTTTCTTGATGTTTAAAGCGATTTTTTTCTTTATTTTGTGTTTGAGCTACATTGCGATTTCCTTTTGAGAGTTATTGGTTTTGTTAATATATGTATGAAACAAGTGCAACGTGCGCAGAAATGTGTTTATATTATGCCTTTAAGGATTAGATATTAGGAAATATAGATTTCATTTTGTTTAAGCATTGGTATTCTTTTGGAATTTTGAAATATTACGGGAATTTATTATTTCTTTTGAGGTATTATTGAAATAAGACTAACTCACGAGTGGAATGTTATCTAATGTGTTGGTTTTGAATATTGAAAAGTGTTTTGGAATTTAATGTTCATAAATAATATGTGTTTAAGTGTTATTGGACAAATGTTTATGTTTTAAAAGTAATTTGTTTAACAATGCTAAACAAGTAGTACCTATAAGAAGTGGTCATTATTAATTTAATTTTTTTCTTGAAAACAAACTGTGTGGGATATATTAAAAAAAAAATTTACTGAACTTGTTCACTTTCGTTTTCAAAATTATTTGTACACTTCGTAACCTAAAGATGTCTTATTTGGCAAGAGCTCTTAAATGTGATCTGATAGAGTTGGCGAATGAACTCGGCATCGAAATACCTGCTGATGCTAGAGTTAGTTGATATAAAAAGATTTATCACTGGAGATGAAAGTTATGATGAAGACTTCACGAAAAATCTGCTTCTGTCTATAAGCGAAAACCGTGCAAAAGAGAAAGCAGAAGAAAAAGAAAGAATAGCACGTGAAAATGAAAGAATAGAACGGGAAAAGGCTGAGGAAAAGGAAAGAATAGAACAGGAAAATGAAAGAATAGAACGGGAAAATGAAAGAATAGAACGGGAAAATGAAAGAATAGAACGGGAAAGAGCGTACGAGTTGGAAAGACTCCGTCTGCAGGTAGAATCTCAGAAATTGGAGCAGGTCTCTGGTTTTAATCCTCTGTCTGCAGACAATCAACCTAACTTTAACTTGAAAAAGTTGCTACCTGATTTTGATCCGAATGATGGTGATATGACATTGTTTCTTCAGTTATTCGAGCGACAGATGAAAGTTCTTAAAGTAGGGAGACATAACTGGGTTGCCTATCTCCTGGGCCTATTACCTAATAGCGTGGCACAACTCATCGCCAGAGAACCAGAACAGAAGTCTCATGATTTTGATCACATTAGAACAATGCTGCTTCAGAGATTTAAATTAAGTGCTGAGAGAATGCGACAGCTCTTCGCAACTCACAAGAAAAGTCCTGAGAGCACATGGAAGGACTTCCATTTTGAACTGCGTAGCTATTTTGAAGCATGGCTAGCAGAATTGAACATAACGGATTTTGAGAAATTGAAAGACCTCATGATCCTGGATCAAATGAAGAAACGTGTTCCTTCAGAGGTTAAGAACCATTTCTTGGACGTATGGAGCGAATGGGTCACCCCAAGTGACCTAGTGGAGAAGATGGACAGTTACGACAACTTACGTACTGTCAACCCGAAGCAACATGAAACAAAACCCGTGTTCCAAAAAAGAAATTACTATAGAACCCAACAATCACAATTGGAACAAAGAGATAATAGACAAAGTCTGCTAGGGATTCCCAGTAACAGTAGGCGGGATCCCGGGGTCCTCAGTCAAAGTAGGAGGGACTCCTTTTCACAAGGCAGAATTACACCAAGGGGTATGGAAGAGAAGAAAGAAATATCCTGCTACGGATGTGGAGCACCAGGAACCATCAAATCAAAATGCAAAAACTGTTCGTCATCGACAAGAAGGGAGCCATTCCAAGCGAACTCTATCCGCATGTATACCTGTCACTCCGATGCATCCCCATTAGCGCTAATAGATATCTGTATGTTGGGAGTAAGAGCCAGGGTTTGTGTTGATAGTGGTGCCAGCAGAACAGTCGCTGGAGAGATCATGTACCACCAATTAAAAAAGAGAGGAGTAGAGTTCCAAAGAGAAGTAGTAACAATGACTTTGGCAAATGGCTGTCAAACAACTGAAGAGGCTTGCACCACCATGGTGAAAATAGAGATTGAAGGAAAATCAGTTTCGCTGAATTTGCTGGCATTACCAAATGCAAAAAAGAATCGTACTCTACTAGGAACCGACTTTTTGGAAAAGTCCGGAATTGTTCTAGACATGAAGAACAAAAATTGGCATTTCTCTGACAATCCCTGTCGGAAGATTGGTTTCAAGAAAGATATCCCTGTAAAATATCTTCTATCTGTTGAAGACCCACCAGTAAAGAGTCAACAGCCTGTCGACAACTGTAGCAACAAAGAAAATTTTCATGAAGAAGATGAACGTTCAAGCTGCAACCAGCAACTCTCATACAGCCAAGCTATATCACCAAGCTCACTGCGTTCTGATGAAGGAGAACATTTAACGTCCGATCAGCGCAGAAAGATGAATGGTTTGTTGGAGAAATTTGAGTCTACCTTCAAGCTAGGGGGAGAGCCTACCCTTTTATAGAACATCGGATCAATACCGGTGATCACGTTCCAGTAGCGGTGCCACCCTACCGGATGAATCCTGCTAAGAAAGAAATCTTAAAACAAGAATTGGACAAGCTTTTAGCAGAGGGAATAATTGAAGAATGTGAGTCCCCTTATGCGTCTCCAGTGGTTCTCATCCCGAAACCCAATGGTGCGATGCGTGTCTGCATAGATTACAGAAAGCTTAATGCTGTCACGGTTGCTGATACTTACCCACTACCTAGAATGGACGATCTTCTAAATGAAGCAAAGCCAACTGCTTATATGTCCACGATCGATCT